>CM033721.1:58172258-60599758 GCA_019671005.1 Hibiscus mutabilis
TCATTTCAATATTTTCTTTTTCTTTTTATTTTCATTTTTATTTTTAGGAGATATTTTATTTTTCTTCATTATCTTTAGTTTCAGGTTTTCTTTATTTTCTTTTCCACAACAAGACTCACAACCACCATGATAAGGAAATTTACTGCCGACTACTCGCCACAACAACCACAACAAACCGGTGATGCCCGGGCAACAACAATGGCCCGGCAACTATCGATGCCCATGCAAGTGAACTGCATCGGCAAACATGAATCAAATCAAAGCAATGCTATTCACGCGGTACCAGCATTCAACCACCGATGAAAAATGAATCAAGCAAGCGACATGAAAGAAACTTATCACTCGAGGTGACGACCTCTTCGACTAACTCATTTCATTTAGTTTCTTTTAAATTTTGTTTTACTTTTACATGCATTGAGGATAATACTTCTCTCGAGTTTGGGGGGGTCTTGGTTTCTAGTTAGTCTCATGTTTAGTTGCATTCATCGTTAGCAATCACATATAGGTTGCATATGGTACTTGCCATGCCTTTAATTGGATTTAATTGCTTAAGACTTGTTGAATATCCAATGATGAATTTTTGCTACTGCACTTAATTGAAAGAACCTTTAATTTTAGGATTACATGAAAAGAACTTAGAATTTTACTATGATGCTGAATTTTTTGTACACGGTTGTGGCTTGTTGATTGAAAGAAACTTAGTGAACTTAGGATGCTTAAAATTTGGGTAAATTTAAAATTGAAAATTAAAATTTAATTTCTTGCTAGAGGTGCCCAAAACTGGCTCTAGTAGTAAATGCACTTTCTTGCTAGAGGTGCCCAAAACTGGCTCTAGTAGTTAATGCACATTAAAGAATCGCTAGAGGTGCCCGAAATTGGCTCTAGTCGACTAAAATAAAATGAGAAATTGCTTACTTTGCTAGAGGTGCCCGAAATTGGCTCTAGTGAAAATAAAAAAATGCCTCGGTACTTAAATTGATAAAAGCCTATTGTTCACATAGAATCTCGAAAATCAACTTGTACACAACTACGCACACACATTGTCACGAGCATTATAGTTTTGTTCCGGGTAATTTTTGTGCTATCCGAAAAATTAAAAGGTGATCATACTTTGTGTCACGGTTCCGAGGTTTGAATTCAAGTTTGAAGCATGTCTTTGATGATTAAAGTCTTGGCAGGTAATTGTTAGTTTGCATTGCTTGAGGACAAGCAATAGTTCGAGTTTGGGGGCGTGATAAGTGTTCAAAAGTACTATTTTTATTACCCTTTTTACTCATATTATTGTTAGACTTAAGCTCATATTAGTTGCTTAATTAGTTATTCATGCATTAATTCATGTGTCTTTCCACCGTTGAGCTTGATTACATAACTTGGTGATTTTTGTGGAAAAAGATGCTGCTTTGGTGTGTTTTTGTGTGTGTGCAGGATCACTTGCCAAAGCAAGGCTAGTGCTAGTTGCCAGGGCAATGCATGAAGGAGACGCCGAGCTAGTTGCCAGGGCAATGCATGAAGGAGACGCCGAGCCAGTTGCCATGGCAATTGTCGACAAGATCAAAGGTGATATGGTAGTCGAAATTGATGACTAGACAAGCCCAAGATGACGTGGAGCAAAGCCCAAACCCAAAGGAATTTGATTTCCATGCAGAGATTAAAGAAGAATTAAATTCCAAGAAGATAGGAGAAGTTCTAGTAGGAATACAATTATAATAAAGAATTATATTCTTTAAAGATAATTTAATTCCAACTTAAACTCCTCCTCAAAGAAGGACTTTGGCCTAGCCCTATAAATAAGAAGGAGATTTCGACAATTCCATAGGGAGGAAGAGGAGAGGATTTTCGACAACTCCAAAGGGCAAGAGGGAAGATATTTCGACAAGATAACAAGGGGGAGAGAGTTCGATTTCTTCTTCTTCTTTGCTTCTATTAGATTCATGGTTTGGGGATTATTCTTTATATATCTTTTGAACCCAACCATGAACTAACTTGATTGGTTGGGGTTATTGTGTTTTGTTGTTTTGAGAAACAATTGGATTTTGTTTAGGTAATAAGAGTTTGCATTTTTCTATTCAAGGTTTATTCATTCTTGGCTTTTATTCTTGTTTTGAGTGAATTGGGAGAGGATCTCGTAGCTTCATCTATTTATCTAATATCGGAGAGTTAGATTCAAGAAACGAATGAGATGGTCTTTATTCAATCTATTGATGGTGAAGATTAATCCGGCTTAGGAATAAGTTAAGGATTTCAATGGCTAAGAGGAGTGCAAGATTTGTTGTTGTTCACCCTTGATTCACTCGGGGATGTATTATCAAGGCATGCACAAGTAGCTAGAGTTTCGACTTAGGGATAAGAAGAAACCATTGAAGAACGCTCTACCGAACCTTGAAGTTGCTGCCCGAAGCCCAAGTAGTTGCCAACTAGGCAACCATCGATTAGTTGCCAAGGCAACCCCGTTGTGTAAGTTGCCACGACAACCGAGTTGCCCTTGCACTCTTTTACCAAAACGATCCAATCAGCTATCACACCTCAACTCACGATAAACTGGCCTATCTCTCTCTTTTTTTCATCTATTCTTTTAGTTTATTGCTTTTACTTTTCTCGTTAATTAAAACCTCTATTATCAATTGTGTTTTATTTTCACAAAGGCAGATAACTTAAGCAAAGTGGCCCAAACCAATCCTGTGGAGACGATACTCAAAACTCATATCACTTTATTACTTGCGACGTGTATACTTGCACATTTGCGTAGCACTTATCACACGCAACATTTACCATTTCCCCGAAACATTAGTTTTTAAATAAAATGTTTGGCAATATACTTCGAATTTTGTTTACCATTCTCCAAACATTAAATTTTTTAAAAATGTTTGGTCCTTAAAAAAAGAGAGAGGATGTTTACCATTTGTCCCAAACAATGTTTTCAAAATGTTTGGTATCCCCTCCAAGTTGTGATTTTCAAAATGACTGTTATCTTTTCAAACAATCATTATTTTTTTTTGAAATATACACAAGTAAATTTCCTTTTGCATTACTTTAAAATGAATGATGATGAGATTTAAAGCATAGAGACCGAAAGTTAGTTCTGTTTAAATGCTACGAGAAGCTTAAGGATGAGCTCATGGGATGGAAGCATTTTGGCTCACCCTGGTGACTAGAAATAGATCAAGGCTCTGTATGATGGGCCAGAAAATTCAAAGCAGTGGAGCCCGTGGTTGAATGGGGCAACGCCAAGCGAAGAAGATGACAAGGGTTCTTATAAGAATAATATAAGAACCAGAAGATCATTTATGAAGACGAGTGATAACCCCAAAAACAAGAAAATCCTTCCGCACAAAAGGTTTAAAAACATGTTCAAATGAGGATTTAAGAGCATACAATGAAGAAGTAAAGAGATGAAGAAATCTGAGGAACGACCTTTCAGGGTATAAGGCTTTAGAACAAAAAAGGGCTGAATGAAAAAGAGAAAAAAAGAAAAAGAGAGAAAGAAAGAAATGAGAGAAGAGGAAAAAAAGAAAAGAAAAAGAAAAAAAGAGAAGAAGAAAAAGACATAATGACATTGCATGCATCATATAGATAAAGACATGCCAATTTTTGCTTGTTTTTGGACATGTACTTGAAGAATTATCAAAGAGTATTAAGAAGTGGATTTCATTAATTGAATAAAGATTTTGGCAGCTATAGCAGCGTAAGTCCTAGAAGATTGGCAGTCATTTTTGGCGTGAGTCCCCAAATTTGAAGAAAGATCGGTAGCCATTTTTGGCGTGAATCCCCAAATCTGAAGAAATGTCGGTAGCCATTTTTGGCGTGAATCCCAAAATTTGAAGAAATATTTCAGCAGCCTTAGAAGCGTAAGTCCAAAGATATCAACAGCCTTGTAAAAAAAAGAGAGAAGAGAAAAAGAAAAAGAGAGAAAAAGAGCCAAAAAAGAGGGAAAAAGGAAAAAGAAAAAAAAGAAAAAAAATTCGAAGATAAAAGGTTATATATAGAAAGGGCCTATATTTTCAAGCTCCCGTAGCGAGAGGTTCTATGTAGGAAGAATCTGCCGCTCCGAGGATTCAGGAGCTGAAACTTTTATATAGGAAGGGCTTGCAGCTCCAAGGTGAAGACTAGCAGTTCTATATAGGAAGAACTCCCAGCCGAAGGAATTCACCCATGACACATAAGGTTTTATATAGGGAAAACCCATTGTGTTGAAGGCGAAGAGTCCTATATAGGAAGGGCTCCGAGCTTTACTGCCTTAGAGTGAAAGGTTTATATAGGAAGAACCTGTAGCTCCGAGATTTCAGAAGCTAAAAGTTCTATATAGGAAGGACTGACGGCTCCAGGGTGAAGACTAGCAGTTCTATATAGGAAGAACTCCCAGCCGAAAGAATTCACCCATGACACATAAGGTTTTATATAGGGAAAACCCGTTGTGTTGAAGGCGAAGAGTCCTATATAGGAAGGGCTCCGAGCTTTACTGTCTTAGAGTGAAAGGTTCTATATAGGAAGAACCTGTAGCTCCGAGATTTCAGAAGCTAAAAGTTCTATATAGGAAGGACTAAAGGCTCCAGGGTGAAGACTAGCAGTTCTATATAGGAAGAACTCACAGCCGAAGGAATTCACCCATGACACACAAGGTTTTATATAGGGAAAACCTGTTGTGTAAAAGCGAAAAGTCTTATACAGGAAGGATTCCGAGCTTTACTGTCTTAGAGTGAAAGATTCTATATAGGAAGAACCCGTAACTCCGAGATTTCAGAAGATGAAAGTTTTATATAGGAAGGACTTGCAGCTCCAGGGTGAAGACTAGCAGTTCTATATAGGAAGAACTCTCAGCCGAAGGAATTCACCCATGATACACAAGGTTTTATATAGGGAAAACCTATTGTGTTGGAAGCGAAGAGTCCCATATAGGAAGGGCTCTGAGCTTTACTGTCTTAGAGTGAGAGGTTCTATATAGGAAGAACCCGTAGCTCTGAGATTTCAAAAGCTAAAAGTTCTATATAGGAAGGACTGACGGCTCCAGGGTGAAGACTAGCAGTTCTATATAGGAAGAACTCCCAGCCGAAGGAATTCACCCATGATACACAAGGTTTTATATAGGGAAAACCTGTTGTGTTGAAAGCGAAGAATCCTATATAGGAAGGGCTCTGAGCTTTACTGTCTTAGAGTGAGAGGTTCTATATAGGAAGAACCCGTAGCTCTGATATTTCAGAAGCTAAAAGTTCTATATAGGAAGGACTGACGGCTCCAGGGTTTGAAGACTAGCAGTTCTATGCAGAAGAACTCCTAGCCGGAAGAATCCATCAGCGGCGCAAAAGGTTTTATATAGGAGAAACCAGCATTGAAGGTGAAGAGTTCTATATAGGAAGGACTCCAAGCTTTACCGTCTCAGAGTGAAAAGTTCTATATAGGAGGGACTCGTAACTCAAGACTTCAGAATGAAAGGTTCTATATAGGGATGACCTATAGTTCCAAGATCAGAAGGTGAAGAAGTTCTATATAGGAAGAACTTACAAGCTTGAAGATTCAGCTAAGGAAGAGCGGAGGGTTCCAGAAGAACACGTGATTTCGAAGCCAAAGACAAGAAAGTAGGTCAAAAATGAGTGCTTTTGATCTTTGCTTTGTCCTCGTTTCACAAGAACAAGCAAAGAGGGGCAACTGTAATCACTCATTTTTTTACCGGGTTTTAGTGTTATTAGTATTATTTTAATAATATTATTATTAATATAAAATTAATAAATAAAAAAACAAAAAATAATGATAATAAAAAAAGGAAAGAAAATGCGTGGAGCATGTTGCTCCACGTCACCCCAAACTATCCCCACCCCTTTTGATTTTGCATATAAATAGGCAGGGGCAATTAGAAGAAAATGAATCGGCTGGCTGCCAAAAGAGAGCTATGCTCTCGGTAGCCAAGGACCGGGAGCAGTGCTCCCGGTCCTAACCGGTTCGATCGCGGTCCTATTTTGGATCCGATCTAGTTAATATTTTTGAAGGGGTCGCGGTAGATCTCGGTGGGGTTCAGTCGGGGTTCGTCATTCGAGCTCCTAGTTAGGTATATTTTCTTCCCTTTTTATTAGTGTTGTAATTTTTATAATTTAATGAAGTATTAGTTATTTTAAAATTGTAGTCTTATTTTTTAGTTTGTATGTTTATGTTTTAGATTAGTATTTAATATGTTTTAAATTTGTGTTTTATATTAATATTTTATTTATGTTAGATTCGTTTTCATTTATGTGTTAGAATAATATTTATTTGTGTTTTAAATTAATATTTATGAATGTTAGTATTTTATTTATATTAGATATGTTTTTATTTATGAGTTAGATTAATATTTATGTATGTATGTTTTAGAATAGTATTTTATTTATGTTGAATTTGTTTTTTATTTGTGTTAGGTTAATATTTATGAATGTTAGTATTTTATTTATGCTAGATATGTTTTTATTTATGAGTTAGATTAATATTTATATATGTATGTTTCGGATTAGTATTTTATTTATGTTAGATTATTATTTTATTATATTAGTATTTATTTATATTTTTATCGCTTTGTATTCATTTTGCTTTCTAAGGTTGCATAATGGAATATAAATTGTCAATGCGGTGTCCTTTTATCCGAGCGTAAACGGGGCCAGTATCAGGCGTAGTGATAGTGGTTGGGCGTTTACCCTCGGATAACGGGGCCTTTAAAATTTACCCGCACTTATAACCAAATTTTAAATTGATCGTCACTTTAATCCGGAAAGTTTAATATTAATATAGCGGCAATTATTAAAGTACCAATTTTGGGCGGTGTGAGGGTGCTAATCCTTCCCCATCCGTAACCGATTCCTGAACCCAATAGTTTTCAAATCTCTGGTTTTTTATGGTGTCCGGCCTACCTAAGTGGCCGGTGGCGACTCCAATTTTTAAATAAAATGCGGTTTCTAAAACCCCCACGAAATAAATATTTTATATCCGAAAAATCACAAACACCTCGAAAACCCACTTTTTTAGCGAAAAAGGACATCGCTACAAACGGTCTCCCGAATCTTGGGTAGGAATCTCGACAACACCCTTTCCTCCTAGACTGGTTTGCATCAAGTGAGTTATCTCTTTCATCATATCTTGTTTGGACTGATGGTGTCCCTTAGCTCTTGCTGAGCTCGCTCCAACTGACCTCTCAAATCAGCTTCTAACTTAGCAAAACTTTCCTCTATTCTCTTCTTTTGGTGCCGGGTAAAGTGCAGATGCAAAATCTTTGGTGCTAAGAACTGCCATGAACCCCATCGATTAATTTTATTTGTTTTACGAAATAATTAATGTAATGCATTGTATGCACAATAGAGATAGGTGATTAAAGGTAATTAATTAAAAATGTTCAAATGAATGCAAAGAAGCATTGATTCAACGAACATTCTCATTTAACAACTTTTCATAACGAAGATCAAGTCCCGTTACAATGAGTAAAGAACATAACCACCACATAGGGCACAACTGAAAATTGAGTCCCTTCTCCGCCAATAACTAGGTTGGCCTTTTCTCATCTTGTGATCAGTCTTTTCTCCGCCAATAACTGGGTTGGCCAATACAAGGGTATCCGAACCTATCCTATTACCTACTAAGGCAACAAGAACCCCAATTCTAGCCCATTACAAGCTTGCGAATTAGTTTCAGTTCGAAGGAAAGCACGACCAAGTGATATGGAGGGATGCTCACGTGTCAAAAGGCATGGATTCCGGAAGTGAATTATCGACCCGTGGAGGGCAACTCACGTGGGTATGTGGCGTTTCACTCCCACTTAAGGGGTGGAGCTCGGGTATAGAGCTTGATGATCATGATGCAACACAAGTCGGTGATCCCTTAGAAATTAAATGAAAAATTAATTCAAAGACTACCAATTATCAAAGCCCATACAATCATAGTTACATTTTCAAGAAGGGATCAACCTCACTAGAATCGATTAAAATTCCAACACTCTCCATCCTTAAAAACAACAAAAATTTCCTTGGCCTAACTCTCTTTTGTTTTATAAAAACAAATTCGTCGCCATGTTGTGATGACGTTTTTTCCTTTAAAAAATTCTCAAGTCGGCTACATCCCCATATTTCCTAAAATTTTGTTTAAAGGGGATATCTTTTGGAAATTCGTGTTTTTTGAAAACAATAAAAATTTGGAGTCACTTCCGGCTACTTGGATAAGGTAGGCCAGACACCATAAGAAACCAGATATTCGTTTTGAAAGGGTCCGGGATTTGGTTATGCGTGGGGAAGGATTAGCACCCCCATCAGCCCGAAAATCGGTACCAAAATATTTGTTGCTTTCAAATTGATGGAATTTGTTGAAATTTAAATTGAATTTACTTAAGCATCCTTAAATAAGAATTGGCCTTAATTACACGAGCTTTATCAAATTAGTGGGTTCAAATTAATTGGACATTTAATTAATAAGGTTGACGATACATCGGACTATAGATTAAACCGACATCATATAAGTTTGATTGCCGTGTTAATTTATGGTTCGAATCTCGTACGTCACCTTTATGCATAGTGCAAGTAGTTAAGATATGATGTAATGATTTTATCAACTTTTAACTTTACCTTGGGACGGTAAGGATTAATTCAAATATTTGGTCAACATCCTTTAAGCTCGGATTGTTACGACACATATATCGGAATTAATAAATATCTCCCTTTTTATGATTTAGATTAATTAATTCAAAATATAGGGTTCACATGAATGACAATTAATATGAATGTAAAACAAAAGGCTTTAAAATAAACACACAAGAGCTCACCCAAGGTCCTAACCTAAAAGGCTCAAGTTGTAAAAGTTCAATTAGTGATCTAGTTATTAATTAGGTGAATCCAATATTAATCCTAAATTGATTAAACCTAATAGAATAAAAACCCTAATAAATTATGGATTATCCTAGGACATGATAATTAATTTGGTCAGTTTTAAACTAGTATTCCAATAAGCCAAGGATACTGTTTAAGACAAATCAAATTGATTAATCACGATTATAAATAAAATGTCAATCTAATCTCCATATTTATTTTATCCTAAAAGTAGTTAAGAAATGTTCAATTAATTTAATAAATTTAAAATTTATCCCAATAAGCCAAAGGTAGATTTAAATTTACTAAATTAATTCGAACCCTATGTCTAACTATGGCTCTAAAAAGACTAAACCTAAATTAATCTAATTAATTTAAAGATCGTGCCCCTATGAGACGAGCACGCGATCTTAAACTAATTAAATTAATTTGCCTAATCAACATTAAGAAAACAACCGATTAACATTAATGCACTATAAAAAAAACAAACCCTATCGTGTCCCACACAACCGCATATATGCAAAAAGTTGGTTGTGATATACATATATAAGCTTTAACACTATATCATATAATATATATGATATATACTTATATATGTAGGAACCGAATGCTATATGTTTGTATATAAAAGCTCTATATTATACTTATATGTAAAAACTATATATATAACGGTTTAAAAAAAGAATTACAAATATATACTTATATGAAAGCTATATAATATATACATATATTATACTCTATATTACATATAAAAAGAACAGTGTCATAATATGTATACTATATCATAGATATAAACTATACATTATATAAGAACTATATATATATTATGTTATATAACATGTACATGTCAACACACATATCGAACAAAAAAGACACAAAATACTAACAAATAAATAAAATAAAATAACATATAAGAATGAAAATTAAATAAACAAAAATGATTAACAATAAACTCATCAACATTTCATTAAACCATAAGAATGGATTACACAACAAATAAAAAAAGGGAAGAATATACCCAAAACTCAAGTATTTATGCTCAATTCGCTAAATTCCACGGATTTTTGTTGGGTTGAGAAGCTCGATTCAAGAGTTTAGTAATGGTTGAAAATAGTTTCGATTAGGGAAAATTATGGTGGATAAGGGAATCGAATGGAGAGTAAGTTGGGGGCTTGGGTGTTTGGTGGTCTTAAGGAAAATGAAAAATGACCGTGGGTTTTTCAAATAAAAAATGGTGCCTCTAAAAATTAGGGCAATGTGTTGTTTTTATCCATATGGTGATGAAGTGTATTTTTGGGTTTTTCCTTAAAAAATGACAACCAATGAGAGTGAGGCATTGGTTCATTCAATGAGAACCAAGCCTTAGTGAGTAAGAAGTTGATATATTTTCATTTTGGTATTTTTTCCCCATGTAAAAAAACATATGTAATGGGTCATGTAGTTTTGGGCTTAGAGTATAAGGTTTTGGGTATTAAAAGGGGTAATGTAGATTTATTTTATTTCGAGCATTTAATTTAAACTTGGAAAAAAATTAGTGTCGACAGTACCTTTTTCCTACTTTGAGATAAAAAAAATGCTTAGGCAGCGAAGCTTCTAGCGATAGAGCACGAAAGGGCATGCGGAAAAATCGAAACTTGAAGCATCTGGTTGGATCTGGCGACCAACAATGGAGGGCTTGGGAAGATGAGAGTCTATTTTTTTTACTTTTTATGTTTAATATTTAGGGTTAAAAATTAAATATGAGTTGGACAAATGTTGACATGTAAAATATGATGTGTAAAATTAATTCACAAGTCTTATTTTTATTGGTTAGGCCTATATCCTATGTGGTGGGTAAGGTCTATGATATAATTTCCTCTATTTCATTAATTTTTTTCATGTCATATTTTTACCAAGTGAAACATCAGTTGATGAAAATTATTTTTTAATATAATTTACAGTAAATATGATTGAAGATTCACTTGATAAAAATATTACATGAAATAAATAATAATAAAATATATGATTTTTATTGGTTTAGACCATGAATGACATGGCGTGCGCAAAAGGTTGCTTAAAAAGGACTATAGTAAGGGTTTCTTTCTTGCTCGTTAGAGTTTTACTAATAACATAGAAAGGGACAAGCCCTACTCCTAACAAGTTGGTAGGTTTGGCTTTCGAGGCTACCTACTTTAATTTGGTGGTTTAATTATAAAGAATATTTAAGTTGAACCTTTTAATTTGGTGGTTTAATTATAAAGACTATTTAAGTTGAAGCCCGATTTAAATGAAATTAAGAACTTAAATGAATAAGGAATTTAAAGTTGGGAGCCTAAGTGGTAATAAATGGGAAGATAAGTGTTAAATAATTAGTTTACCATTTTTTTCTTGGGAAGAGTGTTATTTGAATTAAAGATGGCTGAAAAGTGGAAAAGAAAAATAAAGAGGGGAGATATTTTAAAGAGAGCAAAAATTGAGAGAAAAAAATAAATAGGGAGTTTAGAACCCTGATTTGTTGCCGGCCGATCGTCCATTTTAGACACCTCCGGTACCATCACGTTCATTTCATCGAGACGAGTTGGTCGGTGGTCTCAGAATCACCGTCGGAGTTGTCATTGGAGGGCGTAAAGAAAAATAAGGTTCGCGTTTTGCGAGTTATCCATGTTCGAGTGCTTAAAATCAAAAATGAAGGTCACCATCGGATTCCCCAACCGAAAATATGTCAGATTGGAGCTTGCCGCCGCCGTATGCGCTGCACTCTTCAGTGACTGAGAGTGGGCGTTGTTCAGTAGCTGAAGTGCACCATGCTCCCCTACACATGCACACACAAGATCACTGCCCACGGGTGCACTGTAGCTTTTATGCACATGCGCTGCACTAGATCGCCTGGTCTGTTGACCAGCTGGGTTGACCGTCGACTTTGACTAGGGACATTAACTTTGACCGAATGTTGATTTTTTCTGAGGGACCTTACCCTAGGGTTTCTCGACGTTCGGATCAATTGGCACAGTCTATTTTGCCAAATTCAAACCCAGTAATCTATTTTTACGCATTTGACCTTTTGAATTCATTAAAGTATGTGAGTAAGTAATACTTATGGTATTAATTGGTATACAAGGACTATTTAGGATTGGATATAGGATTAAGTGGAATATTCAGGAAGCTCGGATGAAGATTTTAGTGATATCAACTTTAGGTTAGTACACCTCGAACTCCTATTGTTTCATAAACATCATAAGTGTGTCTGCTTTGTGTGCTAGTACCTGCAAAATAGGTGGATGATTAATAAGCATGATTTGAGACCGGTATTATGAGGCTCGATAATTATAAGATGCATGATGAGGTTTAGAGATATGTTTAACTCGTATAGGGTTGCTCGGATAATCGTATATCTATATTTTCGATATTTGAGATTTGTAATGGAACCTTATCACTTGGTGGGATTGCATGCGATGATAGATTAGAGTGATTGTATAAATGACATGTTTTCGAGACGTGCTATATTTGGGTGTGCAAGAATCATGCGTAAGCTGAGTTATGATAGCTGCTTTAGTTGCTGATATGAGTTATCATGCCGAGTTCAAGGTAAATGCTTGAGGTGAGTCGAGACGCCATTCATTTTCTAAAGTCTTGCACCGGGCAAGGAATGTTATAGATATGAGATGCCACAGAGTTAGAGTCTTCCTCAAAGAGTCACCATGCTAGAAATCGTCTCATTTTGGATGAAATAGCTGTTTAATCTTCTGATCTTTTTAGATCATACAGTTATGGAAGGATTTTGTCGTGCATCAATCTTTTGAGTTCTACTGTATAAATTAAGTTTCTTTGATGACGTACTTGTGTGACGTTTTGTCAAGGTATCGTTGGGTTTTGTTTGTCTTCCGTTATGTACCGAGCGAGGATGTATTTCCCCTAAGGGAAAAATCAATTGAGATTATGTTGTACCGTAAGAAGACAAGGGTTACATTAATAAGTGTTGAGACTAGAGTAGCGCAACAGGAAATATTGGAGATATAGGAAAAGTTATTAAAGTTTCAGTTTTCCCTTTGATTGAGGGTACAAATTTTGAGGATGAAATTTTCTTTAAGGATGAGAGAGTTGTAACGACCCAAAGTTTGGGTTAATATATCGGGTCTCGAATCCAGGTTCTGAACCTTTTAATTTGGTGGTTTAATTATAAAGAATATTTAAGTTGAAGCCTGATTTAAATGAAATTAAGGACTTAAATGAATAAGGAATTTAAAGTTGGGAGCCTAAGTGGGAACAAGGGAAAAGATAAGTGTTAAATAATTAGTTTACCCATTTTTCTTGGGAAAAATGTTATTTGAATTAAAGGTGGCTGAAAAGTGGGAAAGAAAAATAAAGATGGGAGATATTTTGAAGAGAGAGAAAATTGAGAAAAAAGTAAAAAAGGAGTTTAGAACTCTGATTTGTTGCTGACAGATCGTTTGTTTTAGACACCTCCGGTAGCATTGTGTTCATTTTGTGGAGACGAGTTGGCCGGTGGTCTCAAAATTATTGTCGGAGTTGTTGTTGGAGGGGGTGAGGAAAAAGAAGGTTCAGGTTTTACGAGTTAGCCATGTTCAAGTGCTTAAAATAAAAAACGGAGGTCACCATCGGATTCCTCAGCTGAAAATATGTTGGACTAGAGCTTGTCGCTACCGTTCGGCCACTAAAAGCCACCGCATGCGCCACATTCTTTGGCGACTGAGAGTAGGCGTTGTTCAGAAGCTGGAGTGCACCATGCTCCCCTACACATAGGCACACAAGATCACTGTTTGCGGGTTCACTATAGCTTTTGTGCACATGCGCTGCACTGGATCTCCTAGACTATTGACCAGTTGGGTTGACCGTTGACTTTGACGAGAGGGTGTTAACTTTGACTTTGACCGAGCATTAACTTTTTCGAGGGGACCCTGCCTAGGGGTTTCTCGATGTTCCGAATCAATTAGCATAGTCTGTTTTACCAAATTCGAACCCAATAAGCTATTTTTACATATTTGACCTTTCAAATTAATTAAAGTATATGATTAAGTAATACTTATGGTATTAATTGGTATACGAGGACTATTGGAGATTGGATATCGGATCAAGTGAAATATTTGGGAAGTTCGGATGAGGATTTTAGCAATATCAGCTTAAGGTTAGTACATCTCAAACTCCTATTGCTTCATGAGCATCATAAGTATGACTGCTTTGTGTGCTAGTACCTGCAAAATATGTAAATGATTAATAAGCATGATTTGAGACAAGTATTATGAGGCTCGATAATTATGAGATACATGATGAGGTTTAGAGATATGTTTAAACTCTATAGGGTTGCTCGAGCAATCGTATATCTATGTGATACCTATTTGAATTGTGTGTTGTGTTGATTGGGTGCTAGAGTATGAATATTGATGTATTCGATGGAAATTGTGTGTATGTGATAGATAATGGTAATATCTGAATAAATGGTCATGAAGCCGATAATTAATATTAATTGATTAAATGCGTTAGTAAACCAACCCTAATGACTTTCATAAGCTTTAGGGATCGAGTAAGCGTTATAATATCATAATCCAAGGAAATGGTACGAACCTATGAATAGGGTATTAGTACGAGCTTTGGCCGTATCGATATGCAATTAGGGTCCATATCAGTACAGTTTGATCTGTACCAGTATATGAAAAATCTAGGATTTCCAGTAAGTAATACTCGTGTTCGAGTACTGATACCCACTGAGTGGGATAATTTATAATGCTAATAAAAGATAGGAATTTATGTGGGATGATAATGAGATAATATGGATTAATAAAGATAATAAATGAGGATGATTAATGTACACTTTTATAATATATTAACAAGTTGGTAAACCGAAATGGATGGCTTGATAATTAATATAAGGCTTAAATGAAAAATTAGCCCTTTAACTATGCATTTTTCTGTTTTAAGTACCTAAACTATGGTTTGGGCAAAATAAGCCCCTAAACTATCATTTTTGGTCACTTTAAGTCCCTAAACTATTTTTGGTCAAAATAAGTACCTAAACTATGTCATTTTTCTTATTTTAGTCCATAAACTATCTATTGGTCAATTTTTTTGTGATGTGTCAACATCTTATTAGTCAAAATATTTTTCTTTTGACTTAAATAACTATCAAACTTAAAGTGACCAAAATGATAGTTTAAAGGCTTATTTTGCTCAAACCATAGTTTAGGTACTTAAAAAGGAAAAGGCAAAGTTTGAGGGTTGTCTTTTGGTTTAAGCCTTAATAGAAACCATAGAGTTGCTAAATATGTAATGATGTGTGCTATATGGTGGTCGTGTCAATGTTGTGTGCAGTTTGGACACTTGTGTGGTTGAGTCACCATTAATTGATGGGATCAAGATAGCCGATGAAAGAGTGTTGCAACACCATGGTTAGAGATACCGAATGGAGATTACCGATTCTATGTGACCTGGGCCTCATTCAAAGATACTCGATGGGGGATTCCGAGTATCAGTGTATGTTCTGATGCTATGTGAGCCGACCTCACCCGGTGTGTATATGCTCGAGGGAGGATTCTGAGCAAGGGTGTATGTTCCGATGCTATGTGACTCGGCCTCACCTGGAGTGTATGTACCGATGCTATGTAACCTAGCCTCACTCCAGAGTTGTTGATGTTGATATGTGTTTTTGCCTAGATGATTTATTGAGATCTCGGGCTTGGTTGGGCCTTGTGTGCCATGTATGATGTTTGTTGATGAGAGCATGTGTTTAGGAGACTAGTGGTAGCGCCACGTGTTTATTTAGCTCTCCTTATTGCTCGTACTAGCTTGCATGCTTATATTTATGATTAGCATGAAGTATTGTAGGGTAGATGTGTACCACTGAGATTTGTAAGCTCAGCGCTCGAAATCGTTGTTTTCGTGCGATGGTTGATCGTTAGATCGTGGGATTGTGGAGCACTACGATACGAGATTCTAGCATGTGGTGATATCCGGAGTACGGTACATGTGTTTAGTGGGCTATGTATTCATAGGACCTTACGTGGTAGAGTTTGTAATTCTTATTTTGCAAATTGTATTGATCAAAATCTAATGTTCAAATGTTTCAATTTAATTGGAGCTCATTTTGTAATGTTTTAATCCTTTATATATTTATTTTAAAATCATTGACTTTAAATGTTTTTGAAAAGCATTTTATTTGGGCTAAACCAAGTTGAAAAATTTTACGGATTTGGTTTATGCTTGAGGTCCAAATGTGACATCCGGGTCGAAGATGTTATAACCTTATTAAGAAAAGAAATTTCATATTGTTTAGTTCGTGTTAACGATTCTTGTTTTTTCTTTAAAATAACTTTGAAGATACATATATGTATCAATAGTATCTTAAATCTAAGGGTAAACTACAAAATGATCACTGAACTTTTAAGGTGCTTTCATTTTGGTCACCGAACTTTTAAAAGATAGTCACTGAACTTTTAGTTCATTTTCAGTTAGCCCCTCACGTTAGAAGCTGACGTTAGGTTTCATTTTTCATGAATAAAATAATAAGTAAACTACATCACTCAACTTTCGTCTCACCCCTATTTTGGTCACTAAAGTTAAATTTTTTTTTAATTTAATAACTTAACTTTCGAATTATTCCTATTTCAGCCACTCACGAGTGTCATGGTTATACAAATTCAAAAGTTTGATTTTGGTACATATTTTTTAAATAAATTATGTTGATTTGGTTAAGTTTCACAGTTTTAAAAAAATTGATTTATCGATCTAATAAGTTTTATACAATATCTGTAAATTTTATGCATTAAAATATTTTATAGTATAGTAATTTTAATACCCTTTTGATTTTTTAAAGACGTTTTGGCTCTGGGTAGAATTACTAGTGCGAAATCTTAATTTTTTTTATTTTATAGTTGTTTTTACACTTTTGTCACAATCGAACACTTTTGTCACAATATAAGATCGAAAATTGAATAAACTGAACTTACCTATTACAATGTATATTTTTAAATAAATTATTTCGATTCGGTTATGGTTTACAGTTTTAAACAAAAAATAATTAATTGATCTAATTAGTTATATATAATATTTGTAAATTTTATGCCTTAAAATATCTTTCTGATTTTGATACCCTTCTGAGTTTTTAAAGACATTTTGACTTTTAGTAGGTTTATTAGGCATGAACTCTCAAATTTTTACCTTTCTAGTTGTTTTTACACTTACCACAACCGTGTAGCGACCCATTTTATATCTTTTAAAACTATAAGAGTTTTATAAGTTCGGTACTACGGGTTATCCCCAAAATTATTCCTTGGAAATTGGTTTTAAATGGGACCACTTTTGAAAATCTTCATTCTTTTGAAAACGATAAAAAACTTGGAGTCGCCACCGACCACTTAGGTAAGGTAGGCCGAATACCATAGGAAACCAGAGATTCATTATGAAAGGGTCCGGGAGTTGGTTACGCATGGGGAAAGATTAGCACCCCCATCACGCCCGGGAATCGGTAGCTGAATATTTGTTGCTTTCAAATTGATGGAATTTGAATTGATTTTAACTCGGTGTACTTAATTGAAAATTTGACCTTAATTACACAGGCTTTATCAAATGAGTGGATTCGAATTAATTGGACATTTAATTAATAAGGTTGACGATACATCGGACCATAGATTAAACTGACATCGAATAAGCCCGACTGCTGTGTTAATTTATGGTTCGATTTTCGTACGTCACCTTTATGCATGATGCAAGCAATTAAGATATGATGTAATGATTTTGTCAATTTTTAATTTTACCTTGATTCGGTAAGAATTAATTCAAATATCTAGTCAACATCCTTTGAGCTTGGACTGTTACGACACAAATATTGGAACTAATGGATACCTCATTTTTTATGATTTAAATTCATTATCATGAGAATTAAATGGGCCATATGAATGAAAAATAAAGGCTTAAAGATAAACACACAAAAGGCCCACCCAAAGCCCTAATCTAAAAGGCCCAAGTTATGGATCATCAAATTAGTGATCTAGTGGTTAATTAGGTGATTCTAGCATTAACTCTAGGTTAATTAACCCTAGAAGGCTAGAAAATCTAAACAAATTATGAGTTATCTTATGATATGATAATTAATTCGATTGATTTTAAACTAATATTCCAATAAGCCTAGAATACTATTTAAAATAAATCAAGTTAATTAATCATAACTTTTAATTAAAATGTTAGTCTAATTTCCATGTCAATTTTATCTTAAAAGATAACTAAGTGGTGTTCAATCAATTTAATTAATTTAACATTTACCACAATAAGCTAATGGTAGATTTAAATTCACTAAACTAATTCGAACCTTAAGACTAACTATGACTCTAAAATTAATCATAAATTAATCCAATTAATTTAAAACCGTGCCCCTATGAGATGAGCACACTGCTTAAATTAATTAAATTAATTCCTAAACTAATCCAAAGTCCTTAACTAACACAAATCCCATCTAAACTAGGCCCAAGGCCTACTAAGCTAAAGCTAATCCTAAGCCCAAAACACAAAAGGCCCAAACATCTAAACTAAACCTACACATTAAACAAAAAAACACATGTGTACTTTAAAAAGAATTTAATTACACATTATATGCTGGAGAAGCTGATGTGGGAGCACATCGGTGATGTGGCATCGGGCCATTAGTCTCACTTGCCAACTTGGTGGCGAACGTGGCGCTGGAGAAGCTGAAGGGTCGAGCCTGTGAAATGCACGAATGCGTGGTTAGCGTCAGAGGTCGTACGTGCGACGCGTGGGGATCTGGAGAGCCAACTTGGTTGCATCTGCACCGTTAGATCAACAGCCAGATCTAACGGCCCAGATTCGGCTGCACAGAGGGAAACACGTGGGATTAGGGTTATCAGACATAGGGCTTGGGCTAAACGGGCCAAATGTACGCTTTGTATTATCTTTTTTATTTAGTGGGCTTTAAAAATGTAAATGGACTGATAGTTAATAAACTTTGGGCTCTTATCTATATACATTGGGTTTTATTTAATTTATATACATATATATTATGGTTTCTATAATAACAGTAGAACATATAATATGGTAGCAATTTCTAATAATTAGATGACAATATGGAAAATTATGACAATAAATAGAAACATATCACATATAAGACTAGTATAATGTGAGATTGCCAACACTTTACTAGCAACATTTTTTTAATGTTTTCGGGTTTTAAAAACATAACATACAATATATGACTATTAATGAATAAAAGGGTAACATTTTTGGATTTTTTTGGTTTTAATGGTAATCACATTCACATATACAAATATTTAAAATTAAGCAAAGCCCAAAGTGCAATATTTAGAGTAATAATATATATATATAAGTCCATTATTATAAAAAAAACAAAGATAAAAAGAGTTCCCCGAACAAAATTAGTGATTACAACTGCCCCATTTGCTTATACTTATGGAACAAGAATAAAACAAAGATCATAAGCACTGATTTTGTTATACTTCCCTGTCGGACGATTTGCTCTTCTGGAATGGCAACGAGCAAATTGAAATAACTTGTTTTCCCGAAGTAGCAAAAACAACTAGGTAGCGCTGACATGTCCTCCCGAAGCGGCGACAGAAGAGCCAACTATCCTTCAAATGACTCATTCTTTCGAAATGGCAATGAATGAATCCACATACTTTGCTTTCCTAAAATGATAGAAAGTAAATTGGGTGGTACTGACATGTCTTTCCGAAGCGACAACAGACAAGCCAACTATCCTTCAGACGATTTATCCTTCTAAAATGGCAGTGAATGAATCCAAATAACAGTAGAAAGCAAATTGGATGGTGCTGGCATGTCTTCCTAAAATGCCAGCAGACGAGCCAACTAACCTTCAAACGACTTATTCTTCCAAAATGGCAGTGAATGAATACAAATAACTTTACTTTCCTGAAATGGAAGAAAGCAAAACCAACCAGAGATGCCATGTTCCTCCAAAGTGGTAGTGAATAGACCAGATAGCAATTCTTCAAATGAAGATTCCATTCTTCTTGGGCATGGATGGACGAGCTTTTTACATTCTGAAATTTCACGAACTATGGGTATTTACCTCTTTTGTTCTGAGATCCTAGTGTGGCGAACTTTGAAGTCCTTCGCCTAAGACCCTATCCAGATTTTTACTTTGCCGTCGACTCCTCTTCTCAAAGGGTTCCCGATCTTCCTTTGGGTATTTGTGAGAAGACATGAAAAACTGTGATGATATGAGTTAGCATGCTCCTATCCTAAGGATGCTTAACTAAACATGATGCATGAATGGTAACAATTTTAAACTTTCTCGGACAATTTCCTTTACTGCCCCCGTTTACTCTTGTCCTATATTTTCTTCTTCGCTATGGTTGTGCTTCCTCCCTCAGCCGGGTTCACCCTTTAGGCCCCATTTTTGAGTTCTTGAACCTTTTTGTTCTAAAGTGCCTTTTGAGGTTTTCACTTTAGAGAATTTTCTTTTCCCCTCTTTTTTTTCTTTTTCTTCTTATTTTTTTTCTTTTCTTTTCTTTTTTCTTTTCTTTTCTTTCTTGGGCGCCCTTGCTGGTTTTTGCCTCTAGTCTCTCAGACCTCAACATGAACAATGTTCGATGCCTTTCCACGATAGATCTTATCAATTATGCCTATGATGTCCTCTTGTCACAATTTTGGGTAACTTCTTTTCTATCTGGGATTAAACCTGTACTTAATAGGTTAGATCATAGTAATGCCAAGAAATCCTTTGCCCTTTTTCATGCTATGTCAATCTATCTACGAAACAGATAATAGGGACTGAAATACTACTTTATTGAAACTTGAAATAATATTAGGATAAATTTGAATGCCTTGGCAAACATGAAAAAAGAAAAAAGAAAAAAGAAAAAAAGATGTAAATAATATCGACTGCATGAATGATGAGAACCCATCAACCTTGGCAGATTTCTCGTTGGCCATCTTTGGCGATTTCCCTTGATGATATGAAGACCAAAGCATAAACCCTTAACCTAAACGAGGCTCGTCAGTTGGATGCTGAAATTTAAATCTATCTGAACCGTCCTTTTTCGGATTTTCAATTCAAATCCTCCTTTGGTTTTAAGGCGCCCATTTTCGGGTTTTCACCTTAAACCCTCCTTTTCTCTTTTTCCTTTTTTATTTTTTATTTTATTTTTTTATTTTTATATTTTCTCTTTATTTTCTTTTTTTTTCTTACGCGTAATACTTCTTGACGGAGTTCGAGTTTATTGGGTTGCTCAATTCTTTCCCATCCATCTCCATTAGAATACACTCCCCTAGAGAAGGCATTTTTCACGACATAGGGCCCCTCCCAATTTGGCATCCATTTCCCTGAAAATCTCATTGGTTCAACAAGATCTTTTTGAGCACCAGATCTCCCTTCTAAAACTCCCTCGGGCGAACTTTCTTGTTATATGCTCGCATTATTCGCTTCTGATACATCTGAATATGGGAAATAGCTTTCGACCTTTTCTCGTTGATGATGTTCAGCTAGTCAAACCTGGCTTGCATCCATTTGGCTCCATCCAACTTTACTTCGTTCAAAATTTGACGTGATGGGATTTCCACTTCGACAGGTAGTCCTGCTTTGGTGTCGTATACCAAGGAATACGATATTGCCCCGGTGGAAGTTTTCACGGATGTGTGATAGACAAACAAGGAGAAAGGAAGCCTCTCATGCCAATCCTTAAATGTCTCTGTAGTTTTTGCTATGATCTTTTTAATATTCTTATTTGCCGCCTCTACCACTCCGTTCATCTTGGGGTGATAAACGGTAGAATTATGGTGTACAATCTTGAATTGTTCGCACACCTCGGTCATCATCTTGTTGTTCAAATTAGAAGCATTATCGGTGATGATTCTTTCAGGCAGACCATAGCGGCACATAATTTCCTTCTTGAGAAACTTGCAGACCGTCACTCTTGTGATATTAGCGTATGAGGCAACTTCCACCCACTTGGTGAAGTAATCGATAGCCACTAGGATGAAACGGTGCCCATTGGAAGCCTTTGGGTGTATCTGACCAATGCCGTCTATTCCCCAAGTAGCAAAAGGCCATGGTAAATTCATGGTGTGGAGAGGCACCAGCGGGGAGTGTATTTTGTCAGCATAGATTTGACATTTGTGACATTTCTTCGCTAACTGATGCAATCTCCCTCCATACTTGACCAATATTAGCCATATCTCATGATTTTTCTTGCCATCGAGAATCCGCTGGCGTGGGTTCCACACAAGCCCCTGTGGACATCTGCCAAAATGGTTCTGGCTTCCCAAGCACTGACACACCTCAACAGTATCTGATCCTTGCTTTTTTTGTACAAGGTTTCCCCGTCAAGGACATATCCTGAAGCTAACCGTTTGATAGTCCTTTTGTCATTATCATCAGCCCCTTTTGGATAAGTCTGGAGCTCGATATATTGGAGGATGTCAAAATACCATAGGTTTCCGTCCTCTTCTTCTTCCACACTATAGCAATGGGTCGGTACCTCAAAGGTTTGTATTTCTATTGGCCCCGTCTCGGCTGCCCGACTTACTTCAAATACGGCAGCCAAAGTTTCTAGGGCGTCAACCATCTGATTATTCTCTCTTGGCAAGTAGGTGAAACTGACTTCTTCAAAATCCTTGATCAAATCTTGGATCAAGTCGTAGTATTTGACCAACTTTGGATCTCTAGTCTCCCATTCTTTATGAAGTTGATAAATCACTAAAGAAGAGTCTCCAAAAACCCGGAGCACCTTGATCTTTCTCTCTATGGCTGCTAAGAGTCCCATGAAACAGGCCTCATACTCGGCTATATTGTTGGTGCAAAAGAATTCCGACCTACTTGTGGATGGGTAGTAGACATTTTCGGGGGAGACCAAAACTGCCCCTATTACGTGGCCTAGGGCATTCGATACCCCATAAAAAATAAAGCCTCCATCTTTCATTCACGATGGTGGATGTCCCTTCAGACAGATCATATATCAAGTCTTCATCTGAGAAATTGAAGTCCAATGGTTCATAATTCATCTGAGGTAGGGCTTGCTAAAAGATCTGCCACCACACTTCCCTTTACCTCCTTCTGACTCATATAAACGATGTCAAATTCTAACAAAATCATTTTCCAACGGTTACTTTCCCGGTCAAAACTAGTGCTTCCATCAAAAACTTCAACGGATCTATTCGGGAAATCAAGCAAGTGGTGTGGTAAAACATGTATTTTCGGAGCCGCTTAGCGGCCCATACCAAGGCGCAACATAACCTTTGGATCGATGGGTACCGTGTCTCACACTAGGTGAATTTCTTGCACAAGTAATAGATCACCCTTCCTTTTTTTCCTGTGTCATTGTGTTGCCCCAACGCACAGCCCATAGAGTTTTCAAAAACTACCAAGTACAAAATCAATGACCTATCTGGTATTGGTGCCACTGAGATCAGAGGATTGGCTAGATACTTCTTGATCTTTCTAGTGCTTCTTGACATTCTTCATCCCGAATTCCCTATTTATTCTTCCAGAGAACTCTAAAGACATGGTCACACTTATCGGTCAATTGGGATATGAGCCAGGAGATATAATTTAATCTTCCCAAAAATCCTCGGACCTCCTTTTGAGTTTGAGGTGATGGAAGGTCTTGGATTGCTTTCACCTTGTCAGGATCAATCTCGATGCCTTTCTGACTTACCACGAAACCCAAGAGCTTTCTGGATGTTACCGCAAAGGTACATTTGGCGGGATTAAGCTTCAAATAATACTTTCTTAGCCTTTGGAAAAGTTTTCGAAGATTTTGAATGTGTTCCTCTTCAGTTCAAGATTTAGCTATCATGTCATCCACGTACAGCTCAATCTCTTTATGCATCATGTCATGGAACAAGGTCACCATGGCTCTTTGATATGTCACCCCGACATTCTTCAACCCAAAAGGCATAACCTTGTAGCAAAACGTGTCTCACATAGTCACAAAAGTGGTCTTCTCCATATCCTCGAGATGCATTTTGATCTGATTGTACCCTGAGAAGCCATCCATAAAGGAAAACTAGGCAAGGACCGCAGTATTGTCAACTAGAGTATCAATATGAGGCAAAGGGAAATTGTCTTTGAGGCTCGCCTTATTAAGGCCCCTATAATCTACGCACATACGCACCTTCCCATCCTTTTTCGGTACCGACACTATGTTAGCCACCCATTCTGGGTACTTAGAAACCTCCAAAAATTCGGCCTCAAATTGTTTCTTTACCCCTTCTCTTATTTTCAATAACATGTCCTTCATCATTCTTCGAAGCTTCTACTGGACAGGCTTGCATTCTGGCCTAATGGGGAGCTTATGTGTTACAATGTCTGTGTTTAGGCCTGGCATATCCTGGTATGACCACGCGAACATATCTTTAAATTCTACAAGTAACTCCACCAACTCTTGCTTGACTTTTGGCGATAGGGTACCTCCGATCTTTACTTCTTTTCTCTCTTCGTTAGTTCCCAAATTTAAAATCTCTATCTTCACTTTGTGGCATTTCCTCACTAGCCATCATTCTTTTTAGCTCATCGGGAATCCCATCATCCTCATATTCTACCTCCGCCAAGTACGTGGGTTGTTCAAAATCTACTTCAGGATTAGGTTCCACATCATTCATACAGTTTATATTAAGAGGCTGCACGATTTTGAATGTGCGTATTAGGAAAGGAAAGGTATAGCTCATGATATGAACAAATAAATACATAAATAAACAAATAAATAAATAATTAAATAAATAAATAAATAATAAATGAAATGGAATGAAATGAAATGAATGTTTTGTTTGCCATTTGAGAAGGAAAATGTAGACATAGTCTATTTCATTTAAAACCGGCAGATATGACATAGCTGACTTTCTACAAAGGATGTCTGTTACTTTCGGGCAAAAGTAATGGGATTTTTCATAGCATTACTTTGATTTGTTCCTACAAAATGCCGGTACGTCCCCAAAGATCCAATTGTTAAGCTCTTCTCCTAGGAGGCAAGGGCGAATCTTGGCCAGACACTGATTAGCCTCGCTCTCGTCGCCGATCGTATCCATATTCATTTCTTTGAAAGCCTCACTGATCAACTCTTCCTGGAGGCATCTCTCGCCTTCTTGATTTACCTCTTGGACATCCACCTCTGGATTTCAAATTCCTCCAGATATGAAGGCACCCCTAAAGTCTCCGTAGATGATAGGGCCCATAGAATGTCCTCCCCTCTAAGCCTAGCCTTCTTTTGCTCTTGCTTCCTCTTCCATTCTTGTTTTTTCTGTACAAAATTTGTCTTGTAACCGAGTCCGAAGAGGTCAACTTTGTGGATCACCTTGATGGGACGAATGCGTCATTGTAGATTCTTTCCCAAGCCTTTCTTTTTCCTTGCTCCTTTACCTAGGGTCTTGTATACCACCATCTTAGTAAAATTGGACAAATTAGGGCATGAAATCTTGTTTCATTCAGAAACAAAGGTAGCATTGACAAGTTCCAAGGCTCTAAAGGCACACTCCATTGCTTTTTCATCAGTGTAGATGTATGGTGTATCTGAAGTCACTGAAGCGACGATGTCCTCCTCGACATTCACTATTACTAATTTCCCTTCGGTGACAAACTTTAACTTTTGATGAAGGGAAGAAGGAACAGTGCCGGATGAGTGTATCCATGGTCTCCCTAATAAGCAGTTGTAAGATGGTCGAATATCCATAACCACAAAATTGACCACATACTCAGTGGGACCAATGAGCAACGATACTTTTATTTTCCCAACCACATCTCTCTGGGTCCCATCGAAAGCTTGCACCATATTATGACACGGCTTCATATGTGAACTGTCGATTGGTAGTCGTTGTAGTGTAGCTAACGACATAAAATAACACAGATCCATTATCAATTAGCACGCCTGATAACACATAACCTTTGCAGTGAGTGGTGATGCTCAGGGCCTTGGTGAACCCTGTACCTTCCCCCAGAATTTTGTCATCACCAAAGGTAATGTGATTAGCGTCAGTAATATGGCTTACAATCTAATCCAACCTCCTAACTGGGATATCCTTCGTAACATAGGTCTCATTCAAAACCTTCAATAGGGCCTCACGATACTTCTCTGAGTTCAGTAAAAGATCAAGCATGGAAATTCAAACTGGTTGTCTTCGAAGCTGGTCGATGACGCTATACTCGCTGTGCTTTAAGAACCTCAAAAATTCTTGTGCTTGAGTTTTTGTGATCGGCTCTTTGATCTTCGGTGGTGGATCATCTCCGAAAACTTTCTCGGGTTCAACTCTGATTTCCTTATCTTTCTCTTTTGGTTCCTTCGGTGCCTTTAGGTTCTCTGGATCATAGCATCGGTCACTCCTCGTAAAATGCCCCACATCCTTTACCTCTTCTGCCTTTGGCTTCAAAGGTTCTTCTTGAATGGGTTTTATCCCTATTTCCACGTCTTCTCCTCTATGAAAATTAGAAGAACCCGACATTGTGATGCTTGTAGTGTAGTTCTATGGAACCATTTTTGTATCCTTGAAAGGAAACGACCTTGGAAAAGTAATTATCATCTTGGGGGCTGCCTTCAGTGCGCTTGTCTTGCTTGGCTTGAGTCCGAGGATGAGTGGTCTATTGGCACTATACTTGGTCTCCTGGCTCTCCAATGCACAAGCTTCCACTTCATTCTTTCCCCCATTTTCTTCAAAAAACTCAATCTTCTTTTTATCCATCATAGCTTGTATTAGCTGACGAAACTCCTCACAATCTTGAATCTCGTGATCTCTTGATTGATGGCATTCACAATATGGGCCACAACCTCCTCCCATAATCACCATACCCCGGTCAATGAGGCGTGCCATACATAAATATTGGAAAACCCACCTTAACGGTGACCGAACTTCAGACACTTTCACTCTAGTTTTCTTGGCATTCTCGTCTTCGCTAGTATTCACGCCTTGGCCCCCATGATTTTGTAGGCGGTTGTTGGTCGTGCTTGGTTCTCCCAATTGTAACACTCTGATCCAGATTAAGTTCTGAACGAACTTCTTGAACGCCATACAATTTTTATTCGAATACCCCAGAACATCGACATGGTATTCACAATGAACCTTGGGGTCATACCATGCTGGGTAAGGTGGGCTGTAAGGAGTAACATGATAAGGAAAAACTAAATCAGCCTTGTAAAATAGTAAGTAGAGCTCTTTTTAAGAGTTTGGCATAGGAGTGAAGGATTTCTCATCCATTTCCTTCCTGGGTCCCCTATCTTCTCTCTTGTTGAAGTTTCTAAATTCCCCGCTAGGGCTGGGAGATAGTGAAGTTCTTGGTTGCCTCAAAGATGTTTGTATTGTTCACCTCATGGTCCTTTTTCTTGTATTGTTTGCGTGAATGATCCCCTCCATCGATTCTTCCATTCTTGGTGGCTACTTCAATGCGCTCGCTAGTCATAACCATATTCGCAAAATTGCTAATAGGATTGCTGATCAATCGATCATAAAATGTCCCTTTTAATGTGTCTACAAACATTAGGGAGATCTCGTGCTCGTGAAGCGGTGGTTGAACATGCACTTCCACATCACGCTATCTTTGAGCGTGTTCACGAAGGGTCTCATTGCGCTTTTGTTCCATACCATGCAACAGCAGTCGGTTGAGAACCATGTCGGTTATATGCTTATACTTACCAGTAAAAGCTTTTACCAGATCCCTCTACAACTTAATCTGAGCCCTGGTTAGTTGATTATACCACATCGAGGCACACCCCACTAAGTTATCCTGAAAATAGTGAATTATGAGCTTTTCGTTGTTGGTAAACCCAACCATCTTCTGGCAAAACATCACTATATGAGCAGTAAGGCAGGTGGATCCATTGAACTTTTCAAATTCGAGGGTCTTAAACTTATATGGGATTTCCACATCGGGGACCAAACTAAGTTCCCTAACACTTAACCCATATGAGCCATCCTCGTCTTCATTCACTCAAAACTTTTCCTCTAGGTTTTTTTGAGTTTCCTCTAATTGCTCAGTGAACTCCGCTTTCATTTGGTTCAACTTCTCCAACTCATCAAAGTCTGGGATACTATCCCCGGCAATTTTGGGATTCACGAAGGTCACCCCTGGTTGAGTTTGAGGAGCTAGACTGATATGTGAGAAAGATGCCCTTTGTGGAGGATTAAGAGATGGGTCAACAAGAAGAGGGTTCTAGATGATCTGGGCATGAGGGTGATCCCCCTAGTTTTAGGCAGGATTCTCAAGGGTACTCTTGCCCCTTGGATCTGGTCCTAGCCGAGCTTGCAGTAGCTGGGATATTTCCTTCACCATGTCCTACTGAGATTTGATGATGGTGTCCCTTAATTCTTGTTGGGCTCGTTCCATCTGGCCACGTAGGTCGGCCTCCAACTTGGCAAAGCTCTCCTCTATTTGCTTTGACAATGAGCGAGTGCGATAAGGGTATGAAATGATGATAATTTTTAAGAAGCAAAATACAATCTTTTTGAAATAGAAAGCCTTTTAATTAATAAATGGCAAAAAATGCAAGCAATTATACTAATTAGATGATTATAAGCTTTTAACAAAGAATGCAAATGAAAGAATCATGCATGAATACAAAGAGCAACACCGAGTTTGGTAAATGTCATCGTTAAACAACTTTCATTAACGGAAACGTTGTCCTACTACAATAACTTAAAGAGAACCAACTACATATATGGCTTCAGGGTAGTATCAAGGTCAATGATCTCCCTCAGAATCCAAAAAATCCTCTCTCCTTCCTCAAAATCATCATCTACACAGTCATAGAGTTTGGTAGCGTCTTCCGCCAGAATCTGTATTTTTTGGGCAACCTCTTGCATCTGAGTCATCCAATGTGCCAGCTCCTGTTCTTGCCTCCAAATTGTGTAGGTGGTGAAGCGCAGTTGCTCCAAAATCGGCGTCGGGCATACTTGAATCGCTCCCATGAGGCTTGCCAAGTGATCCTAGAGCTGTTGAACCTTGGTTTCCAACTCATCAACACGAGTTGTCAAGACTTGATTCTCCAAGTTGCTGGCCTTCACCTTGCTAGTCGAACCCTTATACTTGAAAAGAGATTTTTCCAAAAACTTCACTTGATCTTTCAAGGCTTCATTTTGGCGTTGTTTCTTCTTGATCTATCTCGAGTGGGAAATTTGTAGATTCTTCACTTTTTTGGTTAAGGCGAGCATTTGATCTTTGTGCTCGTAAAACATTCTTTTGTACTTCTCAACTCTCGCTTTCTCTTCTTTCAATCAGAGCTCAAACCCTTCACTTGGTCCACCTTTCGCGACTCTTTTGCTCTTATTTAACCTTTTAAGCTCCTGAATCTCTTCCTTCTCCATCTTGAGTTTGAGTTCCAACTCATCTCTTTTCCTTTGTAGATCTTTAACCACTCCTTCAAATTGTGTCTTCTCTAACTCGAAGTCGAACTTTTCTTGATGGGATATCTCCTCGAGTTTGAGGTACCTCTTTCGCTTTTTCTCAAGTTGTTTCCTCATCAAATCAGCCTCAGTAGGAAGTGTGGCCAATCTCTCCTCTACAGATCTCTTTCCATCAGGATTCAAGTGGGGAATATTGTCATTGACACGATTAAATCGCCATGCTTCATACTCGAGAATGACCTTGTATGGAGAATTTAGGATCCTAACTTGTCTTGCGTTGTTCCAAGTTGAAGAAGCATTGTATACCATCGTCTTGTAGCCCTTCTCCTTCGCATAATCTACGTTGAACTCATTTAGACCTTTAGGGCTGGCACGAACTGCTTCGAACTGTACTGTCTCAAGACTAGAAGAGGTGCATATGCGATATGCCCCTAAAGGCCAAGTAATGGTACCCACGAATGCTCTCCACATCTATAGAGAATGTTCTTTGCCAACAAACACGGTGCTCCCCAAACTACATCCTCCTCCTTTAGATTTCGGAGGACATCTTGCCATACTTCTTCGGATCTTCGGGTTGGCCAATCATTCTTTCCCAGGAATTCTTCTAAGGGTAAGAATTTACCGTCATAAAGGGGCCTTGAAAAACTGGGATCGGTCCAAAGGTGGCTGTAGAACCAAACAGTCAAATGCTATGGGCATCCTCGAAAGTGACCTTCACCATGCTCTCGACAAAACCTCAAAGATCAAAAAGTTTCAGTCAAAATTACAGGTACCAGATTAGTCTCGCTATCCAAACGATCAAATAGATCCAAAATCGATGGATTGATGAGTCCCAATGCTCGAGGAAGGAGTACCAATCCATAGATAAACAAAGCAAAGATATTCCGCTAAACTCGACCCACATGATGCACAAAAGCCAAAACCAAGATCCCTCCCACTTAAGATTCTCTTTATTGTTCCAAGTAGTGACTCGATACGCAACCAAAGATGACAACATATCTGAGAACTTCTTTAACTTACCTCGAAAAGCTTTATTCTTACTTGGTTTAGAATATACCCGATTCATGTCAATCTTCTTGCAATTTATAAGATCCTGGTATTCTTCGATTGTCGGAGTTAAGTCAAAGTTACCAATTTTAAAGTAGCTGTAAGAAGAGTTCCAAAAACCCATCAAGGCTTGTAATAGTGCTCGATCAATTGGAACTTCTAGCAAGTATGCAATGTCACCATACTCTTCTCTAAAAGTACTCTTTGTTTCAAAATCCCAACTGTCCCAAACTCACTTCAATTCGGACACATCATTGAACTGATAGGCTGGCATGCCTGACCTGAACCCAGTGGCAATACTGTCCCCATCATGTATTTGCTCCCCTTCCGACCATATCTGGACATTGGAATTCTTTTCGTCACTGCTACGGACTAAGTCTCCCATTGATCTAGTCTTTAACTTCAAACTATTTCCAACTCAATGTGCTCTTCATGATATGATAAGATATGCAAAAAAGGTAAAAAAAGGAAAATAAAGAAGACAAAAAGAAACGTTATTTATAAGATAAACAATAAAATGGAAATGAGAAGAGATAAGCGCACAACGAAATAAGCATAAGACAAGCAAATAAGGAAATAAACCTAACCACATAAATTCTAGTTCGCTAGGGTTATCCTCATGGATTTAACGGGGTAGGTTTCCTAAATTATCACACATGGTTTGGTTCTAATCGAGGGTACTCGAACCTATCCCATTACCTACTAAGGCAACAAGAACCCCAATTCTAGCCCATTACAAGCTTGCGAATTGGTTTTAGTTCGAGGGAAAGAACAACCTAGTGACGTGGAAGGCTGCTCACATGTCAAGAGGCATAGATTCTAGAAGTGAATTACCGACCCGTGGAGGGCTGCTCATATGGGTATATGGCGTTTCACTCCCACTTAAAGGACAGAGCTCGGGTATAGAGTTGATGAACATGATGCAACAAAATGTCGGTGATTCCTTAGAAATTAAATGAAAAATTAATCCGAAGTCCACCAATTATCAAAGCCCGTGCAATCTTGACCATATTATTAGGAAATGATCAACCTCGTTAAACTTAACTAAAATTTCAACATTTTCCATCATTTTAAGGCAAAAAATATTCTTTTGGCCTAAATCTCTTTTGTTTTGTAAAAACAAATTTTATGTCCTCAGCAGAGTCGCCAAGCTGTAGCGACCCATTTTATATCTTTTAAAACTATAAGAGTTTCATAAGTTTGGTGCTACACGTTATCCCCAAAATCATTTCTTGGAAATTGGTTTTAAAAGAGATCATTTTTGAAAATCTTCATTCTTTTGAAAATGATAAAAAACTTGGAGTCACCACCGGCCACTTGGTAAGGTAAGGCCGGACACCATAGGAAACCAAAGATTCATTATGAAAGGGTTCGAGAGTTGGTTATGCGTGGGAAGGATTAGCACCCCGATCACACCCGAGAATCAGTACCTAAATATTTTTTGCTTTCAAATTGATGAAATTTGTTGGAATTTGAATTGAATTTAACTCAGCGTACTTAATTGAAAATTTGACCTTAATTACACAAGCTTTATCAAATGGGTGGATTCAAATTAATTGGACATTTAATTAATAAGGCGATACATCGGACTATAGATTAAACCGAAATTGAATAAGCCCAACTGCTGTGTTAATTTATGGTTCGATTTTTGTCCGTCACCTTTATGCATGATGCAAGCAATTAAGATATGGTGTAATGATTTTGTCAAGTTTTAATTTTACATTGAGTCAATAAGAATTAATTCAAATATCTGGTCAACATCCTTTGAGCTATGACTGTTACGACACAAATATCAGAACTAATGGATACCTAATTTTTCATGATTTAAAGTCATTATCATGAGAATTAGATGGGTCATATGAATGACAAATAAAATGGATGTCAAATAAAGGCTTAAAGATAAACACACAAAAGGCCCACCCAAAGCCCTAATCTAAAAGGCCCAAGTTATGGATCATCCAATTAGTGATCTAGTGGTTAATTAGGTGATTCTAGCATTAACTCTAAGTTAATTAACCCTAGAAGGCTAGAAAATCCTAACAAATTATGAGTTATCTTATGATATGATAATTAATTCGATTGATTTTAAACTAGTATTCCAATAAGCCCAGAATACTATTTAAAATAAATCAAGTTAATTAACCATAGCTTTTATTTAAAATGTTAGTCTAATTTCCATGTCAATTTTATCTTAAAAGATAATTAAGTGGTGTTCAATCAATTTAATGAATTTAACATTTACCCCAATAAGCCAAGGGTAGATTTAAATTCACTAAACTAATTCGAACCTTAAGACTAACTACGGATCTAAAACTAATCTTAAATTAATCCAATTAATTTAAAATCGTGCCCCTATGAGACGAGCACACTGCTAAAATTAATTAAATTAATTCCAAAACTAATCCAAAATCCTTAACTAATATAAAGCCCATCTAAACTAGGCCCAAGGCCCACTAAGCTAAAGCTAATCCTAAGCCCAAAACACAAAAAGGCCCAAACATCTAAACTAAACCTACACATTAAACAAAAAAAAACACATGTGTACTTTAAAAAGAGTTTAATTACACATTATATGCTACATATAAATACATCATATGTTTAAAATATATTATATATATTATAACATCTATGTATCATACATATTATAAGAAAGCTTATATTATAAACATTATTATATAAAGAAAACTATATATTATATTTTTTGAAAAAAGGAAACTCCATATATTATATAAAATATATATAATATATAGAAACTATATATTAAATATATGTTGTAAAAACTATATGTTATGTATCTATTAGAAACTATATATTACATGTATAGTTAAAAAAACTATATATTATATAAAAATTATATACATATATTACACATATTAAACACCAAGTCAAGCATAAAAACACAAATCCACATTATAACCAAATAACATGATATAACATTAAGAAAATAAAGTTGAAAATTAATGGAAATAATAATGCAATATTTAAATTAAACACTAAAAATATAACATCAATAAACTATATATTACATGTATAGTAAAAAACTATATATTATATAAAAATTTTATACATATATTACACATATTAAACACCAAGTCAAGCATAAAAACACAAATCCACATTATAACCAAATAACATGATATAACATCAAGAAAATAAAGCTGAAAATTAATGCAAATAACAATGCAATATTTAAATTGAACACTGAAAAAATGACTAAGTTAACAGAAAACAAAATTTGAGGTCCAAACAAAAGGGGAAAATGGGACGAAATTAAAAAGCCTTTGAAAGTTCCAGGGGACCGAGGTTATAATTTACAAAGGCGGAATGGCTTACTATCGTGATTAAGAGGGACTAAATATGTGATTTGCCCATGCGAAAGGGACGGGGCGTTATTAAGCTGGGGCGGAGGGATTTATGAGGATATTACCCAATTTTTAAAACGTTATAACAAATAAAATGCTAGCCTAAACCCATATTTACCTCTTTTAGTTAAAATTGACCCAAAAAATCTCTCAAAATCCTTCATCAATCTCTAGAACGGGGATGAACACCGCTATGGTGTTCATCCCCAAACCCAGAAAACACCATATTTTCCAAAATCTAGTGACCGAGACGCCACGAGCCACTGCTCCGGCCGGGGGCCATAAAACCTAAAAAACCCTTTGAACCCCTTTTTAAGTTCTAAGCCTGAATCTAAACCTCGATTTTTCTAAATAAAAAGAAAAACCTTTCTTTTTATAAACAACAGAAGCGGTGATCCCCCTCTTTTTGTTTCTATTCCTGCCGACTCACCATTCACGGGCTCAAGAGAGCCAACAAGTTTATTATCAATGAGGAAAGGAACCGGTTGCGGCAGAGATGAAACGACTCGAAAAAAGACTCAAAAAACGAAGGTAAAAGATCTAGAACCCTAATTTCTTTTGTATGCATATGCTTCAATGATGATAATGATATGAAAAGAAGAGAAAAAGCTACCTCCAAAAGCTTTGAGGTTTTCTGTTTTTTGTTCCCTATTCCTCTGATTTCCAGAATGGTTACAATAACTTAGGGTTTTTTGTTATATACCCATAATTACATTCATTAAAAAAGGAGAAATAAATTAGAAAATCCCATACTGGCTAAAACATGTCATTTTTGTTTAGATTCAATTGCTATTCTTATTCAGTAATTCTTATGCTCTCTGATTTTTCTTTGCACCTCTGATTCTATTTTTGTACGCCTCCTTGCATGTGAGCAATCGGTGGAAAAAGGGGGACCAAGGGAGGCGATCGACGTGGCTGTGGACGTTGGATCACATCGGTGATGTGGCATCGGGCCATTGGTCACACCTGCCAACCGTGGTGGCGAACGTGGCGCTGGAGAAGCTGAAGGGCCGAGCTTGTGAAATGCACGCGCGTGGATAACGTCAGAGGTCGTGCGTGCTATGCGTGGGGATCTGGAGAGCCAGCTTGGTTGCATCTGCACCGTTAGATCAACAGCCAGATCTAACGGCCCAAATTCAGCTACACAGAGGGAAACACGTGGGATTAGGTTTATTAGACTTAGGGCTTAGGCTAAACGGGCCAAATGTACGCTTTGTATTATCTTTTTTTATTTAGTGGGCTTTAAAAATGTAAATGGACTGATAGTTAATAAACTTTGGGCTCTTATCTATATACATTGGGTTTTATTTAATTTATATACATATATATTTTGGTTTCTATAATAACAGTAGAACATCTAATATGGTAGCAATTTCTAATAATTAGATGACATTATGGAAAATTATGACAATAAATAGAAACATATCACATATAAGACTAGTATAATATGAGATTGCCAACACTTTACTAGCAACATTTTTTAGTGTCACAACACACACACATACACACAAAGATAACAAGATAAGTCCATTATTATAAAAACAAAAACAAAGATAACAAGAGTCTCACAGACAAAATTAGTGTTTACAAACCGAACAATTATTAAATTTACTATATTTATCATATTTGATATTTTAATAAGCAAAGTAAAAAAATCCTTACCTAAATTAAATATTTCGATTAACTGGTCAATTGATTATTTGATTTAATTTGTATAATATAAGATCGAGAATTGAATAATAAGAATTTACCTATTAACCAAAATATTTTTAAGGATTAATCGATTTTTTCAATTTTTATAACATTGTCATTCGAGAGTAACCAAAATAGGAACAATTTGTAAATTGAGTTATTAAATTGAAATTTTTTTAAATTCTAATGACCAAAATAGGAGTTAGAAGAAAGTTGGGTGAGGAATGATGTAGTTTACCCATTATTTTATTCAGGAAAAATGAACCTAACGTCAACTTCTAACGGGAGGGACCATACTGAAAACAAAGTAAAAGTTTGATGACTACAACGTAAATTTTAGAAGTTTGATGACTAAAATGAAAGTTGCCCTAAAAATTTAATAACTATTTATGTAGTTTACCCTAAAACTAAATAAAGATTTAGAAAACGAAAAAAAAACTATTCATAAATTGGTAACCGTGAGAGGTAATTTTGATAAACTCCTATGATTTTAAGGATTTTAACGTGCGGTACTTAAACTTTTAAAAAGTTTGAGGGGTCAACTTAAACTTTTAAAAAGTTTAGAGGATTAAATGAAAATTTTTGAAAAAAAAATTAAGGGCTTAACTAAAATTTTTAATCATTTGAGAGATTTAACAAAAAATTTTAAAAATTTGAGATGTAATTTAATTAAAAAATTCAAACTTTTGAAGCTTAATATGAATTTTTAAAAATCATGAGGGGGAAAATTAAAATTCTCAAAAATTTTAGGGGCAAATTGGGAGGGAGCGTGGCCCCCACCGATCCCTTAAAGAATATACCCCTAGCCCTTAGGACTATTAATAAGAACTACATAAATTCTTATCATTAATGTTTATTTTACTTTTCAATAAAATTTAATTTTAAAAGTTGTGTTTCATTAATTTAAGGTGTTTAATGTAATTAACCTTAAAACCCTAAACAATAAACTCTAAAACCCTACAATTCTAACATCTAAACCATACAACCTTAAACTATAAACCCTAATCAATAAAACCCTAAACCTAAACCCTAAAATCCTAAACGCTAAACTTTAAACCTTTTAGGTGAGTATTAATCACATTAAACACCTTAAATTAGGACACAACTTTTTTTAGGAATGCAATTAATTGCATCCTAATTTATTAAAAAACAAAATAAACATTATGATAGTAATTTATATAGTTTTTATTGACCGTCCTAAAATAGAAAAACTCTAATTTTAATTATTAAAGGGTGAAGTAAATTTTTTTCAAAGAGCAAGAGCATTTAAAGTTTTTTTTAAATAAAAACAATATATAAAATTTAAATAACATAATCACACATGTATAAATTTATTTTATTTATAAAACATCGATGTTTTGTTCAATTCAAGGTTAGAGTTTAAGTTATTAAACTATTGACATTAAACTTAATTAACCATTTTATAATAATATACAAAGTTAATTGTATCACACATCCCCAATTTATGACACATTTTAATTTAATTCTTAAGTTTTTGAATGTTTCAGTTTCATCCTTAAATTGTGCTTTCCATTTTAAATTAGTCTACAAACTTTTAAATGTTTCATTTTCAACCTTAAGCTATGACCCTCATTCTAATTTGGTCTTCAAGTTTTTGAACTTTTAAATTTCATTATTAAATTATCATTTATGTCGCATCATATAATTACTTAATAAACATCAGTGTTTGCATGACAATTAATGATTTTTATAACGATTTTATTAACATGAGATATGATTAACATATACTGATATTTTGAGTACTAACATATAATGAGTTTTATATAGCTTGAAGATAAAATTAAAACGTTTAAAAATTTGAGAACTAATTTAAAATGAAGATCTTAGTTTAAAGACATGTAGTCCAATTAACTCTAATAGATAAATATGGATATAGATGTATACAATTATTTGATGGATGATCATTTAATATTCTGCTGGTGACGTAAAAAGTTCATAAGCAACTTTGAGATATTGCAGTAAGTCATTCTAATAATAATTATAAAAAGGTCATTCTAATAATATATTGACAAAATAAAAAATTAATTAAAAAAGAAGCATGATAACATCTCAAACCCACGTGTTACATAATCAACTTTAAGTGGGCTACAAGTGTAGGCAACTCAAGTTCCTCCGTGTAAACTGGAGATGGGCCCATAAGTAGAACCTTGGGCCTCACAAAGCTGAATTCTGCTTAAAAACCAGCATGTTCCGGTGGTTGGGGGGGGGGCATCTAAAAACTGTGACGACCGGGCATCGTCCATGTGGTGTATAATTGCTAATGGCTAGACATGCGATCGTCACGAACTATCCAGTACCTTTCGCAATCGCAACCCGTGGTGAACAAGTAAGATTATGAACAATATCACATTCGGCGATCATGTGACAGTGCACATAATCGTTGTGGACGACTACGTAAACTTAAGACGTCAAGTCATAGCTTGTCCCATCAGTTGCCATGACAACCTAGCCATGATATTTGTCCAAGCAATATAAAAAAGGACATGCAACAAGAGAAAATGATACCTTCCACTCTACGTAAGAACATTCCCACCAAGAAGGTGAGACTGGACTAAAAATAACCACTCGAATCACAATCGGACCACTGTTTCCGAATCTTGTTCACTTTGAAAGTCAACAATTGGTACGGTGAGCGTGGATTAACACGTGATCTACAGATTCATTAGCAAGCCTGAAAGCCCTGAAGATGGGTGGAGGTAACCAAGACAACTCGGGTGAAAAAGCAATAGAGGATAATATTTTGACGGATCGGCCGGCGATGACAGTTAATGAAAAAGTAGCAAAAGACGATATCTTGGTGGATCAGTTGGCAATGGCGCCCATGCAACGGCTACAAAAATTATAGCAGAATTTTTGGCAACAATTTTGGGACCAGCCCCATCCTTGGTTTAGGGCGGGACAAAGTACACATCAAACAAGAGGAGCATCGCCGTCAGAGGGCAACAACCAACAATTTTCTGAAAATGCAGGAAAAAATAAAGAGCATGGAGAAAACTTTGTTGCTTTCAAAACAACAATGCGAGCAGCAGCAAAAGTTCATGCAGGACTAGGTTGAATAGCATAGAATTGCAGAGGAGAAAAGTAAAAGACTGATCAAGCAGTTGACCTTAAAGAGTAGAGGTAAAGCTATTCAAGAGAAACACGCTTCTCCCCAACAAGAAACTAGGGGGCAACAACCTCAAGAGCTGGATGTGGATTACGAAGACTTAAAGGATATAGACTATAGCCCTGCAGAGGACGGTGAACAGAAAACATTAAAGGCAAAGATGGAGCAATTAGAGAAGAAGTTTTTAAAACATCTAATCTTGGGCAGGATGATCCCTCTTGGAATCCCCACAGGTACAAAAACGAACCCTTATCTGTAGACATCCTGAAACATCATGTATCTACATCTTTACTAAAACTAATATACAATGGAAATGGCGACCCTCAAGATCACATATCGCACTTCTTGAACCATATAGATTTGTTTGGTGCTTCCGAACAAGTTAAATGTGGGATATTCTCAATGACCCTCAAGGACTCAACTCAAGCTTGGTATCTTTAGTTCCCGCGAACTCAATTTCTAGTTTTGATTAGTTGGTAGATATGTGCATGAGCTATTTTTTTAGCAAACAAGGTATTGGAAAGATCGTTAGCGTTTCTCATGTTTGTCATCTAGAAGCTAGTCAAATCTTTACGAGAATTTGTCCAAAGATTTTACACTGCAAACATGCAAACCAAAGAAGCTTCCAATGAGTTCTTTATTTCTACTTTCATCAACGGTACTTCACATCAACATCTTAAGTATAATTTACTAGACCCAATTCCGATGACATTATCAAAATTGTATAAGAAGGCCCAACCTTAGACTAAAAATGAGGAGGCAGACAACATATGATGGCCATGGTATATGGTTCACAGCATGTGAGTTAGAGGCAAGATAATTGCGGTCCCAGACGCGACAAGCCCCCTCTTCACTAGGGAGTTGGTAGAGGAGACCAACAGTTTCGCCGCGGACCATAATACGCTTAGAGCAGTGGTTAATCACAGTGGTATGTACAGGATAGTCAGCAGTGAGAGTCAACCTATGAAAGGTTATCTATGTACAGAACTTATCACGAGTGTGCATAACTTATCACAAGTGTATAGAAACCATCTTCACAGATATTGCACCAGATTGAGCACTAGAAATCTTGAGACCCCCATTACCAATGAGGGAAATTGAGTACATGGATCATTTCGGATAAAGATGAGAGTTCAACAAAGCTCAGGGCCACTCTATGGATGACTTTGTATATTTGAAGAATGCAATTGAATCATCAATAGAAGAGGACAACTAGAAAGATTCTTAGTTTCCTATTACAGACAAGCTGAAAACAACAAAGAAGCTCAACAGCTGAGATCATACGACAAAAGAAGAAGCAACCAAGATATTAGAGGTACTATACATATGATAATTAGAATCGACAAAAGGTGGAACCAATCAAACTCCAAACGCAAGGTGTACACGCTTGGAATAATGTCAAATAAATAAGAGAAAAACATTATGGAAGAAGCAAGCAATGATCCTATTTTCGTTACAACTGTGATAGCAAGAATCATTGTGAAGAGAATTTTAGTTGACACGGTAGTGCCGTGAAGGTGTTGGGCTAGAATGCATTCAAGCAAATGCAAATTCCAAGTTTGAAGTTGAAACATGCAAGCCCAGTGTATGGGTTTAGCAACCAACCTATTGAGGTAAAGGCTCCATCCAACTCCCTGTGACTATGGGAAATGGTGATAATAAGGTCACGCAGATGCCTGATTTTCTAGTCATCGATAACCTATCCACGTTCAACGATATCTTTGGGAGACCTTTGATGGGAAAGGCTAAAATGGTGACAACTCTTTTTGTCTACAAGTCAAGTTCCCTACACCCTTGGGAGAATGTTTTATGCAGGCTGATTAGAAGATGGCAAGACAATGTCACATCTTCTCACTCTAGTTAGCCCAAAAGCAAAAGGGTTATAACCCCTTGACCCGGTCTAGACGCAAGACCGAACCAAGCGAGCTACATTGGGTTTGCCAAAACAAACATGAAAAGATTTAACTCGAAACACATCCATTTTTTCTTTTATCTTATCTAGATGGGAGACCTTTGATGAAAAAGGCTAAAATGATGACAACTTTTTCTTTCTACAAGTCAAGTTCCCCACACCCTCGGGAGAAGGTTTTATGCAGGCTGATTAGAAGATGACAAGACAATGTCACATCCTCTCACTCAAGTTAACCCAAAAGCAAAAAGGGTTGTAACCCCTTTGACCCGGTCTAGACGCAAGATCAAATAGAGTGAGCTACATTGGGTTTGCCGAAACAAACCCGGAAAGATTTAACTTGAAACACATCCATTTTTTCTTTTATCTTATCTAGATGCAACACTTTAACCTATGGTGTGCATACTGGCAGCAGGTGAAAACTCAACTCAATCGGGCATTGAATCAACATCAATTGCACTCAATTGCAATTTAGGGACCAAATTGCAATTCTAGAAAATTATAGGGACTTATTACATTTTAAAGTTACCAATCCATAATTAGTCAGGTTTCATACTCTCATGTCAAATTTTAGCTTAAAACGACCATCCGAGTTCATTTAACATAACAACCAGGTGTACAGATACGGTCTCAAAGTGTACAGATACGCATGGGCATATTGGTACGGTCCTTAGGCGTACCGATACGTGGGTACAAATCATTTCCCAAAATTCAACTAGCTCAAAACCGTATCAATACACTTCTACTCGTACCGATACGCAGGCCAAAAATATACTTACCCGTATCGATACACCTAGGCTTGAAATGCCCAATTTTGCTATTTTTTCGTACAATCAAGGGTCCAAACATGTTCTATCAAACACCAAACATATAAACAACAATTCTAAAGATCAAACCATGTTAAAACATCATAGAAACATGATCAAATCATGACGTCTTACTTCAATTGGAAATCTAGAGGCATGCTTCCTAGAAAACAACCAACCACCATACGAAACATAATTCTAAGGCAACAACCAAACATATAAAGCCATTACAATCCAAAACAACAATACAAACTTGCTCAAATAAGGAGTTTAGCAAAACCCTCCCAAAACAACATTGAACCCCATTGCCTTTATTACTACGAGTCTAAAGTAAGATCATACTTTTGAATAGTCGAAGTCTTTGGATTTCCCCTCGCTTGCTCGCTGCCTCCAACCTTTAATTCTCTACATTGATAGATAAAGAGAGCGTAAGAACACAAGGCTTAGAGAGGAATGCTCAAACAATACACCATCAATGCATTTAAAAACCATTTTCTCAAAACACATTGAAATTACCATTTCAATAATTTTACAACACATCATGCCTTGAAAACCATGCACTTAACACTTTCAAAAACCAACATATTAAACCATATGCAACATGTATAATGGATCAACAACAAATCCCATTGCTAACCGTCAATTTAAGCCTTCCCATGCATAAGAATCCATATGTAAAGCTTAAAAAGTAAACATGTATTAACTAACATTATACATTAACATCCAACAACATGATACATTAACAATTATATATTGGTTTCAAGTGATCATAACCAAGTTCCACTTTACAAAATATTACATCGGATACACGGATTCAACAAGTGTCCTCTCAACACTTCATACAACCTCAACCAGAATTATGGTACAATCACAACCATGGTACAATCACAACCGGTACAATCACAACTGAAATCATCGGTTAGGTGTATAATCCACTAACGAGAGTTTTTAGTACCATATAATCCCTCAACCGTTAGGGTACTCGAGTGGTGTATTTGATACATTACAACCCCTCAACACCCGATGTGACTTTTTATAGTGCACTATCAATCCTATGGCCGGCCAACTATATCCGATAACATTTTAAACCACATTACTTGTCAATATAATTCATTATCAACCATGTATCTTACTATTTTTGTATGCATCAATTCAAAACCATTTACAAAGCAACTACCAAGCTTTGAAATATGTATTCCACATACTTACATGGATCATTTAACAAATGCATCCATCATCATTATATGATCAAAAACAGTATAAAACATACTTCAAAACATGCTTAAACAATATGTACCATGTCAATAAAAAACAAGTGCATAAAATCCATTTCGTAAAAGCACGACCAAGAGAGAAATCTCTTTTTACTTATTTCTGAGTTTAAACCAGCGTTTCAAGCAAAGTTTAAACCCCCAATATTACCTTTAAACCATTTCAAAGCTGAAATCCACATTCTCACTCACCAACTTCACAAAGCCTCATTCGCCTACTTGAATTATCCCTCCAAAACGACACTTCAAGATTGAGGATCAACCTCCCCTAGTTTCAACACTCAAAAACAGAGGATCCAACGCATCAAAATGCATCCACAAACCTAGCAACATCAATCCACAACAATCCTTTACAAACTCTAGCCGAAACCTTTCCAAAACTACCGAGATCAACATCAAAAACCTTCCACACTTAACCCAGCCAAAATCTAAAGGTTTAATCCATCAATTAACTTCCATTGACATCCAAAAACAACCTAACATAATTAATCAACCAAAACTCACCAAAGACACAACACTAACAACCTAACTAATTAGAGATTCACATAGTTTCGGGATTCTAATGTTAAATCCAACTTATTAACATTATAAAAAATAAAAATTATGATTATAATCAACCAAGAACTCAGCAAAACAGATCCGAAAAGAAAATCACTTAATCTTATCAATTAAACCTTGATTTAACCAATTTCCATAATTAAATCCTTAAAACTCAATAGAAAACATATGTAAAGGATCAATAACTTGGGAATTTTAGTAAAGAATCATACATTAGAGGAGAAGGATGAAGCTCACCTATAATGTTAACTTTCCCCTTTAATTGTATTGATTTACATGAGAAAACAAGATTAAAACAATAAGGTTTTGATAAGAAACAATTAAGAACTCATTTGACATTAAAATATTGAAGAAATCAAGAATTTACCTGAAGATTTTGAAGAAGAGAAGAGTGCTTGGTGATAAGTGTTCAAAAGTACTATTTTCTTACCCTTTTTACTCATATTATTGTTAGACTTAGGCTAATATTAGTTGCATAATTAGCCATTCATGCATTAATCCATGTTTCCTTCCATCGTTGAGCTTGATTACATGGTAGTTTTTGTGGGAAAAGATGCTGCTTTGGTGTGTTTTGTGTGTATGTACAGGATCACTTGCCAAAGCAAGGCTAGAGCTAGTTGCTAGGGTAATGCATGAAGGAGATGCCGAGCTAGTTGCCAGGGCAATACATGAAAGAGACGCCGAGCCAGTTGCCAAGGCAATTGTCGACAAAGAATAAGGTGATATGGTAGTCAAAATTGATGACTAGACAAGCACAAGATGATGTGGAGCAAAGCTAAATCCCAAAGGAGTTTGATTTCCATGAAGAGATTAAAGAAGAATTAAATTCCAAGAAGATAGGAGAAGTTCTAGAAGGAATATAATTATAATAAAGAATTATATTCTTTAAAGATAATTTAATTAAAACTTAACTTCCTCCTCAAAGAAGGACTTTGACCTAGCTCTATAAATTAGAGGCCATGCCGTCAACTCCAAGAGGGAGAGAGAGGAGAGAATTTTCGACAAGCATCAAGGGCAAGGAGGATTTCGACAAGCTTCATCCTTCATTTTTTTCTTTCTTGTTCAATTAGGTTCATGCTTGGGATTCTTTATCTTGTGTTTCTTTGGAACCTAGCCATGAACTAAATCTATTTGGCTAAGGTTATTGTGTCTTGTGGTTGTGAGAAACTATTGGATTTTGTTTAGGTAATAAGAGTTTACACTTTTCCATTCAAGGTTTATTCATTCTTGGTTCTTATTCTTGTTTGCGAGTGAATTGGGAGAGGATCTCGTAACTTCGTCTATTTATCTAATATCGGGAGAGTTAGATTCAAGAAATGAATGAATATGATCTTTATTCAATCTATTGATGGTGAAGATTAATCCGGCTTAGGAATAAGTTAAGGATTTCAACGGCTAAGAGGAGCGCAAGATTGGTTGTTGTTCACCCTTGATTCACGCAGGGATGTATTATCAAGGCATGCACAAGTAGCTAGAGTTTCGACTTAGGGATAAGAAGAAACCATTGAAGAACGCTCTGCCGAACCTTGAAGGTTGCTGCCCAGACGCCCAAGTAGTTGCCCAACTAGTCGCCCAGGCAACCATCGATTAGTTTCCAAGGCAACCCCGTTGTGCAAGTTGCCATGGCAACTGAGTTGCCCGTGCACTCTTTTACCAAGATGATCCAATCGGCTATCACACCTCTACTCACGATAACCTGGCCTATCTCTCTCATTTAATTACATCGCCTTTTACTTATTTGCTTTCTAGATTAGTTATTAGTTAAAACTCCTATAATCTTCTACTTGTGTTTTCTTTTACTTTTTACAGTGCAAGAGACTAGATTCTTGAAGTGGCACCAATCCCTGTGGAGACGATATCTTTTATACTATAACTTGCAACGTGTATACCTGCACAATTGCGTAGCACTTATTACGCGCAACAAGTTTTTGGCGCTGTTGCCGGGGATTGGCAATAGCGACTTTGTTTTTATTTTCTTGCACTTTCTTTTTACTTTTCTTGTTTAAGATTCAAAGGGCTAACAAACTTTGGCTTTGCATTGGTATATGACCAGGGCGAGACCGATTACACTAGAATATCCATTTGATCCAGAAATCGAATGAACCTTACAAAGACTTAGACAAAGGATAAGAGTAGCAATGGTTAATCAATACGACAATATGAATCAAGACGTTCCAGCAGAAGGAGGAGTGATTCTTGCACGAAACAGAACTATTCGAGACTATCTTGAAGAAGATCTTGATGGACTTAATCCAGGAGTTGTCGCACTTAAAATTAAAGCCGACCACTTTGAGCTGAAACCGGTAATGTTTAATATGATCAACACAATTGGTCAATTTGACGGCTCAGCAACTGAAGATGCACGACAACATCTTAAATCTTTCCTCAAGATTTACAACTCGTTCAAAATACACGGAGTCACCTCCAATGTTTTACGATTAAGATTATTCCCCTATTCACTGAGGGATAGGGAGAAAGCATGGTTGAATAGCATTCCTGCCGGATCAATAGGATCTTGGACCGATCTTTGTCGTGATTTCCTTGCTTGGTTTAATCCTACAAATTTGACTGATAAGCTTCGTAACGACATTACTTCTTTTCTGCAGGCAGATGATGAATCCATGTACGAGGCTTGGGAGCGATATAGAGAACTTCTACACAAATGCCCCCTACACGGATTCCCGGTGTGGGCTCAAGTAACAATGTTTTACAACGCCGTGAATACCCAACAAAGATGATGCTAGATGCCTCGGCAAATGGTATACTCCTAGATAAGTCACCGGAGGAAGCAATGCAAATTCTAAACAGGCTGGCCAAGAATGATTATCAATTCCCCTCTACTAGAAGTGGAGGAGTTAGACGCCAAGCCACAATACATGAACTAGGATCATCAGATTCAATTTCGGCACAATTCGCCACTTTAACCAAGATGGTCCAGAACATGCAAAAACCAAACAAAACACATGAGGTCAAGGTAATGGATTATTCTTGTGAGTTACGTGGTGATAACCATGATTCTTCTGAATGTATGCAGAATCCGAAATCCAGCTTCTATGTGAGGAATTACAATCGGAACAACAATGTGATGTCTAATACATACAATCCAGCTTGGAAGAAGCACCGAAATTTTTCATGGAGTAATCCCAACAATGCTCTAAACCAGAACAATCATAATGCACAAGCATCGGGATTCCAGCAGAATATGCCACGACAACAGTTGCCACAGCAACAACCGACAACATCTAGTTCTTTGGAAAATTCTCTAAATGCTTTTATGATGAAAACTGAATCTTATATGACTGAGAATAGTAACTTCATAAAAAGAACTGATGCTTTTATTAACAGGACCGAGATGAGATTGCAAAACCAAGAGGCGGCAATCAAATCATTAGAAAATCAAGTCGAACAGTTTGCTCAAAACCTGAATACTAGACCGCAAGGAGGTTTACCTAGTGATACTGAAGTCGCAAGAGGAACTGGCCATGAGCAATGTAAGGCGATCACCACTAGAAGTGGCCAACAACTTAAAGAGGCTCAAGCCCGCTCATCAAACAAAAAAAGATCAAGATGAACCTAGCGGCAAAGCCTCAAATGCTGAACCAGGAATTGACGCGGCAACTAACAATAAGCATGCCTCGGCAACCGATGATAAGGATGCTTCGGCAACTTGTGATAAGCATGCCTTGGCAACCCCAGTTGATAATGCCTCGGCAACTCTAATTGTCCCAGCAATACCGTCAATCAGGTTCCAAACCAATGAAAGGATCGAAGATATCCAACTTCCACCACCATTCCCACAAAGGTTGAAGCGACAAAAGCAAGAATATCAATTCAAGAAGTTTCTTGATATCCTAAAGCAAGTCCACATCAACTTGCCATTGGTGGAAGCAATTGAACAAAAGCCGAACTATGCTAAGTTTCTTAAAGACATTGTGTCCAAGAGAACAAGACTAGGAGAGTTTGAAACAATTGCCGCAACAGAGTGATGCATGGCCATGTTGCACAATCGTATGCCACCTAAGTTGAAGGATCCCAGAAATTTCACAATACCCTATTCCATTGGAAACCACTATGTCGGGAAAGCATTATGCGACCTTGTGGCTAGCATAAATTTGATGCCTAAATCGGTTTTCCAGAAATTAGGAATCAGGAAGGCAAGACCTACAACAAATATGCTACAGCTAGCCGACAGATCCTATGTGCATCTAGAGGGAAAAATCGAAGACATACTGGTAAAAGTTGATAAATTTATTTTTCCTCCTGACTTTATTGTTTTGGATTGTGAAGCAGATGAGCATGCACCTATCATTCTCGGGAGTCCATTCCTAGCAACAGGGAGAACCTTGATCGATGTTGAAAAAGGAGAACTCACAATGAGGGTGAATGACCAACAAGTTAAACTAAATGTGTTCCAAATACTAAGGCATACCGATGATCCAGAAGAATGCCAACTTCTTCATGCCACGACAGAGTTTAACTTCGACGAGGAATTTAGTTGCCTCGACAACTACATTGCCGATCAAGAGGAACCTAAGAAATATGAAGAACTAGTCGATGAGGAATAACAAGAAGAGGCAAATTGGCTAGTCAATTGACCAGGTACATACTTTGAACCACTGGATTACTCAGGTAAGGAAGGTAAGCGCGAAAAGCCCTCTATTGAACAACCACCGATTATTGAGTTGAAACAATTGCCAGAACAACTAAAATATGCATACTTAGGAACCGATAATACATTGCCTGTAATTATTTCTTCTAAGTTACAGCCTGAGCAGGAAAATAAGCTGATCAAAATGTTGAAGCTACACAAAGAGGCAATAGGATGGACAATTGTCGACTTGAAGGGAATTAGCCCGGCAGTGTGCATGCACAAGATTTTGTTAGAAGATGACCACAAACCTTCAATTGAGGCCCAGAGAAGACTGAATCATGGCATGAAAGGGGTTGTAATGAAAGAAATCATCAAGTGGCTTGACGCTGGTATTATATACCCTATCTCTGATAGACATGGGTAAGTCCGGTACAATGTGTACCGAAAAAGGGAGGTATAACGGTGGTAAGTAATGAAAACAATGAACTCACTCCAACCAGGACTGTGACCGGTTAGAGGGTTTGTATGGATTATCGAAAGCTAAACAAAGCCACTAGGAAAGGTCACTTCCCATTACCCTTTATTGATCAAATGCTTGATCGTCTTGCAGGTAAACCCTTTTATTGTTTTCTTGATGGTTATTCAGGTTACAATCAAATTGCCATAGCACCAGAAGATCAAGAAAAGACAACATTCACATGTCCATACGGTACTTATGCTTTCTGAAGGATGCCGTTCAGATTGTGTAACGCCCCAGCAACCTTCCAAAGATGCATGATGGCACTCTTTTCAGACATGGTCGAAGACTTCCTTGAGATCTTCATGGATGATTTTTCTGTTTTTGGTAATGACTTCAACAGCTGTCTCAAAAATTTAGAGAAGGTGTTGGTAAGATGTGAAGAAACTGATTTAGTCCTCAATTGGGAGAAGTGCCATTTTATGGTAGATGAAGGAATAGTGCTCGGCCACAAGATTTCATCCAAGGGAATTGAAGTAGACAAAGCCAAGGTGGACGTGATCGAGAGATTACCCCCACTAAGTTCGGTTAAAGGAATTCGAAGCTTTCTTGGACATGCAGGTTTTTACAGGAGGTTCATTCATAATTTTTCTAAAATCACTAAACCCTTGTGCAATTTGCTTGAACAAGATAAAGTCTTTGATTTTGATGATTCTTGCACCCAAGCATTCGAAACCCTAAAGGAAAAGCTTACCTCGGCACCCATTGTCGTTCCACCAGATTGGACGCTACCTTTTGAGCTCATGTGTGATGCAAGTGATTTCGCGGTAGGAGCAGTCCTAGGCCAACGCACAGGTAAGACCTTCCATGTGATATACTACGCTAGTAAAACTCTTAATAGTGCTCAAGTGAATTACACAACAACGAAGAAAGAGTTACTAGCTGTAGTTTTCGCATTTGACAAGTTTCGATCCTATTTGATTGGTACAAAGGTAATTGTTCATACGGACCATTCGGCAATCAAATATCTATTTGCTAAAAAGGATGTCAAACCTCGTTTGATTCGTTGGATATTACTTTTTACAAGAATTTGATATTTAAATTAAGGACAGGAAAGGAACAAAAAATTAAGTGGCCGATCACTTATCACGTTTAGAACACAATAGGGAGGAGGACGCAGATCTAGAGACATGCGATGCATTCCCAGATGAACAACTTTTAGTTGCCTCGACAACCATGGACGCGCATACCTCGGCAACTCTCGACGCCGCAGCAGCATCACGCCTCGGCAATTTTGGGAGCAGTCGCCACGGTAGCACATGCCTCGGTAATACCTTGGTACGCGGATTTAGTTAATTTCCTTGTTTATGGTATTTTACCTTATGGCCTTACTCACCAAGGGAAGAAGCGGTTCCGCCATGATGCTAAGCAATACTTTTGGGACGAGCCTCTTTTGTTTAAATAATGTACAGATCAGGTTATACGTCGACGTGTCCCTGAAGAAGAGCAACAGAATGTACTTCGGCAATGCCATTCTTCACCCTATGGAGGATATTTTGGAGGAACTCGTACCACAGACAAAGTTTTGAAATTCGGGTTGTATTGGCCAACATTGTACAAAGATGCCCAAAACTTTTACAAGCAATGTGATCGTTGCCAGATGACGGGCAATATCTCTAGACGACATGAGATGCCGCTCCAGAACATCATCGAGGTGGAATTGTTCGATGTATGAGGGATCGATTTTATGGGACCTTTCCCATATTCATTCGGCAACCTCTACATTCTACTTGCCGTCAACTACGTGTCTAAATGGGTTGAGGCAGCTGCAATTCCCAACAACGATTCCAAGATTGTGCAACGATTCTTGCAGAAAAACATATTTACACGGTTTGGGATGCCGAGAGCAATTATCAGTGACGAAGGCAAGCATTTTGACAACAGACTTATTGCCAAGATGTTGCAACGCTTCGGCATATCACACAAGATCGCCACGGCATATCACCCACAAACCAACGGGCAAGCAGAAATTTCCAACCAGGAATTGAAGGGTATACTCGAGAAAGTTGTAAATCCCTCTAGGAAGGATTGGTCATTAAGAATAGATGACGCACTTTGGGCATATCGCACTGCATTCAAAACACCCTTAGGTATGTCCCCCTTCCGACTTGTCTATGGCAAAACATGCCATCTACCGGTGGAAATCGAACACAAGGCATATTGGGCAATCAAGACCGTGAATATGGATTGGGAAAGTTCCGGACAAAAATGTTTGTTGGACCTCAACGGGATAGAAGAATTTCGTGCACTCGCCTATAACAATACACGAATCTACAAGGAGAAAACAAAGCAATGGCATGACAAGAAACTATTGCCGCGGCAATTCACGCCAGGGCAACTAGTTCTCTTATTCAATTCTCGGCTAAAACTTTTCCCGGGAAAGCTGAAATCAAGATGGTCAGGACCATTTGAAGTTGTCAAACCATTCTCCCATGGTGCCGTGATAATCAAGTCCATCACTGACAAACATGAATTCAAAGTTAATGGAAAAAGATTAAAGCACTACAATGGTGCCCATGTGGAACGTAACAAAGAAGTGGTCAACTTAGGAGATGCATGAGCATGTTCTCCCTTCGATATTTTATTTTATTTTTTATTATTTTCGATTACTTTTTTTAATTTTATTTTTTTAGTTTTTTTCAAACTAATTATTCTTTTATTTTCGATTAGTATTATATTTTTAGGATAGATTTTTTTTTACTTTTTTAAGTTTAAGAATCCCTTTACACATATTTATTTATTTTATTTTATTAGTTTATCTTTAATCCTTATTTGATTTGTCTTTGAATTGTAGGAAAAGAGTTCAAGATAAAGAGGAATTTTAATCCAAGAAGGAAAACATCTTCAACAAGGAAATTAATGGGCTGAATCTAAGGCTTATATAAAGCCTCCAACTTACCCTAATTAAACCCCCTCTTGCCGTCACCCTTCCCCTAAACTGAAACCCTCTTTTTCATCTTTCCAAAAATTAATCCCATCCACCATATTTACTACCTATCTTTTCTATAAAACCCATCACCCTTAACCTATTCCTACTTTTCATCTTGCAACTATTTAGTTTCTTTTATTTGTTTTTACAAAACTCACAACCAAGATCATCTATGGCATCCAAAATTAAATTTTTAGTCCATCCAAGTTCCTCCAAAGAACCAAGATACAAGAAGTTTGCTACACCGGTGGTTCAAGAAAGATTTCACTCCAAGTTCGGAAGCCGAAAGATTTACGAGGAACAAGGCTTTGAATACTCCAACTCTCATCAAGATTTCGGCCTTGAATCATTCATCTTCGAGAGGATTGCATATCAAAAGTGGCAAATCTTTTGCCATCAATCGGAACCGGGTAACATCTCATGGGTAAGAGAATTCTATGCTCACTCACCTAACCTGGATAATCCTTATGTTTTTGTTCGTGACAATGCCATACTCATAAGCCCCGAAAACGCCAACACCTTTTACGGGCTCTAGATTGAGAAGGACGAGCATCAAGCCTTTGTTGATCAAATCAAGGCCCAAGCAACTCGACAAGGTGCTTCAAGAACTCACTCAACCGGGAACTCATTGGAACGACGGTAAATACAAGGGCACGGTAAATCGCTTTCGGCTTAAACCCAAGGTAAAACTATGGAATAAGTTTGTTGAAACTTCTTTAATGCCCACCACACACAATACTACCGTTGATATACCGCGTCTTTTGCTCATACATTCTATTTTGCATAATCGCATCATTAACATTGGAAAAATTATTTGTGATGAGATTTTTGTATGTAGCTCAAAAGATACGGGTTCTCTTTTCTTCCCTTGCTTAATTTCTAACCTTTGCAAGGAGATGCATGTTCCAAGTGAGTCAACCGATGAAAAGGCCCTACCAAAGTCCGGTTGGAATCAAGCACAAATCTGAAAACTAATGGGAGAGGCACCGAAAAAATCCTCAAGGCCTCCAATTGCCGCAGCAACTCCTGCCGCCCCGGCAATCCCTAATGCCCAAGAACCTAACGCCCGGGCAACTCGACCATCAACCCCGGGACACTTTGAAGCACTCTTGCAACCATTGGCGAGCCACCTAAGGCAAATTGAAGACCAGCAACTAATGTTCATGCGGTACATGAAGGAGCACAACAATGCCATCACCCAAGTCATCCTAGAAAAGTACCCGGACAATCACGTGCCGTTCCTAATCTTTCCTGCCGAGATCCTTACCTCGGCAACCAATAAAGCAGTCGCCACGGAAACCGCAACAATGATGCCACGACAACCAACCCTGAAGATGCCACGACAACCAAAGCTAAAGACATCCCGACAACCACTGCAAAAGCCAAAGGTAAAGCACCTACGCTCGAATCAACTCCTACGAAATCATTATCTAATTTTTCAGATTCGGACGAATCCTCCATTGCACCAACAAAGACCTTACCAATTGAATCCTCCAAGCGAAAAGCCAATGACATTGATGAAGAGGACGATGAGGACAACCCCGTACGAGGATCGATTCCACCACCAGCAACAAGGAAACAATCATCACGTTCAAGTAAGAGAATCAAGACACCGACCAAAAGGAAACTAATCATCCACGATGACGAACTCTCAGAGTAAGTCCTCATTTGCATTTTATTTTTCGTTATTTTTATTTAATATATGCATTGAGGACAATGCCTCACTCGAGTTTGGGGGGGATTGTTATTAGTAGTTGCCATGTTTAGTTACATTCATCTTAAGTATTACATTTAGGATACATAAATTGCTTGCCAAGCCTTTAGTTGGAACAAGAATTGCCTAGATTTGATGAATATCCGATGATGACTTTGCCAATGCACTTAATTGATAGAATTTTTATTCTAGGATAACCATGGAAAAACTTAGAATTTTACTATGATGCTAAATTTGATGAAACACTGTTGTGGTTTGATTGATTTAAGGAATTCTAGAGAACTTAGGTTGATAATTAAACAAATTGGGGGATCAGAATAAAAATTGGATGAATGCTAGAGGTGCCCGAAATTGGCTCTAGCATGTGCTAAAAAATTGATCGTTAGAGGTGCCCGAAATTGGCTCTATCATGTGCTAAAAAAATTGATCGCTAGAGGTGCCCAAAACTGGCTCTAGTATGTGCTAAAAAATTGATCGCTAGAGGTGCCCAAAACCGACTGTAGTCGAATAAATTAATTAACTTAAGAAAACTAAAAACAAAACACTAGAGGTGCCCAAAACTGGCTCTAGTTAAAAAATGTTAAAAGGAACCCAATGATGTAATTTGAAAACCTCTTGTTTGTATAGAATCCGAAAAATCAACTTGCACACAACTTCGCACACACTCACAAGCATTATAGTTTGATTCCGAGTAACTCCTAAGTTTTCTGAAAAATGAAAAGCCAATCATACTTTGTGCCCCGGTTATGAGAATTGAAATCAAGTTCAAAGCTAAGTTTGTGAAAATTGAAGTCTTGGCAGGTAATTATTAGTTTGCATTGCTTGAGGACAAGCAATAGTTTGAGTTTGGGGGTGTGATAAGCGTTCAAAGGTACTATTTTTCTTACCCTTTTTACTCATATTATTGTTAGACTTAGGCTCATATTAGTTGCATAATTAGCCATTCATGCATTAATCGATGTTTCTTTCCATCGTTGAGCTTGATTACATAACTTGGTAGTTTTGTGGGAAAAGATGCTGCTTTGGTGTGTTTTGTGTGTATGTGCAGGATCACTTGCCAAAGCAAGGCTAGAGCTAGTTGCCAGGGCAATGCATGAAGGAGATGTCGAGCTAGTTGCCAGGGCAATGCATGAACTAGACGACGAGCCAGTTGCCAGGGAAATTGTCGACAAAGAATAAGGTGATATGGTAGTCAAAATTGATGACTAGACAAGCCCAAGATGATGTGGAGCAAAGCTAAATCCCAAAGGAGTTTGATTTCCATGAAGAGATTAAAGAAGAATTAAATTCCAAGAAGATAGGAGAAGTTCTAGAAGGAATATAATTATAAAAAAGAATTATATTCTTTAAAGATAATTTAATTCCAACTTAAATTCCTCCTCAAAGAAGGACTTTGACCTAGCCCTATAAATTGGAGGCCATGCCGTCAACTCCAAGAGGGAGAGAGGAGAGAATTTTCGACAAGCATCAAGGGCAAGGAGGATTTCGACAAGCTTCATCCTTCATCTTTTTCTTTCTTGTTCATTTAGGTTCATGCTAGGGATTCTTTATCTTGTGTTTCTTTGGAACCTAGCCATGAACTAAATCTATTTGGCTAAGGTTATTGTGTCTTGTGGTTGTGAGAAACTATTGGATTTTGTTTAGGTAATAAGAGTTTGCACTTTTCTATTCAAGGTTTATTCATTATTGGTTCTTATTCTTGTTTGCGAGTGAATTGGGAGAGGATCTCGTAACTTCATCTATTTATCTAATATCGGGAGAGTTAGATTCAAGAAACGAATGAATATGATCTTTATTCAATCTATTGATGGTGAAGATTAATCCGGCTTAGGAATAAGTTAAGGATTTCAGCGGCTAAGAGGAGCGCAAGATTGATTGTTGTTCATCCTTGATTCACGCAGGGATGTATTATCAAGGCATGCACAAGTAGCTAGAGTTTCGACTTAGGGATAAGAAGAAACCATTGAAGAACGCTCTGCCGAACCTTGAAGGTTGCTTCCCAGATGCCCAAGTAGTTGCCCAACTAGTCGCCCAGGCAACCATCGATTAGTTGCCAAGGCAACCCCGTTGTGCAAGTTGCCACAGCAACTGAGTTGCCCGTGCACTCTTTTACCAAGACAATCCAATCGGCTATCACACCTCTACTCACGATAACCTGGCCTATCTCTCTCATTTAATTACATTGCCTTTTACTTATTTGCTTTCTAGATTAGTTATTAGTTAAAACTCTTATAATTTTCTACTTGTGTTTTCTTTTACTTTTTACAGTGCAAGAGACTAGATTCTTGAAGTGGCACCAATCCCAGTGGAGACGATATCTTTTATACTATAACTTGCAACGTGTATACTTGCACAATTGCGTAGCACTAATTACGCGCAACATTTGGCTAAAGAGAATTTGAGAGAATCTTTTAGAGAAAAGTTAGTTACCTAAAGTTTGCTTAGGAAATTAATTATAAAATTAATTCCCAAAATATATTTATACTCTTCCAAAATCTTTTTAAAATAGCCAATTAAGGAGAAAAGTCTGATATTAGACTTTGGGCAAATAGCTCCTTAAAGATTCAAAGTTTTGACCCTTTACAAAACAATTTTTATTCTTTACATTTTGGTCACTAGCCAAAAGGTCAACTTTCCAAATTCCATTTTTCAAAATTGACTTTACCAAAAATATTCATATATTAAATAATGATTTCTAGATATTTTCTCCAATATTTTCTTACTCGAAAATACTTATTCCAATTTTAATCCCGAATCCGACTCGAATCTCTAATCCGATCCGTCGGACCATCTAATCAACCTAGAAACACCTAGCCCCAAAACTAGGGCATTACAAGGGTCATGAACACGCTAGCGGAGAAGCCTCGTCCCAACAGAAATGACCCAAGTCAACATCTTAAATAAAACCATGAAGACTCTCGAAGGCCCAAACTTTGGAGCTGGCAGGAACAATGAAGACGACATAAGTTTACCTGGATGAGCCTTCAAAGTTCACCAAAGTTGTGGCAGGGCTGGATGAGCAGAGCATAAGAAGGTTGGTAAGATCGCTGCGAGACAATAAGGAAAGCAAAAGTTTTTGAAGACGTGAGGACTCTAGGACCTTGTGATATTTGTCGTTCCCCTAAAGGTTCATTTTTTCTACTCCCTCATTTTTTTCTTAGTCAAACTCAATTCCTTATATTATTACTTTAAAGCTTTTTAAATTTTCAAAACGATCCGCTTCATGGATTCGGTTTGTTCGTGCATAGTGGAATGTCACATTCCCGTGCCCCATAGTCTTATATAATTTGTACATAGCAAGCTTAAGAAAGTGCAGGTTTGTAAAAAGTTTCCCATCTATAATGAATTGCCATGGGTCTAGACAGCCAACAACGATGATGTAATCTCAAAAAAATATGTTGCTTCAAAGTTTGCATTAACAAAACAAGTAAAACCATGATCTCGTGTAAAATATTACTAGTAAAAAATTACAACAACTGATATACGAACGGTCTACAACCAGTTCAATGATCGCCACTTCCAAAGGAAATGAGCAAAAAAAAACAAAGGATCGTCTGAGCGTCTGCCACTTTCAAGAAGTGTGAATAAAAGAATCAACTCAACAATCGCCACTTCCAAAGCAAGCGAGCAAAAATAAACAAAGGATCATCTAAGCGTCCATCACTTTCAAGAAGTGTGCATAAAGGAATCAGCTCAACGATCGCCGCTTTCAAAGCAAGCGAGAAAAAATAAACAAAGAATTGTCTGAGCGTCTCCCACTTTCAATAAGTGTGCATAAAGGAATCAACTCAATGACCGCCGCTTCCAAAGCAAGTGAGCAAAAATAAACAAAGAATCGTCTGAGCATCTACCACTTTCAATAAGTGTTCATAAAGGAATCAGGTCAACGATCGCCGCTTCCAAAGCAAGCGAGAAAAAATAAACAAATGATCGTCTGAGCATCCGTCACTTTCAATAAGTGTGCATAAATGAATCAACTCAACGATCACCGCTTCCAAAGCAAAGGAGCAAAAATAAACAAAGAATCGTCTGAGCATCTACCCCCTTTCAAAGAAATATGCATAAAGGAATTAGCTCAACAATCATCGCTCCCAAAGCAAGCGAGCAGAAATAAGAAATGGTTTGTCAGAGCTTTTTTCACTTTCAAGAAGTGCACATGAAGGAATCAACTCAACAATCATCGCTTCCAAAACAAGCAAACGATCAAAACTACCTCACCCGAGAGGCAAGACCCCTCAAGTCATGATAGGCTAAACAACAAGGCTACCTTTTCCAAATTCTTTTTCAAAAAGGGATAAGAGTTTTTTTAATCCGAGATAAACATGCGAACATGTAAGAAAGAATAATTCATCATGAATTCATATTAAAAATTCTAAATATTAGAAATAGAATCATATTACAAAATTCCTTGTATCACCACTCATGCAGGTAGGTTGCAAAATTGGTTGTGGCCATATTTAAACAAAAGTCCAAAGAAAATCGAGTCTCCCATATATGTTGTCTATTCAAGGACAACAATATCAAAATAAATAGCCCATGAAAAAGCTCACGATACCAAACTCCTCATCGCACAAAAAGCAAACTGTAATTGCAAACCTCATACAAGGACTCGCACCTAGAAAACAAACATGGAACAAATAAATTTATTTTCAAGATACGATCCTTGTAAGATGTTAACAACCACAACCACGATAAAATATAATCCAAACCCTCAAAAAAAGGGAACAAAAAGACAGATCTGGAATTATAGTATCCCCATCAAAGAAAGATCCTATTTATAACCATCACATAAAACCCACTTTAGTAGAAATACTGAAATTTTAAGAGGGAATTGCTATCGTATATCCAAATATTCCAAAATTCAAAATTTGAAAATTTACCATTCAAACTTATTATTACTATTATTATTATTATCGATTTGAAGACAATAATTAATAAATACGATATCACTGGGAGGCCAGTAACAACACCCAAATCTTCCAGATGACACAAAAGAAACAACATAACAAGCGAAATGAAAACTCTTTTATGGTTAAAAATAGTATACTAATAAGAAACAATGCATCATCAGTATTTAGGAAAGAAACGACTGTGAAAACATAGAATTTCCAAATCAAGCGAGAAAATGTGATCACTATTAAGCGACACGTGAGTCACAAGAGGATGCATTTATATAATCTAATACTGTAACCATATTCGCAAATAAAAATATGTGAACAGGGATACTATAAGTATGAAATATCGCACGCGAAAGGTAAAAAATTATCTATTAAAAATTAGTACGTATACGCTACAATCAATGCAAATCAAGCTAGTTCGCATAAAGAAAGAATGATCATCTAAGCGTCTGTCACTCTTAAAAGGTGATCGTAAAGGAATATGTTTGATGGTCGCGACCTCCAAATTGAGTGAGCATAAAGAAAGGATGGACACCAACTGACGATCGCCACTCCCAGGTAGAGCCAAACTATTTACACAAGAAGAGTGAAATACTAGCACTAGCGAATGTGTTGCATTGATCCCAAATCACCTACCACAAATTCAAATAGAAGATTAAGTTATATGTCGCCTCCAAGCAAGCACGTAATAAAGTAATAAATTGACGAATGCGCTAATCAGTATATAGCAATCAAGATTATCTTACCTAGGGGGCAAGAATCCCCCAACTCCAAGTAGTAATGCAAATATATATTCCACCCAAAAAAAATGATGTCATTCCATGAGAGATGACATAAAGTGAGTCCCCTAGCGAACTAATTACAACAAGGGGCAAAGGTTTGCCACTTGTTTATTTTGCACAATTACAAAAACATCAAAGGTTTATATTTATTACAAAATTCATGAAAGAAGAAGTGCAATGCGAACACTAGGATACAAGCATAATTTAAACTTTATAATTTATTCTTTATAAAATTTTTCATCACTTGGGGACAACAACTCACCCTAAAGGAAAGACAACACGTCCTTATGACACTAAGCTGGGAGTATACAAAGCTTTTTGCGATCCACATCTTCACTCTAGTTTCTAGGTTCGCTAAGGTCATACAATTGTTAATACCAACTGATAAGTGTGAAAAAGTACTGTATTTTATACCCTTTTTCCTTAGATTATTGTTTAGACTTAGGCATATTTAGTTGCATTTGTAGTTATTTATGCAAAAATTCGTAGTCCTTCCGTTTATTGAGCTTGGCCTTGCACTTTGCTATTTTCTGGAGAAATCACTGCGGTTTTGTCCTTTTTCTGTACAAGATAACTTGCCGAGAGGATTGCCGTGGCATGTTCTGGATAAGGATCAAAATTTCTAGCTTTATCTCCAACATTATCCTTATCACATTGGATAAAGATTCAAATTTGAAGAGGTGCTGCAGATAAAAGTGAAAAGAGATTAATTATCTCTAATTCAAATTAATTCAAACTCATTTCTATCAACACAAAGCTGATCACAACACCCTATATATATGGATCAAATCACAAATCAAAAGGGAGTCGATCATGAGATAGAATCAGATCTAAAAGGGAGATTTGCGCGCAGCCATCAACGAAGATTGGAGATGTTCATCTTCTCCATTTTTTCATCTTGTATCGGGTGATCCATCCATGTCTGGGATTTATTCTTTTGTGTTTTCTTTTTACCAAGCCATGAACTAGATTAATTGGCTTGGGTTATTGGGTTTATGGTGTATAAAAGTCAAATAATTTGTTTTTGGTTTTTGATTCAATAAATTTCATTGTTTGTTCATTCTTGGATCTTGATTTTTACCTTGAGAAAATTGGGAAAGGAACTCGAGTGAATCCATTTATCTAGGCTCGGGAGAGATAGATTCATGAAACAAGGGAACACGGTTTCCATTTGAACGAACTTTGGTGGAAACTAATCTGCCTTAGGAATAAGGATCGGATTTCAGTGGCTAAAAGGAGTGCAAGATCGGTGTTTCTCACCCAAGGTTAACGCAGGATGTATCACCAAGGCATACGTAAACACCAGTTCTTCGGTTAGGGATAACACAAATGCATTAAAAGACACTTCGCCGAACATTAAAGGAGGAAACCCAGTTGTTACGACATTTGTCCAACCCCAGTTGCCACGACATATATCGTGAGCTAGTTGCCACTACATATATCCATACCAAGTTGCCACAACAATTGAACTGCCTCTACAATTAGAAGCCACAACAATTCATTCGGTAATCACACCATTACTCACGATAACCCAACATAATCTCTCACATCGATTATCTCTTTCTATTTACTCTATTTACTTAGTTTATTGTACTTGATATTTATCACCATTTATCACCTTTAATATTATTTCTATTATAATGTAATAACTTAAGCAAAATGGCCAAAACCAATCCATGTGGAGATGATGATTGATACCTATCACTTTATTACTTGCGCCGTTTGCGTTAGGGGTGTTCAAAAATACCCGATCTGACGACCGGACCTAAAAATGTTGGGTAATCTTATAAAAAAATTACCCGACCCGACAATTTTCCATGACACGTGCCAGAAGTTTTCCCTTACCGGGTACCTGACTGGACCCAATAAATTTTAATATATATTTTTATTTTAAGTTTCTTAATATTTTTACTCTAAAACTAAGTTTAAATCCCTAAATTCTTTATATGTTTGTATTATATATTTTTAAGTTTTAAGTTTAAAATTTTTTAAAAATATTTTTGTGTTTAATATGTGGCTTTTTTAAAAAAAAATAGAATTAAAAAAAAAAATGAACCGGTACCTAGTACCTGATTTTCCAGGTACCCGGGTTTCACATTACCCAAGTAGTAGGTACCCGGATGTGATGGGCCGGGACACGGGCCGAGCAATGAGGTACTTAGATGAACCGGGTAGCCAGTTTTTCGAGTACTTGGGACAATGCCCACCCCTAGTTTGCGTTGCACTTAAATCACACAACACCAACGAACCTCATTCCAATTATAGGTCCCTTATCTCCATCATCCAAACACCTCCAAACTATGTCCAAAGGTGTTGCATACATACATCGCCACCAAATCAAGCGAGAAAGTGCAATCGCCGATAAGCAATGCGCGATTCATGAAGAGGAGCATTTGTATAATCTACTCCAACAAGACAATCATGTTCGCAAATATAGATATGCGAATATTAACATCGTAATTAAGAATTATCGCATGAAAGCAAAAAGTCACCCATTAAAAATTAATGCATATGCAAATAAGTCAAGGCAAATCAAATGACCATAACACTTCAAATACCCATAAAATAACCTTTATCATACAAACAAAATAAACAAAATGTTACAACTCAAAGTCCATATAAGAGGAATAGGGGCATTGTTAAATCCTCGAAAGTACTAATTTTTTATGCTTATTTCACAATGCATTTGCTTTCCTTTAAGTACATTTAGATGTTAAAATCATGCATTTGCATAAGGAGTTAAGGAACTATACCATTGCAGTGTGAAGAGTTATTTTGCTAGTATTGATGCAGGACACAAGCAGGCAGAGAACGCATGAAAAGAAGTAGAGAATTACCGAGTAGTAGTTGGCATAGTTGTACCAAACAATGCCAAGCTCGACTGGCAAAGGATTGACGTCTGATGACCGGTCAAAGTAGCCATTGGACCTTGTACACGTCAGCCTTAGGATTCAAATCTGGATAAGATGGTCATGTGTCTTATCCCTTGCGCATTCAAATTTTAAACTCAAAATTTTATCCTAGGGTTTCTATGCACGTCTATTTAAAGAAGATCAAGCAACCAATAGAGAGAGATCAGATTAGAGAGAGGTTGCATTGTGGTGAACCTAGAGGTGACGTGGTTCGACCAACTAAGACCGAGAGCTCTAGAGCATTTGAAGGGCTACATCTACGGATCTCCTTCTTGCCCATTCTCTTAGTTTTATTTGTTTTTATTTTGAAATGATGATGAGAAATGATGATGTTTATGGATGGACCACCCAACCATGAACTAAGATTTTACAGTTGGTTGGGGGATGTTTGTGATTAACGCTTATTTTATATTTGGTTTTTAATAATTAGAATGCCTTGACATTATTTTCTATTTGCCAGTACGTTATTTTTCTAAACCCATTGCCATATGATAGTTGGCATTGTGTGCTTATTGCACCTTAATATCTTAACAGATTTAAGGGGCAACAATCAGTTGCTAGATACTAAGGCGAGAAGCTTTGAAGGAAGATGTTCAAGTAGATGAACTTACTTCGAAAGTGAGTTTACCCCTTAGGAGTAAAGATTGACACTTAATCAAGTTAATTAATTAAAAACTTCACTATAGATGTATAGGGTTTTATCATGGTTAACTTAGGGTATTGCCATCGATAGAGGCAATACTATTTTTAATCTGTCCTACAATAAACCAAGGCAGGACATTATTAAAGGCTGTCATAAGTAGTATGAAATCTTGGCATCCCTTACCAACGCTCATCATTCAATTGAACACTCTATTGCAAGACTACTTTTATTTTTACTATTTTTGCCATCTTTTTAATCTAAAACCCAAAACATTTTAAACATTTTTAATTCTTTTAAACAAGTAAACATTGAGTAAATAAGTTCTTGGCCAATCCCTATGGATTCAATACTCGAGCTTACTGTTGTATTACATGCTAACAGTGTATACTTGCATGCCTAAGACTTACCTTGGCATTATCTTTTGCATTTTACACTAAAAATTCTATCTTTTGTCAAGCGTTAGCAAAGTTGACAAGTTTTTGGCGCCATTGCTAGGGATTGCGATAGAATTTATTGTTTTAAATTTTTACTTTTTTCTTTTATTTTGTTTAGTTTTTACTTTATTTCTTTGTGTTGATCGGTGTATGACAAAAAACAGCCCTATGGTGGAAGATTGGCCATACGATCCGAAAATCAAAAGAACCCTACGAAGGTTAAAGAAAAAAGTTTGAGAGATGGCTCAACAAGGAAGTGGAGGAAATGGTGTCTTAAACAATAAAGAGAATCCACCAATTAAAAATGTGATACCACCAGCTCCTATTACCCAGCCGTTAATGTGGAGGAAAAGAGACCTATTAGAGAGCACTCGGCACCAAACATAGACAATTTGATGCCAGGACTGATTGGTCCTAAAGACAAGTACACCGAATTTTGAACTCAAACCGGTGATGATAGAAACGCTTTTGAATGTAGGACAATTTGATGGAGCACCTACTAAAGACCCGAGGCAACACTTGAAGCAATTCATGGAAGTTTGCCAGCTATTTCAGCTGGAGTGTTAGAAGATACAATGAAGTAGAATTTTTTTACATTTCCTTGAGAGATAGAGCAAAAACGTGGCTAAGCTCCTTGCCACCTGGTTCTGTCACCTCATAGGGAGATCTATGCCAAAATATTTTGCTACGAATCCAGCCACCTAAACTCACTGTCAAGCTGAGGAGTGAGATCATCACGTTTAGCCAGGTTGATGATGAGACCATATATGATGCCTAGGGGAGATTTTAGGACCTATTGAAGAGGTGTCTCATGCATGGATTCCCAAAATGGACCTAGATGGAGACCTTCTATAATGGACTCAATGCATAAGCCATAATTGTTGTTGATTCTTCAGCAAATGGTTCGCTGTTGGACAAAAACTATACAGAGGCAGTTGGCATCCTTGAGAGGATTTCAATTAATGATTTTGAGTATCCTACTGCCAGACTTGGGACCGGAACTAAAATTGGTGGGAAATTACAGATAGATGAACTTACATCCATCCATGTTGAGATTTCCAATCTTACTAGCATGGTGAGAACTTTGTAAAAGAGTAATGAAGCCCAAGAAGTTGAGGCATTAGACTCATTCTATAAAAAATTGAAAAAAGGATCATCACATAGAATATTGTCTTGCCAACCCTTGGTCGGTAAATTTTGTTGGAAATTTTAATTGTAATTATAATCTGAATTCTAATACTTACAATACATGATGGAGACAACACCCAATTTTTGCTTGAGGAAATCAAGGAGGCAACCAATACAATGCCTAACAGCAAAATAACAATGCCCAATGTTAGAACAATGCCCAACGTTAGAACAATGCCCAACAAGGTTTGAATCAAAATTCATAGAGGGTGCAAAACAATTTTATGTAGGGCAAAAGAACAACCAGGGGACTTTGACAGATAACATGGAGAGGAATGATGCAATTTTCTAGAGTTTGGCAGCATCTATGCGAAACTTGGAGGTTCAGATTAGATAGATTGCCAGTGCACTTGGCAATAAACCCCAAGGAGCTTTGCCAAGTGATAAGAGGATGCCGGGCATGGAGGCAATGAACAATACAAAGTTGTAACTCTTTAGAGTGGAAACAATGTAAGGTCGAGACACCTTTCAAGCAGCTAATTAGTTGCCAAGAGGAAGAGAAAGAACTAGTAGATGACCCAAAAAAACCAGAGAAGAAAGAAGCGGACATAAGCGATGCCATACCTCAATCGAATTCCAGCAAAACCTTGGCAAAGTTGGCAGAGCCAGCGCATGCTTATCCACCTCCACCATTTCCACAAAGACTACAAAAGCACAAGCAGGATCAACAATTTAAGCGCTTCTTGGAAGTCCTTAAGCAATTTCAAATCAATATACCATTAGTGGAAGCTCTCAAGTAGATGCCCAATTATGTTAAATTCATGAAGGACATCATGTCCAAAAAGAGGAAAATAGGTGATTTCGAGACTGTAGCTCTTATTGAGGGGTGTAGTGCAATGATACTCAATCGGTTGCCACCAAAGCTGAAAGATTCGGGAAGTTTTACTATTCCTTGTACCATCAACAATAGATTCATTGGTAAGTCACTGTGTGACTTGGGAGCCAGCATTAATTTAATACTAAATTCTATTTTTAAAAAGTTTGACATTGAAGCAAGACCTACCATAGTAACACTTCAGTTGGCAGATCGATCTTTTGCACATCCTAAGGATAAAATTGAGGATGTGTTGGTAAAGGTAGATAGATTCATGTTCCTAGCCGACTTTATTATTTTAGATTATGAGGCAGATGTGAATGTCCCAATTATATTGGGCAGACCATTCCTTGCCATAGGTAGAGCTTTGATTGATGTTATAAAGGTGAATTAACTATGCACATGAATGATCAACATGTTACATTTAATATGTTTCAAGCTCTTAAATGCGTAGATGAATCTGAGGAATGCCAAGCTGATGAAACGATAGAGTCAATTTTTAATATGGACGTGGCACAATTGTGCCAAGACTCAAGTGATAATGCCAGCGAACGAGACTGAAAAAGAAACAAGTAAGGACACTGAAGGAACAACTTTAGAAGAGGTAAGCTATTTCGGAAAGCCAGAGCTATTGGAGTTGGCTGGCAGAGAGATCGTGGCACCTAAACCATCAATTGAGGAGCCACCTGAATTGGAACTAAAATCGTTGCCAGATCATCTCAGATATGCTTACTTAGTTAAAGACTCAACCTTACCAATAATCATTACTGTTGATCTAACTAATGATCATGAGGAAAGATTGCTAGAAATTTTAAGCAATTACAAGCATGCGTTGGGGTGCACCTTGGCTAATATCTGAGGAATAAGCCCAACCATTTGCATGCACAAAATAATTTTGGATTAATATCATGGCAAAACAATTGAGGGCCAGAGAAGATTGAACCCGAGCATGAAAGAGGTAGTGAAAAAAGAAATTATCAAGTGGCTGGATGTTGGGATAATCTATCCCATTTTTGATAGCTCGTGGGTCAGCCCGGTGCAATGTGTGTCAAAGAAAGGTGGCATGACTATGGTTCAAAATAGCAACAATAAGTGTGCATGGATTATAGGAAGCTGAACAATGCCACCAAGAAAGATCACTTTCCACTGCCCTTCATGGATCAAATGTTGGACAGACTGGTAGGTAAGACATTCTATTGTTTCCTAGAAGGTTATTCAGGATATAATCACATTGTTATAGCTTCGGGAGATCAAGAGAAGATCATATTCACCTGTCCACATAGACATTCACTTTTAGAAGAATACTTTTTGGACTGTGTAATGCTCCAACAACATTTCAACGTTGTATGATGTCTATCTTTTCTGACATGATTGAGAACAACCTAGAAGTTTTCATGGATGACTTCTCGGTGTTTGGCAAGACATTTGAGGAATGCCTTAAAAGTATAGAGCTTGTTTTGAGGAGATGTATTGAGACTAACTTGGTATTGAACTAGGAGAAATGTCATTTCATGGTGAAGGAGGGCATAGTCATCGGTCATAAAGTGACCAAGAAGGGTCTGGAAGTTGACAAGGCAAAAGTGGAGGTAATCAAACAGTTGCCACCTCCTACAAGTGTAAAAGGTATAAGAAGTTTTTTGGGACATGCAGGTTTTTACCACTGTTTCATTAAAGATTTTTCAAAAATTTCTAAACCTTTATGCTTGCTTTTAGAACAAAATGCCACTTTTGTATTTGATGATTCATGTTTACAAGTGTTTCAGAAACTAAAAGACAGGTTAATCAATGCCCCTATAGTTGTGGCACCAGATTGGAATAAGCCCTTCGATCTCATGTGCGATGCCAGTGACTATGCCGTTAGAGCTGTACTAGGAAAAAAACAAGGCAAAGTTTTTCATACCATTTACTATGCCAGCCAGACATTGAATGAAGCACAACTAAATTACACTACTACTGAGAAAGAATTTCTCACGGTTGTATTTGCATTTGATAAATTCAGATCTTACTTAGTTGGTAACAAAGTTGTGGTGCATATAGATCACTCGACATTGAAATACTCTTGGAAAAGAAAGATGCCAAGCCCATAATGATCTGATGGAAACTCTTGCTGCAAAATTTTGATCTTGAGATTCGAGAAAAAATGGAGTAAAAACTTGGTAGTTGACCACCTCTCAAGATTAGAACATCACCTCGAGGAAGGTAGAGTCACTGCCATTAGACATGAATTCCCCGATGAATAACTGCTTGCAGTTGATGTCATGCCATGGTATGTTGACATAGTCAACTACCTCATAAATAATATCATGCCACCGGATCTGGCAAGCAATGCTAGGAAATGTTTTCTAATAGATGTGCAATAATACTATTGGGATGAGCCCATTCTATTTAAACACTGTGCCGACCAAGTGATCCGCTAATGTGTGCTAGAGGATGAGTAGCACAATATTTTCCCATTATGCCATGCAGTGTCGTATGGAGCCCACTTTGCTAGAATGAAGACCGCAACCAAAGTGTTGCAGTCAAGTTTCTTTTGGCCCATGTTGTTTAAAGACGCCCATTACTTTGCCAAAGCATGTAACCGATGCCAGGGGATAGGTAACATCTCAAGCAGACATCAATTGCCACTCTAGAACTTTATGCCAATGGAGTTGTTCGACGTATGGGGAATAGACTTCATAGGCCCTTTCCTCTATCATTTGGAAATCTCTATATTATTGTGGTCGTTGATTATGTTTCCAAGTTGGTTGAGGCCATTTCACTGCCAAAAATTGATGCCAAGGTCATTGCCAAGTTTTTACATAAGAATATTTTCACGAGATTCGGTTTCCCAGGGCCATCATTCATGATGAAGAAGCTATACATTTTAAGTGTAATTTAATTTCTAAAGCTTTGTGTAGGTTTGGAATCCAACAATGCATTGCCTCAACTTACCATCCCCAGAAAAATGGCTAAGCAACAATTTCAAATAAAAATAAAGAACATTCTGGAAAAGACTGTGAATCCATCAAGGAAGGGCTGGTCCTTGAGACTAGAGGATTTCTTGTGAGCTTACAGAACAACCTTTAAGACTTTGTTGGGAACTTCTCCCTATAGGCTCTTGTTTGGGAAGGCATGCCACTTGCTAGTGGAATTGGAATATAGAGCTTATTGGGCAATAAAAAGCTCAATATGGAATGGAAAACTGTTTGTGCAAAATGCTTATTGGACATGAACAAGTTAAAGGAATTCAGAACACATGCTTAATAGAATGCCAGACTCTACAAGGAAAGGACAAAACGATGGCATGACAACATGATGATGCCAAGGCAATTTCAAGTAGGCCAACGTGTTTTGTTATTTAACTCGAGGCTAAAGTTATTTCCAAGAAAGCACAAGTCTAGATGGTTAGGACCCTTTGAAGTTTTGAAGTCATATGCTTATGGAGCAGTAGATATTAAGGATTTGAAGATGAAAACAAATTTCAAATTCAACGGCCAACGATTGAAAAACTACTTGGATGGTACTCAAAAGGATGTCAAGGAGTTGTCCTCCTGGCAGAGGTTCTGTAAAAATCATCATCATGGTTTGATTTTTGTATATAGTAGGTTAGATGTTTTTCTTTTCAGGTTTTTTGTTTATTTTTATTTTTCTTTTTCCGCGTTGAAAGGTTTTTTTAGTAGTGCGTGTTTTGTGTGCCAAGTAGAATGCCAGGCAAGGGCTTGGCATGAGGTGATTAAAAAATTGGAGGAAGAATTTACCCTAGTTGTCCAATGCTTGATAGAGCATGTCCCAAGAAGAGAGTTAAAATTTTTGCTTTAGAAATTACCCTAGCTGCCTAAAAATGATAAGTTGAAATTAAAAATTTTTAACCTAATCACCTTATCAATTTATTTTTTCCACCCCATCTTATCACTTAAACCCTTATAACATCATCATTTTTCTTTTCCCTAAACACGCAAAAGCCTATCATTACCCCCACTTAACCGGCCACATTAATTACTTCACTAAAACACTCAACCTTTCACCCTTCCATCTACTTAAAATCCTAACCAATCCAAGGATTAAAACTTTTCACTTTTCCCTCTATTTTCTTTATCAAGCAAGAACACCAAGAATCATTTCTTCTTCTTCCAAAATTCATTCAAGTCCCAAATATATTCCCATGGCTTCCACATCCACACCATTCAAGATCTTTTTCAACGAGGAGATTCGCAAGAAACATTAAGAGAACTTTGCCTCAAGAACAAACCCAACTTGGGTTATTCGCCAGAGTTCATGGCGATGGTGAACCAGCACAAGTGGGAGTTGTTTTGCCAACAAAAAGGGGACATTTATTCCAACATTGTTTGGGAATTTTATGCTCATCTCATGACTAAAAACTCACATTTCTTGCTTATAAGAGGGACGTGTGTTCGATTTGATAAAAGATCTATTAATGATTTGTTTAAATTGGATGGTGTAGATGAGAAGCACTTTGAGTTCGTGGATTCTTTGGAAGATGCCAAGAGAAAGATGCTGTTGAAGGAACTTATGTGAGCTCGGAACTAGGTGGACTGTGTCATCGAAGGGCCACAGGACGGTGAAACGGCTGACATTGAAGCCACAACCAAAGGGGTGGAACAACTTTTTGAAGGCAAACTTGATGTCGACCACCCATAACAAAATTGTCTTGGAGGAAAGACTGGCACTGTTGCATTCAATCATCATGGGCCACAAGATCAACATCGTCCTATCATTATTGATGAAATTTATAAGTGAGGAGTAAAGGTAATGCGAGTTTGTTTTCCCCTTTATTGATTTCTAATATTTGCATGCAGCATAGTGTACCAAAGCTTGATATAGATGAAGCCTAAGAAACCAAGGGAATGGCAATCACTCATGCCTTATGGAGGTAACTCATTGCCAAGGAGAAAGGCAAAGGAAATGCTGTCAAGCCTATGCCAAAGGCAGAACCTACAACTCCAATGCTAGCTGCTGCAATGACAATGTTTTCCCATATTTATCAATGCCAGGAGGTCATCCTCTAAAAGTTGGAGAAAGTCGATGAGTAGAACTCGATGCTTTGAAAATATGTTTATTCCAGGGACCATGCCATGAAGAAAGCACTTGAGGACATGTCCCACACACTGCCAGCATTCCCTGAGCTCATTGTCGACCTCTGCTAAGTGTGTAAAAGTACTATATTTCTACCCTTTTTAGTCTTAATTAGTGTTAGACTTAGGCTCATTCTAGTTGCATTTTTAGTCATTCATGCATAATTGCATTGCTTCCTTCATTGTCATGCTTGATTTCATAATTTGGTTGATTTTGTGGAAAAGGTGTTGCTGGCATGTGTTTTTGTGTGTGCATGATCTAATTGCCCAAGCAAGTAGGAAATTGCTGAGGCAATTAAGGAAAAGAATAAGGTATCTGCCGATTTTGATGGATAAATCCAATTAATTTGAGTTAATTACGAGAAGCAAGGATAAATCTTAGAAGAGTTGGAGTTTCACAAATAGATCAAAAAGAGATTAAATTCCAAGAGTTTATGAGGAGTTTTTGGAAAATAAATAAATAAAAGAGATTTATCTCTTTTATATTATTTAATTTCAACATAAAATCATCCTTATCAAACAAGGAACTTGACCTAGCCATCTCCTATAAATAAGAGACAAGTCGCCGCCTACAAGGGGAAATTGGAGAGTTCAACTTGGAGAGAAAATTTGGGCTGCTCGACATCTTCTTCTTCTTTCTTCTTTCCATTCGATTCATGTTGGGTAGATTTTATCTTGTATTTCTTTTGCACCCAGCCAAGATCTAAACCTACTTGGCTTGGGTTATTGTGTTTTTGTGGTTGTGAAAATGTTTGGATTTGTTTAGGTTTTTGAGTTGTAATTCAATTTCAATGTTTGTTCATTCTTGGTTCTTAATTTTGATTGCGAGTGAATTGGGAGAGGATCTCATGATTTCATCCATTTATCTAATATCGGGAGAGTTAGATTCAAGAAACGAATGAGCATGGTTTTCATACAAATGAATGTTGGTGAAGACTAATTAGACTTAGGGATAAGAATTTCAAATTGCAAAAGAGCGCAAGATCGGTTGTTGTTCACCCTTGGTTAACACTGGGATGTATCACCAATGCATATACAATTAAAATTGTTTCGAGTTAGGGATAACGAGAAGCCATTGAAGAACGCTTCGCCAAACTTTGAAGAAAGTCGCCTAGTTGCCCAGGAAATCGCATCGTTCCCAGTTGCCCAGGCAATTTGATTGATGCCAATTGCCCAAGCCGATTGAGTTACTCTTGCAATCAATTACCACGATGGTCTATTCAATTATCATGCCACAACTCTCGATAACCCGACCTACTCTCTCTTATTCAATTACAATATTCTTTTATTTACTTGCTCTTTTATTTTACTTGTTAATTCAATTCCTATTATCACCATCAAATTGTGTTTTCTTTTCAGTGCAAGAAGTTAGAATCCAGAAGTTGCACCAATCCCTGTGGAGACAATATTTATTATATACTATAACTTGCGACGTGTACACTTGCACCAATTGCAAAGCACTCTAAACACGCAACAACCTCCTTGCCAAGGATGACATGCCAGCCAGTCCCCATTTTGTCCATACTCTAACCTAATCTGATGCCACCATTAGTCTCACTAGTACAAGTTGAATCTACTAGAACAAATACGCCACCAGAATCTAAAGAAGAAATAATCCAAAGCCAAACCAAAACTATTGCCACACCCACAGCACCTGCCTCATCTACTTCCACCGACGCTCCTGCTGCCTCGGAGCCAATCAAGATTGTAAAGGAAGTTCTCTATGACATTGGAGTTTTACTGTTGCAGCTAAGCCTAGAATGAAAGGAAGGAAATGCATGGCTCTTGACCATGTGAGCTTTGTCAAGAGAAAGACTCGCGTCACAAGCCAGGAAACCTCGAAGGAGTCCTCTTACCCTTAAAACTCATTTGCATTTTTTATTGCATTAACATGTTCATGCATTTTATTATTTTCATTTGTATATTTGTGTTGTTTTCATGCATTGAAGACAATGCCCACCTTTGGTTTGGGGGTGTGCATCATCACATTAGTATGCCATGACATTCATGTTTAAATTTCAGTTTGCCATGTAGAATTATTTTCCATGTAGGATTAAAATTTGCATACCAAACCACTAAATTTTTTTTGTTGCCTCGGTTAAGATTGGAAATTTTGTCAATAAACTGCTAGCTTAGTTAAATTTTTTCTAGATTATCTACCCGATGAAGAAACTGGAATTTTAAAACTTATATGCCAGCAGGTTAGAATGCCAAGTAGCTTGGCAATTGAACTCTAGTTTAGGGAACTTTAGTTTCACTTTACACGAGGTATGCATCTAGTCTGCAAAACAAACTTAGGTTCTCTTGAAACTGAACTCACAATAATTGTAAAAAATAGAAACAATGTTAGGGTAGAAAGAAAGAATAAGGAAACAATGTTTTGCTAAAGGCTAAAATATTTTAGAACACTCCTCTGCCTTAGAGAAAATAATTAACTTGAGTCTTCTTGGTTTGCTCCCTCTTAGTTATCAAGCCAACGTAACTTTAGGGTATGAGTGTAATGGGTTAGATACATGATGCAATCTGGATTAACGTGGGTATTCGTAGTTTGCTCCCTCTTATGTCTCACGCCAAATAGTACATAACGCGACCCTAATTTGATGCCATCATTAAAACACCCTAGGTAAATAAATAAAAAATGATGACAATAATGCTGGGTTTGGATAGTAAAGTTGACTAAGGGATTTGAGTAAATTTGATGCATATTGCTTGCACTTCATGCACACTAGACGACCTTAGGCTAGAGGTATATTGTTGCACTTGAATTTGCTTATCTGCTTGGCATTATTACACTGAATATCCGAGGACTAACCTAGGATCATAATTTGCTAGTTGGTCGTGTTGGGAATCATGGCAATTTTTTGCGAGGTATTTTTTTATTTTTTTTATATTTTTAGTTGCATTACTTGAGGAAACGCAATGAGCTAGGTTTGGGGGTGTGTTAACTCCTCAAAAGTACTAATTTTTTATCCTTATTTCACAATGTCATTGTTTGCCTTTGAGTACATTTAGTTGCATTTAGATGTTAAAATCATGCATTTGCATAAGTACTTAAGGAACTATACCATTGCAGTGTGAAGGGTTATTTTGTGGATTTTGATGTAGGACACAGGCAGGCAAACATGGCAGAGAACGCAGGAAAAGAAACTGAGAATTGCAGAGTAGCAGTTGGCATAGATGGACCAAACAATGCCAAGCTCGGTTGACAAAGGATTGACATCAGATGACCGGTTAAAGTAGTTGTTCGAGCTTTGTACACATCAGCCCTTGGATTCAAATCTGGATAAGATGATCAAGCGTCTTATCCCTTAAGCATTCAAATTTCAAACTCAAAAGATTATCCTAGGGTTTCCATGCACGTCTATTTAAAGGAGATCAAGAAACCACTAGAGAGATCGGATTGGAGAGAGGACATTTGGCATTATGTTCTTATTGCACCTTAATATCTTAATAGAGTTAAGAGGCAACGATCAGTTGCCAGATACTAAGGCGAGAAGCTTCGACAGAAGATGTTCAAGTAGATGAACTTACTTCAGAAGTGAGTCTATCCCTTAGGAGTAAAGATTGACACTTAATCAAGTTAATTAATAAAAAACTTCACTATAGACATATAGGGGTTTTATCATGGTTAACTTAGGGTATTGTCATCGATAGAGGAAATAATATTTTTAATTTGCTTGGCAATAAACCAAGGAAGGACATTATTAAAGGATGGTATAAATAGCGTGAAATCTAGGCATCCCTTGCTAAACCTCATCATTCAAATGAACACTTCATTGCCAGACTGCTTTCATTTTCACTGTTTTGTCCATCTTTATAATATAAAACCCAAAACATTTTAAACATTTTTATTTCTTTCAAACAAATAAACATTGAGAAAATAAGTTCTTGGTCAATCCTCGTGGATTGGATACTCAGCTTACTGTTGTATTACTTGCTGACCATGTATACTTGCATGCAAGACTCACCTTGGCATTATTCCTTTGCACTTTACACTAAAAATTCTAAATTTTGCTAAGCATTAGCAAAGTCGACAAGCATGCTTAAAATTCTATCTAGAGAACTCGATCTAGAGAGACCCATGAATCAACATCATCTCCCATTGTTGAGAAAAAAGTGGGCTCCTTATTGTAGGGAAAACGATCAAATTCCAACGCAAACCAACAATTCCAGTAATATGCCCTGCGCTGATCACCTCCTTCACATTCATAGGTTCGATAGTACGGTCTGTATTCACCGCGTCCTAATGTAGTTTCAAACACCAACAAACAATAGAATTCGCAAGACCTTGCTCTCAAGATTTTCCAAATACATTGTTTGTTGGCATTCATCACAATAAATGGCTACTCATAGCCTTCCAAACACTATTGTTTGTCGATATAAATAACCCAAACTCTGAACAACACTCCCCCAAGATCTATAAAACACAATTTCTGCAAATTGCTCATCACCACAAACATGCTTTCTTTTCCTCTCCTTAAGTTAACACAAGCAAAGTTGTAAAAACGAAAGCTACAAAAGAAAAGAGTAAACCAATCATAAATTAGCTTGTGAGAATACAAGACCAAATGAGTTCTATTTATAGTAAAAAAGTGAGCACACCAAGCCTCATCGTTTCAAATCCAAATATGGAAAATAGAGAGGAACTTTTAATTTCTAGATCCAGAAATCTTGAGCAAGCCACTAAAATCACGCAACTTTTAAACTTATAATCAATAAATACACAAATAAGCGTGCACCTATCATGCCCAATCAAAGACTTTCTCATTCATCATCACGGTCTGTATTGAATTGTCTAATCACTTCAAAGAATTAATAAATATCAAATACGCAACACCATTGTAGTGAGAAACAAAAAGAAAATGTTACTTAATATCATGCTTTCCAAAGAGCATTTTTACTATCCTAGTCAAGTATCTTCAGTTCTGATTACATATTTTCATTTCCAAGAAATATATACTAAGACCGGCTAATCTTTTCTCTCATATGATCCTTGATAGGACCAATGTTAGAGCTCTTCATATAAACCGATATCCAAAAAGAACACGTGAATAAGCACAAGGCCCTTATTCTTATTAGTATAGAGATGATAATTATTAAACATGATGTTATTAGGAAACAGTAGTAGCGCACAGACAGTCCAAATGGCACGGACCAGGATACTACATAAACAGAATGAACGATAGAAAAACTTTATCACAAGAGAAACATAAAAAACTAGGAACCTCCAATAACCTAGATTGAGTTGCGATAATAGCAAGAGTTATATATGTCAACTTGAATGATTTTCGTTACACAATCTTGCAGATCGACAAAGATTAACTAAGAAATAACAAAAAATAAAGCATGATGAGCTGTGAAGAAATTGAAAGTGCAAACAGTCTCAGGATATTCAAAAGATTTTAAACATTTTTTGCAATTCAAATCCCAACAAAAAATCTACTCCGAGGAAGCAAACCAAAGCAAAATAGAGTAAAGTAAATTTAGCGATTATGCAGCATAAAAACCACACGAAGCTTATTCATCATATCTCGTCCACCCACCTTGATAGCTAGAGTAATATAAATACAATGTCTATGGACCTAACACTTAAAGAAATAAAAGAGCTTTGTAATGACATCAAAAGAAAATCGTAAAATAATCCCTGAATCTTCAAAAGAAAGTCTTATTCATATAAAATATATGTATAACGACACTAAAAATTACATACTCTTAATACAATTAACCATCACATTACTATCATCCATTTTACCCGTGTTACCACCATGAACATTCAAGAAGGAGAAAGCGTAGACTCACAATGCCTTTAAACTTCGAAGCAAAGTTTTCCAAAGAAGGCCTAGAGGGATTCCTCACGTCAAAGTCTGTAACCATTTTGCAAACAGCATCAAAATCCACATCCCTAATTTTGAAAGGGCCACGTGCCAACTGAAAGCTAAGAATCACAACATCTCGAGATTTCACCATCCACTCAATCATAAAGGTAGAGGTCTTATCCGCAGCTGATTCAATTTTCTTCAGCTACATCAACACTGTGTGTAGGTTTCAGCACCATAATCTCATTCCTATGAGATTCTTTCAACTCAGTTAACCTATTGTGAAATTCGTAAAGCTTTCATCTACTGCACACTTTTTCTACTCCAGCTCTTCCTCTAGACCTCGAATCTCAGTCTTGAAGTCCTATTCCACAGTTGTAAGTAACTTGTTTTTTATCCTAAGAGCATGATCAGGCTCAACCTCTTTTTAGAAATTTCATCTGAATCCTTTCTATGCAAATCTTCTACTCGCATCTAGATGTCTGTCTCATGTTTCTCTTGCAGCTCATTTAAATGAGCAGTGTAACCCTCCACTTTTGAACGCAATCTTTCATTTTCTTTAAGGAGGGCAGTATAACCTTCCATATGCGAGTGCAGTTTTGCATTCTCTTCAAGAAGTGCCTTGGCGTTCCTCTCCATGTTAAATTGAACGCAACCTAGTTTCTCAATCAGACCCCAACCTCCCTCAATAGTCCTCATAATACTAGTACAAGGTTTGGAGGCACCGAAGCTATTCCAATATAATTTGAAAAACCTCCTAGAAGTAGATTCAGGATGAAACCAAGTCTTTGTCTCTAAACCCTCTCCAAGGACAGAACGCACTCCATGAAGTAAAAGGTCCACAACCTTTACCAAAAGAACATCAACACACAACAGTACTAAAAGAGTCATTGCAGATCCCAAAAATGTTATAGTCTCAAGGGGTGTACCTCCTGAAGAACAATAGAAAATAATAGGATCCAAAACAGCTACCCCTGCAAAGATACCAGTAAACAAAAATTTATTATAAACTAAGTAGGGAAATTACCAAACCAAACACAATAGCACACCAATTAAAATACCTTTTGGCAGAGCAATAATCAGGTTAGTAGAACCAGTGGCCCCAACGACATCAGTTGTAACCACATAAGAGGAACTGTGTAGTCCAAAAGAAATAGGGGAAACATTGAAATTCAACCTAGGCAAATTTTTGACAACTCCAGCATCAAATGTTGAACTTTTCCCATCTTATTCTCGGCATCCAAAAATGCCTCCTCGAGCTATAAGCCATCATTTGCCTCGTTACGCTCTCTTGTGCCACCTCTAAAACATCCACCGAGACCTTTGTGGAGACACTTTGAGCACCATGGGAAGTTTCAGACAAAAGGTAATAGGAATTGCATCTATCGAAGACATCGTTGTAGTGGTTAAAGCTAATACATAGGACAAACTTTTTTCTCTGATATTACAGGCCTCTGCAGCCACCACTTCCATCAACCTTTCTGAATCTAATTGTTCAATACTAGAGAAAAAAGAGGTATATTTGAAACCGCAACCAAATCCCTTAACTCATCACCTATGGCATGCAAAGGAGAAACCATCACCCTTGCAAAGAACATCATAAAAATGTGTAAATAAAACGCATATACAAACAGAGGAACCTTGTTCTTCTTGAAAACTATAACAAATTAATATCTGCATCCAGTCGCCTCTTTGATCCTGCGTGCCAAACCCGAAGCAACTTCTCTCATCTTCTGAACAAGATACAACTGTAACTAGAACTAGATGGGTCGACAATAGCACAAAACCTCGAGGCAGCAAAAGTAGCTACTCCACAAACCCCACCCTGAGGCTGATCTTCTCCATGATATTTCTAGGGGCAAGAATGAACGCTAGTGTATTCAGAAAATAAATTATCTAGTTCATCTTCATTACCCAGAAGAATCCTTGCCACTCGTTCATTTCCCCTTTAACCGAAGGGTCAAGCTTCTGTTCAAGTAGGCACATTTACCAAAGAGCCTTTTAGAAACACATCAAAATCTCCTTCATCCCAGCCATTAGGTATTTTTTCCTCTAGACAATGCACCCAAATATTTCTAAGAGTGCATATCTCTTCAAAACGGGAAGGTGGATCACCTTCTAGCCTTTTGAGAAACCTCAACTCAGCAGGTGACATTTCCCCCACATTAGGTGATGTAACTCCATCCCTCGCCAACCAATGCCATACAATGGGAAACGAAAAACTTACAACATTATAGTTCACTTGTATATACTTCGTCCTGTCCAGGCAAAGATTTTTAGCATGATTACTTATTACCGACACTTTCTCTCTGTGTTGACCAATAGTCATAAAACCCTTTGCATTCTTATCCTTTTCGACCATTACATTATAAAAATAACCAAATAAATCAATAGAAGGTTCGTCCCCGTGGATCTTACAATTCAAGAAATACGTCACCAAAGTCTACCAACTAGTTCTACTTAATTCTCCCAGTGCCACATCAAACTAATTTAAGCACTTTAAAAAAATGATACAACAGTAAATGAAACCCGGCCTTAAAAACGAGAAGTGAAATCGGGCACCACGACTTTTCCCCATCAGAACATGCACTCATGCGAAATATTCCCTCCGACAAACTAAACTAATAGCTAAAATGATTAACGACAAGAATACCCCGACATTCTAAAGGTGTCGCACACAGAAGCTGCCACCAAATCAAGCAAGAAAGTGCAATCGCCTTTAAGCAATACAAGATTCATGAAGATGAGCATTTGTATAATCTACTCTAAGAAGACAATCATGTTCGCAAATACAGATACGCAAATATAAACATCATAATTAAGAATTATCGCACAAAAGAAAAAGTTCACCCATTAAAAATTAATGCATATGCAAATAAGTCAAGACAGACCAAATGACCAAAACACTTCAAATACCCATAAAAACAACCTTTCTCATACAAAAAGAATAAAAAAATATTACAAATCAAAGTCCATATAAAGGAATATGAGCATGCTTAAAATTCTTTCTAGCAAACTCAATATAGAGAGACCCATGAATCAGTAGTAACTCCCATTGTTTAGAAAAAATGGGCTCCTTAATGTATGGAAAATAGTCAAATTCCAATGCAAAACAACAATTCCAACAATCCGCCCTGCACTAACCGCCTCCCTCACATTCAAATGTTCGACAGTACGGTTCGTATTCACCGTATCCCGATGTAGTTCCAAACACCAACAAACAATAGTATTCGAAGAACCTTGCTTTCAAGATTTTCTGAATGCATTGTCTATTGGCATTCATCACTACAAATGGCTACTCATAGTATCCAAACACTATTGTTTGTCGATATAAATAGCCCAGACGTTGAATAACACTTTCCCAAGATCTATAAAATGTAATTTCTGCATATTCCCATAACCACAAACATGTTTTTCTTTTCCTCTCCTTAAGTTAACAAAAGCAAAGTTGTAAAAAAGAAAGCTGCAAAAGAAAAGAGTAAACCACTCGTAAATTAGCTTGTGAGAATACAAGCCTAAATGAGTCCTGTTTATAGTAAAAAAATGTGAGCACACCAAGGCCCATCGTTTCAAATTCAAATATGGAAAACGTAGAGGAACATTTAATTTCCAGATCCTAAAATCTCAGGCAAGCCACTAAAATCATGAAACTTTTAAACTTCTAATCAATAAATGCACGGATAAGCATGCACCTATCACGCCCAATCAAAGACTTTCTCTTTCAACATCACGGTCTGCCTTGAATTGTATAATCACAGCAAAAAATTAATAGATATCAAATATGCAACACCACTTTAGTGAGAAACAAAAAGAAAATGTTCTTAATATCCTGCTTTCCAAAGAGTATTTTCACTATCCTAGTCAAGTATCTATAGTTCTAATTACATAGATTTTCATTTCCAAGAAATATATACTCAGACAGACTAATCTTTTCTGTCATATGATCGTCGATAGGACCAGTGCCAGAGCTTTTCATATACATCGACATCCAAATAGAACATGCGAATAAGCACAAGGCCTTCATTCTTATCATTATCGAGATGATAATTATTAAACATGATGTTAAGAACCAGTAGTAGCGCACATACTGTCCAAATGGCACGGGCCAGGTTACTACATAAATAGAAGGACGACAGAAAAACTTTATCAAAAAGGAAAATAAAAGAACTAGGAACCTCCAATAACCTAGATTGAATTGCGTTAATAGTAGGGATTACATATGTCAACTTGAACAATTTTCGTTACACAATCTTGCTGATTGAAAAAGATTAACTAAGAAAGCACAAAATAAAGCATGATGAGCTACGAAGAAATTGAAAGTGTAAACAGTCTCTGGCTACTCAAATTGAAAGTACGTCACCAAAGTCCAACAATTAGTTCCACTCAATTAGCCTGGTGCCACATCAAACCAATTTAACACTTTACAAAAAAGGATGCAACAATAAATGAAACTTGGCCTCAAAAGCGAAAAGAGGAATCAAGCACCACCACTTTCCCCATCTGAGCATGCACTCATACGAAATATCCCTTTCGGCAAACTGAACTGATAGCGAAAATGATTACGGATAAGAAGACCCCGGCATTCTAGTGTTTTCAACCACTTATTTGGCTCAGTAGTACAAGGATGTTCATCACTTACCACAACAGACGAACTATCCATTAGCGCAAACACAATTTTATTCTCCTTCGCAAAAGATTTTCTTTCTCCTTTCTTTTTTTTCCTCATTCTTCTCGAAAACTCAAAAGTGACCAGTAAGACAAACAAAACAAAACCCAAAAAATACCGACAAAACTTATTTATAATCAAGGACCATGTCTTCCTTGACACGCTTCGTTAATAGAGAAATTTCTTAGGTGACGTTTCACATGCAACAATTTATCCTTAAAGAAAACCGGGTGATGTATTTTGAAAATTTATCACGTGACGCTTCGTATAACCTTTGTAACCTTTATAAAGTGATATGCCCTCTAAACTCTTCAGGTTCGCCATGGTCACTTTATAACCTTATCTCACATGGGGGCAATTGTTAGTACCTATAAATACCTACCGCCACATGTCTAATCGAGCAACCTGTGGATGACAAGACATGAGATCGCCATAAACTATCTAGTACCTTTCGTAACTCGTGGGGAGCAAGTAAGACTGTGGACAACGTTGCTGCGAACAACATCGCATCCGGTGATCATGCGATAGAGCACATGATTACTGCGGATGGTCGCATAAACCTAGGACGGCAAGTCATAGCCTGTCCTGTCAGTGTGCCACGACAACCTAGCCATGACATCTATCCAAGCAGTATAAAAAGGGATATGAAATAAGAGAAAGGGACACATTCTACTCTATGTAAGTACATTCCCACCAAGAAGGTGAGACTAGACCAAAAACAACCACTCGAATCACATTCGGACCACCGTTTTCAACTCTTGTTCACTTTGATAGTCAACAAACATCAATTGTCTTTGTCAATTATTAACTATAAGCATCGATATATAATTTGATTGATATCTACTAAATTGGCCTAGTGACTAAAGATGGTCATATTATTTCATCTTGTATGGGATCGAATCTCGACATAAAAATGTAATGCCTTTTTATTTAATAAAAAATATGTAATTTGATTAAGTTACACTTGAAGTTGACATCAAAATATTATGAACAGACGGTTGGCCAAGTGGTGGGGCAAAACTATTAAGCCCAATCTATGTAACTAAACCATACGGGGGCATGCTTTCATATGATTCAAGCCTGACCAAAGAGGTGCTCTACTTTGCTGATAAATCAAAAACTTTAAACTCTAAATTTTAATATTCCAGGTGATCTTATTAAATCATTCATGTGTCAAAATTTTGAGCTCTTCTTTCTAGAATGGATTGTTCAATGTGTGTATATATATATATATATATATATATTATTTGGTTTCACTTGTAATTCATTTGGTGCATGCAACAAATGATTCTTTTTATATTTTCTAGGGTTTATAAAATGATATCCTTCATTTCACAACTATTAAATACTGATGGAAATATTGTCTTATATATTCTTTAAGTTTTCATAATTCATGCGTAACGACCTTTTTTCGATAAATCCGAAATCGGCTACGGGTTATCCCCATATTTTCTGAAATTTGGTTTAAAGGGGATTTCTTTAGAAAATTCGTGTTTTTGAAAACAATGAACATTTGGAGTCTCCATTGGCCACTTGGATAAGGTAGTCCAGACACCATATACTAGAGATTCGTTTTGAAAAATGATTCGAAAGTTGGTTATGTGTGGGGAAGGATTAGCACCCCATCACACCCGGAAATCGGTACCAAAATATTTGTTGCTTTTAAATGGACAAAAATTTTTGAAATTTAAATTGAATTTAATTAAGCGTACTTATTGAAAATGACCTTAATTGGACAGGCTATATCAAATTAGTGGGTTCAAATTGATTGGAAATTTAATTAATAAGGATAACGATACATTGAACCATAGATTAAATCGACATCAAATAACCCTGATTGCCGTGTTAATTTATTGTAACACCCCTTCCCGATCTGGTAGAGAACCGGGTCAGAAAGTATTATTAGAAACGTAATCGGAGATCAGAAGACAGGTTTCTAGTTTGGAACTTGTTCAGAGTATTTTATTAGCCTTTCTCAAGGCTTATCAGACCTATTCAATACTAACCGTATTAGAATCGCAGAAAATTTTAACCTTTTTTTATCTTAGAGACTAAATCCTAAACTTTACAAATTAACGACCCTAATCCAGATTTTTTGTTTCCAACTTATAATTAGGCTTGCCAATTATTAGTATGCGAATTTTCGTTACTGACGGATATCATTTACTAAACCAATTAAGACGAATAAGATTTAGTGACCATTTTGTAAATTGTTAAAATTCATTCTTATGAATTCTAATCGTATTAACTGACACCGTATCGATACCCTATAGCCTTTACTGATACGCTAAGCCAAATTTCTAGGCTTCCAGATTCAAGGATATTTAACCCGTACCGATACAGCTAGGCCCATATCGATACACGTTGACTACGTTGACTCATTACCGATACGTTCTAGACCGTATCGATACAATTTTCCATTCCAGATTCTAGAGAGCCATTTTGTATCGATAGGCCGATATCGTATCGATATGCCCTACTTTATTAAGCCAAATTAGGCCTAACCGTACTGATGCACCATCACACATACCGATACGGCCTGACCTGTAATGACAGAATTTTGCTAGTTTTTATTCGAATTGCCCAATCGAACGTTATTCAAATTTTACCAAATTTTACCAGCAGCTCTTAAAACAGTATTTCTGATTATATGCCAAATTCCAAAGCGTTTTGAGTTCATTTACTACAATTTTACCGATTAGGGCTTTTAGGTTCATTTTAAGCATCCTAGTCATTTCATGATATGCCTAATTGTCCATACAAGACTTAGAGACTATTAGGCTTACACAACATGTTAAAATGAGTTACTACAACACTTTAGATCTTATGCCACCTATATGGAATTCGAAAAACATAAGCATACATACATGTGGTTTGAAGAAGTGACTTGTAACTGAAGATTACGCCGACCACAGCTCGGAATATCTCAAGGTCCTGAAATTCATGAGACACACACATGTTAGGCTTATATAGCCTAGTGAGGTAGTCATAAGCGCATGAACAAAAACATTAACATATTTTTCATGCTATGAACTTGAATGGCCTATTAACATACTTAACTATCATATTCACATGCTTTTAGTCACATTATCTCATGCTTATATTAATCATCTTATTATCACATAAACTTAGCATAAATTAATACATATTTTATTCCCTTGGACAATGTAACAAATGGGTACACGGATCCTCTTTACACCAACACATATAACGGAAAGTAGGCCATAACATTGAGCCGTAGCTCCAGATAAATCCCATAGACAATCCATCCTTATTCCCCCCACATACAGGTTGTAGTCCCATACCATAGTCCACCCTTAATTATACGAGCTTAAATAACCCTATGGCATGCCAATTGTATCCAAAACTCACAAATGTCCAAGGTTACCTATATTTTGTTATATTTCTTACCTTTATGCCCGTAGGCCATAATGTATCGGAATTAGAATTGATCCTTAGCGCCATAACATATCATATTATAACTTGTCCATATCTCAACATATCATCTTTATAGCTCATTTATATCGAATCATATAATGCATATATAATTATAACCATATCAAAATAACATAAAAGGCTTACCCAATCTCACCAACCGAATTTGTTAACCGATTGCTCTACTTGAGCTTCGACAAAATGTATAGTAAATCACAATATAATGCAACGGGATGGCACCGAGCCTATCCCTTGACACTACTACACTCACCTTGATTACGATGCTCTTGAATTACAACTCTGGAGTACCTAGCCTCCTTGGGAGATGGAAAAGGATCCTTCTCCACTTCTTGAGCTAGAACGAAACAAGGATAATATTAGAATTTGAACCGAGGAACCTTGCTTTCAAGATTTTCTGAATGCATTGTCTATTGGCATTCATCACTACAAATGGATACTCATAGCCTTCCAAACACTATTGTTTGTCGGTATAAATAGCCCAGACGTTGAATAACACTTTCCCAAGATCTATAAAATATAATTTCTGCATATTGCCCATTACCACAAACATGTTTTTCTTTTCCTCTCCTTAAGTTAACAAAAGCAAAGTTGTAAAAAAGAAAGCTGCAAAAGAAAAGAGTAAACCACTCGTAAATTAGCTTGTGATAATACAAGCCCAAATGAGTCATGTTTATAGTAAAAAAATGTGAGCACACCAAGCCCCATCGTTTCAAATTCAAATATGGAAAACGTAGAGGAACATTTAATTTCCAGATCCTGAAATCTCAGGCAAGCCACTAAAATCATGAAACCTTCAAACTTCTAATCAATAAATGCACGGATAAGCATGCACCTATCACGCCCAATCAAAGACTTTCTCTTTCAACATCACGGTCTGCCTTGAATTGTATAATCACCGCAAAAAAATAATAGATATCAAATATGCAACACCACTTTAGTGAGAAACAAAAAGAAAATGTTACTTAATATCCTGCTTTCCAAAGAGTATTTTCACTATCCTAGTCAAGTATCTATAGTTCTAATTACATAGATTTTCATTTCCAAGAAATATATACTCAGACAGACTAATCTTTTCTGTCATATGATCGTCGATAGGACCAGTGCCAGAGCTTTTCATATACATCGACATCCAAATAGAACATGCGAATAAGCACAAGGCCTTCATTCTTATCATTATCGAGATGATAATTATTAAACATGATGTTAGGAAACCAGTAGTAGCGCACATACTGTCCAAATGGCACGGGCCAGGTTACTACATAAATAGAAGGACGATAGAAAAACTTTATCAAAAAGGAAAATAAAAGAACTAGGAACCTCCAATAACCTAGATTTAATTGCGTTAATAGTAGGGATTACATATGTCAACTTGAACAATTTTCGTTACACAATCTTGCTGATTGAAAAAGATTAACTAAGAAAGCACAAAATAAAGCATGATGAGCTACGAAGAAATTGAAAGTGTAAACAGCCTCTGGCTACTCAAATGATTTTAACCTTTTTTGCAATTAGAATCCCAGCAAAAAATCTACTCCGCGAAAGCAAACCAAAGTGAAATAGAGCAAAGTAAATTCAGCGATTATGCATCATAGAGACCACTGAAGCTTATTCATCACATCTAGTCCACCCACCTTGATAACTAGAGTAATATAAATACAATGTCTACAGACTCAACACTTAAACAAATAAAAAGGCTTTGTAATGACATCAAAAGAAAACCACAAAGTAATCCCTTAACCTTCAAAAGAAGGTCTTCTTCATCTAAAATATATGTATAGATGACACTGAAAATTACATACTCTTTCTACAATCAACCAACACATTACTATGATCCATTATGCCCGTGTCACCACCATGATCATTCAAGAAAGAGAAAGCGTTCGGATAAAAAGAAGGTAGACTCACAATGCCTTTTTACTTCGCAGCAAAGTTTTCCTAAGAAGGCCTAGAGGGATTCTTCACGTCGATGTCCGTAACCACTTTGAAAAGAGCATCAAAATACACATCCCTAATGTAGATAAGGCCATATGCCAACTAAAAGCTAAGAATCGTAGTATCTCGAGATTTCTCCATCCCCTCAATCATAAACGCAAAGGTTGTATTTGAAGCTACTTTAATTTTCTCAACTACATCAACATTGTGTGTAGCTTTCAGCACCATAATCTCATTCTTATGAGATTCTTTCAACTCAGTTAACCTCTTGTGAAATTCGCAAAGTTTTCATATACTACACACTTTTTCTGCTCTAGCTCTTCCTTTAGACCTCAAATCTCAATCTTGAAGCTTTGTTCCATAGTTGTAAGCAACTTGATTTTTATCCTAAGAGCATAATCGAGCTTGGCCTCCTTCTTAGAAATTTCCTCTGAATGTTTTCTATGTAACTCTCTTACTCGCATCCAGATGTATGTCTCATGTTTCTCTTACAACTTGTTTAAATGAGCAGTGTAACACTCCACTTTCGAACACAGTCTTTCATTTTCTTCAAGGATGGCAGTGTAACCTTCCACTTGTGAGTGCAGCCTGCATTCTCTTCAAGAAGTGCCTTGGTGTTCCTCTCCATGTTAAATTGAATGCAACCTAGTTCCTCAATCAGACCCCAACCTCCTTCAACAGTCCTCATAATACTAGTACAAGGTTTGGAGGCACCGAAGCTATTCGAATATAATTTGAACAACCTCCTAGAAGTAGATTTAGGATGAAACCAATTCTTTGACTATAAACCCTTTCCAAGGATAAAACACACACCATGAAGTAAAAGTTCCACAACCTTCACCAGGAAAAACATCAATGCACAACGATATCAAATGAGTCGTTGTAGCTTCCAAAAAAGTTTTAGTCTCGATGGGTGCGACTGCAGGGGTTGTACCTTTCGCGAAACAATGGATAACAACAGAATCTGAAGTAGCTACCCCTACAAAGATACCAATAAACACAAATTTTTTATAAACTAAGTAGCAAAATTACCAAACCAAACACAATAACACACCACTTAAAATACCTTAGGTAGAGTAATAATCAGGTTAGTAGAAGCAGTGGCCCCAGCGACATAAGTTGTAACCACACAGGAGGAATTGTGTAGTCCAAAAGAAATAGGGGAACATCAAAATTCAACCCAGGCAAATTTTTGACAACTCCAACATCAAATGTTGGAATTTTTCCCAACATCTTATTCTCGACATTCAAAAGATGTCTCCTCAAGCTATAAGCCCACATTTGCCTTGCTACTCTCTCCCGTGCCACCTTTACAACATCTATCGAGACTCATGCGGAGACACTTTTAGCACCAGGGGAAGTCTCCAGACAAAAGACAATAGGAATTGCGTCTATCGAAGATATCATTATAGTAGTTAAAGATAATACATAGGGCAAACTTATTTCTCCGGATATTAAAGGCCTTTGTAGCCACCACTTCCATCAACCCTTCCGAACATAATCATTCAATACTAAAGATAGAAAGCGGTATATCTGACACCACAACCAAATTCCTCAACTCATCACTTACGACCTATGAAGGAGAAACCACCGCCCCTGTACAAAGTACATCATAAAAATGCATAAACAAAATGCATATATAAACAGAGGAAACTTGTTCTTCTTGAAAAATATAACAAATTAATACCTGAATCCAATTGCCTCTTTGTCCTACGTTCCAAACCCAAGCAACTTCCCTCATCTTCTGAACCAGATAGATAGGCAAACTTGAGATGACCTATTTTTTCACTTCTTTACTGTAACCAGAACCGAATAGGTTAACGATAGCACAACCCCTCAGGGAGGCAGGAGCAGCTTCTCCACAATCCCCACCCTGAGGCCCATCTTCACCATGATATTTCCAGGGGCAAGTGCGAACGCTAGTGTATTCAGAAAAGTAATTCTCTAAATCATCTTCATTACCAAAAGAATCATCGCCACTCATTCATCTCCCCTTCACCGAAGAGCCAAGCTTCTACACAAGTAGGCACATTTACCAAAGAGACATTTGGAAACACATCAAAATCTCCTCATCCCAGCCATTAGGGCTTTACTCCTCTAGACAATGCACCAAAATATTTCTAGGAGTGCATATCTCTTCAAAAAGGAAGGTGGATCACCTTCTAGCCTTCTGAAAAACCTCAACTCAACAGGTGGCATTTCCCCAAACAATGGGAAACGAAAAACTTATAACATTATACTTCACTTGTATATACTTCATCATGTCCAGGCAAAGATTTTCAGCATGATTACTCATTACCGACACTTTCTCTCTGCGTTGACCAATAGTCATAAAACCCTTTGTATTCTTATCATGGTCGGCCATTACATTACAAAAGTAACGGAATACATCAATAGAAAGTTCATCCCTATGGATCTTACAATTCAAGAAGTACGTCACCAAAGTCCAACAATTAGTTCCACTCAATTAGCCTGGTGCCACATCAAACCAATTTAACACTTTACAAAAAAGGATGCAACAATAAATGAAACTTGGACTCAAAAGTGAAAAGAGGAATCAAGCACCACCACTTTCCCCCATCTGAGCATGCATTCATGCGAAATATCCCTTTCGGCAAACTAAACTAATAGCGAAAATGATTACCGATAAGAAGATCTTGACATTCTAGTGTTTTCAACCACTTATTCGGCTCAGTAGTACAATGATGTTCATCACTTACCACAACAGACGAACTATCCATTAGCGCAAAAACAATTTTATTCTCCTTTGTAAAAGATTTTCTTTCTCCTTTCTTTTTTTTCCTCATTCTTCTCGAAAACTCAAAAGTGACCAGTAAGACAAACAAAACAAAACCCAAAAAACACCGACAAAACTTATTTATAATCAAGGACCATGTCTTCCTTGACACGCTTCGTTAATAGAGAAATTTCTTAGGTGATGTTTCACATGCAACGATTTATCCTTAAAGAAAACCGGGTGATGTATTTTGAAAATTTATCACGTGACGCTTCGTATAACCTTTGTAACATTTATAAAGCGATATGCCCTCCAAATTTCAAAGTCTTTCATCATAAAAACTCCCGCTTAGGAAGCCCCCATCTAAACTCTTCAGGTTCGCCAAGGTCACTTTATAACCTTATCTCACATGGGGGCAATTGTTAGTACCTATAAATACCTACCTCCACATGTCTAATCGAGCAACCTATGGATGACAAGACACGAGATCGCCACAAACTATCTAGTACCTTTCGTAACTCGTGGTGAGCAAGTAAGACTGCGAACAACGTTGCTACGAACAACATCGCATCCGGCGATCATGCGATAGAGCACATGATTACTGCGGATGGCCGCATAAACCTAGGACGGCAAGTCATAGCCTATCCTGTCAGTGTGCCATGACAACCTAGCCATGACATCTATCCAAGCAGTATAAAAAAGGGATATGAAATAAGAGAAATGGACATATTCTACTCTATGTAAGAACATTCCCACCAAGAATGTGAGACTGGACCAAAAACAACCACTCAAATCACAGTCGAACCACCGTTTTCAACTCTTGTTCACTTTGATAGTCAACAAACATCAATTGTCTTTGTCAATTATTAACTATAAGCATCGATATATAATTTGATTGATATCTACTAATTGGCCTAGTGACTAAAGATGGTCATATTATTTCATCTTGTATGGGATCGAATCTCGACATAAAAATGTAATACCTTTTTATTTAATAAAAATATGTAATTTGATTAAGTTACACTTGAAGTTGACAACAAAATATTATAAACAGACAGTTGGCCAAGTGGTGGGGCAAAACTATTAAGCCCAATCTATGTAACTAAACCATACGGGGGCATGCTTTCATATGATTCAAGCCTGCCAAAGAGGTGCTCTACTTTGCTGATAAATCAAAAACTTTAAACTCTAAAGGTGATCTTATTAAATCATTCATGTGTCAAAATTTTGAGCTCTTCTTTCTAGCATGGATTGTTCAATGTGTATATATATATATTATTTGGTTTCACTTGTAATTCATTTGGTGCATGCAGCAAATGATTATTTTTATATTTTCTAGGGTTTATAAAATGATATCCTTCATTTCACAACTACTAAATACTGATGGAAATATTGTCTTATATATTCTTTTAGTTTGCACAATTCATGCGTAGCGACCTTTTTTTTTATAAATCTGAAATCGGCTACGGGTTATCCCTATATTTTTTGAAATTTGGTTTAAAGGGGATTTCTTTTGAAAATTCGTGTTTTTGAAAACAATGAAGATTTGGAGTCTCCATTGGCCACTTGGATAAGGTAGTCCGGACACCATATACCAGAGATTCGTTTTGAAAAATGATTCGAAAGTTGGTTACGTGTGGGGAAGGATTAGCACCCCATCACACCCGGAAATCGATACCAAAATATTTGTTGTTTTTAAATTGGTACAATAAAGATTTGGAGTCTCCATTGAATTTAATTAAGCGTACTTAATTGAAAATTGACCTTAATTGGATGGGCTATATCAAATTAGTGGGTTCAAATTGATTGGACATTTAATTAATAAGGATAACGATACATCGGACCATAGATTAAATCAACATCAAATAACTCTGACTATCGTGTTAATTTATTGTAACACCCATTTCCAGTCTGGTAGAGAACTGGATCAGAAAGTATTATCAGAAACGTAATCGGAGATCAGAAGACGGGTTTCTAGTTTGGAACTTGTTCAGAGTATTTTATTAGTCTTTCTCAAGGCTTATCGGACCTATTCATTACTAACCGTATTAGAATCGCAAAAAATTTTAACCTCTTTTATCTTAGGGACTAAATCCTAAACTTTACAAATTAACGACCCTAATCCAGATTCTTTGTTTCCAACTTATAATTAGGCTTGCCAATTATTAGTATGCGAAGTTTCGTTACTGACGGATATCATTTACTAAACCAATTAAGACGAATAGGATTTAGTGACCATTTTGTAAATTGTTAAAATTTATTCTTATGAATTCTAATCGTATTAACTGACACCGTATCAATACCCTATAGCCCTTACCGATACGCTAAGCCAAATTTCTAGGTTTCCAGATTCAAGGATATTTAACCCGTACCGATACAGCTAGGCCCGTATCGATACACGTTGACTACGTTGACTCATTACCGATACGTTCTAGACCGTATCGATACAATTTTCCATTCCAGATTCTAGAGAGCCATTTTGTATCGATAGGCCGATATCGTATCGATATGCCCTATTTTATTAAGCCAAATTAGGCCTAACCGTACTGATGCACCATCACACATACCGATACGGCCTGACCTGTAATGACAGAATTTTGCTAGTTTTTATTCGAATTGCCCAATCGAACGTTATTCAAATTTTACCAAATTTTACCAACAACTCTTAAAACAGTATTTTTGATTATATGCCAAATTCCAAAGCGTTTCGAGTTCATTTACTACAATTTTACCGATTAGGGCTTTTAGGTTCATTTTAAGCATCCTAGCCATTTCATGATATGCCTAATTGTCCATACAAGACTTAGAGACTATTAGGCTTACACAACATGTTAAAATGAGTTACTACAACACTTTAGATCTTATGCCACCTATATGGAATTCGGAAAACATAAGCATACATACATGTGGTTTGAAGAAGTGACTTGTAACTGAAGATTACACGACCACAACTCGGAATATCTCAAGGTCCTGAAATTCATGAGACACACACATGTTAGGCTTATATAGCCTAGTGAGGTAGTCATAAGCGCATAAACAAAAACATTAACATATTTTTCATGCTATGAACTTGAATGGCCTATTAACATACTTAACTATCATATTCACATGCTTTTAGTCACATTATCTCATGCTTATATTAATCATCTTATTATCACATAAACTTAGCATAAATTAATACATATTTTATTCCCTTGGACAATGTAACAAATGGGTACACGGATCCTCTTTACACCAACACATATAACGGAAAGTAGGCCATAACATTGAGCCGTAGCTCCAGATAAATCCCATAGACAATCCATCCTTATTCCCCCCACATACAGGTTGTAGTCCCATATCGTAGTCCACCCTTAATTATACGAGCTTAAATAACCCTATGGCATGCCAATTGTATCCAAAACTCACAAATGTCCAAGGTTACCTATATTTTGTTATATTTCTTACCTTTATGCCCGTAGGCCATAATGTATCGGAATTAGAATTGATCCTTAGCGCCATAACATATCATATTATAACTTGTCCATATCTCAACATATCATCTTTATAGCTCATTTATATCGAATCATATAATGCATATATAATTATAACCATATCAAAATAACATAAAAGGCTTACCCAATCTCACCAACCAAATTCGTTAACCGATTACTCTACTTGAGCTTCGACAAAATGTATAGTAAATCACAATATAATGCAACGGGATGGCACCGAGCCTATCCCTTGACACTACTACACTCACCTTGATTACGATGCTCTTGAATTACAACTCTGGAGTACCTAGCCTCCTTGGGAGATGGAAAAGGATCCTTCTCCACTTCTTGAGCTAGAACGAAACAAGGATAATATTAGAATTTGAACCGAGGATTCGATACATAATTTGAACTTACCGAAGCTCAAGGGTAACATGGAGTTAGCATAATCATCATTCTAAAAACATGGACTTCCCTTTGGATATTGGAAACCTAATTTATGGAATTAAACTTCAATACAGGGTAGAATCATCAAATTGAATGAGGGGTTTTGCTTACCAAGCTATGAGCTTTTAAAAAAGTATTAAGATCGAACAAAGGAGGAAGGATGAAACGAGGTGCTTGCTTGTCTAGAGGTTAAATATGAAGATGGTGGTGCTTGCTTGTGAAAGACAATAGTTTGGGTTTTGTTTTTCGGGAGGGGGTGAACAAATGAATGAAACTTGTGGCTTTTGCTTAGTTTAAAACAAAAGTCCCCTTAATCATTTGCCACCACCCAAGTGACCAATATGAACCTTTCCCTCATTCAAGGGTCTGTTAATCCCAAACTATTCCAACCCAAATTCCTTGGCCAGGACATCATTAGCCACTCTTTTCTAATAGTAATCACATGGGAAAGGACAAGCATAGAGGTGACTCATCACCTCACATCATTGTTCTTCAAAACAACATTGTTTTTGTTCGAAATAGGGGACCCATATCGATACGCTTATGACCGTATCGATACCCCCACGCTAAATCAGGTAAGTTAGTTATTGACAGTTAGACCATATTGATATTGGTTTGACCGTATCGATATGCCTAGGAAGAATCGAGATTAACACAAACATCTAAGACACATAATTCAAGGAGGATTTAGTGTTACCTGAATAACTCTCTCAGATTGGCCATCAGTTTGAGGATGAAAAGCAGTGCTTATGTTCTCTTTAGTTCCCAAAGCCTCGTGCAAGGTCCTCCAAAACCTAGGTGCGAATCATGGATCACGATCAGAAAGGATGGATATAGGAACTCCATTCAAACGAATGACCTCAAGGATGTATAGTTCTACGAGCTTAGGCATACTGAAATCTATTCTCACCGGAAGAAAGTGAGCTGACTTGGTAAATCGATCCACAATGACCCAGATAGCATCATTTCTCTTTGATGTCATTGGTAGACCACTTACGAAATCCATCGTGATACACTCCCATTTCCACTGTGGAAGCTCGATAGGCTGTAGAAGACCGGTATGCACTTTGTGCTCGGCTTTGACCCGTTGGCAAGTCAAACACCTAGCCACAAAGTCGGTGATCTCATTTTTCATTCTGGACCACCAAATAGCTCCCTTAGATCCTTGTACATTTTAATAGCTCCTAGGTGAACAGAGAATGGGCTAGAATGAGCTTCACTCAGAATCTGATTCCAAAGGTCATCGTCATCGGGTACACAGATACGATTACGAACACACAACAAGTGTTCAAAATTCATAGAAAAGTCAGGATATGTTTTATTCTTGACCTTAACAATGAGAGGCTGCAACTCCTTATCGTTTTCTTGGAGTGCTTTAATCTGGGACACAATAGTCGACTGCACTTTCAATTCAGCCAACAGCTTGCCACACTTCTTAAATCGAAAGTGGACATTCAAACATTTCAGAGAAGGAGTAAGATTCCAGCTAAGAGCATCAGCCACCATATTGGCTTTACCGGGATGGTAATCAATGACCAGATCATAATCTTTTAAAAGCTCCATCCACCAGTGTTGACGAAGATTCAACTCCTTTTGAGTTAGGAGATACTTTAGGTTCTTGTGACCAGTGTACAAGTAACACTTCTCACCATATAAATAATGTCGCCAAATTTTTAGGGCAAACACAACTGGGGCTAATGTTGCGCGTAATAAGTGCTACGCAATTGTGCAAGTATACACGTTGCAAGTTATAGTATAAAAGATATCATCTCCACAGGGATTGGTGCCACTTCAAGAATCTAGTCTCTTGCACTGTGAAAAGTAAAAACACAAATAAAGGATTATAGGAGTTTTACTAATAACTAATCTAGAAAGTAATAAAGTAAAAGAATGAATGGGATCAAATGAGAGAGATAGGCCAGGTTATTGTGAGTTGAGGTGTGATACCCGATTAGATCGTCTTGGTAAAAGAGTGCACGGGCAACTCAATTGTCGTGGCAACTTGCACAACGGGGTTGCCTTGGCAACTAATTGATGGTTGCCTGGGCGACTAGTTGGGCAACTACTTGGGCGTCTGGGCAGCAACCTTCAAGGTTCGGCAGAGCGTTGTTCAATGGTTTCTTCTTATCCCTAAGTCGAAATTCTAGCTACTTGTGCATGCCTTGATATTACATCCCTGCGTGAATCAAGGGTGAACAACAACCAATCTTGCGCTCCTCTTAGCCGTTGAAATCCTTAACTTATTCCTAAGCCAGATTAATCTTCACCATTAATAGATTGAATAAAGATCATATTCATTCGTTTCTTGAATCTAACTCTCCCGATATTAGATAAATAGATGAAGTTATGAGATCCTCTCCCAATTCACTCACAAACAAGAATAAGAACCAAGAATGAATAAACCTTGAATAGAAAAGTGCAAACTCTTATTACCTAAACAAAAACCAATAGTTTCTCACAACCACAAAACACAATAACCATAGCCAAATAGATTTAGTTCATGGCTAGGTTCCAAAGAAACACAAGATAAATAATCCCTAGCATGAACCCAATCGAACAAGAAAGAAAATGATGAAGAATGAGGCTTGTCGAAATCCTCCTTGCCCTAGATGCTTGTCGAAAATTCTCTCCTCTTGCCCTCCTTGGAGTTGTCGAAATTCCCCTCTCTTGCTCTCTCTCTTATTTATAGGGCTAGGTCAAAGTCCTTCTTTGAGGAGGAAGTTGAGTTGGAATTAAATTATCTTTAAAGAATATAATTCTTTATTATAATTATATTCCTACTAGAACTTCTCCTATCTTCTTGGAATTTAATTCTTCTTTAATCTCTTCATGGAAATCAAATTCATTTGGGATTGGGCTTTGCTCCACATCATCTTGGGCTTGTCTAGTCATCAATTTTGACTACCATGTCACGTTTTCTCTTGTCGACAATTGCCCTGGCAACTGGCTGGTGTCTCCATCATGCATTGCCCTGGCAACTAGCTCGGCATTTCCTTCATGTATTGCCCTGGCAGCTAGCTCTAGCCTTGCTTTGGCAAATGATCCCGTACATACACACAAAACACACCAAAGCAGCATCTTTTCCCACAAAACCCACCAAGTTATGTAATCAAGCTCAACGATGGAAGGAAACATGGATTAATGCATGAATGGCTAATTATGCAACTAATATGAGCCTAAGTCTAACAATAATATGAGTAAAAAGGGTAAGAAAAATAGTACTTTTGAACACTTATCACACCCCCCAAACTCGAACTATTGCTTGTCCTCAAGCAATGCAAACTAACAATTACCTGCCAAGACTTCAATTTTCACAAACTTAGCTTTGAACTTGATTTCAATTCTCTGAACTGGGGCACAAAGTATGATTGGCTTTTTATTTTCGGAAAACTTAGGAGTTACTCGGAATCAAACTATAATGCTTGTGAGTGTGTGCGGAGTTGTGTGCAAGTTGATTTTTCGGATTCTATGCAAACAAGAGGTTTTCAAATTACTTCATTGGGTTCTTTTTAACATGTTTTAACTAGAGCCAGTTTTGGGCACCTCTAGTGTTTAGTTTTCTTAAGTTAATTTATTCGACTAGAGCCGGTTTTGGGCACCTCTAGCGTTCAATTTTTTAACACATACTAGAGCCAGTTTCGGGCACCTCTAGTGATCAATTTTTTAGCACATGCTAGAGCCAATTTCGGGCACCTCTAGCATTCATCCAGTTTTTTATTCTAATCCCCCAATTTGTTAATTATCAACCTAAGTTCACTAGAATTCCTTAAATCAATCAAACCACAACAGTGTTTCATCAGATTTAGCATCATAGTAAATTCTAAGTTTTTCCATGGTTATCCTAGAATAAAAATTCTATCAATTAAGTGCATTGGCAAAGTCATCATCGGATATTCATCAAATCTAAGCAATTCTTGTTCCAACTAAAGGCATGGCAAGCAATTTATGTATCCTAAATGTAATACCTAAGATGAATGTAACTAAACATGGTAACTACTAATAACAATCCCCCCAAACTCGAGTGAGGCATTGTCCTCAATGCATGCATTAAAGGAAAATAACAAAAAAATAAAATGCATACGAGGACTTACTCTGAGAGTTCGTCATCGTAGATGATTAGTTTCCTTTTGGTCGGTGTCTTGATTCTCTTGCTTGAACGCGATGGTTGTTTTCTTATTGCCGGTGGTGAAATCGATCCTCGTACGGGGTTGTCCTCACCGTCCTCTTCATTAGTGTCATTGGCTTTTCGCTTAGAGGATTCAATTGGTGCGGTCTTTGTTGGTGCAATGGAGGACTCGTCCGAATCTGAAAAATCAAAAAATGATTCCGTAGGAGGTGATTCGGGCATAAGTGCTTTACCTTTGGCTTTTGCAGTGGTTGCCGGGTTGTCTTTAGCTTTGGTTGCCGTGGCATCTTCAGGGTTGGTTGTCGTGGCGTCAGCTTGTGCATGCACGATGTAGGTTGTCGCAGCATCATCTGTTGTGGTTGCCGTGGCAAGTAGTCGGTAGTGAATTTTCTTAGCATAGTGGTTGTGAGTCTTGTTGTGGAAAAGAAAACATGGAAACTAAAGATAATGAAGAAAAATAAAATATCTCTTAAAAATAAAAATGAAAATAAAAAATAAAAACAAAATATTGAAAGGAGAGCATGCTCATGCATCTCCTAAGTTGACCACTTCTTTATTACGTTCCACATGGGCACCATTGTAATGCTTCGATCTTTGTCCATTAACTTTGAATTCATGGTTGTCAGAGATGGACTTGATTATCATAACACCATGGGAGAATGGTTTGACGACTTCGAATGGTCCCGACCATCTTGATTTCAGCTTTCTCGGGAAAAGTCTTTGCCGAGAATTGAATAAGAGAACTAGTTGCCCTGGCATGAATTGTCGCGGCAATAGTTTCTTGTCATGCCATTGCTTTGTTTTCTCCTTGTATATTTGTTCATTGTTATAGGCGAGTGCACGGAATTCTTCTATCTCATTGAGGTCCAACAAACGCTTTTTTCGGCACTTTCCCAATCCATATTCACGGTCTTGACTGCCCAATATGCCTTGTGTTCGATTTCCACCGGTAGATGGCATGTTTTGCCATAGACAAGTCGGAAGGGGGACATACCTAAGGGTGTTTTGAATGCAGTGCGATATGCCCAAAGTGCGTCATCTAGTCTTAATGACCAATCCCTCCTAGAGGGATTTACAACTTTCTCGAGTATACCCTTCAATTCTCGGTTGGAAATTTCTGCTTGCCCGTTGGTTTGTGGGTGATATGCCGTGGCGATCTTGTGTAGTATGCTGAAGCGTTGCAACATCTTGGCAATTAGTTTGTTGTCAAAATGCTTTCCTACGTCACTGATAATTGCTCTCGGTATCCCAAACCGTGCAAATATGTTTTTCTGCAAGAATCGTTGCACGGTCTTGGAATCGTTGTTGGGAACTGCAACTGCCTCAACCCATTTAGACACATAGTCAACGGCAAGTAGAATGTAGAGGTTGCCGAATGAAAATGGGAAAGGTCCCATAAAATTGATCCCCCATACATCAAACAATTCCACCTCGATGATGTTCTGGAGCGACATCTCATGTCGTCTAGAGATATTGCCCGTCCTCTGGCAACGATCACATTGCTTGTAAAAGTCTTGGGCATCTTTGTACAATGTTGGCCAATACAAACCGGATTGCAAAACTTTGGCTGCGGTACGAGTTCCTCTAAAATGTCCTCCATAGGGTGAAGAATCGTATTGCCGGAGTACATTTTGTTACTCTTCTTCAGGGACACATCGACGTATGACCTGATCTGCACATTGTTTAAACAAAAGAGGCTCGTCCCAAAAGTAATGCTTAGCATCATGGCGGAACCGCTTCTTCCCTTGGTGAGTAATGCCATAAGGTAAAATACCACAAACAAGGAAATTAACTAAATCCGCGTACCAGGGTATTGCCGAGGCATGTGCTACCGTGGTCACTACTCCCAAAATTGCTGAGGCGTGCGCGTCAAAGGCTGCTGCGGCGTCGAGAGTTGCCGAGGCATGTGCGTCCATGGTTGCCGAGGCAACTAAAATTTGTTCATCCGGGAATGCATCGTATATCTCTAGATCCGCATCCTCCTCCCTGTTGCGTTCTAAACGTGATAAGTGATCGGCCACTTGATTTTCTGTTCCTTTCCTGTCCTTAATTTCAATATCAAATTCTTGTAAAAGTAATATCCAACGAATCAAACGAGGTTTGGCATCCTTTTTAGCAAATAGATATTTGATTGCCGAATGTTCCATATGAACAATTACCTTTCTACCAATCAAATAGGATTGGAACTTGTCAAATGCGAAAACTACAGCTAGTAACTCTTTCTCTGTTGTTGTGTAATTCACTTGGGCACTATTAAGAGTTTTACTAGCATAGTATATCACATGGAAGGTCTTACCTGTGCGTTGGCCTAGGACTGCTCCTACCGTGAAATCACTTGCATCACACATAAGCTCAAAAGGTAGCGTCCAATCTGGTGGAACGACAATGGGTGCCGAGGCAAGCTTTTTCTTTAGGGTTTTGAATGCTTAGGTGCAAGAATCATCAAAATCGAAGACTTTATCCTGTTCAAGCAAGTTGCACAAGGGTTTAGTGATTTTAGAAAAATTATGAATGAACCTCCTGTAAAAACCTGTATGTCCAAGAAAACTTCGAATTCCTTTAACCGAACTTGGTGGGGGTAATCTCGATCACGTCCACCTTGGCTTTATCTACTTCAATTCCCTTGGATGAAATCTTGTGGCCGAGCACTATTCCTTCATCTACCATAAAATGGCATTTCTCCCAATTGAGGACTAAATCAGTTTCTTCACATCTTGTCAACACCTTCTCTAAATTGTCGAGACAGCTGTCGAAGTCATTACCAAAAATAGAAAAATCATCCATGAAGATCTCAAGGAAGTCTTCGACCATGTCTGAAAAGAGTGCCATCATGCATCTTTGGAAGGTTGCCGGGGCGTTACACAATCCGAACCGCATCCTTCGGAAAGCATAAGTACCGTATGGGCATGTGAAGGTTGTCTTTTCTTGATCTTCCGGTGCTATGGCAATTTGATTATAACCTGAATAACCATCAAGAAAACAATAAAAGGGTTTACCTGCAAGACGGTCAAGCATTTGATCAATAAAGGGTAATGGGAAGTGATCTTTCCTAGTGGCTTTGTTTAGCTTTCGATAATCCATACAAACCCTCCAACCGGTCACAGTCCTGGTTGGAATAAGTTCATTGTTTTCATTACTTACCACTGTTATACCTCCCTTTTTCGGTACACATTGTACCGGACTTACCCATATACGATCAGAGATAGGGTATATAATGTCGGCGTCAAGCCACTTGATGATTTCTTTCATTACAAACCCTTTCATGGCATGATTCAGTCTCCTCTGGGCCTCAATTGAAGGTTTGTGATCATCTTCCAACAAAATCTTGTGCATGCACACTGCCGGGCTAATTCCCTTCAAGTCGGCAATTGTCCACCCTATTGTCTTTTTGTGTAGCTTCAACATCTTGATCAGCTTCTTTTCCTGCTCAGGCTGTAACTTAGAAGAAATAATTACAGGCAATGTATTATCGGTTCCTAAGTATGCATATTTTAGTTGCTCTGTCAATTGTTTCAACTCAAGAATCGGTGGTTGTTCAATAGAGGGTTTTTCGAGTTTACCTTCCTTACCTGAGTAATCCAGTGGTTCAAAGTATGTACATGGTCGATTGACTAGCCAATTTGCCTCTTCTTGTTGTTCCTCATCGACCGGTTCTTCATACTCCTCAGGTTCCTCTTGATCGGCAATGTAGTTGCCGAGGCAACTAAATTCCTCGTCGAAGTTAAACTCTGTCGTGGCATGAAGAGGTTGGCATTCTTCTGGATCATCGGCATGCCTTAGTGTTTGGAACACATTTAGTTTAACTTGCTGGTCATTCACCCTTATTGTGAGTTCTCCCTTTTCAACATTGATCAAGGTTCTCCCTGTTCCTAGGAATGGTCTCCCGAGAATGATGGGTGCATGCTCATCTGTTTCACAATCCAAAACAATAAAGTCAGCGGGAAAAATAAATTTATCAACTTTTACCAGTATGTCCTCGATTTTTCCCTCTAGATGCACATAGGATCTGTCTGCTAGCTGTAGCATAACTGTTGTAGGTCTTGCCTTCCCGATTCCTAGTTTCTGGAAAACCGATTTAGGCATCAAGTTTATGCTAGCCCCAAGGTCGCATAATGTTTTCCCGACATAGTGATTTCCAATAGAACAGGGTATTGTGAAACTTCCAGGATCCTTCAACTTGGGTGGCATACGATTGTGCAACATTGCCATGCATCCCTCTGTTGCGGCAACTGTTTCAAACTCTCCTAGCCTTGTTCTCTTGGACACAATGTTTTTAAGAAACTTGGCATAGTTTGGCATTTGTTCAATTGCTTCCACCAATGGCAAGTTGATGTGGACTTGCTTTAGGATATCAAGAAACTTCTTGAATTGGTATTCTTCTTTTGTCACTTCAACCTTTGTGGGAATGGTGGTGGAAGTCAGATATCTTCGATCCTTTCATTGGTTTGGAACCTAATTGACGGCATGTCCGGGACAACTGGAGTTGCCGAGGCGTTATCAACTGGGGTTGCCGAGGCATGCTTATCACAAGTTGCCGAGGCATATTTATCGTCGGTTGCCGAGGCATGCTTATTGCTGGTTGCCGCGGCAATTCCTGGTTCAGCATCTGAGGCTTTGCCGCTAGGTTCATCTTGATCTTTTTGTAGAGTTTTGTTTGATGAGCGGGTTTGAACCTCTCTAAGTTGTTGGCCACTTCTAGTGGTGATTGCCTTACATTGCTCATGGCCAGTTCCTCTTGCGACTTGAGTATCGCTTAGGTAAACCTCCTTGCGGTCTAGTATTGATTTTTTGAGCAAACTGTCGACTTGATTTTCCAATGATTTGATTGCCGCCTCTTGGTTTTGCAATCTCATCTCGGTCCTGTTAATAAAAGCATCGAGTTCTTTTTATGAAATTACTATTCTCAGCCATATAAGATTCAGTTTTCATCATAAAAGCATTTAGAGAATTTTCCAAAGAACTAGATGTTGTCGGTTGTTCTTTGCGGCAAGCTATTTGCCGTGGCATATTCTCTTTGGAATCCCGATGCTTGTGCATTCTGATTGTTCTGGTTTAGAGGATTGTTGGGATTACTCCATGAAAAATTCGGGTGCTTCTTCCAAGCTGGATTGTATGTATTGGACATCACATTGTTGTTCCGATTGTAATTCCCCACATAGAAGCTGGATTTCGGATTCTGCATATATTCAGAAGAATTATGGTTATTACCACATAACTCACAAAAAGAATCCATTACCTTGACTTCATGTGTGTTGTTTGGTTTTTGCATGTTCTGGACCATCTTGGTTAAAGTGGCCAATTGTGCCGAAATTGAATCTGATGATCCTAGTTCATGTATTGTGACTTGGCGTCTAACTCCTCCTCTTCTAGTAGATGGGAATTGATAATCATTCTTGGCCAGCTTGTTTAAAATTTGCATTGCTTCCTCCGGTGACTTATCTAAGAGTATACCGTTTGCCGATGCATCTAGTATCATCCTTGTTGGTGTATTCACGACGTTGTAAAACATTGTTACTTGAGTCCACACCGGGAATCCGTGTAGGGGGCATTTGTGTAGAAGTTCTCTATATCGCTCCCAAGCCTCGTACATGGATTCATCATCTGCCTGCCGAAAAGAACTAATGTCGTTACGAAGCTTATCAGTCAAATTTGTAGGATTAAATCGAGCAAGGAAATCACGACAAAGATCGGTCCAAGATGCTATTGATCCGGCAGGAATGCTATTCAACCATGCTTTCGCCCTATCCCTCAGTCAATAGGGGAATAATCTTAATCGTAAGATATCGGGGGTAACTCCGTGTATTTTGAATGAGTTGCAAATCTCGAGGAAAGATTTTAGATGTTGTCGTGCATCTTCAGTTGCTGAGCTGCCAAACTGACCAATTGTGTTGATCATATTAAACATTACCGGTTTTAACTCAAAGTGGTCGGCTTCGATTTTAGGTGCGACAACTCCTGGATTAAGTCCATCAAGATGTTCTTCAAGATAGTCTCGAATAGTTCTGTTTCGTGCAAGAATCACTCATCTTCCTGCTGGAACATCTTGATTCATATTGTCGTCTTGATTAGCCATTGCTACTCTTATCCTTCGTCTAAGTCTTTGTAAGGTTTGTTTGATTTCTGGATCAAAGGGATATTCTGGTGTAGTCGGTCTCGCCCTGGTCATATACCAATGCAAAACCAAAGTTTGTTAGCCCTTTGAATCTTAAACAATAAAAGTAAAAAGAAAGTGCAAGAAAATAAAAACAAAGTCGCTATTGCCAATCCCCGACAACGGCACCAAAAACTTGTTACGCGTAATAAGTGCTGCGCAATTGTGCAAGTATACACGTTGCAAGTTATAGTATAAAAGATATCATCTCCACAGGGATTGGTGCCACTTCAAGAATCTAGTCTCTTGCACTGTGAAAAGTAAAAACACAAATAAAGGATTATAGGAGTTTTACTAATAACTAATCTAGAAAGCAATAAAGTAAAAGAATGAATGAGATCAAATGAGAGAGATAGACCAGGTTATCGTGCGTTGAGGTGTGATAGCTGATTGGATCGTCTTGGTAAAAGAGTGCACGGGCAACTCAGTTGCCGTGGCAACTTGCACAGCGGGGTTGCCTTGGCAACTAATCGATGGTTGCCTGGGCGACTAGTTGGGCAACTACTTGGGCGTCTAGGCAGCAACCTTCAAGGTTCAGCAGAGCGTTCTTCAATGGTTTCTTCTTATCCCTAAGTCGAAACTCTAGCTACTTGTGCATGCCTTGATAATACATCCCTGCGTGAATCAAGGGTGAATAACAACCAATATTGCGCTCCTCTTAGCCGTTGAAATCCTTAACATATTCCTAAGCCGGATTAATCTTCACCATCAATAGATTGAATAAAGATCATATTCATTCGTTTCTTGAATCTAACTCTCCCGATATTAGATAAATAGATGAAGTCACGAGATCCTCTCCCAATTCACTCGCAAACAAGAATAAGAACCAAGAATGAATAAACCTTGAATAGAAAAGTGCAAACTCTTATTACCTAAACAAAAACCAATATTTTCTCACAACCACAAAACACAATAACCATAGCCAAATAGATTTAGTTCATGGCTAAGTTCCAAAGAAACACAAGATAAATAATCCCTAGCATGAACCCAATCGAACAAGAAAGAAAAAGATGAAGAATGAGGCTTGTCGAAATCCTCCTTGCCCTAGATGCTTGTCGAAAATTCTCTCCTCTTGCCCTCCTTGGAGTTGTCGAAATTCCCCTCTCTTGCTCTCTCTCTGGATTGTCGAAATCTCCCTCTTATTTATAGGGCTTGGTCAAAGTCCTTCTTTGAGGAGGAAGTTAAGTTGGAATTAAATTATCTTTAAAGAATATAATTCTTTATTATAATTATATTCCTACTAGAACTTCTCCTATCTTCTTGGAATTTAATTCTTCTTTAATCTCTTCATGGAAATAAAATTCCTTTGGGATTGGGCTTTGCTCCACGTTATCTTGGGCTTGTCTAGTCATCAATTTCGACTACCATATCACCTTTGCTCTTGTCGACAATTGCCCTGGCAACTGGCTCGGCGTCTCCTTCATGCATTGCCCTGGCAACTAGCTCGGCATCTCCTTCATGTATTGTCCTGGCAACTAGCTCTAGCCTTGCTTTGGCAAATGATCCTGTACATACACACAAAACACACCAAAGCAGCATATTTTCCCACAAAAACCACCAAGTTAGGTAATCAAGCTCAACGATGGAAGGAAACATGGATTAATGCATGAATGGCTAATTATGCAACTAATATGAGCCTAAGTCTAACAATAATATAAGTAAAAAGGGTAAGAAAATAGTACTTTTGAACACTTATCAGCTAACTCCAGATCATGAGTCAGATAATTTAGCTCATGTGGCCTGAGTTGTCGAGAAGCATAAGCTATGACTTTTCCTTCTTAAATCAAAACACAACCTAATCTCAGGTGGGATGCATCGCTGTAAATGGTGAAATATTTGCCTGACTTGGGTTGCACCAAGACAGAAGCATACGTGACAACTTGCTTGACTTGATCGAAACTCCTTTGTTGATCCACAGTCCACACAAAAGGAGTGTCCTTATAGAGGAGCTTTATCAAAGGGGCAGCGATTAGTGAGAATCCCTTAACGAATCTATGGTAATAGCCTGCAAGGCCCATAAAGCTACGAACTTCTTCTACATTCTTCGGAGGAATCCAGTCAATGATGGCTTGAATCTTCTTTGGGTCAACTTGAATTCCCCAGAAAAAAAACTTCAGATAGCCAGAACTCACATTTATTGAACTTGGCATATAATTTTTTTCCCAGAGAGTCTAAAGTACAATCCGAAGATGTTTTTCGTGAGTAGCAGCATCCTTCGAATAGATTAGAATGTCGTCTATGAACACTACCACGAATTTATCTAGGTAAGGCTGAAACACACGGTTCATCAAATCCATAAAGGTTGTTGGTGCATTCGTAAGCCCAAATGGCATTACTAGGAATTCGTAGTGGCTATATCTAGTTTAGAAGGTAGTCTTTGGAACATCAAACTCATTCACAAGCATTTGATAGTACCCAGATCGAAGGTTTATCTTTGAGAAGATAGAAACATCTTTTAATTGATCGAATAGGTCATCGATCCTAGGCAACAAGTACTTATTCTTGATCGTCAGCTTATTCAACTAGCGATAGTCGATGCATAGGCGAATAGATCCATCCTTTTTCTTAACGAACAACAACGGTGCTCCCCAAGATAAAAAACTCGGTCGGATAAAACCTTTGTCCAATTGGTCTTGAATTTGGGATTTTAGTTCTCTTAACTCCACTAGAGAAATTCTATACAGAATGATAGAGACCGGGGTAGTCCCAGGTTGCACTTCTATCCCAAATTCCACTTTTCGGGTGGGATAAAGTCCAAAAGTTCATCGAGAAACATATCATATAACTCTCTTACAACTGGTACTTCTTCGAGCTTTAAGTATCCTTTAGATTCCATGGCACACATAAGGCTCTTCTTAGACTCATGCTCAAATTTCATCAAGGTTATGTTTTCCTATCGAGTCCACGGAGGAAGTACAGCTTCTTCTTTGAACAATCCACCCAGGCTTGGTGTTTAGCTAGCCAATCAAGGCCTAGAATGAGGTCGAACTCTTGGAATGGCAAGGCCATCAAATTGTCCAAAAATGGGATCCCTTGTATCCTCAGATGGCATGATTTACAAATCCATCGGATGATCACACTATCTCCTAACGAGTTAGAGAAAACAATCTCAAAAGTAATTGGTTCCGATTCTAAGGCATACTCTCAATTAAAGGTTCACTAATGAAAGAGTGTGTAAAGCCTGGATTAATCAATACATAAACATAATCAAAGTATAGCTCTACCATACCTGTGATCACATCAAGGTCATCCTCCTGTTCACGACTTCGGACATGATACATCTAAGTAGAGGTTTATGGATCACGACCAACTGTAGAAGTATTGGTGTTGCGAGGCCTCCCTACAGATCCGAATGGCATCGGCTTCACTCTTCTCCCCTTGTTAGGATTGTTCTGAGAAGCTACGGATGTAGGAGCATGTAGATTCTGCGGACATTGTCGGATAAAGTGGCTAGACTCTCCACAGAGGTAGCAGGAACCAGACTGCCTACGACATTGTCTTGGGTGCCTTTTCTAGAAGAAGCTACATGGAGGATCTGGGAACCCTTTGCCAAACCGCCAGTGCTATCCCACTGAAGCTATACGGGTGACAGGTGTTTTTGTAGACTAAAGTTGAGGCACATAACTAGATCGTGGCATTTGCTGAAAGATAGCATACTTATGGTCCCAATGCCTACCTTTCTTCTGAGACACATGAGGCTTAGAATCATCACAAAATCTTTTATCAGATTGGGCTTGGCTCCCTTTTCTTCTTTTAGAAGCCTTCTAGGAGGTTTCAGTAGCGATAGCTCGGCTGACTAATGTTTGGGAATCTTCTAACTCCATAACAGTGAAAAGAGGTTGCAACTCATCACAGAGGCCATCAACAAACATTATGCATTTCTCCTTCTCCTTGCGAATGATTTCTGCGTAGTATCTTGCATACTTGCAAAAGTTTTTGGATATACTGCTCCACTGGTTTTCCTCTTTGCTTCAAATGGAGGAATATTTTATGCCTCTCGGCGTTGTAGTGATCACTTGCATACTTCTTATGGAACTCTTGGAGAAAGAAGTCCCAAGTAATTTGATGTTCAGGACACCGTAAGTGTCACAGTATCCCACCAACTCTAGGCTTCTTTGGTGATCAAGGCCAAGGAACATTCCAACTTGTGCTCCTCAGGGCACTTCATTTGCTTATTCAGCACCTTCAAAGTATTCTCCATCTAGTACTCTGGGATTTCATGGTTATCCAGATCCTGGCTAGTGAATGTATAGACTGGGTATTGTTTGAGGTTATCAATTGAAGCTTGGGACACAGGCTGAGAAAGTGGTTCCTGTCGGAGGAACACCATAACTTGCTTAATCATATCTGCCATTAACAAAAGGTACTCTTGCTGAACCGGATGCATCGGAGGTGGATGAGGCGAGTCATTTTCCCCACTCGTTCAGGCCTAACTTTTGTCTTCAAATTATCCCCCTGAGTAGAGGAAGAGTGAGATTTGGTTCATTGTTAGTGCGTCTATCAGTAGGCGCAGACATATTCAGATCTAATCATACAGAAAGATTGAATCGTGTAAGATGCAAGTCACAGATAATATATACAAATAACTCTTATGTTGCATAAGTACATACGGACTCGTAATGAGCTTTAATTTAGTCCTAGAATCGACTAAACATGAGCTCTGATACCACAACTATAACACCCTTCCCAATCTGGTAGAGAACCGAGTCAGAAAGTATTATCAAAAACGTAATCAGAGATTGGAAGACGGGTTTGTAGTTCAGAACTTGTTCAGAGTATTTTATTAGTCTTTCTCAAGGCTTATCGGACCTATTTATTTCTAACCATATTAGAATCGTGGAAAATTTTAACCTCTTTTATCTTAGGGACTAAATCGTAAACTTTACAAATTAACGACCCTAATTCGGATTCTTTGTTACCAACTTATAATTAGGCTTGTGAATTATTAGTATACGAAGTTTTGTTACTAACGGATATCATTTACTAAACCAATTAAGCCAAATAGGATTTAGTGACCATTTTGTAAACTGTTAAAATTCATTCTTATGAATTCTAATCATATTAACTGACAACGTATTGATACCCTATAGCCTGTACCGATACGCTAAGCCAAATTTCTAGGTTTCCAGATTCAAGGATATTTAACCCGTACCGATACATCTAGGCCCGTATCGATACATGTTGACTACGTTGACTCCGTACTAACATGTTCTAGACCGTATCGATACAATTTTCCATTCCAAATTCTAGAGAGCAATTTCTGTATCGATACACCTATGATGTATCAATATGCCATGTTTTATTAAGCCAAATTAGGCCTAACCGTACCGATACGCCATCACCCGTACTGATACGGCCTAACCTGTAATGACAGAATTTTGTTGGTTTTTATTCGAATTAGCCAATCGAACATTATTCAAATTTTACCAAATTTTATCAACAACTCTTAAAATAGTATTTTATGATTGGATGCCAAATTCCAAAGCGTTTCGAGTTCATTTACTACAATTTTACCGATTAGGCTCATTTTAAGCATCCTATCCATTTCATGATATGCCAAATTTTCCATACAAGACTTAGAGACTATTAGGCTTACACAACATGTTAAAATAGTTTACTACAACACTTTAGATCTTATGTCACTTGTTTAGGAGTTCGGAAAACATAAGCATACATACATATGGTTTGAAGAAGTGACTTGCAACTGAAGATTACACGATCGCAACTCGAAATATCTCAAGGTCCTGAAATACATGAGACACACAAATGTTAGGCTTATATAGCCTAGTGAGGTAGTCATAAGCGCATGAACAAAAACATTAACATATATGTCATGCTATGAACATGAATGGCATATTAACATACTTAAATATCATATATGTGTGCTTTTAGTCACATTATCTCATGTTTATATTAATCATCTTATTATCACATAAACTTAGCATAAATTAAGCACATATTTTATTCCTTGGACAATGTAAGAAATGGATATGCGGATCCCCTTTACACCAACACATATAACGAAAAGTAGGTCGTAGCCTTGAGCCGTAGCTCGGATAAATCCCTTACACAATCCATCCTTATTTCCTCCACATATAGGTCGTAGTCCCGGACCGTAGTCCACCCTTAATTAAATGAGCTTAAATAACCCTATGGCATGCCAATTGTATCCAATACTCACAAATGTCTAAGGCTACATATATTTTGTTATATTGCTTACCTTTATTCCCGTAGGCTATAACATATAGGAATTGGAATTGAGCCTTAGCTCTATAACATATCATATCATAACTTGTCCATATCTCAACATATCATCTTTATAGCTCATTTATATCGAATCATATAATGCATATATAATTATAACCATATCAAAATAACATAAAGGGCTTACCTAATCTCACCAACCAAATTTGTTAATCAATTGCTCTACTTGAGCTTCGACAAAATGTATAGTAAAACATAATATAATGCAAAAGGATGGCACTGAGCCTATCCCTTGACACGACTACACTCACCTTGATTAAGATGCTCTTGAATTACAACTTCGGAGTGCCTAGCCTCCTTGGGAGATGGCAAAGGATCCTTCTCCACTTCTTGAGCTAGCACAAAACAGGGATAATATTAGAATTTGAATCGAGGATTTGAAACATAATTCAAACTTATCGAAGCTCAAGGGTAACATGGAGTTAGCATAATCATCATTCTAAAAACATGGGCTTTCCTTTGGATATTAGAAACCTAATTTTGGAATTAAACTTTAATGAAAGGTAGAATCATCAAATTGAATGAGGGGTTTTGCTTACCAAGCTATGAGCTTTCAAACAAAGTAGTAAGATCAAACAAAGGAGGAAAGATGAAACGAGGTGCTTGCTTGTCTAGAGGTTGAAGATGAAGATGGTGGTGCTTGCTTGTGAAAGACAATAGTTTGGGTTTTGTTTTTCGGGAAGGGATGAACAGATGAATGAAACTTGTGGCTTTTGCTTAGTTTAAAACAAAAGTCCCCTTAATCATTTGCCACCACCCAAGTGACCAATAGGAACATTTCCCTCATTCGAGAGTTTGTTAATCCCAAACTATTCCAACCCAAATTCTTTGGCCAGGACATCATTAGCCACTCTTTTCTGATAGTAATCACGTGGGAAAGGACAAGTATAGAGGTGACTTATCACCTCACATCATTGTTCTTCAAAAAGTCATTGTTTTTGTTCGAAACAGGGGACCTGTATCGATACGCTTATGACCGTATCAATATGCCCATGCTAAATCAGATAAGTTAGTTATTGACAATTGGGTCGTATCGATACTGGTTTGACCGTATTGATATGCCTTGCTTAGAAATTGTGTTCTGGCTTCAAATAACATACAAGGAAGTCCAATTACTCACATAGGGCCAAAGGTGTAACTACATTACAACAAAAGGGGTACAATGGTTATTCATTTCAAGATTTCACTCTTCAAATTCAAAATTTTTGATCACCGGAACTTATTTTTGACTAGGGTTTTCGTGATGTGACATTTATGGTTTGAATTTCATACGACACATTTATGCATGGTACAAGCATTTAAATATGATGTGATGATTTGTCAATTTTTAATTAATATTTACCTCGAGACAGTAAGGATTAATTCGAATATTTAGTCAACATCCATTTAGCCCGGACTGTTACGACACAAATATCGAAACTAATAAATACCTCATTTTATGGTTTAAATTAATTAACATGCAATCAAAATATTAAAAATCTTATGAATGACAATTATAAACATGTTCACATAAATGCTTAAATTAAACACACAAAAGGCTCACTAAAGTTCTAACCTAAAAGCCTCAAATTATGGAAGTTCAATTAGTGGTCTAATTATTGTCTAGGTGAGTCTAATATCAACCCTAAATTAATTAAACCCTAAAAGTAGAAAATCTTAATAAGTTATGAATTATCTCGTAGCATGAAAATTGATTTGATCAATTTTAAGCTAGTATTACAATGAGCTAAGGATACAATTTAAAACGAATCAAGTTAATTTATCTTGTTTTTAAATTAAATTTCCATATAATCTCAAAGTTAATTTTCTCCTAAAAGGGTAATTAAGAGATGTTTAACTAATTTAATTAATTTAACATTTATCCCAATAAGGCAAGGATAAATTTAAATTCACTAAACTAATCTGAACCATAAGTCTAACTATGGTTCTAAAACAATCTAATCCTAAATCTAATTTAATTAATTTAAAGATTACACCCCTATAAGTCGAGCACACACTTTAAATTAATTAAATTAAATTACCCTAAAACCTAATCTAAAAAGCTTAACCTAGAAAAAGCCAAACTACAAAACAAACAGTAAAGCATTAAAGACAAACTATATTATATGATATAAAACATATAACATATACATTTAAAAGCCATATATTTGAATATATAAAAACCATATTTTATAATACTTTTAAAATCTACAAGTTATATTCATATAAAAATATATACTATATACATATAGAAAGCTACATATTATATTATATAAAATTATATATCATAGTATATAAAACTATATACTATATTACATAAAAATATATACTATATTATATAGAAAAACTATATATTATATGAAAACATGTATTATAAAAAAAACATATATTATATGTATTATATATGAAACTATATACTACGCATATTATGTAAAACCATGTATTATGTATATTATATAGAGGCCATATGTTATATATAAATCATATACTATGTATATATATATTATAAAAACTATATATTATACTCTTTATAAAATACAATATATTATACACCATACAAAACTATATATAATATACCATATGAAAAAACAATATATTATACCCAAAACCATATCAAATCATATTATGCATGTACATCAAACAAATCAAGCATAAATTAACATGAAGAAATTAAAAAAAAAAACGAAAATAAAAGGTGTTAGACAAATTAAACATGCATGATGAAAATAATGGGATTTATAAGGAGTTTCAAATCTGAATTTTAGACCAAATTAACAAAATCAGAAATCTATAAGACCTGAAAGAGCATTTACCCAAAAATGAAATCAGGACGACATTGTAACGCTTCACGAAACTGAAAGTATTTGGGACGTAATTTGAAAATGCGGAAGGACCGTGGGGACGATTATAAAGGGGCGGAGGGGTTTATGTTGGAGATGAACCATTTTTAAAACCCCGAAGCACTATAAGAGAGTCGTTACTTTTTTTGGTTAAAACACAAAGCTCTCAAGCTCTCCTTCCTCCCAACCTTTGTTGAGCGTCGCCGCTCAACGGAGATAAATCTCATAATAAGGTCACCCTTCACTATGTCGGCCGCCAGACGAAACCCAAAAAACTCAAAATAAACTTTTTTTTCTCTTCAAAACTCAAATCAGAACCATTTTCCTTTGAATAAGGATTTAACCCTTCATTTTGTGAGAAAAACAGGACAAAAACCCACATTTTGGAAAAAAAAAAGAAACCCCATTTCTTTGCCTACCTTTTTACCGATTCACCATGCGCGACCTCGAAGAGGCCGAGAGGCTTATCTTTGGCGAGGAAGGGCAACAGACGCGCGTGGAAGAGGACCGACACAGAAGGTAAAATCAAAAACCCTAACTCTTATATGCTATGCACTTGAAAAAAAGAATATACCTTATAATGGTTTTTTGCTTTGTATTCCTTTCTCTGAAATCCCATTTCAAAATTTGAAATTAGGGTTACAAATAGTTTGGGTTCGGTTTTATAACCGAAATTACATGATTTTTAAGAAAAAGAAAAAAGCAAGACTAATATCATATTAGTTGCCTATTTTCTTTTGTTTTTCTTCATATGCAGCTCTGAAAGTTGTTGGTTTGTCTCTGATGTACTTGTTTGTTTGCATTCATCTGATAATCTGCCAATTCTTGATTTTCTATGTTTTATTTTCAAGCACTATTGACATTCAACTCTTTTTTTTTTTGCATGTGATGAGTGGCTCGAGGAGGGGAGGGGATTAGAGAGCTGGTGATTGCCGTATGGACGTGCTGGGGAGCTGAGGAGGTGAGCGCATGGGCTTCATGCGCGTGTGGGTGACGCCAAAGGTCGCACGTGGGCGCGTGGGGAAATGGAAATGGATGCATTACATTAGGGTTTTTAGATTAGTTGGGCTAGTTGGGCCCTATTGGGCCGGATAATGTATTAAAAAGTTAGGTTATTATAATTAAAGAAACTTGGGTTGTTTATTATTTATTGGGCTATTATTTTATATATATTTGTAATGTTTTGTTTTTTCTTCAAATGGACTGATATATAAATTAAAGTTGGGCTTTTAATTTAAATTAACTTTGTATTTTTTGGTTTTCTGATTTTTTACAATAATATAAATAATAATGATACTAAATAGTAAAGTCAATAGATAAAAAGAGACTTAACATAGAACATCATATATACTATGATAATAGTATTTTGGGGTTTTTTATATTAAATAACATCATAATAATAACCACACATGATAATAAATAGCAACACATGTATATAAAATACTTAATTAAAATAGCACTAGTATTTTTTTAGTTTTAAATATACATAAAAATAGATAAAGTAGATAAACAGAGCCTTATTATTACAAAATATAAAAATAAGTTAGCATCCGTACAAAATTAGTGATTACATCATACAGCTTAAAAGAGTTAAAACTAATATTCAAAAAAAAAGAACTTAAAACTAAGCATTGGATTTTCAAAACTTTCTTCTTTCATATATTCATTAACCTAAGTATAGAATAAATCCTATGTGGGGTCCAACCCAATTTTTTTCTAAAATAGACAAGTATACAGTAACAAAAATCTTCTACACTTAAGCATGTCCTATTCTATGTCATAAACTTTAAAAATACATTATATTCCTAATTCTGTAAAACGCTAATCATAAACCCTAAACTCTAAAGTCACCATTTTAAAGTGGCACTAAAATGACATAATTAGAGGTAGACGATTTTCATCGGTACAAAGAACAGATTTGAAAGCTTTTAAATCCATTCTTTCTCTATTATTGTTGGCTTAAATGAAAAATAGGTGTCCAAAGTATGTATTTTTTGAACTTTTAGGGGCCTAAAATATTTTTTTTAAAATAGATACCCAAAGTTTCAAAAATTACAGTTTTAGGTGCCTCACCGTTAATGATGGTTAATTTTTTAACCAATCAATGCTTGACATATAAAAATAATTTATTTATTTTTAAATTTTTAAAGAAAAATAGCCAAAAAATTCAGTTTTTCATAAAATCCTAAAAATTTAAAAATTTTACAAAACAGTCCCCAATTCCTAAAATTACCCAAACCCCTAAATCGCCGCCTCTGAGCACACCCCTTTGGTCGCTGGACCAAGGCGATCATTTCCCCCAACACGACACCACCGGAAACGCCAAACGGCATGCTAGTCGAACGTCAATTTCGCGTTCGACGTTCAGTTGCACATCGTTCGCCATTTCTGGCGATGCCGTGTTGGGGAAATGACCGCCTTACTCTGGCGACCAAAGGGGTGTGCTTAGGGGCGACGATCGGCGGCGGTAATTTGGGGTTTGGGTAATAATTTTAGGGATTTGGGGATTGTTTTGTAAAATTAAAAAAATTAGGATTTTATGAAAAATTGAAAGTTTCTTTTTAAATTTTTAATTTTAAAAAAATAAATTAAATATGCCAAGTGTCAAGCATTGATTGGTTAACAATTATTTTAACATCTTTTAATGGTTAGACACCTAAAAGTGGAACTGTTGAAACTTCAGACACCTAAAATTATAACGGTTGAAACTTTGGACACTTATTTTTCATTTAAACCCTTATTTTTTAATCCCCTAATTATTATTTTAATTATCTGGATCAGTTTTAAGGGCGTGATTGATACCGCAGACTATGTCACAATATATGTCACCACTTCACCAATTAGTAATAAACAAAATGAGAAATCATCATATATTCTGCATATGAGATTCCTTTCACACCATGGAAATGACGATAGCCACTTCCAAAATCTAATTTATAAGCCAATCAAACTACATCTCTCACGATCAGGCAGTGCCGCTGCATCTGCATGTGCTAATTAATCACACATCCATGGATGCATCCAGAAACTACCCTCCGGAGCTCCTACCCACTTTGAACCATTCTTCGTTGAGGATCCTAACTTTGATCAGTTCGTCGATCTATTTCGTGGAGAAACCGGAGATTCCGTCTCTGGTTTCGATTATGATCTTACAAATGATTGTTTTGTTGATAAGCAGACCAGTGCCGATGCTTTCAAGTTTGATTGTGCAAGAGCCATGATGCAGGACCCTGATTGTGGTTTCAATTCATTGCCAAGTTTTGATGGGGTGGAAGATGAGGAGGAGGAGGACAATTCTTCCGGGACAACAACAACAACATCAACATCGGCGGTAACAAGAAAGCAAAGGTTGATCGGTCAAGGACTCTGATTTCGGAGCGGCGGAGGAGGGGTCGGATGAAGGAGAAGCTCTATGCTTTACGTTCCCTTGTTCCTAACATAACTAAGGTATATATATATATCCCATTTGCAATCAATTACTTTTCAAGGCTGCAAGCTTTAGATATACCTTATACATAACATTCTTATACATGCCTGCAGATGGATAAGGCTTCCATAATTTGAGATGCCGTATTGTATGTTCAAGACCTGCAAATGAAGGCTAAGAAACTCGAAGCCGAGATTGCGGGTCTTGAAGCATCAATGGCAGGGTCTCAAATGTACCAAGAAGGATCAATTAGTAACCCTTTGAAGACTGGAGTTGCAAGAAACAATCATCCCAATTACAAGAAGATTTTGAAGGTATACAAACCGTGTGTATATATATATATTTATAAACCTTTCTTGCATGTAAAGTAAATTAAACAATGCTTCCATGTTGGTTTGCATGCAGCTGGATATGTTTCAAGTGGCAGAAAAAGGGTTTTACATTAGATTGGTTTGCAACAAAAGTGAAGGGGTGGCAATATCCCTTTACAGGGCACTTGAATCCCTTACAAACTTCTAAGTACAAAATTTAAACCTGGCCACTGTTTTTGACTGCTTTGCATTAACATTTACTGTAAATTTAAGGGACCCTTTTCTTGTTTTTCATCCTCTCGATTTGTTATTTTTATTTTTTGCAAGAATTTGATTCGTTAGTGGTGGGTGGTATAACAGGTTAGAGATTGTGAGCAGTCCATGAATTTGCCAAACTTGAAATTATAGGTGACGAGGGCTCTTCTAAACCAAGGGTTTGAGTTTATAAATGCATGAGGATCATCACTTACTGGTTGACTAATTCGAATCAAATACAATTGAGTCATGTTATGAGGGCGACCCATTCAAGCCAACTCACTTCATTCATAATATCAAGAGTTAAGCCCCTGACCTTACTTAGAATTTAGTGTCTTATTCTACTAGATCAACCGGTTGTTGGTAGAGATCTACATTATATTTAAATAAAAAGAATTGTAGATAAAAGTTTAATTTGAGTAATAATTAAATTACGGGGACTTAAATTTGAATTAAACTAAAAGTTTTGAGAGGCCAGGCAGTTAACTTCATGGTTTGTTCCATGTTATTGAGATCCAGTTTAGTTGAATAATTAACGGTGTTATGACATGACACGCGAAATAAAAACGACGTCGTTTTAAAAAACCTAATTTACATCAAAACAGCCTAATTTTATATTCCTATAAAATTTTTTTTTTCATTTTACCTTTATTTTCTCAGATCTTTTAGGTGAATTAAACTCACAAACTATTTTTTTCTCTCAAATAAAACTTTAGCCGTAGTCAATTTTCTCCACGTCGCCGTAGTCGTTCCAATATTCTTTTTTGTTCGCCGTCACCACCAAACGACTTCTCTCCTTCCCATCTTTCTTTTTATCCGATTAGATTTTCTTCAAAACCAAGTTCAAAGCCACAAAACCATATCGAATGTATCGACTTAATTTCTTGTTAATCTGAGAAAACAACCATAGAATTGGCTTTAATTCGAGATAAGATGTTTTTCTCACGTTGTTGAAGGCTTTCCCGTTCGAATTTGGAAGGCAACACTCCGGCCACTAGAACTCAAAAGTTCAAGGATAATTTTTTTCTTTCGATATCCTATTTGGTTGCTGTTTGAAGATTTGTGGTTGTAGGTTTTGGTTTAGAGGAGGCGTAGATGTAGTGGCGGTAGTTCGAAAATGATGTTCTACGGTGGTGATGAAGGATAGTGGTCGAGTGGGTGAATATTTAGTTTTAGCAAAGGTTGGGAAATTGAGTTTCCATGAAAACTGTGAATCTTATATTTTTTGTATGAAGAGATGAAAAATCCCAAGTCATCTAAATCTTACTTAGTCTTTGATGATAACTTTAGAATTTCCTTTCATTCTAGAGGACCAATAAATGTTGGGTATATTAGTAAGACACATTGTACTCAAAAAAGATGATACGAGTTCAAATTTTTAAATAACATTGTGGACCGATCGATCTCTACGGACATTTTACTACTTCAAATTATTTTAAAAAATATGTTTGGCCCAGTCACCTGCTTCCTTCCTTTTCTCTTAGATCCAAATTTAAAACCCAACAAGAACATTCATTCTCTTAAGTCTCTCCTCCTCTCTTTAGGTAGAAGTAGTATTTATCAAAAAAAAAAGAAAAATTTTAGAATTTCTAACCTTTCATTTTATGTTTATCGGGTGTTCTTGTTTCTGCTCATGCTATTTTGTATATAATTTATGATCTGGTTCTAATTTTAGTTCTTTTTAGCCTTTTGAATCCCCTCTTATCAAGTTTTATGTGGTAAGTTAGTATTCTTTTCCATCTATAATTTTGGTGATTCCGTGATTAAATTTCATGTTGGAACGAAGGTTGGATTTTTTAGTTTTCATTTGAATGTTGAATATTTGGTTTGTGTCTTAGAGATGAACAAAGGTTGGACTCTGTTTTCCATCGAATGAACAGAGGTTGGATTTTGGAGTTTGTGTTGAATATTTGATTTGTGTTTTAGAGATGAATAGAGATGACGAGATGAATGAAAGAATGGTTCAGGTAAAGTTTCGGGGCCATGGTTGTTTAAGGAGACGGTGAAACTTGGAGGATGAAGGGTGATGCTGGTGCAGTTGAGTAGAATTTAAAAATTTTATTTTTTTTATTTTTAATTCTTTTATGTCAGCCAAATATTAATAAAAAGATTCACGTTACAACCAAGTATTAATAAAATAAATCATGTTATTGAGTTGTTAATGCGAAAACGGAAGAGTGACCAAAATATGTCAATGTATAAAATTTAATGAGTAAATTATTATTTTAAAAGTTTAATAAACAAAATAGGTTAGAGAGCAAACTTCAGTGATGATTTTTACAATTTACCTTTATGAAAAACTGAGAAATAATTAATTGCCTTAAAAATGTAAACAAATGATATTATAATTGAGTAAAAGTCTTTAAAACGTTTTAATTTTCAAGACATTCCAATTTTATTTAATCTCTATTAATTTAATATTTTAAAATATTAAGACTAATTACTTTAAAAAATAGTATATCCACACTTGAATTATTAAATAAAATAAAAAAATAGTTCTGTCACATGAAAGTTAGTAGACAAGCTTTGGTGGTAATCGAGAATAATGTTTTGATTGAAGTTGTTTATGAGGATTTGATTGATGAATTTGCATCAAAAAATGTTTGGAGGATTTTTTTCATGTGACAATATTGTATGTTAATGATGGGTAAAACTTTGATACACTATAAAAACTCAAATCTTAAATTTCTAACTCTAACCCTAAAAAACTAAACCTCACACTTTAAACCCTAAATTCTAAACACTAATCTTAAATTTTAAACCCTACAACCTAAACCCCTAAACCTTAAACTCTAAACTAAAACCCTAATTCCTAAAATTAAAAGTTTTTTCGGTTAATGATTATCATTTATTGTTTTGATTGTATTTTAGGTGATTTCTTAATAAAATAATAAAAATAATATGCTAAAATAGTTTAATCATGTTTCTATGATTTGTTTATAAACTTTTAAATTAATAGTTCAAATAGAAGGGATATATTTTCGTTCTATAAAGGCCTATTTTTAAACTTTTGCTCAAGGGCCTTGAAAATATTAAAGACAATTATTGGTCTCATATATATATATATATATATAAATGAAAATTTGAAAGATTTTGTTTGAATATGAGTACATCAATTCTATTAAAAAAGAAAAATCCAAAAATACAATGAGAGTTTATAATTCAAGTAAACAAATTTGATCCAATCATATTTCTAAAAACACGAAAACTAATGTCTCTAGATCAAAAACAAAACTATATAAAAAAAAGGTAAAATTCCTAATTCAAAGGCTCGAAACAATATAGATACAAGCATCACCAAAACTCGAAGATGATGTTAAAAATGGACAACAAACGACATTAAAAAATGCATATTACAATAATAAGACACGTTAACAACACAATCATTATCACAACTCATTCGCAAACAAGAGCAGTGACTATGAGCTCGTATCTAAATCAAGTTTGAGGGTCCAAAACAGAGAGATCATCATGATAATAAAAGAGCGTCATCTTAATTAGTCGTAGTGAAGTCAAATACAACCCTGATAAAAAATAAAAAAATAAAACGGTCAAGCGACTAATTAAGAGAAAAAACATACCAAACTGCAAAGAATACGTACTAAAAAATAGAGAAAAACGTGTCTAATTATTAAATTTAAAAACTAAAAACAAAGAACGAAACAAAAAAAACCAGAAAAAATTACAGGAATCACACCAATACTGAGAATTAAAAAGAAAGAAAAAGTTTCAGCAGCTAGTGGTCAATAGGGAGAGAGGCTATGGTTTCTTAATATACATATAAATGCAACGAAAATTTTGAAACATTTTAAGGAAATAAGTGAAAATTTACAAATATTTGAAGGAGCCTAATGATATTTTTAAAAAGTTTTAAAAGGATAAACGATAAATTTTAAAATTTTGGGGTCACTCATCATATTCGAACAAGTTAATGATATTTTTAAAATTTTCAATGGATTAGATGATAAATTTTTAAAATTTTGGGTGTATTCCACCGTTGAGTTGGATCTTGACTTCCATCTAAATAATGAATGAAGAATCTTTTTTTTCAAAAGTAACGACAACGAAAAAAGTATTAGACGGAATGATAAGAATTATAATATGAAAGATAAACATGGAGAAAATAACATAGGGTCACTCAGAAATAGACTAAATTACGGAGGACAAGTGATATTAAACTAAAAAGGCTCGAGATTAAGAGTGGAAATATTTGAAAATGATAAATTAAAATAACTAAATCTATGGATTAGGAAATGGCGAAAAATATGACTCTTTTAGAGGCGACGGAGAGCTGCTAGGCGACAGAGCGGTTTTTGTGGGAAATTTATCGAAGACGTTGCCCAGGAAAGGTCTATGACAAGTGTTTGATAGGCATGGTGTTGTTGTGGATACTTTTATCCCACGTAAGATATTAATGGATGGGTCACGTTTTGTGTTCGTTCGAATGAGTTCACTGTGTGATGCTGATCGGGGGATTGAGCGTTTGAATGGGGCGTGGATTTATGGGCCTCGCAAAGTCGTATTTGTTTTACATGTGATGGATGGTCTGCTTGCACTTCACCTTCATATTTTTTTCTGACTGCACATTATGTTGATAATAATTGAAAACTTCAGTCTAAAATACTGAATTTTCATCGTTTCCCTCCCCCCCACACCATGATGGTGAGTCTATTTATAAGTTTGTGAAAAAAATGTTATGTGAGTGGGGTCTTGAGAAAAAAGCTTTTACCATAACTCTTGATAATGCTTCTGCAAATGAGAGAATGGTTAAGCGACTCAAAGATGATTTGCTTGCCATTTCTCCCATTCCATGCAATGGTAAGTACTTTCATATAAGGTACGGTGCCCATATTTTGAACTTGATAGTTCAAAAAGGTTTGAAGGTAATTGACTCTTCTGTTATTAGATTGCGTGAAATAGTTAATTTTGTTGATTCTTCTGATGCTAGACTTTGTAGCTTTGAATTGGCTGTTAAAGATTGTGGTTCTGCTTTTTCTGGTAAGTTGATATTGGATGTTCCTACTCGATGGAACTCTACTTACTCAATGCTTCGTAGGGCAATTGATGATAAATTAACTATCAACTTGTTTATTAATAGGAAAAATGACTTGGATATAATTAGTGAGGTTGAGTGGGAACTATTCAACTAATCTGTGATTTCCTTAAGCCGTTTTTTAAAATTACTACTCTCTTTTCAGGATCTAAGTATCCCACTTCTAACTTTACTTGGCTAATGTTGTTGCCATTGAGAAACTGTTTTGTGATGTTCACAATGATCCTTGTGAGGGCATTTCTGCAATGATGGGACCTATACTTGAGTTGTATGAGAAATATTGGCCTGATCACTCAACGACTCTCTTTTTTTTCTATTTTGCTTGATCCTCGATATAAATTACAACTTATGAAGGAGTTGTATATTGTCCTCGATGTTGAGGATGAGGTTGAAAGGAGGGTAAGTCTTGTTTACAATGAGTTTGTTAATTTGTATATATATTATTCAAAAGCTATACTCTGTTCTTCTTCTAATTCTTCTTTCCAAAGTAACTTCTCTCAAAGTACAAGTGTGTCAAGTTCCGGTTGGCTTCGAACATTTAAAAAATTCAATCTATTTTAGGTCAGTCTTTATTTTCTTAATGTTCAATTAGGCTTCTGTTTTTACATTTAATTATTTTTTATTTCAATTACAGTTTACTGATTAACTCTTTATCTTTTTTAATGTTAGAACTTTGATGCCAATTTAGCTTCTTCTAGGAGTAGAAAGTTTGATGTTGACTCCTACATTACTTTTCCCCTTATCCCTCGTACTTCAGATGTTGAGTTTGATATTTTTAGAGTATTGGAAAGCAAATTTTGTTTTTTTTCGTACTTTCACACAAGTCTAGAGATGTTTTAGCCATTCCAATCACTTTAGGTGCCTCTGAATCTTCATTTAGCATGGGAGTCGGATTTTGGACAAGTTGAGGGCTAAACTCTTACCTAAAAATGTTGAGATATTTGTAACAACCCATAATTGGTTGTACGGTTTTGAACCTGAGGAAAGGGATAAAGATTATCTTATTGTTGTGAAAGATTCTTCAATCTCTAATCTTGGTGAAGATTCACTTCTTGATTAAGGTAAATCCTATTAATGCTTTCTTTTGTGATTCTGTTTTGTTTTTTAAAATTGTTTTTGATTATGTTTTCTTTTATAGGGTTCCTTCAAACCAAGCAAGCACATTAATGCTTAAGGGGTCAACTAAGTAGTAAATTGTGATGTAAAAGTAGGTATTCTTCTTTTATATTTTCTAAATGTCTGGTTTTATTAATGTTTCTAATAATATTCATTGTTTTCCAATTTAGTTGTTATTGCTGATGTTAACCACTTGATGTTGTTGTTGTTAATCACTTGATGTTGTTGTTGTTAATGACTTAGTGTTGTTGTTTTGCTGGTGATTGCTGGTTGTTGTCTGTTGTTGGTTTCTAACTGCTGTCTTTTGTTGGTTGTTTGTTTACTTGGTAGTTTTTTTCTTATCTAATTAGTTGCCATTCTTTTAATTATGTTGTTGTTAATCACTTGATGTTGTTGTTGTTAATCAATTGATGTTGTTGTTGTTAATGACTTAGTGTTGCTGGATTGTTGGTTGTTGTCTGTTGTCGGTTGTTGATTGTTGTATGTTGTTGGTTGCTGATTGTTGTCTATAGCTGGTTGCTGGTTTACTTGGTAGTTTTTTTTCTTATCTAATTAGTTGCCCCTGTTTTAATTATGCTAGTTTCTTAGCTATGCAAGTTACCCATAATTAACCTTGATGGTAGCATTAGATCTTTTGACAGCTCGATGAGGAAATTTCTGGTAGCAAAGTCTAGCTTTTAGTCTAGTAAAACTTTGGTGTAAGATCTGAGAGCTTAAATTTTCACCCAACAAACTTGTTTTACATTTCATAATTTTCAGTTTGTAAGTTCAAAGTTTACTAAGTTATACATTTTTATGTTGTAATAAACTTCTATTTTATTCAATTATAATTTTACTTACATTTGGTGGCTTATACATTTGTACATTTTAAGTTTACTTATATTTCGTTTTTATCAACTCAAGTAATCAACAAAGACTCAAACAGTTTCTAATCTTATCCAATAAATTTTGGTCAAGTTAAGTTAATAAGAAAAAAACTACATTCATTCAAGTTATGGTGTAATTTACCTAAAAGATAATTAAAAATGAATGTCTTTTATCTAAGAATAGAAGCATAATATAATTAAAAATGAATGTCTTTTATCTATAAGAATAGAAGCATAATATAATACATTCATTCAAGTAATTTGCTTATATTTATTAATTTGACAATTTTTTTGTATTGAATGAGTTAGTACTATTACTATTTACTAAGTATGTATTGAAGTTTTAATAAGCATTAACTTAATTGATTATATATGTGTGTATATATATATATATATAATCTTAATTTTTACTAAGCATCTATTATTTAGTGTCAAAAGAATATCTAAATCTAATCTTTCATATATATATATATATATATATATATAATTGATTATATATGTATATATAATAAAAATATTATTTAACATTTTAAATTGATTTAAAAGTAATAGTTTACATTTATCAACACTTAACACTTTACACTTATCAAAACTTTAAATTCATCAAATCATAGACTTCCTCAAATATCAGGTAAATATAATTATCAATATCAACTATCAAACTAGGTCAATATCAGTTCAGGTCAACAACAAGTTGGGTAAAATAGGATCTTGGGTCGATTCAATCGGGTAATATCGGTTATCTTCCAGGTTAGTCTCGGGTTCGGGTTTATTTCAGTCGGGTTTCAGGTCCACAATAACAAGTCCAATTCAGGTTTGAGTCTTTCTCGGTCGGATGTAGGTCGGGTTCGGTTACTACGGTAACATGTCCAATTCGGGTTCAGGTCAACAATAGTCAGTTACAAATCGGGTTCGGGTCATCGAATCCTCGGGTCAAACCAGGTTCTGACTCGAGCAGGTTTCAGTCGGGTTTTCAGGTCGGGTCATCTTTTACATCCCTATTAAAATGATCAACTGAATATCGCCAAGAGGGGTGAATTGGCCTTTGATGAAAGCAATAGAAAATAAAATAAAAAATACACAAGGATTTATAGTGGTTCGACTTCTCAACTAAGTCTACATCCACTACCTTAGCTTCCCAATAAGGATTTTTCACAAATTCATTAAGTTTGTCCTTTCTTTTAGACTAAAAAGATAATATCACAAATCCCTCAAAGCTTATACCCTCCTTTTAAGCTAAAGGAGATAACCTTTCAAATCCCTCAAAACTTATACTCCAAAGCTTTGAGACACTCTCTTCCAAAGAGAAAAATACAAATTAGCAAATAAGAAAAAATCTTCCATAGAAAAATGTGTTTGCAAATTTAAGCACTCACCCCAAAGCCTAAATACTTGAGAAAATATAACAACTAGGCTCGCTAGTGTTTTTCTACAAGGAATTTGGATAATTTAAGTACAAAACTTGATTTCTCTAAACATGAATATTAACAATATGTTCCTTAGTCTTCCATGGATGCTTGATCGTGTCTTTTAAACCCTCTAATAAACTTGTAGCCGTTTATGACCGTTGAGATTAGTTTGGAGCCGCTGGAAAGTGTTTTTCCTGTCATAAATGCACTTATGTTCAGTGGGAATCGGTGCTTGAAAGTTGGGTACTAGTACATGCTTAAATGGGAAAGAGCCATTGTAAAAATACAAAGGGTATCAGTACCTGAAGATGGGTATGGTACTCGAAAGTAAGTATCGGTACTGTAAAACTTATATTAGATTTTGATATAACAAGAAATAACAAGGACTATTTTGTAAAAAGGATAAATTTTAAGTACTAAAAAGACAAAATTTGACAATGATTCGAACTTAAAATATTTCCTAAATCAAAAACTTAAACACCAAATATTTTCTAACTGCTTTGGTACTTAAATTAGGCAAATTGGTCCAGGAGTACCGATACGCCCTTGGTTGTATTGAAACGATTTTTAGCTACTAGAATTTCATTTTATACTTGATGGATATAGGATATCGATACACGTGTAGCCGTATCTAGGGGTGCTCAAATGGTCGGTTAAACCGAATTAACCGACCAAACCAAACTAGTTCGGTTAAACGGTCGGCCACCGAACTTTTTTCGGTCGGGGAACGGTTAAAGAATTTTTCAAAGTTCGGTTATTCAATTCGAAACCGGTTAATTAACCGAATTACCAGAATTACCCGAAATATAATAAAAATTAAATATATTATAAATATTAAGCCCATATTCATTAAAATTTTAAAATTCACTCCTAGCCCAAATGAAAAAAAAAATCCCCAAACATCTAACAGAACTAAGGAAGCAAACCCTAAGAAATTAAAATGTCAATCGTGCTTTCCTTTTCTAGTATGACATATTAAGCATTAGTAATGCGTGTAAAATATTTAACTATGTCAAAAGAGGATATTGTTGCAATGAACAGAGGTTTATCTACTGATAATAGAGCTTATTTTAAGTAATGTAATAAAGATAAGTACACTTTACTGCTTAAAAATTTGTTAGTTCCGGCTAAACCCAAAACAATCAGAACAACTAGATAACCCCAGAAATTGGTCATGGAGTTTAACACAAGTTGTAAACTTGTAATTTAATTATACGCATGGATTCTGGTGTAATATTCTAATGCACCGGTATTAACACTCTCCCTTAGCAAATGCAAAATTCCAACAGCATATGCAAATTTCAGTTAATTCGAAAATCGACCGAATTAACCAAAATTTGTTCGGTTTGGTTATTTTTTTTTTTTGAAAAATGTTCGGTTCGGTTAATGGTTAAATATTTAAAATTTTCGGTTAATTTGGTCTTGGGTAATTCAGTTCGCTCCAAATCTTTCGCAATAAATATTTGACTGTTGCTTGTCAGTTTTATTGGAATCATAACTTTGAAAATCAGTTAACACGTATCGATACGCCTAAGAGGGTATCGATACGATTTTTTACACAACTTATCAAGATTCTAGTGAGCAAAATCGGTATTGATACGACCTTTACCGTACCGATACCCTTTGTAAATATGCACTCCGCGTATCGATACGGCTTACCGCATATTGATACCCCTTTGTACAACGGCTCTTTCTTCTTATGGTAGGTACCGATACACATGCTCGAGTATCGATACCTCTAGCCACAAAACAACATTTATTGAGGGAAAATGTTAGCCCAACGGCTAGAATTAATATCTCAACTACCTAAACGGTTAGAAATCAATGAGGGGTATAAAAACAAGTGTCTAAAGCTTCAACAATAACTATTGATCAAGTCTAAAGCATTCAAGCATACATCCAACAATCTTTGAGCTTTTAGAGTCAAATACTTGTAACTCACTTGAGTGTTTTTATTTGTAATCATTTTATTAAAGTTTGGGATTTTGATTGAACTAGAATTGTGCAAACATTAGCCTTTGAGACGATTTTTTAGTTTGTTTAATTTGTATTCTCTTTGTGGGGAATTCTTAAGACTTTGGGGGTATAAGTCTTAAGGGAGAGTAAGGTTATCTCCTTGGCCTCAAAAGGAAAGAAAATCTAGTGGATTTGAGAAAATCCTTAGTGTGGATAGCTAAGGTAGTAGATGTAAACCTTGTTAGAAGCTTAAACCACTATAAATTCGTGTGTCCCAATCTTTTTATCTTTCCATTTGCTTCCACCAATTTTTTAAATTGCTAATTTACCCCCTCTTGGCCTTTCACCATTGATTGATCATATCAACAATTGGTATTAGAGCTACACTCATTGGAAGAGTTAACACCCTCTTGAGTCGATCCTAAGGTGATTCAATCAATCTACGATCAAGCCATGACCTATACTTTTGGCACCAACCATTATGAGTCACAATCCATCACCAAGCCACCCTTCTTCAATAGGGTAAACTACCCCTATTGGAAGAATCGGATGAGGCTCTTCATCAAATCCAATGACTACCTCCTATGGTATGTAGTAAAAGATGGACCAAGCATTTCGATGAAGAGAGTGGAAGACCGACTCATTCTTAAGACAAGGAAATAGTATACCGATGAAGATCGAAGGAAGATGCAAATAAACGACAAAGCCATGCACATTCTCTTTTTTACTCTTGGATCGGACGAGTACGCAAAGATGTCTTCTTACACAAGTGCAAAAGAGATATGTGACAAGCTTGAAACTATATACGAGGGCACCAATGATGTAAAGGAGACCAAGATTGGACTCCTCAACTTGAGCTATGAAAATTTCAAGATAGAACTGGATAAGGACATCACCAAGACATTCGATAGATTCTTTGTCATCGTTAATGGGATTAAGGGCTATGGAAAAGTCATTCTTGAGGACAAGATTGTTCGGAAGTTCATATATTCTCTTCTCGAGTCATGGGACAGAAAGAGAATCGCAATCATCAAAGCCAATAATCTCAAGACCTTGAAGGTTGATGCTCTCTTGGGGTCTCTTCTTACTCATGAGATCATGAAAAAATGAAGAGAATATGGAAGAAAATAAGATGGAGAAGAAGAAAGTGGAGAAGAAGAACATAGGAATCGCTCTCCAAGCTTTACAAGAGGAGAACGATTCTAGTGAGGAAGAAGATGAAGAAATGTCTATTTTAGCCAAGAGATTCACTTGATTCATGAAATCCAATCAGGGAAGAAAGTTTCATCGGAGAGATGGTTTCAAGAACAAGAAAAAGGAGGAAGAGAAGGATCAAATTGTTTGCTATAAGTGTAAGAAGCCGGGACATGTCAAGTTCAATTATCCCCAACTAAACAAAAAGAACTTCGGGAAGAAAAAAAGCTCAAGGATCATGTTGTTACTTGGAGTGACGAGGACTCATCTGATGAGGATGAGCAAGAAGTAGCAAACTTTTGTCTCATGGCATTGGAAGATGGTCCTAAGTTAACCTCATAATCATCTAACTTTGATTTTACTTTTGATAAGCTTCAAGAATCTTATGATGAATTACAACAGGTGTATAATGAATTGGTTGAGAAGTATGAGTAATCACTTTTGAAAAACAAGAAAACGATTTCAAATTTGAAAAAGCAAAATAATTCATTATCTAAAAATAAATTGGAACTTGAGAGAAAGGTTATGGATTTGAAAACAAAAGAAAATGATTTTGAAAAGTAAAATCAAGATTTGCATAACCTTCTTTCCAAAGTTCATGATGATCACCAAAAGGAAGTGAGTGATCTCAAAGCTTCTTTGAACAAAGTTGGGAATTCCTGTTTTAAAAAAGAACATCTTCAAACCCAACTATGTGAAAAGAAACTTTGGTAGCTACAAGCAAAAAGGCTTCCAAATGCCCTCTAATGGTAAGAGGATTAGAAGTGTTTGAGTTACTAAGGAACTTTTCACTTCTAATGACATTAATGCTATTACTTCTTGGATTCCCAAGGGAACCAAGATTTTGGGAGCTAATACTCATGGACCCAAGAGAATTTGGGTACAAAAAATCAAGACTTGATTCTTTGTTTGTAGGGGGAGCATTGCTACAAGGCTAAAGCTTCAAGTGCAAATTCATTCCTTGATAGTGGATGCTCGAGACACATGACTGATGAAAAGAATCGATTCTTGGAGCTAAAACCAAAGAGTGGAGGAGTAGTGAAGTTTGGTGACAACTCCAAAGGTCACATTGAAAGGAATTGGTTCCGTTGGTAATCACTCTTCTATACTTATTGACAATGCTTTATATGTCAACGATCTTAAGCATAATCTTTTGAGCATAGGCCAATTATGTGATAAAGGTTTCAATGTTATATTTGATATAAATGGTTGCAAAATTATCAACATTGAAACCAAAAAAATTGTGCTTATTGGTCATCGCATAGGAAACATATACATGGTGCATTTAGATGACATTCATATTTCAAATGCATGTTCCGTTGCTAAAGATGAGCATGATTCTTGTTTGTGGCATAGAAAAATAGGACATGCAAGCAATGAGTGTTTTGAAAAATTAATTTCAAATGATCTAGCAATATGTTTGCCAAAAATAATTTTTTCTTTTGACAAAATTTGTGATGCATGTGCAAAAGGAAAAAACGAAAGAGTTTCTTTTAAACTTATTAATGTTGTTTCTACAAGTAGAGTTTTACAATTGATCCACATGGATCTTTTTGGACCTATTAGAACAATGAGTTTGGATGGAAAATCATATGCATTTTTTAGTTGATGACTACTCAAGATTTACTTGGGGTTCTATTTTTAAGTACCAAAGATAAGGCTTTAAAAAATTCATCACATTTTCAAAAGCAAATTAAACAATGTTGGTTACTCCATTTCTCATATTAGGAGTGACCATAGAACAAAATTTCAAAATTTAGGTTTTGAAGAGCTTTTTTAATTCAAATGGGATTAGCCACAATTTTTTTGCTCCACACACCTCAACAAAATAGGGTTATTGAGAGGAAAAATCGAACTTAAGAAGAAATGTCTAGAATCAAGCTTTGTGAAAACAATTTGCCTAAGTATTTTTGGGTGAAAGCCACACATACGGCTTGCTATATTGTCAACCATGTAATGATTAGGCCTACTTTAAAGAAAACACCCTATGAGCTTTTTAAAAATAAAAATCCTAACATTATCTGTTTTCATCCTTTTGGATGCAAATGTTTTATTTTAAACAATGGAAAAGACAATTTAGGTAAATTTGATGCAGAAAGTGATGAAACTATTTTTCTAGGTTAGTTTTTAAACTATAAAGCCTATCGAGTATTTAAAAAAGAACTTTAGTAGTTGAAGAGTCTATTCATGTGGTTTTGAATGATAAACTCCTTTCGAGGAAGGATACTTGTGATGATGATGATGTAGGGATTTTTGATGCCAACGATGGTGGAGGACAATCATCAAAGGTAGATAAAGTTCCATCTAAAGAAGAACCACAAGATCCACTTCTAGAAGTCTTGAAGGAGATGACTCTAGAGAAAAAGGAGGTCACCTTCCCAAGGGAGTTCAACTATGTCAAAGGTGGTGAGATTTTGGGTGATCCATCCAAAGGGGTAATCACTAGATTCTCTCTTAGAAATATGTGTAACTTTTTCGCATTTATCTCATGCATAAAGCCTAAAAATATTAAAGAAACATTAAATGATGATTATTGGATATTGGCTACACAATAAGAGTTAAATCAATTTGAAAGGGGTAAAATTTGGACATTAGTTGATAGGCCTAGTAATAAATATACAATAGGAACTAAATGGGGTTTTAGAAACAAACTAGATGAGAGTGGTAACTGTTGCGTGTAATAAGTGCTAGGCAATTGTGCAAGTATACACGTTGCAAGTTATAGTATAAAAGATATCGTCTCCATAGGGATTGGTGCCACTTCAAGAATCTAGTCTCTTGCACTGAAAAAAAAAGTAAAAACACAAATAAAGGATTATAGGAGTTTTAACTAATAACTAATCTAGAAAGCAATAAAGTAAAAGAATGAATGGGATCAAATGAGAGAGATAGGCCAGGTTATCGTGAGTTGAGGTGTGATAGCCGATTGGATCGTCATGGTAAAAGAATGCACGGGCAACTCAGTTGTCGTGGCAACTTGCACAACGGGGTTGCCTTGGCAACTAATCGATGGTTGCCTGGGCGACTAGTTGGGCAACTACTTGGGCGTTTGGGCAGCAACCTTCAAGGTTCGGCAGAGCGTTCTTCAATGGTTTCTTCTTATTCCTAAGTCAAAACTCTAGCTACTTGTGCATGCCTTGATAATACATCCCTGCGTGAATCAAGGGTGAACAACAACCAATCTTGCGCTCCTCTTAGCCGTTGAAATCCTTAACTTATTCCTAAGCCGGATTAATCTTCACCATCAATAGATTGAATAAAAATCATATTCATTCGTTTCTTGAATTTAACTCTCCCGATATTAGATAAATAGATGAAGTTACGAGATCCTCTCCCAATTCACTCGCAAACAAGAATAAGAACCAAGAATGAATAAACCTTGAATAGAAAAGTGCAAACTCTTATTACCTAAACAAAATCCAATAGTTTCTCACAACCACAAAACACAATAACCATAGACAAATAGATTTAGTTCATGGCTAGGTTCCAAAGAAACACAAGATAAATAATCCCTAGCATGAACCTAATTGAACAAGAAAGAAAAAGATGAAGAATGAAGCTTGTCGAAATCCTCCTTGCCCTAGATGCTTGTCGAAAATTCTCTCTTCCCTCTCTTGGAGTTGTCGAAATTCCTCTCTACTTGCTCTCCCCCAAGTTGACGATATGGCCTCTAATTTATAGGGCTAGGTCAAAGTCCTTCTTTGAGGAGGAAGTTAAGTTGGAATTAAATTATCTTTAATGAATATAATTCTTTATTATAATTATATTCCTACTAGAACTTCTCCTATCTTCTTGGAATTTAATTCTTCTTTAATCTCTTCATGGAAATCAAATTCATTTGGGATTTAGCTTCACGTCATCTTGGGCTTGTCTAGTCATCTATTTTGACTACCATATCACCTTATTCTTTGTCGACAATTGCCCTGGCAACTGGCTCGGCGTCTCCTTCATGCATTGCCCTGGTAACTAGCTCTAGCCTTGCTTTGGCAAGTGATCCTGTACATACACACAAAACACGCCAAAGCAACATCTTTTCCCACAAAAACTACCAAGTTATGTAATCAAGCTCAACAATGGAAGGAAACATGGATTAATGCATGAATGGCTAATTATGCAACTAGTATGAGCCTAAGTCTAACAATAATATGAGTAAAAAGGGTAAGAAAAATAGTACTTTTGAACACTTATCAGTAACATAGTGAGAAATAAGGCTAGACTTGTTGCTCACGGTTACTGTCGACGTAATATTGCATGGAAAAAATTAAGTGTTCAATGTAAATATGCAAGTAAATAGTGACAAGAATACATCTTTTACGTGCAAGTATACATGGTCAACAAGTAATATAGTAGTGAGTTGAGTATCCTCTCCATAGAGATTGTCCAGGATTTAATTTCCAAGATTAATACTTGTAATTTGAATCAAATGATTTTGATATGAAAGTTGGATTTAAGATTAAGAAAAATAACTAAGGAAAAATAAAATAAAAATTCAGGCAGTTTGGCAAACAAGTGTATTCAAATGGTAATGAGTGTTGGCAAGGGATGTTTGGATTTCACACTAGCTATGCCAGTGATTAATAACTTCAGCTTTGGTTTTATTGCCGAGCAGATTTTAAGAGTGGCATTGCCTTTTTCAATGGAAATACCCTAAGTTAACCATGTTAAATCCCTTATATGTCTATAGTGAAGCTTTTCATTAATTAACTTGCTTAAGTTTCAATCTATACTTCTAAGGGGTAGATTCACTTCAAGTAAGCTCATCTACTTGAACATCTTATGTCGAAGTTTCTCTCCTTAGTACCCTGCAACTAATCATCATCCCTCAAGTCTTTAAGATATTAAGGCGTAATAAGCAAACAATTCCAACTTTCATATGGCAAAGAATTTAAGGAATGAAGTGCTAGCCAAATAGAAAATAATGCCAAGGCATTCAATTATTAAAAGCTGAAAATAATTGAGCGTTTCATCTCAAAAAGTTCCCCAACCAACTTAAATAAATTAGTTCATGGTTGGGGGAACCATCAACATCAAATGATTTTCAACAAACACCATCATAAAAATATAATTAAACCAAAAGAGAAATGGGCAATGAAGGAGATTCGTCGATGCAACCCTTTAATGGCTCCAAAACTCTCAGTCTAGCCTGGTCAAACCACAAGTCACCTTTTTCACCACGGTGTAGCCTCCTCTTTTTCCATTCATCGGTTCATTGTTGGGACTCCTTTAAATAGGCATGCGTGGAAACCCTAGATTGGGTTTTAAATTTGAAACTTGATTGTGCGATAGGATAAGCATGTTTATCTCTTTATCTCTTTTGAATTTGAGCTGATCAGGTTTTGACTAGGGCTGACGTCATCGGCCTTCGATCTTTTGACAACGAGCTTGACATCCTTCTTTTGCCAACCAAGCTTGGCAATCTTTGTCCTACATTGCCAACTCAACCTGGCATTCTCTACTAGTTTTTAGGTTCTGCTCTGCCAACTGCTCATATTCTGCTCTTGCCAACCTACTCATGCACACCAAAGCAAAGAAATGCACATTTACTTTGGCAAAAGAACCGTTCCCTAACTACTTAATGCAAATACATGATTTTACTAACTAAATTCATGAATATATACTAAAAGGCAAGCAAAAGCATGACAATATATATAGGAAAAACAATACTTTTGAGGAGTTAACACTCCCCCAAACCTAGCTCATTGCTTGTCCTCAAGTAATGCAACTAAAATTAAGAAAACGGAAAAATAAAGCGAAGTACCTTGGCAAAATTGTCATGATTCACAACACATGCTAGCAAGCAGACTCTTGTCCTAATTATGCCCTTAGGTGTCCCAGTGTAGTAATGCCAAGTAGATAAGCAAATTCAAGTGCAGTAATATAACTCTAGTCTAGGGTCATAAAGAGTGCATGAAGTGCAATCAATATGCATCGAGTATCTTTTTAACTCTCTTAGTTAATCTTTACCACCCAAACTCAGAATCTTTTTATTCACCAAGAGTTTCTTTTTGCTGGCATTAAATTTGGGTTCGTGTCATGACGTTGTTTGGTGTGAGAAATAAGAGGGAGCAAACCATGAATCTCTACATTAATCTAGACTACACCAGTAAGCTAACCCATTACACTCATACCCTCAAGTTTTGTTGGCTTGAGAACTAAGATGGAGCAAACCACGAAGCCCCAAGTTACTTATTATCTCTAAGGTAGAGAAGTGTTCTAAAATATTACCTGCCGTTGGTAAAACATCGTTGCCTTATTTTTTACTTTTACCCTAACATTGTTTTTTTCTGAGTTTAGTTTCAAGAATCCTAAGTTTGTTTTGGGAACTAGATGCATACTACGTGTTAAGTGAGACTTCAGTTGCCTAAACTAGGGATCAATTGTCAAGCAGTCCTGCCATTACTAACCTACTGGCGCATGCAAACTAAAGATTCTAATTTCATAATTGGATAGAGTATACTAGTACAAATTTTAACTATGCTAGTAGTTATGCTTATCAGATTAATCAAGCCTTAGCAGATATTTTTAGTGGTTTGTTATGCATTGTTATACCTAATATACATGGCAACAGAATGCATACAAAAATTTAAACATGAATGCATGGCATGACAAAAGATGTGAGTTAATGCATACCCCTAAACCAAACGTGTACATTGTCTTCAATGCATGAACACATATATTCATAAATGAAATGCATGAAACCACATATATACAAATGCAATGCATGCTACAAATAAAAAACATGAATGGACTTATCCAAAAAAAAAGAAAAACATGAATGTAAGGGGTTAAGGGATGAAGACTCTCCTAAGGAATGGTTTTGGCGCTCCACTGGTACAGTGGCAGTAGACTGCTGTGCTGGAGTATGATCAGGCTAATGGTTGGCTGACATTCCTTCTGGTTCATGGAGCTCAGTTGAGAACCCCGAATATGGTGGTAAAGGATTGGTGGACATTGCTTCAATAGTTTTCTTCAAGGCACGATCTTTATCCCCAATATACTACCAGAGTGCCAGGTTTTGTTCTTCGGCCTTAAGGATTTCTTGACGTTAATAGATCTGGGAGAGTAACGCCACAACATTAGTTGACAATTGAGTGGTTGATTCAACATTGGGTGTCTTGGCAGCAGAACTCAGCATGGTCTCTTGGCAAAATTTCCCGTGCTAAGAATCAAAGACCTTTCAAAATAGAAAAAGAAATAAAACGAAAAACTAAAAATTTAAAACTGAGATATCCTAAGTACTGAAAAGAAAATAGCTCTCCTAAAATATATACAGTGACCATACTTGGTTGGCAAAACGTTACTAAATATCCGCAAGGAGAATGGTCTCCTTGGCATTAATCTGATTTCCTTCCCATTAGTACTTCAGCCCTTGGTTGGTGGATAGTAGGCTGTGGCAATCTTTTGTTTGAATAAACAACATAGAAAGCCGAAGAATTACTTTCCTTTGAGTATGTCAAACTCTAAATTGCATAATGAAAGAGAATATTTTTACATGGTGGCTGTGAACAACCACCTTAGAAAATCGAAGTATCTTTTTGTCGTAGGTCTTGAGAACCTTTGATCGAACTCAGCACCCCAGTAGTGCTTAGGCTTTGCTTATCCTTTCTCATTTGATGTTGAGGCATAGGCATCATCATCATATTCTAGAATTGCTATAGTAATCTTCATTAAATCTTCAGTTTCTTGCCGCAACATCTCTGCATTTTTGTTACGACAAAATTTTTCTGCTTCAGCTCTTTAATCTCGGTCATTTGGAATCCACTTTTCCTTCCTTTAACTAGCCATCTAAGCACACCTCGCTTCATGACATTGGTTCTTATCAGAATCGATCTTCTCTATCGCTCAACTATTTTGCCATCGCACTCCTATTCTATTGAATCGACTTTCATTTCATGGAAATTCAATGTCAGGTTCTCATCTAAAATGGATTCCATTAGTGAAGGACAGGTTTGTCGTGGCAAGTAGAGATTGCTGTGGCAATTAAGGAGAATACTAAAGAGATTGCCGTGGCAGTTGAGGATAATAGTGAAGGAGTTGTCGAAGCTGATTGCCGACGATATCTGGATAAGTCCGCCAAACTTTAGGATAAATATGAAAATGCAAGGGATAATTTCCCCAGATTTGGATTTACACGTAGAGTCGGACAAAGATAAAGGCTCAAATTTGTGAAGAGTTTTTAGAGATAAAGATAACAGAGATTAATTATCTCTTATTCAAATTAATTCAAGCTTAATCCTATCCTCATCAATAACAAATCTGATCGCAAACTTTCTTACAAATAGAAGATCAAATCGCAGCTTTGAGGGGGATTTTTTTGATCGACGAGAGAGAGAGAAGGGCTGATCGCACAACTCCAACACATTTTCTTCTTTATTTTTTATGCGATTCATGTTGGGGAATCATTCTTTTGTATTTCTTTCAAACCCAGCCATGAACTAAATCAAATTGGCTAGGGTTATTTGGGTTTGTGGTGTGATAAATGATTGGATTTTTTTGGTTCTTGATTTTCAATAAATTTTGATGTTTTTTCATTCTTGGTTCTTAAATTTCCATATTGAGAGAATTGGGAAAGGATCTCGAGTGTTATCCATTTATCTAGGCCCGAGAGAGTTAGATTCATGAAACAAATGAACATGATTCACATTCGAACGAACGTTGGTGAAAATTAATCCACTTTAGGAATAAGGATCATATTTTATTGGCTAAGAGGAGTGTAAGTTCGATTGTTGTTCACCCGAGGTTAACACAGGGATGTATCACCAAGGCATGCACAAATAATCAGTTCTTTTGTTAGGGATAATAGAAAGACATTGAAGAACACTTCGCCGAGCTTCAAAGAAAGAACCCAGTTACCTCGGCATTAAAACCGGTCTGAGTTGCCTCAGCATAAATTGTGACCTAGATGCCATGACAATTCAGTTGGTCTTAGTTGCCATAGCAATAAAGTTGCCTCAACAATTAATTTTTGCGACGATCCATTCAGCAATTGCTCCACTACTCACGATAACCCAACCTACTTTCTTATTCGATTACATTTTCCATTTATTTTACTTGTTTAATTATTTTACTTGTTATTCCCAAACATCTATAATCACTATTTATTTCTCTTTTTAGTGGAAGAAGTTAGAAACTAGAGTTTCACCAATCCTTATGGAGATGAAATCTTTACTATACTATTACTTGCGACGTGTATACTTGCACCAATTGTGAAGCACTCAAAACACACAAATTTTTGGCACCGTTGCTGGGGATTGGCAATAAGCTAATAATTTTTAGTCGAAGAAGTTAGAAACTTTTATTTATTTTATTTTATTTTATTTTTGTGTTCGGTTTCAATAAGCTAATAACTTTGGTTTTGCATTGGTGTATGACCAGGGCGAGACTGAAAACACCAGATTATCCATTTGAAACAGAGATCGAACATATTTTTCGTAGACGGAGAAGAGAGTTGAAAGGAGAAATGACATATCCATCTAATGATCCAGTTGGCAATCAGAATGCTGCAGCATGAGGTGTGGTAGCTCTACCGGATCAACCTGTTATTATACGAAATAGACCCATCTAGGACTACATAAAGCAAGATCTTGACGGTCTCACTCTAGGAGTTTTCACACCTAAGATTCAAGTCGCCCACTTCGAGTTGAAGCTAGTAATGTTTAACATGATAAATACAGTTGGTCAGTTTGGCAGATCAAGGACTGAGGATGCAAGACAACATCTCAAAACGTTCTTAGAAATCTGTGATTCATTCAAGCAACAAGGAGTTCCTGATGACGTCCTAAGGATGAAATTATTTCCATGTTCATTGAGGGATAGGGCAAAAACATGGTTAAATAGTTTCCCATATGGATCTTTAGAATCTTGGACAGATCTATGTTGGAGTTTCCTTTCTAGATTTAGTTTTACAAATATGATTGAGAAACTGTGTAATGACATCACTTCTTTTCGTTAGGCAGATGATGAGTCCATGTACGAGGCTTGAGAGCGGTATAAAGAGCTTTTACGTAAATGTCCCATGCACGGATTCAGAGATTGGACGCAAGTAACAATGTTATACAATTCAGTCAACGCACCGACAAGGTTGATGCTAGATGTCTCGTCGAATGGCACACTTCTAGACAAATCAGCAGGGGAAGCTTGGGAGATTTTGGATAGACTTTCCAAGAATGATTATCAGTTCCCAACAACTAGAAGGGGAATAGTCAAGTGAAATGCCTCGGTAATTGAGCTTGATTTGTTAGATACTATTTCAGGACAGTTGGCCATATTAACAATTTGGTTAAGAATATGCAGCGACCCAACAACACATAGGAAATCAAGGTAGTAGATGCATTTTTTAATTTATCTAATAATAACCATGATTCTTCTGAGTGTCCACAGAACCCAGAGTCAGGTTTTTATGTTGGAAACTACAACCGGGGCAAAAATTCATACTCCAACACGTACAATCTAGCATGGCAAAAGCACCCCAATTTTTTATGGAGTAACCAGAGTAATTCCATTAACAGACCCATCAGAATACAGAGGCAACATGATTCCAGCAGAACATGTCACGGTAACAGATGCCTCAGCAACAATCAACAGCAGCTAGTTCTTTGGAAAACTCTTTAAATACTTTCATGTTTAAAACTAAATCTTATATAGCTGAGACTAGTAAATTCATGAAAGAGACTAAAGATTTTATTAACAGGACCGAGGTGAAAATGCAGAGTCAAGGAGCAGCTTTGAAAGCATTGGAGATGCAAGTTGGGCAATTTGCCCAGTTCCTGAATACAAGACCACAAGGCGGTCTACCCAGTGACACTGAGGTTGTACGAGGAACGGGCTATGAAAAATGTAAGATGGTTACTACCCGGAGTGGATCAAAAACAAAGATGGACCTATCCAATTTGAGGATAGAAATCCTGTTCAGAAAGATGTATCCAACAAAAATGCCACAACAATCATTAATAATGAGCCTTCAGCAGTTTCCACGGCAAGCCCATCCAATAGTCCCAAGCTAGATGAAACGGGCAAGGACAAGGAGATCAGATTGCCACCGTCATTCCCACAGAGACTAAAGTGGCAAAAACACGATTACCAATTCAAGAAGTTTCTTGACATCCTAAAGCAAGTCCACGTTAACTTGCCACTGATGAAGCAATAGAACAAATGTCGAACTATGCTAAGTTCCTTAAAGACATTGTCTCTAAGCAGACTAGGCTATGAGAGTTTGAGACAGTTGTTGTGATGGAGGGATGTTTGGCGATGTTGCACAACCGAATCCTACCCAAGCTAAAAGATCTCGACAGTTTTACAATACCTTGTGCAATCGGAAATCACTATATCGAGAAGGCGTTATGCGATCTTGGAGAAAGAATAAACCTTATGCCAAAATTTATTTTTCAAAGATTGGGCATAGGGAAGGCGAGACTCACTACAGTTATGTTACAGCTTGCGGATAGATCTATTGCATCTAGAGGGAAAATTGAGAACATTTTGATAAGAGTTGATAAATTTATTTTTCCCATTGATTTCATTGTTTTAGATTGTGAAGCAGATAAGTTCGCACCTATTATCCTTGGGAGACCGTTCTTAGCAATAGGAAGGACCTTGATTGATGTCGAGAGAGGAGAGCTCACTATACGGGTGAATGGCCAGCAAGTCAAGCTGAATGTTTTCCAAACCCTAAAGCAAGCTGATGACCTAGAAGAATGCTAAGTCATTCAAGTCACAACCGAATTTAATTTTGATATAGAGGAGTATTTCCAGAGAAATCATATTTTCAAGCTTTATTACGAGGAGCAGAATAAAGCAAATTGGATTGTAAGTCGACTGGGTAAAATTTTTTGAATCTTTAGATTACTCAGGTAAGGAAGGTAAAATCGAAAAACCCTCATCGAGTGTTCAAAGAAACCATTACTATTTATTTATTTAGCGATAACACCTAGTTATTTTTTACTCGGTTGATTGACATGTTGGCAAGGCACAAAAGGTTAGGTTGGACAAGACTTAGGCTCAGTGTATTGATAAGTGTTGTACTATTTTTATTACCCTTTTTACTCATTCAGTTGCATTAATTCATGCATTAATTCATGTTTCTTTCCATTGTTGAGCTTGATTACATAACTTGGTGATTTTGTGGAAAAAAGATGCTTTGGTGTGTTTTTGGTGTGTTTTCACTTGTAAACAAGGCTGGGATCAGTAATGCATGAAGGAGAGCAAGAGCTAGGCAATGCTTGAAGGAGATTGCTAGTTGCCAAGGCAATTTTGACAAAGAATTAGATGATAGGAGTCGAAATTGATGACTAGATAAAGCTAGTTGACATGGGCAATGTTAAATTCCAAAGGAGTTTGATTTCCATGAAGAGGTTAAAAGAAATTAAATCCAAGAAGATAGGCAAGTTCTTTTAAATATAATACCAAAATTATATTCTTTAAAGATAATTTAATTCCAACTTAACTTCCTCCTCAAGAAGGATTTTGATGACTATTTAAAGGACCAAGCCCAAGATGACATGGAGCATCAATTTTCAAAGTTTGTTCATTCTTGGTTCTTAATCTTGTTTTGAGTGAATGGGAGAGGACTCGTAACTTCATCTATTTATCTAATATCGAGAGAGTTAGATTCAAGAAACGAATGAGCATGGTCTTTATTCAATCAATTGATGGTGAAGACTAATCCGGCTTAGGAATAAGTTTAGGATTTAAAAGGCTAAGAGTAGCGTAAGATTGGTCGTTGTTCACCCTTGATTCACGTAGGGATATATTATCAAGGCATGCAGAAATAGCTAGAGTTTCAACTTAGGGATAAGAAGAAACCATTGAAGAACGTTTCGCCGAACTTTGGAAGTGAATGCTCAATTGCCCAAGCAATCGACCCATCCTTAATTGCCCAGGCAATCGCGGGAGCATTGCCCAGGCAATCTGATCAGACAACGACGGGGAATTGCCCTAGCAACCAACCAGGCAACACGGCAGAATTGCCCTGGAAATCAATCAGGCAATTGCAACCAAATTGCCCTGACAATCGACTAGGCAATCGTAACAAAATTGCCCTGGCAATCCGGCTGCTACTCAATCACCACGACGAACCATTCGATCATCACTCCACAACTCACGATAACCCGGCCTACACTCTCTTATTTGATTACATCTTTATTTTATTTATTGCTCTTAGTTTACTTGTTAATTAGAACTCCTATTATCAATTGTGTTTTTATTTTCACAGTGCAGTAACTTAAGCAAAGTGGCCCAAACCAATCCCTGTGGAGACGATATCGATACTCATATCACTTTATTACTTGCGACGTGTATACTTTCACAATTGAGTAGCACTTATTACACGCAACATGTATGCACAAGATCTTATTATAGAATGGTCATAAAACTTCAATTGAGGCTCAAAGAAGACTAAACCCTGCCATAAAGGAAGTCGTGATGCAGGAAATCATTAAGTGGCTTGACGCGAGTATCATATATCTTATCTCTAACAGTACATGGGTAAGTCTAGTACAATGTGTACCGAAAAAGGAAGGTATCACCATGGTAAGTAACGAAAACAACAAACTTATTCCAACTAGGACTGTTACTGGTTGGAGAGTTTGTATGGATTACCTCAAGTTAAATAAATCTACTAGGAAAGACCATTTCCCTTTACCCTTTATTGACCAAATGCTTGATCATCTTATAGGTAAATCATTTTATTGTTTTCTTGATGGATACTCAGGTTATAACCAAATTGTCATAGCACCAGAGGATCAAGAAAAGACCACATTTACGTGCCCTTATGGTACATATGCATTTCGAAGGATGTCGTTCAAACTATGCAATGCTCTGAAAACCTTCCAAATATGTATGATGGCAATTTTCTCCATCATGGTAGAAGATAAGGAAATCTTCATGGATGACTTCTCGGTATTCAGAGATAGTTTCGACAATTGCCTCAACAATTTGGATAAGGTGTTGGCACGCTATGAAGAAGTTGTTCTAGTGTTAAATTAGGAGAAGTGCCAATTTATGGTGGATGAAGGTATAGTGCTTGGGCACAAGATCTCATCGAAGGGAATTGAGGTAAACAAAGCCAAGGTGGACGTGATTGAGAGATTGCCACCACTAAATTTAGTCAAAGAGATCCAAAGTTTTCTCGGACATGCAGGTTTTTACATAAGGTTTATTCATAATTTTTATTTGATTTCTAAACCCTTGTGTAAACTACTTAAACAGGACAAGGCTTTTCATTTTGATTAATCTTGCGCCAAGGCATTTGACACCCTTAAGAAGCAACTTGCCACATCACCCGTTGTCATTCCACCTGATTGGCCCTAATCTTTCAAGCTCATGTGTGATGCAAGCAATTACGCTGTAAGGGTTGTTTTAGGAAAACGAAAAGGTAAGGTTTTCCAGGTGATATATTATGCTAGTAAAACCCTTAATAATGCTCAATTGAGTTACACCACGATGGAAAAGGAACTACTAGCCATAGTTTTCGCATTTGACAAGTTTCGTTCCTACTTGATTGGTACAAAGGTAATTATCCACATTGACCATTCGACAACCAATTATTTGATTGCTAAAAAAGATTCCAAACCTTGTTTAATTTGTTGGATTTTGCTTTTACAAGAATTTGACATTGAAATTAAGAAAATGAAAGGAATGGAGAACCAGGTTGTTGATCACTTGTCAAGGTTGGACGGTGGAGAAATAGACATTGACTCCTTGTAGATCCATGATGCATTACCAGGCGAGCAGTTGTTAGTAGCCACGGCAACACCTAGTATGCAAATCTAGTAAATTTTCTGGTTAGCAGTATATTACTTTATGACCTTACTCACCAAGGAATGAAGCGGTTCCGACATGATGCTAAGCATTATTATTGGGACGAGCCTCTGTTGTTTAAACAAATTGAAGATCATGTCATACGACGATGTGTTCCCGAGGAGGAACATCAAAATATTCTTCGACAATGCTATTCTTCACCCTACGGAGGGCATTTTGGAGGAACTCGCACAACAGCCAAAGTTCTACAGTTTGGTTTTTACTGGCCCACTCTTTATACAGATGCCCATGATTTCTACAAGGGGTGTGACCGTTGTCAACGAACGGGAAACATATCAAGGCGGCACGAGACGCCATTGTAGAATATCCTTGAGGTCGAATTGTTTGATGTGTGGGGCATCGATTTTATGGGGTCCTTTCCATCATCATTCGACAACCTCTATATCTTACTCGCCGTGGACTATGTGTCCAAATGGGTGGAGGTAGTTGCAGTTCCCAAGAATGATTCAAATACTATGCAACGATTCTTGCAAACGAATATCTTTACACGGTAGCGACACCAAGGGCAATTATTAGTGATGAGGGAACACATTTTGACAATAAGCTGATTGCCAAGATGTTGGAGCACTTTGGAGTGACACATAAAATTGCCACAGCATACCACCCGTAGACTAAAGGGCAGGATGAAATTTCCAACTGTGAATTGAAAGGGATCCTTGAGAAAGTTGTTAATCTTTCTCAAAATGATTGGTCTTTGAGAATTGATGACGTACTTTGGGCCTACCGAACAGCATATAAGACACCCTTAGGCATGTCTCCTTACAGACTTGTGTACGACAAGACTTGCCATCTACTAGTGGAGATCGAGTATAAGGCCTATTGGGCTATAAAGACCGTGAATATGGACTGGGAAAGTGCAGGGCAAAAGCGTCTATTGGACCTAAACGATATAGAAGAGTTTTGTGCCTTAGCTTACGATAATGCCAAGATTTACAAAGAAAAAAATGAAACGTTGGCATGACAAGAAGCTACTGCCGCAGCAATTCTTGCCAGGGCAACTGGTGCTTCTCTTTAATTCTCGATTAAAACTCTTTTAGGGAAATTGAAGTCAAGAAGGTCTGGGCCATTTGAGGTAGTAAAACCTTTTTCCCATAGAACTGTTGTGATCAAGTCAACTGTGGACGGTCATGAGTTTAAGGTTAACGAACAATGGTTAAAGCACTACGTCGGTACCCATGTTGAGCGTGACAAGGAAGTAGTAACCTTAGAGGATGCATGAAAATGATTTTCTTCTGTTTCTTTAATTTTTTTCAATTTATTTTTCTTTTCTTCTTTTTATTTTTATTTTATTTTATTTGGATATTTTATTTTATTTTCTTTTTATTTCGTTTTTATATTCATTTCTATTATTGAGATATTTATCTTTTTATATTTATCTTTATTTTGTTTTTATCTTTTAATTTATTTTGATATTTATCCTTTTATTTTTATTTTTATTTTTGAATTTTAGGATAAGAGTTTCAAAGGATAAGAAGTTGGGCTTAGGATAAAATTTTACTCCACCATTAACCCTCATCTTCCCATTTACTCTATCTTTCCTTTTACTCTTACATCATCTTTGAACTCTTAAGTTTTTCTTTCTCGTTTTTCTCTTTTCCAATCAAGAACCAAAAGTCATGGCCAAGAATCTCAAGAATATGCCCAAGGTGAGCTCTTCAAGAAAATTTGAACCATCTTTCCACCAGTTTGCAACCCCATGCATTCAGATTCGGACGATTCTATTTCTGCACCGATGAAGTCCCCACCGGCCGTGCCATCAAAATTGTAATCGAAGCGTAAAGCCTCAAACCTAGAAGAGGCCACAAAAGAGGATGACCCAGGCTAAGAGATTCGGAGACAATGGTTTTTGATGCACCACCAATGTCAAGGCAACAACCACCACGAGCCGGAAAAAGGACCAAGCAAATGGCTCGAAGGAAACTAGTGATATCAGGTGATGACCTCACCGACTAACTCATTTGCATCTCATTTTTTTATTTTATTTTGTTTGTTTTTACATGCATTGAGAACAATGCTTCTCACGGTAATCAATTCTTCGCGCCACGGTTCTGACGGTTGAAGTCAGATAAGAAGCATGTTTTTTGTGGTAATTGTTAGTGCTTGAGGGCAAGCAATAGTTCTAGTTTGGGGTGTGATAATTGTGTAAAAGTACTATTTTTCTTACCTTTTTTACTCATATTATTGTTAGACTTAGGCTCATTTTAGTTGCATTGTTAGGCATTCATGCATAGTTTCCTAGTTTCCTTGGTCATTGAGCTTGGTGGTTTACTTTGATAGTTTTTGTGGAGAATTCACTACTAGTTTACTTCTTTTTTTGCATGATGGATTGTCGTGGCAAGTACGGACATTATTGAAGGAATTGCCGAAGCTGATTGCCGCGGCATATTGGGATTAAACTGGATAAATACAACATTATCCATAGATTATCCAAAAATTAAAGGATAAAGCCAGATTCAAAATTCAAGCTCCTGGTCAGATAGGGTTCACTTTTCCACGGGTTTCAACTGCAATTAAACTCTTCATCTTCATCTACAAAAGGAGATCGCATATCTGGATAAAGAGTCCATTATCCGCAGAATTATCCAAACGCAAGGATAATTATCTCAAATATGAATTTCAAATGACTGATCCGATAAGGATCAAATCTCCATGGAATTCAAATGCGTTCAAATCCTTCCTATCAACAAAAAGTTGATCGCATCATCTCTTTAAATACAAGAATTATCCAAACCCAAATAACCCCATCCAATTTAAAGAGATGATGTGATCATCTTTTTGTTGATAGGAAGGATTTGAACGCATTTGAATTCCATAGAGATTTGATCCTTATCTGATCGGTTATTTGAAATTTGCAGTTGAGATAATTATCCCTTGCGTTTGGATAATTCTGCAGATAATGGACACTTTATCCAAATATGCGATCTCCTTTTGTAGATGAAGATGAAGAGTTTAATTGCAGTTGAAACCCGTGGAAAAGTGATCTCTATCTGATCAGGAGCTTGAATTTTGAATCTGGCTTTATCCTTTAATTTTTAGATAATCTATGGATAATGTTGTATTTATCCAATTTAATCCTAATATGTCATGGCAATCAGCTTCGGCAATTCCTTTAATAATGTCCCTACTTGCCACGACAATCCATCCTGCACAAAAAGAAGCAAACCAGCAGTGAATTCTCCACAAAAACTATCAAAGTAAACCACCAAGCTCAATGACCAAGGAAACTAGGAAACTATGCATGAATGTCTAACAATGCAACTAAAATGAGCCTAAGTCTAACAATAATATGAGTAAAAGGGTAAGAAAAATAGTACTTTTACACACTTATCACATGGGGTTTGTTTCAAATTTAGTGGCATTTATTTTTGTTATCTCATGTTAGGTTACATATGTTACTTGCCAAGTCTCTTACTTGATTAAACTGCCTCAATCTATTATGCTATCTTATGATGAATTTTTGCCACTTCACTTACATAATAAAATCTTAGATTTTAGGATTAGCATGAAGAGTACTTGGAATTTTGCTATGATGTTGATTATTGGTTGACACTGTTGTGACTTGTTGATTAAGGAAGACCTAGTGAACTTTAGGTTATTTAAAATTGGGTAATTTGTGCTAGAGGTACCTATCCGGCTCTAGCCTAAAATACAATTTGAATTAAGATAATTTCTTACTAGAGGTGCCCATCTGGCTCTAGTTTTTTCTGCATTAAGAATCACTGGAGGTGCCTAAAACTGGCTCTAGTTGATTAAATTTAACAAAGAAATTGCCTTGCTAGAGGTGTCTAAGACTGGCTCTAGCGGACTTAATTGCCCCGGCAAATAGTTCGATAAAACCTATTGTTCGCTTGGAATCCTATTAGTTGATTTGCACACAACTCCGCACACACATTTTCACTAGCATTGTAGTTCGATGTTAAGTAATTCTTCGTGCTATCCGAAGATCGAAAGCTAATCAACTTTTTGCCACGGTTTTGAGGATTGAAGTCAGGTAAGAAGTATGCTTTTGGTGGTAAGGGCCTTGACAGGTAATTGTTAGTTTTTTTCATTGCTTGAGGATAAGCAATAGTTTAAGTTTGGGGTGTGATTAGTGTGCAAAAGTATTATTTTTCTTGCCCCTTTTACTCATATTATTGTTAGACTTAGCCTCATTTTAGTTGTATTGATAGGTTCATGCATAGTTTCCTAGATTATTTCTTTATCAGGTTTGATATTGCACTTTCACTGGTTTTCGTGGAAAATTCGCTGCTAGTGTGCTTTATTTTGTACAAGATAGGATTGTCGTGGCAAGTGGAGATTGTTGTGGCAATTAAGAAGAACACTAAAGAGATTGTCGTGGTAATTGAGGAGAATACTAAAGGATTTTCCGAAGCTGATTGTCGACGATATCTGGATAAGTCCGCCTAACTTTAGGATAAATACGAAAATGCAAGGGATAATTCCCCAGATTTAGATTTACATGCAGAGTTGGATAGAGATAAAGGCTCAGATATGTGAAGAGTTTTTGGAGATAAAGATAAAAGAGATTAAGTATCTCTTATTTAAATTAATTCAAGCTTAATCATATCCTCATCAACAAAAAATATGATCACAAACTCTCTTACAAATAGAAGATCAAATCGCAACTTTGATGGACATTTTTTGGATCGACGAGAGAGAGAGAAGGGCTGATCGCACAACTCCAACACATCTTCTTCTTTATTTTTTATGTGATTCATGTGGGGAATCATTCTTTTTTAATACTTTCGAACCCAGCTATGAACTAAATCAAATTGGATAGGGTTATTTGGGTTTGTGGTGTGATAAATGGTTGGATGTTTTTGGTTCTTGATTTTCAATAAATTTCAAAGTTTGTTCATTCTTGGTTCTTAAATTTCCATATTGAGAGAATTGGGAGAAGATCTCGAGTGTTATCCATTTATCTAGGCTCAGAAAAGTTAGATTCAATAAACGAATGAACATGATTATCATTCGAACGAACGTTGGTGAGAATTAATCCACCTTAGGAATAAGGATCATATTTCAATGGCTAAGAGGAGTGTAAGATTGGTTGTTGTTCACCCGAGGTTAACGCAGGGATGTATCACCAAGGCATGAACAAATAACCAGTTCCTCTATTAAGGATAACAGAAAGACATTGAAGAACACTTCGCCGAGCTTTGAAGAAGGAACCCAGTTGCCTCGGCATTAACACCAGTCCGAGTTACCCCGGTATAAATTGTGACCTAGATGCCACGGCAAATCAGCTGGTCTTATTTTCCACAACAATCAAGTTGCCTCAGCAATCAATTTCCATGACAGTCCATTCAGCAATTGCACCACTACTCACGATAACCCAGCCTACTCTCTTATTCGATTACATTTTCCATTTATTTTTACTTGCTTAATAATTTTACTTGTTATTTCCAAACATCTATCATCACTATTCATTTCTCTTTTAGTGCAAGAAGTTAGAAACCATAATTTTACCAATTCCTGTGGAGACGATATCTCTACTATACTATTACTTGCGACGTGTATACTTGCACCAATTGCGAAGCACTCAAAACATGCAACACCATGCATGTGACATATTCTCAACATATCCTTAAATCACTCTCAAGTAATGATTTCACTTTGCAGCTTGGCATTTAATGTAGGTGACTGGAATCTCAAAAGGAACTTTTGGCATAAATCTGCCAATGTAGTGTCTGAACCAGGTGGCAATGAATTTAGCCAAAATTTTTCCCTATCTCGCAAGGAAAATGAAAAGAGCTTTAGCCTTATTGTCTTTTCAGTCACACCAGGCTGGTGGAATAGTTGGCAAATCTCCAAGAATTGCTTCAAATGTTGTCTTGGGTCTCTAGTAGGTGATCCATCAAACCTACCTACATTCATTAGCATTTGAATCATTATCCGTTTATGTTTAAAATAAACCATATTTACCTTTGGAATGATCATTCCTGGCATCAAATCATCTATGGTGGGTGCTAGGTATTCTCTAATAGATCATTTTTTAGGTACTTGAGTAGCAATAACATGAGTGGATGGTTTAACTGCAAGTATCGCCGGTATCTCCTAGTTATTGGGATTATTTAGGACACCTCCTAGTTCATAATTCTCGTCACAAGCCTTTTCTTAACCTGCGTAGGGTTCTTTCAATTTCTGAATCGTATTGTAAATCTTCTTTCGCAGTGATGCTCCTGTACATATACCAAATGAAATAAATTAAACAAAAAAACGAGAACAAGTAAAAAATCAAAACAATTAATCCCCTTGCAATCCCTGACAATAGCGCCAAAAACTTATCGATGTAATATTGCATGTCAAAAGATTAAGTATTCAATGTAAATATGCAAGTAAATAGTGCCAAGAATACGTCTTTTACGTGCAAGTATACACGTCAGCAAGTAATACAGTAGTGAGTTGAGTATCGTCTCCATATAGATTGTCTAGGAATAAATTGCCATGATTACAAATGATTTTGATATGAAAGTTGGATTTAAGATTAAGAAAAATAACTAAGGAAAAATAAAATAAAAGTTCAGGCAGTTTGGCAAACAAGTGTATTCAAATGGTGACGGGTATTGGCAAAGGATGCTTGGATTTCACATTAGCTATGCTAGCGATTAATAACTTCAGCTTTGGTTTTATTATTGAGCATATTTTAAGAGTGACATTGCCTCTGTCGATGGTAATACCCTAAGTTAACCATGTTAAAACACATATATGTCTATAATGAAGCATTTCATTAAGTAACTTGAGTAAGTTTTAATCTATGCTCCTAAGGGGTAGATTCACTTCCAAAGTAAGCTCAACTACTTGAACATCTTCTGTCAAATTTTCTCTCGTTAATACCTGAAAACTAATTGTCACCCCTCAAGTATGTTAAGATATTAAGGCGTAATAAGCAAACAATGCCAACTATCGTATGGCAAAGAATTTAGGGAAATAAAGTGTTAGCCAGATAAAAAATAATGCCAAGGTATTCAATTATTAAAAGCTGAAATAATTGAGCGTTTCATCTCAAAAACATCCCCAACCAACTTAAAGAAATTAGTTCATAGTTGGGGGAACCATCAAATTATTTTCAACAAACACCATCATAAAAACATAATTAAGCCGAAAGAGAAATGGGCAGTGAAGAAGATCCATCGATGCAGCCCTTCAATGGCTCCAAAGCTCTCGACTATCCTAGTTGAACTAGAAGTCGCCCTCTTCACCAAGGTGTAGCCTCCGCTTTTTTCGTTCATCGATTCATTGTTGGGACTCCTTTAAATAGGCATGCATGGAACCCCTAGATTGGGTTTTAAATTTGAAATCTAATTGTGCAATAGGATAAGCGTGTATATCTTTTTATCCTCTTTTGAATTTGATATGATCAGGTTTTGACTAGGGCTGATGTTATCGGACTTTGATCTTTTGCCAACGAGCTTGGCATTCTTCTTTTGCCAACCAAGTTTGGCAATCTTCATCCTACATTGCCAACTCGACTTGTATTTCTCTACTGGTTTTTGGGTTTTGCTCTGCCAACTGCTCATGTTCTGCTCTTGCCAACCTACTCTTGTACACCAAAGCAAAGAAATACACCTTTACTCTGGCAAAAAAACCGTTCCCTAGCTACTTAATGCAAATGCATGATTTTACTAACTAATACATGAATATATACTAAAAGGCAAGCAAAAGCATGACAATATGTATAGGAAAAACAATACTTTTGAGGAGTTAACAGTTACACTCAAGAAGAATGAATTGATTTTGATGAAACCTATGCACCCGTAGCTAGAATGGAAGGTATTAGGATGTTACTTGCATTTGCATGTTATCATGAATTCAAGCTTTTTCAACTGGATGTTAAAAGTGCTTTTCTAAATGGTTTTATAAACGAAGAAGTGTATGTAAAACAACCACACGGTTTTGAAGATCCAAAATATTTAAACCATGTTTTTTAAACTCTCAAAAGCTTTATATGGTTTGAAACAAGCTCCTAGAGCTTGGTATGAAAAATTGTCAAAATTTCTTATTGAAAAAAGGTTTTGACAAATGGAATGTTGATACTACATTTTTTATTAAAAGAAAAGGCATAGACATTTTAGTAGTTCAAATTTATGTATATGATATCATTTTTGGTTCTACGAATGAATTGCTTTGCCAAGAATTTGAAATGAGCATGATGGAGGAGCTCTCATTCTTTTTTGAGACTCCAAATCAAACAAATAAAAAATGGCATCTTTTTCAATCAAGCAAAGTACATCAAAGACATGCTCAAGAAGTTTGGCTTGGAGAATGTAAAACCTCAAGCCACACCAATGAGTTCTTCTACAAAGCTTGACAAAGATAAAAGAGGTAAGAGTGTTGATCTTAAGCTTTATAGATCTACGATAGGATCTTTGCTTTATCTTACTGTAAGTAGACCGGATATCATGTTTAGTCATTGCTTGTGTGCTAGATTTCAAGCTAGTCATAGAGAATCACTCCTAAAAGTCGTTAAAATAATCTTTAGATACCTTATAGACACCCCTTGTTTAGGTCTTTGGTATCCTAGAGACTCATGCTTTAGTTTGCATGCTTACTCAGATGCAGATTATGGAGGTTGTAAGATAGATAGAAAGAGTACCTCCGGTACTTATGAACTTCTAGGTAGTATGATTATCTTGTGGTTTTTTAAGAAGCAAAAATAGCATAGCTCTATATACCACCAAGGTGAAATATATTTCGGTCGGTAGTTGTTGTGCTCAAGTCCTTTGGATGAAGCAACAACTCTTAGATTATGGAATTGATGTAGGTACCATCCCCTTTAAAGTGTGACAATAGTAGTGCTATTTGTCTTTCTAAGAATCCCATCCAATATTCTAGAACCAAGCACATAGAGATAAGACATCATTTCATTAGGGACCATGTCTTGAAAAATGATGTTGTTCTAGAGTATGTAGACACCTTGAACCAATTAGTAGATATCTTTACCAAACCTTTAGACAAAGAGCATTTTTGGACTCTTAGGAGATAGTTAGGGCTTACTAGCCTATCTTGAACCTTAGAGCCTTGCTTTGTGTTAAAATCTTGCTTGAATTTGGTTGATTTTGATGTTTATGTGATTTTTATCCTATATGCATCTATTCTTGTTGTTAGGGGGAGCTTGCATCTGCTTTTGCCCATTCATGATGATCTCATATCATATTCATATATATCGATTCGATTAAATTCGAATTTCTGGATCCCTTACAACCAAATTTGTCAAATTTGGTCAGGGGGTATCGATATGGGGTATACCATATCGATACAAGTATCAGGGGCATCATTTCGGTATAGGTTAACCTGTACCGATACGGGTAAAATTTGTACCGGTACACAGTTTCGATACGCACTTTCGCGTATCGGTACGCGTAACTACTGGAGTTTTTAAATGACCATTAAATGAGGCTTTCCTATTTTCAATCAAACTCAAACTTTTCCCTCAAAAACCCTAGTCGGCCTCTCCTATTTAAACCCTTCAAATCCCTTATTTTTTCATCAAAATTCATCAAATCTTTTGAGGGCTTTTGTTTTCAACATCAAACCCAAGAAATTCCATCAAGCTTTGTGCAAAATCATCTCTTCATTCATCCATCATCCATTTTCAAGGTAAAAACCTAACTTTCTTTAAGTTTAGTTTTTCTTTATATTTGTATAATTTTTATGTGTAAAATTTATATTTTTATAACATACATATATTATCTTTCAAAGATTTTACAAAAAAAATTCAAAACTAAAATTTTTCAATTCGAATATAAAATTATACTCGTATATTTTATTTTATAGTTTTCAAGTTTTAATATTACCAAAAATTTTCTTTGCACTTGTATATGTTTTTAAAATATAAAATATAGATTTTTATCTTACCTTGATCATTGGATTGATTTATTGGATTGAATGTGATGTTTATGCATCCATATATTTTGTCGGTTGAACTTTTCAGGTTTTAACCATGCTTCCTAAGAAAAGATCAAAAAAAGAGTGGGGATCAAGTTCTAAAACTCTAAATCCTAATCCCAATTTCAAAAACAATGGTACAAAACCAAACCTAAACCATTTTTTATGCAATGCTTTAATGAGCCACAATATCCTCACGTTATGGATCATTTTAAACAATATCAATCTTTTAAAATCAATCGTGAGCTTGTTGTTTCTATACCTTTTATGACTTTCGATGAATTTCACTTTCGCTATCTTGATTTAATGAGGCAATGGAAGTTCATACCTTTTTTAAGCATACCTGACATTTTTTATAAAAATCTTGTTCTTATTTTTTACTCCAATGCCCGACATATTTTAAACCGAGAGAAAACTGATGTTATTGCTATTGAGTCTTATCTCATGGGACAAAAATTTCAACTTGATTCTTTAAAAATTGCAAGTCTTTTGGGGTATGGATGATGTGGGTATAGATGATGAAAATGCTTTTGGTCACACCTATAGTGGCTCTGTATCCGTACTTGATGCCCATGAGCATTTTCTTCACCTTCTCATCACTTGGTGGTTTCGACCATCTGGTGGTAAGTGGTCTACATTCTCCAAGTAGATGAATTTTGGCTACATTGTTTCTGTAAGGGTAAGCGTCCAAACCTAGCCCAAATTATGTTTGCCGAGCTAGTCTTCCTTGTCCAAACTCGTCATACCTCCATTGTGACATCTTTCATATATGGCACCACCTTGAGCTACATGTTCCATAAGCTTGGGATTGATTGCTTCTTTGATATTGGATTGTCTCTCACTGATCATATCGATGATCATTCTCTCCGGCAAGCCAAGTTTACCTATTACAATGGAGAATAGATTCGTATTGTGGATCTCCCCGATAATGCTCAACCCGATCCCGTGGTGAATGTTCTGATTGCTCTGGAGGCTCCAGTTGCTCCACCTTCCCTTGATGCTCTCATGGCCTACCTTGATAGGAATTTTGCTACCATGGACACTCGTTTTACTGAGATGAACACAAGGTTTGATACTCTTGATGCTCGTTTCAATTCCTTGGATGCTCGAGTGACCTCCATTGAGACTCGCCAAGCTTCGATGGACATGACCCTCACAGCGTTTCATAGAGAATGGCGTGGTCATGCTCTTGGTGATGATGGTGTGGAAGATGACGACGAGGATAAAGATGAGGATGGAGATGACTCTTAGGCTTTGCATCTTATCCATATCATATCATATCATATTAGGATTTGAGTTTTATGCACCTTTGTCTTTTATTTGATTTCCTATGACATTATGCTTTGAATATTTTATGCTTTTGGATTATGTTTTAAGTTGGATATTTTTAATGTTGCTTTGAATTATGCTTTCAATTTTATAATATTTATGTTGTTTAAATATATTTTAGAGATTATATTGCCTTTTTTGCTTTGATTGCCCTATTGATTTTGATCTAAAAAGGGGGAGAAGTATGGGAATACAAATTTTTCAAAGGTTTTCAAAAATTAATTAGCCTTAAAGAAAGCGAGAGTATTTTCAAAAGACTTAAAAATTTATTTTGGCTTTGTTATATCAAAAAGTGGGAGATTGTAAAACCTATATTTGATTTTGATATAACAAGGAATAACAAGGACTATTTTCTAAAAAAGATAAATTTTATGTACTCAAAAAGACTCACAAATTGACAATGATTTGAACTTAAAATATTTCCTAAATCAAAAACTTAAACCTCAAATATTTACTAAGTGTTTTGGTACTCAAATTAGCCAAATTAGTCTAGAAGTATCGATACGCCCTTAGCCGTATCAATACGGTTTTAGCTACATGAATTTCATTTTATACTTGATGGCTATAGGGTAATGATACGCATGTAGCCCTATCGGTACGCCATTCAACTTGAGAACCATTTTCCTTACAAGTATCGGTGCGGCCTTTTGCGTACCGATACGGGGTGTTAAGATTTTCCAAATCTTTTGCAATAAATATTTAATTGTTTCTTGTCAGTTTTAATGGAATCATAACTTTGAAAATCAGTTAACACGTATCGATACCCTCTTAGGCGTATTGATACAATTTTTTACACAACTTATCAGAATTTTAGTGAGCAAAAAAATCGATACGACCTTTACCGTACCGATACCCTTTTGTAAATATGCATGTTGCGTATCGATGAGGCTTCTCACATATCGATACCCCTTTGTACAATGACTCTTTCTTCTTATGGCAGGTACCAATATGCTTGCTCGAGTACCAATACCTCTGGCCACCAAACAACATTTATTGCAGGAAAATGGTAGCCCAACGGCTAGAACTAATATCTCATCTACCCAAACAGTTAGAAATCAATGAAGAGGGTATAAAAACAAGTTTCCAAAGCTTCAACAATAACTATTGATCAAGTCTAAAGCATTCAAGCATACATCCAACAATCTTTGAGCTTTTAGAGTCAAATTCTTGTAACCCACTAGAGTGTTTTTATTTGTAATCATTTTATTCAAGTTTGGGATTTTGAGTGAATTATAAATTGTGCAAACATTTAGCCTTTGAGAGGATTTTTCAATTTGCTTCATTTGTATTCTCTTTGTGAGGAATTCGTAAGACTTTGAGGTATAAGTCTTAAGAGAGAGTAAGGTTATCTCCTTTGGCCTCAAAAGGAAAGTAAATCTAGTAGATTTGAGAAAATCCTCAATCTGGATAGCTAAGTTAGTGGATGTAAACCTTGTTAGAAGGTTGAACCACTATAAATTCTTGTGTCCCAATCTTTTTATCTTTCCATATGTTTCTACCAATTTTTTAAATTGTCAATTCACCTCCTCTTAGCATTTCGCCATTGATTGATCATCTCAGCAGGTATCTACAATAAATTCAAATGATAACTAGTCGTTGAAGGCTCCGTATCGATAATCAAGGGTTGAGTATCGGTATGGAGCTTTGGGTACCAATACTCGAAGGAGCAAACCTGTACCAAAACTCCATACTAAAATTTTGGGGAAAAAACACTGCGTGTCGATACTCGACATGTTGTACCGGTACGAGATGTTGGGTATCGATACCGGGGTTAGGGTATCGGTACTCAAGGCATATTTTTATACTTAGACAATTTTGAAAACATTTGTTCAAGTCAATAACACTTCAAAAGCCTTTTAAACATATTTTTCAAGTTAAATGGACTTAGAATTATTTTTGAAATATTGCTTTAAGTCCAAAAATATTTTCCATCTTGTTATATCAAAATTAAATATCTTAACTACCATTTTTACGCACATGGTTTTTGTAAGAAGACACCAATCTTTCAAGCAAAACATGGACAAAATACCAAATAAGCCTTTTCACCATCTTCTTTATTCCAACTAAACGATTCATCAAGCCCAATAGCCAAGTAATAAGCCCACTAAGGTGTCCTTGAGCACCCGGTGGACCCAACACACAAGACCCACTAACAATCAGTAAGTCTAGTGAGTTGAGGCACTAGATCTCTTAAATAAGGTTTGAGTTCGAATCTTAACGTCTGAATAGAACAAATTGAGTTAGGAAGGTCACCCTATTATCGGTCTTTGCAGTACCTGATCCAAATTAGTCGTCAATAATTTAGATAACGTGGTCAAAAAAATAATCGTGGATCCCAAATCCTATAGCACCACTTAATCAAAAGAAGGAATGTATGGGATGATGCATGAATCATTTTACCAGTAGCTTCGTTGGAAACACTGAATTCAGCTGCGAATTTGTGGATAAATAAACGAGTGCTTTTCTCATTATTATCTCAGAATCTTTTCTAGATTTCCCAAAATTCATGCCAGATTTTGATTCAACAACCCTTTTTCTTATATCACGACATCAGTTGATTCATTGAATAGATATATATATATAGCTTTAAAGAGAGAGAAAACATCACAGAATCCTTTATGACTTGTGAAATAAACATCTTCTGTTCAACAATGAAACCTTGCTTGGCAGTTGTGTTCCTCTTTTATTTGTTGGGTAGGGCACCGGCCACTGTGGTGTATCTGATCAAGAATCTAAATTATGATGCTTAATGCATTAGGCTTGCACTTCTAGTCATGTTTATTATAATTGTGAACGTATTTAATGACATCATGATGAATTATCATGAATAAAAACTATTAAATTTAAAAATAACACTTCTTGACACCTCATTGCTCTATCTATAAAAATGGATACTTTGATCAGATTATCATGATACAAGAAAGGTCAAATTACGGTTTAGTCCCTACATTTTAATTAGGCAGATCTTATACTTTCATAATGTTATTAATCAGTTCTAATAGTTAAAACCATTTACTATTTCAGTTAAAATGTTGACAAAATTTCTTTTCCCTTAGAATAATTTCTTCTGCCTCTTCACTGATAACATTATGCCAACCATTGTAGTAAATAAATCCCAAATTTGATTAGTGTTGAGCTTAAATCTGAATAGTGATGAGTTTGACTTAGCTCGTTAAGAATTAAAGCGGAGTTAGTGCTCATTCAACACGAGTTGAGCTTGAGCAATGCTGAGTTCGACTCGGGTCATTAAGAACTTGAGTCGAATATTGACCGAGCTTTAATCGAGTCGGACTCAAATAGCTCACAGTCTGTCTCATTTTATTTACAACAGTATAATAAAAGGTATCAAAACCATAATTTAACCTATAAGAAAGGGGGTTGGTTTGCTTGAAAGTAGCCAGAATCTACGTGGAACTGAATTTTTTTTGTGTTATTTTGATTTGAAGAAGACATGGAATAAATGAAGGCAGCATCCCATGCTTTTTAACGTGCAATTCCTCAATTTTTGCTTTATTTTAATGGGTTTATTTATTTATTTGGGTGTGTGTATATTCGTGACTTGGGTGTGCTTGAAACTCTCTCTTGACGTTAACGACAACTCAATTGAACTGTCCTAACCCTCTTTTCCCCCTTTTCAGCAGCCTATCTTTTCCACCTAATTCTCAACTCATCTCTTTACAGACACTCGTAGTTGTAAGCTTATCTTCTCGCCCCTAAGACACTACCAAGATTTTGTTAACCAATCCTAAATACATTGTCTTAAATGCCTGGCATTTTTCTAAACCACATATCTTTCCACCTAATTCTCAACTCATGTTGTTACATAATATTTTTTGAATCTTAGATTTTTAATGTTCAGTAATCACATAAGTCTTGATTATATTCCAATTCAAGTCAAATCAAATCTTAAAATAAATAACAAAATTCAGTATTATATTTTTTATCTATAAAATTCAAACACAAAACTTTCTTTTAGGATAATCGAACTTTTCGACACCCGAATCAATAACTGTTAGTAAGGGGGACTGATTTTGAGTATGAAAGTAAAACTTTTCTATCTACTAGTAGTAATACCTTTAAAAGTTGGAAATGAAAGAGAAAAAAAAATTAATAGCAAAATAAGTATCAAACTATACATGTTGTTTATTTTTTGTGCCTCAACTATTTTCGTTCGAAATAAGTACCTGACATTTTATTTTGAATATTTTAGGTGTCTGGTCGTCAATTGCCGTTAATTTTAAAAAAAAAAACAAAAAAATATTTTATATTTCTTTTTTAATTTGTTTTACTTTTAAACTTATTTTTAAAAAAAACCCAAATTTTCCAAAAATCACAAAATAACCCCAAATTCAAAATTATCTCCCAAAAATCAAATCCCAATTTGAGCCGTTTCCACGACCGATGGCTGAAATCTTCAAAAAGTTATTTCAAATGATTTGCGACAAACATTATGTGGGTCTTTCGACGAGGGGAGGGCGCTTCATTTCATCGCCATCAACATGGCCAATGACAACGAGAGTGATCGAATTGGAGGGATTTGGGTATTTAGGGATTTAGAGATTTGGAGCTTTTTAAAATCTTAGGATGGGGGACTTTTTGAAAATTATGAGTTATTATTTTTTAAAATATTAATAAAAAAATAAAAAAATAAAAATATATCACGTGTCACATTTTAATTGACTAATATTTTTTTCAACAAATATACACCTAAAATTAGCTGAATGAAACAATAAGTACCTATTTCGAGCAAAAATAATTTAAGCACCAAAATTGAGTAATATATAGTTTGAGTACTTATTTTGCTATTAAAAAAATGTGGGTGAATTTTATGCAGCGATAATTATACTATTCATGGCGGCATTTTTGAGTTTGACTAGGAAAAAAAATGTATATATATATATATATATATACCAATCATCACCCTTGTTATCATTCACTATACATAAGATCCCCGTTTCTCCATCTTTGCTTCATAATCATTTTTGTTGTTTTTCTAGCTGCTATTAATTTTTAATTGTTTATTTCTTCACTACAATTTTCTGTCTTTTGAAACTCTTTCATACTATTTTTGGCTGGCTTTTGGTCCTGGGGAAGAGGTGGGATATGCAAGCTCAAGAGGGTCAAGCCTTGATCATGAAAGGCAAGCGTACGAAGCGCCAACGGCCATCGTCCCCGTTCGGTGTCACGGTGACGTCTAGCTCATCGAGCGGCGGCGGTGGTGGAGGAGGAGTGGCAGAGGAATATAACTCGATTTCCTCACCGATGAGGTCTGGTGATCAGATTTACGAGAGCACCGATGAAGAAGAGGAGATGGCTAATTGCCTAATCATGTTGGCACAAAGTGATGGTCCGGGAAGGAATGTTGTGTTTTATGTCTACGAGTGCAAAGCTTGTAACCGATCTTTCCCTTCGTTCCAAGCACTAGGAGGGCATATGGCAAGCCACAAGAAATCGAAAAGCGCCATCGAGCACAAAAAAACACTAGTTTTAGCAGTTAATGATGCAGTCATGGCTTCAAGAGTGAGTAACAGAAAGGGTAACAAGATTCACGAGTGTTCGATATGTGGCTCCGAGTTCACGTCCGGTCAAGCTCTTGGAGGTCACATGAGACGGCACAGGGCGGCGGGAAGCAATCAATCCGCCATGATTGTTGATCAAATAAGCATTAGTACTGCAACCGAATCCAAGAAGGTGTTGTTGGATCTTAATCTTCCAGCACCAGAAGATGACCTCAGAGATTCCCAGTTTGATCAATTGGGGACATCCCAGCAACAGGCAATTGTTTTCTCCACACCAGCTTTGGTAGATTGCCATTACTAGAATGGAAAATCCTATGAAATCAAAGTGAAATACACAGATAGTGTTGTTTCAAGTACTCCATATAATTTTACAGATATATTCAAATTATTATTCTTTGAATTCTTTATTTATTTTTCACCCGAGAGTTGTGATTTTTGATGATGTAATGTTCAAGTTGAATTGCTTTGAGTAAGTGGTTAGCAGTGTTGATGGTTGCCTTCCATTCACGAAAAGAGAGGGTAACGGGCATCTTTTATCTCATAAAGTTAGGCTTACTATGATTAGTCGATGCCCTGACTTTTAAACTAAACATTCAGTTGTAATAACTATTTTTTATGTAGTAATTTTTTTACTATTTATATTCAAAGTTTGTCATTATTCCATTCGAGAGTGGAATGAGACTATAAGAGGAGGGTGCTCTTAAGTGAGTTTAGAACTCATGTTTAAGAGAATATAAAATAACAAAAATAAACAGTTTGAGCAATCGGCCAAATGTGCTTGCTCTAGATTTAATTTTCTTTGAAAGTGTAATATACATTACCACTTTACTTGTTAAATTTCTTTTTTATATTTGATGTGTATAATATAATTTTACACAAGCCTAAATATTTATACTATAAAACTCAAATTCTAAATTTTAAACCCTAAACCTTAAACCACATACCCTAAATTTTAAATCCTAAACTTTAAACCCTAAACTAAAACTTTAAACCCTAAAACTAAAAAACACGTATAAACTAAAGTTTATATTATCTTCTTAAAAAAATAAGACTAACAGTTGAATTAAATTAGTTAATAAACGTCGTCACAAGAAGTATGTGATGACGTTGGCTATCTAGGGTTTTACAAGAACCAAAAGTCATGCATTGAAATTTGAAATTTAATGTTTATCTTAATTCAATATACTTTAATTTATTTTTTATTTCTATAATATTTTTAATAAGTTGAAGCATTAACGTTATAGTGTAAATTATCATGAATTACCCAAATATTAACAGTTAACAATATTATCAATCGAACCCAATAAGTATTTCAGTGGAAAAAATAAATGATATTCATCATAAGAGACACATGATCAAATCGCTTTATTTACAAGGTGTATGTACATTGTCAAATGGTTAAGAATATATATAAACAGTTATTACATTCTTAATCACCTTTAGACCATTCAAAAAAATAATATTATTAATCTAAACATTTTAAAAAAATTATCAAAATTAAATGTTAAATCGGGAAAAATTAAAATAGAAGGATCAAATTTTAAATTGTAATATGGAAGAGATACTAAAACTAGAATTAGACCTTTTAAAATTGGTTTGTTGTTTTTCATTCCCTCTCCCACTACGACACCAGAATCAGTTTGATTAAATGACAAAAGGATAGCAAAGCCGAGTTGGTACCTGCCCAAGCCATATGTTTCCATCTGCATCTCTGCGTGGAATTTTTGTTTGGGTGTGGCTTTTAGTTATATATATATATAAAGGGACGGACGCAATATTTTATGTTAATAAAGTAGAATTATAAAATTTTAGGGATGAATTTATACAATTTTAAGACAACAATAAATTTTAATAAAAATATAAAAAATAAAAAATATGAATTTTAAATTTTCAGAGAACGACTCTCTCTAAACTCCCTTGGTCCATCCTATATATATAATGGTCCATCTTGTTTTTAGCTGAAATTTAAGCTTCATTCGGCATGCTATTGAAATGGAGAGTTGGTGGAGAAGCAGCTTTTCGGAAGAAGCTGAAAATTTCCAGCTTCTTCAAAAGCTGCGATTGAAACTAAACTCTGCGTAAAAAATGGGTGAAGAGGCGCAAAAACTAGTGTTCGGCTGAATTTTTCAAAAAATTAAATAAAAATGCAATATTGAACGGAGCCTAAACCAACTCTCTGATTACACCTAATTAACCACCTGTATAACCCATCCCTTACGTTGCAAGTCACTTAACTAATGCCGACCACCCACAATCAAATGCCATTCATATTGATATTGATATTGATAAGGAAGATACCATTTGGAGCTTGTACACGACACAACCTGCTCATTAATATAAATGTATTCATGCTTACCTTTGCTTAATTTTGGTCCCATTAAAAAGGTTCTCACGTTCCATTCCCCCCTCAACTGCCCATTGCCAATAGGTACCTATAGTAGCTTTGTGTAAAGATGTCACAACATCAATAATATGCTCCTTTGGGTAGGTCTGTCATACGGTACGTTAAAATGCGGTAAATATACGGCGTTGTCATTTCTTTTTTTTACTCTGTTATCAACCTAAAATGTTATATATATTGAAAACAATTTCAGTTGCAACTTAATTTTTTATGATTTTTGATAATATTTCAAGTTTAGGTTTTCAAACTAAAATGTTATATGTATTTGTAATATTTTAAGTTGCAACTTAAATTGGTAACATTTTAAGCTGCAACTTAAATTGTTATGATTTTGTATAACATTTTAGGTTGAAACTTAAAATTTTACTAAATTGTTATGATTTTAGGTAATATTTAAAGTTTAGATTTCAAAGCTAAAATATTATATGTATTGGTAACATTTTATGTTGAAACATAAATTTGTAACATTTTATGTTATAACTTAAATTGTTATGATTTTTTATAACATTTTAAGTTGAAACTTAAAATTTTACTCACTTCAATCTAAATTTTTATATGAGATTCGATCGTCCAAGAATGAAAATATTTCACGACAAGTATCGAAATTTTGCTCTAAATTTGACAGAAAATCAAGAATTCTAGCTTAAAAATAATATTACAATTTTCATCAATTACCAAATTCAAAGTTTGAATTGTTAAAATCAAGTTTAGATTACTCATATACTCTAAGAAATCTATATTACTCAATACAAAATCTTAGTTTTAGGTCGAAATTAACAAAACCACATTAAAGAGTTAAAAATCTTGAACATGAGCTATTTCTTTCATCAATTACTTAATTCCGAGTTTACTTTGTTAAAATCAAGTTTAGGTTACTCATATATTCTAAGAAATATATATTACCCAATAGAAAATCTTAGCTTTAATTCAGAATTAACAAAATCACCATTAAAAAGTTAAAGAACTTGAAAATAAATTATTTCTTCAAATACGTATTTCTGGGTTTAATTGTTAAAATCCTGAGAAAGCTGTACAGTACCAATATGCAGAACCTTAACCAATTGTCCATTGGGAAGTTTAACAAACTTATTATCAACAACAAAATATTCTTTAAAAAATATAAAGAATTTACGATATGATCAGTTGCTCCAGAATCAACAATCCAAGCAGCATTACTAGAATCAGAAATAGAACAAGTAAGGATAATACCTTGTTCTTCATTGGGAGCATAATCAAAATTAGAAGAGAGCATATTGACAGTAGGAATGGAACTCTGAGCAGAAGCATCCTTCAGAGTAGAAGAGGCATTCTTTTATTGCAAAAGATTTATCAAACTAACATATTGTTCCTTAGTAAAGGTAACAGAAGTAACATCTTCTTTGAAAGAAGGAGCAGAACCAGAATTTTCATCAAAACCAGGATTGCCAACTAGATTGGACTTAGACTGGGATCTGTATTTATAACCAGGGGATACCCGTACTTTTTGTAACATTTCTCAACAGAATGAGCATATAAACCGCAATATGTACACAAAGGTCTTCGATTCCCAGTATTATTAAACTTCCTAGATCCCCGATTATCAAGTCTACCAGAATTTTGATCTTCCCTCTTATCATTATGCCTATCGACTAGCAAGATATTAGAATCACTAATAATAGCAGAGTTAACAGTTCTCTCATGCTGAACAAAGATAGAGAAAATCTTATTAATAGATGGTAAGGGTTTCATCATTAAGATCTAAGACTTAGGGATCGAAAACTTGTCATTTAGACCCCTAAGAAATCTAAGAATAAAATCTTGTTTGCGATATTTGACGGCAAGACAGTCGCAAGAAGAAAGGGGCCGAAGATTACAGATCTCATCTCAAATAACCTTCAACTGAGTGTGAAAAGTAGTCACGGAAAGATTACCTTGCTGAAGACTGTAAAAATCTTGAAGCAGATCAGAGACGCGGAGCAAATCACCTTGATTGAATCGGTCGAAAAGATCAGCCCAAAGTTCATACGTCGTGTCGATCCAGATTACCCCTTGCGCGATTTCTGGACTAATAGCACGCTGCAACCAAGACATTACCAAGTTGCTGCACTTTACCCAAACTTGGTAACGCACATTATCTTCTTGAAGTTCTTTGATCGTTCCATCAACAAATTGAAATTTGTTTTTGGAGATTAACGCCATTCTTATGGATCGCGCCCAGCCGTGATAGTTGTTGCCGTTTAGAAGAGTAAAGGTAAGAACGAGCGAGGGGTTTTCATTCGGATGAATGTAGTAGGGATCGGACAGATCATCGTTGCGGAAATCACGACGTGATTCAGAGGAATGGGAATCGGAGGATTCTCCTGATACCATGTTAGATTTGTGTTTGGGAGGTTAAGAAAACAGTGATAGAAATTAGGAATTTGAGAGAGTTGAAGAATCGAGAGAAAAACAATCTTTTTTATTATTAATGATCATATTAAAAATGAAAAATACACGTGGTTTTTTATACAGATAAAGAAAATTAGTTATTTCTTAAATAATTTGAAAATAAGTTATTTCTTCATATTATGTATAAGGTTTAGATTGCTTATATACTTTAAGAATTATTCATTACCCAATAGAAAATTTTAGCTTTAATTCGGAATTAATAAAATTAACATTAAAGAGTTAAAGAATTTGAAACTCGGCTAGATTTCGACCTAAATATTAGATAATATTTTAGGTTGCAAACAAAAGTTTCAAAACTTACAACAAATTGTCTTTCCAACTTAAAATGTTATACGTATTGGTTACATTTTAGGTTTCATGACAAATATCGAAACTTAGTCGGAAGTTCCGAAACTCATAAAAAAATTTGTCATTCCAACCTAAAATGTTATGCATACTGGTTACATTTTAGGTTTCACGACAAGTATCAAAATTTAGTCAAAAATTTCAAAACTTACAAAAATTAGCATTCCAACCTAAAATGCTATACACATTGATTTGGTAACATTTAGGTTGTTGGTTACATATTATAATAAGTTTCGATACTTGTTAGTAAGTTTCTAAACCTATCATGTCAACTTAAAATGTCATATCTTTTGGTAACGTTTAGGTTGACGGGTAACATTTTAAGTTTCGTATTTTTTTAATTTTAGGTTGCAACCGAAAATGTTACATATTATGGTAAGTTTCAAAATTTACCATATTAACTTAAAATGTTTTATCTTTTGGTAACATTTAATTTGGTGAGTATATATTATAGTAAGTTTTGATACTTGTTAGTAAGTTTCTAAACTTACAATGTCAACTTTGGTAACATTTAGGTTGATAGGTAACATTTTAAGTTCCGTATTTTTTAACTTACGGTTACAAATACTTTCGGTTACACCTTTTTTTTCTTGATCTAACGGTCAAAATTAAATTTTTTAAAGAAGATGTTCATCCAACCATTGTAAGAACCTGTCGTTTATTAGCTGTATACTAACTTGTCGTTCCTTAGACTCCCATGCTCCTTTTCAACTCTTTTCCCTTTCATTATCATAATCAAGAAATCTTTTAGCCAAGTAGATATTGTCAATTTTTTATAACTATCAATATCTAATTTATTAGTTGACTAATTCATATCGGATATTAAAAGAGACACATTGCGAGAACGACCCTCTCAGCGGCACAACTTAATTTGCTCCATTCACAACAACAATATTTGAACCTCCGATATTATTTAAAGAATGTAGTATCTTATTTGATTAGACCAACTAGATTTTGATATATACCACTCAACGTTATTGAAGTAAATTTTGGGACTTTACTAGACCAACTATGAGTGCTTGGTGGGAGGTTAGTCTATCTTTTCTGCTGAGATGTTGCCCACCTAATGATGCTAATTAATGTGCATCATATAGATTCTTAGATAGAAATATCAGGTCCGAAAAATGGGCATAGAACATAGGTGCTAAAAAAATACACTCATTTAAAATATAAGTCGAAAACGGATTTCAAGATTCAAGGCTCGAGAGCAGCTCGACAAGTTTTTAAATTCATTTATATTATGTTAGTTACATGATATGAAAAATATATCAAGTTGTTATGTTTGCAAATTTAATAAAAATATATTAAATTGTTAAATGTTAAATTAACATACTTATTTTTTTAAAAATGAGTTCGCCTAAATGGATCAAATTATACAATTTACAAGTATGGACAGATGTAGATAAAATTTGATGTCCATATTTCCAGTCATACTTAATATATAATATTGTTACCATACCTGAACCGACCTAAACCTTTTCCAACTCGACCCATGAACATTTATATATCTAAAATTTCAACTTCATTTTTTGTAATTGGGGGAGAGAGTAGAGCTTGAATTGTTACAATCCAAATTTTTCAATATTCATGTGTTGATTCGAGCCAGCGTAAACCTGATTAGTAGGAATTATTGGACTTCTGGGCCAATGATTGAGTTTAAGTTGAATATAATTGGGCCAAGGAATGAATAAAAAGGGTTTTTTTTTTTTAAAAAAAATGCTTCTCATATCCAAGGGGATTGGAGGAGTAATTCTTCCATTTGGGAAAACATAATCAGATTTTATTTTGTTTTCACAAAAAACTTGGGGACAAAAGGCGGAGCATGTTCAATGCTCCAGCCCTCTTCTTGTCCCATTGTTCCTTTGTCTACTTTCTTCCTCTCATTCCTTCTTCCTTCTCCTTTATTGCCAAGTTGAAAGCTCATGTAAGGGAGAAGATGGTGAAAGAGATCGCGGGAGAGTCCTCCAAAGAGAAAGGAAAAGGGAAGATGGTGGAAGAGTAGCTTGAGGCTCTTTCTTGCTTGAAATAGAAGGAAATATACACCTAATTTGAAGTTCTTCATGGATAAGTGTAGTGTGATTGCTTGGTTGCTTAATATGGTGTTTGTTGTGTTTATAGTAGCTTAGTATGTTTTATGATGCCCTTTATTGGCTTGAGGGGTAATTGTGTGTTGGGATGTAAAAAGTTGATTCGACCGAAAATTCAATTAAAACCTGTTCGATCAAGAAGTTGTTTTGACTCGGGGAAGTGATGACTCAAAACTGATCTATAACCGACTGTTGTTGACCCGAACCTGAGTTGGACCTGACACTATAGTAACCAAACTCGACTTGCACTCGACTGATACGAACCCGAACTCGAGACTAACCTGGCAAATAATCGATATAACCCAACTGAAACGACTCGAGATCCTATTTTACCCAACCTGTTTTGAACCTGACCTATTGTTGACCTGAACTAATATTGACCTGGTTTGATATTTACCTAACATGTAATTGAGGAAGTCTATGATTTGATGATTTTCAAGAGAAAAATGAAGTATTTGAGAAATTATGAATTTATTATATTATAACACGATAAGTTTATTGACTCATACGATGATATTTTTGTTCATTCTAGTCCCTAAAACTTTATTTTTAGCCGAAATTAACCCATATATATTTCTATTTTTGGTAATTTATTCGATAATATTTTTGTTTATTCTAGTCCCTAGAATTTAATTTTTAGTCAAAATTGCCCCATATTTATTTATATTTTTGGTAATTTAGTCCAATAATATTTTTTATTCTAGTACCTAAAATTTAATTTTTAGTCGAAATTGACCCTTATTCATTTTTTGTAATTTAGTCTAATATTTTTAATATGATGATATTTTTATTCACGTTAGTCCCTAGAATTTTATTTTTAACCAAAATTAACCCCTATTTATTTTATATTTTTGTAATTTAGTCCAATACTTTTAATATGTTGATATTTTTGTTCACTCTAGTCCCTGATATTTAATTTTTAGCAGAAATTGATCCTTATTTATTTCAAATTTTTTTAATTTAGTCCAATATTTTAAATATGATGATATTTTTATTCATTTTAGTCTCTAATATTCATTTTTAATGTGATTCGTGTTCATGAAAGGTGTTAAATAATTCACTCGAAATGACTCAACCCAAAGTCTATCGACTATTTGTACCGAACTCAAACTTAATACGAATTTGAAACCCGAATTAACCCGACCTAAAATTACCGGACCTGAAATGAACTCGACCTGAAGTCTGCTCGAGTCTGAATTAACTCGTCAATTAACTGATTCGGACCCGAACCGTTTTGACCCAAACTAAAATTGACTCGCACCTGACCCGAGTCGAGTTGAAACATCAAATCAACCTGAAATGACCAATATCCGATTTAACCCGACCTGACATGACCCAATCCGAAACCCATCTAATTACCTGTTTTTACATCTCATCTGTGTGTTGAAAGTTCGGTTGAAGGTGCTACTATGTTAAATGCCTTAAATATGTCGTGTCATATTTATGATTAATTTACTTATATTTCATACTTCACGTGACAACAATGGATTAATTGTATCTTTCTGAGGTTCTAAATTTATGTGTTTGGAATTATATTTCTGAATAATTACATCAGAATAAATATTCAAATTGTACATTCTTATTTTAAAAATCACATCAAAATAAAACTACATTTAACACAAAGCTTTGAATAATTGTAATTATTAATAGACGTTTTTGAATAATTGTAATTATTAACTCACGTTTCTGAATAACATATACATGTAATACGTTTAATAATTTATGGTATTAGTTATTATGTTGTTTATTCGATAGGTAGTGAATATATATTTTATTAAAATTTGAAGATTAAGTAATTTTAATAATTTTTTATTAACCATCAATTCCCTCTCAACGTAAACTTTTTGAATTGATTTCCACATTTTTGTGGTTAGGTTATTTTCAAAATATATAAAATTGTGTATTAAAGAAATTGTAATAGGTTGCTGCGGTGCTATTTCATGCTTTTTTGTACTTCCAATTGATTGCTGTGAACTGAACACTTAGAGGAGGATTTTGTTGTTGTGGCTCTGATATTTTTGGACCCACTCCAATGAGATAAGTTCAGGTTCAGTGGTTTTTATCTGTAAACTGCGTCTTTGTGTGGCTGAATAATGATAGTGGTGAGGTATACACATGTAAATTAGACATGTTAGTGCATTGGTGACTCACGATTAGTGAGTAAATGAAGGAATCATCTTCTTCCTTCATCCATTTGGTTAAACCGATTAGAGAAAGAGAGGGAAAAGAGAGAGAGAGAGCTTGGAACCAGCCATGGATGTTAGAGTTAGAGTCAAATTGGCTTCAATTTTCATGCTTACCAAATGTTAAGGAAGTAGGTGAATGTTTATATTTCCTTTAGCTGCAACTCTGTTGAATTCCCATGAGCTTTTCCATTAACTGTGTTGTTGGATTCTATGACAAACTTATCCATGTCGTTGATTCTTGTTAATTGTTTGATTGATATGGTTGGTGAATCATTGAACATAATTTTGGTTGTTCATAGTCAGATTAAATGTATACATGTGACTGTTCTGGTTTTTATGTATATATATAAGAGCATGAAAGGATTGAGCTGAGCATGTATATATGTGAGTATGAATCGGTCTGTTTTAGGAGCTTATAAGGGGCTGTAACAGAACCAAATTGCTTGAGAAATGTTAACACATTGCTGGAAAATAGCATTGAAATGTTGCCCTGATAGAGTGACCAAACATATTGATCAATAATGCCCTGATTTCACATGTTTAACACGTAATTGAACAGACCTAGACTTTTATGAGTATGCATATAAGTTGAATTAACATGTTAGAAGTACCATCTAAGTGATTAATGAAGCTAAAAATCTAGCTTGGTGAAATCTGCCCAGAAAACTCTGTTCTGGGCAAGTAACTTTGAAAATTCACCATAAATAGTAATGGTTAAATTAAAGGCTGTAATTTATTTGGTTAGAACCTTAATATGTCTAGTTTCATTAGAAACAAACGGAATTGAATTCCAAATTGTAAAACATATTATAGAAATGAAACTCTAGGGACAGTGCAAACTGTCCAGTGGTGTAACTTGACCTGTCTTTAAGTTAAAAACTGTATTAATTGGTAAAGAATAAAAATTCAAGGCCTATATGGTTAGAAAGATAGTTAAGTTAGCTTTCTAACGGTGTAAACGGTTTGAAATTCTGACGTGCGGAATGAAAGTTATGGACGTTTAAGTAAGCAGTGCACCTACTGCCTGGCAGCAACAGTTTAGATGTCTTGGACAATTTTGTAAACTATTTTGTAAACAGTTTTGGACAGTTTGGTTACTGCCCTATTTTGCCCAAATTGGAATGTAAACAATTGTAGTAATGTGCATTAATGTATATATATGAATATGCTGCATGTTTCTTACATTAAATATATGAATATTTCTGCCATGTTAAGTGATTGTGTAAACATGTTTGACTGCTTGAGATGGGTAATTATTATGCTCAATGTACCTTGTTTGACATGTATTTACTTGTATGAATTGTTAGAGCAAGGAGTAAATCTTGTGGAGGAAGAAAGAGTGGAGCATTCAAAAGCTAAAAACAAGGGGATTTGGATACAAGACAAATAAGCTAGCTTGGAGTATTGTGAGTGCAGTTTACTATAGGGTTAGGACTTAGGTCCTAACCAAATATGCATGACTACCTTCTTGCTATTGATATGCCATGATAATGAGCTTAATTTAACTTGAATATGAATAAAAAGGGAAGATTGGACTAAACTAAAATTGTGAGTAAGTAATAGCATGCAAATTGATAAATTAATTAGAAAGAAAAGTGAAAACAAATGTATGATTCCATGCCTTGGATATGACTTATTCGAATGTTTGCTTGATAGTGCTCTATGATGTAAATGCTTGATTCTTGATGCCTTGGGTGTGAACCATCGAATGCTTGCTTGTATGGATTTCTATGATGAAAATACTCGATAACATGAATTAAGTCATGAAATAAAGACCTTGCTTGATGCCTAAGATGGCATATGTAAAATGTTTACTTGAATAACAAGTTAATTTGCAAAATGATGGGCTAAGGCTCAATTGGCCTAAGGGTTAAGCTTGACCTTGATATAACTTCCTTGAATGTGATCCTTGAACATGAAACACTTGAAAACATAAAAAGTAATTGAAGAGCTAAGGCTCAGTTGGCCTAAGGGCTAAAGCATGATATTTCTATACCTTGCTTGAATTGATTCTTGAATGTGATAAGATATCTAAGTCGCTCTTTCAATGGAAGTCCTTGGATATTAGAGTGTGATACTTGGTCTGCCTTGAGACTATGGTCCATGAGCTACGGCTCGGGGGACGCCCCATTGATTTGTGAAATGTTATTGGTGATAGTAGGAGGTAACGAGGGAGTTGTACGGAGATTGGCGACAGTTTGGTTGGATAGATGTGAAGTTAGGATTGACATGTTTGGATATTAGCCTTTGCTTTGTGCTTTGAGCTAAGTATCGCTTGGACCTATACGATCAAACTCATATCAAGGTTATTCATGATTAAATCTATGATCCAAAGCGAACAAGTAAAAGACATCTAAATACCAAAGGCTCAAATTAAAGAAAGTAAACAAGAATTACCAAAGGCATAAACTAAAGTAATCAAATGAAAAATAAATGAAGCATAAAGCTTACTTGGAATACTAGAATTACTTGACATGTAAACTTGAATACTTGAATTACTTGGCATGTAAACTTACTACTTGAATTACTTGACATGTAAACTTGCTACTTGGATTATTTGACATGTATTCTTGAAATGAAAACATGTAAACTTGAACTATTTGCTACTTGACTTGTATACTTGAACTTCTTCCTACATGATTATTACTTGAAATAGATCTTGATCTTACTTGAATTCATGAGTATTATTTGTAAACTTGTCTTGAATGAAAAGCTTGAAATGCATTATGGTTATACTTGACTTGATAAAAATGTGTATTGCTTGAGTGTTGCTTACATGTACACCTTGTACATGAAAATATGGATTGTTTTATGTGATTAACATGTAAAGCTACCATGTACACCTTGTACATGAAAATATGGATTGTTTTATGTGATTAACATGTAAAACTTGAGTGTTGCTGCCATGTACACCTTGTACATGAAAATATGGATTGTTTTATGTGATTAACATGTAAAACTTGAGTGTTGCTGCCATGTATACCTTGTACATGAGAAAATATGGACTATTTTATGTGATTAACATGTAAAACTGCCATGTACACCTTGTACATGAAAATATGGATTGTTTTATGTGATTAACATGTAAAATTGAGTGTTGCTTCCATGTACACCTTGTACATGAAAATATGGACTGTTTTATGTGATTAACATGTAAAACTTGAGTGTTGCTGCCATGTACATCTTGTACATAAAAATATGAACTATTTTATGTGATTAACATGTAAAACATGAGTGTTGCTGCCATATATACCTTGTACATGAAAATTATGAGCTGTCTTGAAATGTTAAAATGTATAAGAATACTATATGGACTGTTTTGTCAATGTGTGATCAAATTGTGAGCTGTCTTGAAATGTTAAAATGTATAAGAATACTATATGGACTGTTTTGTCAATGTGTGATCAAATTATGAGTTGTCTTGAAATGTTAAAATGTATAAACATGTAAAATGGACAAATTTGAATAAATTAGAGGTCATCATGGACTGTTTTGCTTGTATATATGTATATATGTATTTAATGGAATCTACATACCTTGCTGCCATGTATTGCTTACATGTGATTAAAATGGGTTGTTTAAGTATGTTATTGGAATATACATACCTTGTTGCCATGTGCATTGCTTACATGTGATTCAAATGGATTGTTTAAGTATGTTATTGGAATATACATACCTTGCTGCCATGTATTTCTTACATGTGATTAAAATGGATTGTTTAAGTATGCTAACAGAATATATATACCTTGCTGCCATGCTAGGTGACAATAGGTGTAAAATGAGGTTGTTTTACATGTATGAGTGTATGATTGTAAATGCTGCCATGTTAGGTGACAATAGGTGTAAAATGGGGTTGTTTTACATGTGTGAAGAAAATATGAATTATGTTCTTGCTTGAATGAATGGGTATTACTTGTAAACATACCTTGAATAAAAGCTTGAAAAGAAAAGTGGTTATACTTGACTTGAAATGTATGTATATTGCTTGAATATGTATTCAAATTGAATTGAAATGTGTATATTGCTTGAGTATGTTACTTGACTTGAAATGAAGATTGAGCAAAGCTTGAATTCGGATGCTTCCAACATTGACTAGGCTCAAACTTAGTTAATTGATACATGTCTTAATAATTGGCTAAAATTAGATTACTACCTCACTAAGTACTTTTGTACTTATCACTCTTGTTTTCACTCTTCTCAACCTACAGGTTAAGAGTGCTTCAAAGAGGTTACTTGATCTTGAAGTTTGTTTTCTTGAGCCTGAAGCAAGACATAAGCAAGAGCTAAAGTATGAATCCATACTTGTTTGTATTACTCCTAGTTGGTGGCACCTAGATTTGTATATGGTTAAGCTAAGTCATGCATTTTGATACTTGAAAGATCTTTTGTATATATGTATGTAGTTGGCCTTTAATGTTGTCAACTTGGTTGCTAGAACTCTATGTGTAAATGTTAAAATTTCATGTGAATGAATGAATCTTGTTGCACATATATGTACTAAAATGAATGATGGAAATGTTTATTGTTATACATGAGCTTGTTAATGCCGAATAGGTAAGGAGTGATATGCTACATGCTTACTTGAAGTTATTTTTGAATGTACATACATAAAAGCATGACTAGTTAAACCTACATGAAATATTTACATGACTTAAATAGAATGTTAGATTGAAACGAAAATGTTCCGGTCTATATAAGCCATTTGAATGCCTTGCTTGTTCACATGCCTAAATAGTAGTTAACCTTGAATGAACAATTGAAAGTAACTGATCATATGAATGACCTATAATGTCTATGAAACATGATATGCTTGCTTGAGTCATGAATCGAATGTATGCACATAAGAACATGTTTTGTTAAACCCTTATGAAGTGCATACATGTATTGATTATAATGTCCTAAAATACCATGCCTAGTAATTCAAATTGTGTATGCCATTGTAAACATGATAATTGTTGTTAAAAGAAAATCAAGCTGCGCATATATGAGTTTGCATTAAATAAGCATATGATAGTTTAGGTATACTATTCGAATGGCATGCATAATCACATGAATGATTAATAGGTATCCTTGTATATAGATTGGTAGTTAATGTGGTAACCTTCAATGATTAAGAAGCATAACCATGTTTGTATGATTGAATATGATTATCTAAGTTGTCTTGTTAGTCACTCAACTTAAACTTGCTAGTCTATGTACGCTATTCGAATGCTATATATATGATCACATGAATGATAAACATGTACTTGCTTGCATGATCAAATTGGAATGTATAAGTGCCTTGCTAGTCTCTCAACTTACCTAATAGTGGTGAGTTAGAAAATTTTTAATTGGTTCATGATTTCTAGTCTAGTGTTTGTCTCCTATAACTCTCCTCAGCCGATTTACTACTAAACCGGGTGGGGGTGTTACATTTATCCCTTAAAAAACTCTCGAGAATCATCTTATATTTCTTGGGAAAAATTTTTGATTTTGTCTTGTAAGACTATGATTTAGAGTGTGAAAAGTTATAATTTTCATCATCTAACCCATAATCTCGTTTTAATTTGTTTTCGAACGAACTTAAATCATTGCAAATCTCAAATCAATATTTGAAGAAAACTTTATATGAACTAAGGTTTTTTTTTTTATACTTATTCCCAAATTATCAAAAGTATGAAACAATAAGGAAATAAAGCCACATTCTTTTGAAAAAAAATTGAAACCCTAATAGAAGAAGAAGAAGAAGAAGAAGCGTCAAACCAGCAAAATTGAGAAGTGAAGCTAAAATATAATGCTTGAGTTGTCAATTACAAGAGTTTTCTATTTATAACTCAAATCAGAATCAAACATATTGATTTTGACAGATTTTGTGTGGAGTCTAGACATAAAGTGGAAGCATTTTTTCTACTGTTAGAGAATCATTTGGCCAACCAAGAAAAGTGAAAGCTACGTTTTATTTTTGTTGTAGATTTGTTATGGGAAAATGGGAAAAATATATTATATGTGCATATGTGTTGGTTTGATTTTGATAAAGTAATAAGTAAATGACAAATAACGAATTATTAAAAAAACCCGAAGTGTTTTATATTTATTACAGCTTATATATGTGTTGTAGGAAATGTGTGCTTTAGTAACTATCATTAAATTTGTTATAATATTAATATTATATGTATATATACTGTTGGTAATTATTATTATATATGTGGGGTGTAGATGTGTTTGAAGTTTGTTATATTATATGTATGTGTATATTATTGGTATTTACTGCAAGCAGAAAATGTGTGTTAAGTTACTATTTTATGGTGAAAAGTAGTAATAAGCTTTCTGGTTTTCCATTAAATTTGGGGTAAAATATACAAATGATCACTAAACTATCCTTGAAAATATAAAATGGTTACCAAACTTTCAAAAGTTATATAATGGCATTAAACTTTAGTTTTTATTACAAAATTGTCACTGAGCCGTTAACTATCGTTTACTGGGAGACGTGGCAGCTATGAAAATTTGTATAATAAGATATTTAATCCTCAATATTTACACATTCAATCAATTTAGACATCAATAATAAGGGTTAAATTAGGAATAGATTGATCGAATGTGTCAATATGGAGGATTAAATGTTCTATTATTCAAATTTATGTAACTGTAACGTCACTCACTTAATGACAATTAATGGCTCAGTGACCATTTTGTATCAAAAACTAAAGTTTAATGACCATTTTATATTTTTTGAGATAGTTTAGTGACCATTTGTGTACTTTACCCTTAAATTTGAGTAAATTTTTAGTTTTGTAGTGAAAATATAAATTGTGTGTGTATGCATTTTTTTGTAGTAATAAGCTTGCTGGTTTTGCATTAAATGTGTGATATAGTTATTGTTTGGCATTATGCCAAACAATTCCACGACTGATTTGTTATTTTGACCATGTTCTTTTTATGAAGCAATTTAGCCCTTAACGTTTTATTTTGGGTCAAAATAGCCCTCTACGGATGAAAACTGTTGGTTAACCAATGATAAATGGCTTAAAATGATGTGGCAAACCTATATGACATTGCACCCCACGGTAGCAGTTCCATATAAGAAAATATGATGACTTTATAGAATGACACATCAATCAAAAAAAAATTATAAAATTTTATAAAATATAAAATATTTTTTCCTTTAGACGTGTCATTCTGTCAAGTCATTTAAAGTTTTTTATTGTCAGTTGACTAACCGTTTTCATTCACAGAGGGGCTATTTTGACCCAATATGAAATGTTGAGGGATAAATTGCTTCAAAAAAAGAATACGAGCAATGTGACTATTCATTCAAATGTTATGGACATTTTTTGACATTATACCTTATTATTTTGTAGTGAAAATAAGTTTGTGTGTGTTACGGAAAATGTTTGTTGTAGTTACTATTTTTGTCTTATTTTTTAGATGAAGAAATGAGTTGAGCAAATGAACCAGTAAAGATTACAACACAACATCCTCAAGCAAGAGGTAAATCACCGACCCAAATGGAATTGTGAACGAAACCATCGCCAATGTATTGCACTATGCAAGTTTAGCCATTACATCGATCACATTGTTATCATCTCGAAGCACGTGTTACAAATGAATAGTCTAATTATGTTGTTGCAACTCATTCAGATGCAACTCAAGAGAACACATACCTTGGCTATCGATTCTATTTCGGAGAAGTCACAAGAGCATCTAAATTATCCATCTCAAGAACCACTTAATGACAACTCAACTCTCAAGCACATAGTAGACCAATATAGGCACCCTAGAGCGCCATCTCTAACACATAACAGATGCCAATAAACTTTAAAAAACTGGCTTTTCACATACTAGTGTGGTCACAAAGCACTTTTCGAAATGAAGCCATGTCATTCACCACTCGTCTCACCCCATCGGTGTTGATTTTTAACCAATGTACATCAGGTGGCACCCACTTGTCTGGCCCTCAAACTACCTCCTGACCAACAAGCATGGGAGGCCGATCAGAAACCAAAGCACATAGCGTCATGAATACCAAATTTCAACTTTGGTCCAACAACGCATCACGCTCTAGATTTTTTTAAAAACAATTAAGTTCTGGTAAAGTTTGAGATTTCACGATATGCTACCAAAGAGAATATTCCATTGTACAACATCCTTGGTGAAACTAGTTGAACAAAAAAGATTAGCTACAATCCAATACTTCAAGTTCATAGGAAAAAAACTCCTGCAATTTGTCAGGCCTGATCAGGTTCGTCCATACTTGTAGAGCGGGTGTACTTTATTTGTTTGGTGGTCTACTTTAGAAATTGACTTTGGAGCATGGTGAAGTTAGTATGCCTAATTTCTTTGACCGAGGTCCTGGTGAAGGCAGTGGTCTTAATAGATTTGATCAAGGTGGGTGGTGTTGAGATGGCAGCGAGTATAATGGGGTTGATGAAGGTACTGATAAGATTATAGATGAAGATAATAATGATATTAGTGGGGATAGAAATGGATTAGACTCATTGTATGGAGACAATTTATTATTTGACGAAGATGGGAGCTTGGTTTTAAAAGGCGTTAAGCACTTCGAGGTGCAAAAGGTCCCCGAAGTCGAGGCGCGAGGCAAAGGCACTCACCTTTTGAAGGTGAGGGACCCTTTTTATCCTAAAAATTCATAAATCAACCCTATGACATATTTTGTACTTAAAACATGATAATTATATTGTAGATGCTAAAATATAAAAATATTTTCTACTTAAGTTTGTACTTAAGTCTCAAATCAAACAAATTGATATAAGAAAGCAACCAAGCATAATTGAAATAAAAGAAATAAATTACAATCGAAGTATCAAACATAGTTCAAACTTCAAATATAAGTAGGTGACATGCTTAAAGTTGCACTTAGAATATTATCACTTAAACACTAAAGGACTAATACTTAACTACTCCAAATCACCACCATCCTCAAAATATCCATCTCCATCAAGTCCATAATCTCTATCTTCACCAATATCCTCTTCTATCTCATCATCATCATGCACTAGGACTTGATGAGATGATCTAGGAGCAAAGGTTGCAGAACTAGTAGTTACATCTTTTCCTTTAACAAATGTAGAGGAAGGATTCCTTGATAGCTCTTTTAAGATCTAATTGTCCCCACATCTGTGTTTATTACATCCATTTCTGCATTTTATCTTAGTTTCAGTTGCTCTTGTTTTATATATTTCTTCCTATTTCACCTTGTTTTCGACGCATTTCTAATGTCCTTGTAGAGGAAGTTTCATCACTACAGCCAGCTCGACACTGCATCTGCCAGTTGTCCAATCTGCTAAAGGATAAAGACGACCCTACCAGCTGTACTATTTGTTACAATAGATTTTGTATGACTCTAGGGCAAGCAAATCATATGTAGGACATGTGTCCTTTATTGGGAAACCTATAAAAGGACGAGTCTGGAAGAGAGAGAATGTCACGCAATTTTTATTTTCATATCATCTTCAACCTTCGAGCTTTCTTTACCCTTCTATGGTGGCTTGAGCTCATTTCTGGATATTCGAGGTGAAATGAGGCAGAATTATTCGAGGAGAAAATGATTAAAGTGCTGGATCGAGGAAAATACTTTGTTATCTTCTTAAACTCCTCTTTATTAGATGTTTGTTTGAGATTACTTTTGTATTTTATGTTCAATTATGAACTTGTTGAAACCTACTCTCAGTTTAATATATATCTATTAGCTTTTCTTAAGTTTTAATTGTTGGGTTTGATTACCATTTTGCATGAGAGTGTTAAACTTGCCACCGACATCGACAAATGCAGTGACAGGTCAAGTTAACGAGTATTACAACAAGAGTTGCACGGATACAATGAAAGTTGATCCGCTCATTCAAAGGGTTATAGTTCTGACTCCTAATGGAAGTTGTAGACGATCTATTTCCCTGAGTCAACGATTGAAGATTAAATGGAAGGTAGTAATCAAGCCCACCTTCTTTTTACAAAACTAAACCAAGGAGATCTAGGCTTTATCTTCATATTGCTCTACTCTTTATATATTCTGTTATTGCTACCAAAATCAATCCATTATTCATTACTTTATTATGTTATTGCAACCACCATTGCACTCACAATATCCACTTTTACAATATTCACAACACACACTTTTACAGTATTGCTTGTGATTACAAAATTCTTAAACTGGGTACACCATCCTCGTAGGATCGATATTCAAATAGGATTGCTCTGTTTCTATTCTTTCATCGATAGTGTAGCTTGCATTGATAGTGTGACGTTTTCACACCGATCATGTTTTGGCACCGTTGCCGGGATGGCGTTATTTGGTTCTTATGTTTCTGCTTGCAATTCTATTTTCTTTATTTAAGTTTGTAGTTGTTTCTAATAGCTTTCTTTTTGTTCTTCCTCTCTTTTTATTGCGTTTTGTAGGTGTTTTATGACCAGAAGTGCTGCCACACCACTCTTTGTACCAGGTCCAAAAGTTGAAAAAACTTTTAGAATAATGATTCACGAAAATGGTGGGATGGCAAGAAAAACAAACAACAATGAGGGAATCCCTCAAGAACCTAAAAAACCCACCACTGCGCTCACTAGCCTAGAACAAAACAATCTGCGAGGTTGTTGTTCCCCAATTGGTTGATTTGCAACAGGGAGTTGTAAAACCTCATATTCTGGCTGGGAGTTTCAAGTTGAACCCGGTTATGTTTCAAATGCTCAACTCCAATGGGCAGTATGCGGGGTTACCACATGAAAACGTTTGAGAGCATCTTCAATCTTTCCTTTTAATTTGTGCTTCATTTAGCAAGCAAGGCGTTCCTAATGATGCCATACGGATGCAATTGTTTCCATATTCTTTGTAGGGTAGAGCTCGCAAATATTTTCGAGGATTACCTGTGTAAAATCGGTTTAGAAGATAAATCGAGTTAAGGAGCATTACGTAACAATTAAGGACCAGCAACATGAATATACACCAAGAGATTGAGTACTAAGCTAGAAGAGAATTCTAAACTTATGAATATCATGCTTATAACATTGGTAGGTTATCACAAATTGAATTAAAGATCATTCGAATTGAGTTTAGGTTCATTTTTCTCTATCTTACTACTTTAAAGTCTCTTATTGGCATGATTCGTAACTACCAAGCTATAGGCATTCATCCAAATTCAAATCATCTTAATACAATATCATAATACAACTATCAAAAGGTTAACCAACATGCACCAAATGGTTTTACAACTAGTTTAATCAGGCAAGCATAATCGTATACCATAGAAGAAGATAATAGCACTAACTCCCGGGCAACATCAAACAAGATCCAATTACAATCTAACGTTTCATATTACAATTTCTCACTTTAGGACTATAGCATGTATACTTTTAGGCTGGTTTTAATTCTAGGCATGGCTCACACGTTGAAATCGAGATCTTTTGTCTATTATTATTATGGCTATTCGATCCAATATCAACACAACGTCACCAAATCCACAATTTCCTAACATAAATCTACTCATTCAACAATCATAAGGAAATTCTAACAATCAACAAGAAAAATCATTCAATCATAACAAGTTTAAGCCTAACTATATCTCGAAACATAAAGGTACCACATCATGAAGTTAGAAGGCTTAATACAACCTTTACACTACCATAAATATTAAATTAATATAATATTAGCATTACCTAAATGCATATATACAAACAAAACATTGTGCCACCTATCTAGGAGTTCTTTTGCTAAGGATTTTAAAACATGCATTGATCTTGCTTGTAATATGATCTGAGCTCACTAGATAAACACGGTAAAAAGGTTTACCCTGAAGTGTAAATGAAAGGATAAGTAAGCAAACATTTAGTGAGGTAGTTCGAGAATAATTGGAAACATGAAGTAACAAATGAAGCATTTCAGAACTAAGTTTTTATCCTTTCGATAGAAGTTCAAACAATGGTACATAGTATTTCAATTACAAAGATAGTTATATTGGGTACAATAACTACTCATTCTAATTATAGCATCATTTTGATTTAAAGGAATTTAAACAATCCATAGGTATGCTTTTACTTGTCATGCAAGCAACAAGGTAGTTGTTAAAATTATAGATTCATTTCCATTATTCTTAACCTTGGTAATCAACTAGTCTAGGTACTCGAATCCCCAACCAACTGTCGCCAAAATAAGGTACTTGAAGTACCGGTCATTCCCTCCTATTGTCGCCAAATGAACAAAGCACATCCCTCCCACTATCGCCTCATAAAGACCGTAGTCCAATCCAAACATGAGCTCTATGGACTCTATGCTATGCCAACCATACCTATGACTAACTCAAAACCAACGCTTTATAGTTTATTCATATCATATTAGATTCAAGACTAAGCATAGTTTCATATTCATTTGTTTAGCCAAAGTATAAATTATTGATCATCTTATGAAGCACATACAATATCACATACTAATCTCAAGATTCAACATATGCCCTAGTAAAATTTTGAATAAACATAGAGTACCTAATATTTAGGTACTTACCTCACATCCAAGCTTTAATTTAAGCATAGCTTAGCTCGATAATAAAGGAATGTAGACTAAAACAATTAAATATGCTCGAGAAGGTCCTAAGCCCTTCTCAAGACTTAAACTACACTCACAGGTTATTCGAGCTATGTTTGATCTCGAATCACTATTCTAGTTTGTTTTTCTACAGCTTGCCCTATCTTGGATCTTATCTCATCAATTTTCCCTTGGTAAAAATACAACCATGTATCAAAATCCATTTTTATCTTATTCTTAACAAGGATATGCATATTATTTATGAATGAACTTAACATATCTCACTTCAATTGCTAAAATAGTCCAAAAATAGTCCTTATTTCATTGCAAAATAGTCCCACTTAATTCACAAAACAGTCCAATTAATCACAAAATAACCCCTATTTTGATTGTTAAATAGTCTTTAATGTAAGTTTACAAAACAATTCCTTTTGAATCACAAAATAGTCCATTTTAATTCAAAATTAGCCCCTAATGGTTACAAAGTAGCCCTTAAGATTCTGGTTTTAATAAAACAGTCCATAAGGATCATTGTTAATCTTTGTTTGATCCTATGCCCTTAGATTCAATTATTTTAGCAACAATATGACTCTAAATCAATTTATTACTTCCATTGACACATATATCTAACCTTAAGGTTGTCCAAAACTATTAGAAATAGGGCACATATTCATGAAACATTTGCATGTTTCAATTTGAACTATACTAAATGCCATGACCCTAATTCATGTTCAAGCAAGTCTTTATTTCTTGGCAACTGATACTTCTTTAACTCTTATCTGGTAATATCTTGATCGAAGATCTGTCTTAGAAAACACCGTGGCATCCTTAAGCTAATCAAACAAGTCTTCAATTCTTGGCAACTGGTACTTCATTTTGACGGTGAGCTTATTTAATTGCTGATACTCGATGTAAAGTCTCATCGATCCATCTTTCTTCTTTAAAAACAAAACATGGGCTTCCCAAGAGGATGAACTAGGCCTTATGAAACCTTTATCTTGAAGGTCTTGCAATTGACTCTTAAGTTCCTTAAGCTCAATCGGAGCCATCCGATAAGGAGTAATGGAAACTGGGTTGCATCCAAGTTAAACTTCAATTCTAAACTCCACTTCCTGAGTTAGTGGTAATCCCGGAAGTTCATCGGGAAATACATCAGGAAATTTGGAAACAATTAGGATAGACTCAAAGGAAAGTTTAGTCTTATCGACTTCAGGTATAGCAACAAACACATAATTTGATTCAAAGGGTTTCTTATTTATCAAGAGTATGGATTCCTTCCCTAATCCATGAAAAAAAGTATTTTCTTACAACAATCTGCCTAAGCTTGGTGTTTTCCTAACCAATCTAACCGCAAAATAAGGTTAAACTCCTAAAACAGATCGGTAGGAAAAGGAATGCCTTGTATAAACAAAGGACAATTTTTACACATTCGCTTTATAACCACTCTATCACCCAAAGGATTTGTAGCAACTAGATTATAGTTTTTAGGTTCATAGTTTAATTTGAATTTCTCAATAAGGTAGAACATATAAAGGAATGGGTTGAACTAGAATCGAATAAAGCAGATATAGGGTTTGAGTACAATTTGATTGTACCTGCTATGACATCAGGGGAGTCCTCCTTTTCCCATCCTCAAACATGATATACCCGAGTAGGAGCTCAAGATTCTTGATGCGTAGCACTAGAGGCTTGGCCCTGGTTCTTTCCCATGTTGCTAGACTGAGCTTGATTTGGTTCTTTACCTCGAGGTGACTGAACATGATTTGAATTCCTTGATACAGGGGTTCGAAGCTTGTTCGGGTTTTGAAGACAATCCTTGATATAGTGATATGATTCTCCACACATGAAGCATGTATTTGCTTATCTTCTACAATGGCTCGAATAATTCTTCTGAAAAAAATTACAAGTAGGAACTTGTGAATCTCTTCTCGAATTCCATGTGCTATTGATAGAGACCGATGGTGCTGAAGACTTCACCATAGACTGAGGCTTAAGCAAAAAGTTACTCTTCGGGGAGAAGTTGAAATTCGAAGAGCTTCTTCCTTGATCCTTAGACTTCTTGGATGGCCCTAGGGTTTATTATCATTCCTTGATCTTTTGTCACTCTGGGAGTGATTCCTTTTTCTCTTCTCTAATTCTTTCATCTTGGCTTCAGTGGCAATTGCCCTGTTCACCAAATCCTAAAAGTCAGTAATCCTCAGAGCTGTGAATATAGGGCTTAGTTCATCATTAAGACCATCAATAAACATCCAACATTTGTCTTCTTCCTTCTTGATATACTCAGACCTGTATTTGCAATACTTGCATAAGTCACTAACATATTGTTCTATTGGCCTGGCTCTTTGCTTCAGATACAGGAAGTGTTTTCTGTGCTCAGAAAGATACTGCTCTCTTATATACTTTTTACAAAATTCCTTAAGGAAGAATTCTCATGCGACAACATTTGTGGGAGCAATAAGGGTTGTAGTTTCCCACCAGCTTAGTGTTTCATCAGCTAAAAGAACTAGAGCACACTCAAGCTTGTGTTTATCAGAACATTGTAATTTATTTGGTCAAGATCCTGATTGTAGTCTCCAACCACTACTTGGCCACTTTCGTCCTTTCATCACTGGCTCCCGTAAAAGTGTAGGCTCGATGTTGAGCAAACTTGTCTATCGGTGCTCTTGTTGATAAAACTACAGGAGGAACAGGAAGAGTTGGAGGGTTTTGCTTCAAAGTGGTAACCAATAGATTAAACATCTCTTTCATACTAAGGAAATATTCTCGTTGTACAAGATGAATTTGAGGAGCTTCTTGTTGTGGTTCAGCAGCATTCTTAGGATTATGTTGCTCCTAGTTCATCATCAAACTTCATCTTCCATTGGAGGAGGCAGCTGAGCTCTCATTATCCCAGCCCAAATTTGTTTCCGATATATTTAAAGACTAAAAATGCATAAAAAAGAGCTCTTATTAGACATAGATCACAAGTACTTATTGAATTTAACTCCTAGATGGCACATGTAACATATAATGATGCAACGAGACTCAGATTAGTCCTAGAATTGACTAAACTCTAGCTCTAATACCAATAAATCTAATAACCCTTGACCAGTTTAGAAGATAAACAGAGTTAAGGAGCATTACGTAACAAATAAGGATCAGCAACATGAATATACACCAAGAGATTGAGTACTAAGCTAGAAGAGAATTTGAAACTTATGAATATCATGTTTATAACATTGGTAAGTTATCACAAATTGAATTAAAAATCATTCGAATTGAGTTTAGGTTCATTTGTTCTCTATCTTACTACTTTAAAGTCTCTTATTGGCATGATTCGAAACTACCAAGCTATAGGCATTCATCCCAATTCAAATCATCTTAATACAATATCATAACACAACTATCAAAAGGGTAACCAACATGCACCAAATGGTTTTACAACTAGCATAATCATGCAAGCATAATCGTATACCACATAAGAAGATAATAGCACTAACTCCCAAGGCAACATCGAACAAGATCCAATTACTATCTAACGTTTCAAGTAACAATTTCTCACTTTATGACTATAGCATGTATAATTTTAGACCAGTTTTAATTCTAGTGATGGCTCACACGTTGAAATCAAGATCTTTTGTCTATAATTATTATGGTTGTTCGATCCATGGTCAACACAACATCACCAAATCCATAATTTCCTAATATAAATCTACTCATTCAACAATCATAAGGCAATTCTAACAATCAACAAGCAAAATCATTCAAGCATAACAAGTTTAAGCCTAACTATATCTCGAAACATGAAGGTACCACATCATGAAGTTAGAAGGCTTAATACAAACTTTACACTACCATAAATATTACATTCATATAGTATTATAATTACCTAAATGCATATATACAAACAAAATGTTGTGTCAACTATCTAGGAGTTCTTTTGCTAAGGATTTCAAAACATACATTGCTATTACTTTTGATCTGATCTCGGTAGATAGACACGGTAAAAAGGTTTACCCTGAAATGTAAATGAAAGGATAAGTAAGCAAGCATTTAGTGAGGTAGTTCGAGAATAATTGGAAACATGAAGTAACAAATGAAGCAATTCAGAACTATGTTTTTATCTTTTCAATACAAGTTCAAACAATGGTACATAGTATTTCAATTCCAAATATAGTTATATTGGGTAAAATAACTACTCATTTGAATTATAGCATTATTTTGATTTAAAGGAATTTAAACAATCCATATATATGCTTTTACTTGTCATGCAAGCAACAAGGTAGTTGTTAAAATTATAGATTCATTTCCATTATTCTTAACCTTGGTAATCAAGTAGTCTAGGTACTCGAATCCCCAACCAATTGTCACCAAATTAAGGTACTTGAAGTATAGTTCAATCCCTTCTACTGTTTCTAAATGACCAAAACACATCCCTCCCACAGTCGCCTCATAAAGACCGTAGTCCAATCCAAATATGAGCTCTATGTTCTCTATAGCATGCCAACTATACCAATGCCTAACTTGAAACCAACGCTTTATAGTTTATTCATATCATATCAGATTCAAGACTAAGCATAGTTTCATATTCATTTGTTTGGCCAAAGTATAACTTATTGATCATCTTCTCAAGCACATACAATATCACATACTATTCTCAAGATTCAACATATACCTTACTCAAAGTTTGTATAAACATAGAGTACCTAATATTTAGGTATTTACCTCGCATCCAAGCTTTAATTTAAGCATAGCTTAGCTCGATAATAAAGCAATGTAGATTAAAACAATTAAAGATGCTCGAGAAGGTCCTAAGCCCTTCTCAAGACTTAAACTACGCTTATAGGTTATTTCGAGCTATGTTTGATCTCGAATCACTATCCTAGTTTATTTTTCTACAGCTTGCCCCGTCTTAGATCTTATCTTATCAATTTTCCCTTGGTCTAAGTACAACAAAATACAACCATGTATTAAAATCCATTTTTATCTCATTCTTAACAATGATATACATATGTTTTATGAATGAACTTAACATATCTCACTTCAATTGCTAAAATAGTCCAAAAATAGTCCTTATTTCATTGCAAAATAGTCCCACTTAATTCACAAAATAGTCTAATTAATCACAAATCAATCCCTATTTTGATTGTTAAACAGACTTTATGTTAGTTTACGAAACAGTCCCTTTTGAATCACAAAACAGTCCATTTTAATTCAAAATTGGCCACTAATTGTTACAAAGCAGTCCCTAAGATTCTGGTTTTAATAAAACAGTCCATAAGCATCATTGTTAATCTTTGTTTGATCTTATGCCCTTAGATTCAATTATTTTAGCAACAATATGACTCTAACTCAATTTATTACTTTCATTGACAAATATATCTAACCTTGAGGCTGTCTAAAGCTATTTGAAACAGAGCACATATTCATGAAACATTTGCATGTTTGAATTTGAACTATACTAAATGCTATGACCCTAATTCAAGTTCAAATATGATTGTACAATCAACAATGGTGTCATTCAAATGCTCAAGGAAAAATTCATAACATGTATTTGCTTCTACATCAACTACATTGCATACATTAGAAACCTATACAACATTCTTAAGTCAAGTCCTAATTTGAGAGAAAGAGATAAAAACTTTACCCTCCTCCTTAAGCTATTCGAGCAAGAGTTCAGAATTTTGATTTAACAAAGCTTGAATTTCCAATGCACCATGAATAGAGCTTCATTCTCCGTCTCTCTCTTTTTGGTGGTTTGGTCTAATGGAAGAAGAAGATGATTCAAGTTTGGTTATTCTTCCCCCAAAGGCTGAGGCCCTATTCACACTTGCGTTTGCTAAATCATGACAAGTGTTCAAGTTCTTAGGCTTATTTTTATTTATCATGCAACCTCCCAATTAGTCCTAATGTTCATTTTAGTCCTTGCTAACATTGGCTATCCACTTTTTCCTTTGCATCAATTCGGTCCTAGCACCACTCAATTAATCAATCAAATGACATATTAGAATTATTAGCTTAGCAGTCGAATTAATAATACTTCTAGGCCAAATTTGGGATATTACAACCTATCTTCTCTATTACATCATGGAATGACCTTTCAACGTAGTTTGTTTTGAGCTTTAATCCATCGACAATGAACTCATGCCTGAGGAATAATAGTACAGCCTATTATTAGTTAGATGATGAGACTCTCCATACTACTTGGTAAAGATATAAGTCCTTGTTGTGACGATGTCCTAACCAAAACATTCAACAAAAAATCTAATTGAAATTCTTTACAATGGGTTAAATGCACCCACAAGACATCTTGTCGATGGATCATCTGATGGTCCATTACTTGATTGCACTTACAATGTTGTTGTTGGTGTGTTGGAGCAATTTGCTCAGAATGATTCTAAATATCCTATCTCAAGGGTTGCATCATGCAAAGCTACACCGGGAGTGTTCGAACTTGATGATCTTTCTTTTTTAAAGGCCCAAATATCTTTTTTGGAGAACAAAATCAAGAATATTAAGGGAAAAAGTGAAGTTGCTCCTATCCAGCTAGCTCAACAAACCACCACTATGTATTTTCTTGTGAGATATGTGGCGAGAACGATAGCTATGAGGATTGCCCACAACATGCAGAAAATGCTAGTTATGTCAGCAATATGCGAGGCAATAACATGGGTACATCTTACAACACAGCTAATCGACAGTCTTGGGATAACTATAATTTTGCGCAGTATTCAAGAGCATTTTGCTCTAGGAGTAATTCCTTTCAAGGGAATTCTATTGTGCGCCAAGGAAACTTCAGTTACCCGCGCAACAGTTTACACCATAAACTCCATTGCAGCCACAACAAAATATGATGCAACCAAAAAAATATTGCTTCCAATCTCAACAAGCACAATATGGTGCGCAATCACAATATGGAGCACCATCTTAGACACAATCTCAGATGAGCCATTATGCTCCATCAACTACCTCTGATCCATTTGCTCTAATTGAGGAAATGATGTGCGACCATTTGTCTTGTACAAAAGTTATAGTGCAAGATCACTCTTCATCAATACGCACTTTGGAAGCTCAATTGGAGCAGTTAGATACAAACATGAATTCTTGATAGTCGGGCACACTTCCTAGCAACATTGAGAGTCTGGTGAACAAGTGTAAAGAGCATTGCAAAGCTATTACTCTTTGCAGTGGCAAACAGACTACTGACTCGACGCAACCAGTTCCCATATCTACTCAAGAACAGGGAGTGTCATTTGTACCTGATCATATAGTAGAAAATGGAGTTAATGATGGCAAGACGGGTAATATTCCTCTGGTTATAGCTCAGGTTCCAACTATTTTACACCTGAAGTTGTCACCACAATGCCCAATGTTGGTGCAACAATCATATATTCTTTCTCCATCTTTTCCTTAGAGACTTAAGAACATTGAGTCGGATAATATATTTCAATTCTTTCATGATACTTTGCAACAACTTGCAGTGGAAATCACTTTGATTGATGCTCTTACACAAATTTCGAATTATGCAAAGTTCATGAAGAAAATCATGTCCAAGAAGAAGAAGAATCTCAGTGAAATTGAAACCATTACACTCAATGAGGGGTGCAGTGCATTAATTTCCACCACTCTATCGAGAAAGATGAAGGATTTGGGCAGCTTCATCATTTCTTGCTCTATTGGTAATCACTACTTTAGTAAAGCTCTTTGTGATTTGGGGACAATATCAATTTAGTGCCATTATCAACTTTTCAAAAGTTAGGCATTGGAGAAATGAAGCTCACTGTAGTCACATTACAATTGGCACACAAATCTTTGACACATTCGAATGGTAAAATCAAGGATGTCCTTGTTCGTGTAGACAAGTTTGTTTTTCCAGTAGAATTTATTATTATTGATTACGAGGCTGACAAGGATATCTCTATCGTTCTTGATCACCCATTCTTAGCTACTTGGGAAGCGGTTATCGATTTATCAAAAGGAGAACTTACAACGCGGGTCAACAATGACCAGGTTACTTTTAGTATACGCAATGTTGATATTGGAAGGCAGATTGAGGAATGTCATCATATTGATATTCTTTACCATATCATTCAAGAGAACTTAAGTCATCGTAGTATACTCATTGCTGAGGATAATATGCTGACAACGGTAGAAGAAGATCTCCCAACTTGTGACCACATTGTTAAAATACTCACTACGGCAATTCACCACAAACGGCAAGTTGAATCTTTAGATGTCGATCACTGATCAATTCCTACTTTTAAACCACCTATTAAGGAAGATCTTACTCTAGAACTCAAGTTATTTCCTGCTATTCTCAAATATGTATTCCTTGGAGATGCAAGAACACTTTTAGTCATCGTCTCTACAACTCTAGACGCAATACAAGAAGCTTAGTTGATAAATATTCTTAAGTAGCACAAGCATGCTATTGCTTGGACAATTACAGATATTAAGGGCATTAGTACATCCCTATGCATGCAAAAGATTAATATGGATGATGAGAACAAGTAGTCTATTGAGCTACAATGAAGATTGAATGAAAAGATGAAAGAAGTGGCAAAGAAGGAAATCCATAAGTGGTTGGACACGAGAATTATCTATGCAATTTCTGATAATACATGGGTTAGTCCAGTACATTGTGTCCCTAAGAAAAGTGGCATCACTATAGTTCGTAACGAATGCTGATGAATTAATTACTAATCGCATTCCTACGGGTTGGCGTATTTGTATGGACTATAGGCGGCTCAATGCAGCCATAAGAAAGGATTATTTCCCTCTTCCTTTCATTGATCAAATGTTAGATCGACTTGTAGGAAAGGAGTATTACTACTTTCTAGATGGATATTATGGCTATAATCAAATTGCTATTGCCGAGGACCAAGAGAAGACTACTTTTACATGCCCTTTTGGGACATTTTCCTTTCGTCTCATGCCTTTTTGTCTTTGCAATGCACCAACCGCATTTCAAAGGTGCATGATGGCAATATTTTCATATATGATTGACAATTACCTTGAAATCTTTATGGATGATTTTTCGGTGCATGGGAATAATTTCGACCATTACATCGACAATTTGGAGAAAATATTATAGCGATATGAAAACACCAATCTCATTCTAAATTGGGGAAATGTCAATTCATGGTCATTGAGGGGATTTTTTGGGCCACTGAATCTCAAAAGCTGGAATTAAGGTTGATAGAGCCAAAGTGGATGTAATTGAAAAACTGATGCCACCAATGAATGTGAATGGTATACGTAGTTTTTAGGTCATGATGGGTTCTATAGAAGATTCATTCGGGATTTTCCAAAGATCACCAAACCTCTATGCCTATTGTTAGAGCAAGGTAAAAAATTGTTTTTGATCATGCAAGTATGGATGCATTAAATCAAATTAAAACACAGCTTGTGAATGCATTGTCGTTGTTGTGCCCAACTGGGAGCAACCGTTTGAATTAATGTGCGACGCTAGTGATTTTGCTATAGGAGCAATTTTGGGACAATGTAGAGACAAGGTATTTCATGCGATCTACTACGCTAGTAAGACTCTAACTGAAGCTCAAATCAATTACACTACTACTGAGAAAATTTCATTACCAGTAATTTTTACTTTTGATAAGTTTCGTTCTTATCTTGTGTGTGCAAAAATTATAGTTTTTACTAATCATTCTGCATTGAGATACTAATTTGTGAAAAAAGATGCTAAGCCTAGGTTGATCCGTTTGATTCTATTGCTGCAAGAGTTTGATATTAAGATTAAAGACCGTAAAGGGTTAGAAAATCAATTTGCCAATCACATTTCGAGGCTGGAAGCATGCAGTGAAGATGGGAGTAAGTTGCAAATTGTCGATGCATTCCCTGATGAAATTTTTTTGTTGTGGATGCAACACCATGGTATGCTGATATTGTGAATTACTTGGTTTGTGGAAAAACTCTTGTAGGTGTAAAGGGGAACAAAAAGGGTAGATTTCTTAGAGAAGCAACAAAATATCATCAGAATAAACCTTATTTGTTCAAGGTTTGTAATGACAATATGATTCGATGTTGCATCCCTAAGAAATAGATGACATCTATTCTACAACATTGTCACAATGCTCTTTATGAAAGGAATTTTGGTGAAATAAGAACGGTTGCAAAAGTCCTCAAATCCAGATTTTATTGGTCGTCATTGTTCAAAGATGCTCATGAGTTTACTCAATGCTGTGACAGATGCCAACGCACCGGATCCATATCTAGGAGAAATGAGATGCCACAACAGCCAATAATGGAAATTGAGCCATTTAATGTTTGGGGATTAGATTTCATGGGTCCTTTCCTAATTCTTTTGGAAATCTATACATTTCAGTTACGGTGGACTATGTTTGAAGTGGATAGAAGCTGTTGTAGGGCCTAAAGATGATGAAAAAACGGTCTTGTATTTTTTTCACAAGCATATACTCACACTCTTTGGAATACCAAGAGCATTGATTCGCGATCAGGGAAAGCATTTCCACTGTAGCTAGGTGGCTGCTGCATTAAAACGTTATGGAGTCAATCATAGACTAGCTACAACGTATCATCCTCGGTTAATGGACATGCAGAGGTTTCTAATTGGGCAATGAAAAACATCTTGGAAAAAGTGGTAAACACCACTAGGAAAGATTGGTCCTCTCTCTTAGATGATTCATTGTGGGCTATACGTACTGCATACAAAAATCTATTAGGAATATCATCGTATCAACTTGTTTTTGGAAAATCTTGTCATTTGTCTATGGAGCTCGAACATAAGGCCTTGTGGGCTCTTAAACAAGTCAACCTTGATTATGAGGCAGCAGGGAAGAAGCAATTGTTGGACATTACTAAATAAGAAGAAACTCACCGCAATGCATATGAAAATGCCTCTATTTACAAGGACAAAAGCAAGTGTTGGTATGATAAGATTATTTTGCAGCGAAAATTTGAAGTCAGAAAGTTAGTTCTGCTATTAAATTCTAGACTAAAATTGCACCTAGGAAAACTAAGATCATGTTGGTCGAGACCATTTGAAGTTGTGGAAGTATTTCCACATGGTGCAATCATAATTAAAGTTACAAAAGGGGAATTCCATTCAAACAACTTGCATGACAAGAGGCTTCACAAGTTATGCATGAATTTTTGGGGCAATTAGGGTAATTCAATTACAACGATTTATTCCTAAAATCACATTCTTTCATCATGCGCGTGTGAAATGCAGTGAACGGCCATGATTATTGTGCCAAGATTAGACTATCAATTCTCATCTCATCAGATGGTACAAATCGTGTATGTCCAATTCCCTCTTTTCTTCTTCTTTATTAAGCAACTCTGAACCTCACTGACCGCTCACTTAACTTTAAGCTTTCTCTAATTTTTTAAGCTTCAAAGTTCACATTTTTCTCTACAAAAATCTTTTCTTTTCATATTCTTTTTGCATACATCATGGCCAAGACAAGAGCAGCCCCAAAAATCTCAATGAAACTCCCTGTGAAAGATGTTCCAAGCTCATAATCAAACCCTCCACAACATGGGATTAAGCTTAAGATGTTTCAAACAGGGATTGCGGGTGAGCATTTTAAGGAGCATATCTAAAAGAGAAACATTCACCCGGAACATAGGATTGAGCTTTCTTTCAAAGATGAGCTTAGAAAATCCATCCACAATACTATCGCACTTCACAATTTGAGTAGTTTTTTAACTCACCCTGGCAACTACAACACTGCTTTGGTAAGAGAGTTTTATGCAAATCTTTATGATCCTTCATTAAAACTAGTTTTTGTAAGGGAACACTCTATTTCGTGGAGTGTTGCTACTATTAACAAGATATTCAAAAATGTTGTGATTGTGGATGAGCATGCATTGTTTGTGGCTGAGATTAATGCTAGTAAACTATACTTGTTAGTTGAAGATTTATGCGTTGTGGGTGCATTATGGTCGGGGAACAATGTTGGGAACTTTACTATGTATAAGAAGTTTTTGACTTTGACTGCCAAGATTTGGTTTCAATTCACTAACTCCAGGATGTTGCCTTCAACCCATAGCACGAAATATGCCTTATACATTCTATCATTAAAGGAAGAAATATTGATGTGGCTGCAATCATCCACAAAGAGATTAAGGGTTTTGCTGAGAAGAAGAATGGAATATAGTTTTTTCTTCGTTGATCATGTAGCTTTATGAATTGAAGGGAGTAAAACCCCTAAAAGATGAGGAGATGAGAGCCAATAAAGGGTCAATCAACAAGGTTGTCATTGAGAGAATGGTACGCACTTTAAAGATTCCTACACCAGTAGTAAGAATTGCAGTGAGGGTAAAAAGGTAAGGAAAATATGGATGCTGCAACAGAGAATGTCCCGACAAGTGATGAAGTCTGGAAAAAAGTTCTAACTATAGAGGACAAAATCAATATTCTAACGAGTACGCTAGGAAGAGTTGCAGCCATAGTGCAAACAATGGATCTGGCACAAAATTTATTCTATGCCTATATGAAGACATGGCACAAGTCTGCACTTTCTACCATGAGCCGGATCACTCTAGTTGCCTTACCAGAATTTCATGTGTTCCATCCCATCATCCATAGATATAATTTCTCATCTGATGCAGCCACAAAAGAAGCACCAACCAAGTTAGTGAATTCTCCTGATAATGTCAGCGAAGTTGGTGACACGCTAAGAGAAGAGGCATTAAGCAAAATCATGAGAGATTGTTTGTTTAAATTGAATATCCTTATAGATGTAGATGAAATACCTCTTTTGCCAAAAAAGATGAAGTCATGGTTGAGGATTTTGATGAAGATGATGAAGAAACTTCCATTGCTGAGAAGTTTGCTATATAGAAAGTTTTTGTTGAGAAGAATTTGGTTGCATCCAAGATGGTGGATGCAACCCCAAAATGACCAAAGCTCAAGCCAGTTGTTGCGAGATTGGCTGAAGCTGTGTTTTTGGAAGATGACCCAGAGGCAAACCCTCTTCAATGGTGTTATACAAGGCATCACCATCGATCATCCTTCTTGCGAATGCGGTGATGAAGAAAAGGAGCCGAAGAAAGAAGAAAAAGCTGAACATGGTGAAGAGACCTCCATTCCTAAGAAAGAAAATAAGAGAAAGTGCTCAAATTCCAAGGAGAAAAGCACGAAGAAGTGCAAAGAAGATAAGAGGCGTTCCGCCTCCTCCTCCCAAGAGCCCGAGACCTAAGTTAGTTTGTTTTTAGGTTTTGTAGGCATGCATTCCATATAGTGTAATTTCATTTTGTATTCTTGTATTGTCATGACATTTGCATTGTCATTATTATAGCATTTAGTTATAATATCATTGCATTCATCATTGTAGCCACATGATTGCATTGCATTCTATCATTTCATTTTGCTTTCTTTTGCATTAGGTTCAATGCAATCTTTAAGTTTAGGGGTATACGCCTAGGATTTAAAATGCACCTTCATTTCAAAAAAAATCTAAGAAAATGCAAGGTTCCCTTTATGTTGAAAAATCTTTTGCTTGCATTTGATATATAAATCTTGAATCGTTCTGATTATTGATAAATTGGTTGGATATACATGATGGATGATTGCATGTTTAACTCTGCATTAATATATTTGTTTGTTTGGTTAGAGAATATCTAGCATCATTCCTTTGAGTTTGGATGACTTCACCCCTTTTCAGCACGTGCTATATATGTTAGCATAAATAAAAGTTATTCCAATGTGAGTGCATTATAATAAAATTAGCTTTAAGGGGGAACACTCCTCTACATGTGTTAGAAAAATAAATCTGGCCAAAGGCTACCAGCTGTATGAGTGTGTGTCGTTGCAATGAAGTATTTCTTAGGGTTTGTTGCACAACATCTTACTTCTCAAGGTCTAGGGTGCATTCATTGTTACATATCCCTCGCTACAATAAAAAAGAAGAAAAACATGAAAAACTTATAAATTTCTATTTGTGGTACTAAATAAATATCAATGAGTGGAATGAATCTAAGATGATAGGAATTCTTGAATTGCTTGCTTATCTATTGATGTGGACCTGATTATGCAATTTTCTTTTTGTCGATGCAATGGATTTATTGGTTGATTGGAATGATTCAAGTATCTAGAATGCTTCTAAACTGTTACTGAAACTTGTTGCTTTAAATTTTACTTGAGAACAAGTAAAAACTCAAGTTTGGGGTGTGATAGTTTTTTAAGAGCATTTATTTTTCTTAGATTTATAAATCTAATTTCCCCACATCTGTGTTTATTGCATCCATTTCTGCATTTTCATGTCTATTTCTGCATTTTATCTAACTTAGTTTCAGTTTCTCTTGTTTCATATATTTATGCCTATTTTGCCTTGTTGTCATTGTATTTCTAATGTCCCTGCATAGGAAATTTCACTACTGCAGCCAACTCGAAACTGTATTTGCCAACTGTCTATTTTGGTAAAGGATAAGGATGACTTGCCAACTGTATTATTTGTTATAATAGATTTTGTATAGCTTTGGGCACGCAAATCACCTGCAGGACAAGTGTCTTTTCTTGGGTAGCCTACAAAAGAACAAGTCTGGAAGAGAGAAAAGGTCATGCAATTTCTATTTTCATATCATCTTCAACCTTTGAGCTTTCTCTACCCTTCCATGGAAGTTTGAGCTCATTTTTGGATATCTGAGGTGAAGTGAGGCAGAATTATCTAAGGAGAAGAGAAGCCAAGTACTAGATCGAGGAAAATACTTTGTTATCTTCTAAAACTCTTCTTTATTTAGATGTTTGTTGGAGATTACTTTTGTATTTTGTGTTTAATTGACTATGGTTTAAACTTTTGAGCTTTATGAACTTGTTGAAATATGCTCTTCAGTTTAATATATATATATTATATTTTTCTTAAGCTTTAATTGTTGCATCTGATTACCGTTTTGTATGAGAGTGTTAAACTATCCACTGACATCGACGGATCCAGTGACATGTCAGGGTAACGAGTATTACAGTGAAAGTTGAACGGATGTTGCGCGTAATAAGTGCTACGCAATTGTGCAAGTATACACGTTGCAAGTTATAGTATAAAAGATATCGTCTCCACAGGATTTGTGCCACTTCAAGAATCTAGTCTCTTGCACTATAAAAAGTAAAAGAAAACACAAGTAGAAGATTATAGGAGTTTTAACTAATAACTAATCTAGAAAGAAAATAAGTAAAAGGCGATGTAATTAAATGAGAGAGATAGGCCAGGTTATCGTGAGTTGAGGTGTGATAGCCGATTGGATCGTCTTGGTAAAAGAGTGCACGGGCAACTCAGTTGCCGTGGCAACTTGCACAACGGGGTTGCCTTGGCAACTAATCGATGGTTGCCTGGGCAACTACTTGGCGTCTGGGCAGCAACCTTCAAGGTTCGGCAGAGCATTCTTCAATTGTTTCTTCTTATCCCTAAGTCGAAACTCTAGCTACTTGTGCATGCCTTGATAATACATCACTGCGTGAATCAAGGGTGAACAATAACCAATCTTGCGCTCCTCTTAGCCGTTGAAATCCTTGACTTATTCCTAAGCCGGATTAATCTTCACCATCAATAGATTGAATAAAGATCATATTTATTTGTTTCTTGAATCTAACTCTCCCGATATTAGATAAATAGATGAAGTTACGAGATCCTCTCCCAATTCACTCGCAAACAAGAATAAGAACCAAGAATGAATAAACCTTGAATAGAAAAGTGCAAACTCTTATTACCTAAACAAAATCCAATAGTTTCTCACAACCACAAAACACAATAACCATAGCCAAATAGATTTAGTTCATGGCTAGGTTCCAAAGAAACACAAGATAAATAATCCCTAGCATGAACCTAATTGAACAAGAAAGAAAAAGATGAAGAATGAAGCTTGTCGAAATCTCCTTGCCCTAGATGCTTGTCGAAAATTCTCTCCTCTTGCTCTCCCTTGGAGTTGTCAAAATTCCTCTAATTTATAGGGCTAGATCAAAGTCCTTCTTTGAGGAGGAAGTTAAGCTGGAATTAAATTATCTTTAAAGAATATAATTCTTTATTATAATTATATTCCTTCTAGAACTTCTCTTATCTTCTTGGAATTTAATTCTTCTTTAATCTCTTCATGGAAATCAAACTCCTTTGGGATTTAGCTTTGATCCACGTCATCTAGGGCTTGTCTAGTCATCAATTTCGACTACCATATCACCTTGTTCTTTGTCGGCAATTGCCCTAGCAAATGGCTCGGCGTCTCCTTCATGCATTGCCCTGGCAACTAGCTCGGCATCTCCTTCATGTATTGCTCTGGCAACTAGCTTTGGCAAGTGATCCTGCACATACACACAAAACACACCAAAGCAGCATCTTTTCCCACAAAAACTACCAAGTTATGTAATCAAGCTCAACGATGGAAGGAAACATGGATTAATGCATGAATGACTAATTATGCAGCTAATATGAGCCTAAGTCTAACAATAATATGAGTAAAAAGGGTAAGAAAAATAGTACTTTTGAACACTTATCACACCCCCAAACTCGAACTATTGCTTGTCCTCAAGCAATGCAAACTAATAATTACCTGCCAGAACTTCAATTTTCACAAACTTAGCTTTGAACTTGATTTCAATTCTCAGAACCGGGGCACAAAGTATAATTGGCTTTTCATTTTTCGGAAAACTTAGGAGTTACTCGGAATCAAACTATAATGCTTGTGAGTGTGTGCGGAGTTGTGTGCAAGTTGATTTTTCGGATTCTATGCAAACAAGAGGTTTTCAAATTACTTCATTGGGTTCTTTTTAACATGTTTTAACTAGAGCCAGTTTTGGGCACCTTTAGTGTTTTGTTTTTAGTTTTCTTAAGTTAATTTATTCGACTAGAGCTGGTTTCGGGCACCTCTAGCGATCAATTTTTTAGCACATGCTAGAGCCAATTTCGGGCACCTCTAGCATTCATCCAATTTTTATTCTAATCCCCCAATTTCTTTAATTATCAACCTAAGTTCACTAGAATTCCTTAAATCAATCAAACCACAACAGTGTTTCATCAAATTTAGCATCATAGTAAAATTCTAGGTTTTTCCATGGTTATCCTAGAATAAAAATTCTATCAATTAAGTGCATTGGCAAAGTCATCATCGATATTCATCAAATCTAAGCAATTCTTGTTCCAACTAAAGGCATGGCAAGCAATTTATGTATCCTAAATGTAATACTTAAGATGAATATAACTAAACATGGTAACTACTAATAACAATCCCCCCTAAACTCGAGTGAGGCATTGTCCTCAATGCATGTATTAAATAAAATTAACGAAAAATAAAATGCAAACGTGGACTTACTCCGAGAGTTCGTCATCGTGGATGATTAGTTTCCTTTTGGTCGGTGTCTTGATTCTCTTACTTGAACGCGATGGTTGTTTTCTTGTTGTCGGTGGTGGAATCGATCCTCGTACGAGGTTGTCCTCATCGTCCTCTTCATCAATGTCATTGGCTTTTCGCTTGGAGGATTCAATTGGTGCGGTCTTTGTTGGTGCAATGGAGGACTCGTCCGAATCTGAAAAATTAGACAATGATTCTGTAGGAGTTGATTCGGGCATAGGTGCTTTACCTTTGGATTTTGCAGTGGTTGCCGGGACGTCTTTAGCTTTGGTTGCCGTGGCATCTTCAGGGTTGGTTGTCATGGCATCTGCTTGTGCAGGCACGATGTAGATAGCCGCGACATCATCTGTTGCAGTAGCAGTGGCGACTGCTTCATTGGTTGCCGGGGCAAGGATCTCGGCAGGAAAGATTGGGAATGGCACGCGATTGTCCGGGTACTTTTCTAGGATGACTTGGGTGATGGCATTGTTGTGCTCCTTCATGTACCGCATGAACATTATTTGTCGGTCTTCAATTTGCCTTAGGTGGCTCACCAATGGTTGCAAGAGTGCTTCAAAGTGTCCCGGGGTTGATGGCCGAGTTGCCCGGGCGTTAGGTGCTTGGGCATTAGGGATTGTCGGTGCCTCTACCATTAGCTTTCGGATTTGTGCTTGATTCCAACCGGACTTTGGTAGGGCCTTTTCATCGGTGGACTCACTTTGGACATGCATCTCCTTGCAAAGATTAGAAATTAAGCAAGGAAAGAAAAGAGAACCCTTATCTTTAGAGCTACATACAAAAATCTCATCACAAATAATTTTTCCAATGTTAATGATGCGATTATGCAAAATAGAATGTATGAGCAAAAGACGTGGTATATCAGCGGTAATATTGTGTGTGGTGGGCATTAAAGAAGTTTTAACAAACTTATTCCATAGTTTTGCCTCGGGTTTAAGCCGAAGGCAATTTATCGTGCCCTTGTATTTACCGTTGTTCCAATGAGTTCCCGGTTGAGTGAGTTCTTGAAGCACCTTGTCGAGTTGCTTGGGCGTGATTTGATCAACGAAGGCTTGATGCTCGTCCTTCTCAATGTAAAGCCCGTAAAAGGTGTTGACGTTTTCGGGGCTTATTAGTATGGCCTTGTCACGAACAAAAACATAAGGATTATCCGGGTTAGGTGAGTGAGCATAGAATTCTCTTACCCATGAGATGTTGCCTGGTTCCGATTGATGGCAAAAGATTTGCCATTTTTGATGTGCAATCCTCTCGAAGATGAATGGTTCAAGGACGAAATCTTGATGAGAGTTGGAGTATTCAAAGCCTTGTTCTTCATAAATCTTTCGGCTTTCAAACTTGGAGTGAAATCTTTCTTGAACCACCGGTGTAGCAAACTTCTTGTATCTTGGTTCTTTGGAGGAACTTGGATGAACCAAAATTTAATTTTGGATGCCATGGATGATCTTGGTGTGAGTTTTGTAAAAACAAATAAAAAGTAAATAAAATAAAAGAAACTAAAGAGTTACAAGATAAAAAGTAGGAATAGGTTAAGGGTGATGGGTTTTATAGAAAAGATAGGTGGTAAATATGGTGGGTGGGATTAGGGGAAGACGAAAAAAAAGGGTTTTGGTTTAGGGGGAGGGTGACGGCAAGGGGAGTTTATTTAGGGTAAGTTGGAGGCTTTATATAAGCCTTAGATTCAGCCCATTAATTTCCTTGTTGAAGATGTTTTCCTTCTTGGATCAAAATTCCTCTTTATCTTGAACTTTTTTCCTACAATTCAATGACAAATCAAATAAGGATTAAAATTAAAGATAGACTAATAAAAGAAAATAAATAAAGATGTGTAAAAGGATTCTTAAAAAGATAAAAAAAAAGAAAATAAATCTATCCTAAAAATATAATAATAATCAGAAATAATAAAAAAATAAAAACAGAAATAAAAATTAAATAGTTCGAAAAAATTAAAAATAAAAAATAAAATAAAATAAAATAAATATCAAAAGGAGAGCATGCTCATGCATCTCCTAAGGTGACCACTTCTTTGTTACATTCCACATGGGCACCATTGTAGTGTTTCAATCTTTGTCCATTAACTTTGAATTCATGTTTGTCAGTGATGGACTTGATTATCACGGCACCATGGGAGAATGGTTTGACAACTTCGAATGGTCCCGACCATCTTGATTTCAGCTTTCCCGGGAAAAGTTTTAGCCGAGAATTGAATAAGAGAACTAGTTGCCCTGGCATGAATCGTCGCGGCAATAGTTTCTTGTCATGCCATTGCTTTGTTTTCTCCTTGTAGATTCGTGCATTGTTATAGGCGAGTGCATGAAATTCTTCTATCTCATTGAGGTCCAACAAACGCTTTTGTCCGGCACTTTCCCAATCCATATTCACGGTCTTGATTGCCCAGTATGCCTTGTGTTCGATTTCCACGGTAGATGGCATGTTTTGCCATATACAAGTTGGAAGGGGACATACCTAAAGGGTGTTTTGAATGCGGTCGATATGCCCAAAGTCGACATCTAGTCTTAATGACCAATCCTTCCTAGAGGATTTACAACTTTCTCGAGTATACCCTTCAATTTTCGATTTGAAATTTCTGCTTGCCCATTGGTTTGTGGGTGATATGCCGTGGCAATCTTGTGTGATACGCCGGAAGCGTTGCAACATCTTGGCAATAAGTCTGTTGTCAAAATGCTTGCCTTAAATCGCGATAATTGCTCTCAACATCCCAAACCGTGTAAAATATTTTTATGCAAGAATCGTTTGCGGTCTTGGAACCGTTGTTGGGAAGCTGCAATTTGCCTCAGCCCATTTAGACACGTAGTCGACAGCAAGTAGAATGTAGAGGTTTCCGAATGAAGATGGGAAAGGTCCCATAAAATCGATCCCCCATACATCGAACAATTCTACATCGATGATGTTCTGGAGTGGCATCTCATGTCGTCTAGAGATATTGCCCGTCCTCTGGCAACGATCACATTGCTTGTAAAAGTCTTGGGCATCTTTGTACAATGTTGGCCAATACAAACCGGATTGCAAAACTTTGACCGCGGTACGAGTTCCTCCAAAATGTCCTCCATAGGGTGAAGAATGGCATTGCCAGAGTACATTATGTTGCTCTTCTTCAATGATACATCGGCATATAACCTGATCTACACATTCTTTAAACAAAAGAGGCTCGTCCCAAAAGTAATGCTTAGCATCATGGTGGAACCGCTTCTTCCCTTGGTGAGTAATGCCATAAGGTAAAATACCACAAACAAGGAAATTAACTAAATCCGCGTACCAGGGTATTGCCGAGGCATGTGCTGTCTTGGCGACTGCTCCTAAAATTGTCGAGGCGTGCGTGTCAAGGGCTGCTGCAGCATCGAGAGTTGCCGAGGCGTGCGCGTCCATGGTTGTCGAGGCGTCGAGGGTTATCGAGGCATGCGCGTCCATGGTTTCTGAGGCAACTAAAATTTGTTCATCCAGGAATGCATCGCATATCTCTAGATCCGCGTCCTCCTCCCTATTGCGTTCTAAACGTGATAAGTGATTGGCCACTTGATTTTTGTTCCTTTCCTGTCCTTAATTTCAATATCAAATTCTTGTAAAAGTAATATCCAACGAATCAAACGAGGTTTGGCATCCTTTTTAGCAAATAGATATTTGATTGCCGAATGGTTAGTATGAACAATTACCTTTGTACCAATCAAATAGGATCGAAACTTGTCAAATGCGAAAACTACAACTAGTAACTCTTTCTCCGTTGTTGTGTAATTCACTTGAGCACTATTAAGTGTTTTACTAGCGTAGTATATCACATGGAAGGTCTTACCTGTGCGTTGGCCTAGGACTGTTCCTACCGCGAAATCACTTGCATCACACATGAGCTCAAAAGGTAGCGTCCAATCTGGTGGAACGACAATGGGTGCCGAGGCAAGCTTTTCCTTTAGGGTTTCGAATGCTTGGGGTGCAAGAATCATCAAAATCGAAGACTTTATCCTGTTCAAGCAAATTGCACAAGGGTTTAGTGATTTTAGAAAAATTATGAATGAACCTCCTGTAAAAACCTGCATGTCCAAGAAAACTTCGAATTCCTTCAACCGAACTTGGTGGGGGTAATCTCTCGATCACGTCCACCTTGGCTTTGTCTACTTCAATTCCCTTGGATGAAATCTTGTGGCCGAGCACTATTCCTTCATCTACCACAAAATGGTATTTCTCCCAATTGAGGACTAAATCAGTTTCTTCACATCTTGCCAACACTCTCTCTAAATTGCCGAGACAGCTATCGAAGTCATTACCAAAAACAGAAAAATCATCCATGAAGATCTCAAGGAATTCTTCGACCATGTCTGAAAAGAGTGCCATCATGCATCTTTGGAAGGTTTCCAGGGCGTTACACAATTCGAACGGCATCCTTCGAAAAGCATAAGTACCGTATGGGCATGTGAAGGTTGTCTTTTCTTGATCTTCTGGTGCTATGGCAATTTGATTGTAACCTGAATAACCATCAAGAAAACAATAAAAGGGTTTACCTGCAAGACGGTCAAGCATTTGATCAATAAAGGGTAATGGGAAGTGATCTTTCCTAGTGGCTTTGTTTAGCTTTCGATAATCCATACAAACCCTCCAACCGGTCACAGTCTTGGTTGGAATGAGTTTATTGTTTTCATTACTTACCACCGTTATGCCTCCCTTTTTCGGTACACATTGTACCGGACTTACCCATGTACTATCAGAGATAGGGTATATAATGCCGACGTCAAGACACTTGATGATTTCTTTCATTACAACCCCTTTCATGGCATGATTCAATCTCCTTTGTGATTCAATCTCCTTTGTGCTTCAATTGAAGGTTTGTGATCATCTTCCAACAAAATCTTGTGCATGCACACTGTCAGGCTAATTCCCTTCAAGTCGGCAATTGTCCACCCTATTACCTTTTTGTGTAGCTTCAACATTTTGATCAGCTTCTTTTCCTGCTCAGGTTGTAACTTAGAAGAAATAATTACAGGCAATGTATTGTCGGTTCCTAAGTATGCATATTTTAGTTGCTCTGGTAATTGTTTCAACTCAAGAATAAGTGGTTGTTCAATAGAGGGTTTTTCGAGCTTACCTTCCTTACCTGAGTAATCCAGTGGTTCAAAGTTTGTACCTGGTGGATTGACTAGCCAATTTGTCTCTTCTTGTTTTTCCTTATCGACCGGTTCTTCATACTCCTCAGGTTCCTCTTGATCGGCAATGTAGTTGCCGAGGCAACTAAATTCCTCGTCGAAGTTAAACTCTGTCGTGGCATGAAGAAGTTGGCATTCTTCTGGATCATCGGCATACCTTAGTGTTTGGAACACATTTAGTTTAACTTGCTGATCATTCACCCTCATTGTGAGTTCTCCCTTTTCAACATCGATCAAGGTTCTCCCTGTTGCTAGGAATGGTCTCCCGAGAATGATAGGTGCATGCTCATCTGCTTCACAATCCAAAACAATAAAGTCAGCGGGAAAAATAAATTTATCAACTTTTACCAGTATGTCCTCAATTTTTCCCTCTAGATGCACATAGGATTTTTCGGCTAGCTATAGCATAACTGTTGTAGGTCTTGCCTTCCTGATTCCTAGTTTCTGGAAAATCGATTTAGGCATCAAGTTTATGCTAGCCCCAAGATCGCATAATGCTTTCCCGACATAGTGGTTTCCAATGGAACAGGGTATTGTGAAACTTTTGGGATCCTTCAACTTAGGTGGCATACGATTGTGCAATATTGCCATGCATCCCTCTGTTGCGGCAACTGTTTCAAACTCTTCTAGCCTTGTTCTCTTGGACACAATGTCTTTAAGAAACTTGGCATAGTTTGGCATTTGTTCAATTGCTTCCACCAATGGAAAGTTGATGTGGACTTGCTTTAGGATATCAAGAAACTTCTTGAATTGATATTCTTGCTTTTATCACTTCAACCTTTATGGGAATAGTGGTGGAAGTCGGATATCTTCGATCCTTTCATTGGTTTGGAACCTGATTGACGGCATTACCGGGACAACTGGAGTTGCTGAGGCATTATCAATTGGGGTTGCCGAGGCATGCTTATCACAAGTTGTCGAAGCATCCTTATCGTCAGTTGCCGAGGCATGCTTATTGCCGGTTGCTGCGGCAATTCCTGGTTCAGCATCTGAGGCTTTGCTGCTAGGTTCATCTTGATCTTTTTGTGGAGTTTTGTTTGATGAACGGGCTTGAGCCTCTCTAAGTTGTTGGCCACTTCTAGTGGTGATCGCCTTACATTGCTCATGGCCAGTTCCTCTTGCGACTTCAGTATCGCTAGGTAAACCTCCTTGCGGTCTAGTATTCAGATTTTGAGCAAACTGTCTGACTTGATTTTCCAATGATTTGATTGCCGCCTCTTGGTTTTGCAATCTCATCTCGGTCTTGTTAATAAAAGCATCAATTCTTTTTATGAAGTTACTATTCTCAGCCATATAAGATTCAGTTTTCATCATAAAAGCATTTAGAGAATTTTCCAAAGAACTAGATGTTGTTGGTTGTTGCTGTGGTAACTGTTGCCGTGGCATATTCTGCTGGAATCCCGATGCTTGTGCATTCTGATTGTTCTGGTTTAGAGCATTGTTGGGATTACTCCATGAAAAATTAGGGTGCTTCTTCCAAGCTGGATTGTATGTATTGGACATCACATTGGTGTTCCGATTGTAATTCCCCACATAGAAGTTGTATTCCGAATTCTGCATACATTCGGAAGAATCATGGTTATCACCACATAACTCACAAAAAGAATCCATTACCTTGACCTCATGTGTGTTGTTTGGTTTTTGCATGTTCTGGACCATCTTGGTTAAAGTGGCCAATTGTGTCGAAATTGAATCTGATGATCCTAGTTCATGTATTGTGGCTTGGCATCTAACTTCTCCTCTTCTAGTAGAGGGGAATTGATAATCATTCTTGGCCATCATGTTTAGAATTTGCATTGCTTCCTCCAGTGACTTATCTAGGAGTATGTCGTTTGCCGAGGCATCTAGCATCATCCTTGTTGGTGAATTCACGGCGTTGTAAAAATTGTTACTTGTGTCCACACCGGGAATCCGTGTAGAGGGCATTTGTGTAGAAGTTCTCTATATCGCTCCCAAGCCTCGTACATGGATTCATCATCTGCCTGCCGAAAAGAAGTAATGTCGTTACGAAGCTTATCAGACAAATTTGTAGGATTAAATCGAGCAAGGAAATCACGACAAAGATCGGTCCAAGATCCTATTGATCCGGCATGAATGCTATTCAACCATGCTTTCGCCCTATCCTTCAGTGAATAGGGGAATAATCTTAATCATAAGGCATCGGGGGTGACTCCGTGTATTTTGAACGAGTTGCAAATCTTGAGGAAAGATTTAAGATGTTGTCGTGTATCTTCAGTTGTTGAGCCGCCAAATTGACCAATTGTGTTGATCAAATTAAACATTACCGGTTTCAACTCAAAGTGGTCGGCTTCAATTTCAGGTGCGACAACTCCTGGATTAAGTCCATTAAGATCTTCTTCAAGATAGTCTCGAATAGTTCTGTTTCGTGCAAGAATCACTCCTCCTGCTGGAACATCTTGATTCATATTGCCGTCTTAATTAGCCATTGCTACTCTTATCCTTCGTCTAAGTCTTTGTAAGGTTCGTTCGATTTCTGGATCAAAGGTATATTCTAGTGTAATCGGTCTCGCCCTGGTCATATACCAATGCAAAACCAAAGTTTGTTAGCCCTTTGAATCTTAAACAAGAAAAGTAAAAAGAAAGTGCAAGAAAATAAAAACAAAGTCGTTATTGCCAATCCCCGGCAACGGCGCCAAAAACTTGTTGCGCGTAATAAGTGCTACGCAATTGTGCAAGTATACACGTTGCAAGTTATAGTATAAAAGATATCATCTCCACAGGGATTTGTGCCACTTCAAGAATCTAGTCTCTTGCACTGTAAAAAGTAAAAGAAAACACAAGTAGAAGATTATAGGAGTTTTAACTGATAACTAATCTAGAAAGCAAATAAGTAAAAGGCGATGTAATTAAATGAGAGAGATAGGCCAGGTTATCGTGAGTAGAGGTGTGATAGCCGATTGGATCGTCTTGGTAAAAGAGTGCACGGGCAACTCAGTTGCCGTGGCAACTTGCACAACGGGGTTGCCTTGGCAACTAATCGATGGTTGCCTGGGTGACTAGTTGGGCAACTACTTGGGCATCTGGGCAGCAACTTTCAAGGTTCGGCAGAGCATTCTTCAATGGTTTCTTCTTATCCCTAAGTCGAAACTCTAGCTACTTGTGCATGCCTTGATAATACATCCCTGCGTGAATCAAGGGTGAACAACAACCAATCTTGCGCTCCTCTTAGCCGTTGAAATCCTTGACTTATTCCAAAGCCGGATTAATCTTCACCATCAATAGATTGAATAAAGATCATATTCATTCGTTTCTTGAATCTAACTCTCCCGATATTAGATAAATAGATGAAGTTACGAGATCCTCTCCCAATTCACTCGCAAACAAGAATAAGAACCAAGAATGAATAAACCTTGAATAGAAAAGTGAAAACTCTTATTACCTAAACAAAATCCAATAGTTTCTCACAACCACAAAACACAATAACCATAGCCAAATAGATTTAGTTCATGGCTAGGCTCCAAAGAAACACAAGATAAATAATCCCTAGCATGAACCTAATTGAACAAGAAAGAAAAAGATGAAGAATGAAGCTTGTCGAAATCTCCTTGCCCTAGATGGTTGTAAAAAATTCTCTCTTCTTGCTCTCCCTTGGAGTTGTCGAAATTCCTTCTTTGAGGAGGAAGTTAAGTTGGAATTAAATTATTTTTAAAGAATATAATTCTTTATTATAATTATATTCCTTCTAGAACTTCTCCTATCTTCTTGGAATTTAATTCTTCTTTAATCTCTTCATGGAAATCAAACTCCTTTGGGATTTAGCTTTGCTCCACGTCATCTTGAGCTTGTCTAGTCATCAATTTCGACTACCATATCACCTTGGCAACTGGCTCGGCGTCTCCTTCATGCATTACCCTGGCAACTAGCTCGGCATCTCCTTCATGCATTGCTCTGGCAACTAGCTTTGGCAAGCGATCCTGCACATACACCCAAAACACACCAAAGCAGCATCTTTTCCCACAAAAACTACCAAGTTATGTAATCAAGCTCAACGATGGAAGGAAACATGGATAATGCATGAATGGCTAATTATGCAGCTAATATGAGCCTAAGTCTAACAATAATATGAGTAAAAAGGGTAAGAAAAATAGTACTTTTGAACACTTATCAACGGATACAACAAAAGTTGATCCGATCGTTCAAGGGGCTATAGTTTCGACTCATAAAGAAAGTTGTAGTTGATCTATTTCCATGAGTCAACGATTAAAGATTAAATGGAAGCTAGTACTCAAGCTCACCTCCTATTTGCAAATTGAGCCATTGTATCTCCTCGAAGTGTACTTGATCTTTCTACCAAACTAAACCAAGTTGATCTAGGATTTATCTTCATATTTCTCTGCTCTTTATATATTATGTTATTGCTACCAAAATTAATCCATTATTCATTACTTTATTTTGTTATTGTAACCACCATTGCACTCACAATATCTAGTTTTACAGTATTGCTTTTGGCTACATAATTCTTAAACTAAATACACCATCATCGTGGGATCGATATTCAAACGGGATTGCTTTATTTCTATTCTTGCATCGATAGTTTAGCTCACACTGATAGTGTGACGTTTTCACACCGATCAATGCTCTAGTCAAATAGGTGGGATCATGGGCTTGGCAGCTCTACCAACCTAACTTCATGTCAAATCATCACCATCAAACACAAATTCATCTTCATTGTCAAAATAATTATCCTCCATTCTCCCAACTAACCATTCATTACTTTCATAAATATCCTCTAAAAGAATAGGATCGGTGTCTTTCAGTTGGAATCGACATCTCAATGCACGATTGCATTTTACAAAGACCAATCGTTCAATCGGCCTAATGTCTATCTATTTCTCTTCTTTGTATAAAGCTGCAAGAAGTGAAAATTTTGTAAATTATAAATTAATTAAATATTAATAGTTTATTATGATATGAAAGAAATAATATAGGAAGAAAGTTTCTTACAAGTTGAAAAACACCGTAATTTCTCTCAAAATTAGTAGCACTACAAGTTAGAATAAGTACTCTTATAACAAACTTTTGGAGGTTAGGAGTTGAAGACCCAAATAAATACCACCACTCTATTATCTTATAAAAAAACAAAAGCAAAATATTGTAAGATTTAAGTTGTCGATTTTAAGGACTTTTAAATATAAAATTATATTATAATTTACAACTTATATAGTTGTATTGTAAATTTTAATACCTGGAGAACTTGTAATCATTTGCCTAATGGCCACTGGTAAGTCGAAAAGACCATTATCATTTCGAAATAGCTCTATTTTGTGATGATCTTGTCTTCAAATTCACTCTCCGGATTCAACCTTGCAATGCAATCGTATAAACCCTTCATAACTTCTTCACAAATTGATGTATTGGGACTATCATAATGGAGTTTTGGGTTTAAAAAATAACCAGTTGTATACAAAGGTTGGTAAAGTTGACAATCCCATCTTATATCAATTTACTCAAAAAATTTGTTGTACTTTTCTTCTTTCATTGAAAAACTTTTAGAAATAGTCTCTTTAGCCCTATCCATGGCTTCATAAATGTATCTCATGGGTGGTTTCTTCTCACCATCAACTATTCTATGAATTTTAACAAGAGGTCTCGTTAACTTAAGAGCATAAAGTACGTTCCTCCAAAAAGTATCTTGCAAAAGATAAGCTACGATTTTCTTTCCTCCTACTCCTTTTGGCCAATTGGATTCATTCCATTCTTGAGAAGTAACCATCTTTCTCAAATTGTTATTTTTTCTATAAAATTGTGCAAGAGTGATGAAAGATGTTGCAAACCTTTATGATCGTCGCTCTATGCAAATTCTTTTGATTTTTGAACCTCCTCATCATGTTCACAAGAGAGATGTTGCTATATATATAGTGATTCATGAATATGCATTTCTTTAGTACATTCTTGACTTTAGGAAGTTTTCCAATATCCTTCAAAATCATATCAATACAATGTGTCGCACATGAAGTCCAATAAAGTTGTGGTCTCTTTGCTTTTTGCAATTTTCCTAAAAATTAATAAAATAACACATCGAATTAAAATATTTGAATAATCTAAAAAATAAAGAAAATGAAGAATTAAAAAAACTTGTATTTCGTGCCATTTTTGACGTAATTAGATGCATTATTCATCACTACTTGGATCACATTTTTCTCTCCCACTTGTTCCACCATATCATAAAGTATCCGGTATAACAAATTGGCATCCTTAACAACTTCTGAAACATCCACGGATTTAATGAATATGGACACTTTTGGAGATTTTACAAGAAAAATCACAATATCTTTTTGCGTGACCGAATCACGCCACCCATCCGATAAAATTGAGCAACCCTTTTGTGCCTACTCTTTTTTGTGATCCTCCATTACTTTTTGATTATCCTCTACTTCTTTCATAAGGAGAGGAACTTTAAGCTCATGCACGCTAGGTACTTTCAAACAAGGACCATATTGTCTAATAGCTTCACACATTTCTTTGAAACTAGGGTAACTTGTCGCATTAAAAGCAATTTCGGCATCGTAAAAAATTTAGCAATTGTACTACAAGTTTTCTCTCTCAATTGTGTATCACAAGCTCCATGCACACTCCCCACTTTGTGTGGATTAGCTTTAGGAGAAACAAACAAGTACATTGGACCCTTAACTCTTGGTTTTTTAAGTAAAGATCTCCTATTCCTTTGACTTGAGTTACCCTTATCCCCACTTGAGTTTAATATTTCAAGTTCTTCTTCCTCATCATGATCATCAACATCATAAGAAAAATCTTGAGGTGACATTAAATTTGTAGACTTTGCCTCTTCCTTTTTCATCATAAAGGCCTTCACTTCCTCCCTAACATATTCAAGACATTGAAGACACTTGCTCACATTCTTAAATCCTCTAACTAAGTGTTGTTTCATCCGATATGCTCCCTTTAGTAATTTTACCACAAAAATTGCAGAGAAAAATATTTTTATTTGAAGGGCCTAGCTTTCTATATTTCCTTACTGGATCTAAAGGGATCAATGGTCCAATTGAACATGATTCCAAATTCATTATTTAAATTTTAAACAACCTGAAGAGAAGAATGAAAGATATCAACCGAGATATAAAAACGAACCTTGAATACATACATCTAGAAAACTGTAACAAAAAATTCCTATGATTTATGGAAACAATAAGCTTTCAACAGAAAAAAAAAATTGGTCAAATCAACTCACTTAGAGGGAAAAACTAGCGTTCTGCAAAATATCCCAACTAAATTTACCTTGCAAGCTTTTCAGTGTGTTACCACACTCACATATTGTGTCAATTCTTAAATACTTTATTAGATCTACCATGGCTTTCTGGTTTATAAAATATTTTGTACCACAAGGCTTCAATGTTCATTAATAATAGTCCATGCCTGGGTACTCTACCTTACCTCAATCAATTCTTAACCCCATCCCACTAGTAGAACAATAAATAGAAAATTTTGAGCTGATAGAGGGGTGGGTGAGGGAGACTATGCAACAATAACTGAAGCGATAAGGAGAAGGAAAGAAAAAAAAGAGAATGATGACTTATCGCGATTGGGTTGCGACAATGGCTGAACTTACCGCCGGCGATGGCTGGAAGTTAGGGGAGGCAGAGCAATTTTAGCTTGTTTTCCTGATCTTGAAAATAAAACAGGGAAAATGAGATGTTTTAATTAAAAACACATTTTTTCAAACTACAAAAAGGCTCACCTCACGCCTCAGGCAAAGAGCCCCCGAGGCGTGCACCTCCTGTACCTCGCCCCGCCTTGGCCCTTGGAGGTGTTTTTTTGGCACCTCATGCCTAGGCGGGCCTTAGGTCACTTTTTACAACACATGTTGGGAGGAGATAGTTTCATTCAATAATAAGATCGGGGTAGTAAGAAAGAAAATAAAAAATAAAATTGTTAGTGTAAAAGACTTGAAATCTAATGTTGTATTGGAGAGCGTAGATATTTCCATTAGGTTAACTGAAGAAGGTTTAGGAGTTTGGATAATGAAAAAGATACTAAATACTTAGACTCTTCTGATGGTGGTAGCTACAAGACAGATTCAGTTTCTGATGTGGTTTGTAAGAAAAATGGTATGGTATTATTATGCTTCAAATGTTAAGCTTAGATTTCATCTGAAAATAATATTTGGATCTCAACAATAGGTGAAGAATGCCATTTTTTTGCTTACGTAGTAGCTCATAGTTTTGATTTCAAATAGGAAAAAGAAAACTGCAATTGTTTGTAAGGTAAAAGGGTGTCTTCTTGTGATACATACATCTTGGAATAAATCTAATAGATGTTATATGATAAAAAATATTAGTGACTGGGCATCAATGTTATGTTACTTTTAAGAACAAATGAGTAAATTTTAAGTTGGTAGGAAACACTTTCTTCTTAAAATTAGGGTTCTACCAAGTTTAAAGATGTTAGAGATAAGAATGATTGCTAGGGAGATTTAAAAGTGGAGTTACAAAAGTACACTTGTGTAAAAGCTAGGAAATGGGCTTTATAAAAGATAAAGGGTAGTGATGTTCATAAGTTTAATAGGTTGTTTTATTATATATTTGCTTTGAGGAGTGTTGATCCAAACAAAAACTTTGATCTTATAGTTGAGTGGCCTATTGATTTTGCTATAGCAAAATTTAGGAGGTTGTATGTATGTTTTAGTCCACTGAAAAAAAAAAAGATTTAAAAGATTTTATAGGCATGCCACTTCATTGGATGTTTGTTACTTGAAAAATGTTATTTAAAAGTGAAATTCTCTTGATTGTGAGTAGAGATAACAACAATCATATTTTTTATAGCTTGGACATTTGTAGTGATAGAAAACAAACATGCTCACAGTGTCATCATTCTATTATGTTATTTTATTTTTCACAAATGCAAAGATACCTATGTTAAATCTTTAACTAACCAAAATCAGGAGAGACACATTTAATCTCACATACGCTACGGAGGTCGTTATACCAGCAGAGATAGAGGTCCCAACATATAGAACCATACAATATGATGCCAACACAAACAACAAAGCCCTTCGCATACAGCTCGATATGCTCGAAAAAGCAAGAGCCGAATCAAAGATGATGGAAGAAGCAAGGATCCAAGTTGTCGCGAACTACTATAACTCGCGTAAACAGCAAGCAATTTTGGCTGGGCAATTTAGTGTTAAGGAATACAGAGGCCAGTAAACCACCGATTGAAAGGAGAAAAATGGTCCCCACATGAGAAGGGTCATATCAAGTTCGTAGAGTGATTGGATTTGGGACATATAAACTCGTAGACATCAATGGAAAGGAGGTTCCAAGAACATGGAATGCAAGGCACCTCAAAAAGTTTTATCTTTAGAAACTCTACAGATTATTCAGTGAAGGCAATATACACAAAATGTTAGATACATTTGATGTCTAATGTTAGTTACATTTTGACCATCAACAATTGATACAAAATGTCGTATGAGCATCTGCCACTTTTAAGAAGCATGCACAGAGGAATCAACTCAACGATCGCCGCTTCCAAAGCAAGCAAGCTAAACACACAAAGGGTCGTCTGAGAGTCTGCCGCTTTTAAGAAGCGTGCACAGAGGAATCATCTCAACGATCGTCGCTTCCAAAGCAAGAGAGCTAAACATAAAAAGGTTCATCTGAGCGTCTTCCGCTTTTAAGAAGCGTACATAGAGGAATCAATTCATCGATCGCTACTTCCAAAGAAAGTGAGCTAAACAGACAAAGGGTTGTCTGAGCTTTCACCGCTTTTTAGAAGCGTGCACAGAGGAATCAGCTCACCGTTTCCAAAGAAAGCAAACTAAACATGCAAAGGGTCGTCTCAGCATCTTCCATTTTTAAGAATCGTGCACAGAGGAATCATTTCAACGATCGCAGTTTCCAAAGCAAGTGAGCTAAACACACAAATGGTTGTCTGAGCGTCCGCCGCTTTTAAGAAGCGTGCACAGAGAAATCAGCTCAACGATCGCCTCTTTCAAAAGTATATGTACCAACGCCAAATTAACGAGGTCACTCAGAAATTAATAAAATATATAGGTCTTACCAATGGGGCAAGAGCCTTCTCTGCCCAGGACAACAATGCTAGTACGCAAATCACGAGCAAACTAGATGCAAAAGGGGGCAACAGCCTACCAACAATTCTTTAGTCACAAAAAAATAGGGTAACAGCCTACCATTAGGAGGTGCGAAACTACAGAAATGCAAATATATATTCAAAAGCGTCGTAACCGGCAACAACCATAACAATCCCAATGCTGGTAAAAGTAAAACATTTTTGCAAACAAGAATAAACAAAATATTACAATCAACGAACTTTTCATAAAAAATGGAGAGAACTTCAAAATATCTCTAGTGAAGCCCAATCTGGAAAAACCCATAAATTGACAACAACCCATCCTATTGAGAAAGAAAAGAAGCCTTCTCAGCGCCACAGCCAAAGCGTACGGAAATGATAGGTGTCTCTTCCATTTTCATCTCAGCTCCGCCGTAAGAATCACCAGGTGCAAGCAGGTCATTCACACAGGTGTCAACGCTGCAAACACCACAACTAATGGACAAACAGCCATTTTCATCGTATATGTTCAAAGTAGCACGACAAGTGCCCATCGCATTCATAGGTACGACAAAATGACATGCGTTCGCCACACCAAAATGTGGTACCAAACACTAATGCGTAACGGCGTATAGAGAGCCTCATCTTAAAGATATCCCAAATACACCGTCCAATGGCATTCATCTCCACAAATCACGGCACATAGCCTTTCGAATACTATTTCCCGTGGAAACAAGTAACTCAGACACTAAACAATACACCCTATGATCCATAGAACAAAGCCCCCGCACATCCTCTATCATCCCAGCTTAGAGCATACAAGATTGCAAGATAAAAGGAAAAGAAAGAAACTCTACATGTGAGAAAATGGGACACTCTCAAATTACTTCATTATTACATACATCCAAAAGGTCCTATTTATAGTAGAAGGATGAGAGCCCCAAGTCAAGCCATTTCAGTTTACAACAGAAAAATATTATAGAAAATACTGAAGAGATTATCTAATGCCCAAATTCAGAAATATCGGGTAGCCAATTAAAGATCACGTAACTTTTAAATATCTAGTTAATCAACACACTAATAGTTACATACACCTACCCCAGCCAATCAAAACTTTCCATTTTCATTATGGTTTGTCTCAGATTGTATAAATCGCCATAAAGAGTTAGCATGCATCAAACACAGTGCAAAATATCAAGGAGCATAATTACAGCCAAAAATGATACAGCCAATGGCATAGTAAGATAAAGCAGAACGAATTACGTTGATAGCCAATACAACTAAACACCACAAATAGCATGGATTACAACCAAGTGCAACGGCACTAGAAAAACTATACCCCAGGGGTAGAAACCCCATAGGTGCATCGCATACCAAATAGCAAAATTACTGTCGCAAATCTATTTTCAAAAAGGGTCAAAAATCTTTTTTGGCATCACCACATGATAACCAACAAAATACAAAATGAAGTATTACAACAAAGAATAGAACAAAATAGCACAAATTTAGATTAAAAAAAAGTAAAGCAATGCAACGACCACTTCAAGCTAGTTAATTATATCTTTACACAAACACCCTGCTAGCTCGTACACCACGAACGCGATATCCAAAAGTGTTGCAGCAAAAAGTATATAATAATAATCATATATATAGAAAAGAGAGAGAAGAAAGAGAAAAGAAGCTTCCTCTTGATCAGAATTAAAAGAAAATATCAAAATAATCTTTTAGCCCTCAAAGGAAGACCGCTTTCATAAAAATCATATAAACATAGGTAACGCCAACAGTTACATGTTTTTACCACAATTGCCCGACATACCGCTACCACCTATTGTAGACACTAATTTTGTTTGGGTTAAATTAAATACTCGAAATAAAATAAATTCACATTATCATTTTTTTTTAATACCCAAAAACTTTACTTTATACCATAAGTCCAAAATTTCATGGCCCATTATATATAATTTTATATAGTAAAAAATATATATACAAAAATAAAATAAAAATCTCAACTCCTTACACACCAAAGCTTGGTTCTCATTCGATGAATCAATACCTCATTCCCATTGGTTAAAAAAACTACTTGGTGACCAAGGTCTTAATTTTCATTGGTTTTTATTTTAAGGGGATAAACCAAAAATACCCTTCATCACACATATATATATATATATATATATATATTTCTACCCTAAATGAAAACAAAAATGAGGAACCTGTTTTTTTTCTTTTCATCACTCGGCAACCATCCAAACCCCCCTTGCCGTTTCCTTTTTTTTTTTCTTTTTTTAGACCATTCGATTCCTTTATCCACTATAATTTTTACTAATCGAAATCATTTTCTACCATTATTAAACCCTTGAATCGAACTTCTCAACCCCAACAACAACATGTGGAATTTGGTTGATCGAGCATAAATATTTAGGTTTTGGGTACATTCTTTCCTTTTCTTTTTTATTTATGTATAATCATTTTTTATAGTTCAATGAAAATGTGGATGATTTAATTGATAACCTTTGTTGTTTATTTTAGTCTCTTTTTTATTTGTTTTATTTTTTACTTGTGATATATATGTTTTTTCACTTGTTAATGTTGTTTAATTTATTATTAGCTTGTTTACTTTATTATCATGATTTCATATTATCCCTTTTATAATATATTTTCTTCTATATAGTATATAATATATAATTAAGGTATATTTTCTTAAAAGCATATACATGTGGTCTTTCATTTGGATTTAGTTTAGAAGTTTAGGCCTTTTTATGTTTTGGGCCTTATTATGTTTAGGGCTTGCTTAGGTTAGAAGGGTTTTGAGTTTGATAGATTAATTCTTGATTATAATTAGGTAAAATTAATTTGATTAATTTAAAATTGTGTTCTCGTCTCATAGGGGCACGATCTTTAAATTAATTAGATTAATTTAGGCTTAGCTTAGAGTCTTAGATAGATTAAGGTTGAAATTGGTTTGGTGAATTTAAATTTACCCTTGGCTTATTGAGATAAATGTTAAGTTCATTAAACTAATTGGACATTTCTTAATTACTTTTAAGATAAAATTAACATGGAGATTAAATTGACATTTAAATTAAAACCATAATTAATTAATTCGATTTACTTTAAATAATATTCTTGGCTTATTGGAATACTAGTTTAAGATCGATCAAGTTAATTGTCATGTTACAAGATAAATCATAATTTATTAAGGTTCTCTAGCCTTTTGGGATTAATTGATTTAAGGTTATTACTAGAAGCACCTAATTAGTAACTAGATCACTAATTAAAATTCCATAATGAGGGCCTTTTAGGTTAGGACTTTTAGTGGACCTTTGTATGTTAAATTTCCAAGCTTTTTGTGACATTCATCTTTTATTTGATATCATTTGGCCCATTTGATTTACATGTTAATTAATTTAAATCATAAAAAGAGAAGTATTCATTAATTCTGATATTTGTATCGCAACAGTCCGAGCTTAAAGGATGTTGACCAAATATTTGAGTTAATCTTTACCGACTCAAGGTAAAATTAAAACATAACCAAAGGTGATGTGCGGGATTCGAACCATAAATTAACACGACAATCAGGCTTATTCGATGTCGGTTTAATCTATGGTATGATGTATCGTTAACCTTATTAATTAAATGTTCAATTAATTTGAACCCACCACTTTGATAAAGCCTGTTCAATTAAGGTTAATTTTCAATTAAGGTCACCGAATTAAATTCTTTTCAAATTCCGACAATTTCCTTCGATTAAAAGCAACAAATATTTTGGTATCGATTTTCCGGCGTGATGGGGGTGTTAATCCTTCCCCACACGTAACCAACTCCCGAACCCTTTCAAAATGAATCTCTGGTTTTGTGGTGTCTGGCCTACCTTATCCAAGTGGCCGGTGGCGACTCCCAGCTTTCAATCAGTTTTCTAAAGAAAAAGAATTTTCAAAAGAAATCTATTTAAACCAAGATTACATAGAAAAGATTTTTGGGATAACCCGTAGCACTGAACTTATAATTTTTCTAAAGGTTTTTCCAAAAAAACGTCGCTACAGCATGGTGACTCCGCTGGGGACCAATTTTGTTTTTAAAACAAAAGGAGAGTTAGGCCAAGAAAATATTTGTTATTTTTAATGATGGAAAATTTTCAGAATTTCAATCGATTCTAGTGAAGTTGACCCTTTCTTGAAAATGTGACTACAATTGTACGAGCTTTGATAATTGTTGGCCTTCGAATTAATTTTTCATTTAATTCCTAAGGAATCACCGACATGTGTTGCACCATTTTATCAAGCTCTATGCCCGAGCTCCATCCCTTAAGTGGGAGTGAAACGCCACATACCCACGTGAGTAGCCCTCCACGGGTCGGTAATTCACTTCTAGAATCCACGCTTTTTGACATGTGAGTAGCCCTTCACGTCATTAGGTCGTGCTTTCCCTAGAACTGAAACCAATTTGCAAGCTTGTAATGGGTCAGAACTGGGGTTCTTGTTGCCTTATTAGGTAATAAGATAGGTTCGGGTACCTCGATTAGAACCGAACCCATGTGTGTGAATTTAAGAAACCTACCCCTATTAGAGCCATGCGGATAATCTTAGCGAACTAGAATTCATGCGGTTAGGGTTCTTCATTTATGTGATTGCCTTTCGTTTATTTTCCTCGTATGTATCTCTTCTTATTTTTTTGAATTCATTATCCATCAGTTGACTAACCATTTTCCTTGTCTTCTCACTTTCCCTTTGTACCTTTTTGTTTTGCATACTTTGTCATATCATAAATAGCACATTGAGTCAGAAATAGTCTAAAATTAAAGACTAGATTAATGAGAGGTTTGGCTCGAAACAATTATGAAAAGAATCACGACGTAAAAATATGGTCAGAAGGGGAGCATTTACAGGACAGGGGCAGTATTTCAGTCAAAGGTTCAAGTCAACAATGTCATCCGAAACCTTCATGAACACAAAAGTTAATGATGAGTCCAAGTGGAACTTAGTGTGGAATGATTGGGATTCCGAGGCAAGAAGTGCTTTCAAAGATGAGTATAGCAACATCTTATATTCACTTGATGTTCCGATCGACCAACCGCCACTTCAAGCAGTGGTAGATTTTTGGAACTAACGCATATGGTTGTTTCATGATTGACGACTTTGATTTAACCTTGGTAATTGAGGGGTCTCAAGCCCTTGCAAGAAGATCAGTGAGAATCACATCTACTTAAAGAACAAAGCTTTTTGGGGTAAGCTTGAAGGTTTCCCAGGCATTTTGCCATCTTGGGTCGAGAATCAAGTCTTGACTTAGAACGAGAAAGAATATTTCGGGTGTGAAGGAATTCTAGCCTTAGCTTCAACACACCCCTAGGGTCGAGTTCAGTGGGACTCCTTCAAGGGAGCAATTTAAGTGCACCAAATGCCAACAGTGGAGCGACTACAATTCGTTGCCTTCTCTATTTGGAAGTAAGAGAGAGAATTGATACAAGAGGCCACCCGGAAGTCACAATTCCTAGAGGAAGATGTTGCCAAGCATCAGGACTATGCGGATGATGAATCCGGTAAGAGAAAAGACTGTTGGCCTATATGCTAGCTTAGGACCGTATGAGTAGTGGGTTTCCTTTGATTATTGTAATGAAACAATTTCCCATTAATGCGAGTCGTTTAACGATGATATTTTCCAAACTCAGTGTCGCTCTTTACATTTATTCATGTTTTCATAGTAGCATCATTTTGTGACGTATTGTTATTTTTGTTCAAATAATACATTTTCGTACATTCACATACATCATATGCATCACTAATCAGGGAAAACATTCGCCTCAAAAAGTATGAGTAAGGGACGAATGACTTTTGACCAGTTCGAGTCCAGAAATATGAATGACCTAGCAACTAGGGTAGCTAGACTCAAACAACTTCATGAACAATTGATTTGGAACCAAAGGGAGACAATATCATATGTGAAGAAGTTCCAAGAGGAAACAAGGGGTGAATCGATGAGCTGATAGGTATGATGGCCACCATGACCAAAGAAGAGGGTATAAAAGAAGACTCTTTCGGGCAAGAGGAGAGAAAGAGTAGAGATTGTGAATTCATAACGAAAGGGGTTTTGTCTGACAAAGACCAAACTATTATCAACCAATATGAGGTAGCATGCACCGCTTCGGAGTGCCCTACCAAATTAGTGTTGGATAAGACCGAGGACTCTCTCTCAGAAATCTTGTCATTGCCAGCAAACAAAAAACGAATGAATCAGAGTCATAGAATGAGAAATGTGTGATATGCAATAAGAGGATGAGGATGTCGACTACACTATCTTTTGAATTTTCGTTCCTGCAATCACATGATCAGCCTTTCATGTCTGTGATTCCAAGACCTCATCAGCTATCGTTTAGCCAAGCCTTCAAGGCTCAAGAAAAGAATGACAAATCGAAGGACGTCCAGTTCACTCACAGTTCTTTTACTTAACGAGATTTGTATTCCAAGCTGCTACACGCTCGATTGGTGGTAGCTTACTTTGTCAAAGCCCTGTCACCTCCATATCCGAGTTGGTTTAGTGAGAAAGACCATTGCGATTATCATGCCAGAACTCAAGGGCATTCCATCGAGAGGTGTGTAAGTTTTAAGCGTAAAGTTCAATATTTCCTAGATATCGGGGTGTTAGAGTTTGAGATAATGGGTCCAGGTCTGATAATTAATTCTCCAACCGTGGCCGGTACTGTGAAAGTATGAGGAGATCGGGTCGCCGTAACGAATGAGGAGGATAAGGCAAAGTTGCGGACATCAGAAAAATTTGAAAACATCAGCAACCATCATGATCACAATCATCCCATGAAAGGCTTAGCTTTGAACCCGGTTAAAAGATCCAAAGCAGTCCCTGAAAGAGCCCACAAAAGCAACGTGCCTTGGTTATGGTGATGTCTTCCGAGAATGGGAGCCCTATTTAAGGAAAAAAAGAAAAAGAAAGCTAAAACGCGTGATGCAAAAGGGAGTGACAAGAGGACAAATTTGGAGCTATTACCTCTGTTGGTTCAAAATAAACTTTTGAGGCTACCTCCCCTGAAACGAAATACCTATTTCAATCTTGATATGCTTGGCAGTAGGGTTCCATGCGAATATCATCACGGTGACTCTGGCCACACAATGGAAGAGTGCGTGTTTTTGAAGGGCAATGTCTATGAACTCGTTAAAAACGGAGTGCTTTCCTTTGAGAATGGGAGACCTAAGTTTAAGAAAGAGGTCAAGTTTTTGGGAAGGTTTGAAGCGTCAAGATGAATGACCAATGTTGCAAGGGTCAATGATTTTTAGGGCATCCTATCCATGTTTCATTGTTTTACTTTATCTATTTTTCTATGCATGTTAACTTTGCTTTTGTTTACCCAAAGGTAAGAGTAGTGGTCTTTTGTGAATATTCTTGTTATGTTTGCTTTTTCCATTTCAATGAAAGGATGCTCTTTTCTTAAATGTGTATATGTATATATTCTTTCCTACCTTCGTAGACCCCCGGATATCACGTGATTGATGCGGTATTGATTCTAATGAAAGAGATCAATTGAATGTTGTGATAACGATGAAGCGTGATTCCCTCTCAGTCTGCTCTGGTCGGTAAAGCGAGAGAAGCAAGATCACTACTCCTTCAATAATGTTTGATGTTAAGAAAATATCTTATGCGAACCTAAATGGATTTGCTTGAATGTGCCTAAAAATAAAAATAAAAATAGAATAAAACGACTTGATTTAACTTTCAAAGCCTGGTAATAGGCATTTTTCAAAAAAAATACTTCAAAGCCTGGTAATAGGCATTAATCAAAAAGCATTTCAATGTTCAAAACCTAGTAATAGGTATTTTCGGATACGAGTGCAAAATTTTAGGGGCACTCTGCTGAAGTCGAAAACTCCTTGCTTTATGAGTGATGGTAATATTTTCAAAATCATGACTATACTGAGTAACCCGGGGTATTGTTGTATGCTCCATCATTATCCTCGAGACAAAGGACTGTGACGAGATGAATTCCCCTAAGAAAGAGGAAATGAATGAACAAATTGAATAAATCCTAGAGTATTCTAATAGAGCTATGGAATGAGAAAGAATCTAATAAGAAGCTACGCTCTACTTGTTCAATACCCTAGCGTCAGAGATGAATCCTTGAGGACACTGACACAATATTGAAGCATATACTTACACTTAAGAATTCCTAAATTGACATTATCTATGTTCCATAGGCTAAATAAAAGTCATAAAGCTTAAACCTTTGTTAATGGAGAAGGATAATAAGAACTAGAAGGAATAGTTTTCGAACAGATCAAGAAAGAACCATAATCATGAGGATGAAACGAGCAATCTGGGAGGAATTTCACTACTACGAGTATCACCACAACATTCTAAGGCAAACTGCTGATCACCGGAAGGGTTGAATCTAAGACGCTCTTACATTTGATATCTAGGACATTCTATTCTTTTTCATTAGTTTTGATTTTGTATATTAACCCAAGAATCTTCCTTTTTTGAAATGTTGATTAGCAAGCTAGTGTAAAAAAAAAAATGAGAGTGAGATAGAGAAAATAAAAATGAAAAAAAAAAAGAAAAAAAGAGAAATATAAAAGAATAAGGTCTTCGTGTTTTAGAATGGAGTTTAGGGCGCAATGCCAGATGTGCATATGATTGACCTGATACAAACCTGGAAGCAGACCTGAAAAGAATAACAGTAGGTCGTAGTATACTACACGATTCAGAGACTTGAAGTGGGTATTTACCATAAAACCTTGGTCGGCCTAGAAAAATAAGGATTGAATTCTATATGAAATTTAGACAACCATGGGGCATGTTTTCAGCCTAACATTGAGATGGAAGAATGGCCATACCAAAGAGTCATGGACAAATGACCGTCGAACCCAAAGAAGAGATAAAGTACTACCAAGATCAGTAAAAATGGGCATCTTAAGAAAGGCCTCAACTCAGCCGACTGACGTTGGTCAGAAGTTAACCAAAGTGCAAGGCGACGATCTATCAAGCAAGTGAGGTATGCTTACATCAGCTTACAGTGAAACTAGTTGCAAAAGTTGAAGCAGACCTAAAAGGGGTGGGATCGACGATTGACGGTTCTGTGAGAATTATAGTAACATTGCACGCTTGATGTATGTCTAAATTAATCGGCTTTCGTTCTGAGACATCTTTCAATTTTGGAATCCTACTTTCTATTTCTTCACTTTTAACAGGGAAGACTCGATGTCCGTGGTTGAGGAGTATTCTACTTTGCTTAATCAAAAGAATAGTCATAAGGGATGGGTTTGCACAAAGCCGTTGAAGTCCCATGATTCCCCTTTGAAGCTTAAAACCTTTGCCGAAATGAGTGAAGATTGGGGCAAATGTTTGATTCAGAATCGCCGAGGTAATACCTCCCTTTCATGGGAATGTACCAACACACCCGGATATGGACATGAAGCTTCAGTTCAAAGGTCTACGTGATTGACCATCACATTTTGAACAAGGTTCAGAACAATAGATATTGAAAGTAAGAAGAATTTGGAAGTCTAGGGGCAAGCGTTCACCCCAATGCCGAGAATAAAGAAGACCCATCATGAAGAGTCAATGAAGTAAAAATAATGAAGCCCAAGTTGAAAAGGGGCAATGTTTCGAAGGCGAACTCAAGGAAGTGATAGATTTTAGTCAAATCAATTTTGGCCAACAATATCCTTTCAAGATAAGGTACAAGTGAAGATTTAGTGAAGACAAAAAGCCCGTGGAAGTTAAGGGTGATAAACTGGAAGGCGAGAATTTCTCCTCGGCATCTCTAAAAATGACTCCACTCATGCATCTCATTTAGTTAGACATCCATATGATAGGATCATGCTAACTCATATCATCAAATCATTTTTATTGTTTTGACAGATTCGAGGAATTAAGAAAATTTTAACCTGAAGCTTCCCATTTTGAAAGGTAGATCTTAGTGGAGATAAAGAGTCTCTAATGAAGAAAATGCGCCTAACAAAGATTCAATGAATTTCTGATGAGAATGATTCACTTAGCAAAGAGAGAGAGTTGACCATAACGAAAAAGCTCGAGAAGAACTGTTCGGGCATCAAGCTTGATGGAAAGATAAGAACCTCGAGAACTTGATTGTAGTTGAGAATAACAACTCCAGACTCTGAATTCTGTTAGAGAATCCAAGAAATTTGTAGTGAGAAAAGCTTTAAGCTTCATTGACCAATTTATTTCCAGCCAAAACTTTCGGGCCAATAGTAAGCCATTCGAGAGTGATGTTAAGCTGCCCACACAACAGAAATTGGGGCATAAAGAAATCTGTAGCCTCAGCCACAGAAAAGCGAAAAGTTTCAAAAGAATCAGCGATCTTAAGGCCATAGTCAGGGAGGCGAGATAAAATTAACGCTTTTTTCCAGACATTAAAGGAATCTGCCTAAACTATAACGGGAGGATTTTGGTACGAATTTGACAAAATCTATCAAGAAAGAACAACGAATGTTTCTCATCCAAGGGACCAGAGGCGAAAACCCGTACGGGCACCTAAAAGGAAAAAAGAAGAGAAAAATAAAGTAAAAAAAGAAAAAGAGAGAGAATAGAATAAAAAAGAAGAAAAAAAAAGAAGAAAAAAGAAAAAAAAGAGAAAGAAGAAAAATGAGAGAGAGAAAAAGAATGAGAGATAAAGGAGAAAAAGACTGAAAAAGAAAAAAATGAAGAGAAAATAACGGAAAAGAAGAGGAGAAAATGGAAAAAAAGAAAGAAGAAAAGTAAAAGCCTGAAAGGACGCTTTGAGAGAAGCAAGTCTAAAGTAAGAAACTTGAAAAGGATTTCAAAGCCAGAGGTTCTATATAGGAAAAACCCGAAGCTCCATGATTTCAATGCCAAAGGTTCTATATAGGAAGAACCCGAAGCTCAAAGATTTCAGTCGAAGGATTTCAAACTTGCCGTGTTAGAGTTTCTAAGCAAATGAGGCAAATACTCACAGTTTGAAGTTTTTAGAGCGAAGGAGGCAGATACTCAAAGCTCACGAACTTCAGGTGAAGGATTATAAACTCACCATATCAGGATTTCAGAGCAAAGGAGGCAGCAGATACTCAAAGCTCAAAGATTTCAGGCGAAGGATTTCAAACTCGCCATATTAGAGTTTCCGAGCGAAGGAGGCAGATACTCATAGTTCGGAGTTTTCAGAGCGAATAAGGCAGATACTCAAAGATCACAAACTTCGGGTGAAGGATTACAAACTCACCACATCAGGATTTCAGAGCAAATGAGGCAGATACTCAAAGCTCAAAGATTTCAGGTGAAGGATTTCAAACTCGCCGTGTTAGAGTTTTTAAGAGAATGAGGCAGATACTCATAGTTTGGAGTTTTCAGAGCAAATGAGGAAGATGCTCAAAGCTCATAGATTTCAGGCGAATGATTACAAACTCGCCACACCAAGATTTCACAGCAAATGAGGTAGATACTCAAAGCTCAAGGATTTCAGGCGAAGGATTTCAAACTCGCCATATTAGAACTACTGAGCGGATGAGGAAGATACTCACAGGTCAGGGATTTTTGAGCGAAAGGGGTAGATACTTGTAGCTCGAGGACTTTGGGGCAAAGGAGGTAGATACTCATAGCTCCATGTTGTAGGGAGAGAAAGAGTGACCAGTTCTATATAGGAGGAACTCAAAGCTCAGAATCTCCTAACATGGAAGTGGGACAAAATTAGTGCTTATGGTCTTTGCTATATTCTTGTTCCACAAGTATAAGCAAAGAGGGGCAGTTGTAGACACTAATTTTGTCCGGTTAAATTAAATGCTCAAAATAAAATAAATTCATATTACCTCTTTTTTTAAATACCCAAAAACCTTACCATATACCCTAAGCCCAAAATTTCATGGCCCATTATATATAATTTTATATAGTAAAAAATATATACAAAAATGAAATAAAAATCCCAACTCCTTACTCACCAAGGCTTGGTTCTTATTCGATGAATCAATGCCTCATTCCCATTGGTTAAAAATCCCAACTCCTTACTCACCAAGGTCTTAATTTTCATTGGTTTTTATTTTAAGGGGATAAACCAAAAATACCCTTCATCACATATATACAAATATATATTTCTACCCTAAATGAAAACAAAAATGAGGAACCTATTTTTTTATTTTCATCGCTCAGCAACCATCCAAACCCTCATTTGTCGTTTTTTTTTTTTTATTTTTATAGACCATTCGATTCCTTTATCCACTATAATTTTTCCTAATCGAAATCATTTTTACCATTATTAAACCCTTGAATCGAACTTCTCAACCCCAGCAACAACATGTGGAATTTGGTTGATCGAGCATAAATATTTGGGTTTTGGGTACATTCTTTCCTTTTCTTTTTATTTATGTATAATCCTTTTTATAGTTCAATGAAAATGTGGATGATTTAATTGGTAACCTTTGTTGTTTATTTTAGTCTCTTTTTATTTGTTTTATTTTTTTTTACTTGTGATATGTATGTTATTTCACTTGTTAATGTTGTTTAATTTATTATTAGCTTGTTTACTTTATTATCATGATTTCATATTATCCATTTTATAATATATTTTCTTGTATATAATATATAATATATAATTAAGGTATATTTTCTTAAAAGCATATACATGTGGTCTTTCATTTGGGTTTAGTTTAGAAGTTTAGGCCTTTTTATGTTTTGGGCCTTATTGTGTTTAGGGCTTGCTTAGGTTAGAAGGGTTTTGAGTTTGAAAGATTAATTCTTGATTATAATTAGGTAAAATTATTTTGATTAATTTAAAATTGTGTGCTCGTCTCATAGGGGAACGATCTTTAAATTAATTAGATTAATTTAGGCTTAGCTTAGAGCCTTAGATAGATTAAGGTTCAAATTGGTTTAGTGAATTTAAATTTACCCTTGGCTTATTGGGATAAATGTTAAGTTCATTAAACTAGTTGGACATTTCTTAATTACTTTTAAGATAAAATTAACATGGAGGTTAAATTGACATTTAAATTAAAATCGTGATTAATTAATTCGATTTACTTTAAATAGTATTCTTGGCTTATTAGAATACTAGTTTAAGATCGATCAAGTTAATTATCATGTTACAAGATAAATCATAATTTATTAAGGTTCTCTAGCCTTTTGGGATTAATTAATTTAAGGTTAATACTAAAAGCACCTAATTAGTAACTAGATCACTAATTAAAATTCCATAATGAGGGCCTTTTAGGTTAGGACTTTTAGTGGACCTTTGTATTTTAATTTTCAAGCCTTTTTGTGACATTTATCTTTTATTTGTTATCATTTGGCCCATTTGATTTACATGTTAATTAATTTAAATCATAAAAAGAGAGGTATTCATTAATTCTGATATTTGTGTCGCAACAGTCCGAGCTTAAAGGATGTTGACCAAATATTTGAATTAATCCTTACCAACTCAAGGTAAAATTAAAACATAACCAAAATCACAACATCATATTTTAAAATGCTTGCATCATGCATAAAGGTGACGTGCGGGATTCAAACCATAAATTAACACAGCAGTTAGGCTTGTTCGAAGTCGGTTTAATCTATGGTCCGATGTATTGTTAACCTTATTAATTAAATGTCCATTTAATTTGAACCCACTAATTTGATAAAGCTCGTTCAATTAAGGTTAATTTTCAATTAAGGTCACTGAATTAAATTCTTTTCAAATTTCGAGAATTTCCTTCGATTAAAAGCAACAAATATTTTGGTACCAATTTCCGGGCGTGATGGGGGTGCTAATCCTTCCCCACATGTAACCAACTCCCAAACCCTTTCAAAATGAATCTCTGGTTTTGTGGTGACTGGCCTACCTTATCCAAGTCGCCGGTGGCGACTCCTAGTTTTCAATTAGTTTTGTAAAGAAAAAGAATTTTCAAAAGAAATCCCTTTAAACCAATATTACATAGAAATGATTTTTGGGATAACCCGTAGCGCCTAACTTATAATTTTTTAAAGGTTTTTCCAAAAAAACGTCGCTACACCTATTACTTCTATAGCACCACTGCAATCATCAGCAAGGACAGATGCATTTGGATTAGAGGTATGATGAACCACAACATCCTTATACTGTGCAGCAAAGTTTTCCCACGAGGGCCCAGAGGGATTCTTCACGTTGAAGTCAGTGGCCACCTCGCAAAGGGTGGCAAAGTCAGGACCACTGACATCCAACGGGCCATGTGCCAGTTGGAAGTCGAGAATGACAGCATCACGAGCTTTGTTCATCCCTTCGATCATAAAGGCGGAGGTCGCATCCGCAGTCGCTTTGACTTTATTAGCCACATCAACATCGTGGGTAGCCTTCAGCATCATAATCTGATTTTTATGAGATTCTTTAAATTCAATTAACCTCCTCATAGACTTCATAAAGCTCTCATCAGCTGCATTCTTTGACTGCGCTAGTTCGTCTTTCAAACCCTAAATTTTAGTTTTTAAACTTTGTTCAATGGCTTCGAATAGTTTTTTCTTAATCATGATATCACGGTCAAACTCAATTTCTCTTTTGGCAATTCCGCCATATGTTGTTTGCGTAGCTCCTCCATACGCAATTCAGTATCAGTTTCGTATTTCTTTTGCAGCTCTTCCAAATGGGCAGTATAACCATCTACCTTCGATTGTAATTTTTCATTCTCCTCAAGGAGGGCAGTATAACCTTCTGCCCTCAAACACAGCTGCTCAGTTTTCTTTAACAAGAACCTTTGTGTTCCTCTCCAAGTTATACTAAAAGCTGCCCAACTCTTGAATAAGACTCCATCCACCTTCAACAATCTTCTGGTTACTGTTGCACGGCCTCGAGGCACCACAACTGTTGGAATATAATTCAAATAACCTCTAAGAGGCAAACTCCGGATGAAGCCAACCCTCTGTTTTTTACAACCCCCTCCAAGGAAAGAACACCTCTAATGGAGCCAGAGGCTCAACACCCTTACCAGAAGAAACAACTACAGACAATGGCACTAAAGGAATCTCCGTAGCCTCCGATAAGACCACTGAATAGTGAACATTCTCCGCAGAGTAATGCACAATAATAGAATCTGTCACAGATACCTCTACAAGGGGATTAACAGCCACAATTCATTAACGAAATTAAGTAACAACAACACTAACAAAATGCACCAGCACATTAATCAACGCACTTGGAGATGAATGAAAAGCAGGCAAAACAGTAGCTAAACCAGCTGAAGAAATCTCTTTGATAGCATCAGTTCCAATTAGAAGAGGGGAATTCTGACGATCACTCATAGCAATGAGTGCATCGAAGTCTGGCTTCGCCACATCTAGAACAACTTCAACGTCTGATACGGACCTCTTTCCTGATGCTTTGTCCTCGACAGCCAAGAGGCACCTCCTAGAGCCATAAGGTCTCATTTGCTTTGCTACACTCTCTTGCGTTGTTTCCACAATATCAATAGAGACCTTTACAGGAACATATTATGAAACATGGACGTTCCCCACACAAGGAGCAATATGAATTTTCCTACAAAAGACACTGCCCCAAGCGCCAAGGGCAACACGCAAGATAAACTAATCTCTCCGCTATTTAAAGCCCCTAAAGACATCACTTCTGCCAAATTGAGTGACCCCAATCGCTTGTCACTAGACGTAGAGGCTGACATACCTGCAACCAGAGCTAAGTCCCCTACTTCATTATCCGTAGCCCGTAAAGGGAGGTCAATTGCCCTTACAAAGGGAATGCATATCGGCATCGGTATATTGTGAACACAAAAAAACTAACTAAAAACTATCACAAACCAAATCATCCATCCATATGCCTATTCTTCATACACTCCAAAATGGACGCAGCTTCCCTCATCCATCGAATCAGATACAATAGGCAAACTTGAGACAACCCACTTCTTTACCCCCTATCGCCACCGAAACCATATGAGCTAACACTAGCGTAACCTCTCGGAGCGATAGGAGTGGCTTCCTCGCTAACCTCATCATGAGGAACTTCTTCATCACGATATTTCCAAGCGCAAGTGCGAATGCTAACACACTTAGAAAAGAAATTTTTTGGTTCATTCCCAACACCCATAAGAACCTTAGCCACTTGCTCGTCACCCCTTCCCAAAAAGGCCAAGCCTCCACATGAATAGGCACACCCGATAGAGAACCCTCACGAAAAACATTCAAATCCACTTCATCCCAACCATTGGGACTCTTTCCCTCTAGGCAATACACCCAAATTGTAACACCCCTTTCCCGTATTCATTTTTGAATACGAGACAGATATGTCACAAAATATTTGTAAAATCCATAAAATATTTATAATTTGGTAAAAATGGGTTTTATAAGAAATATATTACAAATTAATCTTTATTTACAATTCTAATTAATTGCGTAAAGTTTAAACTTTATATTTTCGTTTTCAAATCAGGTTTAGTTTCAGTCAGCAACTTATCAATTTAATTTGACTTTATATAATTAGCGAAACTGCCTGATTTAAAATTCATCTAGATTCCAAACAAAATACGATTTATATCAGGGCATGCATAACCTTTTTATAAACATGCCAACTAGTGAATATCAAACAACCTCAAATATTATATTACTGATACTGATGTACCTGTTCTCGATAGATGATGTCAACTAGTTCTCCTTACTCCAAACGCTCCTCTTTTCCTACGCGTGAAACAGTCACACGCTAAGTAATCACATAATGAGGCAATAATTCGAATTCAAGTGCAATTGTCATAATATTAATATCAATATTAATGATTAACAATGCATATGATCACCTTATTATTACATGCTCGTTGACATAAATAAATATGTATATCAAAGTGATAAGATTAGATCTTACCAATACCGTTGCCATTTCCACCCGTAAGCTTTCAATGCTAATCAATACCTCTTTCCATTTCTATATGCAGTCTTTCAAGATTATCTTCTGTTTCTTTTTTATTCTTTTTAATTTATTTAGCCCAAGGTATAGAATTAAGAGATTCTATGTACACGAGTCATCCCCCCTATACTTACTTGAGTATAGTGTAGTATTGCACTCTACCGGGAGTGTTTAGCACCGAAGTGCTTCTGTATACTTACCGGAGTATACAATATATCCATCATTGAGTTTTTATGAAATTACACCGAAGTGTTTAGCACCCGTATTAAGTCCATATACTCAAACCATGCATGAGTATACTCCTCAATGAGTATTTATAATATTTGCACTTTACCTGAAGTGCTTAGAATATTTATACAGCTGTTTATGACTCTATGGATATCCAACTATACCTTCGAATCTCTATATCATACAATGGGCTTTATATCATCATTGGCAACATATATCAATATATATATCAGTATTTCGTAGTTTATACCATAAATAACATCCATAGTATACCATCATCAATAACTAGTGATCAATGCATTTATTTTCAATCTTTGACATATTTAAAATATGTCAAATATATGATCAATGTCATAATTATCAAGACAATATATAAACCAGGTAGACTCATTGCAAGTCTTATCGGTGATGTATAAAACATCCATGCATCATTTTATGTATGCATTGCACTCACCTGGGCCATTTATTTATATGCCTCACTAAGTCCTCTTTAATCTTTTTATTCATTACTCCTCAAACCTCTCTTGATTCGAACTTAAACTTCATAAAACAAATAAAAGAAATATTTGTTAGATCCCAATCTAACAATATCTTAGACGTAATGTTATTATAATCACCCGAATATAACATTTATAAATGTTTTCCTTTCTTCCTTGTACTGTTCAAAACTTATTACGGTCCTTAATGACCAATTTGAACATTCAACAAATATTCATGCTCTAAATGTTCCAATTCTTCTATTTCAAAATCATTCGAGTCATTTTCCATAAATTTTCAAACTTTATTGATTTGACATTTTAGTCACTAATTTTACCAAGGTACTTGAATTTAAACTTAATTCAAGTAATCACCTATTAACAACAATTACAACACTTTCCCTTTTATTTTCCATTTGACCAAGCCAGTCACTAAACTTTTGAAAGGTTGAAATTCTCCCATTTTAGTCCTTAATAAGCTTGAATAATCAATTCTAGCTCATTTTCATCTAAGCCACCATCAAAACAATAATTTCCAAAATAATCCTATATTTTACCATTCTTGCCAAAAAGGCCCTTTTTCATCATTTCAAGGCAATTTGATCACATTTCAATAATTACTCTTTAATCCTTCTTTAAAACAATAATTTCACAAACATCCCCTTAATTTTCTCAAATTACCAAATAGGTCCCTAAACTTTTCAAAATTTTCAATGTGGTCCTAAATTGTCAATTAAAGCTTGAAATATCATTTTCTACCCATTTCCATCATCAAATAATTTTTTGACAATTTAGTCCCTAAAATTTCCCAACTTGCCAAATTGGTCATTCACTATTCAAAATTTATTTTTAATCCAATTGTCATTCTAATATGGTAAAATAAACTTTTCATCACAAATACATCATTTCCCCCATCAAATAAAAATTCAAGAATAATCCCCCCCCCCAATTTTCAACATTTTCGAGTTGGTCACTAAATTTTCCAAATGGGAATTTTTCATTCTAACATCAAAATTAAGCTTCTTGAATCACAATTACTTCAATTTCATCATCAACTCCATAATCCTAATTAAAACCCTAAATTTCAAGATTAGGGTTTATTACTTTCAACATGAAATTAACTTGATTTCAAGCTTGTTTTCATCAAAACTAAGCTTAATTCATCATCTACTACTTAATTTCAATCATAATCCATGAAACCCTAATTTCTCTCTTTTTAAACTATAATCCAATACTTCATAATTCCATGAAATTTTACTATCAAAACGTAGAGAATGAAGAGTAGATCACTTTACCTCAAACAACCTTGCTTGAATTCTTGATCAAATGCCTTGAATTTGAGCTAGAAAATTTTTGAACCTTTTCCCCCATGTTTTCTCTTCTTTTCGAATTGCTAGGAAAAAGATGAACTTTTGTTCATCAATTTTTAACAAATAATTCCAATATAAAACCATAAAATGCCACATGTCCATTTATTAATGAATTTAGAATTCATTTTTTTCTCATTCCAAAAATACCTCTCTAACTAAATCAAATTTACAACCTAGTTTAAAATTATGCCATCCCCTTATATTTGAACTAGGTTGGTTTCAATCCAACCGGCCATCATCATTAAATAATCAAAAAATATCATTTATGATTTTTGTTCGGCCCAATTTTTCGATTTTCACCTTCTACGATTTTTCCTTTATCGAACTATCAACTCTAATTCAGGAATCACATATTTCCTTAATTCCATAAATAGATCCATACTTTCATACAAATCCTCCACTTTAATAAACTCAAACTTAGAAATTTGACTTGATCCAAAAATATCGATAATTATCCAAATCTCTATCGGGTAACATCTTTCTTGAAAATCCTTCATTAAACATTTATAATGAACTTTTATAACCTTCCCTTATCTAATGATGAAATCTCATAATTATTCGATTCAATTCGGATATCCAAATTCCATTTAAACTTTGACTGTAATTTCTCACTAATAGAAACATCGAATCCAACCAAAATCTTCACATGCGATCCACACCCTTAGGTGATCTATTTATTTATGAAATAAAACCCTTAACTTTTAGGGAATTACAACTTTAGTCCCCAAACTTTTCCAAAGTTTATACTTTAGCCATAAAATTTTAAAAATTTACATTTTGGTCACTAACTTTTTAAAGTTCAATTCCCATTCCAAATTTCCTTGAAATTCAACCAAACTTTAAGAAAACTTTATTCAATTCACTATCTATCACATGAGACCTTTAAACCTTAGAAATTTCCTTTTCAAAACCCATAACTAGAGAAATCCTAAGTTTTGCATTTTTATCATTTTAGTCACTAAGTTAGCTTTTAAGCTATTATCTTAGTACTAAATGACCCTTAATCAACTTAGTAAATTTTGGGGTATCACTATTCTCTCCCCTTAAGAAAATTTGTCCTCGAATTTTCAACATATACTTGATTCAAAATGTTCGGATATTGCTTTTTCATCTACTTCTTAGTTTCTCAAGTGGCCTCCTCAACTGTGTGGTTTCTCCAAAGAATTTTGACCATGTGGATTTTCTTGTTCCTTAATTCTTTAACTTTGTATACTAGAATTTTCACTGGTTCTTCTTCATATGCTAAATCTAGTTGTAATTCAATTTCCTCGGGAGTGATGGCATGTGAGGGATCTGACCAAGATCTTCATAATATAGATACATGAAATACATCGTGTAGTTTGCTTATCTCTGGTGGTAAGGCTATCTAGTAAAAAAATTGTCCTACTATTTTCAAAATCTCATATGGTCCAATAAATCTGGAGCTAAACTTTCTTTTTTATCCAAATCATAACCTTTTCTTCCAGGTTAATACCTTTAGAAATACTTTATCTCAAATTATTCTGAATAATTCTCACTTTGTTCTCATTTTCTAGAGTTAGATCAACTTCGTTTTTTCTTTGAATAACTTTGTACATTTTAGTCTTGTAGCTCAAACTAATTAAAGTGGAGTCTTTCATCTTCTTCCAGATAATACTTCAAATTGTGTCATTCTGATGATTTCCTAGTACTATTATTATAAGCAAATTCAGCTAAAGGAAAATACACGTTCCATGATCTTCCCAATTCAAATACACAAATCGTTAACATATCCTCTAAAATCTAGATAATTCATTCTAATTGTTCATTTGTTGAGGATGAAAAGCTGTATTAAAATTGAATCGAGTACCCCAAGACTTTATACAAAGATTTTTGAAATCTTGATGTAAACTTTGGATCTCTTTCAGATACTATTGAAACAGGCACTCTATGTAACCGAACTACCTCCTTAATATATAATTCAGCATACTTGTCCAGAGAATAATCTATTTCGGATAGGAAAAAAGTGTATTGATTTAATCAATCTGTCAACCATTACCCAAGTTGAATCTTTCTTATACGATGTCAAAGGTAGCCCTGTTACAAGATCCATGGTTACTCATTTCCCCTTTCCACCTAGGAATTGAAATCGATTGCAACAATCCAGAAAGCACTTGATGTTTTGCTTTTGCTTGCTGACATGTCAAGCATTTATAAGTAAACTCGTTATAAATCTTTTTCATGCTTGACCACCAATATCAATCTTAGGTCTTGATACATCTTGTTTTCACTTGGATGCATAGTCAAAAGACTATAATGTGCCTCAAACAGAAGTTCTTTCTTAAATTCTTCATCAATCAAAATATAGATTATTGCTCAATAATACAAGAATCTTTCAAATTAACTTTAAAGTCTTTGGTTTCACCATTTTCCACTTGTTTGAACCTTGATAACACTTCTCATCTTTTCTTTGAAAATCTTTTTATTCAATCAAATAAATAATACATTTTTCCTTAGTATCTCTGTCATTGGACAAGCAATCATTGAAAAATTCTTTACAAACTTTCTATAATAATTAACTAGTCTCAAGAAACTTCGAACCTCTGATATATTCTTTAGTATTTTCCAATCAACTATAGCTTGTATCTTCTTGGGATCCACTCATATTCATTTTTTCGAAACCACATGACCAAGAAAAATAACTCTCGAAAATCAACATTCACACTTTGATAATGTGACATATAGTTTCTTTCCCCTAAGGATCTGAAAAACAATTCGAAGATGAGCATCATGTTCCTCTCTTGTCTTTGATTAAACTAAAATATCATCAATAAATATCATCATAAACTAATCCAAATAAGATTGAATTATTCGGTTCATCAGATCCATGAATGCGGCAGGAGCATTAGTCAATCCAAACAACATTAATACAAACTCATAATGTCCATACTAAATTTGGAAAATTGTCTTTAGAATATATTTTTTTCTTGGATCTCAAACTGATGATGCCCAAATCGAATATCAATCTTGGAAAATACAATCGCACCCTTTAATCGATCAAAAATATCATCAATCCTTGGAAGACGATACTTATTCTTCATTGTTACTTTATTTAGCTGAATCTAATCTATGCATAATCGTATAAATCCATCTTTATTTTTCTCGAATAACACGGTGCGCCCAAGGTGACACACTTAGTCTTATAAAACCCCAATCCAACAATTCTAGTAATTGTGCCTTTAATCCTCAAAGTTGGTGTTGGTGCCATTATGTACGAAGCCATTGATAGGGTGCAGTACTGTAATACCTCTATTTTAATTCTACTACTTGATCATGGGTAATCCTAGTAATTCATCAGAAATACTCGATACTTCTGAACCGTAGGAATATCTTCCAATTTAATTTCAGCAGTTCTGGTATCTACCACATTTGCTAAGAAAAATTTGGCAGCCTTGTAGTAACAGTTTCTTAACAGTAACAGCTCAAATCACACTAGATAGAAAATTCATCATTTCACCCACTACTATTACTCTTCACCTTTAAAAATTTTCAAGAATAATTATTTTAAGCTACCATCCACAATAGCATGGTAAAAAGATAATCAATCCATGCCTAATACCATTTCAATTTCTTCGAAAGGTAGCTTCATTAAGTTTACCAGAAACTCAGTTTTCTGCACCTTTTTCGGACAATTTCTCCATGTCCACTTCATCCTTACATTATAACTCAACAAGTTTGTAGTCACTATATTATTCAAAATGGGTTCTAAGAGGATATCTCGTTCACCACTCAACTTCATACTTATAGTGTCTTGATTAATCAAAACCAACACAGTTTTATCAAAAAGATAAAATGTGCCAACAATGATTTTCAGTTCATTCAAATCTTTATCAGTCCTAAAATTATAAAATTAGACTGATGTGCACAACCCCGATCAGAAACAAATTCTTATGATTCTCTTGATTTAATTTATTCTCATAGTAACAATACAATTTCATCAAACTTCTTTCTACCACCAATCTGCAATCACTAGGCCTTAATTTGTTTTTCATTTAAATTCAGATATTCCTTAGTCCTACACCGTCACTCCCTTTTGTGTTAGTGTTCTTTCTTATTCCACTAAATTCAAAGTACTATTACCACTGCTGGTTCTTTTTCGAACCTCTCATTCACCAACTCATCTCAAATTTATTTTAGTAAGGAGCGACATTTATCAAATCATATAAGCATCGGATCAGTAATATTGATATCCTAGTGCCATGTATACTCTTTTTAACATAAAACCACTTCCATTTAGACCGAGAACCGGCTAAACTTGTAGCTCGATATTAATCAATGTAACACCCTTTCCCATATTCATTTTTGAATACAGAGAGAGATGTCACAACATATTTGTAAAATCCATAAAAAATTTCCATTTGTAAAATCCATAAAATATTATAATTTTTTGCTAAAAATTGGTTTTATAAGAAAAATATTACAAATTAATCTTTATTTACAATTCTAATTAATTGCGTAAAGTTTAAACTTTATATTTTCGTTTTCAAATCAGGTTTAATTTCAAAGCAAGAACTTATCAATTTAATTTGACTTTATATAATTAGCGCTTAAACGCTAAAGATTTATTTAAAATTCATCTAGATTCCAAACAAAATACGATTTATATCAGAGCATGCATAACCTTTTTATAAACATGCCAACTAGTGAATATCAAACAACCTCAAATATTATATTACTGATACTAATGTACTTGTTATCGATAGATGATGTCAACTAGTTCTCCTTACTCCAAACGCTCCTATTTTCCTACGCGTGAAACAGTCACACGCTAAGTAATCACTTAATGAGGCAATAATTCGAATTCAAGTGCAATTGTCATAATATTAATATCAATATTAATGATTAACAATGCATATGATCACCTTATTATTACATGCTCGTTGACATAAATAAATATGTATATCAAAGTGATAAGATTAGATCTTACCAATACCGTTGCCATTTCCACCCGTAAGCTTTCAATGCTTATCAATACCTCTTTCCATTTCTATATGCAGTCTTTCAAGATTATCTTCTGTTTCTTTTTTTTATTCTTTTTAATTTATTTAGCCCAAGGTATAGAATTAAGAGATTTTATGTACACGAGTCATCCCCCTATACTTACTTGAGTATAGTGTATTATTGCACTCTACCGGGAGTGTTTAGCACCGAAGTGCTTCTGTATACTTACCGGAGTATACAATATATCCATCATTGAGTTTTTATGAAATTACACCGAAGTGTTTAGCACCCGTATTAAGTCCATATACTCAAACCATGCATGAGTATACTCCTCAATGAGTATTTATAATATTTGCACTTTACTTGAAGTGCTTAGAATATTTATATAGCTGTTTATGACTCTATGGATATCCAACTATACCTTCGAACCTCTATATCATACAATGGGCTTTATATCATCATTGGCAACATATATCAATATATATATCAGTATTTCGTAGTTTATACCATAAATAACATTCATAGTATACCATCATCAATAACTAGTGATCAATGCATTTATTTTCAATCTTTGACATATTTAAAATATGTCAAATATATGATCAATGTCATAATTATCAGGACAATATATAAACCAGGTAGACTCACTGCAAGTCTTATCGGTGATGTATAAAACATCCATGCATCATTTTATGTATGCATTGCACTCACCTGGGCCATTTATTTATATGCCTCACTAAGTCCTCTTTAATCTTTTTATTCATTACTCCTCAAACCTCTCTTGATTCGAACTTAAACTTCATAAAACAAATAAAAGAAATATTTGTTAGATCCCAATCTAACAATATCTTAGACGTAATGTTATTATAATCACCCGAATATAACATTTATAAATGTTTTCCTTTCTTCCTTGTACTGTTCAAAACTTATTACGGTCCTTAATGACCAATTTGAACATTCAACAAATATTCATGCTCTAAATGTTCCAATTCTTCTATTTCAAAATCATTCGAGTCATTTTCCATAAATTTTCAAACTTTATTGATTTGACATTTTAGTCACTAATTTTACCAAGGTACTTGAATTTAAACTTAATTCAAGTAATCACCTATTAACAACAATTACAACACTTTCCCTTTTATTTTCCATTTGACCAAGCTAGTCACTAAACTTTTGAAAGTTTGAAATTCTCCCATTTTAGTCCTTAATAAGCTTGAATAATCAATTCTAGCTCATTTTCATCTAAGCCACCGTCAAAACAATAATTTCCAAAATAATCCTTTATTTTACCATTCTTGCCAAAAAGGCCTTTTTCATCATTTCAAGGCAATTTGATCACATTTCAATAATTACTCTTTAATCCTTCTTTAAAACAATAATTTCACAAACATCCCCTTAATTTTCTCAAATTACCAAATAGGTCCCTAAACTTTTCAAAATTTTCAATTTGGTCCTAAATTGTCAATTAAAGCTTGAAATATCATTTTCTACCCATTTCCATCATCAAATAATTTTTTGACAATTTAGTCCCTAAAATTTCCCAACTTGCCAAATTGGTCATTCACTATTCAAAATTTATTTTTAATCCAATTGTCATTCTAATATGCTAAAATAAACTTTTCATCACAAATACATCATTTCCCCCATCAAATAAAAATTCAAGAATAATCCCCCCCCCAAATTTTCAACATTTTCGAGTTGGTCACTAAATTTTCCAAATGGGAATTTTTCATTCTAACATCAAAATTAAGCTTCTTGAATCACAATTACTTCAATTTCATCATCAACTCCATAATCCTAATTAAAACCCTAAATTTCAAGATTAGGGTTTATTACTTTCAACATGAAATTAACTTGATTTCAAGCTTGTTTTCATCAAAACTAAGCTTAATTCATCATCTACTACTTAATTTCAATCATAATCCATGAAACCCTAATTTCTCTCTCTTTAAACTATAATCCAATACTTCATAATTCCATGAAATTTTACTATCAAAACGTAGAGAATGAAGAGTAGATCACTTTACCTCAAACAACCTTGCTTGAATTCTTGATCAAATGCCTTGAATTTGAGCTAGAAAAATTTTTGAACCTTTTCCCCCATGTTTTCTCTTGTTTTCGAATTGCTAGGAAAAAGATGAACTTTTGTTCATCAATTTTTAACAAATAATTCCAATATAAAACCATAAAATGCCACATGTCCATTTATTAATGAATTTAGAATTCATTTTTTTCTCATTCCAAAAATACCTCTCTAACTAAATCAAATTTACAACCTAGTTTAAAATTATGCCATCCCCTTATATTTGAACTAGGTTGGTTTCAATCCAACCGGCCATCATCATTAAATAATCAAAAAATATCATTTATGATTTTTGTTCGGCCTAATTTTTCGATTTTCACCTTCTACGATTTTTCCTTTATCGAACTATCAACTCTAATTCAGGAATCACATATTTCCTTAATTCCATAAATAGATCCATACTTTCATACAAATCCTCCACTTTAATAAACTCAAACTTAGAAATTTGACTTGATCCAAAAATATCGATAATTATCCGAAATCTCTATCGGGTAACATCTTTCTTGAAAATCCTTCATTAAACATTTATAATGAACTTTTATAACCTTCCCTTATCTAATGATGAAATCTCATAATTATTCGATTCAATTCGGATATCCAAATTCCATTTAAACTTTGACTGTAATTTCTCACTAATAGAAACATCGAATCCAACCAAAATCTTCACATGCGATCCACACCCTTAGGTGATCTACTTATTTATGAAATAAAACCCTTAACTTTTAGGGAATTACAACTTTAGTCCCCAAACTTTTCCAAAGTTTATACTTTAGCCATAAAATTTTAAAATTTTACATTTTCGTCACTAACTTTTTAAAGTTCAATTCCCATTCCAAATTTCCTTGAAATTCAACCAAACTTTAAGAAAACTTTATTCAATTCACTATCTATCACATGAGACCTTTAAACCTTAGAAATTTCCTTTTCAAAACCCATAACTAGAGAAATCCTAACTTTTGCATTTTTGTCATTTTAGTCACTAAGTTAGCTTTTAAGCTATTATCTTAGTACTAAATGACCCTTAATCAACTTAGTAAATTTTGGGGTATCACTATTCTCTCCACTTAAGAAAATTTGTCCTCGAATTTTCAACATATACTTGATTCAAAATGTTCGGATATTGCTTTTTCATCTACTTCTTAGTTTCTCAAGTGGCCTCCTCAACTGTGTGGTTTCTCCAAAGAATTTTGACCACAGGGATTTTCTTGTTCCTTAATTCTTTAACTTTGTATACTAGAATTTTCACTGGTTCTTCTTCATATGCTAAATCTAGTTGTAATTCAATTTCCTCGGGAGTGATGGCATGTGAGGGATCTGACCAAGATCTTCATAATATAGATACATGAAATACATCGTGTAGTTTGCTTATCTCTGGTGGTAAGGCTATCTAGTAAAAAAATTGTCCTACTATTTTCAAAATCTCATATGGTCCAATAAATCTGGAGCTAAACTTTCTTTTTTATCCAAATCATAACCTTTTCTTCCAGGTTAATACCTTTAGAAATACTTTATCTCAAATTATTCTGAATAATTCTCACTTTGTTCTCATTTTCTAGAGTTAGATCAACTTCGTTTTCTTTCGAATAACTTTGTACATTTTAGTCTTGTAGCTCAAACTAATAAAGTGGAGTCTTTCATCTTCTTCCAGATAATACTTCAAATTGTGTCATTCTGATGATTTCCTAGTACTATTATTATAAGCAAATTCAGCTAAAGGAAAATACACGTTCCATGATCTTCCCAATTCAATTACACAAATCGTTAACATATCCTCTAAAATCTAGATAATTCATTCTAATTGTTCATTTGTTGAGGATGAAAAGCTGTATTAAAATTGAATCGAGTACCCCAAGACTTTATACAAAGATTTTTGAAATCTTGATGTAAACTTTGGATCTCTTTCAGATACTATTGAAACAGGCACTCTATGTAACCGAACTACCTCCTTAATATATAATTCAGCATACTTGTCCAGAGAATAATCTATTTCGGATAGGAAAAAAGTGTATTGATTTAATCAATCTGTCAACCATTACCCAAGTTGAATCTTTCTTATACGGTGTCAAAGGTAGCTCTGTTACAAGATCCATGGTTACTCGTTTCCCCTTTCCACCGAGGAATGGAAATCGATTGCAACAATCCAGAAAGCACTTGATGTTTTGCTTTTGCTTGCTGACATGTCAAGCATTTATAAGTAAACTCAGTTATAAATCTTTTCATGCTTGACCACCAATATCAATCTTAGGTCTTGATACATCTTGTTTTCACTTGGATGCATAGTCAAAAGACTATAATGTGCCTCAAACAGAAGTTCTTTCTTAAATTCTTCATCAATCAAAATATAGATTCTTGCTCAATAATACAAGAATCTTTCAAATTAACTTTAAAGTCTTTGGTTTCACCATTTTCCACTTGTTTGAACCTTGATAACACTTCTCATCTTTTCTTTGAAAATCTTTTTATTCAATCAAATAAATAATACATTTTTCCTTAGTATCTCTGTCATTGGACAAGCAATCATTGAAAAATTCTTTACAAACTTTCTATAATAATTAACTAGTCTCAAGAAACTTCGAACCTCTGATATATTCTTTGGTATTTTCCAATCAACTATAGCTTGTATCTTCTTGGGATCCACTCATATTCATTTTTTCGAAACCACATGACCAAGAAAAATAACTCTCGAAAATCAACATTCACACTTTGATAATGTGACATATAGTTTCTTTCCCCTAAGGATCTGAAAAACAATTCGAAGATGAGCATCATGTTCATCTCTTGTCTTTGATTAAACTAAAATATCATCAATAAATATCATCACAAACTAATCCAAATAAGATTGAATTATTCGATTCATCAGATACATGAATGCGGCAGGAGCATTAGTCAATCCAAACAACATTAATACAAACTCATAATGTCCATACTAAATTTGGAAAATTGTCTTTAGAATATATTTTTTTCTTGGATCTCCAACTGATGATGCCCAAATCGAATATCAATCTTGGAAAATACAACTGCACCCTTTAACTGATCAAAAATATCATCAATCCTTGGAAGACGATACTTATTCTTCACTGTTACTTTATTTAGCTGATAATCTATGCATAATCGTATAAATCCATCTTTATTTTTCTCGAATAACACTGGTGCGCCCCAAGGTGACACACTTAGTCTTATAAAACCCCAATCCAACAATTCTAGTAATTGTGCCTTTAATCCTCAAAGCTCGGTTGGTGCCATTATGTACGAAGCCATTGATAGGGGTGCAGTACCAGGTAATACCTCTATTTTAAATTCTACTTCTTGATCATGGGTAATCCTAGTAATTCATCGGGAAATACCTCTGGATACTTCTGAACCGTAGGAATATCTTCCAATTTAATTTCAGCAGTTCTGGTATCTACCACATTTGCTAAGAAAAATTTGGCAGCCTTGTAGTAACAGTTTCTTAACAGTAACAGCTCAAATCACACTAGATAGAAAATTCATCATTTCACCCACTACTATTACTCTTCACCTTTAAAAATTTTCAAGAATAATTATTTTAAGCTACCATCCACAATAGCATGGTAAAAAGATAATCAATCCATGCCTAATACCATTTCAATTTCTTCGAAAGGTAGCTTCATTAAGTTTACCAGAAACTCAGTTTTCTGCACCTTTTTCGGACAATTTCTCCATGTCCACTTCATCCTTACATTATAACTCAACAAGTTTGTAGTCACTATATTATTCAAAATGGGTTCTAAGAGGATATCTCGTTCACCACTCAACTTCATACTTATAGTGTCTTGATTAATCAAAACCAACACAGTTTTATCAAAAAGATAAAATGTGCCAACAATGATTTTCAGTTCATTCAAATCTTTATCAGTCCTAAAATTATAAAATTAGACTGATGTGCACAACCCTGACTGTAAAACAAATTCTTATGATTCTCTTGATTTAATTTATTCTCATAGTAACAATACAATTTCATCAAACTTCTTTCTACCACCAATCTGCAATCACTAGGCCTTAATTTGTTTTTCATTTAAATTCAGATATTCCTTAGTCCTACACCGTCACTCCCTTTTGTGTTAGTGTTCTTTCTTATTCCACTAAATTCAAAGTACTATTACCACTGCTGGTTCTTTTCAGAACCTCTCATTCACCAACTCATCTCAAATTTATTTTAGTAAGGAGCGACATTTATCAAATCATATAAGCATCGGATCAGTAATATTGATATCCTAGTGCCATGTATACTCTTTTTAACATAAAACCACTTCCATTTAGACCGAGAACCGGCTAAAGTTGTAGCTCTGATACCAATCAATGTAACACCCCTTTCCCATATTCATTTTTGAATACGAGACAGAGATGTCACAACATATTTGTAAAATCCATAAAATATTTATTTGTCATAAAACATATTTGTAAAATCCATAAAATATTTATAATTTGCTAAAAATTGGTTTTATAAGAAAAATATTACAAATTAATCTTTATTTACAATTCTAATTAATTGCGTAAAGTTTAAACTTTATATTTTTGTTTTCAAATCAGGTTTAATTTCAGGCAGCAACTTATCAATTTAATTTGACTTTATATAATTAGCGTAAACCGCCTAAAGACGCTTTTTATTTAAAATTCATCCAGATTCCAAACAAAATACGATTTATATCAGAGCATGCATAACCTTTTTATAAACATGCCAACTAGTGAATATCAAACAACCTCAAATATTATATTACTGATACTAATGTACTTGTTATCGATAGATGATGTCAACTAGTGCTCCTTACTCCAAACGCTCATCTTTTCCTACGCGTGAAACAGTCACACGCTAAGTAATCACTTAATGAGGCAATAATTCGAATTCAGGTGCAATTGTCATAATATTAATATCAATATTAATGATTAACAATGCATATGATCACCTTATTATTACATGCTCGTTGACATAAATAAATATGTATATCAAAGTGATAAGATTAGATCTTACCAATATCGTTGCCATTTCCACTCGTAAGCTTTCAATGCTTACCAATACCTCTTTCCATTTCTATTTGCAGGCTTTCAAGCTTATCTTCCTGTTTCTTTTTTATTCTTTTTAATTTATTTAGCCCAAGGTATCAAATTAAGAGATTTTATGTACACGAGTCATCCCCTCTATACTGACTTGAGTATAGTGTATTATTGCACTCTACCGGGAGTGCTTAGCACCGAAGTGCTTCTGTATACTTACTGGAGTATACAATATATCCCTCATTGAGTTTTTATGAAATTACACTGAAGTGTTTAGCACCCGTAGTAAGTCCATATGCTCAAACCATGCATGAGTATACTCCTCAATGAGTATTTATAATATTTGCACTTTACTTGAAGTGCTTAGAATATTTATACAGCTGTTTATGACCATATGGATATCCAACTATACCATCGAACCTCTATATCATACATTGGGCATTATATCATCATTGGCAACATATATCAATATATATATCAGCATTTTGCAGTTTATACCAGAAATAACATTCATAGTATACCATCATCAATAACTAGTGATCAATGCATTTATTTTCAATCTTTGACATATTTAAAATATGTCAAATATATGATCAATGACATAATTATCATGACAATATATAAACCAGGTAGACTCATCGCAAGTCCTACCGGTGATGTATAAAACATCCATGCATCATGCTATGTATGCATTGCACTCACCTGGGCCATTTATTTATATGTCTCACTAAGTCCTCTTTAATCTTTTTATTCATTACTCCTCAAACCTCTCTTGATTCGAACTTAAACTTCATAAAACAAATAAAAGAAATATTTGTTAGATCCCAATCTAACAATATCTTAGACGTAATGTTATTATAATCACCCGAATATAACATTTATAAATGTTTTCCTTTCTTCCTTGTACTGTTCAGAACTTATTACGGTCCTTAATGACCAATTTGAACATTCAACAACTATTCATTCTCTAAATGTTCCAATTCTTCTATTTCAAAATCATTTGAGTCATTTTCCATAAATTTTCAAACTTTACTAATTTGACATTTTAGTCACTAATTTTAACAAGGTACTTGAATTTAAACTTAATTCAAGTAATCACCTATTAACAACAATTACAACACTTTCCCTTTTATTTTCCATTTGACCGAACTGGTCACTAAACTTTGGAAAGTTTGAAATTCTCCCATTTTAGTCCTTAATAAGCTTGAATCATCAATTCTAGCTCATTTTCATCTAAGCCACCATCAAAACAATAATTTCCAAAAAAAATCCTCTATTTTCCCATTCTTGCAAAAAAGGCCCTTTTTCATCATTTCAAGCCAATTTGATCACATTTTCAATAATTACTCTTTAATCCTTCTTCAAAACAATAATTTCACAAACATCCCCTTAATTTTCTCAAATTGCCGAATAGGTCCCTAAACTTTTCAAAATTTTCAATTTGGTCCTAAATTGTCAATTCAAGCTTGAAATATCATTTTCTACCCATTTCCATCATCAAATAAATTTTTGACAATTTAGTCCCTAAATTTTCCCAACTTGCCAAATTGGTCCTTCACTATTCAAAATTTATTTTTAATCCAATTGGCATTCTAATATGCTAAAATAAACTTTTCATCACAAATACGTCATTTCCCCCATCAAATAAAAATTAAAGAATAATCCCCCCCCCCAATTTTCAACATTTTTGAGTTGGTCACTAAATTTTCCAAATGGGAATTTTTCATTCTAACATCAAAATTAAACTTCTTGAATCACAATTACTTCAATTTCATCATCAACTCCATAATCCTAATTAAAACCCTAAATTTCAAGATTAGGTTTATTACTTTCAACATGAAATTAACTTGATTTCAAGCTTGTTTTCATCAAAACTAAGCTTAATTCATCATCTACTACTTAATTTCAATCATAATCCATGAAACCCTAATTTCTCTCTCTTTAAACCGTAATCCAATACTTCATAATTCCATGAAATTTTACGATCAAAATGTAGAGAATGAAGAGTATATCACTTTACCTCAAACAATCTTGCTTGAATTCTTGATCAAATGCCTTGAATTTGAGCTAGAAAATTTTTTGAACTTTTCCCCCATGTTTTCTCTTCTTTTCGAATTGCTAGGAAAAGGATGAACTTTTGTTCCCTGAGGCAAACTAAATCTATAACAAAAGTTGTTAACAGCAACGAGACCTTGACACTTCAACGTTTTCAACATCTCATACCCATCTATAGTACAAAGGACTTCATCACTCGCAACAACAGACGAACTAGCCATTAGAGCAAACAATAAAATATAAAATATATCCATTTTTTCCTAAAAACTAATTAATAACAGTCGGCGAAATAATCAAAATAATTTTTTTTTCAAGACAACGAAAAAACCTACTTATAGCTGAGAGTTGTATTGTCTTCAACATGACTCGCTAATAAAGAGGTTTATTATATGACGTTTCATAAATAACGATTTATCCCCAAAGGAAAACCAACCGATTTATCACAAAATCTCGTACAATGACCCACCATATACATACTCTTTGAGAGCCTTTGCACGGCAATCTACCTTCAGAATTTTAAGGCCGATCCGTCATAAATCACGTGCCTATGGAATTTTCTCACCTAAATCTCACAGGTTCAACAATGTCACTTTATAACCTTTTCTCACTTGGGGGGCAATTGTTAGCACCTATAAACACCTACTGCCACGTGTTGAAACCAGAGTGAGTGAGACCACGGATGGTGTACCACAAGGGACATCTCGTGATGAGTATAACAACGCATGCAGACTACAACGCTCGAGATCGCCCACGAACTACACGATATCCTTCACATCCTATGGTAAACAAGCAAGATTGCAAACAACATTGCACCGCACCCAGTGATCGCACGACTACCACGCATTCACTACAGGCGGCGAAGCGAACCTAGGACATCAAATCATAGCCAGTCCAATCAACACACCATGACAACCCAATCATGACACCTGTCTAAGTAGTATAAAACGAGACATGCAACGAGAGAGGAGCAAGACCCTCATTTCAAACATCATCACCATACAAGGAGTGGAAGCAATATACAAGCTCCGACCCAAAGAAACCACTCTGGCCACCATCAGACCACCATCTCCGGTCCTTGACCATTTTGGCCATCAACAAAGTTATAAAAATAAATGTGGAAAATATTGAATTTAGTTTAAAACTACAAAAATCTTAAACCTATTTTTATTTTAAATAATTCATTAACTATATATATAATATGTTTTCAATTATAAATTAGTTATTAGTTTTCTTCAAGTGGTTTAGGTGGTTTTGTACATTCTAAGCGTGTCATATTCGAGTCTCCTTAATCCACTTTTATTTCATTTTTCTAGCATTAACTACAATTTAACATATATATTAAATGTTGTAATTTATTTCACAAATGTGATACTTGACCTAGTGGTAAGTGCACTCCTCTTACCCCTCCCCCCAACAAAACTTAGGTTTGAATCTTGCTCAAGCCAAGTTTCACTACTTGATTGGAGGAAATATATAAATTTATTAAGTCAAATATGAATAATTTATTTTAAAACTAAAACTAAATTATAAAATATATAAGTAACATAGATCAAATATATAATTATATAAATTTATGTTAATATTGTCAAAATTAAAAGAATTGTGTTCAAAACGGGACATCTCCATAATTATGTGGTCATTTAGTTTACCTAAAAATAAAAATTAAAAGTTAAATATTATAATTTTTAATAGCTTTACTTCCTCTTACCTTAACCCAAATTTGAGTAATAAAAATGGAGTACAATAATAAAAAGTAAGGGATGTTTTTTAAGGTTATGTTTGTTAGAATTATGAATACATTAATAATCCAAATATCATATTATATCGTAGGAAAAAAGATAAATAACAATAAATTAAAGATATACCTGAAATCGAACAGAATTGAAAATTAGAAGAATTTTTGGGTTATGTATAAGTAGTTTTTTATCCTTTCTTTAGTGTTTGAGTGACGTTGACCTTTATCTCCCAGAATACAACAATAAACGTTCGCAACAGTAGCACGATTACAGTGAATAATCGAACACAATAAAATTTTCGAATGAATTTTTTTAAGTCAAAAAACTTTAAAGTTTTTTATATTATTTTCAGAAGTTGTGTTTAAAATGTGTCTCAACTAGCTTTTATTTAGTGGAAGGAAATCAATTGAAAGTTTAAAACTATTTGATGAAGAGACCCGACATTTGATGAAGAGAATTGTTTAAAAGTTAATGGATATGATTGAATGGATGTAACTTTAAACCACAAATTAATAAGTCTACTCACCAAGTGACATAATTTATTATTAGCATAAATATCATTCAACTAATCATTTTCCAACAATATTTTGGTACAAAATACACAACTCTTCATATTTAAATTATAAAATTTAAAACATAAATATCTAACCATATATAATACCTTAAATTCTAAACCTTAAATTTTAAACCATACAACATAAAACCCCACACCCTTAAATTTCTAAAATTAAATTTTTTTTGTAAACTTTAATTTAAACAAACTTGTATATTAAAATATTTTTATTTTTTAACTCACATAATTTTCACTTTGATTAAAAAAAAAAAGTTCAATCCAAACGCGGGAGAGTCTGTTCTCTCACTCTACGGAACTTTCCTTTCCCTCATCTCTTTATGTGATTTTCTTTTCCTAAGGAGAAAACAATTAGAATAATATTGTATGAAATAGTGTTTGTAGTTAGATTGAAAATTTATATTTCTTGGCCGAAAATTATAATGAATATTACCTTTGAATAAGGTTTGGCAAAAGATAAGATCATAGATCCAAACTCTATAAACATTTTTTATATTATTCATTTACGTTTATTATTTCAGTGTTTTCTCTGAATTTTAATTGATTTAAAACACTATCGAATAAAACTACACCAACACAAACAATATTCTTCGTGAGACCAAATACTGAAACTTCATTGACAAGCAGCAAGAATTTTTACAATCAGATGCTTACATACTCCGAACAAAATCTGTCTTTTCCCTTTTTGTATTTCTTTATATTTCACTAATGATTTTATGACATATGTATTAATTATTTTTTTAATTATTTTTTTAATTGTTTATATTTTATTTATAATACACGTGACATAAAATTATAGATAAAATATAAACTACATAGAAAACGAGCTAACAAATTCTACTCTACATACTTCCGATTTCGTAGCTGCTGCTTTTTTTCTTATTTTTGTATGGATTGATTAACTGCACTCCAAGAATTTGTTCATCAATTAATTATTTAATTTCACTTTCAAATTTCCAAGGAAAGTGAGCTTGTGACTGATGCCAATTCTTATCCAACCGGATTGGCCTACAACAATTTGAATACTTCAACTTCTAGACGCATGAGAAACATTGATTTCTAAAAAATTAAAGTTCTTATTTTCATTGAAGAAAATGGAGAAAATTAAAAGTTTGACATGATGCAATCTAGCATGCCTACATGTATTAAGATAATATTCTCCTGTCAAATAGAATTCATGAGACCAATAGGGTTATTTTTTTTTTTTTTTTTTTGAACAAGCCAATAGGGCTAATTTAGTTTCTTATTTAACGACTAGTTTAATGTAAAACTAGGTATGGAAAATGCCTGTCAACTTGGTCATTTCGACGTTTTCTTTTATTTAAAATTTGTCGTAATAGGATAGCTACTGGAGATAATTAGAGCAATCATCTGAGGGAGGTCTTAAGTGGGGATGAACACAAGCTCTTAAAGTTGACTTCCAACCTCTCTCCTTCTGTCAGACTCATTTTTTTTAACAGTTCGTATTCAATTCATTGGCCGACTAATTTAAATTGAATTTTACAGAAGCTCACTATCTGGGACGGAGCTAAGATTCAATGTTGGGAGGGCAAGAGTCTATTAACCTTTTAAATTTAAAAATTGAGAGAGGCAAAAGTTTTATTTGATTAATATTTAAACTAAAAGGACTAAAAATGCAATTATATCAAAAAAATTTAGGAGGCGCTACAGCCCCTCCCACACCCTACATGGTTCCGTCCCTGCAGTCACTATAGATAATCTTTCTATAACCACTGAATCCTGCTAGACGAATTCTCAATTTCTTTAAACACTTCTCTTCTACCTATATAACCATTCCTACCCACAAACAAGGTGTTTTGAATGCCATTAAAATCCCAGTTCCAACGAAGACAGAAAAGCAAAGCTTTATCCGAGTCAAAGCTGGCCCTCGAGGATAGATCCAACCGGAAGAGCTTTTGAAAATGATTCCAGAGGCGAGTACTTCGTGTTTCCCTAATGCGTCGCAAGGTTTGCCGATGTATACTATGTTGACCGATCAAGACGATGTTAATGTTCCATATTCTTCTATTGAAGCAGCAGCTGGTTCAGGCCAGGACCAGGCTCATTCAAGTTCTCTCCTCTACAATCTCTCAGTCCTGAAAGATAAAGTCCATCAGGTTCAATCACTTGTTAGCATCCTCTCGGATCAAGTCCACCCTGACTCAACCAGGTCTTTCGCCATAGCAAGCATGGGCTCTTTGGTTCAAGATATCATCGTAACCGCGTCTTCGATGGCAGTCGTTTGCCAACAAATGTCTCTCGGAACCATTTCAGGTAATAACAATAGTTGTGGTGGTAATAACTTAGTTCAAGAAACAGAACAAGGGTTTTATCCTAGTACTGATCAAACATTTAGTTGGTACGACCGCAACAGCAACGACGATAACCGATGTTTGCAAGTCGGTAACAATGATAAGTTGAAGAAAAAGAAAGAATTGGCTGAAATGGTTCAGAGAAGTGAAAGAAGTGAAGGGTCACTAGGGGATATTCCGGGTACAAATTGCGATATAGTCGAATTGGATGCCGAAGACTTGTTAGCTAAGTACACACATTACTGCCAAGTTTGTGGCAAAGGGTTCAAGCGAGATGCGAATTTGAGGATGCACATGAGAGCTCATGGCGATGAATACAAGACCAATGCTGCTTTGGTTAACCCGGTGAAGAATCACGAGGGAAGTAATAGTGGCATGGGAAAGTGTTCGACGAAATTCCCAAAGAAGTATTCGTGCCCTCAAGAAGGTTGTAGGTGGAACCAGAAACACGCCAAGTTCCAACCTTTGAAATCCATGATCTGCGTGAAGAATCATTACAAGAGGAGCCATTGTCCGAAGATGTATGTCTGCAAGCGGTGCAACCGGAAGCAGTTCTCGGTGCTGTCGGATCTCCGGACTCATGAAAAGCACTGTGGTGATCTTAAGTGGCAATGTTCATGCGGAACCACATTTTCGAGGAAGGATAAGCTTGTGGGTCACGTTGCTTTGTTCGTTGGCCACAGTCCAGTTGTTGCTAATGGTTTGACGACGCAAGGAAAGCTCGAAAACTAAGCCACCACTTCGACAAGATAATATAGGTAACATGTAGTGCTTGCTTTTCTTTCTATTATTATATATCATACTCTCTCTTACTCGAAATCAATTCTCCTTTTAACCATATGTATCCCAATTTTTTATGTTGATCAATCAAATGAAATAAATCCATAATAGTAGTAGTGAAGAAAGATTTAGGGTCGTCAGGATTAAGGTTTGGAATTTATGGAGTTTCGAGCTAGAGTGTTTATAATTTAAAAATATGATTTAAAATTTAAGTTTTGAGGTATTCGATTTTGTGTTATCAAAGTAAAAAAAAAACAATTAAAGTACTGAGAAATGGATGGAAGAAATGATAGTGGACTTCTTCCCGAGATACTAAAATCAAGTTTGAAGCTCTAGCAGTAGCACTGTTCATTGCTATAAAAAGAGTTTAATTTAGATCAGGATGATCTTAAAAAATCATCTTTAGGCATCAAAAATAATAGAAAAATATTGTATGTAGTGAAAAATTTGTTTTCCATAAACACTTAATTTTTAGGGTTTAAACGTTAAAATTTATAATTTAGAGTTATGAATTTAACGTTTTTGTTAGGTTTTAAAATTTAGGAATAAATTTTATGTTTAAATCTAGAATTTAAAAATTAAGGTTTAAAACTCCTAAAAAATATATGACAGCTTTAGAAGCTCGATCGAGAAAAAAACTTTCATGCATCAAATAATTACCATAATAACATGCCATCTTAGATTTTTTGGGGAGTGTATGAATAATATTATACACCAATAAACAACAAATTAACTCCCATTTTTTTGATCAAGAATTAACTCCCATAATTAAATTATTAACTCTAATTAAAAATAATAATACCCATACCCTAAAACTTAAATTGTATTCAACCCTAACCCTTAAAATCATAAAACTTAAATTCCAAATTTTATACCTTAAATACTAATTACATCCTAAAATTCAATGTATCAAGTAATGATCCGTCAAAACTTAGACTCCCTAAATCTGTCTAAATCTAGGTTAAAACTCATGTAACTTGTGTACATATGGCAAAATTAACGACAAAAACTACTAATTATCATTTATTTAGTTGAGCATTTAGAAGTTCTTTACAATGAAGAAAATCCAGTTATTAGTAATCAGGTTTCATTAAGTTTTTAACCACACACTACTTATGTATATTTCCAAGTGATAACTGTGTGCGTATAAGGCATCGTCTGTGGTGTGTTATTGTTTAAAGATTATGCTCCAAAAAGGATTGGAGACTGATGCAGAGGCAATGTATCATATGTGTTCATGTTGTATATGATTGTGAAGAAGAATTTGAAAGCATAGTAGATTTAGCCACACCATCAAACTATATATTAATCTCTACAGAATAATGTATAGGTTAATTGTTTTGATAATCATTGATATGCGAGTTATTGACCGACTAATGGGATATAATATTACAAATGTTCATTATGAGAGGGACCCTACTAACGAGTTTGCTTTATTCACAATGTCAGAATTTAAATCTCCGACTTTAGTGAAAGGATTCAATGCTTTATCCTGCAAAATCAACGGGTAATTTGTTGTAAGTTAACTATTTCATAAAATAATGGTGAAATTTTTTATCCATACAAGTGTTATTAATCTACTTCTGTATATATTTAATTAAATAAATGAGACGTAACAATAGATTGAAATCACTTGTGAAATAAAAAAGTCTTCAACTTCTTGATGTATATCAAATGATAATTATAATAGTAATCCTAATGTATATGATTTTTTCCCTATATACTTTTATGTCTTTAACTCAATCTTTCTAAGTATATACTGCACTAGAAATTATATCATATGTTCGGCTCGCCACGTCATATATGACCCTAACCAATAAAAATTATTCATTTCATTAATATTTTTCATGTCATTTTTCTACCAAGTGAATCTTCGCTCGGTATTGAGATTGCATTAAAAATTTAAGTACGATAATTAAGAAAAATTGCAAATATTGAACTTGAACTCTAATTTTATTTTCCTAAAAATGTTTGTAGGAACGAATAAAACTAAATTATGAATTCATATTAATTAAACTTTTTATCACAATATTAATTATATTTTAATGTCGTAACATAATTATTTTTTCATGTTTTTATGGTTAACTGAATACATGATGAACAAATACATTTGGTCGGTTGGCCAAGCTGCTTATATTTATTCCTTCATATTTTCTTAAGTCATGAGTTTTATACCCACTAGGAGTTCCCCCTTCATTTTCCTAGAGTCCCCTTTTCCTTCCCTCTAGGCAGGATTAAAATTAGAATTGTGATTTTTCAAAATAAAAAAAATGAATGCATGGTATTATTTTGGGTAAATTACAAATCTCACCACTCAACTTTCTTTTCACTTCTATTTTAATCGCTAAAGTTTAAAAATTTTAATTTAATCATTGAACTTTGATTTGCTCCTATTTTGATCATTACGCTGTTAAATACTTAAAGTCGTAATGGTTGGACATATATCTTTTAAAATATATTAAATGACCCTAAAATTTTTCCCGTTCTTTGTGAAAAAACTTATGTTTTTCTAGTTACCTTTGATTTCTCAACGATGAATAATTTTTTCCTAAATCCTCTCAACAGTGGGGAGGTGAAAAAGGAGGAAACGAGATGTATATTATGATTCTACATTGATCGACGGTGGATATCGTAGATCATAATGATTTGGGTTTTGCGAGTTTTAGGTTTTGAATGAAGTTTCAACAGTTTAAAAGTGATTTTGGAAAAATCTAAACTGGTAGACAGGTAGAAGACGATGAGGTGAGTTCGTTGGTATCTCGAGTGGTCAGAAAAGATGTCGAAGAATGGTGATTTCAACATTAGTGTGGAACATGAATGAAAGCGTAAAACTTTCATCTTTGGGGAAAAAATATAAAATAAAAAATAAAGAAAAAAATGAAAATGATATGGATGACATGTGGTTGTCATGTCAACAAGAAAAAAGCAGTCCACATCAACTTATGTGACTTCTATGACACCTTTCTATTTTCGATTTAATGACCAGAAGACCAAAATACAAATTGAAAGTTTAGTGATTAAATTAATTTTTTTTTAATTTTATTAACTAAAATAGGAATGAGAAGAAATTTGAGCTATGAAATTCGTAAGTTATCTTATTATTTTTCTTACGTTTTGTATTAGTGGCTCCATATTTTCAGATGAGTTTAGTCAGCTATAATTAATTTTGAATCTTGATAATGAGCTTTTCCAAAATCCATTTGAATGTTGGGGAAAAGAAAGAATGATAAGAAGAAAAGCATATTGAGCGGAGGGATACAAACAGAAATCCTACTATTCGAATCTAGCTCGTAGGCTCGTTTTATTATTACATTTCTAAAATTAATTTTCTTAATCTATATAATTTAAATAATTGTTTTTCTTACAAAACATAATAAAACTAATGGATTTTAAAATCAAATCCATGAAAGATTTGAGTTTCAAATATCAAAAACTTACAAACTAGAATATACATATATTTACTCAAGTATGCTCAAGAAAACCAAAATATAATAAACTAGCCAAATCAAATACCAGAATAGTGAGAACTAAAGAAAACCACCATAGTTAATCATATATGTTAATGTCACGCCTGAGAAAAGGTGGGGTCATTAATCCCACATAAGAAAGGAAAATTGAGGTCTTGAGATATAAATACGGTGGCGCTGCACATCCTATTATACATGTCTTTTGGGAAGAGGGTAATGACCTCGTGACAAGTGGTATCAGAGCGACCCTTTGACTGCCCGATTTCATGCTGAGAGCCCATGAGTGGGGTAGGCATGGTGGACAACTGTGACAAGGTTGCCCATCACGAAAGCGGAAGCTCGTGATGAGGGCGTCACGGGGTTGAGTGGGGGAGAATGTCACGCCTGAGAAGAGGCGGGGTCATTAATCCCACATCGAAAAGAAAAAGGGAGGTCTTGGGATATAAATACGGTGGCGCTGCATATACTATCATACATGTCTTTTGGGAAGAGGGTAATGGCCCCGTGACACTAAACATTATTGAAAAATAAAAAAGTAAAAAATAATTATCAAATCCCATCATTAAGAATTTTGTGATATCATTGATAGTGTTATATCAATAGTAAATGGAGTGTGGTCACACTCACAGACGAATATGGATAGGTAAAAGTGAATTTTATTTGGTTAGATGACACATTTAACAGTTGAGTGACTAAAATGAAAACATTTTAAAAGTTAAGTGAGTAATTGAGTAATTTAACATTAATGATGTTAGATGTTTAACACTTGAATGATTACAATAAACAATTTTTTAATAATGATAATTAAATTAAAATGATTTTTTTATAACTAAATGAAAACTTCCCAAAAATTGAGTGACTATCTCCATCCAAATAATTACCTTCTAAGTTTTTTTTGAATAGTCTAAAGGTGATTACAAGGTAGTATTTGTTCATATATATTCTTAACCTTTTGACAATGAGTATACACCATGTAGACAAAGCGAATTGAACCCGTATATTTTATGATGAATATCATATACTTTTTCACTGGAACACTTATTGGATTCACCTTCTAAGTTTTGTTAGTTACATTTGCAGGCTAGAAGTTGATAGGAATGCCAAAGAATTGAACATATGCAATTTTTGTAAAAACTGTTAATGTAATTCTCCATAATTTATATAACTTAACCAGATAAATCGTAATGAATGCTCCCGGGCGAACACTATTCGGTTTAAATCAAATTAATTGGCTGAATCAAAGTTTTTGATTAATCGGTTGGTTAATTTTAGATATAATCGGTTAGCGGTTAAGATTTGTTTTTTAAACTTTAATTATCAGTTAATTCGGTTCAAAACCGACTAATTAGCCGAAATTTATTGAATTATTGCAAAATGCTTTATAACGTACACTGACCCATTTTGTAATAGTTAGATACGTTTTAATGATTGTTTTGTAACTTTTGAAAGTTTAGTGGTTAAAAAGATCATTTTAACATAGTTTAGTATCCATTTGTGTTCTTTACTTAAAAGTTATAATAAATTTCAGTTAATTCAAAAATGCCAAAATTAACCGAATTTTGTTTGATTTATTAAAAAATTTCAAAATATATTCGGTTTGGATAATGATTAAAAAAATTTAGTTAGTAAATTTTAACCATACATATTGGTCGGTTAACCAAATTAATCGATTGATTAAACAACTATAGCTCTCTTTGTTCTATTATAATTGTTTTTATTAATTCTTTTATCAAATATTTTAACTTGAACTACATATATTTTAAATATTTAAAAACTATTTAACGGAAAAAAATTAAAATTTATTATTCATTTTTTATCAAAAAATAATAATTAAGATATTAACAAAATAAATATATTTGTGGTTGAATTTCTTAGCACTCACTTTTAATAATATCGGCTCAAATTTTGATACCGAAGAGTTCACCCGCGAAACATAAGAATTGGAAAAAAGAAACTTTGCAAAATCCCGCCTTTAAATTAATCCTTAAAACATATAAAGTGGAACAAGAACGGATCCTCTCCGTCCAGTCCCATCCTCTCAAATCTAACGGCGCACGCTTACCACGTCATAAATCCTCGCATACCAAAACCAACCAATCAAATCTCACCCCTCTCCCCTATATATTTATTCACCTCCCACCCCTTTTTTCCACCGTTGCATCACAAGTTCACAACTTTTTCTAGTCTCTTTCTCTTTTTGCTCCGAAATCAATTTTTCCGATGGCACCAAAAGCCGAGAAGAAGCCAGCCGAGGAGAAGAAAGCCGAGAAGGCCCCGGCTGAGAAGAAGCCAAGAGCCGAGAAGAAGCTCTCCAAAGAAGCTGGCGACAAGAAGAAGAAGAAATCCAAGAAGAGCGTTGAAACCTACAAGATCTACATCTTCAAGGTCCTGAAGCAAGTCCACCCCGACATTGGTATTTCGAGTAAGGCAATGGGTATTATGAACAGCTTCATCAACGACATATTCGAGAAGTTGGCTCAAGAATCTTCCAGGCTCGCGCGTTACAACAAGAAGCCCACCATTACCTCCCGGGAGATTCAGACGGCCGTCAGATTGGTTCTGCCTGGGGAATTGGCTAAACACGCTGTTTCGGAAGGGACTAAGGCTGTTACTAAGTTCACCAGTTCTTAGTTTCAGATTATGTAGAATGAAAAAATGGGTTTGCGAAATATAGTTTTTGTTGTAAAATTCTTTAGTGATTAAGGATGTTATATTTTATTGGTCTTTTTGTAATTCGCAGAACTTGAATGGAAATTTAATCATCTTTTGAACTGCTTAATTCTTTGTTCTGATATGGTTTTAATCCTTCTGATGTGTAGATATTTATTGTTGATGACTTGAATTTGTTGCTTTAATTACATGAAGATCCAGCTAATTCTGATTAGCTATCTGTTTTAAAATGAAATTTCAAACTCCAACTTAGTAAAACGATTCAAAATGGAATTGGCCAATTAGTCCTGTTCTAAGAATGTTCTATATATTCACTGAAAATTTCTGTTTTAGGTTAACGTTTAATTCTCCAAAACACAGTTTGCATTTGCTTTAATCGATTTCCGGATGTAAGTAGTCCAGAAAAACGAAGTTCTTTTTGAATTCATGTAATGCAGAGGCCAAACCAGCAAAAATCACCGCAAGCACTGTTACAACAACCCGGGGTTGGAAATCTGATGGGATGCTGGCTAATGCGGTGAATGCAACAGTTGCACCGTTAAGATCTTTAAGCTTGTTTGTTTGCATGATGATGGAAATGTTTAAGACAATACTCTGGTGTCTGATTGCATATATCAGCGAATTATGAGTTTTGGAATACTTGGCGTTTTGATAATACTGTTGATGGTGGCATTGAGCCATTCGGGTTGACTGTTGCCGAAACTCCCAAGACAAAACGATCAATGTGAGCTTGAAGATCTTTTCTTGACCTTGAGGTACAATCATGTCTCCATCATAGACTTTATTTGATGTCCAGTGTTCAAACCAACTGACACGAGAAGACCCGAATGAGTGACCAATTTATGAAGAAATGAAGCATAGGAAAACTCTAATTAGGAACCTACATGCCGGCCAAAGCAAGCCGACAGATGAGACAAGCCTCTGGTTCCATATTTCAGTTTCGTATTCCTGTATAACTGGAACATTGAACACAAACTGACAAACACATGTACAAGAAGCAAAATGAACTAGTGCTCACCTGCCACCAGGAATGGAAAACTGGAAGGAGTTTCGAGCACTGCAAATGATTGATCGTGTCTTCCCTGGAGCCATTGGTACATTGATGAACATATCCATATCTTCCATTTCTGCTCACCAACTCATGGAAGCTTCGTGTCTTTCTCCTCCCAGTAACCTGTGTTGAACAGAGTGAAAGTTCTCAGGGGATAAAACAACATTACAACCCCTATAGAGCCAGCATGTTTTAATATCACACAAAAATGAAAATGCATTCTAGTACCAAAAGAACCATGTTGATACACGCACCGGTCAAATCTAATTCCCGACTAGAAATTATTGGTGTAGATACAAAAAGTTAAGCCTTGACCAAGCAATGTACCAAATGATCTCTATTACAAGTACACTCCTATGAAGTTAGTAGAAATACCTTGTGATGAGCAAAATCAATGTGGGAAGGATCGGAGACGTTCTCCATGAGGGTATCATAACCATAAAACAGATCACGTTGGATGTTGTTGCAAATTCGGGTTTGTTAAAGTCATCAGGCAACCTAAAGAACATAAAAATGATGTTTCAAGACATTCACCTAGACAATCTGGTCTGCTAACAGGTAACAGAACTAGAAGCAAAACCAAAGACTTACATGGGGGGCGCTTGCTCTTTCCTGCCCATTCTCATCAGGCCAAACAAACAGCAAGCCTTGAGATACCATTGTAGGAAACCTAGCAGCACATGCTCTCAAAGACCAATTCGCACGAGCTTCGGGACCTTGAGACGCAGCCTGAGGAATCCTAGTGCAAGATCCACATCCATGATGTGATGAGAATATAGAACATAGAATTGTGAAACTTACGGACAAAGGAGCAAGCCTATGGGGGCATTTATCATCAAAGGAAACCCATTGGTTCCTTCCTTTGTCAAACCAAAGCACCAAATTACAACCCAGAAGCTGAAATGGTGTGGGTAAAGATGGGTCCAAATCTTCAAAAGAAACCGGGTAGCCTATTAACTCTAGTCCAACTATTAAGCATCATTCTTTTTTTTAGTAAAACAGGATTCGAATCCCCTCACACTATATTTACTCTCTTTAATTTTCACAAAGAATACGACTTTAAATAAAAAATATTACAAAATCTGTATAAAAATAAAGTAATAGCCTAGTGGTTTGGGTGGTTTCTCTGTTTCTCACTAGTATCAGCACATGGTTAGTGGGAAATAAATTTATTGAATTAAAAAAGATTGAGAGGTGTCATCATATGTTTAGATAATTAAATTCTTTGAATCAAATTAAAATTATAACTAAATTGATATAATATGACTAAATGTATAATTATACAATTTCCGTTAACCGTCACATCACCTCATATGCTAGATTTTAACTGGTGGTCAAAAATTAGATGTGGTGTCATCGTATGTTTGAATAATTAAATTCTTTGTATTAAATTAAAATCATGACTAAATTAATATAATACGTAAGTAATATGGACTAAATGTATAATTATACAATTTCCGTTAACTGTCATGTCACCTCATCTATTAAATTTTAACGGCTGACGATCAAAATAAAAGCTTTTTAATAGTTCAGTGGTTTAATTGACGAATTTGATAGTTCGGTGGTCAAAATAAAAATGACCCTATAATTGAATGGTAGTTTACCCTTAAAATAATATATTATTTGATAATTTGATTTAAATCCTTTTACTTTCCGTAAGTAACATAGATGGTTTTTTTTAATGAAATAGCACTTTTTTATTAAAATGAAATAGCACTTTTTGAACTTTATTTATGGAAGTAATAAATCTTAATTTTTTATTTATGAAAATAATATTCAATGTCAGAATCGGGCTATCATGTAAAATAATGAAATGTTTAACTATTATGTTTTTAAAATTGATAAGGGATGGGAAGAGGGGCTAATTTGCATATTTTTAAAAATGATAGGGACCAAAAAGATATTTAAACCAAAAAATTGGGTAGAAGGCCAAATCCAAAGATAATGAGTTTAGGCTTTATGTCAAAATAAATAAAATAAAGTAATACAATAAAAGAAAAAAAATGGGTGTTTTTATATTAGGTTGGCTGGTGATTTGATGAGAGGAGAGAAGAAATAAAAGAAAAATATTTTTGAGAGAGAGAAAAAGAAGGGAAAGAGAGAAAAAGGTAGGAATGGAGTCTTCGAACTCTGATCTACGGCCGTTGGAGCCGTCGTGGAGTGCACCGCTGCAAGGATCTAAGAGGTGTTTAAACAAAAAGAAATTGGGAGCCAGGGCCACTCTCACCCTGTATAAAGATGCAAGAACAGCAATGCTATGCAGGCAGCCAACCACAAAGCAATACATTAACAAAATCTAGGGCTTTTATCAAGAAACTTAGAAGAAAGCTTTTATGGCCAAATCAACTAGATGAGAACATACTACCATGAACATGTCTCGGCCATAACATATCGAACACAAGGGGCAAACTACTCTTGACATCATTTTCATATAGTGGAATCAAGGTACGAGACATGACATATCGAACACAAGGGGCAAACTACTCTTGACATCATTTTCATATAGTGGAATCAAGGTACGAGAATTCTCATACTATTATAATATAAATATTATTGACCCCATGCCCAGACAAATCAACTGGGGTCAATTCTAATATTTTTATAGAAAATTTTATACTAACTCCTTGAAAACCCTATATAACTCATTAAAAATCCCACACCACAATAAATCAAGTGGAGTCAATTGACCGCTCTAAACTATATGTGGCTCCGCCACTGCTTATATTTCATCTTGAGTTCGAAATAAGAACACGAGATAATCGGGGGGGGGGGGAGAAAATAAAAGGTAACATAAGATCATGACAAATATAAAAGCAAAACGAAGCATTAGGCTCTGCTCTATTAACATAAAATTTTCATGTTCACTAGTCAATCAATACTCATTGTGCTGCAGAAAGCAAAGCGAATTCCTAGGTCAGCCTCCACATTCGCACCCAATAGTCCGAAAGGAAGCCTAATTTCAAACGCATTGCCAATTCATGTAGTGCACAAAAGGAGCTTACAAACTTACAGCTAACAGGAGTTAATTCAACAAAAGAAGGATCAATTCTTCGGGTACGTTCGGTAATCAGGTCCAACATCACGTGAACCGGTGTTTACGTAAGGCCCTCGAAAAGTCGCCTGCGGAGGAAGTGGCTTAGATGAATCCACAGGTTTCCTAGATGTCCTGGATGATACAAATCATTTTGAACTATTTAAAGTTGATAACTATATAGCTCTCAACAACTAATTGCCATTGAAAAAAAGTATTATACTTACGCCATATAAAATGGAAACGCTAAGCCTGCACCGGCAAAAGCTAGTAAGCCAGAAGCAACCAAGACATTTCGTGCTCGCGACATCGTGTTTCAACAAGGAAAGACTAGGACCTATAAGAAACATGTCAAAGAAATCGTTGACATTTCCGATATCAGTACGAAATTCTACATGTTGATCCATACATTTTATAAAACAAATAAACGAGATAGTATTCTAGACTCGTTGATAGTAGCTCAAACTACCGATAAAACAGAAAATGAGGGTCCCAAAGAGATCTAGAATTGCCAAGTTCGTTCTCAAATGCAGTTTTCACTTTTCACACCCATCTATCACCAACAGGCATGTAAAGCACAAAACTTCCCAGTCAGCAAGGAATTTCTACGCACGATTGAAATCGATATGCCCCCAAACTCTCAATTTCCAGTTCAGGGAGGCTTGTGTGTGATAAAGAGTTAAAGACAAGTGGCCTCGGCAACAATCTACACCATGGCTTTCCAGAATTCACTACTACCCTTTCATAATTGCAATTTGGGATCACCAAAAAGGCCTAAAAACCAGAGCTTTCAATTACAAGACACTGATTTTCACCATCCAAAACCTTTAGTTCCACTAGCTTCTCTACATTTTTCTAAATGTAAATTTTGAAACAAAAGTAAGCAACACCAATTCAAAGAAATCAGCTTAAAACTAGTCCCATCATATTCTAAATTGTGGAGCCTAGCCAGAAGCTATTGTAGATTACTGTTCTCAAATGATGAAATAATAAAACTCTAAAATTTTTCATTTCTAAAAAATTCCCACTTTAAGATCCCCCCCTAAATGAAGCTAAAACAAGGGAAAATAGTTGCTTTCTAAGGATGAAGGTAAATCAGAGATGAGAAACCCATATGGGGGATATGTTATAGAATCTGAAATTCGTTACCTTAAAGAAGTGAATCGGAAAGTTACCCTGAATTCGACTGAAAATGAAGAGAGAAATTTGCTGAATGCTGAGGCAGTTTAGTTGTAAACACTGTAGAACATTGTATGTCGTGGAGAAGACACCAACATTGAAATCGTTTGGGTGTCGAATACGCACATCAAATGGGCTGGACTAAGGCCCAACGGGTCATCTTAACCCAAAATTTAAATTAGGATGGTAAAATCAGATTCAATTTTAAATATTGAATATACTTTCTAATGTATAATGGCAAATAAAGCCTCAACAATTCAATCGAGGTTGAGGTCTTAAATTTAAGGCTAAAATGAGGTTGTCCTCTTTTACATGTAGTAAATTTGTACCTAAATTCTTGTGTGGCGGTTACATAAATGTTCATCGTAATTGTAAAAAAAAAACGGTATATACATAAAGTCTTACGACGTAAGGATTTGTGTAGCAACATAAATGCTACAAGGTAACTTTTTTTGTTACAAAAACTATGACAATTTAAGTAGCTACAAAAATTATTACAGAATATACATAATTTGTTATGAAAACGTAAGGAAAAATGTATGTATACAAATTCTTACTCAATATCACCTAAACCAAAATGAGCTCAACTTATAGTAAGCATTTGTGTACACACAAAAAGAGCTACAAGATAACCTTTTTTCTTACAAAAATTATGAGAGTTTGAATAGCTACATAAATCATTACATAATATACATAATTTGTTACAGAAAAGGTAAGCAAAAGTGTACGTACATAAATCCTTACCCGAGATCACCCAATCCAAAAGGAGCACAACTTATGGTAAGAATTTGTGTACACATAGAAAGGGGTAGAAGATAACTATTTTTCTTACAAAAAAGATAATAATTTGAGCAGCTACATAAATCATTACAGAATATACATAATTTGTTACAGAAAAGGTAAGCAAAAGTGTACGTACATAGATCCTTACCCGATATCACCAAATCCAAAACGAGATGAACTTATGGTAAGCATTTGTGTAGCCACACAAACGGCTACAAGATAACCTTTTTTCTTACACAAATTTTGAGAGTTTGAGTAGCTACATAAATTATTACAGAATATACATAAGTGGTTACAGAAAACATAAGGAAAAGTGTAAGTACACAAATTCTTACTCGATATCACCCAATCCAAAATGTGCTCAACTTATGGTAAGTATTTTTGTAGCCACGCAAAGGGCTACAAGATAACCTTTTTTTCTTACAAAAATTTATGAGAGTTTGAGTAGCTACAAAAATTAGTACATAATATACATAAGTGGTTACAGAAAAGGTAAGCAAAAGTGTACGTACACAAATTCTTACCCGAGATCACCCAATTCAAAACGAGCTGAACTTATGGTAAGCATTTGTGTAGCTACACAAACGGCTACAAGATAACCTTTTTTCTTACAAAAATTATGAGAATTTAAGTAGCTATGTAAATTATTACAGAATAAACATAACTTTTTACAGAAAACGTAAGGAAAATTGTAAGTACACAAATTCTTACTCGATATCACCCAATCCAAAACAAACTCAACTTATGGTAAGCATTTGTGTAGCCACAAAAAGGGCTAAGAGATAACCTTTTTTTCTTACAAAACGTATGAGAGTTTGAGTAGCTATATAAATAATTACAGAATATACATAATTTGTTACAGAAAAGGTAAGCAAAAGTGAACGTACACAAATTCCTACCCTATATCACCCAATCCAAAACGAGCTGAACTTATGGTAAGCATTTGCGTAGCCACACAAATGGCTATAAGATAACCTTTTTTTTCTTGCAAAAATTATGAAAATTTGAGTAGCTACTTAAATTATTACACAATATACATAATTTGTTAAAAAATGTAAGGAAAATTGTGTGTACTCAAATTCTTACCCGAGATCCCCCAATTCAAAAGGAACACAACTTATGGTAAGCATTCGTGTAGCCATACAAAGGGCTATAAGATAACCTTTTTTCTTACAAAACTTATGAGAATTTGAGTAACTATACAAATTATTACAGAATATACATAATTGGTTATAGAAAACGTAAGGAAAAGTGTAAGTACTGTAGCGATGTCTTTTTTTGCTAAAAATGTTGTTTCGAAGTGTTGTGATTTTTCGGATATAAAACGTTTATTCCGTTGGGTTTTTTTAAAAACCGCATTTTATTAAAAATTGGAGTCGCCACCGGCCACTTAGGTAGGCCGGACACCATAAAACTAGAGATTCAAAAAACTTTGAGTTCGGGAGTCGGTTACGGATGGGGAAGGATTAGCACCCCCACACCGCCCAAAATTGGTACTTTAATAATTACCACTTTATTAATATTAGATTTTCCGGATTAAAGTGACGATTATTTTAAAATTTGGTTATAATTGCGAATAAATTTTAAAGGCCCCGTTACCCGAGAGTAAACGCCCAACCACTATCACTACGCCTGATACTGGCCCCGTTTACGCTCGGATAAAAGGGCACCGCATTGACAATTCATATATCATTATGCAATCTTAGTGAACAAAATATAAAACATGACAAACAATTTAAATACAATACAAATAAATATTAACATAATAGAATACTAATCTAACATAAATAAAATACGTAACTAAAACATACATACATACATATTAATCTTAATAGTAAATAAAGACAAATTTAACCTATCACAATAACAAGGCATGAATAAATACATGTGTGAACAAAAACACATATTTCAAGAAAACATACATATTAGAAATAAAACACATTTCGACATATGTAGAACAAGATATTATACATGAAAAAGAAAATATACTAACACGTAACCCTAAAGCCAATAGAACAAACAATACATGCTAAAATACAAAACATGTTGTGTACGAGCCAACTAGAATATCGACATAATATGCGTGATACGAATAACCGAACCAATACATAAAGATACATAATCATCATAAACTTAACACACATATACATGTAAACATGAAAATACAAGGCATATGCGAGGGATATATAATAAGGCAAAAGGCTACATCAACATACACGATTATAATAAACGAACATGAATATTTACATGGAAAAATGACTGAAATGAAAAGAAATAAACATCAGTAGCAGAAATTAAAGGACAATAATATGCAATTTAGGGACGAAAATGCAAACATGACCGAATTTGAAAGGACTGAAACTGTAATTGGACCAAGGGGCAGACCCGAAGTGAAAAATCCAAAAATGCGGGATGGTTAAAGGGGTAATTTTACCATTTAAAAACTGATTCAATGTAATTTAGGGACTAGATTACAAGATTTCGAAATACAAGGGGGACCAGAGTTGTAAATATCCCCTATGGCGAGACAAAAATGAAAATATTGAAAACGCGGGGGGATTTATTACAGAATTTCCCCATTTTACGAAATAACAACGCTTATAAAACCCCTTTTTTTGGCCGGACTCAAACTTTTCCCATTTCATTCATTTCAATCTATTTTATAATACTCTCACCCTCTCTTTGCTTTCGACTCATCCCCTGATGAACCCAGAAACCAGAGGCCGTCTGCTGTCTTCTCCGCCGCCGCTAGCCGGCGCCGGCGAGCCCAAAAAAAACACCAAAATGAACCTTGCCTTACCCTCAACACGAATCCGAACTTGGATTTGGAGAAAAAGCCCCTATTCGTCCTAGATCTAAGAAAAGAAAAACAAAAAAACCGTATATGTTTTTTTCTAGACCGAAGGAACACCTTCCCCTTTTAGCCGTCTCACCAGATTAAGGCTTGTTGCCGGTAGATGAACCGTCCTCTGAAGGTAAAACGTCACTCTCCTTTCCCTTCCTTACTTTTAGAATACATGCATGCATGCAATATTCAAGATGGATGGATACCTTTGTATGATCTCTGTAAGTTTTTTTGAAAATAATGAAATGATGAGACTTGTTTGTATTTCTGGAAAAGTGGGTTACAACTGAACTGAGACCTTTCGTTTTTTTTCTCTGTTACATATATCCTCTCTGCCTCTCTTTTTTTAGACTAGTACATAATCTCTTATTTTGATCTGATTCTGATGCATTTCTTTGTTTGTCTTTGGCATGCCCGGCCATACTTGGTGGTTGGTACGGCCGGTATGGGGAGCGGCGTGGTGGAAGTGACCGTTCGTCTGCGCAGACAGGCGTCTCGGGAGGCGAGGCGATTATTATCGCTAGAATCGTTCCTATCTGTTGGATCAGATCTGATCCAACGGCTAAGAATGCTCGATGATCGGGTGGCTGAGATGAGGCCTCGAAAATAACGCACTGGCCTGGGATCACGCCACGTGGCCTGAAGAAGATAACGCTCTTGCACTTCTCACAAGCGCGAGTGGGGAACCCAACAGCCCGCGCGTGGGCTTCACGCGGTAGATGAGGCGTCCTTATGCTTCAATTGTGGCCGTTGGATCCAGATCTGATCCAAGGGCCCTCGTTCAGCTGCGCAAGATAAATGATGGCGTTAGGGTTCCAATATGGGTCAGGTCTTAGGGTGTGGGCTGGCTGGTTTGGGCCTGATCAGGCCTTGTAATAATATTAATAATTTCAGACCTGTAATGGACTTGGACTGGCAATTTATCCATTTGGGGTTTAATATGTTTTTGGATTTCATCTTATATTAGCCCAATAATAATAACATTAATATTAGTTATAACAACAATTAATAATAATAATACACATACGATAATACATACGTATGTACCTGTGCAAACATTAATTAATATAACATACTAGCATACATACATATATAATCATACACATAATTAACATAACATCTACACACATTATCCATAAAACAAATACGCTCGTACTAAATATAGATACACGCGTGACACACATACACCGTATTACTTATTAATACGTATACCTACATAGTTTATAATATACATGCACACACTACACACTTTACATATATTAATAACACTCATGCACATAATAAACATATAGCATAACATAATACAATGTATACATGCAACGCTAATATACTAATAATTATACTAATATGTATTTACAGACCAGATAAAAATGAGTGATTACAGTTTCCCCTCTTTGCTTGTTCTCGTGGAATGGGAACAAAGCAAAGATTCTTAAGCACTCATTTTTATCCGACTTCCCTGTTTGTAGCTTTGGAAACACGTGTTCTTCTGGAACTCTCCATTCTTCCTCGGCTGAATCTTCAGGCTCGTAAGTCCATCCTATATATAGCTTCTTCCTCCTCCGATCTTGGAGCTACGGGCTCTTCCTATATAGAATCCTTCGCTCTGAAGCCTCGAGTTATGAGTCCCTCCTATATAGAACTTTTCACTTCGAGACAGTAAAGCTTGGAGTCCTTCCTATATAGAACTCTTCACCTTCAACGCTGGTTTCTCCTATATAAAACCTTTTGCGTCGTTGATGGATTCTTCCGACTGGGAGTTCCTCCTGTATAGAACTGCTAGTCTTCAAACCCTAGAGCCGTCAGTCCTTCCTATATAGAACTTTTGGCATCTGAAATCTCAGAGCTACAGGTTCTTCCTATATAGAACCTTTCACTCTAAGACAATAAAGCTCGAAGCCCTTCCTATATATGACTCTTTCACTTTCGACACGACAGGTTTTCCCTATATAAAACCTTGTGTATCATGGGTGAATTCTTTCGGCTGTAAGTTCTTCCTATATAGAACTGCTAGTCTTCACCCTGGAGCTGTAAGTCCTTCCTATACAAAACTTTCAGCTTCTGAAATCTTAGAGCTACGGATTCTTCCTATATAGAATCTTTTACTCTAAGACAGTGAAGCTCGGAGCCCTTCCTATATAAGACTCTTCGCTTTCAACACAACATGTTTTCCCTATATAAAACCTTGTGTATCATGGGTGAATTCCTTCGACTGGGAGTTCTTCATATATATAACTGCTAGTCTTCACCCTGGAGCTGTAAGTCCTTCCTATACAAAACTTTCAGCTTCTGAAATCTTGGAGCTACGGATTCTTCCTATATAGAATCTTTTACTCTAAGACAGTGGAGCTCTGAGCCTTTCCTATATAAGACTCTTCGCTTTCGACACAACATGTTTTCCCTATATAAAACCTTGTGTATCATGGTGAATTCCTTCGACTGGGAGTTCTTCCTATATAGAACTGCTAGTCTTCTCCCTGGAGCTGTAAGTCATTCCTGTACAAAACTTTCAGCTTCTGAAATCTTAGAGCTACGGGTTCTTCCTATATAGAACCTCTCTCTGCAGGCGCTTAGAAACATAGGCCTTTTGTATGTAGAACCATTGTCTCCACATTTGGGATTCACACCACGATGGCTACCGATGTCTCTTTGAATCCACAAATACCTGTCTAAGATAAAACAAAATGCTATGACAAATGAATTGACATGCTCCTAATCCTAGTGATATCTGACTATTCATGATGCATGAGTGTCAATATCTTGGTGGGCTTGCTTTGGTCCTTATTCGATCTCGTTGTTCACTTTCTCCTTTTTCACGGGCGTCGATACCCCACTTCACTGTCGGGTTCAACCATTCCAATCTTTCTTTTTCTCCATTTACGACTTGGGATTCTAAAGTGCCCTTTCGGGTTTTCGCTTTAGAGAGTTTTTTTAGGGGTGACCTTCTGGGTTTTCACCCGGGAGATCTCTCTTGTTATCTCGCATGCTTTTCTTGAATAAGCATGACGTACGCCATTGGTCATCCTATCCGGTTGTTTGAAGCTTTCTGCCTTCCCTATCAACAGCCGTTATGTAGGGAGCTAGAGGGCGAAGTTAACATCATTTTCTTTAATCACCTACATTTTTAAGGTTAGATCACAGTAATGCTCAGAAATCTCTTGTTTTACCATAAGCCTATGTTAGCTTATTTGCCTGAAATTAACAAGAAGGCAAGGAATGGATGCTCAAGAACAAGATTTTATTACGATTAAGGGCTTGGGATATCTTAAAAGAGGTATGACACACATGAGAAAGAAGAAAAGTTAAGTATGAAATACAAGACCCCTAATTATCTTCGATATGAATGATACATGATCCTGTCAACCGGCGTAGGATCTTTTGCCTGAAGCTCCTTCTTCATGATGTTCATGGGGATACCCTTCTCTTTGGATATTCAACTTTTCAATTTACCCAAGCCGCCCCTTTACGGGTTTTCAACTCAGGTCCTCCCTCTGTTTCAAGGCGCCCTGTTTCGGGTTTTTGCACTGAGCTCTCCATTTTTGTTCTTTTTTTAAGATAGTATTTCTTAACAGCATCAGAATTTACAAGGTTTTTCAGCTCGTCTCCATCCATTTCTGTTAGGATTAGGGCTCCTCCTGAGAAGGCCTTTTTTACCACGTACGGCCCTTCCCAGTTGGGCATCCACTTTCCTCGAGAATCTTTCTGAATTGAGAGGATTTTCTTGAGCACCAGATCCCCTTCTTTGAATTCTCTTGGGCGCACCTTTTTGTTGTATGCCTGCATCATCCACTTTTGGTACATCTGACCATGACAAATAGCCTTTAGTCTCTTTTCATCAATGAGATTTAGTTGGTCGAGCCTGGCCTGCACCCATTCGGCTTCTTCCAATTTTACTTCATTTAAGACTCAGAGAGACAGGATCTCTACCTCGATGGGGAGTACTGCTTCGGTACCATACACCAAGGAGTGTGGTGTTGCCCCCGTTAATGTGTGAATGGACGTCCTATAGGCGAAAAGGGCAAATGGCAACTTCTCATGCCAATCCTTGTAGGTATCAGTCGTCTTTGCTATGATCTTCTTTATGTTTTTGTTTGCTGCTTCCACTGCTCCATTCATTTTAGGACGATAGACTGTGGAATTATGGTGTGTTATCTTAAATTGAGTGCACGCGTTCGTCATCATTTTGTTATTCAGATTGGAAGTGTTGTCGGTGATGACCCTTTCTGGCAATCTGTATCGACAAATAATCTCCTTCATTAAGAACTTACATACTGTAGTCCTTGTGATGTTGGCGTAAGACGATGCCTCTACCCATTTAGTGAAATAGTCTATGGCGACCAGAATGAAACGGTGTCCATTGGAAGCTTTTGGATGAATCTGCCCGATGACGTCCATGCCCCACGCCGCAAAAGGCCACGAAGAATTCATGGTGTGTAAAGGCGATGGGGATGCGTGAATCTTGTCAGCGTAAATTTGGCATTTGTGGCATTTCCTGGCGTAATCGATGCAATCTCCCTCCATGGCCAACCAGAAATAACCATATCTCATAATTTTCCGGGCTATAGACAGCCCGTTGGCGTGCGTTCCGCAGAGCCCGTCATGTACTTCGGCTAAAATCTCCTTCGCCTCCCGGGTATCTACACATCTCAGCAATGTTTGATCATGACCTCTCCTATATAGGATTTCCCCATCTAGGACATATCTTGTTGCCATTTTTCTGAGTGTCTTTCTGTCATTGTCATTTGCCCCTTCTGGATACTTTCGAAGCTTGACATATTGCAAGATGTCATAGTACCATGGGTTTCCATCATTCTCTTACTGTACATTGCAACAATGAGCAGGCCTTTCAAATGTCTGCATCTTAATGGGCTTCATTTCTGCCCCGGTGTTTGTTTTGAACATGGATGCCAAGGTTGCCAAGGTGTCTGCCATATGATTTTCTTCTCGGGGTAGGTAATTGAAGCTGACCCTTTCGAACTCCTTGGTGGGCTCTTGGATCAATTCATAATATTTGACCAACTTCGGGTCCCTGGTTTCCCATTCCCCGCGCAATTGGTAAATTACTAAGGATGAATCTCCGAATACTCGAAGTTCTTTAACCTTTCTTTCAATAGCTGAATTTAGTCCCATAACGCATGCTTCGTATTCAGCTACATTGTTGGTACAGAAGAATTCTAATCTGCTGGTGAAGGGATAATATACATCCTCAGGAGAAATTAGCACGGCTCCTATCCCATGTCCGAGAGCATTAGAGGCTCCATCGAAGTAAAGCTTCCACGATTTATCATCTGAAACCTCTTCCTCGGTTGTAATGCACATCAAGTCCTTGTCTGGGAAATTAAAGTTCAATGCCTCATAGTCGTCCGAAGCGCGACTAGCTAGGAAATCTGCTACGGCACTCCCCTTTACGGCTTTCTATTTAACGTATACAATATCGAATTCGGATAAGAGCATCTGCCATCGGGCCATCCTTCCTGTTAGTGCTGGCGCTTCCATTAAGAACTTCAATGGGTCTAGCTTGGATATCAACCAAGTAGTATGGTACAACATATACTGTCTAAGCCGTTTGGTAGCCCAAACTAGAGCACAACACAGCTTCTGCACTGGCGGGTACCGTGTTTCGCAATCATTGAATTTCTGGCTTAGGTAATAGATGGCTTGCTCCCTTTTTCTTCACTCATCGTGTTGCCCTAATATGCATCCCATTGAATTCTCAAAAACTGTCAGGTAGAGAATTAATGGTCGGTCTGGTACTGGTGCGACTAAAATTGGAGCATTTGTCAGGTACTTTTTGATCTTTTCTAGGGCTCTTTGACATACCTCATCCCACACACCAGGATTATTCTTTCTAAGAAGTCTGAAGACCGGGTCACATCGATCGGTTAATTGGGAAATGAAACGAGAGATATAATTCAACCTCCCAAGGAAACCGCAAACTTCCTTCTGAGTATGGGGTGGTGAGAGATCCTGGATGGCTTTCACTTTATCTGGATCGATCTCAATCCCTCTTCTACTTACCACGAACCCTAGGAGTTTTCCAAAAGTAACGGCGAAGGTACACTTGGCAGGATTGAGCCTCAGCTGGTACTTCCGTAGTCTTTGGAATAGTTTTCTCAAGTTCTGTAGGTGCTCTTCCTCTGTTCGGGATTTGGCAATCATGTCATCCACGTATACTTCTATTTCTTTGTGCATCATTTCATGGAAAAGAGTCACCATTGCTCTTTGGTATGTTGCCCCTGCATTCTTTAGCCCAAACGGCATCACCCGATAACAAAACGTGCCCCACATAGTTATGAACGTAGTTTTATCCATGTCGTTAGAGTCCATCTTTATCTGATTGTACCCTGAGAAGTCGTCCATGAATGAAAACCATGAGTGTCCTGCAGTGTTGTCAACCAGCGTGTCAATATGTGGTAAGAGGAAGTTGTCTTTAGGGCTGGCTCGGTTTAGATCCCTATAATCTATACACATACGAACTTTCTCGTCCTTCTTTGGTACCGGTACAATGTTTGCAACCCATTCGGGGTATTTGGCTACCTCTAAGAACCCAACATCAAACTATTTTTTTACTTCCTCTCGGATCTTTAACAACATATTTGGTCTCATTCTCCAAAGTTTTTGCTGTATTGGTTTGCACTCCGATTTTGTTGGCAATTTGTGCACCACTATGTCTGTATTCAACCCTGGCATATCTTGATAAGTCCAGGAGAAGACATCCTTGAATTCCTGAAGTAGGGTTATCAGTTCGTGCTTGGTTTTTGAGGAAATCGTCGTTCCTACTTTTATTTCTTTTTCTCTTCTTGTCCCTGTGTTTACAACTTCTGTTTCTTCTTGGTGGGGCATGATTTGCCTTTCTTCGTTGGCCACCATTCTCTTTAACTCTTTCGGGACCTCACATTCTATCTCATCATATCCTTCCTCAATTCCCTCTGAGACCTCAGGGCATTCAAAATTTATTCCAGGATTGGATCCGGTATCATTCATATCGTCAATCATGAGTGACCTGCATTACTCTGATCTATTCTTAAAAACCACAGGTAGATCAATGCAGCTCCAGTTATCGAGTGTTTCCCCGGGACGGCAGGGGTGGATGTTGGTCAACATTTTGCTGCCTCGGTCTTTTCCAGCTATCATGTTGATGTACATCCCTTCAAATGATTCATTGAATGTCTCCTCCTGGTTGAGTACGTCATTTTCCTTCATTGCCTCTTTAACCTCTTGACCTGGCTGGTAGAATCCTCCGGAGACAAGCGTTTTTAAACTAGGAAAGGACATTGGTCTCCACGGAATGTCTTCTCCTTTAAATCTGGCTTTTCTTTGCTCTTCCTTTCTCTTGTATTCCTCTTTTCTCTGTTGGACACTTGGTTGGTAACCCAGCCCAAAACGATCATTCTTGGTTATCATATTCTTGGCTCTTAGGTTTCCTTGTAATTTCTTCCCCAGTCCCTTTCCTACTTTGGCTCATCGGCCAAAAGTTTTTGCGACGATCATCTTGGTACAATTAGATAACCTGGGATAGGGGATCCGACTTCCCTCTGAAACAAACGTGGCATTCACTAGTTCTAATGCTCGAAACAAGCATTCTGCAACATCTTCATCATTTTGAATATAGGGGGCGTCTGACGTCACGGAAGCAACAATTTCTTGCTCAGCCTCTACTGTGACCAATTTACCTTCGACTACAAATTTTAATTTCTGATGCAATGATGAGGGGAAAACTCCTGCGGAGTGGATCCATGGTCTTCCCAATAAGCAGCTGTAAGATGGTTTTATGTCCATCACCACAAAATCGATCACATACTCAGTCGGTCCGATCAATAGGGGCACCTCAATTTTCCCCATTATTCCTCTTTGCGTACCATCAAAGGCTCTTACTGAATTGTGGCAGGGCTTTAGGTGAGAACCATCTATTGGTAGTTTTTGCAAGGTCACCATAGGCAAGACGTTCAATGCTGACCCGTTGTCAATCAGTACGCCAGATACTACATACCCTTTTGCAGTGGGTTGTGATGTTAAGGGCTTTGGTGGACCCCATTCCTCCCTCAGGGATCTCATCATCACTGAATGTTATATGATTATAGGCAGTGATATGCCCCACTATCCTGTCCAAATTTGTCACAGAAATATCCTGGGGCACACAAGTTTGATTTAGTACTTTTAATAGCGTCTCCCGGTGCTTTTTTGAACTCAAGAGTAGTTCCAGTACTGTGATCCTGGCCGGTTGCTTTCGTAGTTGTTCCACTACGTTGTACTCGCTATGTCTCAAGAACTTCAGAAATTCTTTGGCTTGGGCCTCATTTACCAGCTCATTCATCTTTGAGGGAAGTTCTTCTCCAAATATCTGCGTGGGGCTAACTGCTTTATTCTTCCCCTTATCTGTTTCAGTTGCTTTCAAAGCCTCAGAGGAATAACATCTGCCGCTCCTTGTGAAATGGCCTGCCTCACCAATGTTTACATCGCTCTGGCTTTATTGGTCTTTTAGTGTAGGCTCTTTTACCTGACCATGTTCTAGTTTTTCTAGCGTGGTCACATTTACAGCATAATTCCAGGGGGTTTGCCATATATCCTTGAACGGGAATGGGGATGGTGCTGAAATGATGATCCTGTGACTTATCTTGTTGGTTTCTCCTTGGGAGGCACCTGCATTCCCTGGCCTGGGAGAGATGATAAAAAGGTCTGTCCTTCTCGTATTTAGATTTGGGGCTATCCGTCATATGTACGTCCGACCCCTTCTTCCTCATGGGCTCCTCAAAGAATTCTATTTGCTTTTCATTCATCAATTGTTGTACCAATCTCTTGAACTCATCGCACTCTTGGATGTCATGTCCTTCATTCTGGTGGAATTCGCAATACACTCCACATCCCTTCTGCCTTGTTATCATGCCTTTGTCGATCACACGGGCCATGCATAACTGTTGAAATACCCACCGTAAAGGAGATTTGATTTCCGAAACATCATCCTTAATCCTCCTGGTAAAGTATTCTTCAATAACATTTACTCCTCTGCTCCCATGATTAGGTAGCGGGTTAGTAGCTACACTTGGTTCTTCAAACTTCAATATCCCAGAATCGATTAAATTCTGCACAAGTTTTTTTGAATGCAAGGCAGTTCTCAGTGGGATGTCCAGGGGCACCGCCGTGATAGTCGCAATGCGCATTCGGATTATACCAAGAAGGGAAGGGCGGATTGACAGGAGTAACGATGTATGGACAGACCAGGTCTGCTTCATACAACTGGGAATAAAGTTCCGAGTACGAAACAGGTAGGGGAGTGAAAGTTCTCATCTTTTTCTCTTTTCTGGAGATTCTCTCATCTCTTTGATTCGAGTTTTGTGTTTTTCCCACAGGTGCTTGTGGCTGTGAGACTGTGAAGTTCTTCGGGGTGGTATAAGTGCTAGTGGCGTTTACTTCATTCCTCTTGCTATATTTTCGAGACCCTTCCCCGCTATCAATTCTACCACTCTTAATTGCCAATTCAAGGGAGTCCTCAGTCATGATCATTGCGTTTTGTTATTAATGAGGCGATCAAAGAGTGCCCCTTTCAGAGTATTAACAAATAACGGCGTAATTTCATGTTCCGGGAGGGGTGGCTGAATTTGGGCGGCCACTTCCCGCCACCTTTGGGCGTATTGCCGCAGGCTTTCGTTGGACTTCTGCCCCATATTTTCCAACATAATTCTACTGGGGGTCATATCTGTTACATGCTTATATTGCTCAATGAATGCTCTCGACAGATCTTTCCATGTCTTAACATTTGCCTTGCTTAACTGGGTGTACCACCGTAATGCCGCTCCAGTTAGGCTGTCCTGGAAACAGTGTATCAGTAGCTTTTCGTCTTTAAGGTAGGCCGCCATCTTCTGACAGTACATTGTTATGTGCGCGGAAGGACAAGTGGTTCCATCGTATTTGTCGAACTCTGGTGTTTTAAATTTTGGTGGTAGGACAAGATAGGACACCAGACTTAGGTCGCTAGCGTCATTTCCTGACTCTTCCATAGATTGCAACATTTAAATTTTTCCTCCATGAGGTGAAACCTCTCATCCCACTTTTTCTTTACCTCGGTCCTGATTCTTTCAACCATGTTCAGGTCTGGCACCTCCTCTTCATAGGGTGCTCCAGTGTCGAGGGGTTGAGTTTTAGGTGCCCCTATCTGAAGACTAGCTGACATTCTAGTATGGTCGATATACATCTTTCTGGTCGGATTCGGTGCAGCTGGTTGAACCTTGTAGTGAGGTGGGGTATCCTCTGGCTCTTGAACGGTTTCTCCTTCCACTCTTTTTCCAAGGCTTTTAGCCAACAGTACGGTTATGTCAGATACTATTGATGCTTGTGACTGAGCAATCTGGTCAGAGAGGCTTCTTTGGGCCTCTTCAAGCCTTGTCTCGAGCTCTTTCTGCCCTTTTTCTAAACTGATTATCCTATCTTCCATGAGCTTGCTTTGTAATCGGGTAAGGTATGGATGATGAATAATTGCGGGTTAACTACACACAACGCCACAATATTCATAATGTTAATATGGTTGCAAGAAAATAAATGTATGTATAATTATGCGAATGTCATGATGCAATGCAAGAATGTATGCAGATAAGGTACTGATTCCGCTGGTAATCACCGTTTTGAACTACTTTCACGGGAATTAAAGGGTCTAGATTACAACAGAAATCGTATTACAAAATAAAGATTCCTAATACAAAAGATCTAATTACAACACAGAGTCCTATAGATAAGCTCTAGCTCTATATCCTAATCTTCCAATTGCTTGGAGCAACTTGCTGAACCTGGGAGCTTCTTCCATTTCTGGGACTATGAAAGGTCAGAGTGTTTCAGCCTCGATGGCCAAATCATTCACATGCCTGGCGACTCGCTGTATGTCCACCATCAGGTTTGCGTAATATTAGTCCCTATCCTGTACCATCCGGGCAGCGTCACGCAGTCTCTTTTGCCAATAGGTGTACCATCCGGCGGTAGCCTCCTCGAACACCCTAATTCTTTCCTTGTAATCCTCAACAGTTGCTTCGAGGGATTTAATTCGTGCTCGTAACATGCTTACTTCGCGCTCTCTTTCTTGTAGCTCAGTGAAGCCATTTCTCAGGCAGTACATTCGAATGGAGTGTTCAACTTCCGCCACCTTTCCTTTTAATTCGCCATTCTGACTTTGGCTTTGCTCTAGACTTTGAATGGTGTCATCGTACAATTTTTGCATCTCTAACAGTCTATTCCGGCTACTCATGGACTTTCTTTTCCATACGGCGACGTTTCCCTTCTCATGATTGACCGCTTGTTTTTCCTTGCTGATTTCTTGCCTGAGCCTTTCTTTTTCTTGGTCAATGACCTTCTTGGAGGACCGTTTTTCTTCCTCCATAGCCAACCGGCAGCTTTCTATCTCTTTCTCGATCGCTCTCTTGTTGATTTCTCGTTCTTCTTCCACCAAACGGATGCCATTCATTCTTTCTCTCTCCAAAGCTATGAATTGACTCCGGCCGGCCTTCTGTATTTTTGCTTGTAGTAGAAGGGCATCTTTTTGATAAAGAACATTCTTGTCGCTCAAATCTGCATTTAATTTCTTCAACTGCCTAATGATCTCGTCCCGTTCATCAACCTCTAAGCTTGCCTTATAGAGCTCGCTCGCATGTTGAGTCTGTTGGATGTCCATTTTCTTTTTAATTTCTTCGAGTTCATTCCTTAAGATGTCAGCTTCAGACAGTATCACCCTTGTAAGCTCTTCTATTGACACTGCTGGTCCTTGATCAGATTCGGGAATCATATCGTTTACCCTCAAACGTCTCCAAAGATCGTAGTCCGGGGTGGTCATGTACTCGGTGTCTCCTTCCACCCTAATCCGGTAACAATGGTCCCAAGCCCTCATGATAGTCTAAACTTTCTCTTTGAACTCCCCTTTGAAAATAAATTCAGTTCGGCTTAACCCGGTGGTGTTGGGAATGAACTGTCGCGATCCGAATTGTCGGGACACCAGAAGTGGGGCACAAGCAATCCCTCCATGTAGTCCTAACATCATCAGCCAATTGAAATCACCACAACTATATAAAAAGTAATTAACTCTACCGAGCCATGAGACCCTCCATACTATGTCCTCGCCTAGGATATTCCTGAAGAAACCGGCCCATTTTCTTGTTTTCAAGTCCTCTCACCACTCTTTTGTTAAGTATTCCCGTAAAGGCGAAAAATCTTGGAAGAACATTCCCTGCAGAACCCTTGTCGATGTCTTCCACATGTGGCTCTGAATCCATACCTGTAACAGTTGTGCTCATCCTCGAAAATGCCCTTCTTCGTGCTTCCGACTGGCATTTAGAGAAATAAAGGTCTCGGCCAAAATAGCTGGTACTGGGTTTGCTCGCCGTTTTATCCGCTCAAACAAATCTAGAATGGCCACATCAATGTTTCCCAGAATTCTTGGAAAGATCACCAATCCATATAATCCCAAGGCAAGCATGTCTAACTTTTTCTCCTCATCCGGATGTGCAGGTAGGATGTCTCAAATGTTTTCCCATGCAAATACTGTACTATCTCCTCGAAGTCGGATCAAGCCATTGACCCAATCGTCACTCATTCCAGTAAAGGTTTTGAGCTTGGAAGTGTAATTCTGATTCCTCGGAGGTTTTGCGTAGATCCAATCTTCCTTAACATTTTTATGATTAAGAAGAGCGGTGTATTCTTCTACTGTGGGCATCATGTCCTGTCCATTGAAGGTGAAGCAGCAAAAGGCAGGATTCCAGAACTGAAAAATGGCTCGGAGTATGGGCTGGTTAACCCGGATGTACATCAACTGTGCAATGTCACCATAACTATCACGGAATCTATCTTGTAATCTATGGTCCCATTCTTCCCAGATACTTTGAAGATCCCCTAAGTTGTTCTGTTGAAGACTCACATAGGTGTACCCGGCTATTACGCGTTCACTTGGTAAACTGTCCCCTTGGGCCTTCTGGTTGACTTCTGACCAATGTCTAACAGACAAGTTGAGTTCCTCTTTTCTAAGACACCTTTTTTCCATGGTGAAAAACTTTCTGATCGGGTAAACCACTTGATCCAGTACCTTTATGTAATGCGAATGTAATAATGCATGAAAAAAATAGCAAAAAAAGGAACAAGTCAGTACCGGATAGAATTAATAAATACACAAATAAAAGGACAAATTAAATAAGGTAAGAAAACAAAAACAAAAAAACCTATTTATCCCGTCTAAAACACCTAAGGTTATCCGCATGGCTCTAAAGGGGTGGGTTTCTCTATGTTCTCTACATGCAGTGTTGGTGCTAAGAGGTACCCGAATTGTCCTTGCTGTCCTCTACTAAGAGTAGCAAGGCCCCCGATCATCACCCATTATAGGCTTCTTTCAATCGGGTTCAATTCAGGGGGACTCATTCGCTTATGTCTGCACGAAGGAACGATATCCTTACGAAAGCATAAGGTACTCGAGCCCCGAAGGTACTTGCTAGGCCTACACGGGAGAACGATATCTCCACGAAAGCATTAGCGTTTTCCCCCCACTTAAAAAAACGGGTTTATATGCCAAATTTTAAATGCGTTAAAATAAACGCGCAATTACAACCGAATATTAATTTAATAGTTACTTCAATCCAGAACTTCCAATATTAATAAAGCGATAATTATTTGAAAAAGCTTGACTCTCTTTTTTGTTTTTAAGAAAAACAAAAATGGTCCCCAGCAGAGTCGCCATCTGTAGCAATGTCTTTTTTCGTTAAAAACGTTGTTTCGAAGTGTTGTGATTTTTCGGATATAAAACGTTTATTCCGTGGGGTTTTTTTAAAAACCGCATTTTATTAAAAATTGGAGTCGCCACCGGCCACTTAGGTAGGCCGGATGCCATAAAACCAGAGATTCAAAAAATTTTGAGTTCGGGAGTCGGTTACGGATGGGGAAGGATTACCACCCCCACACCGCCCAAAATTGGTACTTTAAAAATTACTGCTTTATTAATATTAGATTTTCCGGATTAAAATGACGATTATTTTAAAATTCGGTTATAATTGCGAATAAATTTTAAAGGCCCCGTTACTCGAGAGTAAACGCCCAACCACTATCACTACGCCTGATACTGGCCCCCTTTACGCTCGGATAAAAGGGCACCGCATTGACAATTCATATATCATTATGTAATCTTAGTGAACAAAATATAAAACATGACAAACAATTTAAATACAATACAAATAAATATTAACATAATAGAATACTAATCTAACATAAATAAAATACGTAACTAAAACATGCATACATACATATTAATCTTAATAGTAAATAAAGACAAATTTAACCTATCACAATAACAAGGCATGAATAAATACATGTGTGAACAAAAACACATATTTCAAGAAAACATACATATTAGAAATAAAACACATTTCGACATATGTAGAACAAGATATTATACATGAAAAAGAAAATATACTAACACGTAACCCTAAAGCCAATAAAACAAACAATCCATGCTAAAATACAAAACATGTTGTGTACGAGCCAACTAGAATATCGACATAATATGCGTGATACGAATAACCGAACCAATACATAAAGATACATAATCATCATAAACTTAACATACATATACATGTAAACATGAAAATACAAGGCATATGCGAGGGATATATAATAAGGCAAAAGGCTACATCAACATACACGATTATAATAAACGAACATGAATATTTACATGGAAACAGGACTGAAATGAAAAGAAATAAACATCAGTAGCAGAAATTAAAGGACAATAATATGCAATTTAGGGACGAAAATGCAAACATGACCGAACTTGAAAGGACTGAAACTGTAATTGGACCAAGGGGCAGACCCGAAGTGAAAAATCCAAAAACGCGGGATGGTTAAAGGGGTAATTTTACCATTTAAAAACTGATTCAATGTAATTTAGGGACTGGATTGCAAGATTTCGAAATACAAGGGGGACCAGAGTTGTAAATATCCCCTACGGCGAGACAATAACGAAAATATTGAAAACGCGGGGGGATTTATTACAGAATTTCCCCATTTCACGAAATAACAACGCTTATAAAACCTTTTTTTTTGCCGGACTCAAACTTTTCCCATTTTATTCATTTCAATCCATTTTATAATACTCTCACCCTCTCTTTGCTCTCGACTCATCCCCTGATGAACCCAGAAACCGGCGGCCGACCGCTGTCTTCTCCGTCGCCGGTCGCCGCTAGCCGGTGAGCCAAAAAAAACACCAAAATGAACCTTGCCTTACCCTCAACACGAATCCGAACTTGGATTTGGAGAAAAAGCCCATATTCGTCCTAGATCTAAGAAAAGAAAAACAAAAAAACCGTATATGTTTTTTTCTAGACCGAAAGAACACCTTCCCCTTTTAGCCGGCTCACCAGATTAAGGCTTGTTGCCGGTAGAGGAACCGTCCTCTGAAGGTAAAACGACACTCTCCTTTCCCTTCCTTACTTTTAGAATACATGCATGCAATATTCAAGATGGATGGATACCTTTGTATGATCTCTGTAAGTTTTTTTGAAAATAATGAAATGATGAGACTTGTTTGTATTTCTGGAAAAGTGGGTTACAACTGAACTGAGACCTTTCGTTTTTTTGCTCCGTTACATATATCCTCTCTACCTCTCTTTTTTTAGACTAGTACATAATCTCTTATTTTGATCTGATTCTGATGCCTTTCTGTGTTTGTCTTTGGCATGCCCGGCCATACTTGGTGGTTGGTACGGCCGGTATGGGGAACGGCGTGGTGGAAGTGACCGTTCGTCTGCGCAGACAGGCGTCTTGGGAGGCGAGGCGATTATTATCGCCAGAATCTTTCCTATCTATTGGATCAGATCTGATCCAACGGCTATGAATGCTCGATGATCGGGTGGCTGAGATGAGGCCTCGGAAATAACGCATTGGCCTGGGATCACGCCACGTGGCCTGAAGAAGATAACGCTCTTGCACTTCTCACACGCGCGAGTGGGGAACCCAACAGCCCGCGCGTGGGCTTCACGCGGTAGATGAGGCGTCCTTATGCTTCAATTGTGGCTGTTAGATCCAGATCTGATCCAAGGGCCCTCGTTCAGCTGCGCAAGATAAAGGATGGTGTTAGGGTTCCAATATGGGTCAGGTCTTAGGGTGTGGGCTGGCTGGTTTGGGCCTGATCAGGCCTTGTAATAATATTAATAATTTCAGACCTGTAATGGACTTGGACTGGCAATTTATCCATTTGGGGTTTAATATGTTTTTGGATTTCATCTTATATTAGCCCAATAATAATAACATTAATATTAGTTATAACAACAATTAATAATAATAATACACATACGATAATACATACGTATGTACCTGTGCAAACATTAATTAATATAACATACTAGCATACATACATATATAATCATACACATAATTAACATAACATCTACACACATTATCCGTAAAACAAATACGCTCGTACTAAATATTGATACACGCGTGACACACATACACCGTATTACTTATTAATACGTATACCTACATAGTTTATAATATACATGCACACACTACACACTTTACATATATTAATAACACTCATGCACATAATAAACATATAGCATAACATAATACAATGTATACATGCAACGCTAATATACTAATAATTATACTAATATGTATTTACAGACCATATAAAAATGAGTGATTACAAGTACACAAATTCTTACCCGAGATCACCCAATCCATAATGAGCTCAACTTATGGTAAGCATTTGTGTAGCCTCACAAATGGCTACAAGGTAACCTTTTTTCTTACAAAAATTATGAGAATTTGAGTAGCTACATTAATTATTACAAAATATACATAATTTGTAACAGAAAAGGTAAGCAAAAGTGTAAGTACAAAAATTCTTACCCGATATCACCAAATCTTAAAAGAGCTGAACTTATGGTAAGCATTTGTGTAGCCACACAAACGACTACAAGATAACTTTTTTTCTTACAAAAATTATGAGAATTTGAGTAGCTACATAAATTATTACACAATATACATAATTTGTTAAAAAATATAAAGAAAAGTTTACGTACATAAATTCTTACCCGAGATCACCCAATCTAAAGCGAGCTCAACTTATGGTAAGCATTTGTGTAGCCACAGAAAGAGCTACAAGATAACCTTTTTTCTTACAAAAGTTATGAGAGTTTGAGTAGCTACATAAATTATTATAAAATATACATATATTTTTTTACAGAAAACGTAAGAAAAATGTAAGTACACAAATTCTTACCCCAGATCACCCAATCCAAAACGAGCTTAATTTATGGTAAGCATTTGTGTAGCCACACAAAGAGGGCTACAAGATAACATTTTTTTCTTACAAAAATTATGAGAGTTTGAGTAGCTACATAAATTATTACAAAATGTACATAATTTATTACAGAAAAGGTAAGCAAACATCTACGTACAAAAATTCTTACCCGATATCACCCAATCTAAATTGAGCTGAACTTATGGTAAGCACTTGTGTAGCCACACAAACGGCTAAAAGATAATTTTTTTTCTTAAAAAAATTATGAGAATTTGAGTAGCTACATAAATTATTACACAATATATATAATTTGTTAAAAAATGTAAGGAAAAATTTACGTACAGAAATTTTTACCCGAGATCACTCAATCCAAAACGAGCTCAACTTATGGTAAGCATTTGTGTAGCCACAGAAAGGGCTACAAGATAAACTTTCTTACAAAAATTATGAGAGTTTGAGTAGATACATAAATTATTACAAAATATACATAATCTATTACAGAAAAGGTAAGCAAAAGTGTACGTACAAAAATTCTTACCTGATATCACCCAATCCAAAACGAGAACTTATGGTAAGCATTTGTGTAGCCACACAAACAACTACAAGATAACCTTTTTTCTTACAAAAATTATAAGAATTTGAGTAGCTACATAAATTATTATAGAGACCAACATAAAGTCTTACCCGAAATTCTTATCGCGTCCAACGTAATTATTCTCCCCTTTTCCTATTTCCTTTGCCCTGGTCCCTGCAAGTGTTTTGGTTGGCTCTCGTTGCAAGTGGAGTTCAACTTTCGCTCGGTTGTGGATCTGGTTCCCCTTTTTGTCTGAGGTTGTCTGATCTGCTCGCTTCACCGACTCTAGTTTCGGTTCCTTGTTCATTCCCTCGATCATCGGCGATTTGTCATCTTTGATACGTAGACTCATTGACTCTCCCTGTACGTTACCTGATGAGACTCCATCTTTTGTGTGACGGAAGTGACATACAACTGCGGACCTAGGATTTGCTGGCATTACTTTCATCCCCGCTTCTCTCCTCTTGTTGGTTTAGGTGTGTAATCACTTATTTTTTCTGGGTTAATCCATTTTTTATTTAGCTACTTATCTTATCTTATTTGCTTTATTATTATCATTATTGTTATTATTGTCATCATTATTATATTTATTATTGTTAAATGAAATCAAACAAAAGTCTACTTAGAAATATATTAAGGCTCAATTAATTAAATAAAAATCAGTTATGACCCATTTACATTAAGCCCAATACACTCGAGCCCAATACAAAAAAAACCTAAAATTATGATCAGCTAAGTTTAAACCCTAGCCGTCAACGCTTTTCACTCTTTGAATGTCTTCTTTAATGCAGACCGAGATTTAAGGAAACAAATTTAATTATACACAACATTCAAGGGGGCCACATCAATGCTTCAGAAATCATCCAACCATTGGATCTGCCCCACGTCATCAACACTCAACGATCCGAATCGTCAAATTCTCAATAACCCATCACCGTTAGATGGAAACCTCATCAACAGTCATGATAGAGCCTCAGCCACCAAGAGAAATCCATGACTCCTCGAGCCCCTAGGATTTCTGCATGATAGAGGTGTTCTAGACGTCTTGCCCATTGTGGTAATCTACAAGGAACGAAAGAACAAGGCAAGAAAAAGAATAACATAATATATCAAGGAAAGCAACCAATGTATTTTTATGTATATTTTTTCTATCAAAGAAATGTAACATCATTCGGCTATAAAACCAAAAACCCTAAACATTTGTAAAGGAGATCGGAAATAAAATGAAAAAAGGCATTTTTAGAGAGTTGATGAATCCAGTACCTTCAATTTCAAATTAAAAAATGCAAAGCAAAAGGTCATGTTTTCGGTTTGTATAAAACAATAACAAACCTTTTTTTTTAAGAAAATAAAAAAACAAGAGGAGGAAGAGAGGCTTACCCATTCTCGGTCGAGAGGTTCTCGGCGACCGAAGCTTCTAATCAGCGATTCCAACGGTGGACTGAAGTGTCTTGGTGAGGATAACAACATATCTCGAAACCAAGTCGATTTGACGGCCGATTACTCAGATCGGTGACAAGGAAGCTTGATGGACTCAAGGATATTTCGTGAGATTTGAGGTTGCTTTCGTGAATCTGGCCCGTAGAGGAGAACGAGGGTCACGAGAGGCTCATTTCAGGACCACTGTTGGTCAGGAAGAGTCTCTGGAGCGACACCGGACGACAGAGCAGCAATAATGATGGTGACCATGAAAACCTCAGGGTTTGAGGTTGAGAGAACAGAGGGTACGGAGGAAAGCCCTTTTGTTTTTCTATATTTGAAATATGAGATCAAATCCTCTTTTTTATTTCTCATTTATGCCATTTTTATTTGATTTTCCTTTTTTCTTGCCAAATACGTCTATGCATATATAATATATACAAGTTTGTTCCTTTACTATACGTAACATATCATATATTTTAAATGCTTTAAAATTAGTATATATATTTTAGTACGGTTACCCTACATATATAAAGTATTTATGTATATATTTTAAATGTTTTTAAATTAGTATGTTTATACCATATATGTATATACGTAATATATGTGTTTTTCATACGTTATACTGTTTTCCATGCATATATATTACTATGTTGTTGTTTTTATATAATATAGGTTATATATATTATTATATTATATACATATAGGTGTTGGTAGTATGTGTGTTTGTGTATCCCTTTGGTTATGTGTATATCCATTTATTGTATGATATTCATGTTTAATATTTATGTCTTTTTATTTGCCATATCCATTTATTTTTACATGCGTGTTTGTTTCTCTTGTCATATTTATTTGTTAGCATGTTGTTGTGACATGTCTTTAATTGTCATTCATTTGACTTTAATATTTTAATGGGTATTTTGATAATCAACTAACTCTAATTATAAAAAGGAAATACCTATTAGCTCGAATATTTGTGTCGTAATATCTTGACTTACTTGATATTGAAAAAATATTCTAATTATTTTGTATTGTCTAAAGGTAAATTTCAAAACAAATAAAATTTGACGAGTCATAATATCATGTGTAATTGCTTGCATTATGCATAAATGCGATGTACTCGACGGACCATAAATTAGCACGACAGTCAGACTTAATTGATGTCGGTTTAATTTATGGTCCGGATTTATGTCATCCTTATTAATTATATGCTCAATTAATTCGAGCCCATCAAATGTTAAAGCCCACTTAATTAGAGCTTATATTTCAATTGAGAACATTTGATTAAGTTCCACTTTAAATTTCAATGATTTTCATCGACAGAAAACAACGTATGATTTGGTATCGATTTTCGGCGTTATGGGGTGCTAATCCTTTCCTACACGTAACCAACTTCAGAACCCATTTTTAAATGAATCTCTGGTTTTATGGTGTTCGTTCTACCTTATCCAAGTGATCGGTGGCGACTTCAAGTTTATTTTGAAAAATATGAATTTTAAAAGAAATTCTCCCCAAATTCAATTTTTCAAAACGTGGGATACATCTTATCGATTTTTCAAAAACGTCACTACAGCATAGCGACTCCGCTGGAGAACTTTCTTTGAGAGTTAAGCCAAAAAATCATGCGTTGCTTTTATCGATAGCAATTTTGAAATTCAAGTTGATTTTAATTAATTTTTTCTTTCTTGAAAACAACACTTTAATTAAGTGGGCCTTGATAATTGGTGGTTTTGCGTTAATTGTTCATTTAATTTATAAGGAACCACCAACATGTATTGCATCATAATTATCGAGTTTTTTACTCGAGCTCTATCCCTTGAGTGGGAGTGAAACGCCACATACCCACGTGAGCAGCCCTTCACGGGTCGGTAATTCACTTTCGAAATCCACGTCTTTTGACATGTTAACAGCCCTTCACGTCACTAGGTTGTGCTTTTCCTCGATCCGAATCTAATTTGCAAGCTTGTACTAGGCTACAATTAGGGTTCTTGTTACCTTAGTAGGTAATAAGATAGTTTTGGGTACCCTTGTTTAGAACCAAACCCACATGTGTGAGAATCTAAGAAGCCTACCCCATTAGAGCCATGTGGATAACTGTAAAACTAGAATTCATGTTGTTAGGTTTTTTTTTATTTTGTCTTGTTATGGTTAAATGCTTTTCTCCCTGTGATTAATTTTGTTTTTACCTCTTTTTTGTATTTGATTATTGTTCGTTTCATTATTTACTTCATACTAACACATTTCTTTCTCGGTGTTCTTTTACTTGTTCTGTTTATTTGTTATGCATATTCATGACATTTTCATATGAAGTGTTGATTCGAGAACAGTCTAAAATTGAAGGTTTTAGTAATGGGAGAAAGAGTCCATAATAATGAGTTGGAGAATTGTAAAGTTCAAGAGTGATTAGGAAGTGAACAAAGACAAGGAAGACAATGTTTCACATGTCTACGGTTCAAATCTAGCCAATTTAGTTAGCATTGGCCAAATTGATGTGCTACCATGTTTGAAGATCCAAGTTGATCGAGTTTATTTCAAGCCCCTAAAAGTCAAGTCATTTGATATCCCAAGCAAAGAGTACCTCAATGTATCCAAGCCTTAGCACAGATAGCAACAGAGCTTTAAGAATGCGCTGATTTAGAGAAAAAAATGAGCAAAACCTATTAAAAGTTGTACCCTATGTATAGTTTTATTCTTTTCTCGCTATAATGAGACTTGATCTCCGTTATTAAAAATTGTTTAATGAGGATGTTCGTCAAGCAACACTTCTTTACATGCATTCTTTCATGGTAGCATTATTACTTTTTATTTTATGACATATTGTTAGTCCCGTTCAATAATGCATTCATCGCATGTATACATTGCTAATTGGGAGAAACATTCATCTCAGAGAAAGTAGAAGTGACATGAGAATAATTTCTCGCCAATACAACTTTAGAACCATGAATGACCTAGTGGCTAGGGTGGATAAGCTCGAACAACTCCAAGAACAATTGGTCTGGAATCAAAGAGAGATAATAACATATGTGAAGAAGTTTCAGGATGAAATAAGAGGGAAAATCAATGAACTAATGGGTATGATAGCTACATAACCAAAGAAAGGGTGTGGTGGAAGACTCTTTCGTGCAAGAAGAGATTGAAAAAACAAGCAAGAATTGGGACTACGACTTTATAGCGGAAAAGGTTTTATCCGATAAAGACCAAGCTATCATCAACTAGTATGAGGTAGTGTGCACCGCTTCAGAATGTCCCACCGAATTGATATTGGATAAGATTGAAGACTCTTTCTTGAAGTTCCTATCATCGCAGTGAACGAAGGCTCAGATAAGATAGATTTGCAAGTCAGGAAAAATGCAAAAATACAGCAAGAGGATGAAGATGTCGAGTGCATCAACATCTAAAGTGTCACCTCATTTGACACAAAGTCAACCTTTGTTTCAGCTATTCCTCATCATTTATCAATTAATCAAGCTTCTAATTCTTAAGAGAAAAAGGAAAAATCGAAGAACTTTCAATTCAGTCTTACTCCATTCACCTACCAAGAACTGTTTTCCAAACTGTTGAACGCCCGATTGATTGCACCATGCTTTGTGAAGCCTTAAACACCCCCGTATCTAAGTTGGCTCACAAAGGAGGATCGTTGTGAATTTTACGCCAAAATTCAGGTTCATTCCATCGAGAAATGCATAAACTTTAAGTTTAAAGTTCAATACCTCCTGGATATCGGGGTCTTAGATTTTGAACCAACGGTTTTAGGTTTGAAGATCAATCATCCAAATATGAAATTAGATGAAGATCAAGAAAAAGAGGACAAGAAGAAGATGCATTTGGTTAGGAGGGCCATGCTATAAGTGAAATCACTTGAGAAGTCAGGAATGACACTAAAAGATTCTACGAAGGCGACAATGATTGGGAATAAGGATGTTCCCAAGAAAAATTAATTCCAATCAAAGAAAAAATGAGTGGAGAATGGAGAAATGCATATTGAAGACACCAAAAGGTATGGCGAGAAGACAAAGACAATCCCGATGATGTATTCGAGTTGTTACCCCTGTTAGTTCAGAACAAGCTCTTGGAGTTGCCCCTATCAAAACACTACTCTTATTTTAATCCTAATGTGTATGGTACCAAGATGACATGTGGTTTTCATTATGGTGATTGTGGTCACACAACAGAAGATTGCGCGTTTTTAAAACGTAGGGTTTGTAGCCTTATTGAAAAAAGGTTACTTTGCTTTGAAGATGGAAAACCCAGGTTCCATCAAGGATTGGGGCATGCCAGATAGTTGACAAAGGATCAAAATTAGTGTCTCAACCTACCATTGTCAAAAATTCATCAAGATTAGAGTTCTCTATAGGTCGAAGAGAAGAACAAGAAGACAACTACGACCAAGAAGGAAATAAACAAGATGGAATTAATTAAGGGGCAACGTCCACTACAAAAAAGGTTTCAAGCAAGAGCACCTTTCAAGGTTTTCAAGACATCAATGCTTCCTCATTTAATTCAATAGCAATATCTCGTCCCTAGGCCGATGGTGAAGATGTCAGACCCATTTCATTACAACCCTGACATTATTTGTGATTTCCATATGGGGACATCAGGGCACCCTACGATGAGGTGTTGGGTTTTGAAAGAAGAAATAGATAAGTTGGTTGGTAATGGAACACTGACACATGATATGGTTAAGCAATAGAAATGGGAAGAGATGGGGCAGACTGCTACCTCAATTGAAGAAATAAAGAATTAGGAAGAATGAGAAACCAGTTCCAAAGTTGTCTAGAGTTTTGATGCATCTTATCCATGTTTTTTTATGTTTATGTTAGGTGTTTATTTGTTTAAGTTCCCTTGCATTTTGAATTTCTTTTGAAGTAATGTGTGGAATCAACTCTGCTACTTTTGGCCCGAAAGTAGCAAAGATCTTTTTGTAAGGGCATATATTATTTATGTGAATTCTCATTCCAATGAAAATATGCATCTTTGTTTAGTATACAATGACCTTGAAACCATACATGTATATCCCTTCTTACCTCCGTAGGTCCCTAGATCTCACGTGCATGATATGACATTGATTCTGATACAAAGATCAATCGAATGTTGTGATAACGATAAAGTGTGATTTCTTACTCAGCCTACTCTAGTTAGCAAATCACGAGAAGCAAGAATACTACTCTTTTGATGATGTTCGATGATGAAAGGAAAAATTTCCAAAATTCATAAAAGTGCAGTGAACTAGACATGTTTAACTAAGTTGAGTTGCTTGAAATTGAAGTTCTAAGCATAGTTTTCTATGCCTTAATAAGAACACTTGGATTGTAACTAGCGCCCAAAATATAAATGAATATAAAAGATAAAAATGGATGAAAAATGAAAAATGAAAAATGGAAAAATAATGAAAAGATGAATTAATTAATGAATGAACAATTGAATAAGTCTTAGAAAACTCTGATGGAGCTATGAGGGGTGACAAATCTAATAAGGAGCTATGCTCTACCTGTCCAATACCCTGGCGTCAGAGATGTTTCTTTAAAGACATATGTATAATAATAATACAATAACCGCTAGTTACAATCATAAGCACACACATACAGTTAGAATTTTATTCTTAGAATGATATTTTTTGTACACCATTGGTTAAACAAGTCCGGGAAACTTGAACACATTTATGAATGGAGAAAAGTAATAAGAACTAAAAGGAGTAGTTTTCGAACAGATCAAGCAACACGATAATTATGAGGATGAACCGAGCGATCTAAGAGGAATTTCACAACTTCAAATATCGCCACAACATTCAAAGTCGTCATAGACACAAGCTATGCTTGAAATGATCACCGAGAGTTGAATCTAAGATGCTCTTGCATTCGATATCCAGGGCATCCTATTCTATTTTTTCTTTATATTAAGATTTCGGTTTTTGGGTCTTGTATGGTAATCCAAAAAGGAATCCTTCATTGAAATGCCAATCAACAACTAACATTTTTATAAACAAAAAGATTTCTTCGTATTGCTTCAAGGTTAAATTTAGAAATGTAAGGTAATGGATGCAAATGGTTGACCTAACCCATCAGTGATTATGGTGAGGATAACAACATGAATTCATTTGCTAGAAAGTTCAGGGACTTAAAGAAAGTTTCTACCATGATTGGTTTATGAAATTGAAGATTGGACCTAAAGAAGTTCAGGGACTTAAGACATTTGCTCGCCCTAATGTTGAGATGGAGAAAGACTTGGTATATTGGGCCGAAGATAGAAGTTGACCTTGACATTCAAGTTTTCTATCGAAGGAAGTATGCCATGGTTTAAGGAAAGATAAGGTCTCAAGTGCCAAATTATGAGACTGCATCGACGTGAGATGATGAAGTGCCTTTTGTGGCCCATCTATGGTAATAGGGCATCTTTTTCTGTGAAACGACAAAATATGTTGCACAAAAAAGTTTGAACCGGAATAGACGAGAGACGACACAAAATTTGAAAGAACTTGATTAATGATTTTAATTTCGACCGATGGCCACTTGGCTTGAAGGTTTGAATAGAAAATGAGCAACACAAGTTTGAGGGTAGATTTTGTAGGTGCATGAGAATTATGAGTGTTTGTAGTTTGTTAGGATATTTTTTTGATATAATAATTGAAAAATAGTTTTAGACTAAATTGAAAAGAATTCAAAAATATTTTAAAGTCCAAAACACTTGAAATTATGTTTGAGGAGTTTTCAAAAGGTTTTGGAATACTTTGAAATGGTCTTAAAGTAGCAAAACCTAAGTTTTTTGCAAGCCCGTACCGATATAGTATATCTCGTATCGATACACTAAAGGGTTTCAGCTACAGAAATTTTCCAGTAGGCAAAGCCCGTACCGGTACATGCTTGGTCGTACTAATATGGAGAGGGGCCGTATCGATATGCTTTGTAGTGTACCAATCCCTATTTCAACAACCCTCAACGGCTATTTGAATTGCAGGCTGTACCGATACACTCCTAACAGTATCGATACGCACAAGTTGGAACGAGCTCAACGACTAGTTTCTGAAGAACACGCACCAATACAACTACCTGCGTATCGATACAGTTAGCTCAAAAACTGCATTTATTGCGGGAAATAAAAGTCCCAAAGGCTCCAATCTATCCCTAACGGTCTCCAATGACTAGGAAATCAATTGGAAGTATAAAAGGGACCTCCAAGCATCTATGGGTGACTAATGATCCTTAAGTCAACAATCATTTGATTAGAAAATGTCTTAGTGCTCAAATTGTATATTCTTTCATAGACAAACACTTGTGAGCATAATTGTCAATGTATGCTCAAGTGTCTTAGGATTGGGTGAGTGCTTAAAGAGTGCAAACATCAACCTTGTAAGAGGGATTTTCAGTTTGCTTTTGTTTTTCTCTTGTAAAGAGGGTTTACTTAAGCTTTGGGGTAGAAAGCTTTGAGTGTGTAAGAGTTGCCTCCTAAGCCTAGAAAAGGGAAAAAAATTCAAGAGTGAATTTGGTGAAATCCTTGGTGAGGAGATAAGGTAGTGGATGCAAGCTTTGGTTAGAAAGCCGAACCACTCTAATCTCGTGTCAATTTTTTTCAATTTTTGCTTCCACCACAAACACCCAAAAATCAATCTTCTCTACCACTTTGCAAGCAATTCGGTTGAGGATATTAGGCTCCACAATTGGTATCAGAGTAATGCTCAATCGAGTGGATTAACATCATATTGAGGCGATCCCGACAAGCTCGATCAACCAAACAATCAACTGTTTTCAATGGTGTAATCAATCGATAGGCCAACATTATTTGATAGGACCAACTACCCCTATTGGAAGAATAAGATGTTGTACTTCATCAAGGCCAAAGACAACCGCCTTTGGGATCGTGTTGAAGATGAACCGTTTGTGCCACAAAAAAGAAGGCAAGATTGGAGTGCGAATGACAAGAAGAAAATGGAACTAAACACGAAGGCATTGCACATTCTCTTTTGTACACTTTGCCCGAAAGAATATGCCAAGCTCTCTTCTTGTGAACATGCCAAAGAAGTATCGGACAAGCTTGAAGTCGCATACGAAGGAATAAACGAAGTAAGAGAGACTAAGATTGGTCTTCTCAACCTTGAGTATGATAAATTCAAGATGGAACCAGATGAAGACATTACGAAGATGTTCAATAGATTCTTCACCATCATCAATAGACTCAAAGGATATGAAGAAATCATTCTGGAAGACAAGCTTGTCTAAAAGCTCATTTATTATCTTCCCGAGTCATAGGACTCAAGGAAGGCCGCCATTATCGAAGCCAAAAATCTCAAGACTCTAAAGCTAGATGAACTCATAGGGCCTTTTCTCACTCATGAAATCATGAAGAAAGAAAAAAAGCATTTATTCTCTTCCTGAGTCATGGGACTCAAAGAAGACCGCTATCATTGAAGCCAAGAATTTCAAGACTCTAAAGCTAGATGAACTCATGGGGTCTCTTCTCATTCATGAAATCATGACGAAATGAAAATAAGAGGGGAAGAAAAAGTCAGAGGTAAATAAGATGGGGAAGAAAAAGATCATGGAGCTAGGCATTAATGTGAATGTCATTGCTCTTGAATCCTCCACATGCCAACATGTAGACTCAATTGGAGAAGATAGTGAAGAAGAAGAGATGACCAAGCTCTTCAACAAATTCATCCGATTCATGAAGAAAGAAAAGGAAGAATCAATGATGAAGAAGAAGAGGTCAAGCTCTTCAAGCCATAAGAAAAATGCACATTTGGCTACATGGAGTGATGAAGACTTCACCGGTGATCAAGCCAACTTTTGTCTCATGGCCATTGAAGAATATTCAAGGATAACTTCTAATTCATCTACTTCTACTTCCTATTCTTTTGATGAATTACAAGAAGCCTATGACGAATTAGTTTTTGACTTTAAGGCTTCATTTTCTAAAAACAAGAAATTGATTTCAAAATAGAAAACCGAGAATGATTTGCTTTTAAAAACAAATTTAGAGTTTGAAGCAAAAATCAAAGATTTTGATCTTAAAGTTTCAAATTTACAAGAATTGCTTCAAACGATGGAAAACGATCATCAAAAGGAAGTTGATGATCTTAAGAAAGAAAAAGATCTGATTTCCAATGAACTTCAAAAGAAAATAATTTGGGAAAATCTAACTTTTATGTTAGACTATCTAGTGCCCCTAGATTTATTAAAGAAAAATGTTTTAGAAGTATTTGGGTCCCAAAAGGACTAACTACTTCAACTCAAAAAGATGAAATTGAAAAATGGATTCCTAAGGGGACTAAACTTTGTGCCACTAATGCCTATGGATCCAAAGCAATTTGGAAACCAACAATTACTTGATTGTCTCATTTTAGGTGTGATGGAGAATGATCAACAAAGTACAAACATTAAGGGGGAGATCCATACACACAAGGAATGACACTTGAAGAAGAAAGGCTTCACATCCTCCTTTTGGTTCAAGTGTGGTAAAATTAGTTGAATTTTGTTTATTTTATTTTGATTTATTTTCTTTAATTCAACTAGTTAATCAGGAATTGTTGGACTAACATTTGTTTGATTCTTGAGTAAGGGGGGCCTATTTTAAAACAAAACTCTTATTTTGTCAATTTTTTTAACTCTCCATTGTTGTAGACTTAAAAATTTTCAAACTTTGGTTTGAACTATTTTTGATATAACAAAAAGGGGATAATGGTTTGAAAAATTGAATTTTCAAATGAATAAAGGGGAGCTTTAACTACATTTAAATTTTAAAGCTCTTATTCAAAACTTATTTTTACTAAGGGGGAGAATCCAAAACACATTTTTTCAAGTTGATTTTATTATATCAAAAAGGGGGAGATTGTTAGGATATTTGTTTTGATATAATAATTGAAAATTAGTTTTGGACTAAATTGGACATAATTCAAAAATGTTTTTAAGTCCAAAACAACTTGAAATTATGTTTGAGGAGTTTCCGAAAGGTTTTGAAATGCTTTGAAACGGTTTTAAAGTAGCAAAACCTGAGTTTTCTGCAAGCCTGTACCGATACGATATACCCCATATTGATACACGGAAGGGTTTTAGCTACAGTAATTTTCTAGTAGCCAAAACTCGTACCGGTATAGGTTTGGCCGTATCGATACGGAGAGGGTTCGTACTGATGCACTTTGTAGTGTACCGATCCCTATTTCAACTACCCCCAACGGCTATTTGAATTGCAGGTCGTATTGATACACTCCTAAGTGTATCGATACGCATAAGCTGGAAAGAGCTCAACGACTAGTTTCTAAAGAACACGTACCGATACGGCTGCCTGCGTATCGATACAGTCAGCTCTAAAACTGCATTTATTATGAGAAATAAAAGCCCCAACGGCTCCAATCCATCCCCAACGGTCTCCAACGACTAGAAACTCAATTGGGAGTATAAAAAAGACCTCCAAGCATCTATGGATGACTAATGATCCTCAAGTCAACAATCATTTGATTAGAAAATGTCTTGGTGCTTAAATTGTACATTCTTTCATAGACAAACACTTGTGAGCTCAATTGTCAATGTATGCTCAAGTGTCTTAGGATTGGGTGAGTGCTTAAAGAGTGCAAACATCAAGCTTGTAAGAGGGATTTTCAGTTTGCTTTTGTTTTTCTCTTGTAAAGAGGGTTTACTCAAGCTTTGGGATAGAAAGCTTTGAGTGTGTAAGGGTTGCCTCCTAAGCTTAGAAAAGGGGAAGAAATTCAAGAGTGAATTTGGTGAAATCCTTGGTGAGAAGCTAAGGTAGTGGATGTAGGCTTTGGTTAGAAAGCCGAACTACTCTAAATCTCGTGTCAAACTTTTTCAATTTTTGCTTCTACCACAAACACCCAAAAATTAATCTTCTCCACCATTTGGCAAGCAATTCGGTTGAGGATATCGGGCTCCACATAGTTCAATGATGAAGAATGCATACTCTAGAGGACAAAGGCATGAGCTGATTTAAGAAGAGCTTAACAAGAATTGCATGCATTTTTGCTTCTTTATTATTATTGAGAATTTAATCCTACATGAACATACACATCTTTGCATCTTAAAGTATGCCCATGCATCATCTTAATTGTGACATTATCAAGAAGCTTTCATATAGGAAGTCAGATAAGCAGAATCCGAGAATGCGGCTTTGATAAGAATTTCATGCACCTTTACACCAACCAAGAAAGCATGCACTCGCGTGTCGTCTACATTGTTATATTTACCTTAATGGAGCTTGCAAGCCCATTGCTTAAAATCAAATTTCCTAATTTAACCCTTTCATAAGGATGTTTTTCTTAAAACTCAAATTTCTCAATTTAATCATTCCATAATGATGTTTTTCTCAAGACCCAAACTTCTTAATTTAATCTTTCCATAAGGATTTTTTTCTTAAAACTCAAATCCTTTCATAAGGATGTTTCCTAAAAAAATTCTTGAATTTGATCATTCCTTAAGGATATTTTTTGTAATTTAGTCCTTTCCTAAAGATGTTTTTTCTCAAAACCAAAAGAATTTCTCAATTTGATCTTTTCATACGGACAAGTTTTCATGAAGCAAAAATTCATTTAACTTAATCCTTCCATAAAGATGTTAAAAAAGGAGAATATGCTTTTAACTCGACCCTTCCATAAGGATATTTTTTTAAAAAAGGGAGAGGGGAAAAAAAAGAAAAAAGGGGGGGAAGGAAAAAGGGAAAGAAAGAAAGAAAAATAAAAGGAAAAAAAGGTGAGGAAAAAGATATAAAAAGATAGAAAAAGAAAAAAGAGAAATAAGAAAGAAAACTTAAATGAAAACCTGAAAATGTGCTTTGAGAAAAGCAAATCTAAAGTGAAAACCTAAAGAAGCAATTTAGAGCAAAAGATTTAGAAGAACGAGAGAAAAGGGACAAAAAAATAAAGATGGTTGTACCCGAATATAAGATGGGGTACCGTTTCTATGAAGATTAAGAAGAAGAAGAAAGAAAGTGAAAGTTAAGATCGACAAACTAGAAAAATATTCAAAGACCATTAAAGATTTTGATCTGCAACTTCATGTTTGAAGAAGTAGATCCCAACGAAGATTTCAATCCACTACTTCATTTGTGAAAAGGTGAATCCTAGCAAAGAATCAAGAGTTCTTGAACTCATCCAATCTTTACAAATTGTCTGACCTCTAGCTTTTTGGGAGTGATGAACATCTCTTCATGCCAACACGACAAGAAATTTGGGCATCAATTTTAGATTTTTCGGTTTTCAACTTTTCAGGAGCAGTGAAAATCTTCCGGTACTCACGCCATGAGAAAACGGGGTGCCATCTCTAAGTTCTATACAGAAAGAACTTAAAGATTTCAAAGCAAAGAGTTCTACGAAAAGTTCTGTATAGAAAGGACACGTAGCTCCATGATCTAAAAAGCGAAGGGTTCTATATAGAAAGAACTTGTAGATCCAAGGCTCCGACTAAAGAGGAGTGAAGTTCTGTATAGGAAGAACTTCCAACTTGAAGAATTTACCAAGGTAGACGAAAAGTTCTATATATGAATAACTTATGGCTCCAAGGTTTCAGAAAGAGGAAGAACAAACAGTTCCATATAGGAAGAACTCGTAGCTCCTATCTTCAGATAGTGAACTGTGACAAAAATTAGTGCTTTTAATCTTTACTTTATTCTCATTTTACAAGAATAGGCAAAGAGAGACAATTGTAATCACTTATTTTTGTTCGGGTTAATCCCTTTTTCGTTTTCTTTAGCTACTTATCTTATCTTATTTGCTTTATTATTATTATTGTCATCATTATTATATTTATTATTATTAAATGAAATCAAACAAAAGACTAATTAGAAATATATGAAGGCTCAATTAATTAAATAAAAATCAGTTTATGACCTATTTACATTAAGCCCAATACACCCGAGCCCAATACCAAAAAAACCCTAAAATTATGATCAACTAAGTTTAAACCCTAGCCGCTAGAGCTTTTGAATCTTTGAATGTCTTCTTTAATGTAGACTGAGATTTAAGGAAACCAATTTAATTATACACAACATTCAAGGAGGTCACGTCAATGCTTCAAAAATCATCCAACCGTTGGATCTGCCCCACGTCACTAGCACTCAACGATTCAAATTTTCAATCACCTGTAACCGTTAGATGGAAACCTCATCAAAGGTCACAATGGAGCCTCGGCCACCAAGAAAAATCCGTGACTCTTCGAGCCCCTAGGATTTTTACATGACAAAGGTGTTCCAGACGTCTTCCCCATTGTGGTAATCTGCAAGGAACGAAAGAACAAGGCAAGAAAAAGAATACCATAATAGATCAAGGAAAGCAACCAATGTATTTTTTGTGTATATTTTTTCTATCAAAGAAATGTAACATCATTCAGCTATAAAACCAAAAGCCTTAAACATTTGTAAAGGAGATCATCAGAAATAAAATGAAAAAAAAACATTTTTAGAGAGTTGATGAATCCAGTTCCTTTATTTTCAAATAAAAAATGCAAAGCAACGGGTCATGTTTTCGGTTTGTATAAAACACTAACAAACCTTTTTTTAAGAAAATAAAAAAGCAAGAGGAGGAAGAGAGGCTTACCCATTCTCGGTCGAGAGGTTCTCGGCGACCGGAACTTCTAATCGGCGATCCCAACGGTGGACTGAAGTGTCTTGGTGAGGATAACAACATATCTCGAACCAAGTCGATTTGACGGACGATTGCTCAGATCGGTGACAAGGAAGCTTGATGGACTCAAGGTTATTTCGTGAGATTTGAAGTTGCTTTCGCGAATCCGATTCATGGAAGAGAACAAGGGTGACGAAAGGCTCATTTTGTGACCACCGTTGGCCGGGAGGAGTCTTCGGAGCGACACCGGACGGCGGAGCAGCAATAATGACGGCAGTCATGGAAACTTCAAGGTTTGAGGTTGAGAGAACAAAGGGTAAGGAGGAAAACCCTTTTGTTTTTCTATATTTGAAATATGAGATCAAATCCTTTTTTTTATTTCTCATTTATACGATTTTTTATTTTCCTTTTTTTTCTTGCCAAATACGTTTATACATATATATTATATACAAGTTTGTTCCTTTACTACATGTAACATATCATATATTTTAAATGCTTTAAAATTAGTATATATATATTTTAGTATGGTTACCCTACATGTATAAAGTATTTATGTATATATTTTAAATGCTTTTAAATTAGTATGTTTATACCATATATACATCTATATATATACACACACGTAATATATGTGTTTTTTATACGTTATACTGTTTTCCATGAATATATATTACTATGTTGTTGTTTTTATATAATATAGCTTATATATATTATTATATTATATACATATAGGTGTTGGCAGTATGCGTGTTTGTGTATCCCTTTGGTTATGTATATATTCATTTATTGTATGATATTCATGTTTAGTATTTATGTCTTCTTATTTGCCCGTATCTATTTATATTTACATATGTGTTTGTTTGTTTTTTGTCATGTTTATTTGTTAGCATGTTTGTTGTAACAAGTCTTTAATTGTCATTCATTTAACTTTAATATTTTAATAGCTATTTTGATAACCAACTAACTCTAATTATAAAAAGGAAATACCTATTAACTTGAATATTTATGTCGCAATATCTTGATTTAATAAATATCGACCAAATATTCGAATTAATTTGTATTGCCTAAAGGTAAATTTTAAAATAAATAAAATTTGACGAGTCATAACATCATATGTAATTGCTTGCATCATGCATAAAGGTAATATACTCGACAGACCATAAATTAATAGATAGTCAAACTTAATTAACGTCGGTTTAATTTATGGTACGAATTTACATCATCCTTTTTAATTAAATGCTCAATTAATTCGAGCTCATCAAATGTTAAAGCCCACTTAATTAGAACTTATATTTAATTGAGAACACTTAAATTTCACTTTAAATTTCAATAATTTCCATCAACAAAAGACACCGTATAATTTGGTACCGATTTTGGCGTTGTTGGGTGTTAATCATTCCTCACACGTAACCAACTCCCGAACTTATTTTTAAACGAGTCTCTAATTTTATGATGTCCGATCTACCTTATCTAAGTGATTGGTGACAACTCCAAGTTTATTTTCAAAAATACAAATTTTAAAAAAAATTCCCCCCAAATTTATTTTTTCAAAACGTGAGATATTTTGTATCGATTTTTCAAAAACATCGCTACAAGGTACCTCGGCTCCTCTTCGACTTGTCCCGTTTGCCTTGTTTTGCCTGTGCCATGTTTTGTGTTTTGTTGCCTGCTTGTATTTTATATTTCTACTTCTGTCTCTTCCCTTGTTTTCTCTATTTCTTGTTTGTATGTTCCCTTGTTCTCTTTGTTTAATGCCAGTTAATTACGATTTGCTCAAAAATAAAAGTTACAACCTAAATTCTTACTATAGTTAACCAAAACTCAAAACTCAAACCCTTAACCCTTAACACTTTACACTCATGGTAAGAATTTATGTTTAAACCTATAAGCTTACCCAACCAACCTGATTTCTCATAAACCCGTAAGATTTAGGTTAAGAGATCGACTTATCGATTCTAAAATAAGCCTTGAATTATTGTTACTAAACAAAGTATCAATATTCATTTTCAACACTTCCATGTTCCATAATCAACACCTCACATACATTATCGGTAAGAAAATGTTATGTTTAAACCTACAAAGTTACCAAATCTTCGTGATTTATTATGAAGAACGTAACATTTTAAGTTACAACCTAAAATATTACCATGAACCTAAAAAGTTACTCAAATGATAAGAAAATCGGTTCCAGTGTGTAATGTTACATGACTTTCACAAAACCTAAAAACTTAAAACTAATGGTAACATTTTACGTTTAAACCTGAATTTTCCTAAACTTAAAAAAACTCGAATGTCTCCCCTTTTTGTTAAATAAAAAAACCCACATGAATAATAATATCCAAAGACAATAGACAAATAAAATCATAAGCACAATATAAGTCAAAGTCAAGGATAATTCAAAATATCCATAGTTACATAAGATCAAGGTCATAATCTAAAATATATGCGTAATGTATAATATCCAAATCATCCAAAATGAAACTACAAAATGAAAACCATCAAAGCAACTAAAAAAATTCAAACTATCATCATAAAATCATAATGACAACCAAATATAGAGATGAAAATCATGTAAAGCAAGAGAAACAAACCTATCAAGCTTCCGATATTGGTGGTGGACCAAAGCCAGAGGCCGGAGCTCGAAAAGCCGAAAAGTTCTGAGAGAGACTAGCAACCTCATCCGAAAAAGAGTCAGACCAAGCAATAAATTCACTACGAACTGTCCCAAGTTGATTTTGCATGACCAATTGTTGATTTTGAATATCAGTAAATCTCATCGAAATGAGATTGCATGGTGACAAATCTCATATCAAAGGACTCCATCATTAGTCGAAAGTGTGGAACAAGTGAAGCCTCACCAAAACTAGCCTCCAACCTAGGGTCAACCTCAGCTGCTTCATCACTTGATTTTGATGCCCTTGACCGAAGGCTGACATACTCATCTATTGCTTTGGCTAAAATTAAGAACATAACCTATTAGTGTTTGGAATATCCAATAAAAACAAGTGAAATAAATATAATCAACACTAAACAGACATTTAGGCTTGCCAATGAATCAATTTCAGCAAAATACAACCATAACCGAGGCACTGGAAAATTTTAATCAATCAACTTGGTGTTCATGATAAAAAATTATAACAAATGAATACAAACTCTTACAAAGGTCAAAATTAAATAAAAGACCTGAAGGAAATAACAATACACATTAAATAAGTGAAAGCCAACGCGGCCAAAGTTAAATTAAAAAACAATAAGAAAAAAACTACTTATATTAGACCTCATTTATATAAAAGCAAACCTAATAATGTTCCACAAATCAAACAGAAGCATTGTTTTGACATGAACTCTGATAACAACTATAGATATTGCATACATATTTTTACCAACATACATACAGATACACTGATATATAAATATATATGATCTCCAACATATTATATTAAACCTGATCTTTTTATTAGTCTTCCAGAAGTGGACTACTTTTGTTGGGTTGCTAACATTTGTTAAATCAATAATGTCAATTACGAAAATTTGTCCAAAAAAGATAAAAGATGCAGATCAAGAAGTGCAGATTTTTTCCATTTACTAAAGGAACACATCGGTTCAATTTCTAGAACATTTTGCTAGTTACGGGCATTTGGATATGAACATGCATATGCATGTGAATGCAAAATGCGATGGACAAGAGGAGAGGACCTTCGAGACAAGTAAAGCAGCGAGTTGTCTTTGATGCTGGTCAAATTCCTCATCTTCATACAAGCTTTCTCTGGAAAAACAAGCATAAGATCAATATCTGGCCAAATTCCTCATCTCCATACAAGCTTTCTTTAAAAACACAAGCATAAGATTAGTATCCATATCCAAAACTCATTATGTCCGTTATTTTAATTTGAAATTGCTCCCATTTACAGGTCAGGTAACCTAAAAAAATTATTCATGACTGTAATAAATCTTTCCATTATAAATCTAAATAAGCTGAAAGCAGATAAATGAAGATAAACCTAATATCTCCACCCCTCTCTCACCCTGATGCAAAACATGTATATGCAATTTCCAAAATAAAGTGAAAATAAAACGTAATCTAGTGGAAATTTCTAAAAACCACTGCCCCATTGTTTTTATTCACTTAAAAGCTCAATTTCCTAAGTGAACAAACTATTAACTACATTACAAAATAATTGCTTTTAGTACTTCCCAATCTGAAACTTAATTATACAAAACATATAATTAACTAAAGGAATCAATTATCACATGCCAATAATTACCAAAATGTAGCTATTGAATCCAAAATTTCACCCTCTGCTAGCTAAATAAAAATTTAAAAACATGTCAAATCTCCAAGAACAAGTAAAACAATCCAATCTCACCAAAATTTAAAATTTACCAATTTATTGAATTTCAAACTAAATTTTTACTATAGTAATTAATTCAAAACATCAAACTAATTTTTTTTTCACTTTGTTTGAACCAATCTCCCCACATAAAAATCAGATCTAAACAACCAACACCTAAACCCTAGCTAGATAAAAGGAAAGTACCAAAGAAAAATAAGTCAGGCTTACATGATAGGAACAATGGTGGAGATCTCATGTCAAAATTGTTCAACGAAGCTAATTAAATTAGAAAAAGCATGATATTTCAACTGAGAGTGGCTCTCGTTAAGCATCACCAGTAAATCTCCAAACGAACTGACCATGGTCGCTACTGCAGCAACCATTTTTATTTTTCTCCAAAATAAAAAACCCTAATTTTTTTTAAACCTTTTGGAGTTATCTACTCAATAAAAGAAGAAAAAGGAAGGGCTAGATTAAAGAGTTTAGCTTTAGTATTTTATCAGCGAAAGAGAACCGACGATGATTCAGAGACGAACGCCAACGGGGAAGCGACGAAAATCTCCCCCCTTTATCTCTCCAACCTGTTTTCCTATAATCCATTTTTCTTTTCAACCGGTTAACTTGTAATCCCATTTCCCCTCTTTTTCTCTCTCTTTTTTTTAATCCAACAGTTATTTTTAAATTTTTTCATCTCAAAACCCATCTAACGGCTCAAAATAATTTGCCTTTTTTAGTCTCATTTTAAAAAAAAATCCAGTTCAATTGCGTGTTTCAAAATTATAAAAAAAAATGATAATTAAAATTTAAAGTTCTAATTTTTTTTAGCTATATCTTTTTTTAGATTGTTAATAACAACAACCAAACGTCAAAGACTTTTTTTGTTATTATGTTTATGATAGAAGACCTGAATTCGAATAATTTTATTTGTAAGATGTATGCACTTTATTAAATGATTAAAAAAATATAAACATATATTACTTTTAATTACCTCAAAATTTTCAAATAAAAATAGTATAAGGACTCATTTTTACAAAAATAAAGTATGATGACTAAATTTTAAAATATCAAATGGACCTTTGACATACTTAAACTGTTGTTTTACTTAAAAATAAGACAAATTATAAATCAAGAGTAAAACATTGATAATAAAATATACTCTTAATATTTTATTGTTTGTCGATTGTTAATGTTGTAAACAATTGTTTTGAATGGCCATGATCGAATACTTACCCTTATGCTTACAATAAAACTATGAAATTGATAATTTTAAAAATATTTTTTTATATATTTTTGTATGTATGTATCTATAATGGCACATAATTAATTTGTTATTTTCCCATATAAATTATAATAAAGTCATTTTGAAATGTAAAATATTAGAAAAAAGAATGGCGCCCCTAGGTCCTCGCTACTAGCCATCATGTAAGGACCCTGTCCGTTTATACTCTTTCCCGTCCTTCAATGTGAAGACTGAGTTCCGATTACCGCTCCGCACCTTCCCAAAATCTCTATCCTCTCACCATGTCAACCCCCACTCCAAACGGCCGATTCTCTAGGGTTTTCAGTGAATCCGACGAAATCCGGATCCTCAAGTTCCTAATCAGAGCCACCAGATCCATTCCTCCGCCCATCACAACCATCGGTACCCCGACAATCAACCGCGTCGTCGAGCGCCTCAACCATAAGTTCACCCCTTCCCAAATCAACGACAAGCTCCGTAGGCTGAGAGACAAGTACCACAAGCATGTAAGCAACAAGTACCTGGTTAAAACCCATCACGACCGAAGAGTATTCAAGCTTTCCAGAAGGATTTGGGGCAAGAAAAAATCCCCAAAGAAGAGGGCTGAGAAGTTAAAAGAAGCGGAGGTAGTGGAAAGTGGAGAGGGAGATGGGAATTTGCAGAAATTCCCTTATTTGGTGGCTGAGTTTTCGAGGGTTTTGCCTGGCAATGAGGTGTGGAAGGAGAGATTGAAAGGATTGGAGGAGAGGGAGTTGAGGAAGATGGATCAAGAGTGGGTGCTTGTGAAGGTCGAGGAAGCTAAATTGGTGGCTAAGAAGGCTGAACTGCTGCACCGGCAGATAATGGAGATAATGGGTCTAATGCCATGGGGGTTAATTAGCACTTGATTTTTTTTTTTTGTTTAGATGTAGTTTTGAGCATACTTTGTAATTGACTTGACTTCATTGTTTTGGTTGGCTATTGAGGATTGAACAAATTGACTTCAAAATGTTGTTAAGCTTTCATCTCTGTGTTTGGTCAGTGTTGTTTTCAGGATATTGTCTCTTTAATCCGTGAAAGGATTTAGGCAACATTGGAACAAAACTAACTCTAAGCATAGAATTACCATAACAAACAGGAAACCTGGAAAATTCAAATAATTTGTACTCAAATGTCATGAGCATGATGATCAGTTGAACAAGTAACCATAACTATTTAAGCAGCAGCAACAAAGATGGTGAAATCAATGGGTTCAAGAAAAAAATCATCACACCGTCTACATGAAAAACCAGAAGGTACTAGCAGTAGCCATAACATGAAGCTATCGACACCAAAGTAGAGAGAAATAAAGCCTAACACGAATTCTTGCCCTGGTAGAGAATCACAACAACTACCAGTAATTCCAGAACATATGAACCGTTCATGCAGAGAATAAACACTAGATAACTATTTCTGTTTTCATCCGTTTCTTGGGATATTGATTTTACCGAACACTGCCATAATTACTTGGCAAGCACATTTTGCTGGGCCTGATTCTCTTGCTGCTGCTGATAGTTGAGAGGCCTCCTGAAGAGCATGACGTGAGGTTTAGGGCGATGAATGGCATAATGGATCCAACCACGACTCTGTTGTACCCCGATCGCACGCCATTCATTCTACAAAAGAAACCAGCAAAAACTAAATCACACAAACTACTTGAAACACTTGAAAACCCAAAAACTAATGGACATAATATCTTCAGTATAGTTAGTTCTGAAACAAAGGAAATACAGAGGACAATAGCATGAGCAGCAACACATAAAAAATGAGATATATAACGTTTTAAAACTCGGCACTGAAAACCATCATTCAATCATTGAATTCATAATTCAGAAGTAATCAAGTAATGTAAATATATTGGGTACTATAAGAATCATAAAACCAATAAATCAGAAATTCTACATCTAGGCAAGTAGATGAAATCATCATGGTTTATAGAAGGAAATTGTAGAGAAACTTATAATGCATACCCAGAAAATGATTTTACTATAACGAAAACTAGTTATTTCCATTTCTCATCTTATCAATGGTTATAAATTAAACCCAGAACTCGTGATTTGGTTAGTAGTAATAAGTTTCCTCACAAAACAACCAACCAAGAAATTGCAATAAAACCTAATGAGAATTACACGAACACTGGAATCAGATTTGAAAGAGGAAACAAAATATGATAAAAAAGCGGCATTTCTGTAAAACCCTAGGGAACAAACATACTTCAGAGAGGAGGCGATTCTTCGGTAGAAGTTTGGCCACTACAGGAGGAAGAACAACATGTCTGTACAGTCACCGCCACAAAAAGAAATTTGATCAATTTATAAAAAATACTGAACCTAATTTTTTACACAACAGAACAGAAAGTGATCGAAAATTCAAATTTAGAGAAATTGAAATGAATAAAAAATTGCCTGTACTCGTAAGTCTCATCGAAGTATTTATCAGAGCACTGAATCTGACCCATTTTTTTGGTTTTGCTGAAAGGTATTTTACCGGTTTTGCGTCAAAGTTGGGTTGCAGCAAAGATTAAACAGTCTTCTATAAGCTTTCGAAGAAAATGAACATAAAACATTTTAAAGAGAGAACTGTGATTAGGGAGGATTATTACGAGGAAGGCAAAAAGAAAACACAAAATAAAAAAAAGGATAAACTACACCGGTGATCACCGAACTAATTAGATATACTTATTTTGACCATCGAACTATCAAAATCGTCAATTAAACCACCAAACTTATTAAATGAACTTATTTTGACCACTGTCACCCAATTGGACAATTTATTTTAATTTTTAATTTAAATTATATTAAATAACAACACCTGGTTAGAAAAAAATTAAATAGAGAAGGAGTGTGTGTCATCATCCGATTGGATAATTTATTTTAATTTTTAATTTAAATTATTTAATATTTAAAATTAACAACCGAACTAATTAGAGATACTTATTTTGACCATCGAACTATCAAAATCGTCAATTAAACCACCAAACTTATTAAATGAACTTATTTTGACCACTGTCACCCAATTGGACAATTTATTTTAATTTTTAATTTAAATTATATTAAATAACAACACCTGGTTAGAAAAAAATTAAATAGAGAAGGAGTGTGTGTCATCATCCGATTGGACAATTTATTTTAATTTTTAATTTAAATTATTTAATATTTAAAATTTAAAATTAACAACCGAACTAATTATAGATACTTATTTTGACCATCGAACTATCAAAATCGTCAATTAAACCACCAAACTTATTAAATGAACCTATTTTGACCACTGTCACCCAATTGGACAATTTATTTTAATTTTTAATTTAAATTATATTAAATAACAACACCTGGTTAGAAAAAAATTAAATAGAGAAGGAGTGTGTGTCATCATCCGATTGGACAATTTATTTTAATTTTTAATTTAAATTATTTAATATTTAAAATTAAAGAGAGAAGAAGTGTGTTTGGTGTGGTTTGAACTTGAGAACTCCTTGGTAAATTACTCAAGCCATTATCACTACGTCAAGCCATCTACATTGATACAAATTACACCTTATATATATATATATATATCTTATAATACTGTAATTGTTAGGGAAAAAGAAGTAAAAATGATTGAGAGGAGATTCGAACTTAAGTCATTTAGAATGTGTAAAAATATACAAACTGCTAAATTAATTCAATTTTTTAGTAAAAATTAAAATATTTTGAATATATTTAAAGTATAGTTGAAACAAGATTTAAAATGAAAACAAATTTATGGTTTTTATATTTTTAAATTAAATTAAATATTTTTTCCTCACATTTAGTTTAATAATTTCATATATATAATATTGAAATAATTTTTTAATTTAATTAATAATTTTATTTTTTCATTAAATATTTTAATTCATTGATTATATATTAAAATGTATATATTTAATATACATGTTTATAAGATATTTAATTAATGTGAGAAATTAAAATTATTAATTAAATTAAAAAAAATCGTTTTAATATTATATATATGAAACTATTAAACTAAATGTGAAAAAAATATTCAATTTAATCTAAAAATATTAAAATTATAAATTTATTTTCATTTTAAATCTTGTTTTAATTATACTTTAAATATATTCAAAATATTTTAATTTTCTACTAAAAATTGAATTAATTTAGCAGTTTGTATATTTTTACAACAAATGATCTAAGTTCGAATCCCCCCTCAATCATTTTTACTTCTTTTTCCCTAACAATTACAATATTATAAAAAATATATAAAATGGTGTAATTTGTATCAATATAGATGGTTTGGCGCAGTGATAATGGTTTGAGTATTTTACCTAGAGGTCCCAGGTTCAAACACACTTCTTCTCTCTTTAATTTCCTTTAACCAGGTGATGACACGTGTCACCACCTGGTTGGAGGAAAATTAATATATTAAATAAATTAAATTAAAAATTAAAATAAATTGTCCAATCGGGTGATGACACATGTTGTCATCTGAATAGATGATTAATTTTAATTAATTTAATTTAAATTAGGACCAAATTAAAATTATAGGTAAATAACATGGACTAAATGTGTAATTTTATAAATTTTCGTTAACTGCCACGTCACCCCTCCGTTACCGATCCGTTAGTTTTTTAACAGCGGTGGTCAAAATAGATTGATTTAATAAGTTTGATAGTCTGATTGACGATTTCGATAGTTCAGTAGTCAAAATAGGTATCCCCAATTAGTTCGGTGGTCACTGGGATAGTTTACCCTAATAAAAAGGGTAAAAAATTTAAATAATCACTCAAATTTGCTCTATGACCTATTTTTGTCATTAAACTTTCAAAACGCTCAATTTACACATTAAACTTTACTTTTTGACCTATTTTCTGAATTATTTTATTAATATTTTGACATAACGTGACATATTTTATTATTATTAAATATAAAAAATAATTTAAAATTAAAATTGCTTTTATTAATAATTAATTATAAATATAATTTAAAATAAAATAATCCATTTGCTGCCATCATTTAACAAAAGAACATATAAGCTTCTTTAAAACCCTCGCTTTCCTCTCATGGTTTTTGACGCCCCCACCGGCCACCGTTTGTTTCTGTCTACGGTGGTCAAATTTCACCAAATGACATTAACAGATGCATCTCGACCCATTAATTCTGGTTTTGAGGTTAGTTTTACCGGAAAACGTACCGATATGCGTAAATTGAGGTAAAACTGGCTTCTTTGGCTCTAATATTCGCTTTTAGCCTTTGGATCGTCATTGCTTTTCAGTGTGAGATTTCTCTCGGTCTCCACTACACTTTGACCGTTCGGATTCGGCGACTGATGTTCTGATCGTCGGGAAATGGCTAGAAAGTTAAAGCGTTCTTTTACTTTCCCTTCTCGACTACTGCTCACTCGTTGGCTGTTAAGCTACAAATCCAATTAATGGATTGATAATTAGTTACGAAACCTCATTTTGAAATTCCATATTATGAGAGTTTGGAATACGGGGAAGATGATTATTGAAAAGAATCAACCGTGGATATAAAGCACAACTACTCATCTTCACCAAATCAATTTTGCAGGAAATTCTTTCGAACAGAGTGCACTGGAAATTTTGTGCATCGTTGATACACACTATCCCTGCTGTTGATGTTCTCTTTTTGCAGGTATTGGTGTTGTTTGGGTGAATAACGATAATGGTGGCGAGCAAGTGAGGGTATGACTCAACTTAGGGACACATAGTGGGATCTAGGAAAGGATACTCCGGTCATTGAAAAATAATAATTAAATATTAATAAAAATAACTTATTTTTATTTTAAATTTTTTTTATATTTAATAATAATAAAATATGTCATGTCACATCAAAATATTAATAAAATAATTTAGAGTGATCAAGATAAGTCAGAAAATAAAGTTTAATGAGTAAATTGAGCTTTTTGAAAGTTCAATGACCAAAATCGGTCATAGAGCAAAGTTGAGTGATGATTTAAGCATTTTACCCTTAATTAAATTATCACTGAACTTTACTATCAAATATACTTTAAACACTGAAGTTTCAAAACAATCAGTTTATTCACTGAAGTTTAGACATTAAACGTTTCTGCCACTCTTTCATTAATTTTTAACGGATTTTATTTACCAGCGAACGAATTTTTTTCCCAAAATTAAAACAGTAAAAAACTTCATCGGCACAAGAAAAACTACATATTGGGAAACAAGCTCCATCTAACGGAGGAGAACAAAAATCAAAGAGAGAGAATCCGAAAGGTTTTTTTCTTGATTAATGAGCTTTGAGGCACTTTTCAGCGAAATGAAGGTCGAATTCGGACTTAAGAATCGAGACAAAGCATCAGATAAAATTTGAGACAGAACGACCACAATCTACGGCCGTCGGCAGTGGCGTTTAACGACTGTGGACGGCATCCACATCATAGCGCTGTAAAAAAAACGAAGGAATAAAAAAATATTCAATGTCTAAACTTCAATGAGTAAATAATACGTTTTAAAACTTCAATGACCAAAATAGGTTTGAGAGTAAAGTTCAGTGATGATTTACGTAGTTTATCTTAATAAAAATGTTTAAATATAAATTTATCCCGTAATAAAAAAAAAAAAAAATCAATTAAACTCTTTTGTAACGTTGATTGGTCGACTATTTAGAGTCCACTAGCAAATAATGTTACAGTCGACACTATTAACATTTACATAAAGGCTTAATTGATCACAATTTAAATTATTAGAGTTAAACTGAGTGCAAAAAATTTATGAAATTTTCTGATTTTTTACTAAGGATTAAATTGACTGGTAAGTATAAAAATAAATAAATAAAAAAAATATGCACGAAATATAAGAGTAGAACCTTAAAGATGTGAAGTATAATACGAGAGTATATTTAAAGGCTTAGCAACAACGATGGTGACGCGGCAATAGTTGCTCTAGATGTCGTTGACTACAACAATGCAATCATCACGCCACGTCATTACTTTTGCTAATAAGAACTTCAACTTATTAACCATGTTACCGCTTAATTACATGTCTGAAAGATAGTCGCATGTTCTAAAATCGCTATTACTAAACAACAAATATATTTTAGATTTTTAAAAGGGCTTAAGGACTCTATTGCCTCTTAAATTATATAATTTTTTTTCGAGTTGATTCTTAAAGTATTTTTTGAGATGTTTTATTCTTTTAAATAAAAATCGTTACCTCATATGTCCTTTCGTTAAAAAATAAATTTATAAACCAATCAGAACACGCTTTATGTCATTTTATTAATAAAAAAACAAAATGACTTAAATAAAAAAGATAAATTACACACTAAATATGCTAAATTTTATATTTTGTTCATTTTAGTCCCTTATAAGAACCTTGTCTAATACCACCGCTTCGCTTCAAAGGTTGGGATCAACACAATCTTTGTTTGTTCTTCTTTTATTAAATAAGAGTTTGACACTGACCACTCAAAAGCCTGCTTTTTTACACACAGCAGCATGGAACAACATACGGGATCTGTCTAAAAACCCCCAAGGCTAATATAAGGCTTTTTATTCTTGGGATAAAATTATAACCTTTGATTTGTTTGTTTTTTTTTTTTTTAAAATGTTTACCCGATGAACCGGCTAGAGTAAAATATGAGGGTTAAAGCCTTCAAAATCCTCCCATTGAGCGGGAAAACATATTAGCCTAAGGTTGAAGGAAGAAGAAAGGGGATATTGGGTTCTCTGCAAGTAAACATTTTGCTTTTTCAATCGAAACAGCAAACTTTCTCCCTTGCTAAAAGCCTGCGGCTTTGGGTTTAGTTGGCATTTTCGTAAGTCTACCAAGTCTCCTACAAATTTGGTGAAGACTTGTTGTTTCAAACTCCCAAGGTGTGGGTCTTTTAAACTTTGGAAACTCATATTTCTGTTTATTTTTTGGGCTATTATTTTTGGCTGTTTGGTGTTTCTGGGATTAGGTTGATTGTTGACTAAAAAATAGTTCTTTGTTTTATGATCAATGGGTTTTGTTTAATTTTATTGAATATGGTTCTGGATGATACGTTTCCAAACGAGAATGCCAGGGAGGGTTCTGTTTTACCCATGTTGAGATCCATCAGGTTGGCCCTGGAGCTATTTGCTTCAAGAAGGTCGTCTTCGGTTTGTTCCAGATTCACTAGTGTAGATTCTCAGGTTCACATTTGTTTTTTCATTTTTAAGCTTACACATATGTGATCTTTTGTCAATACATTTTGAGGGCTTCTTGCGCAGTATGATGTATGTGTGATGCAAGAGTCACAAATGATCAGGGAGCTGCTATTTCCACACTGTTGCAGAATATTAAGTTTGAAATCCTATTGCCATTGTTGTTTTGTATGTCTTCTAGTCATAAACATGTTAGTGTAAATGCTCTAAGAAAAAAAATTATATAGACATGGAGGAATCTTAATTCATCCGTATCATTTTTCCATTTACCCATGTAGTATCTTTGCTTGATAGAAGAAGCTATATTCACATATTGTCTCATAATTGGTACAGATGATTTGGCGTTTGGTTCATTCCTCTTGGATATTGCATACCAGCTGCAACAAGCAGAGGGTTGCACATATTGCTGCAATGTTATCTTCTGTCTTGCATCCATCCTTGTTTAGTGATGGAGACATGCATGATGCTGATAATGAACCTTGGCCACTGAAATGGGTTTGTGGTTCTTTTCCCTTCTGCACGTGCATTATATGGGTTTGGGTGCGAGTGTAAGGGTGTTTCTATATTGTGTGTAATCACTCATTTTTTACCGGGTTTTAGTGTTATTTGTAATATTTTAATGGTAGTATTATTAATATAAAAATTAATAAAAAATGTAAAATATATATATAAAAAGGTAAATAATAATAATAATAATAATAAATATATTATCAAAAAAAAAAAAGAAAAAAAAAGGAATTGTGGAGCCTAAAGCTCCACGTCACTCAAATCCCCCCTCCACCCCTGAAATAGCCTATAAATAGGCATAAGATTGAAGCAATTTGGAAGAGGCAATCGGCCATGGCTTGCCAAATAAGGGAGCTTAGGCTCCCGGCTAGCCCAGAACCGGGACAGTGTCATCGGTCCTAACTAGTTCGATCGGGGGTCCTATTTTGGATCCGATCTAGTTAATTTTTTGGAGAGATCGTGGTAGATCTCGGTGGAGTTCAGTCGGGGTTCGTCATTCGAACTCCTAGTTAGGTATATTTTCTTTCCTTTTTATTTATGTTGTAATTTTTATGATTTAATGAAGTAGTAGTTAATTTAAAATTGTGTTTTTAATTTGTATGTTTATCTATGTTTTAGATTAGTATGTTTTAAATTTATGTTTTAAATTAATACTTTATTTATGTTAGATTTATTTTTATTTATGAGTTAGATTAATATTTATGTATGTATGTTTTAGATTAGTATTTTATTTAGGTTAGATTTGTTTTTATTTATGTGTTAAATTAATAGTTATGTATGTATTTTTAGATTAGTATTTTATTTATGTTATATTAGTATTTTATTATGTTAGTATTTATTTATATTTTTTATCGTAATGTATTTATTTATATTTATCATGTTTTTTAAGTTTGCATAATGGACATATATTTTGTCAATTATTCGAGCGTAAACGGGGCCAGTACCAGGCGTAGTGATAGTGGTTGGACGTTTACTCTCGAATAACGGGCCTTTAAAATCTACTCGCATTTATAACCGAATTTTAATCTAATCGTCATTTTAATTCGGAAAGTTTAATATTAATAAAGCGGTAATTATTAAAGTACCAATTTTTGGGTGTGTGTGGGGTGCTAATCCTTCCCCCATCCAGAATCAAACTCCCGAACCCATAAATTTTAAATCTCTGGTTTTTTACGATTGTCGGCCTACCTAAGTGGCGGTGGCGACTCTATTTTTAAATAAAATACGGGTTTTATAAAATTCCATGCGGAAGAAAATATTTTCCAAACAAATAAAAAAACACTATTTTTTTAGCGAGAAAAAGACATCGCTATGAGATGACGACTTTCTTTGGGGACAATTTTTTGTTTTTGAAAACAAAAAAGAGAGTCAAGCTTTTAAAATAATTATTGCTTTATTAATATTAGAAATTTGGGTTAAAGTGACTATTAAATTAACATTCGGTTATAATTGCGCGTTTATTTTAACGCATTTAAAATATGGCATCTAAACCCGTTTTTAGTGGGGAAAACGCTAATGCTTTCGTGGAGATATCGTTCTCTCGTATGGGCCTAGCAAGTACCTTCGAGGCTCGAGTACCTTATGCTTTTCGTAAGGATATCGTTCCTTAAATGACGGGCATAAGCGAATGGGTCCCCGAATTGAACCCGATTGAAAGAGCCTATAATGGGTGATGATCGGGAGCCTTGCTACTCTTAGTAGAGGACAACAAGGACAATTCGGGTACCTCCTAGCACCAACACTGCATGTAGAGAACATATAGAAACCCACCCCTTTAGAGCCATGCGGATAACCTTAGGTGTTTTAGACTGGATAAATAGGGTTGTTTTGTTTGTTTACCTTATTTAATTTGTCCTTTTATTTATGTATTTATTATTTTTATCTGGTATTAACTTATTTTTTTGTGTTTTATTTTTATTTTACACATACTTTTGTTGCATTATCATTGCATCCACATTACATAGAGGCGTTGATTCAAGTGGTTTGCCCGATTAGAAAATCTTTTATCATGGAAAAAAGGTGTCTTAGGAAGGACGACATCAATCCAGTCGCGCGACATCGGTCTAAAATTAATCAACAGATCCGAAGTAACGATTTACCGAGCAAGCGTGTAGTGCCAAAGTATACACACGAGACCCTGATGGTGGACATACAACGAGCTACAATGTGTGTGAATGACTTAGCTACCGAAGCTGCAACTCTCCGACCTTTCGTAACCCCGGACATGGAAGAAGCACCAAGGTTTATCATGTTGCTCAAAGCTATCGAGGAGCTAAGAGGTAGAGCTAGGGCTTATGTGTAGAACTTTGTTTTGTAATTAAGACTTTTTGTAATAGAGACTCTTTTTGTAATAGGGACTCCTTTTGTAATATGGACATTTTTTTTGTAATATGGATCCTTTAATTCCCATGAAAGTCGTTCGAAAGGGTGATTACCAGCGGAATCAACGCCTTTATTTGCATTCATGTTGCATATCATGACATGATGTTGATTCAAGAACAATTCATTAAAAGGCTTTCAAAATAGAAAAAGTCTGTTTTGCCAGAAACGATAATATTACAGTATCAAGTTAGGCCGAGCAAAGACCAATCGCGAAAGAAGACGGTACGATAGTAAGGCACGTGCGACGCAGAAGATTCAGTCAAGGCCGCAGAACCCCAATTTTAAATCTTCACATTTGACCATTTTTTAAAAAATCTCAGATTTTAATTTAACTCATTTAAAAAAAAAGAAAAAAATTTGAAAATATTATTATTTTGCTTTGAAACTTCTCCCCTCTTAAAACTTTCAGAATAATAATATAACAAAAAGACACCTAAAAGTTTCATTTTTTAAGTAAGTTAAAACTTTTTGATAATAAAAGGGGGAATTTTTAAACCAAATGATCCTTGAAAATTTTAATTTAAACCCCCAAAAGTTTTTAAGTACTCCCCTAGGATCTATAGAATCCATCCCTGTTTAGACGTACCCAGATCTACAGAAAAAAATATATTGTCTGATGTCCTTTTCAGAAGCCACAAAAATAAAGATCATGACGTCACGAGTCCATAGAATAGAATAAAAGGAGAAGACGGAGTCATCCATCATCCTGAAGACGAAGACGAGACGTGGAGCACAGGTTTTGCTTCCCAAAGTCAAGGTTTCCAGAATAAATTCAACTGTTGCCTGTAATTCATTATTAATTTCTTGCAAACATACATTTTCTCTATTGAAAGTTTTTCAAAGACTGTTCGAGAATCAACATCGCATTTGCATGCATTCTCGCATTTATAGGGTATTGATTCCCGAAGTGATTCCTCAAATCTCAGAAATCGTTCATAATTGGCAAAAGGTCATCTGGTCAGATATTAGAGGGCACAGATCCAGGGTTTTGTCCCAGAACAAGATCGGAGACAATAGAAGAGGAACCATCTGAAGACTTCAGGTCGGACACGGTACTGGTAATGAGCAAAGTAAAGTGTAAGAGTTGAAAGAAGCAGAGGGAAGACGTGATGAATCAGATGAATACTTTGACGGAAGGTAAACGATCCATCAGACCGAAAGAAAATCCGATTAAGGATCAAAATAGAGAGCGAGATAGTCAGAATTCTACCTCCAAGTCAGCCAAATACGACAAATTAAACCCTTTTTATGATCTGCATCAATAAACAGGCGGAAGGTATGCTTGAGTCGGGCTTTCAAAAAAAAATAGAGCTCGGTCCAGAAGAAACTTGAGAAGCATGTAATGAAAAGAAGTATATCTCGATTCCTATGAGGTACACCGAACTACTCCTAATGTTCATCGACAAGAGCCTTATTACCTCGGTGAAGTCTCTAGTGAAGAGACCGTCTTATTCGAGAGATTACGACACACGTGCTAGAGGCAGTTACCGTTTAGGAAGTTTGGGTCACGGTATTGAGGATTGCGGGGCCCTGAGGAATGTGTTCAAGATCTTATCGCGATGAGGATTTTAGGTTTCGAAGACGGAGTTCCCCAATTCTATAGTGAGCTAACAATCACCCGAGGGGCAAAGTTGAGGAGGAATTGATATCCAGGACAAAGTTTGAGTAATACCGAAGTGGGTCACTCAAGCGAGTTAAATTTGAAGATCAGAGATAGGGGCATCCCAGGAGAGGGATATTCTTTCGAGTTCAGCCAGCTCAGATAAGAGAGAGATAACTTGGATAAAATTGAACTTGCAAAATGATCATCAGAAGATTTCCTGAGTGTTTAAGAATATCAGATTGGGTCACCTTTAAAGAATAGATGAACGGTGTTGTCCAGTTGAAAGACGACTCGGAATATTGAAAGAAGAGAAACTAGTCAAGCAAGAATCAAGTCAGGATGTTATCAGGTAAGTTTGAGGAAATTAGGAATAGGTACGACAGTCTCCAGAGATGAGCTACAGAATAACTTAGCCATTAACAAGAGTTTTAGAAACAAGTTTACGACAGAGCAATGACAATTCAACACTCTTCAGCTGGAAATGGCAACTTCCAAGCTACGAAAGACTAAGCAGGGGATGGATGAAGACCCGAAGATCGATATTACTCGAGCAGGTAAGGCGGATCAACAAGGTGGCAGGCTTAGTCAGAACATGGACCAAGTGTTGAACTACAGAGGTAAGCTGACCGGACTACTGGATGAAGTTAAAAAAGTAGGCACTGAAGCTTATCAGTAACTGTAAATATCTAATATCTGATATAATGAAACCTTTTGGCCTCAATGAATGTCGTTCTATGGGAATCACTTTTGGAATCAATACCTTATTGCATTCATATTTATATTTTAGGATTGCTTTGCACGATCCTGACATGTTTTACATGACATTATCATCACCTTGCATTATTATTACCTCGCATAAATTTTATGAGGAGTAATTCAAAGACCAATTAGGGTTTTATCATGGATAAAAGAATTGAAGACACTCAAAAATCAAGATTCGAGCTGTTAAAAGATGGGCTCGAGAGGAAAAAAGAAAAAAAGAAGAAGTTTGATGTCTTCGATACAAGAAAACTCTGTTTGAACCCTGATTTGGTCATTCCTCCAGATTTCAAAGATTCCCATATTTACGCATGATGACGGAACAAGCTGCCTCAAGATTCACCTGACCACGTCCTGCAGAAAGATAGAAGGCTACATCGAGAATGAAAAATTGCCGATCCACTACTTCCCCGACAGTCTAGCAGGACCTACCGTGATATGATATGCTTTGGACCCAGTAGCAAGTCGTCAGGTACGAAGATGAAACCTGATGAAAACTTCAAGGAATGTGCTTTGAGGTGTCTGTGTTTAGCGACCCATGTACAACCTCCCGTAGATGAAGAAGAAAGTGACTTACATGCCACCTTTCATATTTCTTCTTTAATAAGATGCTCGAGAAAATGAAGGCCAGCTTTGATGACTTAATGACAGTCGGAGAGAGAAACGAACATGCACTATGAGACTTAAGTTTAAAGACCAGACCTGTCTAGGAGCAGAAGGAAATAAAGAGATAAATGGGTACCACTTTCAAGGTTCTCGTGATCGTAAGAGAAGAATTCCTCGAACAAGTACATATTTAGAGATATTCAGAGTATTCCATATGACCTCATCTGGTCAAGGGTTAGTACCTTACCTCCGGGCCGATAAAGATTACACCCAGCTCATCTGCCCACAGTTTTAATCCATAGAGTGCATGTGAGTTCTACATCAAGGCACCGGGGCATGGCACCAAGAAATTTGAGGTTGTTAATAGAAGAAATCAAGAAGTTGGTTGATGAGAGAGTCATGACAAGAATTGTTCCAGCAAGGAAAAACAATAGAAGTGGCACAAGCCTACACTACAAAGGACCGAAATGAGTTAGTACTCGGGAGGTGGTCCGGAGGTCCCTATGGTTTCCCATCAGTTCACAAAGAAATGCTCAATGCTTTGAAAAAAGAAAAAAGAAGAAAAAACTCTCAAACAGATATTTTTAGAATTAAAAATCACATTTCCATTTAGAAAAGCATTTTTACATTATTGATTCTTTAAACATTTTATTTTTATAGGGTAGTTTTGTTCTCCCATATGCATATACACGTATTTTTGAATGGACATATGTATATATCATTTCTGTAACAGGTCCTCGAATTTTGAATGCAATAATACATTTGTTTCAGACCCAAAGATCAACTCTAAGTTGCATATATTTAGAAGAGATTGAATGTTGTGGGGATACTGTAAATGTGAGTATCTGCTAGTTTACTTAGGCCAACAGAGGAACAAAGTGAGTGTTTAGACAATGGGCAGTTCCCATTTTAAGAATTTATCTTCTCAGGCACTTGTCGTTTAAGATCCTTGAAACGAAAGTTGACCTTAAACCCCTACCCCCTGAAGACATTCTCAGGACATCTGTGAATTTGACAACGAATGATATTCTTTTACTTTACCAGAAGACAAAGATGAGTCCAGACAGATTGGATACGAAGATCAGAAAATCATCAGAAGAAAGTGGTTGAAAACAAGGATATGTCCAAACGGAAAACCAAAGAAAAGAAGAGAAATGGTAATTAGAAGGCCGAAGCAATCCATATCGAGTAAATATCAGAAGAGCTGTAGAGAGGCAAGTAACTTCGAGCAGAAGATATTATCAATACCTAGTATAGATACGTGTTGATTCGAGGATACATTTATAGACTCGAATAAGAAGAAAGAGATTCAATGCTAAAAACTCAAAATGGGCAGTCTAAAAAAGAGAAAAAAAAGAAAAGAAAAAGAGAAAAAAAGAAAAAAAATAAAAAAGAAGAAAAAATAAGAGAAAGAAAAAAAGGAAGAAAAAAGAAAAAAGGAAAGAAAAAAAAGAAAAAGAAAAAGGAAAAAAAGAAAAAGAGAAATGAAGAATACTGTTTATGCTTCACACACGGATTAAACAATACAAGAATGAGACTTCAACTATGAGCAAGAGACACAAGGAATCCACATTTCAAGTAAATATCAGTTTTGAAAATTAGTATAGAAGCTCGAATTGAAGCCAAGTCAAGACAAGTCGGCCCGAAGATTGCCAATTTTGAAAAAGGAAATGACCTCTAGGGTGAAAACCCAAAAATGGGCAGTCTAGAGTGATCTTGAAAATAAAGAAAAAGAGTAGTCTGCTGAGCCTCACTGCATCAATATCCAACCAAAATACATCAAGGAAGTGACCTCTAGGGTGAAAACCTAAGAATGGGCAGTCTAGAGCGATCCAAGAGAAAAAGTCAAAAAAAAAAAAAAAAAAAAAAAAAAGAAAAGAAAAGAAAAGAAAAGAAGAAAGAAAGAATAATATTTCATCTGGGCGTGCCAATCACAAGAATTCCCAGAAATGTATTCATAGTCCTTCATTCAATAAATCTCAGTTTCAAGGAGTATTGAAGGATCAAACATTATAGATGTAAAACGAACATCAAGTATATAGCCGTAATGCAAGGCAATTTACCAAGAAAAAGAAAGGAAATGAACTCTAGGGTGAAAACCCAAAACGGGCAGTCTAGAGTGATCCAAAAAGGGAAGGAATAATGGGCATATCCAAGTTACACAAGTATGTAAATCTTTGTTTCACTTAACCATAAACTAAAGGCCTACATTACAAGCCCTCAAAGACTATTCTAGTCATCCATAGATATCCAAGTTGAATGAGAATGTCTTCAGATTTCATTCCGCCTATAAGGATTAACTTTGCTTCAAGGAACGTCAAACTTCGAAGTGCTTGATCGACACCCAAATGAGGGAAGGATGGGGCATGGTGAGATAGCGAGATTAAGAGAGCCACCTTAAACGGGTAGAAACTAGGTAGGGTTGTTCCTCTCAAAAGCATATTAGACCGTAAGAAACTATACATTGGCATATATCTCCACAATGGTCAAGATCTTCTAAATATGCGCTTCATTAGAGTTGATCTCTGGAAACTTGAAGCAGATGCGCTATGGTGTTTGATATTTCGGGGGCAAACATGTTTTAAAACGTTTGACATTTTCTCCCAAAAGTTTTGATGTTTACCATTTCCCCCAAACATTAGTTTTTAAAATGTTTGGCAATATACCTCGAATTTTGTTTAACACTCTTCAAACATTAATAAAAAAATGTTTGGTCCTTAAAAAAAAGGAAAAATGATGTTTACCATTTGTTCCAAACATTGTTTTCAAAATGTTTGGTATCCCCTCCAAGTTGTGATTTTCAAAATGACTGTTATCTTTTCAAACAATCATTATTTTTTGAAATATACGCAAGTAAATTGCCTTTTGCATTACTTTAAAAATGAATGATGATGAGATTTAAAGCATAGGGACCGAGAGTTAGTTCCCGTCCAAGTGCTACGAGAAGATCAAGGATGAGCTCAGGGGATGGAAGCATTTTGGCTCACCCTGATGACTAGAAATAAATCAAGGCTTTGTATGATGGGTCAAACAAAATTCAAAGCAGTGGAGCCCGTGGTTGAATGGGGTAACGCCAAGCGAAGAAGATGACAAGGGTTCTTATAAAAATAATATAAGAACTAGAGGATCGTTTATGAAGATGGGTGATAACCCAGAAGACAAGAAAGCCTTCAGCACAAAAGGTTTAAAAGCAGGTTCAAATGAGGATTTAAGAGCATACAGTAAAGAAATAAAGAGATGAAGAAATCTGAGGAACGACCTTTCAGGGTGTAATACTTTAGAACAAAAAGAGAGCGAACAGAAAAAGAGAAGAAAAAAAAGAAGAAATACAAAAAAGAAAGAAAAGAAAGTGAGAGAAAAATGATGATAAAAAGAGAAGAAGAAGAAAGAGGTAAAGGAGAGAAATGAGAGAAGAGGAAAAAAAAAAGAAAAAAGGAGAAGAAGAAAAAGAAAGCATGACATTGCATGCATCATATAGATAGAGACATGTCAATTTTTGCTTGTTTTTGGACAGGTACTTGAAGAATTGTCAAAGAGTATTAAGAAAGAAAGATTGGCAGCCATTTTCGGCGTGAGTCCCCAAATTTGAAGAAAGATTTCGGCAGCTATAGCAGCGTGAGTCCTAGAAGATCGGCAACCATTTTCGGCGTGAGTCCCCAAATTTGAAGAAAGATTTTGGCAGCCACCTTCGGCGTGAGTCCCCAAAATTTGAAAAAAGATTTTGGCAGCCACTTTCGGCGTGAGTACCCAAAATTTGAAAAAAGATTTTGGCAGCCACTTTCGGCGTGAGTCCCCAAAATTTGAAGAAAGATTTCGGCAGCTATAGCAGCGTGAGTCCTAAAAGATTGGCAGTCATCTTCGGCGTGAGTCCCCAAAATTTGAAAAAAGATTTTGGCAGCCACTTTCGACGTGAGTCCCTAAAATTTGAAGAAAGATTTCAGCAGCTATAGCAGCGTGAGTCCTAGAAGATTGGCAGTCATCTTCGGCGTGAGTCCCCAAAATTTGAAGAAAGTTTGGCAGCCACCTTCAGCATGAGTCCCCAAAATTTGAAAAAAGATTTTGGCAGCCACCTTCGGCGTGAGTCCCCAAAATTTGAAAAAAGATTTTGGCAGCCACTTTCGGTGTGAGTCCCCAAAATTTGAAGAAAGATTTCGGCAGCTATAGCAACGTGAGTCCTAGAAGATTGGCAGTCATTTTCGGCGTGAGTCCCCAAATTTGAAGAAAGGTTGGCAGCCATTTTCGGCGTGAGTCCCCAAAATTTAAAGAAAATTGGCAGCTATAGCAGCGTGAGTCCTAGAAGATCGGTAGCCATTTTTGGCATGAATCCCCAAATTGAAAAAAGATTTCGGCAGCCTTAGCAGCGTAAGTCTAGAAAGATCGGTAGCTATTTTCGGCGTGAATCCCCAAATTTAAAGAAAGGTCGGTAGCCATTTTTGGCGTGAATCCTAAAATTTGAAGAAAGATTTCATGGCCTTAGCAGTGTGAGTCCAAAAAAATCGATAGCCATAACAGCGTGAGGCCTAGATGTTAGATCCTTCGGGCACGATGTTAAGTCATTCGAGCCACTAGTAAGTCTTTCGAGCATGGTGATAAGTCCTTTGGGCCATTAGTAAGTCCTTTGGGCATGATGCGGCAGTCTTAAGTAGCGTAAGTCCAAAGATATCAACGGCCTTGTAAAAAAAACGAGATAGAAAAAAAGAATAGAAGAAAAAAGGAAAAGAAAGAAAAAAAGGAAAAAAAAGAAAAAAAGAAAGAAAAAAAGAAAAAGGAAAAAGAGAAAAAAGAGAAAAGAAAAATTCGAAGATAAAGGTTCTATAGAGGAAGGGCCTATATTTTCAAGCTCCCGTAGCAAGAGGTTCTATGTAGGAAGAATCCGCCGCTCCGAGGCTTCAGTAGCTGAAAGTTTTATATAGGAAGGGCTTGCAGCTCTAGGGTGAAGACTAGCAGTTTTATATAGGAAGAACTTCCAGCCGAAGGAATTCACCCATGACACATAAGGTTTTATATAGGGAAAACTCGTTGTGTTGAAGGCGAAGAGTCCTATATAGGAAGGGCTCTGAGCTTTACTGTCTTAGAGTGAAAGGTTCTATATAGGAAGAACCTGTAGCTCCGAGATTTCAAAAGCTAAAAGTTCTATATAGGAAGGACTGGAGGCTCCAGGGTTTGAAGACTAGCAGTTCTATACAGGAGGAACTCCCAGTCGGAAGAATCCATTAGTGGCGCAAAAGGTTTTATATAGGAGAAACCAGTGTTGAAGGTGAAGAGTTCTATATAGGAAGGACTCCAAGCTTTACCGTCTCAGAGTGAAAAGTTCTATATAGAAGGGACTCGTAACTCAAGACTTCAGAATGAAAGGTTCTATATAGGGAGGACCTATAGTTCCAAGATCAGAAGGTGAAGACGTTCTATATAGGAAGAACTTACAAGCTTGAAGACTCAACTAAGGAAGAGCGGAGAGTTCCAGAAGAACACGTGATTCCGAAGCCAAAGACTAGGAAGTAGGTCAAAAATGAGTGCTTTTGATCTTTGCTTTGTTCTCGTTTCACAAGAACAAGCAAAGAGGGGCAACTGTAATCACTCATTTTTGACCGGGTTTTAGTGTTATTAGTATTATTTTAATGGTAATATTATTAATATAAAAATTAATAAAAAAGGTAAAAATATATATATATATATATAAAGGTAAATAATAATAATAATAATAAATATATTATCAAAAAAAAGGAGGAATTGTGGAGTCTAAAGCTCCACGTCACTCAAATCCCCCTCCACCCCTGAAATAGCCTATAAATAGGCATAAGATTAAAGCAATTTGGAAGAGGCAATCGGCCATGGCTTGCCAAATAAGGGAGCTTAGGCTCCGGCTAGTGAGGCAGACGGGACACAGTGTCATCGGTCCTAACTAGTTCGATCGGGGGTCCTATTTTAGATCCGATCTAGTTAATTTTTTGGAGAGGTCGTGGTAGATCTCGGTGGGGTTCAGTCGGGGTTCGTCATTCGAACTACTAGTTAGGTATATTTTCTTTCCTTTTTATTTATGTTGTAAGTTTTATGATTTAATGAAGTAGTAGTTAATTTAAAATTGTGTTTTTAATTTGTATGTTTATCTATGTTTTAGATTAGTATGTTTTAAATTTATGTTTTATATTAATATTTTATTTATGTTAGATTTATTTTTATTTATGAGTTAGATTAATATTTATGTATGTATGTTTTAGATTAGTATTTTATTTAGGTTAGATTTGTTTTTATTTATGTGTTAAATTAATAGTTATGTATGTATTTTTAGATTAGTATTTTATTTATGTTATATTAGTATTTTATTATGTTAGTATTTATTTATATTTTTTATCGTAATGTATTTATTTATATTTATCATGTTTTTTAAGTTTGCATAATGGACATATATTTTGTCAATTATTCGAGCGTAAACGGGGCCAGTACCAGGCGTAGTGATAGTGGTTGGACGTTTACTCTCGAATAACGGGGCCTTTAAAATCTACTCGCATTTATAACCGAATTTTAATCTAATCGTCATTTTAATTCGGAAAGTTTAATATTAATAAAGCGGTAATTATTAAAGTACCAATTTTGGGCTGTGTGGGGGTGCTAATCCTTCCCCATCCGTAACCGACTCCCGAACCCATAAATTTTAAATCTCTGGTTTTTTACGGTGTCCGGCCTACCTAAGTGGCCAGTGGCGACTCTATTTTTAAATAAAATACGGGTTTTATAAAATTCCATGCGGAAGAAAATATTTTCCAAACAAATAAAAAACACTATTTTTTTAGCGAGAAAAAGACATCGCTACAGATGACGACTTTCTGCTGGGGACAATTTTTTGTTTTTCGAAAACAAAAAGAGAGTCAAGCTTTTTAAAATAATTATTGCTTTATTAATATTAGAAATTTCGGGTTAAAGTGACTATTAAATTAACATTCGGTTATAATTGCGCGTTTATTTTAACGCATTTAAAATATGGCATCTAAACCCGTTTTTTAAGTGGGGGGAAAACGCTAATGCTTTCGTGGAGATATCGTTCTCTCGTATGGGCCTAGCAAGTACCTTCGAGGCTCGAGTACCTTATGCTTTCGTAAGGATATCGTTCCTTCGTACGGGCATAAGCGAATGGGTCCCCTGAATTGAACCCGATTGAAAAGAGCCTATAATGGGTGATGATCGGGAGCCTTGCTACTCTTAGTAGAGGACAACAAGGACAATTCGGGTACCTCCTAGCACCAACACTGCATGTAGAGAACATATAGAAACCCACCCCTTTAGAGCCATGCGGATAACCTTAGGTGTTTTAGACTGGATAAATAGGGTTGTTTTGTTTGTTTACCTTATTTAATTTGTCATTTTATTTATGTATTTATTATTTTTATCTGGTATTAACTTATTTTTTTGTGTTTTATTTTTATTTTACACATACTTTTGTTGCATTATCATTGCATCCACATTACATAGAGGCGTTGATTCAAGTGGTTTGCCCGATTAGAAAATCTTTTATCATGGAAAAAGGTGTCTTAGGAAGGACGACATCAATCCCGATCTTGCGACATCGGTCTAAAATTAATCAACAGATCCGAAGTAACGATTTACCGAGCAAGCGTGTAGTGCCAAAGTATACACACGAGACCCTGATGGTGGACATACAACGAGCTACAATGTGTGTGAATGACTTAGCTACCGAAGCTGCAACTCTCCGACCTTTCGTAACCCCGGACATGGAAGAAGCACCAAGGTTTATCAAGTTGCTCAAAGCTATCGAGGAGCTAAGAGGTAGAGCTAGGGCTTATGTGTAGAACTTTGTTTTGTAATTAAGACTTTTTGTAATAGAGACTCTTTTTGTAATAGGGACTCCTTTTGTAATATGGACATTTTTTTTGTAATATGGATCCTTTAATTCCCATGAAAGTCGTTCGAAAGGGTGATTACCCGGTGGAATCAACGCCTTTATTTGCATTCATGTTGCATATCATGACATGGTGTTGATTCAAGAACAATTCATTAAAAGGCTTTCAAAATAGAAAAGTCTACATTTTGCGTAAAGCGATAATATTACGATATCAAGTTAGGCGAGCAAAGACCAATCACGAAAGAAGGCGATGCGATAGTAAGGCACGTGCGGCCTTGAAGATTGATCAAGGCCGCGGAACCCCAATTTTAAATCTTCACATTTGACCATTTTTTAAAAAATCTCAGATTTTAATTTAACTCATTTAAAAAAAAAAAAAAATTTGAAAATATTATTATTTTGCTTTGAAACTTCTCCCCTCTTAAAACTTTGAATAATAATATAACAAAAAGACACCTAAAAGTTTCATTTTTTAAGTAAGTTAAAACTTTTTGATAATAAAAGGGGAATTTTTAAACCAAATGATCCTTGAAAATTTTAATTTAAACCCCCAAAGTTTTTAAGTACTCCCCTAGGATCTATAGAATCCATCCTGTTTAGGCGTACCCGGATCTCTGAAAAAAATATATTGTCGATGTCCTTTTGAAGCCACAAAAATAAAGATCATGACGTCACGAGTCCATAGAATAGAATAAAAGGAGAAGGCGGAGTCATCCATCATCCGAAGACGAAGGCGAGGCGTGGAGCACGAGGTTTTGCTTCCCAAAGTCAAGGTTTCAGAATAAATTCAATCATTGCTGTAATTCATTATTAATTTCTTGCAAACATACATTTCTCTATTGAAAGTTTTTCAAAGACTGTTCGAGAATCAACATCGCATTTGCATGCATTCTCGCATTTATAGGGTATTGATTCCCGAAGTGATTCCTCAAATCTCAGAAATCGTTCATAATTGGCAAAAGGTCATCTGGTCAGATATTAGAGGGCACAGATCCAGGGTTTTGTCCCAGAACAAGATCAGAGACAATAGAAGAGGAACCATATGAAGACTTCAGGTCGGACACGGTACTGGTAATGAGCAAAGTAAAGTGTAAGAGTTGAAAGAAGCAGAGGGAAGACGTGATGAATCAGATGAATACTTTGACGGAAGGTAAACGATCCATCAGACCGAAAGAAAATCCGATTAAGGATCAAAATAGAGAGCGAGATAGTCAGAATTCTACCTCCAAGTCAGCCAAATACGACAAATTAAACCCTTTTTATGATCTGCATCAATAAACAGGCGGAAGGTATGCTTGAGTCGGGCTTTCAAAAAAAAATAGAGCTCGGTCCAGAAGAAACTTGAGAAGTATGTAATGAAAAGAAGTATATCTCGATTCCTATGAGGTACACCGAACTACTCCTAATGTTCATCGACAAGAGCCTTATTACCTCGGTGAAGTCTCTAGTGAAGAGACTGTCTTATTCGAGAGATTACGACACACGTGCTAGAGGCAGTTACCGTTTAGGAAGTTTGGGTCACGGTATTGAGGATTGCGGGGCCCTGAGGAATGTGTTCAAGATCTTATCGCGATGAGGATTTTAGGTTTCGAAGACGGAGTTCCCCAATTCTATAGTGAGCTAACAATCACCCGAGGGGCAAAGTTGAGGAGGAATTGATATCCAGGACAAAGTTTGAGTAATACCGAAGTGGGTCACTCAAGCGAGTTAAATTTGAAGATCGAGATAGGGGCATCGGGAGAGGGATATTCTTTCGAGTTCAGCCAGCTCGGATAAGAGAGAGATAACTTGGATAAAATTGAACTTGCAAAATGATCATGAAGATTTCTGAGTGTTTAAGAATATCAGATTGGGTCACCTTTAAAGAATAGATGAGCGGTGTTGTCAGTTGAAAGGCGACTCGGAATATTGAAAGAAGAGAAACTAGTCAAGCAAGAATCAAGTCAGGATGTTATCAGGTAAGTTTGAGGAAATTAGGAATAGGTACGGCGGTCTCGAGAGATGAGCTACAGAATAACTTAGCCATTAACAAGAGTTTTAGAAACAAGTTTCTGACGAGCAATGACAATTCAACACTCTTGATTTGGAAATGGCAACTTCCAAGCTACGAAAGACTAAGCGGGGATGGATGAAGACAGAAGATCGATATTACTCGGCGGTAAGGCGGATCAACAAGGTGGCAGGCTTAGTCGAACATGGACCAAGTGTTGAACTACAGAGTAAGGTAAGTGACCGGACTCTTTGGATGAAGTTAAAAAAGTAGGCTTTGAAGCTTATCGAGAATCGTAAATATCTAATATCGATATAATGAAACCTTTTGGCCTCAATGAATGTCGTTCTATGGGAATCACTTTTGGAATCAATACCTTATTGCATTCATATTTATATTTTAGGATTGCTTTGCACGATCGACATGTTTTACATGACATTATCATCACCTTGCATTATTATTACCTCGCATAAATTTTATGAGGAGTAATTCAAAGACCAATTAGGGTTTTATCATGGATAAAAGAATTGAAGAGACACTCAAAAATCAAGATTATTTGTTAAAAGATGGGCTCGAGAGGAAAAAGAAAAAAAGAAGAAGTTTGATGTCTTGATACAAGAAAACTCTGTTTGAACCCGATTTGGTCATTCCTCGATTTCAAAGATTCCCATATTTACGCATGATGACGGAACAAAGGCGCCTCAAGATTCACGACCACGTCTCGAGAAAGATAGAAGGCTACATCGAGAATGAAAAATTACCGATCCACTACTTCCCGACAGTCTAGCGGGACCTACCGTGATATGATATGCTTTGGACCCGGTAGCAAGTCGTCAGTATGAAGATGAAACGATGAAAACTTCAAGGAATGTGCTTTGAGGTGTCTGTGTTTAGCGACCCATGTACAACCTCCGTAGATGAAGAAGAAAGTGACTTACATGCCACCTTTCATATTTCTTCTTTAATAAGATGCTCGAGAAAATGAAGGCCAGCTTTGATGACTTAATGATCGGAGAGAGAAACGAACATGCACTATGAGACTTAAGTTTAAAGACCGGACTGTCTAGGAGGAGAGAAGGAAATAAAGAGATAAATGGGTACCACTTTCAAGGTTTCGTGATCGTAAGAGAAGAATTCCTCGAACAAGTACATATTTAGAGATATTCAGAGTATTCCATATGACCTCATCTGGTCAAGGGTTAGTACCTTACCTCCGGGCCGATAAAGATTACACCCAGCTCATCTGCCCACAGTTTTAATCCATAGAGTGCATGTGAGTTCTACATCAAGGCACCGGGGCATGGCACCAAGAAATTTGAGGTTGTTAATAGAAGAAATCAAGAAGTTGGTTGATGAGAGAGTCATGACAAGAATTGATCCAGCAAGGAAAAACAATAGAAGTGGCACAAGCCTACACTACAAAGGACCGAAATGAGTTAGTACTCGGGAGGTGGTCCGGAGGTCCCTATGGTTTCCCATCAGTTCACAAAGAAATGCTCAATGCTTTGAAAAAGAAAAAGAAGAAAAACTCTCAAACAGATATTTTTAGAATTAAAAATCACATTTCCATTTAGAAAAGCATTTTTACATTATTGATTCTTTAAACATTTTATTTTTATAGGGTAGTTTTGTTCTCCCATATGCATATACACGTATTTTTGAATGGACATATGTATATATCATTTTACATGTAGTCCTCAATTTTGAATGCAATAATACATTTGTTTCAGACCCAAAGATCAACTCTAAGTTGCATATATTTAGAAGAGATTGAATGTTGTGGGGATCTTGTAAATGTGAGTATCTGCTAGTTTACTTAGGCCATGAGAGGAACAAAGTGAGTGTTTAGACAATGGGCAGTTCCCATTTTAAGAATTTATCTTCTCGGGCACTTGTCGTTTAAGATCCTTGAAGCGAAAGTTGACCTTAAAACCCTACCCCCTGAAGACATTCTCAGGACATCTGTGAATTTGACAACGAATGATATTCTTTTACTTTACCAGAAGACAAAGATGAGTCCAGACAGATTGGATACGAAGATCCAGAAAATCATCAAGAAGAAAGTGGTTGAAAACAAGGATATGTCCAAACGGAAAACCAAAGAAAAGAAGAGAAATGGTAATTAGAAGGCCGAAGCAATCCATATCGAGTAAATATCAGAAGAGCTGTAGAGAGGCAAGTAACTTCGAGCAGAAGATATTATCAATACCTAGTATAGATACGTGTTGATTCGAGGATACATTTATAGACTCGAATAAGAAGAAAGAGATTCAATGCTAAAAACTCAAAATGGGCAGTCTAAAAAAGAGAAAAAAAAAAAAAAAAAAAAAAAGAAAAAAAATAAAAAAGAAGAAAAAATAAGAGAAAGAAAAAAAGGAAGAAAAAAGAAAAAAGGAAAGAAAAAAAAGAAAAAGAAAAAGGAAAAAAAAGAAAAAGAGAAATGAAGAATACTGTTTATGCTTCACACACGGATTAAACAATACAAGAATGAGACTTCAACTATGAGCAAGAGACACAAGGAATCCACATTTCAAGTAAATATCAGTTTTGAAAATTAGTATAGAAGCTCGAATTGAAGCCAAGTCAAGACAAGTCGGCCCGAAGATTGCCAATTTTGAAAAAGGAAATGACCTCTAGGGTGAAAACCCAAAAATGGGCAGTCTAGAGTGATCTTGAAAATAAAGAAAAAGAGTAGTCTGCCTGAGCCTGCTGGCATCAATATCCAACCAAAATACACTGAAGGAAGTGACCTCTAGGGTGAAAACCTAAGAATGGGCAGTCTAGAGCGATCCAAGAGAAAAAGTCAAAAAAAAAAAAAAAAAAAAAAAAGAAAAGAAAAGAAAAGAAAAGAAGAAAGAAAGAATAATATTTCATCTGGGCGTGCCAATCACAAGAATTCCCAGAAATGTATTCATAGTCCTTCATTCAATAAATCTCAGTTTCAAGGAGTATTGAAGGATCAAACATTATAGAACAGAAAACGAACATCAGTATATAGCCAGAATGCAAGGCAGCCTACAGTAAAAAGAAAGGAAATGAACTCTAGGGTGAAAACCAAAGCGGGCGATCTAGAGTGATCCAAAAAAGGGAAGGAATAATGGGCATATCCAAGTTACACAAGTACGTAAATCTTGTTTCACTTAACCATAAACTAAAGGCCTACATTACAAGCCCTCAAAGACTATTCTAGTCATCCATAGATATCCAAGTTGAATGAGAATGTCTTCAGATTTCATTCCGCCTATAAGGATTAACTTTGCTTCAAGGAACGTCAAACTTCGAAGTGCTTGATCGACACCCAAATGAGGGAAGGATGGGGCATGGTGAGATAGCGAGATTAAGAGAGCCACCTTAAACGGGGTAGAAACTAGGTAGGGTTGTTCCTCTCAAAAGCATATTAGACCAGAAGAAACTATACATTGGCATATATCTCCACAATGGTCAAGATCTTCTAAATATGCGCTTCATTAGAGTTGATCTCTCTGGAAACTTGAAGCGAGATGCGCTATGGTGTTTGATATTTCGGGGGCAAACATGTTTTAAAACGTTTGACATTTTCTCCCAAAAGTTTTGATGTTTACCATTTCCCCCAAACATTAGTTTTTAAAATGTTTGGCAATATACCTCGAATTTTGTTTAACACTCTTCAAACATTAATAAAAAAATGTTTGGTCCTTAAAAAAAAGGAAAAATGATGTTTACCATTTGTTCCAAACATTGTTTTCAAAATGTTTGGTATCCCCTCCAAGTTGTGATTTTCAAAATGACTGTTATCTTTTCAAACAATCATTATTTTTTGAAATATACATAAGTAAATTGCCTTTTGCATTACTTTAAAAATGAATGATGATGAGATTTAAAGCATAGGGACCGAGAGTTAGTTCCCGTCCAAGTGCTACGAGAAGATCAAGGATGAGCTCAGGGGATGGAAGCATTTTGGCTCACCCTGATGACTAGAAATAAATCAAGGCTTTGTATGATGGGTCAAACAAAATTCAAAGCAGTGGAGCCCGTGGTTGAATGGGGTAACGCCAAGCGAAGAAGATGACAAGGGTTCTTATAAAAATAATATAAGAACTAGAGGATCGTTTATGAAGATGGGTGATAACCCAGAAGACAAGAAAGCCTTCAGCACAAAAGGTTTAAAAGCAGGTTCAAATGAGGATTTAAGAGCATACAGTAAAGAAATAAAGAGATGAAGAAATCTGAGGAACGACCTTTCAGGGTGTAATACTTTAGAACAAAAAAGAGAGCGAAAGAAAAAAGAGAAAAAAAAAAGAAGAAATACAAAAAAGAAAGAAAAGAAAGTGAGAGAAAAATGATGATAAAAAGAGAAGAAGAAGAAAGAGGTAAAGGAGAGAAATGAGAGAAGAGGAAAAAAAAAAGAAAAAAGGAGAAGAAGAAAAAGAAAGCATGACATTGCATGCATCATATAGATAGAGACATGTCAATTTTTGCTTGTTTTTGGACAGGTACTTGAAGAATTGTCAAAGAGTATTAAGAAAGAAAGATTGGCAGCCATTTTCGGCGTGAGTCCCCAAATTTGAAGAAAGATTTCGGCAGCTATAGCAGCGTGAGTCCTAGAAGATCGGCAACCATTTTCGGCGTGAGTCCCCAAATTTGAAGAAAGATTTTGGCAGCCACCTTCGGCGTGAGTCCCCAAAATTTGAAAAAAGATTTTGGCAGCCACTTTCGGCGTGAGTACCCAAAATTTGAAAAAAGATTTTGGCAGCCACTTTCGGCGTGAGTCCCCAAAATTTGAAGAAAGATTTCGGCAGCTATAGCAGCGTGAGTCCTAAAAGATTGGCAGTCATCTTCGGCGTGAGTCCCCAAAATTTGAAAAAGATTTTGGCGACCACTTTCGGCGTGAGTCCCTAAAATTTGAAGAAAGATTTTGACTATAGCAGCGTGAGTCCTAGAAGATTGGCAGTCATCTTCGGCGTGAGTCCCCAAAATTTGAAGAAAGTTTGGCAGCCACCTTCAGCATGAGTCCCCAAAATTTGAAAAAAGATTTTGGCAGCCACCTTCGGCGTGAGTCCCCAAAATTTGAAAAAAGATTTTGGCAGCCACTTTCGGTGTGAGTCCCCAAAATTTGAAGAAAGATTTCGGCAGCTATAGCAACGTGAGTCCTAGAAGATTGGCAGTCATTTTCGGCGTGAGTCCCCAAATTTGAAGAAAGGTTGGCAGCCATTTTCGGCGTGAGTCCCCAAAATTTAAAGAAAATTGGCAGCTATAGCAGCGTGAGTCCTAGAAGATCGGTAGCCATTTTTGGCATGAATCCCCAAATTGAAAAAAGATTTCGGCAGCCTTAGCAGCGTAAGTCTAGAAAGATCGGTAGCTATTTTCGGCGTGAATCCCCAAATTTAAAGAAAGGTCGGTAGCCATTTTTGGCGTGAATCCTAAAATTTGAAGAAAGATTTCGGCGGCCTTAGCAGTGTGAGTCCAAAAAAATCGATAGCCATAACAGCGTGAGGCCTAGATGTTAGATCCTTCGGGCACGATGTTAAGTCATTCGAGCCACTAGTAAGTCTTTCGAGCATGGTGATAAGTCCTTTGGGCCATTAGTAAGTCCTTTGGGCATGATGCGGCAGTCTTAAGTAGCGTAAGTCCAAAGATATCAACGGCCTTGTAAAAAAAACGAGATAGAAAAAAAGAATAGAAGAAAAAAGGAAAAGAAAGAAAAAAAGGAAAAAAAAGAAAAAAAGAAAGAAAAAAAGAAAAAGGAAAAAGAGAAAAAAGAGAAAAGAAAAATTCGAAGATAAAGGTTCTATAGAGGAAGGGCCTATATTTTCAAGCTCCCGTAGCAAGAGGTTCTATGTAGGAAGAATCCGCCGCTCCGAGGCTTCAGTAGCTGAAAGTTTTATATAGGAAGGGCTTGCAGCTCTAGGGTGAAGACTAGCAGTTTTATATAGGAAGAACTTCCAGCCGAAGGAATTCACCCATGACACATAAGGTTTTATATAGGGAAAACTCGTTGTGTTGAAGGCGAAGAGTCCTATATAGGAAGGGCTCTGAGCTTTACTGTCTTAGAGTGAAAGGTTCTATATAGGAAGAACCTGTAGCTCCAGAGATTTCAAAAGCTAAAAGTTCTATATAGGAAGGACTTGGAGGCTCCAGGTTTGAAGACTAGCAGTTCTATACAGGAGGAACTCCCAGTCGGAAGAATCCATTAGTGGCGCAAAAGGTTTTATATAGGAGAAACCAGTGTTGAAGGTGAAGAGTTCTATATAGGAAGGACTCCAAGCTTTACCGTCTCGAGTGAAAAGTTCTATATAGAAGGGACTCGTAACTCAAGACTTGAGAATGAAAGGTTCTATATAGGGAGGACCTATAGTTCCAAGATCGAGAAGGTGAAGGCGTTCTATATAGGAAGAACTTACAAGCTTGAAGACTCAACTAAGGAAGAGCGGAGAGTTCGGAAGAACACGTGATTCGAAGCCAAAGACTAGGAAGTAGGTCAAAAATGAGTGCTTTTGATCTTTGCTTTGTTCTCGTTTCACAAGAACAAGCAAAAAGAGGGGCAAATCAGTAATCACTCATTTTTGACCGGGTTTTAGTGTTATTAGTATTATTTTAATGGTAATATTATTAATATAAAAATTAATAAAAAAGGTAAAATATATATATATATATATAAAGGTAAATAATAATAATAATAATAAATATATTATCAAAAAAAAGGAGGAATTGTGGAGTCTAAAGCTCCACGTCACTCAAATCCCCCTCCACCCCTGAAATAGCCTATAAATAGGCATAAGATTAAAGCAATTTGGAAGAGGCAATCGGCCATGGCTTGCCAAATAAGGGAGCTTAGGCTCCCGGCTAGCCCAGGACCGGGACAGTGTCATCGGTCCTAACCGGTTCGATCGGGGTCCTATTTTAGATCCGATCTAGTTAATTTTTTGGAGAGGTCGTGGTAGATCTCGGTGGGGTTCAGTCGGGGTTCGTCATTCGAACTACTAGTTAGGTATATTTTCTTTCCTTTTTATTTATGTTGTAAGTTTTATGATTTAATGAAGTAGTAGTTAATTTAAAATTGTGTTTTTAATTTGTATGTTTATCTATGTTTTAGATTAGTATGTTTTAAATTTATGTTTTATATTAATATTTTATTTATGTTAGATTTATTTTTATTTATGAGTTAGATTAATATTTATGTATGTATGTTTTAGATTAGTATTTTATTTAGGTTAGATTTGTTTTTATTTATGTGTTAAATTAATAGTTATGTATGTATTTTTAGATTAGTATTTTATTTATGTTATATTAGTATTTTATTATGTTAGTATTTATTTATATTTTTTATCGCAATGTATTTATTTATATTTGTCATGTTTTTTAAGTTTGCATAACGGACATATATTTTGTCAATGCGGTGCCCTTTTATTAGAGCGTAAACGGGGCCAGTATCAGGCGTAGTGATAGCGGTTGGGCGTTTACTCTCGAATAACGGGGCCTTTAAAATCTACTCGCATTTATAACCGAATTTTAATCTAATCGCCACTTTAATCTGGAAAGTTTAATATTAATAAAGCGGTAATTATTAAAGTACCAATTTTGGGCGGTGTGGGGTGCTAATCCTTCCCCATCCGTAACCGACTCCCGAAGCCATAAATTTTAAATCTCTGGTTTTTTACGGTGTCCGGCCTACCTAAGTGGCCGGTGGCGACTCCATTTTTAAATAAAATACGGGTTTTATAAAATCCTACACGGAAAAAAATATTTTTTAAACAAATAAAAAACACCCTTTTTTAGCTAGAAAAAGACATCGCTACATTGTACATATGCATTTTTTTCATGTAGTAGTTCTACAGAGCTATCTCATATGTTGCTTCCCATCAATTGCACAGTTTGTTGAAAAGCTTTTGGAGGAGGGCACAAAAAGTCCCCGGACAATTCGTCTTACAGCTTTACATTTGACAGGGCTATTGCTCTCAAATCCAACTACCGTAAAATACTACATAAAAGAACTGAAGCTACTGACACTCTATGGATCTGATGTTGTCTCATTCTTTTCCCACCTTTTGGTTTTGTCCGTGTTTTTTATTTATTCTAGTCTTATACATAAAAATGACTTCCGAATCTGAAATTTCTCCTCCAGTTGCTTTTGATGAGGATTTTGAAGCTGAGTTAACTGAAAACCATGATGCAAGGACTGAAGTTTCATTATTGTCTAAAATCCAAGATTCTGAGTTGACTGAGGTAGCTCTTCAATCTATCACTCTCTTGTTTCATTGTGTATGATAAATAATTTTCAGATATTATAATTTTAATGTTGTCTTCTGGCCCAAATGTAACCTTTTGTTTTGGAATGTCATTATTTATGATCTTATGTATTACGGTCTGTAAATAAGTTGCTATCTAAGAGAAACATATCTGGTTTTGTAAAATGTAGAGACTGTGTTCTGAAATTTTTCATATTCTCTAAACTGTTTGATTATCTTTGACTTTTTGTGTCAACTTCTTATAGGTTTATTGTCTTATAATAATTTTTGCTTATAGTGATTTTCTGAATTTCCATTGCATAAAAATAGTAAATAGATTGCTTTCCTTGAATTACTGAATATATCAGCGTCTCTTTACAGGCATGTATAAACACAGAGTTGTATGCACGTGTGTCTGTTGCTAATCTCTTTTACAAGCTGGCTCACTTGACTAAAAGGTTGGGATCATCTACTGGAGACAAAGAGTCCCAGTCAGCCTTTGAATCCGGAAAATTGTTTCTTCTAGAGCTTCTGGATTCTGCGGTATTGTTCTTTTTATCAACATCAAATGATTGTTATTCCACATTGCCAAGGAGAATGTTATACCTAATAAGTTAATATGTTCAACAATGCAATTAGCATAAGTATGTCACCTCTTATTAGACAATTAATTGCGTTGTTGTTGGATTAAATTGAGTGTTGACAATGTGAAACGAGTTGGCAGAGGAAGGAAGTAGGATCATGTTTTCAATTTATGCTTGCATGAGTCTTGTGACTGATAGGTAAGATTGTTCCCAAGAGAAGTGTGTGGTATACATGCCTAGAACCCTATCAGAGAGAAATGTTATTTTTCCAATAATCATGTTACCTCACTCTTGAAGTTACACAGAATGTCACAGTGCTGGTTGCGTAGCTGCCTTAATTAACCATTTATATCCATTTTGCATGAAAAGAAAGTACATTATGCTTTTCTGCATTTATTGATAAGCAAAATTTTAGATAGAAGTAGTTGATAATGGATGCACTTATGGAAGGGGACATAGTAGGGGTCAATGATGACATAGTTGGGGTCGATGAGGCACATAAACCATTGCCAGGATATCTGAACTTCTAGTAAGTAAAAGTTTAATGAATAGAGCATTCTTGAAATTGTTACTTGGTTAGCGATATGTATTGCATACTCATAACTTCGAAATGTTGTATTTACAGTGAATGTAAAGGTATGGAGGGAGGAAAGAAGAAAATGACCAATGCAGTAAGTGAGAAATTTAAAATACTATTATGTGTTGTGTATTGGCTTGTAAAGTGAATTAATAAAAAAAATTTAACAATATTTAGGGGAGTGATAAAGGCGAGAAAAGCGCTAGGAATGAAATGGGGGAAATTGTCTGATGAGGAAAAGAAGCCCTACTTTGATATGCAAGTGGAATAGAAGTAGTCCTATATGGAATGGAAAGCAAACCGCAAAGTGAAGACGAAAGTTAAGAAGGTAAGCGTAAGTGTATCTTTGTTGTTAGAGAAAGTGTTTAGGGTTAAAAAATGGTACACAATACATTTATGCGTAACATTAAAGTAATTATTGTTATATTATATGTCGTAGGAGATGGCGTCAAGATGTAGCATGAATAAGTTGTCGATTTTGTTTAAAGAGATGCAAAGGATGAAGATTGAAGGTGTTGTTACGGACTTAGGGTTTGGCCCTTTGGTTGGAATGAAATCTAGAGTAATTCATCGTAACCTGTGTCACGAGTTAGCTGGGAACTTTGATTTGGAAAGCTCCATGATGGAATTTAATGGACAAAAAATTCCATTAATAATAGAAGATGTGGAGGCTATATTGGGGCTAAAGAATGAAGGAGTTGACATTTAACACGTAATGACGTTCAACGCAATATATACCAAATACATTATCAACCCAATGCATCAATTTAAGCACAAAAACTATATTTTTCTTCAAAATTCGAAATGCCCAATAAAGATGAATTTTCTGAGATTTTCCATGAATCTATGAGAATAACCATGGGTTTTCTTAAAATCATGTTTAAAGATACAAACAAAAATAATGAACATGATTTAAAACAATTTTAAGAAAGAAAAACATATTTTTTCAATCATAGAAATTCATATATTTTCGAAAATTTAAAGAGAAAAAAGACAAGATTTAAGATGAATACCTCAAGAGATTGAAGAAGATGATGACGATAATCCCAAAAACTTGAGAGATATTGCACGAAGAAGGTATGATTCTGAAATGATTTAGGAAGTTGAATCTTCAAGTTTTGGTCGAATGATAGAGCAAATGTTAGGGTTTGGTTATTAAAAAAGATAATTTTTAAGTTAAAAATACTCTCACCACAGTGAAACTGCCCGACTGGTTTCGAAACCACCAAGCTGGTTTCGAAACCAATAGCCCAAAATATCAAAATTTTCAACACCGCCAAAATGGTTTCGAAACCAGAGTAGGTGGTTTCGATACCACTAACCCCAAAATATCAAACTTTTTAACACTGAAAAAATGGTTTCGGTACCTACATTTTTCTTACACTTAGTTGAGCTATTTTTGCTTTTGGTGACCACGTATAAAGATTTCGGTACATACATTTTTCATTACAACTTATGTAATTAAGTACGTATAAAGCTTAGTACTTTAGGTACCTACTAAAATTCTTACCAAGAGTATAAGTAATTGCGTTTTCTTGTAGGCAACTATGCATGTACATAACTTCTTATATTTAGTTGAGCTACTTCCGCTTTTGGTGACTACGTGTAAAGAATTTGGTACGTACGTTTTTTATTACAACATATGTAATAAATTACGTACAGAGCTTAGTACTTTAGGTACCTATTGAAATTGTTACTAAGAGTGTAAGGAATTAGGTTTTCTTGTTGGCAACTATGTATGTACATAACTTCTTACACTTAGTTGAACTACTTTTGCTTTTGGTTAAACAGAAGAAAGAATTCGGTACCTACGTTTTTTATTACAACATATGTAATAAATTACGTTTAAAGCTTAGTACTTTAGGTACCTACTGAAATTCTTACCAAGAGTGTAAGTAATTATGTTTTCTTGTAGCCAACTATGTATGTACATAAATTCTTACAATTAGATGAGTTACTTTTGCTTTTGGTGACCACGTGTAAAGATTTCGGTACCGACATTTTTTATTACAACATATGTAACAAATTACGTATAGAGCTTAGTACTTTAGGTACCTACTGAAATTCTTACCAAGAATGTAAGGATATACGTTTTCTTGTAGGCAACTATGTATGTACATAAATTCTTACACTTAGTTGAGCTGCTTTTGGTGACCAAGTGTAAAGAATTCGGTACCTACGTTTTTTATTACAACATATGTAATAAATTACTTTTGAAGCTTAGTACTTTAGGTACCTACTGAAATTCTTACCAAGAGTGTAAGGATTTACGTTTTCTTGTAGGCAACTATGTATGTACATAACTTCTTACACTTAGTTGAGCTACTTTTGCTTTTGGTGACCACGTGTAAAGAATTCGGCACCAACGTTTTTTTATTACAACTTATGTAATAAATTACGTATAAAGGTTAGTAATTTAGGTACTTACTGAAATTCTTACCAAGAGTGTAAGGAATTAGGTTTTCTTGTAGGAAACTATGTATGTACATAAGTTCTTACACTTAGTTGAGCTACTTTTGCTTTTGTTGTTGACCAAGTGTAAAGAATTCTATACCTAGATTTTTTATTACAACATATGTAATAAATTACATATAAAGCTTAGTACTTTAGGTACCTATTGAAATTCTTACCAAGAGTGTAAGGAATTAGGTTTTCTTGTAGGCAAGAATTAAGTTTTCTTGTAGGCAACTATGTATGTACAAAACTTCTTACACTTAGTTGAGCTACTTTTTCTTTTGGTGACCAAGTGTAAAAAATTTGGTACCTACGTTTTTATTACAACATATGTAATAAATTACGTATAGAGCTTAGTACTTTAGGTACCTATGGAAATTCTTACCAAGAGTGTAAGGATTTACGTTTTCCTGTAGGCAACTATGTATGTACATAACTTCTTACACTTAGTTGAGCTATTTTTCATTTGGTGACCACGTGTAAAGAATTCGGCACCTACGTTTTTTATTACGACTTATGTAATAAATTACGTATAAAGGTTAATAATTTAGGCACTTACTAAAATTCTTACCAAGAGCATAAGGAATTAGGTTTTCTTGTAGGAAACTATGTATGTACATAAGTTCTTACACTTAGTTGAGCTACTTTTGCTTTTGTTGACCAATTGTAAAGAATTCTATACCTACATTTTTTATTACAACATATGTAATAAATTACATATAAAGCTTAGTACTTTAGTAACCTACTGAAATTCTTACCAAGAGTGTAAGGAATTAGGTTTTCTTGTAGGCAACTATGTATGTACAAAACTTCTTACACTTAGTTGAGCTACTTTTGGTGACTAAGTGTAAAAAATTTGGTACCTACGTTTTTATTACAACATATGTAATAAATTACGTATAGAGCTTAGTACTTTAGGTACCTATTGAAATTCTTACCAAGAGTGTAAGGATTTACGTTTTCTTGTAGGCAACTATGTATGTACATAAATTCCTACACATAGTTGAGCTACTTTTTCTTTTGGTTAAACAAAGAAAAGAATTCGATACCTACGTTTTTTATTACAACATATGTAATAAATTACGTATAGAGCTTAGTACTTTAGGTACCTACTGAAATTCTTACCAAGAGTATAAGGAATTAGGTTTTCTTGTAGCCAACTATGTATGTACATAAATTCTTACACTTAGATGAGCTACTTTTGCTTTTGGTGACCACGTGTAAAGATTTTGGTGCCTACGTTTTTTTATTACAACATATGTACTAAATTACGTACAGAGCTTAGTACTTTAGGTACCTACTGAAATTCTTACCAAGAGTGTAAGGATTTACGTTTTCTTGTAGGAAACTATGTATGTACATAAATTCTTACACTTAGTTGAGCTGCTTTTGCTTTTGGTGACCACGAGTAAAGAATTCGCTACCTACGTTTTTTATTACAACATATGTAATAAATTACGTTTAAAGCTTAGTACTTTAGGTACCTACTGAAATTCTTACCAAGAGTGTAAGGATTTTCGTTTTCTTGTAGGCAACTATGTATGTACATAACTTCTTACACTTAGTTGAGCCACTTTTGCTTTTGTGACCACATGTAAAGAATTCCGTACGTTTTTTATTACAACTTATGTAATAAATTACATTTAAAGGTTAGTAATTTAGGTACCTACTGAAATTTTTACCAAGAGTGTAAAGAATTATGTTTTCTTGTAGGCAACTATGTATGTACATAACTTCTTACACTTAGTTGAGGTACTTTTGCTTTTGGTGACCAGGTGTAAAAAATTCTATACCTATGTAATAAGATATGTATAAAGCTTAGTACTTTAGGTACCTACTGAAATTCTTACCAAGAGTGTAAGGAATTAGGTTTTCTTGTAGGAAACTATCTATGTGCATAAATTCTTACACTTAGTTAAGCTACTTTTGCTTTTGGTGACCACGTGTAAAGAATTCGGTACCTACGTTTTTATTACAATATATGTAATAAATTACGTTTAAAGCTTAGTACTTTAGGTACCTACTGAAATTCTTACCAAGAGTGTAAGTAATTATGTTTTCTTGTACCCAACTATGTATGTACATAAATTCTTACATCTTACACTTAGTTGAGCTACTTTTGCTTTTGGTGACCAAGTGCAAAGAATTCGGTGCCTACATTTTTTATTACAACATATGTAATAATTTATGTATAAAGCTTAGTACTTTAGGTACCTACGGAAATTCTTACCAAGTGTGTAAGGAATTAGGTTTTCTTATAGGCAACTATGTATGCACATAAATTCTTACACTTATTTGAGCTACTTTTGCTTTTGGTAACCAAGTGTAAAGAATTCGTTACATACGTTTTTTATTACAACATATGTAATAAATTACGTCTAGAGCTTAGTACTTTAGGTACCTACTGAAATTCTTACCAAGAGTGTAAGGATTTACGTTTTCTTGTAGGCAACTATGTATGTACATAAATTCTTACACTTAGTTGAGCTACTTTTGCTTTTGGTGACCAAGTGTAAAGAATTCTATACCCACGTTTTTTATTACAACGTATGTAATAAATTACGTATAAAGCTTAGTACTTTAAGTACCTACAGAAATTCTTACCAAGAATGTAAGGAATTAGGTTTTCTTGTAGGCAACTATATATGTACATAAATTCTTACACTTAGTTGAGTTATTTTTGCTTTTGGTGACCAAGTTTGAAGAATTCGGTACCTACGTTTTTATTACAACATATATATAATATTTTAAGTATAGAGCTTAGTACTTTAGGTACCTACTGAAATTCTTACCAAGAGTGTAAGAAATTAGGTTTTCTTGTAGGCAACTATGTATGTACATAAATTCTTACACTTAGATGAGCTACTTTTGCTTTTGGTGACCACGTGTAAAGATTTCGGTACCTATGTTTTTTATTACAACTTATGTAATAAATTACGTATAAAGCTTAGTAGTGTAGATACCTACTGAAATTCTTACCGTTATTGTAAGGAATTAGGTTTTCTTGTAGGCAACCATATATGTCCATAATTTCTTACACTGTAATGTTTAATGTATATACTATTTTTCTTATAATTTCTGTAACCAATTATATACATACCTCGTAAGGATTTATGTACAAACTTATAACCTAAAGAACCTGTTAGCCTTAAATTAAAGGTTTCACCCTAGAACCTCCCCAGCATACGCGTTGAAGCATTTCATGCACAAGCAAAAAATGTTTATTTAAATGTACAAAAGCTGAGATAAAAACAGGAAACATTCAAATACCCCATTAAATTTCCAGTAACAGGATTATGGCATTAGCAAAGTAACATGTAGCAATGTTATCCACCAGAATTCATAGTTTTGAAAATATGAGGAGAATATTCCTTAATCGTTATTTATACACACCGTAGGGTCAGTGTCAAACTCTTATTTAATAAAAGAAGAACAAACAAAGATTGTGTTGATCTAGCCTTTCAAGCGAAGTGGTGGTATCAGATAAGTTTCATATAAGAGATTAAAATGAACAAAAAAAACAACAAAATTTTGTATACCTAATATGCAATTCACTCATTTTATTTTTTTTGTTAATAAAATGACACGCGGCGTATTCTGATTGGCCCGTGAGAATTTTTTTAACGGGGGTTAATGGAGGAGCATATAAAGTCATAATTTTTAGTTAAGCGGGTAAAAAGTCCCAAAAATACTTTAAGGGCTTACTCAAGAAAAGTTACATAGTGGAGGGGGGCAATGGAGTCATTACGCCTTTTAAAAAAGAAAAAAATTACTTTCAACCAAACATTTGTGTTCATGGGAAAATTAGACAGATCTCACCTACGACTTAGAGTGGAGAGCTGGAGGGTGAAGGTGAGTCGTATTGTGAGTATCATAAGGAAGAAGGACACGAGATTGAGGGTTGCTTAGAGTTTAAGCAGTTGATTCAAAATAAAATGAATAAAAAGAATTGGAGTTCTTTGAGAAAGAAAACAAGGAGTGTATGTTGGACATTTGTGCACTAGAGGAGTCATCCTCTAAGATGGATTATTCTGGAATGAAGCCTTTGGTTATCAAGACTAAGGCAAAAGTTAGTGAACCTGCAAGAGGTGTAACCCCGCGTCTTATAATCAAGGCACCAACCCCGTTTCCATACAAGGACAGTAATTAGGTCCTATGGAAATATGCTTGGACGGTGTCAGCCCCGAAAGAATCACATGTTGAAGAAAAGGTAAAAGAGGAGTCGGTTAATGAAGTGATTCGTTTTACGAGGAGTGGAAGGCTTTACTCCTAGCCGATAATAGAAGATAGAGATGCAGCACAAAGAAAGGCAGCTGCAGAAGAGCCCAAGAAAGAAGATAGTAGAGATTTCTTCAAGGAAAAGCCGCCAGTATACCATGAGTCGGTGAAAGAGTCAGAGGCTCAATAATTCTTGAAGATTCTTAAGCATAGTGAGTACAGTGTGGTGGAGCAGCTTCACAAACTCCTAGCCCGTATCTCTATGTTATCTCTTTTACTAAGTTCTGAAGGTCACCGTGAGGCCTTGCTGAAAATTTTAAACCAGACGTTCGTATCAAAGGAAATCACTACTGACAAGATGGACATGTTGGTTGGTAATATTGTTGTTAACAACGTTATCTCATTCAATGATGAGGAAATACCAGAGGAAGGAAGGGGATTGAGCAAAGCTCTACATATCTCCATAAGATGCAAGGGATATATGCTACCGGATGTCCTTATTGATAATGGGTCAGCCCTGAATATTCTGCCATTAGAAACACTAAAGAAGCTGCCTATAGATAGTTCTCATATGAGAGCATATCAAAATACAGTAAGAGCATTTGACAGAATGCAGAAAGATGCGTTGGGAAAAATTGAAGTGCCCTTGCAGATGGGACCATCAACCTTTGATGTAGAAGTTGTGGTTATGGATATTAGGCCCAATTACAGCTGCTTGCTTGGGCATCCATGGATCCTCACAACAGGAGTGGTCCTATCTATCTTACATTAGAAGTTGAAATTTGTGATTGATGGCCAATTGATAACTGTAGGTACAGAGTAGGAAATTATTGCATTAGTAACCACTGATGCACCCTTTATCGAGATTGATGAGGGTACGCTCGAGTGTCACTTTAGGACATTAGAGCTAGTCAATGCGACCTTTGTTACCGAAGGAAGTATGGTGCCTGAGCCAGAACTATCTAGATGTGCAAAGATGCAAGTGAAGCAAACACTCGGGAAAAGAGCTGAAATTGGAAAAGGATTTGGGAAGAGGCACCAAGGGAGACTGTATCCCGTGGTTATCCCCGCCAAAAATGACTAATTTGGGCTAGGATTCAAACCCAAAAAGTGACAAAGGAATTCAGAAATAAGGAAGCACCAAGAGAGAAGAAAGGCAAGATTGAAAGGAGAGGAAATTGAGTGGAGCCAATGACATTTCTGCCTTTGAGTCATAACTTTAGATCTGGAGGCTTGTTGGATCCGAATGCCCAATTCGATGAGGAGGAGAAAGGAAAGAATGACATGTGTAAAGCATCTGAGAAGCTAAGTATTAATGCTATAATGGATGGGGAAGGAGAAAAAAAGTACTTGTCCAAGATTTGCCCCTGCTCTGAACTCGAAAACTGGACTGCCAAAGAAATTTCTGTAGTCTTTAAGACAGTTTTAGAGTAATTCTTAGAGCCCACCCGTTTGCCTTTAGACCTGAAGGCAATTAGGGATCTTTTGTAAAGGGTCTATGTCAAACTCTATAATTTGAATTTCAATAAAGATTCATTCTCTTTCTTCTAACAAAATCTTGTGTGGCAAACTCTTTTCATAAATAAAACTCAAAGTAAAAAACTAAAAAACAAATCATTCCATTCATCTCTTTTCTCTGTATATATCCCTGTCCCTTTTCTTTACAGGTCTTCAGATATCAATGACCTAAATGACTCCCAGTCCGACACTGAAGTTGATTTTGAATTACCTTTATGCTTAGAGGAAGTCGAGGATGTTGATAATGAAGAAGAATATGACTTGCCCAGAGATCTGCTCAGAATGGTAGAAGAAGAGAAAAAATAGATTCTCCAGTACAAAGAGGAGCTAGAAATACTAAACCTTGGCACCAAAGAAGAAATGCATGAGGTAAAGATTGGCACCACCATTATAGCCAATACTCGATAAAGCCTGATTCAGTTTTTGAAAGAATTCAAGGATATCTTCGCCTGGTCATATCAAGACATGCCGGGTCTCGACACTGACATCGTTGTACATCGGCTTCCTATAAAATTGGGATGCGAGCCTGTGAAGCAGAAGCTTAGGAGGATGAAAGCAGAGATACTCCTGAAAATCAAAGATGAGGTGAAGAAGCAGTTTGACGCAAGATTTTTAGAGATAGCTAAGTATCCAGAATGGGTGGCCAACATTATCCCAGTTCCCAAGAAGGATGGAAAAGTATGTATGTGCGTTGACTATAGGGATCTCAATAGAGCAAGCCCCAAAGACAATTTCCCGTTACCGCACATAGACACATTAGTGGATAACATAACTGGACATTCCCTTTTCTCTTTTATGGATGGGTTTTCTGGGTATAACCAGATTAAAATGTGCCCAGAAGATATGGTAAAGACCACTTTCATAACACTTTGGGGAAATTTTTGTTATAAAGTAATGCCCTTTGGTCTAATGAATGCAGAGGTTGTAACCTCCTTGACCCGGTCTAATCGTAAGACCGAATCGAGTGAGTCACACGGGGAATAATGGAGTAAAACTCGAAAGTTTCACTTCAATAAACAACATTTTTTTCTTTTTATCTTTTCTGAATGCAACATAGTTAACCTAAGTGTGAGAGAAAGCAATAGACAAAATCTCAACTCGATCGAGTGTTAAATCGACATCTGATTGCCCCAAATAGTGTTTAGGGACCATTTTGTAAAAATATCACTAAACAGAGACTTAACTCAAAATTGAAGTTACCATCTTTTAATTAGTCAGGTTTCGATCCACCACATATATTTTCAACTCATATCAACCATCCAAACTCATTGAATTGCACGCATAAGATAATCAAGGACCAAAACGCAAAGATTCAGAACTTCAGAAGATGCCAATTAACCACTTTAACTAACAGGGTATCGATACGCCCAAGCACAGTATCGATACGGTCCTTTGTAATTTCAAAACCCAGATTCCAGTAGCTCAAAACCGTATCGATACGATCCCGGGTAATGATACGCTTAGCAAGTTTCTTCTTTCACTGTATCGATACGGTACATACTGTATTGATACGCCAAGCCTTTTCAGCTTAACCATATTGATACGGTAGCCCATGTATCAATATACCTGGGTACAAAATGTCACTTTTTCTTGATAAACAATCCGTAAACTAATTATAAACCCCTAGGCAAGCTTCTAAAACACATGCAACATATTTAGGTATCGATCCTCAGCAATTAACAACAGAAACATCATCAAACCATGGCATCAATCATCATAGAGAAATCTATAGGCATGCTTCGTAAAACCACATCAAACCAAAGACCACAAACCAAAGTAAAGCATAAACCAAACATAATAGGCCATTTACAATCTCAAAAAGGCAAAACAAACTTGCCAAACCCCCAAACATCAAGGTATCCACCCATTGCCAATTCCATTAATATTAAAATGCTAAAACCATACTTGAGCTTAGAGCGTCGAATAAACCACTGCTCTTGCTTCCTTGCAGCCTGAACAAACTACTTTTCTGCATTGTTAAGAAAAGAGAGCGTAAGCTATATGCTTAGTGAGGGATGCTCAAAACAAAACCATAGCAATGCACTATTGAAAACCATTTACTTATCAAACCATTTTTCCATCACGCTCTTAACAAAAACTCATGCTTTAAAACCCATTAAAGCAAAACCATTAAACTCTTTACACATGTATCATGATATTTCATGCTTTAAACCAAAGCAAATCTCAATGCAAGCTTCACATGCTTAGGCATTCAAAACATATCTCAAGATATAGTCTCAAGTATAAATCTCATTTACAATTTCATTTAAAAACCATGATATATGTAATCTCATATATTGGCATTCAAGTGACCCGGATGGTTGCTTCGCCATCCCTATACACATGGAGCTTGCTGCATTCTCCATAACAAACACATAAGATACGCGGATACTCATTGATGGAGCTTGCTGCTCTCTCCACCTATACTTATGGAGCTTGCTACTCTCTCCATAAGGCGAATCTCATGGTGCTTGCTGCACTCACCATGATTTAGATCCCGTGGTGCTTGCGGCTCTCACCACAATACACTTCGGTTACCTCAACACAATAGTTGCTACGCTAATGTGAAGCCGAATGACACACTCACATGCAAATTTTGCTACATTTTTATAGTGCACTCTCATCCTATTGGTTGACCAATTATATTCGATTATAATAAGCATCATCACTTGCCAATATATACTTTAAAACCATGTTAACCTACTATCTTCCAATGCATCAACATAAGCCATAGCATATCCCATTTTAAATCATAAATCAATGCATAGCATTTTCTCATCAAGATGCAACCTCTTGAAAACCATAAATCAATCTCATGGGATAACATGAATCATTTATCAATTTATAAAAACATGCATAACAGTAGGTAACAAAATCAACTTCAAATCATTAGCATGAACAATTAAAATCATGGGAAAAGCCGAGAACCGAGAGCGAAACATTTCATACTTACTTATGAGCTTAGATTAGTGTTTCAAGCTTAATCTAAACCCCCAAAATATTCCTTTCAAACCTTTAAAAAGCTGTAAACCAATGCCACTCACCAACTACACTTCCCTTGGCTTACCGAGGCGAAATCAACCTTCCAGATCCTCCGCAACACCTTCCGAAGCTATCGAATCATCATCCCCTACTTCTAACCAAGGAAAAGGAGATGACTAATGCGTTACCTTGCTTCAAAATCCCCAACAACACATTCCTCCCTCAACAACCAAGCTTTCGCCTATCAAAAACAACAGAAAACATTGGCGAAACCTTTCTAATACATCTCCAACTATTACCCAGCGAGATTTACACTTAAACAACATCAATTTACATCCAAAAACACCCCCTTAACATTAAAAAACCATCATCAATCAATTAACCCCATAAACAAGCCACCAACCCAAAGATATCAACAACCAAACCTAACAATTTACCTAGTTTAGGGATTCTATTATCAAAATCTCTTAAATCAACATCTCAAATCATCATAATCATCATATTATCTCATTATAAACCTAGCAAAACCAATCAAAAGCAAAGATCTATTGACTTAGGGAAGTAAACCTCAATTAAACCAATTTTCCATAAACATATTACCGAAACCCATTAGAAAACCATCATAAGAGACCAAGAACTTGTGAATTTCAATAAAGAACATGTCATTAGAGGGAAAGAACAAAACATTACCTCTAATGCTGACTTTTTCTTCAATTGCAAAGTTTTACATGGGAAAACAAGGTTTTGTTAAGAAAACATTAAAGAATCATTTAGGATCAAAAAAGACAAATCAAATCAGATATTTACCTTAAATCTTTGAAGAGAAAATGGTTGTTTGGTTGGAGAGAATTTGAGAGAAAGTAAATGAGAAAAGAAAGTAGTTACGTGAAATGTATTTTGAGAAAACAAATTGGTTAATTAATTCCCTCCAATTATTTATTTATTAAAACCATTTAAAACCAGCCAATAAAAGGAAAATTCTTAATTAGACTCTTGGTCAAAGCTCCCTAAAGATTCTAAGCCTTGATCTCTTACAATTTTGTCACTAAAAATAGTTTTACATATTTTATATTTTGGTCACTAGTCCCAAAATGTCAACCTTCCAAAATATATCTTCCTAAATTGATTCCACTAAAATGACTTATATAATAAATAAGGATTTTAAAACATTTCCCCATATTTAATTTTACTCAAAAACTATTTATACTAAATTAATCCCGAAACTAGCCTAAATTGTCGAAACCAGCTCAACGAGCCATCTAGCCTAACACGGCTAACTTCTAGGACCAAAATCGGGGCGTTACAACTCTCCCCATTTAAGAAATTTCGTCCCCGAAATTTACCTGATGGAAAAAGGTAAGGAAACTACTTCTTCATGTCATCCTTCCTTTCCCATGTAGCTTCCTCGACACCTCGGTGTCTCCATAACACTTTGACCAACTCAATGGTCTTCCTACAAAGCACTTTTTTGTCCACATCCAAGATTTTAACTGGTTCCTCATCATATGTCAAATCTGGATTCAACTCAACTTTCTCAACAGGCATAACATGCGACGGATCCGAGCGATACCTCCAAAGCATGGATACATGGAAAACATCATGTATCTTTTCCAACTCAGGCGGCAACCTCAACCTATAAGCAACACGACCAACACGTTCCAATAGCTCATACGGTCCAATAAACCTCGGACTCAATTTACCTTTTCGACCAAACCTCATCTCTTTCTTCCAAGGCGAAACCTTTAAAAACACTTTATCACCAACCTCAAACTCTATCTCCTTACGCTTTAAATCTGCGTAAGACTTCTGACGATGGGAAGCCTCCTTCAAATGATCACAAATGATATTTACCTTCTCTGTTGTTCCCTTAAGCATATCCAGCAAGGAAACCAACATTTTCCCCACTTTTGCCCAACACAAAGACGTCCTACATTTCATTCTATACAAATCCTCATAAGGCGCCATTTGTATACTTGCCTAATAACTATTGTTATAGGCGAGCTCCACCAACGACAACTATTTCTCCCAAGAACCTTGGAATCAATAACACAACAATGAATCATATCCTCCAACACTTGGATAACTCGCTTAGACTGTCCATCCGTCTGAGGATGATAAGATATACTAAAAGTCGACCGCGTACCCAAGGCTTGATGCAAACATTCCCAAAACCTCGCGGTAAACCTCAGATCCCTATCCGAAACTATGGACTTAGGTACACCATGCAAATGCACAATCTCGGCGATATACAAGTCCGCCAACCTGTCCAAGATATACGTCGTATGCACCGCACAAAATGAGCACACTTCGTCAAATGGTCCACAATCACCCAAATTGAATTTTTCTTTGACGAGGTCAAAGGCAAACCGAACACAAAATCCATGGTGATTCTTTCTCACTTCCATCCTGGTATCTTCAACAGTTACAACAACCCGGATGGAAACTGATGCTCAGCCTTCACACGCTGACAAACCAAACACTTACCCCCAAAATCAGCAACATCCCTTTGCAGCCCAACCCAATAGTACTAATCTTTTAACCCATGATACATCTTGGTACTACCAGGATGCATAGCAAAAGGACTACTATGCGCTTCCTTCAAAATAGTGCGCCTCAAATCAACATCTTCCGGCATAACTATTCGTCCCTTAAAGCACAAAACACATCATCATTAAAGCAAAAATCCGTCGGATTACCCTCCCCAATGTCTAAAACATGCGATACCAACGAATCATCGCGCAACTGCTTTTCCTTGATCAATTGAATCAAGGAAGGTTTCACTTGCAACTTAGCCACTAACCCACCATCACGCGATACACTCAACCGCGCAAACATGGCCCTCAACTCCACAACCATCTTCCTACTCAAGGCATCGACCACCACATTTGCCTTACCCGGATAATACTCAATCAATAGATTATAATCCTTAGGAAACTCCAACCATCTCCGTTGCCTAAGATTCAACTCCTTCTATGACATCAAATACTTCAAGCTTTTATGATCTGTATACACCATACATTTCTCACCATATAGGTAATGTCGCTATATCTTCAATGCATACACCACCGCAACCAACTCAATATCATGCGTGGGATAGTTGCGCTCATGCACCTTTAACTGCCTCGATGCATAAGCCACCACCCTACCATCCTGCATCAACATATAACCTAACCCCACATAGGATGCATCGCTATAAATCACAAACTCTTTTCCTGATTTGGGCTGAATCAAGATTGGGGCTTGTGTCAAAGCTTCCTTCAGCTTCTCAAAAGCTTGCTGCCTTGCCTCTGTCCACTAGAACTTAACATCCTTTTATAACAACTTGGTTAACGGGGCATCAATTTTAGAGAAACCATCCGCAAAGTGATGATAATAACCCGTTAAACCCAAGAAACTGTGAACATCCGATACCGACTTAGGTTGTTTCCAACTTACAACTGCTTCAATTTTCTGAGGATCCACATGAATCCCTTCAACCGACACAACATGACCAAGGAACACCACCTCTTTTATCCAAAACTCACATTTACTTAACTTTGCATAAAGCTGATTGTCCAACAAGGTCTGCAAAACAATTCGCAAATGTTTATCATGATCCTCCTTGGTACGAGAGTACACAAGGATGTCATCAATAAACACCAGCACAAACTGATCCAGGAATTCATGGAACACTCTATTCATCATATCCATAAAAGTTGCAGGTGCATTCGTCAACCCAAACAGCATCATTAAGAATTTCATAATGTCCGTAACGGGTGCAAAATGCTATCTTTGGCACATCTTTATCCTTCACTTTCAACTGGTAGTATCCCAATCTCAAATCTATCTTGGAAAACACCGTAGCACCACGAAACTGATCAAATAGATCGTCAATTTGAGTAAAGGATACTTGTTCTTTATCGTCAACTTATTTAGTTGCCGATAATCGATGCACATTCTCATAGTGCCATCTTTCTTCTTCACAAACAACACCGGAGCTGCCTAAGGTGACACACTAGGCCGAATGAAACCACAGTCTAACAACTCCTGAAGTTGCGTCTTTAACTCTTTTAACTCCTTGGGTGCCATATGTTACGGGGCAATGGACACCGGAGCCGTATCTGAATACGTCTCGATACAAAACTCTACCTCCCTATCCGATGGCAAACCAAGCAACTATTCCGAAAACACTTCCGGATAATCATAAACTGTTCAGATATCTTGAGAATGTGCTTCCTTCATATTTGGATTCATGACATGCACCAAGTATGCCTGACATCCCCCTTTCATCAACCATTGCGCCTCAATTGCTGAAACAACTTTGGATAAGAATTTAACATTCTCACCCACCACCACAACTTCATAATCATTGGCAAGCTTCAACAAAAACACGCTTGCTTTCATAATCTACCACAACCCTATGCTGAGACAACCAATCCATCCCAAGAATGACATCAAAGCCATAGAAAGGTAACTCTATCTTATCAACGACAAACACATGTCCTTGAACCATCAACAGATATCTCCTAAACAACTTCCTAACCACAACTGTCTTACCAAAAGAACTAGTCACTTGCATACCTACATCCAAAAACTGAACCGGTATGTCAAGCAACTGCGCATGCTCATGCAAGATGTATGAATGGGTGGAACCAGAATCAATCAAAGAAAGTAATGGCAAGGATTGCAAAGTAAAGGTATCTGCGATCACATCCGTGTCATTCCTTTCCTCATGGTTTACATACACCCTAGCCGATCCACCTCCCTCAGGCTGAACTGCCACAACATGAGCCACATTCCTCTAACCATCCTCCCTACGCTGAAAATTACCTCGGCCGCGCCCAAGGCCCCTTTGAGGCTCAACAGCATGCACCAGTGCCTGTCCAGCTAATTGAGGACAATCACGCATCATATGACCTTGCGAACCACAATTCCAACAACCTCTAGATTACCCCAACACTCTCTAGGATGTCGCCTACCACAACGAACACACTCAGGTGTACGAACCCCTACGTACTGACCCAGCTGACCTTAGCCCATGTTACCTCCACCATGCCTCTGATTCGGAAGGAACCTTCTATCCCGCTGCCTCTTACTATATTCTTTAGCACCACCAAACTCAGCAACTCTCTTTTTGGAACTAGAATTCCCTGGGCGAGAGGACAAACACAAACTCTGTTCAATGTCCTTGGCGCGAGTGACCAAGACATCAAAGTCTAAGTACTCAAAAGCTAGCATATAAGTCTTCACTTCCTTCACTAAACCATATCGAAATCGATCACATCTTTTCTGTTCATCGAGAACCACTTCAAGGGCACACTGGCTCAACCTGACAAACTGAACTTGATACTCCGAAACTGACATATTTCCTTGTACCAAGGCCATGAACTCTCGCTTCTTCTCATCTTGATAGCGAGTACCCAAATACTTCCTTCGGAAAGCAGCTTCAAAAAATTCCCATGTAACATTCACAGGTTCTATCCCGCGATAGTGGTAGTCCACCGCGAATAAGTATTACCCTGGAGCAAAGAAACTATACAACCCAACTTACGCACATCCGTGCACTCCATCTGTCCAAGAATCCTTGAGTACTCTTAAACCTTGCCTTGGAACCCTCCAAAGATAAACCTCTAAACTCAGTACCTCTCAGAACTACGTAAGCGTTCCAAAGGCAAACCAGGATTAGCTATAAGTTATGGCACAACTGCATGCATACCCACCACCGCAGCCTGAAACGCTCCGACAATGGCCTGAATCAATGCTATCATGTCTCCCACAACATGACCTTAAGCTCTAGGAGGTCCAGCACCTCCTGCACCAACTCTCGCTTTGACTCCATCACCAACCGGAAGAGGAGGCAGTATATCCTCATTATGATGTTCTTCCACCATATTACGCACATTCATCTTTTGCTCTCGTCCCGGTCCCATATGAAAACGTAATGAACCTCTAGCATGTAAAATGCAACATTAAAAACAATTAGGCCAACAAGAAGCAAGGGTCCAAGTCGCTCAAATTTTTTTAAAACAATTCTCTTTACACCAATAGTAATAGTGGCAATGGATACCCCAATATTTAACCCTAAATCATCATATAACATATCAGATAATCATTCTATCGAACACCATACATATCAAACATCAAGAATTCAACCATCACACCTCCCAATTTTTTGTAAACCTGGCTCTGATACCAACAAATATAACCCCCATTGGCCCGGTCTACTCTCAAGACCGAATCGAGCGAGTCACACCGGGAATATTGGAGTAAAACTCAAAAGTTTCACTTCAATAAACAACCATTTTTTTCTTTTTATCTTTTATAAATGCAACATAGTTAACCTAAGCGTGAGGGAAAGCAGCAAACAAAATCTCAACTCGATCAGGCGTCAAATCAACATTCGATTACCCCAACTAGCGTTTAGGGACCATTTTGTAAAAATATCACTAAATAGGACTTGAATCGAAATTGAAGTTACCATCTTTTAATTAATCAGGTTTCGATCCACCACATATATTTTCAACTCATTTCAACCATCCAAACTCATTGAATTGCATACACAAGATAATCAAGGACCAAAACGCAAAGATTCAGAACTTCAGAAGATGCCAATTAACCACTTTAACTAACAGGGTATCGATATGCCCAAGCACAATATTGATACGGTCCTTTGGAATTTTAAAACCCAAATTCTAGTAGCCTAAAACCGTATCGATACGGTCCTAAGTATCGATACGCTTATCAAGTTTCTTCTTTCACTGTATCGATACGGTACATACTATATTGATACGCCAAGCCTTTTTTAGCTTAACCGTATTGATATGGTAGCCCACGTATCGATATGTCTGGGTACAAAATGTCACTTTTTGCTCGATAAACAATCCGTAAACAAATTATAAACCCCTAGGCATGCTTCTAACACACAAGCAACATATTTAGGAATCGATCCTCAGCCATTAACAACAGAAACATCATCAAACCATGGCATCAATCATCATAGAGAAAGCTATAGGCATATTTCCTAAAACCACATCAAACCAAAGACCACAAACCAAAGTAAAACATAAACCAAACATAATAGGCCATTTACAATCTTAAAAAGGCAAAACAAACTTGCCAAACCAGGGAGTTCCATAAAACATACACTCCCAAAACATTAAGGTATCCACCCATTGCCAATCCCATTACTATTGAAATGCTAAAACCATACTTGAGCTTAGAGCGTCGAATGAACCACTACTCTTGCTTCCTTGCAGCCCGAACAAACTATTTTTCTGTATTGTTAAGAAAAGAGAGCATAAGCTATATGCTTAGTGAAGGATGTTCAAAACAAAACCATAACAATGCACTATTGAAAACCATTTACTTATCAAACCATTTTTCCATCATGCTTAACAAAAACTCATGCTTTAAAACCCATTAAAGCAAAACCATTAAACTTTTTACACATGTATCATCATATTTCATGCTTTAAACCAAAGCAAATCTCAATGCAAGATTCACATGCTTAGGCATTCAAAACATATCTCAAGATATAGTTTCATGTATAAATCTCATATACAATTTCATTTAAAAACCATGATACATGTAATCTCATATATTGGCATTCAAGTGACCAGATGCTTGCTTCGCCATTTATTAAGTGTTCAAAAGTAATATTTTTATAACCCTATTTACTCATATTATTGTTAGACTTAAGCTCGTTTTAGTTGCATTATTAGGCATTCATGCATGTTTTCATGATTTCATTCACCGTCATGCTTGATTTCATAATTTAGTTGATTTTGCGGAAAAAAGTACTACTGGTGTGTGTTTTTGTGTGTGCAAGATCTAATTGCCCAAGCGAGTAGGAGATTGCTGTGGCAGCAAAGGAAGGAAACTGAAGGATCTGCCAAAGCAATCAAAGCTGCTTTTCAAATGCCAAACTGGAGGTCTGCCAAGTCAATCGAAGCTGTTTTCTACATGCCATGCTGAGCAGATTGCTGAAGCATGCAGGGACAAATCCACCTCATTAGGGATAAGAACGAAAAGAAAGAGATAAATCCCAAAGATTTGAATTTCCATGCTGCATTTAATGAAGATTTAAATTCAGATTTATGAGGAGTTATTGGAGATCAAAGGGAGATTAAATTCCAAGAGTTTTAGGAAAAGTTTTTGTTTAATTAATATACAATAAAAGAGATCTATTTCTTTTATTGTATTTAATTCCAACTTAATTTCCTCCTCAAGAAAGACTTTGACCTAGCCATCTCCTATATAAAGAGGCCCTACCGCCTACTTGGAGGCGAGTTGGATTGAGAGGTGCGATTGGGAGAGAAAATTAGGGCGGCTCGACATCTTCTTATTTTTTCTTCTTTGTTCCATTAGATTCATGTTTAGGGATTTTATTCTTGAGTTTATTTTGTGCCCAACCATGAACTAAACTTATTTGGCTTGGGTTATTGTGTTTTTGTGGTTGTGAGAACGATTGGATTTGTTTAGGTGTTGAGTTTGCAATTTTACTTCAAAGTTTGTTCATTCTTGGTTCTTAAATTCTTCGAGTGAATTGGGAGAGGATCTTATGAATTCATCCATTTATCTAATATCGGGAGAGTTAGATTCAAGAAACGAATGAGCATGGTTTTCACATAATCGATCGATGGTGAAGACTAATTCGACTTAGAGATAAGTTGCGAATTTCAACAGCTAAAAGAAGCGCAAGATAGGTTATTGTCCACCCTTGGTTCACGCAGGGATGTATTATCAATGCATGCACAATTATAGTGTTTGAGTTAGGGATAACGAGAAACCATTGAAGAATGCTTCGCCAAACTTTGAAGGTTGTCGCCTAGTTGCCCAGGCAATCGCTCGAGTCCCAATTGCCCAGGCAATCGCAGAACTGTCCAGGCAATCGCAGAATTGCCCAGGCAATCCGACTGGATTTAATTGCTGAAGCGATTGAGCTACTCTAGCACTCAATTACCACGACAGTCCATTCGATTATCACACCACGACTCACGATAACCTGGCCTACTCTTTCTTATTCGTTCACATCTTTCTTTTATTTAATTGATCTTTTATTTTCTTGTTAATTAGAACTCCTACAATCACCTATTTGTGTTTTTACTTTCAGTGGGAGAGGTTAGATTCTTGAAGTAGCACCAATCCCTATGGAGACGATACTCGATACTTATCATATCACTTTATTACTTGCGACGTGTATACTTGCACCGTTTGTGCAGCACTTAATACGCACAACAAGTTTTTGGCGCCGTTGCCGGGGATCGAACCCGGGTCACCCGCGTGACAGGCGGGTATACTCACCACTATACTGGAGCGACAAGTCACCTGAAGAAGTGATAGAGATCCTGAACCGTCTTCCAAGAATGATTATCAGTTCCTAACCACCCGCAGGGAATAGTTAGACGCAATGCCACAATAAATGAGCTTGATTCATTGGGATCTATTTCTGCACAATTGGCCGCATTGACCAATATGGTTAAGAACATGCAGCGGCCTAGCAACACACATGAGATCAAGGTAGTAAATTCAATTTTTGATTTATGTAATGGTAACCATGATTCTTCTGAGTGTTCGCAGAACCCAGAATCTAGCTTTTACGATGGAAACTACAACCGGAACAACAATGTGATGTGCAACACATACAATCCAGCCTGGAGGAAGCACCCTAATTTTCATGGAGCAACCCAAACAACACCATCAATCAAAACAGTCAGAATACACAAGCATCGGGATTCCAGCAGAACATGCCACGACAACAGATGCCACATCAACATATGCCACAACAACAATCGACTCCATCTAGTTCTTTGGAAAATTCTCTCAATGCTTTCATGTTAAAAATTGAATCTTATATGGTAAAGAATAGTGATTTCATGAAGAATATTGATGCTTTTATGAACAAGACAAAGATTAGATTGCAAAACCAAGAGGCGACCCTAAAGTCATTGGAGACACAAGTAGGGCAATTTGCTCAGAACTTGAACATAAGACCAATGGGCTGTTTACCTGGTGAGCAGTGTAAAGTAATCACCACCCAGAGTGGACTAAAGCTTAATGATGCACTTGCCCAGCCAATAAACCGACTAGGAGAGCAACCCCTTATCTAGACAGATGAATCCAGGAACAAAGCCTCCAATAAAAATGACAAGTCAGAAATTGCCAAGGAAACTCCACATGCTCGTGCCTTGGAAAGCCATGATGCCAATGGAATGCCAGATACCCATGACTCGGCAATACCCGATGCCATCACCTCGGTAACCAAGCATGCCTTGGTAAGTCCTGATGCATCGGTAATTCCTCAAATCAAATTCCAATACAAAGAACGGATTGAGGACATCCGACTTACACCACCATTCCCACAAAGGTTGAAACGACAAAAGCAAGAATACCAATTCAAGAAGTTCCTTGACATCTTGAAGCAAGTCCACATCAACTTACCATTGGTTGAAGCAATAGAGCAAATGCCGAACTATGCGAAGTTCCTTAAAGACATCGTCTCCAAGCGAACAAGGCTAGGAGAATTTGAAACTGTTGCTATAATGGAAGGATGCATGACCATGTTGCACAATCGAATGCCACCCAAGCTTAAAGATCCCGACAGTTTCACAATACCATGTTCGATTGGAAACCACTATGTTGGGAAAACATTATGCGATCTTAGAGCAAACATAAATTTGATACCCAATCAGTCTTCCAAAAAGTGGGAATCGGGAAGGCAAGGCCTACAACAGTTATGCTACAGCTTGCTGACAGATCCTGTAACATCCCTCACCTGAGTTAGGAGTAACCCGACCAAGGAGTGTTAAAATAAGCAAACAAGAATTCACACAAGAGTACAAGCTATTTAAAACTTTTGAACTCATCATATTAGATGAGTTACTTGCTTAACAAGAAATCCAAACAATCATCAAGAACATGCTTTTCAAACATTATAGCTTACCAAATATAGATATAGGCCTCCAAGTATCAATCAAGGAGGTATAACACAATCCCTTATACATGTAGGCAATCGAATACACTCAAGGCAAGAATCAATTTCATTTCAAGTTTATTCAAATATGCGCAGCTTTGATCTAATTAAAGACAATGTAAAACAAGGTTAAAATGTCATATTCATGTCAAGTTAACTAAGCATAATCTTCTAGCAATTTACATTCAAGACAAGGTTACATATAATGTTGGTTACTAGACATGGTCACCATTGTATTCATTCGAATCATAACACCATCAACATGCCTTCAAGAAAGCTTAACATCAACTAGCAATCATGACTAACTTATCATGACCTTAATTACTTAAACTAGAATCAACCTAATCAACCAAGTGATCAATTCGAATAGAACATACAAGAGTTAAGCACATAGTGTCCCATTGTTAAACACATTCAAATATAACTAGATCATGTAACCAAGTTCCATTCTTCATATTCAACAAGTCATGCTTAAATCATTCACATAGCATCAGGTTATCATGGCATCAAACATTGCCAGCCAAGTCTTTACAAGCTTCTAAAGGTCAAGGCCATATATATACTAACCTCAAAATAAACAAAATGCATGATCTATCTTAATTATGTACATATCTAAGTGCCACCAACTAGGAGAGTTACAAAATAGAATCGAAGTCATACATCTAGCTCTGCTTGTATCTTGCTTCAAGCTCCAGGAAGATAGTTTTAAGATCTCTTTAAACCTGTGGTTTGGGAAGGATGGAAACAAGAGTGATAAGTACATAATGTACTTAGTGAGATAGCAACTATTTACTAGCCAATTATCAAGTTTAGGAAGTCTTAAATCAAGTATAACCTGGCTAAGGTTTGAGCATGTGAAGTTAAGTCTAACATAAGGTTTCAAGTGTTTCAAGACAAGTAGGGAGTCAAGTAGCCATGTATAGCTATTACCATTTATACACATCATCACAAGCACAAGAACATATAATTAGGCCTCCATTTCAAGTAATATACACTACTTCATGCTTCAATACCATTCGAACAACAATTAACAAGAAGGTTGTTTCCATTTCAAGTTGGATCGAGTACTATATCAAGACAAGATGCATGTTTAAGCATATCAATTCGAGTATGATAACTTTTCAATTATCATATAAGCGAGAAATTTCAAGGTATCTAGTCAAGTATCATTCAAGCTTTAGGCCATGCATTTCTTTCTTGCTCATTCATTTTAGATTAGGTTAGGCCTTGGTACATAGTTATGTCTAGGTAATCGAGTCACCAACCAAACTGTCGCCAAAAAAAGAAACTGGTCATATTACCCTCCTACTATCGCCAGTGACCATAATACACATCCCTCCTACCGTCGCCAAATAAGGGCCTTGGCCCAGGACCGTAGTCCACCCAATCACAATGAGCTCTAGACTCTATGGCATGCCATCCTACCTATGACCAACTAGCAACCAAGGCTTTATTTGAATTACTTGTCAATTAAGTAAGTTTCAAGATTTCAAGTTAAGGCAAGTACTCACAACAAGATCATGGCAAGTTAGTAGCTTATTCAAGCATCCCTTTCAAGTGTTTATCTATCAAGATCAAGATAGCCCTTAGGCCATTCGAGCCTTAGCTCAATATATCATGCATTCATTATAATTCAAACAAGCTTGTGTTTCAAGTTATCATAGCATCAAGCAAGATTATGTCTAAGCATATTTGATTCATTCGATTAGGTCAATACAAGAACCATAGAAGATCAATCCATTGTTACATGATCCATTTGCATTATTAAATCATATATCAAGCATATCTTACTACCAAGTTTCCATTTAAGTCATTCTTCCTTTAATTCATTTCCAAGCATAGTTTAGATTCATTTCATAACATAAACATATCAATGGAATAGTAATTGTGCATATTTGGTTAAGACCTCCTAACCCTATGTAAAAACTACACTCACAATACTCCAACCTAGTTTTGATCCTTGATCCAAATTCCTTTTTGCTTGTTACTAGGTTGCCCAACTCTATCTTCTTCAACAAGATCCACTCCTTGTTATAACACACATCCAATATAATGGAATCAAAATCAACAACCAAACAATACATTTCAATCAATCCAAGTTCACAAGAAACTAGAGTCAAGCATTGTATTTCAATAATCAAGCAATTTAAGCATTTTCATTCATGTTATCTTAGCCATTGTATAACATGGAAAAACAATTTCATCCTTTCAATCTTATTACAACATTTTTTACCTGTTCTTAAACTGCCCAAAACAGTCCCATTTTAACTATATTTACAATTTTTTACAAAATAGTCCCCAACAGTCCTAATTTTTGCTAAAACAGTCCACTAAAATAGTTTGCAATTACACCATTCTATTTGTTCTACAAATCAATCCAATTTGTGGTTTTCTCATACAATTCATGTTAACAAACTTTTAATCTAACTTCCCCTGTTTTTAAGTCACTATTTCCAGCCCCTAATTCATACAATTCAGTCCCTAAATCATTCATGGTTTCGATTCTAGTACCCATTTCATATACATCACAACAAGCATCTTAAAATAGTCCAATTGATCATTATTCAAGCAATTCGATCCAGCAAGCATTTAAATTGACTATCCCCTATTTTTAGTTCATAATTTTCAGCCCTCAATTCTGTCAAAACAGTCCAACATTTATCAATTCTTTCAAAACAGTCCCTAGTTAGCCATTTAACAATCAAATGTGACTAGTTTCATCTTTAAGCTCAATTTTCACTATCCAATCAAGATTTTAAATTGATTAACATCTTAATTTAACATGTTTCTAAATTTATAGAAAGCGTTTTACTCAATTCAAGTCCCAATTCATACAATTCGAATTACCTTATCAAGTTACATGATCAATCAAGCAATGGTTTCATTCATGTACATATACCATTCGGTCAAGCATAGTTTCATCCTATTTTCAATAGTATTTCAACCACATTCAAGCTACAATTCAAGGTAGTCTCAAGCATAACATCTAACATACAATTCTATGAATCCAAGTTCAATTTTTATCATCCAACATTCATTCGAACAAGTTGCTAAGGAGGAAGGACTTAGAAATCACTTACAATCTTCCTAGCTTATCCAATTACATGAAAATAGGATCATATGCAAGCTTCCAATCTCTAAAACGGTGGCTTTTCTTTTCCTTAAGGAGTTGATAGGGTTTCGGCGAAGGTAGGAGAAAGGATGAGTGGAGAAGATGATAGGAAGATGGACACCTATCCAAGTTGTTATCACTTGGCTTGGCCGAATGCCTCTACTTGGCAATCAAGGGTCTAATTACTTCATAAATCCTTAGTTATACATTCTAGTTGCATGCAAATCAACATTTAAACATAGTTACTAATTGGTCATCATGATTCAGCCATTTAATTATCAAATCCATCTAATTTGGTCACTAGATTTAATCAATTCTTCTAATTTGTAGAATGTTTGTACAATTAAGTTCTAATTAGTTTGTGACATATTACTAGGCCATGATTTGGGGTATTACAAATCCTATGTGCATCCAGATGGAAAAATCGAAGATATACTGGTAAGAGTTGATAAATTTATTTTCCCGTTGATTTCATTATTTTGGATTGTGAAGCAGATGAGTTCGCACCCATTATCCTTGGGAGACCCTTCTTAGCTACATGAAGAACGTTGATTGATGTTGAAAATGGAGAACTCACGATGAGGGTGAATGACCAGCAAGTCAAGCTGAATGTATTCTAGACCCTAAAGCATGCCGACGATCTAGAAGAATGTCAATTACTCCACGCTACAACCGAATTTAATTTTGACGTGGAAGAAAATTGCCAAGGAGAATTACCTCGAAAATTACATTGCCCAGGCAATTGAACCTGAGGAGTTTGAAGAGCTGAACGATAACGAACCTGAGAAAGCCAATTGGATGGTAAGTCGTTCAGGTAAGTATTTTGAACCATTGGACTACTCAGGTAAGGAGGGTAAAATCGAAAAACCTCTATTAAGCAACCTCCCATTCTTGAGTTGAAACCAATTCCAGGGCAATTGAAATATTCTTACTTAGGAATTAATAATACATTGCCTGTAATTATTTCTTCTAAGTTGCAGTCTGAACAGGAAAAGAGGTTGACCGACATTTTGGCATTATACAAAAAGGCAATAGGATGGACAATTGCTAACTTGAAGGGAATTAGCCCGACAGTTTGTATGCACAAAATTCTATTGGAGGATGATTATAAACTGACAATTGAGACACAAAGGAGGCTTAACCCTGCTATGAAGGAAGTTGTGAGGAAGGAAATCATCAAATGGCTTGATGCCGGCATCATCTATCCTATCTTCGATAGTACATGGGTAAGCCCGATACAATGTGTACTGGAAAAAGAAGGTATAATTATGGTAAGCAACGAAAGCAATGAACTAATCCCAACTAGGACTGTGACCGGTTGGAGGGTTTGTATGGATTACCGCAAGCTAAATAAATCTACTAGGAAAGATCACTTTCCTTTGCCATTATTGACCAAATGCTTGACCGACTTGCAGGTAAATCTTTTTATTGTTTTCTTGATGGTTACTCATGTTATAACCAAATTGCCATAGCACCCGATGATCAGGCAAAGGCCACTTTCACATGTCCGTATGGTACCTATGCTTTCTGAAGGATGCCGTTTGGATTATGTAATGCTCCGGCAACTTTCTAGAGATGTATGATGGTAATTTTCTCTGACATGGTGGAAGATTTCTTGGAAATTTTTATGGACAATTTTTTGGTATTCAGAGACAACTTCGACAATTGCCTCGATAATTTGGAGAAAGTGCTAACAAGATGTGAAGAATCTGATCTAGTACTCGATTTGGAGAAGTGCCACTTTATGGTAGATGAAGGCATAGTGCTCGGTCACAAGATCTCAACGAATAGGTAAAATATTTTATGTGATTTACTATGCTAGTAAAACTCGTAATGCAGCTCAAGTGAACTACACCACTACAGAGAAAGAGTTACTAGCTGTAGTTTTCGCTTTTGATAAATCTCGTTCATACTTGATCGGGACCAAGGTAATTGTTCATACTGACCATTCGGCAATTAAGTACCTTTTTGCCAAGAAAGATGCCAAACCTCGTTTAATTCGTTGGATTTTACTTTTACAAGAGTTTGACATTGAAATTAAGGACAGAAAAGGTACCGAGAACCAAGTCCCCGACCATTTGTCACTCCTAAAATGAGGAAAAGATGATGACACAAACGTGGAAATCCATGATGCATTCCTAGATGAGTAGTTGTTAATCACCCAAGCAACCCCCACTATCGATGCCCAGGCAACCGTAGTAGGGACTGCCTCGGCAATACCTGTGGAAACAACAGTAGCAATTGCCTTGGTAATTCCATGGTATGCAGAGTTAGTGATTTTCCTTGTTAGTGGCATTTTACCTCATGATCTTACTCACCAGGGAAGAAGCAGTTATGACGTGATGCTAAGCATTATTTTTGGGACGAGCCTCTTTTGTTTAAATAATGTGCAGATCAGGTTATTAGGCGATGCATCCCCGAGGAAGAGCAACAAAACGTGCTTCGACAATGTCTTTCATCACCCTATGGAGGTCATTTTGGAGGCATTCACACTGCGGCCAAAGTCTTGCAATCTTGTTTCTATTGGCCAACACTTTACAAATATGCTCAAGACTTCTACAAGAGGTGTGATCGATGTCAGCGAACAGGGAATATTTTACGCCAACACGAGATGCCACTACAAAATATCCTTGAGGTCGAGTTGTTTGACATGTTCGGGATCGATTTCATGGGACCCTTCCCATCCTCATTCAGCAATGTATACATCCTACTTGCCGTAGACTACATGTCTAAATGGGTAGAAGCAGCTGCAGTTCCCAGCAACGATTCCAAGTATGTGCAGAAATTCTTGCAAAAAAACATATTCACACGATTTGGGGCACTAAGGCCAATTATTAGTGATAGAGGCACCCACTTCGACAATAGGCCAATTGCCACAATGCTGGAGCGATTTGGAGTGACGCACAAAATTGCCACGCATATCATCCACAGACAAATGGGCAAGCTAGAATTTCTAATCGTGAATTGAAGGTTATCCTTGAAAAAGTGGTCAATCCTTCTTGAAAGGATTGGTCGGTAAGAATTGATGAAGCACTATGGGCCTATCAAACATCATTCAAGACGCCTTTAGGCATGTCACCTTACAGACTTGTCTACGACAAGACTCGCCACCTACTGGTAGAGATCGAACACGAGGCTTATTGGGTGATCAAAACTGTCAACATGGATTGGGAGAGTGCTGGAAAAAGCAACTACTGGACCTTAACGAAATTGAAGAATTTCATGCCTTAGCTTACGACAATGCAAGAATCTACAAGGAGAAAACGAAGCGTTGGCATGACAAGAAGCTATTGCCGCGGTAATTTTTGCCCAGGCAATTATTTCTTCTCTTCAATTCTCGGTTAAAACTCTTTCCGGGAAAATTGAAATCAAGATGGTTCGGGCCTTTTGAAGTCATCAAACCTTTCTCCCATGGTGCCGTGATAATTAAGTCCACCATTGATGGACACGAGTTCAAAGTTAACGGACAAAGATTAAAGCATTATGCCGGCAACCATGTTGAGCACAACAAGGAAGTGGTTACTTTAGGAGATGCATAACCATGCTCTCCTTTAGTATTTCTTATTTATTTTTATTTTTAATTTTAGACTTATTTTATTTTTAGATTTATTTTTAGGATGAAAGTATGTTTTTAGTTTAATTTTTATTCTTTTTATCTTTATCTTTCCACATTTTTCTTTGTTTTTGATTCCACAACCACAATCACCATGGCCAAGAACATCAAGACAATTCCTCACCAACTAAGGAACAAGAAGTGCCAAAGAAAGCCCCAATAGCGAAGCTTGCCCGGGCAACAAAAGTTGCCTCGGCAATTCCTGATGCCTCAGCAAGTCCTGATGCCCAGGCAGCTAAACCCTATTTCGGCAACTGAGGATGCCACGACAACTGCCGCACAAGAGGAAACACCATCCATACGCATTCAACCATCACGAATCCGCAAACGAACCAAGCAATTGTCACGAAGGAAACACATCATTCAAGGTGACGACCTTTCCGACTAACTCATTTGCATTTAGGTTGCATATGTTACTTGTCATGCCTTTGATTGGATTTAATTGCTTGAACTTGTTGAATATCCAATGATGAAGTTTTTCCACTGCACTTAATTGAAAGAACCTTTAAATTTTAGGATTGCATGAAAAGAACGTAGAATTTTACTATGATGCTAAATATTATGAACACGGTTGTGGCTTGTTGATTGAAAGAAACTTGATGAACTTCCTTTGCTTAAAATTTGGGTAAATTTAAATTTAAAATTAAAAGTTAATTCTTGCTAGAGGTGCCCAAAACTAGCTCTAGTAGTTGCAAATTAAAGATATTGCTAGAGGTGTCCAAAATTGGCTCTAGTCGACAAAAAAATTAATTAAATGAATTAAATTTAAAATTAAAAGTTAATTCTTGCTAGAGGTGCCCAAAACTAGCTCTAGTAGTTGCAAATTAAAGATATTTCAGAATGTCTGGCCGAAGCTGCCTAATGCGCAGACAAAGTGTTATCAGAACATGGTTGACATGTTCAAGCACTTTATGGCATCCATGAGGGCCGATATGGTGGTGTAACCAACCCCACCAGTTGTCCATCATGCTCGGCCCCCTATTGAAAAGTTGGCCTCGCTTCGGGCATACACTTTCATAGAGTACTGGCTGGATAACACGTTGAGAATCTTGAACAAGCAATTACAGTGTTCTGATGATCACAAGTTGAAGTGTGCCCTTGCATTGTTAGCTGATGAAGCACTTCAATGGTGGGAGACCACTATTGTCACCGTCCCTGAAGAAACTGTCACGTGGGAGTTCTTCCTTCAAGAATTCTGAAAGAAATATATTAGCGAATACTACCTTGCAGAGAGGCGTAGTATCTTTCTTCATTTGAAGCAAGGCGGTTGACCTATCGAGCAGTATATCCACGATTTTTGCAAGTACTTCTGATATGGTACGGAGTACATCAAGAAGGAGGAAGAAAAATACAAGATGTTTATTGCTGGGCTTAATGATGAGTTACGCCCTATGTTCACTTCTTTGGGTATCACCGACTTCCAAGACCTTGTAAACTGAGTTAAGGCCACTGAAGCTGCACAGAGGGCTCAGAGATCAGGTGGATCTAACAAGGCAGAGAAGAGGTTCAGAGATGATTCTCGGCCTCCTAGGTGGAACAAAAAGAATATACACTAAGGTCCCAAGCAGAATATGTACTCACAACCTTCCCGATCTGGGAACATTGAGAAACCTCAGACTATAATGCAATCTTTTGCTAAGACAATCTCAGTTGAGAGCATTGGAGGCTCCAATCAAAGTTTACAGAATCCAGTTTGCAACTACAGCCAGAAACGACACCCAGCGGGCTAGTGTCGTAAGCAGACTGGAGTGCTTTCTATTATGGTGAACAAGGACATTTTATCCGTGATTGTTCTCTTGGTGCAACCAAGTCTACGACTACACCGACAAGTACTGCAACCCCTACCTAGTCATTTCGAGGTAAGGGGTCAAGGAAAGGTTCGTCAGGAGCTATAGGAAGACCTAGTGGCTCTAGCAAGGCACCGAGTAAGCAACAATCCAAGACTCCTACTCAGATATATCATGTGAGGAGCAGGGAAGAGGAAGATGAGCTTGATGTAATTGCAGGTATCATTGAACTGTACTCCTATTCTTTATATACATCGATTAACCCTAGCTCTACACATTCATTTATAAGCACTAAATTGGTTAAGAAGCATGAAATGACTAGTGAACCTATAGCATCGAGAATCTATGTAACTAATCCATTGGGTGATTGTATCACCATAAGCCTTGTGTGTAAGAATTTCCCTTTAGTGATTCAAGGGATTCCTTTTGTGGCCAACCTATTGGCCCTACCGATACATGAGTTTGATGTGATACTGGTCTAGATTGGCTTAGTGAGCATCAAGCATGGTTGGATTGTAGCAAAAGAAAATAGTATCTCCGAGGCCTTGGCAAGGAGAGTATTGTGTTGATGAGTTCAAGAAATCCTTCCTTGTATGCTTTGACAATAGAGGCTAACGATGGGCCACAGCAATCGGATGTTGACGCGATGTGTGAATTTCCCGATGTCTTCCCTGATGAACTCCCAGGTTTACCCCCAACCCATGAGGTTGAATTGGGCATCGACGTGCAACCTGGAACTGTTCTAGTATCCATTACACCCTATCGAATGACATCCATTGAGCTGAAAGAGTTGAAACCCATATTTAAGATTTGCTTGATAAAGGCTTCATTCAACCGAGTTCCTCACCCTGGGAGCTCCGATTCTCCTTGTGAAGAAGAACGATGGTTCTATAAGACTATGTATTGATTACCGATAGTTGAACATGGTGACCGTCAAGAACAAATACCCATTGCCAAAGATTGATGACCTATTTGATCAACTCAAGGATGCCACTATGTTTTCCAAGATCGACTTAAGGTCTGGCTATTATCAAATGAGAGTTAAAGAATGTGATGTGCCTAAAACTGCCTTTCGTACGAGATATGGTCACTACGAATTCTTAGTGATGCCATTTGGGCTAACCAATGCACCGACTACTTTTATGGACTTGATGAATCAAATTTTTAGGCCCTATCTCGATAAATTTGTAGTGGTATTTATTGATGACATTATAATCTATTCCAAGAATGCAACAAAACATTGTGATCATCTCTATATTGTGCTTTAAACCCTCCGTGAGAAGCAGTTAATTGCCAAGTTCTCAAAGTGTGAATTTTGGCTTACAGAAATTGCCTTCCTAGGGCATATTGTGTCAACTTCGAGCATCCAAGTAGACTCGAAAATGATTCAAGCCATTCTTGACTAGCATCCACCGAAGAACATTGGTGAGGTAAGGAGTTTTCTTGGTCTTGCTGGCTATTATAGGAGATTCGTCAAGGGATTCTCTATGATAGCAACTCCTCTAACTAAATTATTGAGAAAAAAATCTTCGTTCGTTTGGACTACGGATCAATAAAAGAGCTTTAATCAATTGAAACAAGTTTTGACTCATGCACCAGTCCTAACTCAACCCGAGTCAGGAAGGGACTACACAGTTTACAGTGATGCATCGCATCTCGGGTTAGGATGTGTATTGATGCAAAAAGACAAGGTCATTGCATATGCATTGAGATAGCTCAAGCCACATGAAATGAATTATCCCACTCATGATCCAGAGTTGGATGTAGTTGTCTTTGCATTGAAAATTTGGAGACATTATCTCTATGGAGAGAAATGTTACCTCTTTACCGATCACAAAAGTCTCAAATATCTCTTGACCCAAAAGGAGTTAAATCTTCAACAACGGAGATGGATGGAACTCCTCAAGGATTATGATCTCGTCATTGACTACTATATGGGCAAGGTCAATGTTGTAGCTGATGCACTCAGTCGCAAACCTCTGCCTGGTAAGTATTGTTATTGATCATTGAGTTTAATATGTTGATTCATACATTGACTCATTACAAGTCCTTGTGTTGTACCTCCTCAAGCTATCAATTCTCACTTTCGTCTTAGAAAGCATCACTGCTTCATAGCTGAATTTCAAGTTTAGTCTACCATTATATCGAGAATTCAAGCATTGCAAAAACAAGATTCTAAGCTTCAAACTATTATTTCCAAGTTGCAAGATAACCCTGATTTCGGAGTAAATTCTGAAGGGCTCTTATATTTTCGTGATCGGGTCTGTGTACCTAAAGATGAATCTCTTTGCACGGATATCCTCAATGAAGCTCATTTGAGCTCTTTATCTATTCACTCGGGGTTGGTGAAGATATACAATGACCTATGGGAGCTTTATTGGTGTCCGGGCATGAAACATGCCATAGTTGAGTTTGTATCCAAGTGCCATACGTGTCAGCGCGTTAAAGCTGAACATTGTGTTCCAATTGGATTATTACAACCTATTGATCTACTACAATGGAAGTGGGGGAAGATCACTATGGACTTTGTTAGGGGTCTGCCTTTGACTCCTGCTAAACACAATGCCATTTAGGTCTTTATAGATTGTTTAACCAAGTTAGCACATTTCTTGCTGGTTCGAATGGACTACGGTCTTCCCAAGCTGGCTGACTTGTATATTAAAGAAGTTGTCCGACTCCACAGAGTGCCTCAGTCTATCATTTCTGATCGAGATCCATGATTCGCATCTTGGTTCTGGAAGTCATTGCAAGAAGCTTTGGCCACTAGAGTTAATCTTAGTACCGCCTTTCACCCTCAGACTAATGGCCAAACAGAAAGGGTAATACAGATCTTGAAGGAATGCTATGAGCATGTATTATTGATTTTGGCGGATCATGGGAGAAATCCCTACCCCTCATTGAATTTGCCTACAATAATAGCTACCAAGCTTCTATCAAGATGGCATCGTATGAAGCATTGTATGGAAGGCGTTGTCGAACTCCCTTATGCTGGTCTGAGCTAGGTGAAGGTAAGATGTTGGGCCCTAATTTACTTCGGGAAACCGAAGAGAAGGTTACCATCATCAACGATCATTTGAAAGCAGCATTTGACCGACAAAAGGCCTATGCTGATCTTAAGCGTAGGGATATTCAATATGAAGTTGGTGAGAAAGCTTTCATCAAAGTTTCACCATTGAAGAAAGTTCTGAGGTTTGGTAAGAAAGGGAAATTGAGTCCCCAATTCATTGGACCCTTCGAGGTTGTTGAAAGAATAGGCCTAGTGGCCTATCGACTGTTATTGCCATCGAAGTTGAGTAAAATCCATGATGTGTTTCATGTATCCATGCTTCAGAAGTATCGTTCAGATCCTTCGCACATCATTGAGCCCAAGTCTGCGGAAATTTAACTTAACTTTTCCTATGATGAAGAACCAGTTCAAATTCTTGCAAGGGAAGTCAATAGATTTTGCAACAAGATTATTCCATTGGTTAAAGTGCTCTGGAAGAGCCATACTGCTAAAGAAGCAACATGGGAGCTGGAGGAAACAATGCGAAAGCAATGTCCTCATCTCTTCAATCCATTTAAAATTCGAGGATGAATTTTTCTTAAGGGGGAGAGTAGTAACAACCCGAAATCCAGCCTAGTCGGAATTGGGTATTGGCGATAGAAAACCCTACATCAGAATTGTCTAAATATTGTATTGACTTTGACCGTAAGGTCAAACATATCAATGTTGGACTCTAACCAAGTCAAATTATTGCCTAAGGACCTTATTGAAAGTATTGGAAATCTTTTAGTGGCTAAATTTATAGAGAGTCTACAAAGAGCATTAGTCTGATGAACTCGAAAAATCCTTTGTTGTATGCTTTGACATTGGAAGCCAAGGATGAACCTTAATTGCTAGACATTGATACAATGATTGAACTTTGTAACCCCCTTGACCCGCTTTAGATGCAAGACCAAACTGAGTGAGCTACATTGGGCTTCCCAAAACAAATCCAGAAAGATTTAACTTGAAACATGACCATTTTTTTAGAATCTGTAACACCTCGAAATTCAGCCTAGTCAGAATTGGGTACTGGCAATCGGAAACCCTACATCAGAATTGTCTAAATATTGTATTGACTTTGACCACAAGGTCAAATGTATCAATATTGGACTCCAATCGAGTCAAATTATTGCCTAAGGACCTTATTGAAAGTATTGAAAATCTTTTAGTGGCTAAATTATAGAAATTGAAGGTTTGGAGGTAGAACTATAGATCATTGGGAGTTAGGGACTAATCTTGTGATTAACCCCTCCTCAATTAAAATTTCCCTACGAGGATAACCAGAATCAATTCCTTCGTGTGAAGGAAAGATATCCTAATTAAAAAGGAGGGGATAGCTAGGGATAAAAAACTTACTCGATTTCTCCTTAAGCAAGAACCTCACCTTATTGTTGTCTTCAGCCCCCAAGCACACACCTCCATTGTTGAGGTTGAAGAAAGCTTGATTTTCTTCGGTTGAGTGTTATCTAATCATCGTAAGTGATCGGCTCAAGAAATTGATAGAGAGCATCCATCGTCTCCCTTGAAAGCTAGGAACAAAGGGATTGCTATCCGAGAGCCTTGAAAGCTTCAGATTATCAAGCTGAGTGTACTAGGAGTCTTGGGATTAGGCTAGGTGCCTTTCCCGATTTCATTGTTATTGAAATTGCTATTGCTAACCTCCTTGTTAAGGATTATTGCTTCAAACCACTTATCGGACATTGTGGTAAGTATTGGTAGGTTATCGCATCGAGCATCGAGAATTGTTAATGTCATTGTCATTGTTATTGAACATCATATATAAATATCGTTGTTGTAATTGAGTATTGCTATTGCCATTATAATCACCATCATCATTGAGTCATAGAAGTATAGGATATTGATATAGAGCATTGATTTAGACATTGATATAACTATTGTCATTGATCATTGGTGTCAACATCGTTATTGTCATCGAAACATTGTACATGAAGAATCGACCGTTGTTATTGTTACTGAGATAATTAGAAATTGTGATTGTTATTGATATTGTTATTGAGATCATTGGAAATTGTGATTGTTATTGATATTGTCATTGAACATGGACACCGAACATTGTTTATTGATAAGAACATTGAACATGGCTATTGACATTGAACATGAACTATTGATATTGTCACCGGACCTTGGATTCGAAAGGACTTTGGATACAATTGGCATGCCATAGAATTCATGAGCTCAGTGTACGGGTGGACTACGGTCCTTGAGCTACAACCTATATTGATTTGGCGAGGCGGGGGGATGTATTGTGATATCGGTCATATTGGTGATGTAGAGGGATTAGACCATTCATTGATTTGGCGAGGCGTAGGAATTCGTGTATCCACTATCCCGAATCGATCCAAGGATTATTTATGAATTATGGATTTATTGCTATTAAACATGTTCATTGCATTGCTTCTATTGACCTATTGCATCGTTATTGTCAAGATATGAATTGGAATGCATTTCATTGATATAGTATTTATTTGTGACTACCTCACTAGGCAAAGTATGCCTAACGCATTTCATTCATTCATTTCAGGTTAAGGATTTTATCGTTGAAGATCGGAAGCTTTGATGTTGTTGACAAGTCACCTCAAGTCTCAAGTAATGTGTTTTATCCCTATGAACTCCTAGAATGGTGGCAAAGTAGTCGAACTAGTCTTTTGTGACTCTTTTGGGTATGTATGTATTAAGCATGGCTTGTGGAAATGTCTAAGGCCCTAAATGACCTCTTGGCATAGTGAAAATATGGCTAAAAATGCATACTTGGCACAAAAAGGTAAAAACCTATTAAATGGATTCAGATGACCCTAAAATTTGGCTTGCAAGTAGATTATAGCATTGGAATATGGTTGGTAAAGTTTCATTGCATTTGGACATCAATTGATAGGTCAAATGGGTTAAAACCCAGATAAAAATTAAGATTACAATGCAGGGCGTTTCGATGCAGGTCAAGCTGTATTGATACGGCCTTGCATATTTGGCCTGGGGAAAGTACAAGTTCATCATAGGGTATCGATATGGGCCTAGGCGTATCGATACGGATCTTGGCAGTGAGGACTGTGAAATTAATTGCATCAATACGGCCTCAGGCCGTATCGAAACAAGTTATGGTCAAAGTCAACATTGGTCAACCCGTATCGATAAAGGTCAAGCTGTACCAATACGAGTTCTTGAGTTTTTGGGAATTGGGTTGTCACCCTTGAATGCGGTACCGATACGGCCCCAACCATACCGATACGAGTTGGGATAGTTCCATCTAGACCTCAGCCTCATGCACACTCGTACCGATACAACCCCAAGGTGTACCGATACAGTGGTAGTTAACTCTGTTAAGAGGCACTGAACACAGTTTTAAATGTTTACAAAAAGGTCACTAAATATCGCATGGTCAAATTGGTTAGGTAAATGTTATCAGAATGACATGAGAATCTATAAGATCACTGTTATAGTATTGAATTTCATTATTGCATAGTTGACTACATCAAGGGACCCCTAAATTATCAGATTTACAATTTATTCCCTAAAACTTGTTAAAGTTATAAATTGGCCCTAATTGATGAATTGATGGTTCACCATGGATAAGTTGAGCTAAGCTTATACCTAGTAACGTTTGAAAAGTATATTATTGATTGAATGACAAATCTATATATTAAAATTTTATCATACTGATCACCATTTTTTCACCGATAGCATTCTCCGACCTGGTTCCCGATCAGGCTGGGTGGGGGATGTTACAGAATCGACATCCAATTGCAATTTGGGGACGAAATTGCAATTTTGGAAACTTACAGGGACTTAAAACGACCATCCAAGCTCATTTAATTTCATGCATAACAATCAGAGGCCAAAACGGAAGAATATAAACCCTTTAATATCAAGAACAACTAACATAACAACTAGGCGTATAGATACGGTCTCAAAGTGTACAGATACGCGAGGGCCTATCGATACGATCCCTAGGCGTATCGATAAGCGGGTTACAAATCATTTCATCTAGAATTCCAGTAGCTCAAAACTATATCAATACACTTCTACCCTTACCGATACGTAGGCCAAAAATACACTTACCCGTATTGATACACCTCTACCCGTACTAATACATCTGGGCATGAAATGCTCAATTTTGCTGGTTTTTTTCATACAATCAAGGTTCCAAACATGTTCTATCAAACCCCCAAAAATATACACAACAATTCTAAAGATCAAACCATGTTAAAACATCACAGAAACATGATCAAATCATGACATCTTACTTCAATCAGAAATCTAGAGGCATGCTTCCTAGAAAACAACCAACCACCATACGAAACATAGTCCCAAGGCAACAACCAAACATATAAAGCCAATTAAAATCCAAAATAGCAATACAAACTTGCTCAAATAGGGAGTTTAGCAAAACCCTCCCAAAATAACATTGAACCCCATTGACTTTATTCCTAATAGTCTAAAGTAAGATCACACTTTTGAATAGTCGAAGTCCTTAGATTTCCCCTCGCTTGCTCGCTGCCTCCATCCTTTAATTCTATTCACTGATGGATAAAGAGAGCGTAAGCACACAAGAATTAGTGAGGAATTCTCAAACAACGCACCATCAATGCATTTAAAAACTAGTTTCTCAAAACACATTGAAATTACCATTTCAATCATTTTACAAAACATCTTGCCTTGAAAACCATGCACTTAACACTTTCAAAAACTAGCATATTAAACCATATGCAACATGTATCATGGATCAACAACAAATCCCATTGCTAACCCTCAATTTAAGCCTTGTCATGCATAACAATCCATATGTAAAGCTTAAAGAGTAAACATGTATAAACCAACATTATACATTAACATCCATCAACATGATGCATTAACAATTATATTGGATTTCAAGTGATCATAACCAAGTTCCACTTTAAAAAATATTACATCGGATACACGGATTCAACAAGTGTCCTCTCAACACTTCATACAACCTCAACCAGAATTATGGTACAATCACAATCGAGTACAATCACAACCGAGTACAATCACAACCCAAATCATTGGTTAGGTGTATAATCCACTAACGGGAGTTTTTGGTACCATATAAACCCTAAACCATTAGGATACTCGTGGTGGAGTATTTGGTACCTTACAACCCCTTAACACCCGAGGCGACTTTTGATAGTGCACTATCAATCCTATGGTCGGCCAACTATAACCAATAATATTCTAAACTCAATCTCTTGTCAATATAATTCATTATTAACCATGTACCTCACTGCTTTTATATGCAACATTCCAAAACCAATTCCAATGCATTAAACCATGCATTAACATGTATTCCTCATACTTACATGGATCATTTTCCCAATGCATCCATCATCAATATATGATAAAAAATTAGTATAGACATACTTAAAACATGCTTAAACAATAGGTACCATGTCAATAAAAAATAAGTGCATAAAATCCATTTTGTAAAAGCACGACCGAGGGAGAAATCTCTTTTTACTTACTTCTGAGTTTAGAACAGTGTCTCAAGCTAAGTTTAAACCCCCAATATAACATTTAAACTATTTCAAAGATAAAATCCATGTTCTTACTCACCGACTTCTTAAAGCCTCATTCGCCGACATGAATTATCCCTCCAAAGCTTCCGAAGAGACACTTCAAGCTTGAGGATCAACCTCCCCTAGTTTCACCACATAAAAAAGAGGATCCAATGCATCAAAATGCATCCACAAACCCAGCAACATCAATCCACAACAATCCTCTACAAACTATAGTCGAAATATTTCCAAAACTACTGAAATAAGGTAATATGTCCCAAAACATACCCCAACATGACATATAACAATCAACATACTTGTAACAATCACCGTGCATGGCAAACAACAGTAATAAATCAATAAAAAAATTCAAACAATCATAGCCTCATCCCACTTATCACAAACCTGGCTTTGATACCACCTAATGCAACCGCTTGACCCGGTCTAGAAGCAAGACTGGACCGAGTGAGCTATATTGTGTTTGCAAAAATAAACCCAAAAAGATTTAACTTGAAACATGACCATTTTTTCTTTTTATCTTATCTAGATGCAACATTATAACCTATGGTGTGCATATTGGCAGTGGGTGAAAACTCAACTCAATCAAGCGTCGAATCAACATCCAATTGCATTCAACTACTATTATGGGACCAAATTGCAATTATGGAAAATTATATGAAGTTATTCCATTTTGAATTTACCAATCCATAATTAGTTAGGTTTCATACTTACATGTCAAATTTTAGCTTAAAATGACCATTCGAGCTCATTTAATTGCTTGTATAACAATCAGGGACCAAAACGGAAGAATCTAAAACCATTAATATCAAGAACAACTAACATAACAACCAGGCGTACATATACGGTCTTAAAGTGAACAAATACCCGGCAGCGTATTGATACGATCCTTAGGCGTATCGATACGCGGGTTACAAATCATTTTCCTAGAATTCTAGTAGCTCAAATTGTATCGATACACTTCTATCCGTACCGATACACAGGCCAAAAATACACTTACCCGTATCGATACACCTCTACCCATACCGATACACATGGGCTTGAAATGCCCAATTATGATGTTTTTTAGTACAATCAAGGTCCAAACATATTCTATCAAACCCCAAACATATACACAACAATTCTAAAGATCAAACCATGTTAAAACATCATAGAAACATGATCAAATCATGGCATCTTATTTCAATCAGAAATCTAGAGGCACGCTTCCTAGAAAACAACCAACCACCATACGAAACATAGTTCTAAGGCAAAAACCAAACATATAAAGCGAATTACAATCCAAAACAACAATACAAACTTGCTCAAATAGGGAGTTTAGCAAAACCTTTCCAGAATAACGTTGAACCCCATTGCCTTTATTCCTAATAGTCTAAAGTAAGATCATACTTTCGAATAGTCAAAGTCCTTGGATTTCCCTTCGCTCATTCGCTACCTCAAACCTTTAATTCTCTGCATTGATGTATAAATAGAGTGTAAGCACACAAGGCTTAGTGAGGAATGCTCAAACAACACACCACCAATGCATTTAAAAACCATTTTCTCAAAAATACATTGAAATTACAATTTCAATCATTTTACAAAGATCATGCCTTGAAAACCATACACTTAACACTTTCAAAAACCAGCATATTAAACCATATGCAACATGTATCATGGATCAACAATAAATCCCATTACTAACTATTGACTCTCAGGGAGATGTTTAAAATGAATACTGTCAAAAGGTATAAATGGTATGTATTTGGGAAAGATAAACTGTGCCAAGAGTCTTTTGCGTGCAAGTATACACGACCAACAAGTAATACAGCTTGGTAAGCTGAGTATCGATCCCAAAGAGATTGACTTGGAATTTGATTGTTTAGTTTTTTACTTATTTTGGAAGAAAAGATTGTAGTTTAAAAGAGTTGATTTTAAAACTAAGAAAATAGAATAAAATAGAATAGAAACTGAAGTAAAACGTTAGCAGGGAAGGTGTTTTCGAATGAATGATGGCTGTTGGCAGGGAATGCTTGATTTCAACATGGTTCATGCCAGCCTTTCTTGGCAAAACTGTCTTGGCATTATTTGCTGAGCAGATTCAAAAGTAGAAAAGCCTTTCTCGATGGTCATTGCCCTAAACTGGCTAAGTAAAACCCCTATATCTCTATAGTGTATGTTTTCCATAAACCAATTTGATTTTAAAACCAATCTATACTCCGTGGGGGTAGATTTCACTTCCAAAGTAAGTTTCTCTACTTGAACAACTTTTCTCGAAGCTTCTCTCCCAAGTGTTCAGCAACTTGATCGTTACCAATATAAGTCTGTTAAGATACTGGAAGGCAATAAGCTAACTGTGCCAGCTCTCGCTTTGGCACAGTACTCAGGAAAAATTAAAGTATGCAAAACATACAAACTTTGCCAAAAGCAGAATTATTATAAAGAAACTAAGGCATAAAAGCCATTTTTAAAACCAAAACATCCCTCCACCAACTATTAAATTAATTCATGGTATGGGGGTTAACCAACAAACCAACAAACGTTTTTAACATCACCATCATAATAAAAACTAAAGAAAAACAACTTGTGCCAAGGGAATAGGCAGAGGGGTCTCTTGATACAGCCCTCTAGGCTAGGCGCTCGGCCAAGAGGTTGAACCACCCTTCCTCGGTTGCACCAACTGTCACTCGCCGCTCCAACACCTTGCTCTGACCTTCTCTAATTTCGTCTCCTCTTATCGATCAATCGATCTCTCCTCAATGCTTAATCGGGCTGTGTATATATAGGCACTCAAGGGAAGGGATTAGGATAACTCTCTCTTTATTTGAAATTTGAAATGCTCCATGGATAAGATATAAGCATCATCTGATCAGTGTGATAGCTTATCGAGCTAGGGCTGACGTCATCATGCCATGGCTATCCTGGCACATGAGTTTGGCACAACCTTGCCAACACAGCTTGGCATCACCATATCCGCTATTTTTCCAGAGGCTGTCCAAATGTGATTTTTAAGGAGCCTGAGTGTATCCTATTTTTTCGAAGGTTCTTCCTCTTTTGGCATGGCTATTGGCACACCTCATGCCAACAAATGCTTGGCACTCATCCAGTCCTTTTGTGCCCACAACATCTGGCATTCACCTAGGCATTCCTAATTGTGTCCCTACATCCTTCGTCCAATCCTCCTGCCATTCCACCTACCAACCTACGCAAAGGCCACTAAAAACAACCCATGACGTTGGCATAGGCAACCTACTAACTCTTTTATGTAAATGCATGATTTTAACAAACTAATGCAACTAAATGTATTTGAAAACAAGCAAAAGCATATCAAAATAGGCATGTAAAACAATACTTTTGAGGAGGTAACACACCCCCAAACCCAGCTCATTGCTTGTCCTCAAGTAATGCAAGAGAAGAGAAAAACAAAAACAGTGAAAATAATACCTCAACAAAAGTTTGGTTGGAATGCCAACAAATGCTGACAAGCAGAGTTTGATTCTAAAGCTGCCTTCAGAAATCTCAGTGCATAGTGCCAAGCAGATAATAATTCAAGTGCAACAATATAACTCTAGTCTAAGTCCATGATTTGTGCACAAAGTGTGGGTAGTATGCATCTAGCGTCCATTCACTCCCTTAGCCAATTTTACTACCTAAACTCATATCCTTTTTTCTTTCTTGCTGAGGGTTCTGTTGGCATTAATTTAAGCTTGCTTTGTGACACTGTTTAGCGTGAGTGATAAGAGGGAGCATACCACGAATCCCCACATCAATCCAGACATCACTAGGCTTTCTCTTCAACTGATACGCTAGGGTTTTGGACTTGAGAACTAAGAGGGAGCAAACCACGAAGCCCCAAGTAACTAATTATCCCTAGGTAGATGAGAGTTCTATTTTTTGATTGCCTAGGCCGAACATTGTTGCCTTATTTAGTTTCTTTTTTACCCTGACATCATTTTCAATTTTTTTTTCAATCCGAGCATAGTTTCAAATAGTCTAAGTTTTCTAGGGAACTAGATACATACCACGTGTTAAGTGTAGAAACAGCTATCTGAACTAGAGATCAATTGTCATGGCAAACATGGTATACAAATCTACTGGCATGGCAAACTGAAAATTATAAAAACATCATCGGGCAAACAAGTAGATCAAAATAAGCTTGCCTAACAGCTGTTAACAAACTTCAAATTTCGGTTGAGACAAAATTTTCTTTTTCAATTTTTAATGGTTCGGTATACAACTACTCTACATGAATTACAAAAATTTTTAAACGTGCATGGTATGCCATAAATGTGAGAAAATGCATACCCCCAAACCTAAGATGTGCAATGTCCTCAATGCATGAAACAACACATATATACAGAAAAAATAAAAAAATAAAAATGCATGATCATGAAAATGCAAACATGAAATGCAAATGAGTTAGGTAGAAGAAGACTCCCCTTCGGACGGGGCTTCATTTCGTTTGGCATGGGTTTCTTCTTCTTTTCTAGCACGGGTCTCCACATGGTTAGGATCTCACGTTCAAGGGCCATTCTTTTCTTCCATTCCTAGCCCTGCTTTGAGGCAGCAGTGGAGGCTCCAATATCCTTCTTCTTGGTAGACTCAGCTGGTGGTGTGACTGGTGCTGCTTTTCTTTCTTGACAGGAATCTCCTCTAACTCGGCAGAGGAATCGGTACTGGTTGTCTCAACGTGCACCGGGGACAGGGGAACTCTTGCTTCAAATTTAGATCTGGTAGAAATGACTGGACTTGTATGACTGGCTTGATTGGCTGGCGTAAGGTCACTAGCAGCAGGCTCGGTAGGGAAATATGGAAATGCCGGCACCACATTGGGGGAAAGTTTCACAAGTACCTCCCAAATGATAGCATACCGCTCCTTGGCGTAGTGCCTCATTTTTGCGTTAAGCTTCTCGGTTGTCTCCAATTTTTGGGGGATAATCTCCTGGCGGGAGTATACCTGGGACAACACTGCCAGCGAGTTGGCTAGCATTGTCTCTGGCACACTTGCTGGCTCGACCCTTGGCTTCTGCTTTGGTATGGCCGTCTTGGCCTTTCCCTTGCCCTTCTCCTTTGGCTCAAAAGCCGTGAGGTTTTTCCAAATAATGCCAGTAATGGTGGTTCGCTTGATTGTTTGGATGATATCCTCATCCATCCTAGGCACAACAAATGTTAGAAATTAACAAAGGAAAAAATAAACTGCCCTTACCCTTCTCAGCACATTTATAAGCCTCATCGGTAATGATTTTGCCAACGTAGATCTTGCATCCTTTGATGATGGAATGCAGCAAAATCAACTGATCTTTTGAGACGGTCTCGTTGTGAGATGTAGGCAACAAATTTGCCTTGATGAAATGGTTCCATCCTCGCATTTGTGGCTTCAACGCCAACCTCTTCACCGTCTGGTGGCCCGTTGATGAAACTGTCCAAGCTGTGCCAGGCTCACACAAGTCTGCCAGGAGTTTCTTGCTTTTGGAAACGGTCATAGATGCAGCATAGTCGAAGTGCTCATCTTCCATAGCATTCAACGAAAAAAGTGAGTTCACATACCCTTCATCAAAATGCACACATTTACCTCTAATCATCAAGAATAGAGAATCTTTTGTTAGATGGGCATAAAACTCTTGCACGATAGTGGCATAGATATCCCCTTTTTGTTGGCAAAAAGAACTCCAACCATGCATGTCGACAATGGCCATGAACACCGGTGGGAATCCAACGGTGGTGTTAGTTTGGAAGTTGAAGTACTTCTCATACAAAAAGGATCTTGAGGCAAAGCTCGTCTCAAACTTCTTTTAAATATCTTTATGGAAGAATCTTTTGAAGGGAAGAGATGAAGACGCCATAGAGAAGAAGAGCTTGAATCGGTGATGAAGAAAAGAAGTTGAATGGTTTCTTGAATCTTGCTTGAGAACGAAATTAAGAGAATATGGTTCTTGGGAAATCGGCTAGGGTAGAAAAAAGAATAAAGAAAATGGAGTGTTTAAGGGGTTTTAATGATGGTAGCCGAAAAGATGGGGGATAATGATGGAAGTTTAAAAGTTTTGATTGGGATAGATGTTAAAATTTTAAATAAGAAGTGATAGGGATAAAGGTATGGAAAGGATTTTGAAGTGATAGAGTAATTATGATAAGATAAATTATCATAAATATGGGCGGCAAGGGTAAAATTCTTTAGATTTTTCTTTCTCTTCTTACGCTAGTTAGGGTTTCTTTTCTTTCTTCACATGAAAACCTGTGCATGGCTCTGGCATAGGGCATGGCATAACTTCTGGCAAGCACACTGGATCACAGTCCTTCTAGCATTATTCCTGGCATCAATTCCTGTCAAAATTCTTGCACACACTAAATGGAAAATCGTGTAACACAACAAAGGAATAAAAATTGAAAGATAATAAAAAGAAAACAAGAACAAAAACCTGATTCCTAAAGGAAAACAAAAACAACTAATCCTAATATTTACAAAGAATTTCAAACCTACGGATGCTTCATTCCAATTCTGCCAAGAGGATCAACTCCTTGGCATGACTTTGCTTACCTTCCAAGTAATACTTTAGGCGCTGACCGTTCACCTTAAAATTTTCTCTGGCCTGTAAGTTCTTGATATCTACAGCCCCATGAGCATATGGCTTCACAACTTCATAAGGACCCATCCATTTTGACTTAATCTTAAACGAAAAAGTTTGAGCCAAGAGTTAAACAATAGAACAAGCTGACCTATTTCGAACTGTCTTGGCAGGATCTGACTATCATGCCAACGTTTTGCCTTCTCCTTGTATATCTCAGTGTTCTCATAGGCTTGTGTTCTAAATTCCTCCAATTCATTGAGGTCAAGCAACCTCTTTCCTCCAACAATTCTCCATGCCATGTCAAGCTTCCGGATGGCCCAATAGGCTTTATGTTCAAGTTCTACTGGCAAATGGCATGGTTTGCCAAAGACAAGTTTGAATGGGGAAGTACCCAAAGAAGTTTTAAATGCCGTCCTATAAGCCCACAATGACTCATCTAGTCTCAAGGACCAGTATTTCCTTGTTGGATTAACAATTTTTTCTAAAATGTTCTTAATCTACTTATTAGATATCTTGGTCTGCCCATTTGTTTTTAGATGGTATGCTATGGCGATTCGCTGCTGAATCCCATACTTGCACAATGCTTTAGAAATTACTTTACATTTAAAATGAGTACCCTCGTCATGAATAATCATTCGAGGGACACCAAATCTAGTGAAAATGTTTTTGTGCAAGAACTTGGCAACAACCTTGGCATCATTTGTTGGCAAGGCAACAACCTCTACTCACTTTGATACATAGTCAACAGCCAAGATAATGTACACATTACTGACCGATGGGGGAAAATGACCCATAAAGTCGATCCCCCACACATCAAACAAATCTACTGGCAGAATGTTCTGGAGTGGTAATTCATGTCTACCAGAGATGTTCCCTATTCGTTGGCATCAATCGCATGCCTTGGCATACTCGTGGGAATCCTTGTACAATGTGGGCCAAAAGAATCCAGACTACAAAACTTTGGCAGCAGTCTTCATCCCAGCAAAATGTCCTCCATATGGTGCGGCATGGCATAGATGCAATATATGTTGCTGCTCATCCTCTGGCACACACCGGGAATTACTTGGTCGGCACACTTTTTGTACAATATGGGTTCATCCCAATATTATTGCCTCACCTCTCGTAAAAATCTTTTCTTGGCATTATATGCCAGGTCTGATGGTAGAATATTGCTTACCACGTAGTTGACTATGTCACGTACCATGGTATAGCATCAGCTGCAAGTAAATACTCGTCAGGGAATTCGTCTCTAATTATAGTGGACTTATCATCCTCAATGTGATGCTCCAACCGAGAGAGATGGTCAGCTACTAAGTTTTCACTGCCTTTCTTATCTCTGATCTCCAGGTCAAATTCTTGAAGTAAGAGCGTCCATCAGATTAGTATAGGTTTGGCATCCTTCTTTGCCAAGAGATATTTCAACACCGAATGATCTATATAAACCACAACCTGATTACCAATTAGATAAGATCTAAATTTATCAAAAAGCAAATATAATCACGAGGAATTCTTTCTTAGTTGTAGAGTAATTCAGTTGTGCTTCATTCAAGGTTCTGTTGGCATAGTAGACGGCATGGAACATCTTGCCACGCTATTGTCCTAGAACTGCTCTAACGGCATAATCGTTTGCATCACACATGAGCTCAAAGGGCTCATTCCAATTCGGTGCCACGACTATGAGGGAATTAATCAATCTATCTTTAAGCTCCTGAAATGCTCTCAAACAAGAATCGTCAAATGCAAAAGTGGCATTATGTTCCAACAATGAGCATAAAGGTTTAGCAATTTTCAAAAATTCTTTAATAAATCACCGATAAAAACCAGCATGGCCTAAAAAACTCCTTATACCTTTAACACTTGTTGGAGGTGGTAATTTCTTAATTACCTCCACTTTGGCTTGATCAACTTCTAGTCCTCTCTTAGTTACCTTATGACCGAGAACAATGCCCTCCTTCACCATGAAATGGCATTTCTCCCAATTCAACACTAGTTTTGTCTCTATGTATCTCTTCAATACTTTCTCCAAGCTATGGATGCATTCCTCAAATGTTACACCAAACACTGAGAAATCACCCATGAATACTTCCATGTTATGCTCAATCATATCGGAGAAAATGGCCATCATGCAACGTTGAAATGTTGCTGGCGTATTACACAGTCCGAATGGAATCCTTCTAAAAGCAAATGTCCCATATGGACACGTGAACGTGGTCTTCTCTTGGTCGCCAGGGGCGATGACAATCTGATTATATCCCGAATAACCATCTAAAAAAATAGTAAAAAGCTTTACCTGCCAACCTGTCCAATATCTGGGCAATGGGAAGTGGTCCTTCCTTGTAGCCTTGTTCAACCTTCCATAATCCATGCACACCCTCCATCCAGTGATGGTTCTAGAGGGAATCAATTCGGCCTTACTATTTTGGATCAAAGTCATGCCACCCTTCTTTGGCACACACTGCACCGGGCTAACCCAAGAGCTGTTGGAAATGAGATAAATGATCCAGACATCCAAACATTTTATGATTTTTTTCTTTACAACCTCTTTCATGCTTTGGTTTAGCCGCCTTTGGCCTTCAATGGTCCTGCCATTGTATTCCTCTAGTATGATCTTGTGCATGCAAATGGTTGGGCTAATACCTTGGATGTCTGCCAAGGTCCAACCCAATGCTTGCTTATAATCTTTTAGTATTGCCAGTAGTCTTACCTCCTGATCATGAGTGAGATCAGTGGCAATAATCACTGGCAGAATCGAGTTTTTACCTAAATAAACATACTTTAAGTGTTCTAGCAAGGGTTGAAGCTTCAACTCTGGTGGTTCCTCAATAGATGGCTTTGGTTTCTTTATCTCTCTACCGGTCAAATGGAGTGGCTCGAAGTAAATTACATCTTTAGCCCCAAAGCCTGATTCCACAGGTTCCTCAAACAGTTAAGCTATGCCATCAAGCATGCCATCATCTCTTGCTATATCCTGGCACAACTGTGCCATGTCCAAAGTAAAGATGAACTCCATCATTTCATAGGCTTGACATTCATCAAGTTCATCTGCATATTTCAAAGCTTGAAACACGTTAAAAGTAACATGTTGATCATTCATTCTCATGGTTAGTTTCCCTTTATGAACATCAATAAGAGCCCTTCCAGTAGCAAGAAACAGCCTACTCAAAATAATTGGCACATTAATAATAGCTTCATAATCTAAAATAATAAAATTAGCTGAGAAAATGAATTTGTCTACCTTTACCAACACATCCTTAATCTTACCCTTGGGATGTGCATAGGATCAGTCTACCAATTGAAGTGTCATCGTGGTAGGTCTTGCATCTATGCCAAGCTTCTTGAAAACTGATAGTGGCCTCAAATTGATGCTGGCTCCCAAGTCGCACAACGCCTTCCCTATGAACTTGTCGCCAATTGTGCAAGGAATAGTAAAACTCCCTGGATCTTTCAGCTTTAGTGGCAATCAATTTAGGATCATGGCACTGCATCCCTCAGTGAGAGCAACAGTTTCAAATTCTCACAACTTCCTCTTTTTGGACAAGATGTCCTTCATGAATTTTACATAGTTGGGAATTTGTTCAAGGGCTTCCACCAATGGATTGTTAATTTTCAACTGTTTAAGCACTTCTAAAAAGCGCTTAAATTGCTGGTCATTGTTGCGCGTAATAAGTGCTACGCAATTGTGCAAGTATACACGTTGCAAGTTATAGTATAAAAGATATCGTCTCCACAGGGATTGGTGCCACTTCAAGAATCTAGTCTCTTGCACTGTAAAAATTAAAAACACAAATAGAATATTATAGGAGTTTTAACTAATAACTAATCTAGAAAGCAATACGGTAAAGAGAATAGATGAGATCAAATGAGAGAGATAGGTCAGGTTATCATGAGTTGAGGTGTGATAGCCGATTGGATCGTCTTGGTAAAAGAGTGCACGGGTAACTCAGTTGCCGTGGCAACTTGCACAATGGGGTTGCCTTGGCAACTAATCGATGGTTGCCTGGGCGACTAGTTGGGCAACTACTTGGGCATCTGGGCAGCAACCTTCAAGGTTCGACAGAGCATTCTTCAATGGTTTCTTCTTATCCCTAAGTCGAAACTCTAGCTACTTGTGCATGCCTTGATAATACATCCCTACGTGAATCAAGGGTGAACAACAACCAATCTTGCGCTCCTCTTAGCCGTTGAAATCCTTAACTTATTCCTAAGCCGAATTAATCCTTACCATCAATAGATTGAATAAAGATCATATTCATTCGTTTCTTGAATCTAACTCTCCCGATATTAGATAAATAGATGAAGTTACGAGATCCTCTCCCAATTCACTCGCAAACAAGAATAAGAACCAAGAATGAATAAACCTTGAATAGAAAAGTGCAAACTCTTATTACCTAAACAAAATCCAATAGTTTCTCACAACCACAAAACACAATAACCATAGCCAAATAGATTTAGTTCATGGCTAGGTTCCAAAGAAACACAAGATAAATAATCCCTGGCATGAACCTAATTGAACAAGAAAGAAAAAGATGAAGAATTGAAGCTTGTCGAAATCTCCTTGCCCTAGATGCTTGTCGAAAATTCTCTCCTCTTGCCCTCCTTGAGTTTTCGAAATTCCCCTCTAATTTATAGGGCTAGGTCAAAGTCCTTCTTTGAGGAGGAACTTAAGTTGGAATTAAATTATCTTTAAAGAATATAATTCTTTATTATAATTATATTCCTACTAGAACTTCTCTTATCTTCTTGGAATTTAATTCTTCTTTAATCTCTTCATGGAAATCAAATTCCTTTGGGATTTGGCTTTGCTCCATGTCATCTTGGGCTTGTCTAGTCATCAATTTCGACTACCATATCACCTTGTTCTTTGTTGACAATTGCCCTGGCAACTGGCTCGAGCGTCTCCTTCATGCATTGCCCTGGCAACTAGCTCGGCATCTCCTTCATGTATTGCCCTGGCAACTAGCTCTAGCCTTGCTTTGGCAAGTGATCCTGCACATACACACAAAACACACCAAAGCAGCATCTTTTCCCACAAAAACTACCAAGTTAAGTAACCAAGCTCAACGATGGAAGGAAACATGGATTGATGCATGAATGGCTAATTATGCAACTAATATGAGCCTAAGTCTAACAATAATATGAGTAAAAAGGGTAAGAAAATAGTACTTTTGAACACTTATCACACCCCCAAACTCGAACTATTGCTTGTCCTCAAGCAATGCAAACTAATAATTACCTGCCAAGACTTTAATTTTCACAAACTTAACTTTGAACTTGATTTCAATTCTCAGAACCGGGGCACAAAGTATGATTGGCTTTTCATTTTTTGGAAAACTTAGAAGTTACTCGGAATCAAACTATAATGCTTGTGAGTGTGTGCGGAGTTGTGTGCAAGTTGATTTTTCGGATTCTATGCAAACAAGAGGTTTTCAAATTACTTCATTGGGTTCTTTTTAACATGTTTTAACTAGAGCCAGTTTTGGGCACCTCTAGTGTTTTGTTTTTAGTTTTATTCGACTAGAGCCGGTTTCGGGCACCTCTAGCGAAAAATTTTTTTTAGCACATACTAGAGCCAGTTTCGGGCACCTCTAGTTATCAATTTTTTTAGCACATGCTAGAGCCAATTTCGGGCACCTTTAGCATTCATCCAATTTTTATTCTAATCCCCCAATTTGTTAATTATCAACCTAAGTTCACTAGAATTCCTTAAATCAATCAAACCACAACAGTGTTTCATCAAATTTAGCATCATAGTAAAATTCTAAGTTTTTCATGGTTATCCTAGAATAAAAATTCTATCAATTAAGTGCCTTGGCAAAGTCATCATCAGATATTCATCAAATCTAAGCAATTCTTGTTCCAACTAAAGACATGGCAAGCAATTTATGTATCCTAAATGTAATACTTAAGATGAATGTAACTAAACATGATAACTACTAATAACAATCCCCCCCAAACTCGAGTGAGGCATTGTCCTCAATGCATGCATTAAAGAAAAATAAAAATAACGAAAAATAAAATGCATACGAGGACTTACTCCGAGAGTTCGTCATCACGGATGATTAGTTTCCTTTTGGTCGGTGTCAAATTCTCTTGCTTGAACGTGATGGTTCTTTTCTTGTTGCCGGTGGTGGAATCGATCCTCGTACGGGGTTGTCCTCATCGTCCTCTTCATCAGTGTCATTGGCCTTTTGCTTGGAGGATTCAATTGGTGCGGTCTTTGTTGGTGTAATGGAGGACTCGTCCGAATCTGAAAAATTAGAAAATGATTCCGTAGGAGTTGATTCGGGCATAGGTGCTTTACCTTTGGCTTTTGCAGTGGTTGCCGGGATGTCTTTAGATTTGGTTTCCATGGCATCAGCTTGTGCAGGCACGATGTAGGTTGCCGCGACATCATCTGTTGCAGTTGCCGTGGCGACTGCTTCATTGGTTGTCGGGGCAAGGATCTCGGCAGGAAAGATTGGGAACAGCACGTGACTATCCGGGTACTTTTCTAGGATGACTTGGGTGATGGCATTGTTGTGCTCCTTCATGTACCACATGAACATTAGTTTCCGGTCTTCAATTTGCCTTAGGTGGCTTGCCAATGGTTGCAAGAGTGCTTCAAAGTGTCCCGGGGTTGATGGCCGAGTTGCCCGGGCGTTAGGTGCTTGGGCATTAGGGATTGCCGGGGCGGCAGGAGTTGCCGCGGCAATTGGAGGCCTTGAAGATTTTCCCAGTGTCTCTCCCATTAGCTTTCGGATTTGTGCTTGATTCCAACCGGACTTTGGTAGGGCCTTTTCATCCGTGGACTCACTTGGGACATGCATTTCCTTGCAAAGATTAGAAATTAAGCAAGGGAAGAAAAGAGAACCCTTATCTTTTGAGCTACATACAAAAATCTCATCACAAATAATTTTTCCAATGTTAATGATGCGATTATGCAAAATAGAATGTTTGAGCAAAAGACGTGGTATATCAACGGTAGTATTGTGTGTGGTGGTCATTAAAGAAGTTTTAACAAACTTATTCCATAGTTTTGTCTCGGGTTTAAGCCGAAGGCGATTTACCGTGCCCTTGTATTTACCGTTGTTCCAATGAGTTCCCGGTTGAGTGAGTTCTTGAAGCACCTTGTCGAGTTGCTTGGTCATGATTTGATCTACGAAGGCTTGATGCTCGTCCTTCTCAATGTAAAGCCCGTAAAAGGTGTTGACGTTTTTGGGGCTTATAAGTACGGCCTTGTCACGAACAAAAACATAAGGATTATCCGGGTTAGGTGAGTGAGCATAGAATTCTCTTACCCATGAGATGTTGCCCGTTTCCGGTTGATGGCAAAAGATTTGCCACTTTTGATGTGCAATCCTCAAAGATGAATGGTTCAAAGCCGAAATCTTGACGAGAGTTGGAGTATTCAAAGCCTTGTTCTTCCTGAATCTTCCGGCTTTCAAACTTGGAGTGAAATCTTTCTTGAACCACCGGTGTAGCAAACTTCTTGTATCTTGGTTCTTTGGAGGAACTTGGATGAACTAAAAATTTAATTTTGGATGCCATAGATGATCTTGGTTATGAGTTTTATAAAAACAAATAAAAGAAAAGAAAAAAAACTAAAAAGTGGCAAGATAAAAAATAGGAATAGGTTAAGAGTGATGGGTTTTTATAGAAAAGATATGTGGTAAATATGGTGGATGAGATTAGAGGAAGACGAAAAAGTGGGTTTTGGGTTAGGGGAATGGTGACGGCAAAGGGGGTTTGATTAGGGTAAATTGGAGGCTTTATATAAGCCTTAGATTCAGCCCATTAGTTTCATTGTTGAAGATGTTTTCCTTCTTGGATTAAAATTCCTCATTATCTCGAACTCTGTTCCTACAATTCAAAGACAAATCAAATAAGGATTAAAATTAAAGATAGACTAATAAAAGAAAATAAATAAAGATGTGTAAAGGAATTATTAAACATAAAAAGATAAAAAAATAAAATCTATCCTAAAAAATAATAATAATCGGAAATAATAAAAAATAAAAAAATAGTTCGAAAAATAAAATAAAAAAATTAATAAAAAATAATAAAAATAAAAATAAAAAGTAAAAAAATAAAAAAAATATCAAAGGGAGAGCATGCTCATGCATCTCCTAGGTTGACCACTTCTTTGTTACGTTCCACATGGGCACCATTGTAGTGTTTCAATCTTTGTCCGTTAACTTTGAATTCATGTTTGTCCGTGATGGACTTGATTATCACGATACCATGGGAGAATGGTTTGACAACTTCGAATGGTCCTGACCATCTTGATTTCAGCTTTCCCGGGAAAAGTTTTAGTCGAGAGTTGAATAAGTGAACTAGTTGCCCTGGCATGAATTGCCGTGACAATAGTTTCTTGTCATGCCATTGCTTTGTTTTCTCCTGTTAGATTTGTGCATTGTTATAGGCGAGTGCACGAAATTCTTCTATCTTATTGAGGTCCAACAAACGCTTTTGTCTGGCACTTTCCCAATCCATATTCACGGTCTTGATTGCCCAGTATGCCTTGTGTTCGATTTCCACCGGTAGATGGCATGTTTTGCCATAGACAAGTCGGAAGGGGGACATACCTAAGGGTGTTTTGAATGCAGTGCGATATGCCCAAAGTGCGTCATCTAGTCTTAATGACAAATCCTTCCTAGAGGGATTTACAACTTTCTCGAGTATACCCTTCAATTCCCGGTTGGAAATTTCTGCTTGCCCGTTGGTTTGTGGGTGATATGCCGTGGCGATCTTGTGTGATATGCCGAAGCGTTGCAACATCTTGGCAATTAGTCTGTTGTCAAAATGCTTGCCTTCATCACTGATAATTGCTCTCGGCATCCCAAACCGTGTAAATATATTTTTCTGCAAGAATCGTTGCACGGTCTTGGAATCGTTGTTGGGAACTACAGTTGCCTCCACCCATTTAGACACGTAGTCGAAGGCAAGTAGAATATAGAGGTTGCTGAATGAAGATGGGAAAGGTCCCATAAAATCGATCCCCCACACATCGAACAATTCCACCTCGATGATGTTTTGGAGCGGCATCTCATGTCGCCTAGAGATATTGCCCGTCCTCTGGCAACGATCACATTGCTTGTAAAAGTCTTGGGCATCTTTGTACAATGTTGGCCAATACAAACCGGATTGCAAAACTTTGGCCGTGGTACGAGTTCCTCCAAAATGTCCTCCATAGGCTGAAGAATGGCATTGCCGGAGTACATTCTGTTGCTCTTCTTCAGGGACACATCAGCTTATAACCTGATCTGCACATTGTTTAAAAAAAAGGCTCATCCCAAAAGTAATGCTTCGCATCATGGCGGAACCGCTTCTTCCCTTGGTGAGTAATGCCATAAGGTAAAATACCACAAACAAGGAAATTAACTAAATTCGCGTACCAGGGTATTGCCGAGGCATGTGTTGCCGTGGCGACTGCTCCCAAAATTGCCGAGGCATGCGCGTCAAGGGCTCTATAGCATCGAGAGTTGCCGAGGCGTGTGCATCCATGGTTGCCGAGGCATACGCGTCTATGGTTGCCGAGGCAACTAAAAGTTGTTCATTCGGGAATGCATCGCATATCTCTAGATCCGCGTCCTCCTCCCTATTGCGTTCTAAACGTGATAAGTGATCGACCACTTGATTTTCTGTTCCTTTCCTGTCCTTAATTTCAATATCAAATTCTTGTAAAAGTAATATCCAACGAATCAAACGAGGTTCGGCATCCTTTTTAGCAAATAGATATTTGATTGTCGAATGGTCCGTATGAACAATTACCTTTGTACCAATCAAATAGGATCAGAACTTGTCAAATGCGAAAACTACAACTAGTAACTCTTTTTCCGTTGTTGTGTAATTCACTTGAGCACTATTAAGAGTTTTACTAGTGTAGTATATCACATGGAAGGTCTTACCTGTGCGTTGGCCTAGGACTGCTCCTAGCGTGAAATCACTTGCATCACACATGAGCTCAAAAGGTAGCGTCCAATCTGGTGGAACGACAATGGGTGCCGAGGCAAGCTTTTTCTTTAGGGTTTCGAATGCTTGGGTGCAAGAATCATCAAAATCAAAGACTTTATCCTGTTCAAGCAAATTGCACAAGGGTTTAGTGATTTTAGAAAAATTATGAATGAACCTCCTATAAAAACCTGCATGTCCAAGAAAACTTCAAATTCCTTTAACCGAACTTGGTGGGGGTAATCTCTCAATCACGTCCACCTTGGCTTTTTCTACTTCAATTCCCTTGGATGAAATCTTGTGGCCGAGCACTATTCCTTCATCTACCATTAAATGACATTTCTCCCAATTGAGGACTAAATCATTTTCTTCACATCTTGCCAACACCCTCTCTAAATTGCCGAGACAGCTGTCGAAGTCATTACCAAAAACAGAAAAATCATCCATGAAGATCTCAAGGAAGTCTTCGACCATGTCTGAAAAGAGTTCCATCATGCATCTTTGGAAGGTTGTCGGGGCGTTACACAATCCGAACGGCATCCTTCGGAAGGCATAAATACCGTATGGGCAAGTGAAGGTTGTCTTTTCTTGATCTTCTGGTGCTATGGCAATTTGATTGTAACCTGAATAACCATCAAGAAAATAATAAAAGGGTTTACCTGCAAGACGGTCAAGCATTTGATCAATAAAGGGTAATGGGAAGTGATTTTTCCTGGTGGCTTTGTTTAGCTTTCGATAATCCATACAAACCCTCCAACCGGTCACAGTCCTGGTTGGAATGAGTTCATTGTTTTCATTACTTACCACTGTTATACCTCCCTTTTTCGGTACGCATTGTACCGAACTTACCCATGTACTATCAGAGATAGGGTATATAATGTCGGCGTCAAGCAACTTGATGATTTCTTTCATTACAACCCCTTTCATGGCATGATTCAGTCTCCTCTGGGCCTCAATTGAAGGTTTGTGATCATTTTCCAACAAAATCTTGTGCATGCACACTGTCGGGCTAATTCCCTTCAAGTCGACAATTGTCCAACCTATTGCCTTTTTGTGTAGCTTCAACATCTTGATCAGCTTCTTTTCCTGCTCAGGCTGTAACTTAGAAGAAATAATTACAGGCAATGTATTATCAGTTCCTAAGTATGCATATTTTAGTTGCTCTGGCAATTGTTTCAACTCAAGAATCGGTGGTTGCTCAATAGAGGGTTTTTCGAGTTTACCTTCCTTACCTGAGTAATCCAGTGGTTCAAAGTATGTACCTGGTCGATTGACTAACCAATTTGCCTCTTCTTGTTGTTCCTCACCGACCGGTTCTTCATACTCCTCAGGTTCCTCTTGATCGGCAATGTAGTTGCCGAGGCAACTAAATTCCTCGTCGAAGTTAAACTCTGCCGTGGCATGAAGAAGTTGGCATTCTTCTGGATCATCGGCATGCCTTAGTGTTTGGAACACATTTAGTTTAACTTGCTGGTCATTCACCCTCATTGTGAGTTCTCCCTTTTCAACATCGATCAAGGTTCTCCCTGTTGCTAGGAATGGTCTCCCGAGAATGATGGGTGCATGCTCATCTGCTTCACAATCCAAAACAATAAAGTCAGCGGGAAAAATAAATTTATCAACTTTTACCAGTATGTCCTTGATTTTTCCCTCTGAATGCACATAGGATCTGTCGGCTAGCTGTAGCATAACTGTTGTAGGTCTTGCCCTCCCGATTCCTAGTTTCTGGAAAATCGATTTAGGCATCAAGTTTATGCTAGCCCCAAGGTCGCATAATGCTTTCCCGACATAGTGATTTCCAATAGAATAGGGTATTGTGAAACTTCCGGGATCCTTCAACTTGGGTGGCATACAATTGTGCAACATTGCCATGCATCCCTCTGTTGCGGCAATTGTTTCAAACTCTCCTAGCCTTGTTCTCTTGGACACAATGTCTTTAAGAAACTTGGCATAGTTTGCCATTTGTTCAATTGCTTCCACCAATGGCAAGTTGATGTGGACTTGCTTTAGGATATCAAGAAACTTCTTGAATTGGTATTCTTGCTTTTGTCGCTTCAACCTTTGTGGGAATAGTGGTGGAAGTCGGATATCTTTGATCCTTTCATTGGTTTGGAACCTGATTGACGGCATTTCTGAGACAACTGGAGTTACTGAGGCATTATCAATTGGGGTTGCCGAGGCATGCTTATCACAAGTTGCTGAAGCATCCTTATCGTCGGTTGCCGAGGCATGTTTATTACTGGTTGCCGAGGCAATTCCTGGTTCAGCATCTGAGGCATTGCCGCTAGGTTCATCTTGATCTTTTTGTGGAGTTTTCTTTGATGAGCGGGTTTGAGCCTCTCTAAGTTGTTGGCCACTTCTAGTGGTGATTGCCTTACATTGCTCATGGTCAGTTCCTCTTGCGACTTCAGTATCGCTAGGTAAACCTCCTTGCGGTCTAGTATTCATATTTTTAGCAAACTGTCTGACTTGATTTTCTAATGATTTGATTGCCGTATCTTGGTTTTGCAATCTCATCTCGGTCCTGTTAATAAAAGCATCAGTTCTTTTTATGAAGTTACTATTCTCAGCCATATAAGATTCAGTTTTCATCATAAAAGCATTTAGAGAATTTTCCAAAGAACTAGATGTTGTCGGTTGTTGCTGCGGTAACTATTGTCGTGGTATATTTTGTTGGAATCCCGATGCTTGTGCATTCTGATTGTTATGGTTTAGAGTATTGTTGGGATTACTCCATGAAAAATTCAGGTGCTTCTTCCAAGCTGGATTGTATGTATTGGACATCACATTGTTGTTCCGATTGTAATTCCCCTCATAGAAGCTAGATTCCAGATTCTGCATACATTCAGAAGAATCATGGTTATCACCACATAACTCACAAAAAGAATCCATTACCTTGACCTCATGTGTGTTGTTTGGTTTTTGAATGTTTTGGACCATCTTGGTTAAAGTGGCCAATTGTGCCGAAATTGAATCTGATGATCCTAGTTCATGTATTGTGGCTTGGCGTCTAACTCCTCCTCTTCTAGTAGAGGGGAATTGATAATCATTCTTGGCCAGCCTGTTTAGAATTTGCATTGCTTCCTCCGGTGACTTATCTAGAAGTATGTCGTTTGCCGAGGCGTCTAGCATCATCCTTGTTGGTGTATTCACGGAGTTGTAAAACATTGTTACTTGAGTCCACACCGGGAATCCGTGTAGGGGGCATTTGTGTAGATGTTCTCTATATCGCTCCCAAGCCTCGTACATAGATTCATCATCTACCTACCGAAAAGAAGTAATGTCGTTACGAAGCTTATCAGTCAAATTTGTAGGATTAAACCGAGCAAGGAAATCACGACAAAGATCGGTCCAAGATGCTATTGATCCAGCAGGAATGCTATTCAACCATGCTTTCGACCTATCCCTCAGTGAATAGGGGAATAATCTTAATCGTAAGACATCGGGGGTGACTCCGTGTATTTTGAACGAGTTGCAAATCTCGAGGAAAGATTTCAGATGTTGTCGTGCATCTTCAGTTGCTGAGCCGCCAAATTGACCAATTGTGATGATCATATTAAACATTACCGGTTTTAACTCAAAGTGGTCGGCTTCAATTTCAGGTGCGACAACTCCTAGATTAAGTCCATCAAGATCTTCTTCAAGATAGTCTCGAATAGTTCTGTTTCGTGCAAGAATCACTCCTCCTCCTGGAACATCTTGATTCATATTGCCGTCTTGTTTAGCCATTGCTACTCTTATCCTTTGTCTAAGTCTTTGTAAGGTTCGTTCGATTTCTGGATCAAAGGGATATTTTGGTGTAGTCGGTCTCACCCTGGTCATATACCAATGCAAAACCAAAGTTTGTTAGCCCCTTTGAATCGTAAACAAGAAAAGTAAAAAGAAAATGCAAGAAAATAAAAACAAAGTCGCTATTTTCAATCCCCGACAACGGCGCCAAAAACTTGTTGCGCGTAATAAGTGCTACGCAATTGTGCAAGTATACACGTTGCAAGTTATGGTATAAAAGATATCGTCTCCACAAGGATTGGTGCCACTTCAAGAATCTAGTCTCTTGCACTGTAAAAAGTAAAAACACAAATAGAAGATTATAGGAGTTTTAACTAATAACTAATCTAGAAAGCAATAAAGTAAAATAATAGATGAGATCAAATGAGAGAGATAGGCCATGTTATCGCGAGTTGAGGTGTGATAGCCGATTGGATCGTCTTGGTAAAAGAGTGCACGGGCAACTCAGTTGCCGTGGCAACTTGCACAACGGGGTTGCCTTGGCAACTAATCGATGGTTGCCTGGACGACTAGTTGGGCAACTACTTGGGCGTCTGGGTAGCAACCTTCAAGGTTCGGCAGAGCGTTCTTCAATGGTTTCTTCTTATCCCTAAGTTGAAACTCTAGCTACTTGTGCATGCCTTGATAATACATCCCTGCGTGAATCAAGGGTGAACAACAACCAATCTTGCACTCCTCTTAGCCATTGAAATCCTTAACTTATTCCTAAGCCGGATTAATCCTTACCATCAATAGATTGAATAAAGATCATATTCATTCGTTTCTTGAATCTAACTCTCCCGATATTATATAAATAGATGAATTTACGAGATCCTCTCCCAATTCACTCGCAAACAAGAATAAGAACCAAGAATGAATAAACCTTGAATAGAAAAGTACAAACTCTTATTACCTAAACAAAATCCAATAGTTTCTCACAACCACAAAACAAAATAACCATAGCCAAATAGATTTAGTTCATGGCTAGGTTCCAAAGAAACACAAGATAAATAATCCCTAGCATGAACCTAATTGAACAAGAAAGAAAAAGATGAAGAATTGAAGCTTGTCGAAATCTCCTTGCCCTAGATGCTTGTCGAAAATTCTCTCCTCTTGCCCTCCTTGAGTTGTCAAAATTCTCCTCTAATTTATAGGGCTAGGTCAAAGTCCTTCTTTGAGGAGAAAGTTAAGTTGGAATTAAATTATCTTTAAAGAATATAATTCTTTATTATAATTATATTCCTACTAGAACTTCTCCTATCTTCTTGGAATTTAATTATTCTTTAATCTCTTCATGGAAATCAAATTCCTTTGGGATTTGGCTTTGTTCCACGTCATCTTGGGCTTGTCTAGTCATCAATTTCGACTGCCATATCACCTTGTTCTTTGTCGACAATTGCCCTAGCAACTGGCTCGGTGTCTCCTTCATGCATTACCCTGACAACTAGCTCGGCATCTCCTTCATGTATTGCCCTGGCAACTAGCTCTAGCCTTGCTTTGGCAAGTGATCCTACACATACACACAAAACACACCAAAGAAGCATCTTTTCCCACAAAAACTACCAAGTTAAGTAATCAAGCTCAACGATGGAAGGAAACATGGATTAATGCATGAATGGCTAATTATACAACTAATATGAGCCTAAGTCTAACAACAATATGAGTAAAAAGGGTAAGAAAAATAGTACTTTTGAACACTTATCAGTCATGCTTATGCTTTTGAAGTCTTGCTGGAAATGGTGGCGGTGGATATACATATGCTGGCATTGCCGGCCTCACTGAGGCAGTACTGGCATCTATTTTGGCACCAATCTGCTTATCATCATTGCTGGCGTCATTATTGGTTCTAGGACTAGCATCTTGTTTGGCACTCTTACTGGCATGATCGTTGGCATCATCTACTTTCTCCTTCTCTACTTCTATGGGTATGTCTACTGGCACAAGCTTTGCATCCTGGCTGCTTGGCAGCCGTCTCTATTTCGCACTACTTACCACTTTGAAGAGTTATTACCTTGCATTGTTCATTTTCTATGTGCCGAGCATCTTCAGTGTCACTTGGCAAAGTACCTTGGGGTCGATTTCTAAGTGCATTAGCAATCTGCCCAATATGTATTTCCAAGTTTCTTACTGATGTCGCCAAACTTTGGACTGTTACTTTATTTCGCTCCATATATTGTGTAAGATCTCCTCTTTGGTTGCTTCCTTGCCATTGTTGGAAATTGTTCTAAGCTTTACGTGGCATGGTATTTTGATAAAATGCTGGCATGGCATTGTTGTTCTACCGTTGGATGCTTTGGCGCGGGGCATTGTAGTGATTGCCTCCTTGATTTCCCCAAGCTAAGTTAGGGTGTTGTCTCCAACCTGCATTATAGGTATTAGCATTATAAAAATGACCAGCATTCCCAACAAAATTTACCGACTCAGGATTAACAGGGCATTCATCCACATGGTGGTTTTCTCCATAAATGGTGCAAAATGAATCCAGTGCTTTTGACTTCTTGGGCCTCATTGTTCTTTTGCAACATTCTCACCATGCTAATGAGGTTGGAAATCTCAGCATGAATGGACGTGAGTTCATCAACTTTCAATTTCCCACTGGCTTTAGCACCGGTCCCAAGTCTAGCAACAGGATACTCGAAGTCATTGATCGAAATTCTCTCAAGGATATCAACAGCCTCAGTGTACTTCTTATCAAGCAACGATCCGGCTGCTGAAGAATCCACAATAGTCCTTGTTTTTGCATTTAATCCATTGTAGAAGGTTTGTATTTGGGTCTAATTTGGGAACCCATGCATTGGACACCTTCTAAACAAATCTTTAAATCTTTCCCAAGCTTCATAAATAGTTTCATCCTCGGCCTGTTTAAATGTAATGATTTCACCACGCAACTTGGTAATGAGTGTTGGTGGCTGAAATTGCGTTAGGAACTTCTGGAAAAGGTATTCCCAAGAAGCATTTGATCCTGGTGGCAAAGAATTGAGCCATGCCTTGGCTCTGTCTCTCAAGGAAAAAGTAAACAATTTTAGCTTCACAGTATCTCCAGATACTCAAGTTTGTTGAAACAGTTGGCATATCTCCATGAATTGTTTGAGATGTTGCCTCGGGTCTCTAGTAAGTGCTCCATTGAATTGACCAACATTCAAAAGAGTTTGGATCATTATGGGTTTAAGTTCAAAGTTAGGCTCATCGACATCAGTGCCAATAAGTCCTGGCATGAGATTTGTAATGTTAGGTGCTGAATGTTCTCGGATTGGCCTCTCTTCTTCTTCAACCATATTTGGGACATAGGAGGCGGTGGTGCATTATTATTAGGCTGATTGTTAATATGTGGATCATTATTCACCACACCATTCCTCTGATTGCCTTGATTCATTCCTCGGTATCGCCTCTTTAACCTCCGCAAGGTTCTCTCAATTTCTGGATCGTATGGCCACTCGTCCACCACTGGGTGGTTTCTGGTCATACACCGGTGAAAACAAAGATAAAATGAAAACAAAAACAAAACAAGTAAAAATTTAAAAACAATCAAATCTGTTGCAATCCTTGGCAACAACGCCAAAAACTTGTTGACTATTAGGGAGATGTGTAAAATGAATGCTGGCAAAAGGTATAAATGGTATATATTTGGGCAAGAAAAACTGTGCCAAGAGTCTTTTGCGTGCAAGTATACACAGTCGACAAGTAATACAGCTTGGTAAGCTGAGTATCGATCCCACAGAGATTGACTTGGAATTCGATTATTTAGTTTGTCACTTGTTTTGGAAGAACAAATTGTAGTTTAAAAGAGTTGATTTTAAAACTAAGAAAACAGAATAAAATAGAATAGAAACTGCAGTAAAGAGTTGGCAAAGAAGGTGTTTTCAAATGAATGATGACTGTTGGCAGGGAATGCCTGATTTCAACGTGGTTCATGCCAGCCTTTATTGGCAAAACTGTCTTGGCATTGTTTGCCGAGCAGATTTAAAAGTAGCAAAGCCTCTCTCAATGGTCATTGACCTAAACTGGCCAAGTAAAAACCCCTATATCTCTATAGTGTATGTTTTCCTTAAACCAATTTGATTTTAAAACCAATCTATACTCCGTGGGGGTAGATTTCACTTCCAAAGTAAGTTCATCTACTTGAACGATTTCTCTCGAAGCTTCTCTCCCAAGTGTTCAGCAACTTCATCGTTGCCAACACAAGTCTGTTAAGATATTGTAAGGCAATAAGCTAATTGTGCCAGCTCTCGCTTTGGCACAGTACTTAGGAAAAATTAAAGTATCCAAAACATACAAACTTTGCCAAATGCAGAATTATTATAAAGGAACTAAGGCATAAAAGCCAACGTTTAAAGCCAAAACATCCCCCCACCAACTATTAAATTAGTTCATGGTGTAGGGATTAACCAACAAACCAACAAACAATTTAAACATCACCATCATAATAAAAACTAAAGAAAAACAACTTGTGCCAAGGGAATAGGCAAAGGGGTCTCTGATGCAGCCCTCCACGCTAGGCTCTCGGCCAAAAGGTTGAACTACCTTTTCTCGGTTGCATAGACTGTCACTCGCCGCTCCAACACGTCGCTCCAACCACCTCTAGTCTCGCCTCATCTCCTCTTCTCGATCAATCGATCTCTCCTTAATGCTTGATCGGGCTGTGTATATATAGGCGCTCAAGGGAAGGGATTAGGATAACTCCCTTCATTTGAAATTTGAAATGCTCCATGGATAAGAGATAAACCTCATCTGATCGGTGTGATAGCTTATCAAGCTAGGGCTGATGTCATCATGCCATGGCCATCTTGGCACACGAGTTTGGCATAACCTTGCAACACAGCTTGGTATCACCTTATTCGCTATTTTTCTAGAGGCTGTCCAAATGCGATTTTTAAGGAGCCTGAGTGTATCCTATTTTTTGGAGGTTCTTCCTCTCTTGGCATAGCTGCTGGCACACCTTGGCACTCATCTGGTCCTTCCGTGCCCACAACATCTGGCATTCACCTTGGCATTCCTAACTTCTTCCCTGCGTCCTGCGTCCATTCCTCCTGCCATTCCACCTGCCAACCTATGCAAAGGCCACTAAAAACAACCCATGACACTGGCATAGGTAGCCTACTAACTCTTTTATGTAAATGCATGATTCTAACAAACTAATGCAACTAAATGTACTAGAAAACAAGAAAAAGCATATCAAAATGGCATGCAAAACAATACTTTTGAGGAGGTAACACTAACCCTCAATTTAAGTCTTGTCGTGCATAACAATCTATATGCTAAGCTTAAAGAGTAAACATGTATAAACCAACATTATACATTATCATCCATCAACATTATATATTAACAATTATATTGGCTTTCAAGTGATCATAACCAAGTTCCACTTTACAAAATATTACATCGGATACACAGATTCAAAAAGTGTCCTCTCAACACTTCATACAACCTTAACCAAAATTATGGTACAATCACAACCATGGTACAATCACAACCAAATCATCGGTTAGCTGTATAATCTACTAACAGGAGTTTTTGGTACCATATAACCCATCAACCGTTAGTGTACTCGTGGTGGAGTATTCGGTACCTTACAACCCCTCAACACCCGAAGTGACTTTTATAGAGCATTATCAATCCTATGGCTGGCCAACTATATCCGATAATATTCTAATCCACATCACTTGCCAATATAATTCATTATTAACCATGTACCTCATTGTTTTTATATGCAGCATTCCAAAACCATTTCCAATGATTAAACCATGTATTTACAAGTATTCTTGATACTTTCATGGATCATTTTCCCAATGTATCCATCATCAATATATGATAAAAAATTATTATAGACATACTTAGTATAGACTTACCTCAATAAAGACCTTTTTTTTTTCTTTTATCTTATATAGATGAAACATTATTAACCTATGTGTACATACAAGCAGCGGGCGAAATCTCAACTCAATCGAGAGTCGAATTGACATCCAATTGCTCCAAATTGCAAATCTAACAAATTTTAGGGACTTAAGGTGAAATAGAAGTTACCAATATTCAATTAGTCAGGTTTCATGCTCCCATGTTAAATTTCAGCTCAAATTGATCACCCAAACTAATCTAATTGCATGCTTAACAAGCAAGGACTAAAACGTAACAAAGACAAACTTACAGATTCCTTTAACTAACAAATCGGCAAGGTGTTCCGGTACAAGGGGTACCTATATCGATACGTTTTTCTCCAATAATCTTTCCAGATTAAAAATCCCATAACTCGTATTGATACACCCTCGCGTATCAAAACACCAAACCCAAAATAGGCACATCGTATCGAAACGGCTATGGGTGTATCGAAACACCTGGGCTAAAAAGGCTACCCGTATCGAAACAAAATCTCGTGTTGCGGTACACCTGGGCCTTTAATGGTATTTTTCTCAACTTTTACATACAATGACTCATCTAAAACTATTCTAACATGCCATTAGCATAAGCACAACCTTTTAAAACATGAATCCATAGACTTCTATCACCAAATCAAGCATCAAACATAAACCTTCATGAAAATGGCATTCTAGAGGCTTGCTTCCTATGCACACAACCATTCAAACCTCAAAAAGATATTTAAATAAAAAAACCAGCATATAAAGGCCATTTACAACTTTTAACCAACACCAAAAACTTCCTCAAACAGGGAGTTTAACCAAAACACCTCCCAAAACACAACGAGACCCTCATTTCCCTTATAACTATATTCTATTTCAAAAATATACTTTCGTAGCGAAGTCTTTCTCGATCCCTTGCTCCCACGCTGCCTTCGAACCTTTAATTCTCTACATTTATGGACAAAGAAGCGTAAGCACACAAGGCTTAGTGAGGAGTGCTCTAAACCAACACACCATCAATGCATTTAAAAACTTTTTGCCATTTACATTGGAAACATCACTTCAATTAACGTTTAAACAACGTTTAAACCATCTTGCCATAAAAACCATGCACTTAACACATTTGAAAACCAACATATTAAACCATATGCAACATGTAACATGTATCAACAACAAATCCCATTGCTAAGCTCAATTTAATCTTTCTCATGCATAACAACCATATGCAAAGCTTAAAGAGTAAACATGTATAGATCACATTATACAACATAAAATTCCACATGATACATCAACAATTATATTGGCTTACAAGTGATTATTAACCAAGTTCCATTTCCAAAGTATCATATCAGATACACGGATTCAACAAGTGTTCGCACAACACTTCAAGCCATCTCAAATAAAAACATGGGACAACAACCCAAAGTACGGGAACAACAACCCCTAGGAGACTATAACCCCAAACATTGGTTAGACGCTTATCCCTCTAATGGGTGACGGGACCACAACCTCCTCGACCATTAGGGTACTTGGATGGAGACGGGACCACAACCTCCTCGACAACCAAGCAACTTATTTATAGTGCACTCAATCCTATACCCGACTAACTATATTTGATAACATTTTTGAACCACATCACTTGCCAATATAATTCACATTTAGCCATGTACCTTTCTATTTTTATATGCATCAACATTAAACCATTTTCCAAAGCAACAACTCATGTTTTAAACACAATTATAAAACATATACTTACAAGGATCATTTACCATGTGCATCCTTCATCATCTCATGATTAAAAATAGTATATCACATACTCAAAACATGTTTTAATTGTAGGTATCATGTAATCAAAACCAAGTGCATAAAACATTTCGTAAAAGCACGTCCGAGAGAGTAATCCAATTTATACTTACTTTCGAATTTAGACAAGTATTTCAAGCTCAAATATAAGTTCCCAAAACCAACTTTAAAACATTTCAAAGGTGAAATCCATGTTCTCACTCACCGACACGCAAAACCTCAATTTGCCGACACGAATTCAAGCGTTCGAAGCCTCTAAAGCTTCACCATTAGCTACAAGACTCCCTTGTTTTAACCACATAATAACAGAGGATTAATGCATCATAATGCATTCCAAATCCCAATAAATCATTCTTCAACAGTGATTTGCTAAAAGCTAACAATCGGATATTCGAAACAACCGAAAACCATATTGATTACCTTTCCAAACTTAACCCAGCCAAAACCTAACACTTTGATCCATCAATTAATATCAATTACCATCAAATATTCAACTCAAAAGATCATTATACCTCTAGTAACCATTAAACCCAAACAACTTCCCCAAAACACAAATCTAGCAGCCTAAACAATTAAAGATTCACCTAACTTCGGGATTTCAATGTTAAAACCATTCACATAACATTAATAAACATCCAAATCATGATTGAAATCAACACATTAACCCTCAAAATAGACCCATTTCAAAAATCACAAAAATCAACCAATTAAACCTTGATTTAATCATATTTCTCAATTAAATCATAAAACCTCATTAGAAAACATAATCAAAGAGTTAAGAACTTGAGAATTTCAATAAAAACCTAGATTAGAGGAGGAGAACGAAAATTACCTCTAATCCCTTGCTTTTCCCTTAATTGGCAAGATTAGATTGAAATCTTCAAGAAAATCAATGAAGCTTATTGAAGAAATCTAAGGTAATCATTTAGGAATCAAAGTGAGATGAAAAGGAAGTAATCTCTGGAAATTTTGGAAGAGGAATGATAGTTTGGCTGATGAGAAAATATAGAGAAAGTTTGGAGTCAAAAGAAGTTACGTAAGAAAATATTTTAACCAAATAAACTCTTTTATCAAATATCCTTTTCATCCCTAATTATTAATTAATTAAAAACATTTATTAAAATGGCCTAATTAAGGGATATAGTTTATTAAAAATAAATATCTCCTTAAATATTCAAAATTCTGACTCTTTGCAAAATAGTCACCAACAAAACAGTTTTGCCAAAATTACATTTTAGTCACTAGTTCAAAATGTCACATTTTCGAATTGTATTTTCCAAAATTGATTTCACCTTAAATAATTATATAATAAATAAGGATTTTTAAACATTTTTCCTTATTTTTATCTTGCATAAAAAATATTTAATCCTGAATTAGACTCAAATCTCTAACCCGGTCCACCAAACCATCTAACTAGCCCACAAACCGCTAGGCCCAAAACCGGGGCATTACAACTCTCCCCCACTTAGGAAATTTCACCCTCAAAACTTACCTAAAGGAAACAAATGCGGACATTGCTTCAACATATCCGCTTTACTTTCCCACGTGGCCTCCTCAACACTGCAATGTCACCACAACACCTTTACAAGCTCCATCGTCTTACCATAGAGAGCTTTGCTGCTAACATCAAGGATCTTTACCGGTTCCTCATCATAGGATAAATTTGGTCGTAACTCAACAACCTCGTAGGGTCCAATAAACCTAGGACTAAGCTTACCCTTGTGTCCAAATCTCATCACCTTCTTCCAAGGTGAAACTTTCACGAACACACGTTCTCCCACCGCATATTCAATTTCCCTACGCTTCAAATCCGTATAGGACTTCTGACTGTCCGAAGCTGCCTTCAAGTGATCACATATGAGTTTCACCCTCTCATTTGTATCCTTCAACGCATCAGGAAATGAAACAAATGTTTCCCCCGCCTCAGCCCAACACAAAGGCGTACGACACTTCCTACCATACAAAGCTTCATACGTTGCCATTTGTATACTAGCTCGATAACTGCTATTATAGGCAAACTCCACGAAAGGCAATTGCCTTTCTAAGTTCCTTGGAACTCAATGATACAACATCTCAACATATCCTCCAAAACTTAGATCACACGTTTAGACCGACCATCTGTTTAAGGATGATACGAAGTGCTAAAACTTAACCGTGTACCTAAAGCGCGATGTAAACCCTCCCAAAACCTTGTTGTAAACTGCAGATCTCTATCCAAAACTATGGACTTAGGCATACCGTGCAAACGCACAATCTAAAATATATACAAATCCGCCAACTTATCCAACACATATGTCGTATGTACAGGCACAAAATGTGCACACTTCGTAAACCGATCCACAATTACTCAAATGGAATCCTTTTCAGTGGGCATCAAAGGCAACACAGACACAAAATCTATGGTGATTCTTTCCCATTTCTATTTCGGTATCCTCAACGGTTGCAACAACCCAGAAGGAAACAGATGTTCAGCCTTTACACGCTGACACACCATACATCTAGCAACAAAATCAGCCACATCCTTCTTTAAACCAACCCAATAGTACTCACTCCTCAACCCTTGATACATCTTAGTACTACCAGGATGCATAGCAAAATGACTAGCGTGAGCCTCAGTCAAAATGGTACGTCTCAACTCATCATTTTTTGGTACAACTATTCGGTCCTTAAAACAAAACACTCCATCACCATTAAAATGAAAATTCAAAGGATTTCCATCCATGATATCCTTAACATGTGGCACCAACGCATCATCGTAAGGTTGCTTTTCCTTAATCAACTGTGACAAAGACGGCTTCACTTGCAACTCGGCTAACAAACCTCCATCTCACATCACACTCAACTGTGCGAACATTAGTCGCAACTCCACCACAACCTTTCTACTCAAAGCATCGGCTACAACATTAGCCTTTCTCGGATGATACTCAATCGTCAAATCATAATATTTAAGCAACTCCAACCATCTTTGTTGCCTAAGATTCAAATCCTTTTGAGTCATCAAATACTTCAAACTCTTATAATCTGTATAAACCACACATTTCTCACCATAGAGATAATGTCTCCAAATTTTAAACGCAAACACAACCGTGCCAAGCTCAAGATCATGGGTAGGATAATTGCGCTCGTGAACCTTCAACTGTCTAGATGCATAAGCCACAAATTTTCCCTCTTGCATCAACACACAACCCAAACCAACATATGACACATCACTATAAACCACAAACTCCTTACCCGAATTAGGTTGAATCAAAATAGGAGCTTGTGCCATAGCTTCCTTCAACTTCTGAAAAACTCATTGCCTATCCTCTATCCACTAAAAAAGAATGTTCTTTTGCAACAACTTAGTCAAAGGAGCAGCAATCTTTGAGAAACCATCCACAAACCTACGATAATAACCTGCCAAACCAAGGAAACTACGAACCTCCTTAACGGACTTAGGTGATTTCCAACCCATCACCTCTTCAATCTTTTGAGGATCAACCTGAATTCCTTTGGCCGACACTACATGTCCAAGGAATACAACTTCGTTAAGCCAAAACTCACACTTGCTCAATTTGACATACAACTGATTATCCAACAAAGCCTGAAGCACAATTCGTAAGTGTCGATCACGATCCTCCTCGGTATAAGAGTACACAAGAATATCATCAATAAACACAACCACAAACCGATCCAAAAATTCATAAAACACCTAATTCATCATATCCATAAACGCAGCAGGGCCATTTGTCAAACCAAACGGCATAACCAAAAACTCATAATGCTCGTACCTCGTACAAAAAGCTGTCTTAGGTACATCCACATCTTTCACCTTCAACTAATAGTACCCATACCTCAAATCAATCTTGGAAAACACCGAAACACCTTGGAACTGATCAAACAGACATCAGTCCTTGGCAAAGGATATTTTTTCTTAATCGTCAACATTTTCAATTGTCGATAATCAATGCACATCCGCATCGTGCCATCCTTCTTTTTCACAAATAACACCGCCGCACCCCACGGCGAAACACTAGGCCTGATAAACCCTTGATCAAGCAACTCCTGAAGTTGAGCCTTCAACTACTTCAAATCTTTCAGAGCCATACGATAGGGAGCATTAGACACTAGAGCTGTATTTTCATACAATTCAATGCCAAACTCAACCTCTCTATTTGGTGGCAAACTAGGTAATTCCTCTGGAAAAAAATACATGTGTAATCACTCATTTTTATCTAATCTCTAAGTATCATATTAATATATTAGTGCATGATTACATATATGTGTGTGCATGTATATGTTATTAATATTACATAATGATATATGTGTGAATGTATGCATGGTGCATATATTTATGTTGTGTATTACGTACCTATTAATATGTGTGTGATATGGTTATATTTATGTTAGGAGTATCGTATAATGTATGTTGGTATATGTGCATTTATGAGTAGGTTTATATATGTTTGCATGTATATATTATTAATGCCCTTGTTATTATTGAATGTATACGAATGAATGTTGCATAAATTGTATGTATTATTATTAAGTGTATTTACGTGTGAATGTATTTCATTACAATTGTATGTATGTGTACGTAAGTATGTATGTGTATGCATTTACTATTATATTAATATATTATTATTAATATATATGGACAAATCTGAAAATAATAAAAAATCCACTTAAATTAAGTGTCCATATTATTACAAAACCCATAAATTACAAGGCCCGGTTGGCCCAAGCCCAAAACCCCAGCAGAACCCTAATACATCATATATCACACCCTAATTACTTTTTCTTTGCGCAGCCAACCAGGAGCCGTTGGATCAAAATGTGGATCCAACGGCCACGATCAAGGAGGGAAAAATATCTAGTTGGCCGAGTGAATTACACACTTGGACTGTTCGAAAGCCACGCGCGCTTTCGATCCACGCGCGGACCCTTCGATATCCCACGAGTGCGTGAGTCCCACGCGCTATAACTCCTCGACTGCTGAGCCCCATGTGTCACGATCTGGAGCCGTTCCACCGATCGAGGTTTCATCTGGACCGTGCATTCTTCAAGCTATCCCGACCGTTAGATCGAATCTGATCCAACGGCCGAGAACGCCTCTGGCCGAAGACATCCCCCCCACAGCGCCACCATACTTCCACCATGCCGGCCTCCAACCACCGCGTTCAGATATATCAAAGAAAAACACAAAAAAAGAGGCGATGTCAGTATCATTTCAGATCTAAAAATATTTTACAGTACTTGCTACTAAACAAAAAAGAGAGTGATATATGTATGAAACAAGTAATTGTAAGGCAGTCCAGTTGTAATCAGAGAGAAAAATAAAAAAGAAGCACAAAATTTCAGTGGTAACGCTCTTTTCTTTTTTCTTACTTCTTTGCATGCATACAAAAAATATACGAAGTAATAACGAAAAGAGAGATGTAGATTTGTTACCTTTGTCGTCAATGGATCTCCCCTCACCAGTGACAAGCCTCTTCAGCTTTCCCAAGCTGAACATGGTGAACTAAAGGGAGTGGGAGGTCTCTTTTGGTTTCATTTCGGTTAAATATAAACATTTTTTTTTTGTTTTGTATTTACTTAGATCTAGGCAAAATGGTGGGTCTTAGTGTAAATCTAAGTTCATATTCGGGTTCATTTGGGAAAGAGGTTGGTTTTGGGTGTTTCTTTTGGTTCGTCGGCGCCGGTCGGCGATGGAAGGGACGGCGGAGAGTCGCCGGTTTCTTGGTTCATCACAGGTTTGGGAGGGTGAGTTGAGAGAAAATGAGAGAAAAAAGGGTTATTATAAAAACTGGATAAGGAAAAAATGAGAAAAATTTGGGATCGGGCTGAAAAAGGGTTTTTATAGGTATTTTATTTTGTGAAATGGTTAAATTCTGAAATAAATCCCGCCGCATTTTTGATATTTTCACTTCTGTTTCACCGTATGGGATATTTACAATTTCAGTCCCCCTTATATTCTAAAATCTTGCAATCCAACCCCTGAATTAAATTGAATCAGTTTTTAAATGGCGAAATTACCTCACCAGTCCCACCGTGTTTTTGAAATTTTCACTTCAAGCTTGCCCCTTGGTCCAATTACAATTTTAGTCATTTCAAACTCGGTTCAACTTGCATTTTCGTCCCTAAATCGCGTATTATTGCCTTTTAATTTCTGTCTCTTATGTTTATTTTTTCTCATTTCAGTCATGTTCCATATTTAAATGTTCATGTTCGTTTATTATGATCGTATAGGTTGATGTAGCCTTTTTGCCTGCTCATACGTCTCTTGTACATGTTTCATTTTTTCATGTTTATATGTATATGTGTGTTCAGTTCATGGTGATTATGTTTTTATGCTTTTATTTGATCTGTTGTACCACACATATTCGATTAATATTTTAGTCGGCTCGTATATAACTTGTTTTGTGTTTTAGCATGTATTTCATGTTCTCTGTGTTTTTAGGTTATGAGTTAGTATGTTTTCTTTGTCATGCGTAATACTATGTTCTATATATGTTACAATGTGTTTTATTTTTTTATATGTATGTCTTCTTGTGGTATGTGTTTTCGTTCCCGTATGCATTTATTCATGCCTTGTTATTGTGATGTGTTAAATTTGTTCTTATCTACGAGTAGGATTAATATATATGTATGTATGTTTTAGAGTAGTATTTTACTTATGTTAGATTAGTATTCTATTATGTTAGTATTTTATTGTATTTAAATTATTTGCCATATTTTATATGTTGCACACTAAGATTGCATATCGAGATAAACTGTCAATGCGGTGCCCTTTTATCCGAGCGTAAACGGGGCCAGTATCAGGCGTAGTGATAGTGGTTGGGCGTTTACTCTCGGATAACAGGGCCTTTAAAATCTACTCGTACTTATAATCAAATTTTAATTTAATCGTCACTTTAATCCAGAAAGTTTAATATTAATAAAGCAGTAATTATTAAAGTACCAATTTTGGGCGGTGTGGGGGTGCTAATCCTTCCCCATCCGTAACCGACTCCCGAACCCAACAGTTTTTAAATCTCTGGTTTTATGGTGCCCGGCCTACCTAAGTGGCCGGTGGCGACTCCTCATTTCTTACATAAAACGCGGTTTTTTAAAAAACCCCTGCGGAATAAATATTTTAATATACGAAAAGCCACAAACACTTCGAAAACCCTATTTTTTTAGCGAAACGGACATCGCTACAGATGTCGACTCCGCTGGGGACTATTTTTTTGTTTTTAACAAAATAAAGAGAGTCAAGCTTTTTCAAATAATTACCTCTTTAATAATATTAGAAGTTACGGATTAAAGTGACTATTAAATTGATATTCGATTGTAATTGCGCGTTTATTTTAACGCATTTAAAATTTGGCATATAAACCCATTTTTAAGTGGGGGGAAAACGCTAATGCTTTCATGGAGATATCGTTCTCCCGTGTAGGCCTAGCAAGTACCTTCGAGGCTCGAGTACCTTATGCTTTCGTAAGGATATCGTTCCTTCGTGCAGGCATAAGCGAACGGGTCCCCTTGAATTGAACCCAATTGAAAGGAGCCTATAATGGGTGATGATCGGGGGCCTTGCTACTCTTAGTAGAGGACAGCAAGGACAATTCGGGTACCTCCTAGCACCAACACTGCATGTAGAGAACATATAAAAACCCACCCCTTTAGAGCCATGCGGATAACCTTAGGTGTTTTAGACGGGATAAATAGGGTTTTTTTGTTTACCTTATTTAATTTATCCTTTTATTTATGTATTTATTATTTTTATCCGGTACTAACCCATTTTTTTGTGTTTTATTTTTATTTTACACATACTTTTGTTGCATTATCATTGCATCCACATTACATAGAGGCGTTGATTCAAGTGGTTTGCTCGATTAGAAAATCTTTCATCATGGAAAAAAGGTGTCTTAGGAATGACAGCATCGATCCAGTCGCGCGACATCGGTCAGAGATTAATCAACAGATCTGAAGTAATGATTTGCCGAGCAAGCGTGTAGTGCCAAAGTATACACACGAGACCCTGATGGTGGACATATAACGAGCTACAATGTGTGTGAATGACTTAGCTACCGAAGCTGCGACTCTCAGACCTTTCGTAACCCCGGACATGGAAGAAGCACCAAGGTTTATCAAGTTGCTCAGAGCTGTCGAGGAGCTATGAGGTAGAGCTAGGGCTTATGTTAGAAATTTGTTTTGTAATTAAGACTTTTTGTAATAGAGACACTTTTTGTAATAGGGACTCCTTTTGTAATATGAACTTTTTTTGTAATCTGGACCCTTTAATTCCCATGAAAGTCGTTCGAAAGGGTGATTACCAGCGGAATCAACGCCTTTATTTGCATTCATGTTGCATATCATGACATGGTGTTGATTCAAGAACAGTTCATTAAAAGGCTTTCAAAATAGAAAAAGTCTGCTTTGCCGAAAAGGATAATATTACAGTATCAAGTTAGGCCGAGCAAAGACCAATCAAGAAGGAAGACGGTACGATAGTAAGGCACGTACGACGCAGAAGATTCAGTCAGGGCCGTAGAACCCCAATTTTAAATCTTCACATTTGACCATTTTTTAAAAAACAAATCTCAGATTTTAATTTAACTCCTTTAAAAAAATTTTGAAAATATTATTTTGCTTTAAATCTTTTTCCTCCTAAAACTTTTATAATAATAATAATAACAAAAGGAAACCTAAAAGTTTTTTTAAGTAGGTTAAAACCTTTTGATAATAAAAAGGGGGAATTTTTAAACCAAATGATCCTTGGAAATTTTAATTTTAACCCCAAAAAGTTTTAAAGTACTCCCCTAGGATCGATAGAATCCATCCCTGTTTAGACGTACCCAGATCTACAGAAGAAAATATATTGTCAAATGTCCTTTTCAGAAGCCACAAAAATAAAGATCATGACGTCACGAGTCCATAGAATAGAATAAGAGGAGAAGACGGAGTCATCCATCATCCTGAAGACGACGTCGAGACGTTGAGCACAGGTTTTGCTTCCCGAAGGCAAAGTCTCCAGAATAAATTCAACTGTTGACTGTAATTCATTATTAATTTCTTGCAAACATACATTTTCTCTATTGAAAGTTTTTCAAAGACTGTTCGAGAATCAACATCGCATTTGCATGCATTCTCGCATTTATAGGGTATTGATTCCCGAAGTGGTTCCTCAAATCTCAGAAATCGTTCATAATTGGCAAAGGGTCGTCTGGTCAGATATTAGAGGATACGGATCCAGGGTTTTGTCCCAAAACAAGATCGGAGACAATAGAAGAGGAACCATCTGAAGACTTCAGGTCAGACACGGTAAGGAGACACGGTACTGGTGATGAGCAAAGTAAAGTGCAAGAGTTGAAAGAAGCAGAGGGAAGACGTGATGAATCAGATGAATACTTTGGCGAAAGGTAAGCGATCCATCAAACCGAAAGAAGAACCGATTAAGGATCAGAATAGAGAGCGAGATAGTCAGAATTCTACCTCCAAGTCAGCCAAATACGACAAATTGGACCCTTTTGTGATCTGCATCAATAAACAGGCGGAAGGTATGCTTAAGTCGGGCTTTCAAAAAATAGAGCTCGGTCTAGAAGAAACTTGAGAAGCAAGTAATAAAAAGAAGTTTATCTCGATTCCTGCGAGGTACACCGAACTACTCCTAATGTTCATCGACAAGAGCCTTATTACCTCGGTGAAGTCTCTAGCGAAGAGATCGTCTTATCCGAGAGATTACGACACACGTGCTAGAGGCAATTACCATTTAGGAAGTTTGGGTCATGGTATTGAGGATTATGGGGCCCTAAGGAATGAGTTCAAGATCTTATCGCGATGAGGATTTTAGGTTTCGAAGACGGAGTTCCCAATTCTATAGTGAGCTAACAATCACCCGAGGGGCAAAGTTGAGGAGGAATCGATATCTAGGACAAAGTTCGAGTAATACCGAAGTAGGTCACTCAAGCGAGTTAAATTTGAAGATCGGAGATAGGGGCATCCCAGGAGAGGGATATTATTTCGAGTTCAGCCAACTCAGATAAGAAAGAGATAACTTGGATAAAATTGAATTTGCAGAATGATCATCAGAAGCTTTCCTGAGTGTTTAAGAATATCAGAATAGATAAACGGTGTTGTCCAGTTGAAAGACGACTCGAAATATTAAAAGAAGAGAAACTAGTCAAGCAAGAATCAAGTCAGGATGTTATCAGGTACATTTGAGGAAATTGGGAATAGGTACGATAGTCTCTAGAGATGAGCTACAAAATAACTTAGCCATTAACAAGAGTTTTAGAAATGATTTTACGACAGAGTAATGACAATTCAACACTCTTCAGTTGGAAAGGGCAATTTCCAAGCTACGAAAGACTAAGCAGGGGATAGATGAAGACCCAAAGATCGATATTACTCGAGCAGGTAAGGCGGCTCAACAAGGGTAGGCTTTGTCAGAACATGGATCAAGGGTTGGACTACAGAGGCAAGCTGACCGGACTACTGGATCAAGTTAAGAAAGTAGGCACTGAAGCTTATCAGTAACTGTAAATATCTAATATCTGATATAATGAAACCTTTTGGCCTCAATGAACGTCGTTTTATGGGGATCACTTTTGGAATCAATACCTTATTGCATTCATGTTTATATTTTAGGATTGCATTGCATTGCTTTGCACGATCCTGGCATGTTTTACATGGCATTATCATTACCTTGCATTATTATTACCCTGCATAAACTTTATGATGAGTAATTCAAAGACCAATTAGGGTTTTATCATGGATAAAATAATTGAAGACACTCAAAAATCAATATTCGAGCAGTTAAAAGATGGACTCGAGAGAAAAAAGAAAAAAAAGAAGAAGTTTGATGCCTTCGATGCAAGAAAACTCTGTTTGAACCCTGGTTTGGTCGTTCCTCCAGATTCCAAAGATTCCCAGATTTGCGCATGATAACGGAACAAGATGCCCCAAGATTCACTCGACCATATTCTGCAAAAAGATGGAGGGCTGCATTGAAAAATTGCCGATCCACTACTTCCCCGACAGTCTAACAGGACCTACCGTGATATGATATGCTTTGGACCGAGCAACAAGTCGTCAGTATCTCCAGGGTACGAAGATGAAACCTGATGAAAGCTTCAAGGAATGTGCTTTGAGGTGTCTGTGTTTAGCGACCCAGGTGCAACCTCCCGTAGATGAAGAGGAGAGTGACTTCCATGCCACTTTTCTTATTTCTTCTTTGATAAGGTGTTCGGGAAAATGAATGCCAGCTTTGAGGACTTCATGACAGTCGGAGAGAGAATCGAACATGCACTCCGGGACCTAAGTTTAACAGACCAGACATGCCTAGGAGCAGAAAGAGATAAATGGGTATTACTTTCGAAGGTTCTCGAGATCGTAAGAGAATAAGACAGGCAGATTCCTCTGAATCACCGAGAAAAATTCCTCGAACAAGTACATATTTAGAGATATTCAGAGTATTCCATCTCGGACATATCGCCTCATCTGGTCAAGGTATATGTGAGTTCTACATTAAGGCGCCGGGGCATGACACTAAGAAATTTGGGGTCGTTAATAGAAAAAAATCAAAAAGCTGGTTGACGTGGGACCTTGACGAGAGAGTTGATCAAGCGGTGGAAAAACAAGAGAAGTGGAACAAGCCTACACTACCTTGAAAGGACTGGAATGAGTTAGTACTCGAGATGTAGTCCGGATGTCCCTATGGTTTTCCCATCAGTCCATAAAGAAATTCTCAATGCTTTGAAAAAAAAACTCTCAAACATATATTTTATAATTAAAAATCACATTTCCATTATTGATTCTTTAAACATTTTATTTTTATAGGGTAGTTTTTGTTCTCCCATATGCATATACACGCATTTTTGAATGGACATATGTATATATCATTTCTATATCAGGTCCTCGAATTTTGAATGCAACAGTACATTTGCTTCAGACCTAAAGATCAACTCTAAGTTGCATATATTTAGAAGAGACTGAATGTTGTGGGGATACTGTAAATGTTAGTATCTGCTAGTTTACTTAGGCCAACAGAGGAACAAAGCGAGTGTTTAGACAATGGGCAGTTCCCATTTTAAGAATTTATCTTCTCAGGCACTTGTCATTTAAGATCCTTGAAATGAAAGTTGACCCTAAACCTCTACCCCCTGAAGGCATTCTCAGGACATATGTGAATTTGACAACGAATGATATTCTTTTACTTTACCAGAAGACAGAGATGAGTCCAGATGGATTGGATACGAAGATCAGAAATTCATCAGAAGAAAGTGGTTGAAAACAAGGATATGTCCAAATGAAAAACAAAAGAAAAGCAGAGAAATGGTAATCAGAAGGCCGAAGTAATCCAGATTGAGTAAATATCAGAAGAGCTGCAAAGAGGCAAGTAACTTCGAGCAGAAGATATCATCAATACCCAGTATAGATACGTGTTGATTCGAGGATACATTTATAGACTTGAATAAGAAGAAAGAGATTCAAGGCTAAAAACCCAAAATAGGTAGTCTAAAACAAAAAAGAACAAGAAAACAAAACAAAAAGAGAAAAAAGAAAAGAAAAGAAGAAATAAAATAATAAAAAAAAGAAAGAGAAAGAAAAAAGAAGAAAAAAAAGAAAAAAGAAAAAGAAAGAAAGAATATTGTATATGTTTCACACACATATCAAACAATACAAGAACGAGACTTCAACTATGAGCAAGAGACAGAAGGAATCCACATTTCAAGTAAACATCAGTTTTGAAAATTAGTATAGAAGCTCGAATTGAAGCCAAGTCAAGACAAGTCGGCCCGAAGATTGCCAATTTCGAAAAAGGAAATGACCTCTAGGGTGAAAACCCAAAAATGGGCAGTCTAGAGTGATCCACGAAAATGAAGAAAAAGAGTAGTCCGCCTGAGCTCACGGGCATCAATATCCAACCAAAATACACTGATCTGAAGGTACAGAAGAAGAAAGTGACCTCTAGGGTGAAAACCTAAAAATGGGCAGTCTAGAGCGATCCAAGAGAAAAAGTGAAAAAGAAAAAAAAAGAAAAAAATAGAGAAAAGAAGAAAGAATATTATTTCATCTGGGCGTGCCAATCACAAGAATTCTCAGAAATGTATTCATAGTCCTTCATTCAAGAAATCTCAGTTTCGAGGAGTATTGAAGGATCAAACATTATTATATAGCCAGAATGCAAGGCAACCTACAATAAAAAGAAAGGAAATGAACTCTAGGGTGAAAACCCAAAAACGGGCAGTCTAGAGTGATCCAAAAAGGGAAGGAATAAAGGGCATATCCAAGCTACACAAGTACAGAAATACTGTTTCACTTAACCATAAACCGAAAGCCTACATTACAAGCCCCAAAGACTATTCTGGTCATCCATAGATATCCAAGTTGAATGAGAATGTCTTCAGATTTCATTCCGCCTATAAGGGATAACTTTGCTTCAAGGAACGTCAAACTTCGAAGTGCTTGATCGACACCCAAATGAGGGAAGGATTGGGCATGGTGAGATAGTGAGTTTAAGAGAGCCACCTTAAATGGGGTAGAAACTAGGTAGGGTTGTTCCTCTCAAAAGCCTATTAGACCTGACGAAACTATACATTTGCATATATCTCCACAATAGTCAAGATCTTCTAAATATGCGCTTCATTAGAGTTGATCTCTGGCAATTTGAAACAGATGTGCTATGGTGTTTGATATTTCAGGGGCAAACGTGTTTTAAAAGGTTTGACATTTTCTCCCAAAGTTTTATGTTTACCATTTCCCCCAAACATTAGTTTTTAAAATGTTTGGCAATATACTTCGAATTTTGTTTACCATTCTCCAAACATTTAAAAAAATGTTTGGTCCTTAAAAAAGAAGAAGAAAAGAAAAAGATGTTTACCATTTTTTCAAACAATGTTTTCAAAATGTTTGGTATCCCCTCCAAGTTGTGATTTTCAAAATAACTGTTATCTTTTCAAACAATCATTATATTTTGAAATATACGTAAGTAAATTGCCGTTTGCATTATTTTAAAAATAAATGATGATGAGATTTAAAGCATAGGGACCGAGTGTTAGTTATCGTCGAAATGCTACGAGAAGATCAAGGATGAACTCAAGGGATGAAAGCATTTTGGCTCACCCTGGTATCTAGAAATAGATCAAGCTCTGTATGACGGGTCAGAAAATTCAAAGCAGTGGAGCCCGTGGTTGAATGGGGCAACGCCAAGCGAAGAAGATGACAATGGTTCTTATAAGAATAATATAAGAACCAGAGGATCATTTATGAAGACAAGTGATAACCCTGAAGACAAGAAAGCCTTTCGCACAAAAGGTTTAAAAGCATGTTCAAATGAGGATTTAAGAGCCTACAGTGAAGAAGTAAAGAGATGAAGAAATCTGAGGAGCGACCTTTCAGGGTGTAATACTTTAGAACAAAAGGAGAGCGAACAGAAAAAGAGAAGAAAAAAGAAGAAGTACAAAAAAGAAAGAAAAGAAAGTGAGAGAAAAACGATGATAAAAAGAGAAGAAGAAGAAAGAGGTAAAGAAGAGAAATGAGAGAAGAGGAAAAAAGAAAAGAAAAAGAAAAAATAAGAAGAAAATGAAAGAAAAAAGAAAAAATAAGAAAAGAAAAAGAGAATGAGAATGAGAAGAAGAAAAAAAAGAAGAGAAAGAAAGCATTACATTGCATGCATCATATAGATAGGGGCATGTCAATTTTTGCTTGTTTTGGATAGGTACTTGAAGAATTATCAAAGAGTATTAAGAAGTGGATTTCATTGAAGGAAGATTGGCAGCCATTTTCGGCGTGAGCCCCAAATTAAAGAAAGATTGGCAGCCATTTTCGGCGTGAGCCCCAAATTGAAGAAAGATTGGCAGCCATTTTCGGTGTAAGCCCCAAATTGAAGGAAGATTGGCAGCCATTTTTGGCGTGAGCCCCAAATTAAAGAAAGATTGGCAGCCAGTTTTCGGCGTGAGCCCCAAATTGAAGGAAGATTGGCAGCCATTTTCGGTGTGAGCCCCAAATTAAAGAAAGATTGGCAGCCAGTTTTCGGCGTGAGTCCCCAAATTTGAAGAAAGTTTGGCAACCATTTTCGGCGTGAGTCCCCAAATTTGAAGAAAGTTTGGCAGCCATTTTCGGCGTGTGTCCCAAATTTGAAGAAGTTTGGCAGCCACTTTCGGCGTGAGTCCCCAAAATTTGAAGAAAGATTTCAGCAGCTATAGCAGCGTGAGTCCTAGAAGATTGGCAGTCATTTTCGGCGTGAGTCCCCAAATTTGAAGAAAGTTTCGGTAGCAATTTTCGGTGTGAATCCCCAAATCTGAAGAAAGGTCGGTAACCATTTTTGGCGTGAATCCCAAAATTTGAAGAAAGATTTCGGTGACCTTAGCAGCGTGAATCCAGAAAAATCGGTAGCCATAGCAGCGTGAGGCCCAGATGTTAAATCCTTCGGATCATCATTAAGTCATTCGGGCCATTAGTAAGTCATTTGGGCATGATGCGGCAGTCTTAAGTAGCGTAAGTCCAAAGATATCAACGGTTTTGTAAAAAAAACGAGATAGAAAAAAAATAGAGGAGAAGAAAAAGGAAGAAAAAGAAAAAAAGAGAGCAGAAAAAGGGAAAAGGGAAAAGGAATAAGAGAAAAAAGAGAAAAGAAAAATTCGAAGATAAAGGTTCTATAGAGGAAGAGCCTATATTTTCAAGCTCCCGTGGCAAGAGGTTCTATGTAGGAAGAATCCGCCGCTCTGAGGCTTCAGGAGCTGAAACATTTATATAGGAAGGGCTTGCAGCTCCAGGGTGAAGAGTAGCAGTTCTATATAGGAAGAACTCCCAGCCGAAGGAATTCACCCATGACACACAAGGTTATATAAGGGAAAACCTGTTGTGTTTGAAAGCGAAGAGTCTTATATAGGAAGGGCTCCGGCTTTACTGTCTTAGAGTGAAAGATTCTATATAGGAAGAACCTGTAGCTCCGAGATTTCAGAAGCTGAAAGTTTTATATAGGAAAGGCTTGCAGCTCCAGGGTGAAGACGAACAGTTCTATATAGGAAGAACTCCCAGCCGAAGGAATTCACCCATGATACACAAGGTTTTATATAGGAAAACCTATTGTGTTGAAAGCGAAGAGTCCCATATAGAAAGGGCTCTGAGCTTTACTGTCTTAGAGTGAGAGGTTCTATATAGGAAGAACCCGTAGCTCTGAGATTTCAGAAGCTAAAAGTTCTGTATAAGAAGGACTGACGGTTCCAGGGTTTGAAGACTAGCAATTCTATACAGGAAGAACTCCCAGTCGGAAGAATCCATCAAAGGCGCAAAAGGTTGTATATAGAAAAAACCAGCCGCGTTGAAGGCAAAGAGTTCTATATAGGAAGGACTCCGAGCCTTACCGTCTCAAGATGAAAAATTCTATATAGGAGGGACTCATAACTTGAGGCTTCACAGCGAAGGGTTCCATATAGGAAGAGCCTGTAGCTCCAAGATTGGAGGGGGAGAAGTTATATAGAAAGGACTTACGAGCCCGAAGATTCAGCCAAGAAAAAGCGGAGAGTTCCAGAAGAGCACGTGTTTCCGAAGCTACAAATAGGGAAGTCGGATAAAATTGAGTGCTTATGAATCTTTGCTTTGTTCCCATTCCACGAGAACAAGCAAAGAGGGGCAACTGTAATCACTCATTTTTATCTAATCTCTAAGTATCATATTAATATATTAGTGCATGATTACATATATGTGTGTGGGTGTATATGTTATTAATATGCGTGTGATATGGTTATATTTATGTTAGGAGTATCGTATAATGTATGTTGGTATATGTGCATTTATGAGTAGGTTTATATATGTTTGCATGTATATATTATTAATGTCCTTGTTATTATTGAATGTATACAAATGAATGTTGCATAAATTGTATGTATTATTATTAAGTGTATTTACATGTGAATGTATTTCATTACAATTGTATGTATGTGTACGTAAGTATGTATGTGTATGCATTTACTATTATATTAATATATTATTATTAATGTATATGGACAAATCTGAAAATAAAAAAAATCCACTTAAATTAAGTGTCCATATTATTACAAAACCCATAAGTTACAAGGCCCGGTTGGCCCAAGCCCAAAACCCCAGCATAACCCTAATACATCAGATATCTAACCCTAATTACTTTGTCTTTGCGCAGCCAACCAGGAGCCGTTGGATCAAAATGTGGATCCAACGGCCACGATCAAGGAGGGAAAATATCTAGCTGGCCGCATGAATTACACGCTCGGACTGTTCGAATGCCACTCGTGCGTTCGATCCACGCGCGGACCCTTCGATATTCCCACGCGTTCGTGAGTCCCACGCGCTATAACTCCTCGACTGCTGAGCCCCACGTGTCACGATCTGGAGTCATTCCACCGATCGAGGTTTCATCTGGACCGTGCATTCTTCAAGCTATCCCGACCATTAGACCGAATCTGATCCAACGGCCGAGAACGCCTCTGGCCGAAGACATCTCCCCCACACCGCCACCATGCTTCCACCATGCCGGCCTCCAACCACCGCGTTCAGATATATCAAAGAAAAACACAAAAAAGAGGCGATGTCAGTATCATTTCAGATTTAAAAATATTTTACAGTACTTGCTACCAAACCAAAAAGAGAGTGATATATGTATGAAACAAGTAATTGTAAGGCATTCCAGTTGTAATCAGAGAGAAAAATAAAAAAGAAGCACAAAGTTTCAGTGGTAACGCCCTTTTCTTTTTTCTTACTTCTTTGCATGCATACAAAAAATATACGAAGTAATAACGAAAAGAGAGATGTAGATTTGTTACCTTCGTCGTCAATGGATCTCCCCTCACTAGTGAAAAGCCTCTTCATCTTTCCCAAGCTGAACATGGTGAACTGAAGGGAGTGGGAGGTCCCATTTGGTTTCAATTCGGTTAAATATAAACAATTTTTTTTGTTTCGTATTTACTTAGATCTAGGCAAAAGGGTGGGTCTTAGTGTAAATCTAAGTTCATATTCGGGTTCATTTGGGAAAGAGGTTGGTTTTGGGTGTTTCTTTTGGTTCGCCGGCGGTGGCCGGCGACGGAAGGGGCGACGGCCGGCGACGGAAGGGACGGCGGAGAGTCGCCGATTTTTGGGTTCATCACAAGTTTGGGAGGGTGAGTTGAGAGAAAATGAGAAAAAAAAAGGGTTATTATAAAAACCGGTTAAGGAAAAAATGAGAAAAATTTGGGATCGGGCTGAAAAAGGGTTTTTATAGGTATTTTATTTTGTGAAATGGTTAAATTCTGAAATAAATCCCCCCGCATTTTCGATATTTTCACTTCTGTCTCGCCACATGGGATATTTACAATTCTGATCCCCCTTATATTCTAAAATCTTGCAATACAACCCCTGAATTAAATTGAATCAGTTTTTAAATGGCAAAATTACCTCACCAGTCCCACCGTGTTTTTGAAATTTTCACTTCAAGCCTGCCCCTTGGTCCAATTACAGTTTTAGTCCTTTCAAACTCGGTTCAGCTTGCATTTTCGTCCCTAAATCGCATATTATTGCCTTTTAATTTCTATTTCTTATGTTTATTTTTTCTCATTTCAATCTTGTTCCATATTTAAATGTTCATGTTCGTTTATTATGATCGTATAGGTTGATGTAGCCTTTTTGCTTGCTCATACGTCTCTTGTACATGTTTCGTATTTTCATGTTTATATGTATATGTGTGTTCAGTTCACGGTGATTATGTTTTTATGCTTTTATTTGATCTGTCGTACCACACATATTTGATTAATATTTTAGTCGGCTCGTATATAACTTGTTTCGTGTTTTAGCATGTATTGCATGTTCTCTGTGTTTTTAGGTTATGAGTTAGTATGTTTTCTTTGTCATGCGTAATACTATGTTCTATATATGTTACAATGTGTTTTATTTTTTTATATGTATGTCTTCTTGTGGTATGTGTTTTCGTTCCCGTATGCATTTATTCATGCCTTGTTATTGTGATGTGTTAAATTTGTTCTTATCTAAGAGTAGGATTAATATATATGTATGTATGTTTTAGAGTAGTATTTTACTTATGTTAGATTAGTATTCTTTTATGTTAGTATTTTATTGTATTTAAATTATTTGCCATATTTTATATTTTGCTCACTAAGATTGCATATCGAGATAAACTGTCAATGCGGTGCCCTTTTATCCAAGCATAAACAGGGCCAGTATCAGGCGTAGTGATAGTGGTTGGGCATTTACTCTCGGATAACGGGGCCTTTAAAATCTACTCGTACTTATAATCAAATTTTAATTTAATCGTCACTTTAATTCGGAAAGTTTAATATTAATAAAGCGGTAATTATTAAAGTACCAATTTTGGGCGGTGTGGGGGTACTAATCCTTCCTCATCCGTAACCGACTCCCGAACCCAACAGTTTTTAAATCTCTGGTTTTATGGTGCCCAGCCTACCTAAGTGGCCGGTGGCGACTCCTAATTTCTTACATAAAATGCGGTTTTTTAAAAAAAACCTGCGGAATAAATATTTTAATATACGAAAAGCCACAAACACTTCGAAAACCCTATTTTTTTTAGCGAAATAGACATCGCTACAACATGTATACTCACATACCGTCTGTATGTCTTGAACACGCACATCCTTCGATCCCAGATTCTTAATGTAGGCTAGGAATGCCTCGCAACTAGAATTCATCATACAACTTTCTTCCAAGGCCGAAACAACATTGGATAAGAACTTAACATTCTCACCCATAACCACCACTTCGTACCCATCAACATGTTTCAAGGTAACTCGCTTGGTTTCAAAATCAACCATACCTCTATGCTCTAACAACCAATCCATACCCAGGATTATATCAAAACCAGGGAACGAAAGCTCCATCAAATCAACCTCAAACATATGACCTTGAAAAGTCAAAGGACAACGCCTAAACAACCTTCTTGTGACAACCGTTTCACCAAATGAACTAGTCACTTGCATTCTTAAATCTAACACCTCAACGGGTACATCAAGCAAATGCACATGCTCACACAAGATATACGAATACGTAGAACCAGAGTCAACCAAGGATAACAATGACAAGGACGACAATGTAAACATACATGCTATCACATCAGTGTCATTGCATCCCTCGCGATGCGCGTACACCCTCGTAGGACCAACACCCTCAGGTTGAACTGCCACTACATGAGTCACAGTCCTCTGACCATCCTTCTTATACTGGAAATTACTATGACTACGCCCATGACCTCTCGATGGTGCAGCAATAGGTGCCCTAGCCTGACCACCACCAACCAACAACAGACAGTCGCGCCTCAAATGATCAATCGATCCACAAATCTAACAAGAACTAGTTGCGACAACAACAAGAGCTTGTCCCTCACGAGCCAAACGTGGACAGTCTCACCTCATATGCTCACAGGATCCACAGTTCCAACAGGTATAAAGACCCGCTCTAGCCTGGGCACCCTGGCCTCGCCCAACGCTACCGCCACGTCTCACATCAAGATGGTAATTCTTGTCAAGGTGCCTCTTATGCTGACCACCACCGAAACTAGAGTCTGAAACTCTCTTGCTTGAGCTAGAACCACTCATACGCGATGATAAACCCAAGTTCTGCTCAATGTCCTTCGCCCGTGTAACCAACACGTCAAAATTAATGTAATCAGAACAATATATACGTCTTCATATCTTGTACCAATTCGTAACGGAATCAGTCACAATGATACCTCTCGTCTGGAATCAACTTAGGAGCATACTAGCTTAACCGAATAAACTGAGCCTCATACTCCACAACAAACATATTGCCCTAAAATAAAGCCATGAACTCACGTTTCTTTTCATCCAAGTATCTAACCCCCAGATACTTCTTTCTAAAGGCAGCTCTAAAGAAATCCCAGGTAACATCACCTAGTTCTATGCCTATAGTGACTGTAGTCCACCAGCTATAAACATCATCCTGCAACAGGGAAATTGCACATCCCAACTTACGTGCATCATTACACCCCATCTGATCCATAATCTAAATAGTACTGGCCATCCACGCCTCGGATGCCTCAGGTGCCAACCCTCGGTACTTAACTCCTCCCAAACTATAGAGATGTTCCAATGGCAATCTCAGGTTTCTAACAGCTGGCACAGGTACATGCGCTCCTGCAACAGCAACCTGGAAAGCTTCTGTCATCGACTGAATCAAAGGCTCCATATCACCTAACCCTGGCCCAGCTGCCTCAGGTGGTACTTGCTCCATATTCTCAGGTGGAATAGGCGAAGGGGGTGGCAACCCTCTAGAGGTACAACATCCTTCTGATTTCCCTATCCAGTGGCAGCAACAACCATACCAGATTGCAACTCTCTCCTCGGTCCCATCGTGATAAAACAATCAAAGTATGACAATACACAAAAATAAAACAATCATGCTAGCTTTAAACAAGGATCCAATACTTCCATTTCAAAATCCAAAACATTCCAACTATAGTAATAAAGGTAATGGGTTTCCCAAATTCCCCCCAACATGGCATAAAGCAATCAACAGACATATAACAATCACTGAGCAAACAAACAACAGATTACAACTCAAAACAACATTAAAGCAACTTACCAAGATCTGAAATTTCACAAACCTGGCTCTGATACCACCAAATGTAACCCTCTTGTTTCGGCCTAGTCACAAGATCGAACCAAGCAAGTCACACGGGGAATATTAAAGTAAACCGAGAAGATTTACCTCAATAAACGACCCTTTTTTTCATTTATCTTATATAGATGCAACATTATTAACCTATGTGTACATACAAGCAGCGGGTGAAATATCAACTCAATCGGGCATCGAATTGACATCCAATTGCTCCAATTTGCAATTAGGGACCAATTTGTAAATTTGACACATTTCAGGGACTTAAGATGAAATTGAAGTTACCAATATTCAATTAGTAAGGTTTCATGTTCCCATATAAATTACAATTCAAATCGATCATCCAAACTCATCCAATTGCATGCTTAACAAGCAAAGACTAAAATGAAATAAAGACAAACTTATAGATTCCTTTAACTAACGAAACATCTAGGCGTTCTAGTACAGGGGGTACCTGTATTTATACGTTTTTCTCCAGTAAGCTTTTTAGATTGAAAATCCCACAACCCGTATCGATACGCCCCCATGTATCGAAACATAAAGCCCAAAATAGGCATACTATATCGAAACGGCTTTGGGTGTATCAAAACACCTGGCTAAAAAAGGCTACCCGTATCGAAATAGAGTCTTGTGTTTTGGTACACTTGGGCTGCAATGGCATTTTTCTCAACTTTTACATACAATGACTCATCCGAAACCATTCTAACATGCCATTAGCATAAGCATAACCTTTTAAAACATGAATCCATAGACTTCTATCACCAAATCAAGCATCAAACATAAACCTTCATGAAAATGACATTCTAGAGGCATGCTTCCTATGCAAACAACCATTCAAACCTCAAAAAGTTATTTAAATAAAAAACCAGCATATAAAGGCCCTTTACAACTTTTAACCAACACCAAACACTTGCTCAAAAAGGGAGTTTAACCAAAACACCTCCCAAAACACAACGAGATGCCCATTTCCCTTATTAACTATAGTCTATTTCGAAAAAATACTTTCGTAGCGAAGTCTTTCTCGATCCCTTGCTCCAACGCTGCTTCAAACCTTTAATTCTCTGCATTGATGGACAAAGAGAGCGTAAGCACATAAGGCTTAGTGAGGAGTGCTCTAAAACAACACACCATCAATGCATTTAAAACCTTTTTGCCATTTACATTGGAAACATCACTTCAATTAACGTTTAAACATCGTTTTAACCATCATGCCATAAAAACCCAAAGTAAGGGGACAACAACCCCTAGGGGACAACAACCCAAAGTACGAGGACAAAAACCCCAAATATTGGTTAAACACTTAACCCTCTAATGAGAGACGGGACCACAACCTCCTCGACATCCAAGGCGACTTATTTATAGTGCACTCAATCCTATAGCAGGCTAACTATATCTGAAAACATTTTTAAGCCACATCACTTGCCAATATAATTCACATTTAGCCATGTACCTCACTGTTTTTATATGCATCAACATTAAACCATTTTCCAAGGCAACAACTCACGTTTTAAACACAAGTATAAAACGTATACTTACAAGGATCACTTACCATGTGCATCCTTCATCATCTCATGATTAAAAATAGTATATCACATACTCAAAACATGCTTTAATAGTAGGTATCTGTAATCACTCATTTTTATCCGGTTTGTAAATATTGTTAATATATTAGTATAATAATTAATGGGGAATTATTATTACATGTATACATATTACATTATATGTTTATTATATATGCCTGATTAGTGTACGTATAGGGTGTGTGATGTGTGCATAAGCCATGTATATGCATTGGTAAGTAATATGGTGTATGTATGTCACGCATGTATTTACATTCCTTACGAGTGCATAATTTGTACGTATAATGTGTGTGGATATTCATGATTATCATGTGTGTTATTGTATACATGTATGTTACATTAATTAATGTTTGCATGTTTATTCGTATGTTACACTTATATGAGTGTGCGCGTGTACGTATGTATGTAATATCGTATTATTATTATTATTATTGGACTAATGTAAAATAAAATCTAAAATATAAAACCCATTTATAATATCAGTCCAAGTCTACATAATATTACAAAAAAAACCCAAAAGATAATATAATTTACAAGGCCCATTTTGGCCTGACCCAATACCTAAAAAAACCCTATCTAATATCCTATCTCTTTCTTGTAGCCATCACCCTCCCAGCCGTTGGATCAAAATTTGATCCAACGGTCCAGATCAGTCCAAGACGTTCCAACTGGTGCGCGTATAATTCACCCCGGGACTGCTTCATTACCCCTCTGCCACGAGTCAAGATCAGACGTAGCTTCGCTTATTTCAAGGCTCGATCTAGGCCGCTCATCCCCCATGTAATCATAGCCGTTGGATCAGATCTGATCCAACGGCCGTCAGTGGATCTGGTAGAAGACACCACCACCATGACTCCCTCCATACCGACACCACTCCGCCGTACTGCCAGCTCAACCACCGCGCTCAGAGAACGTGCAAAACACCAAAATAATGGATTATCAGTACAAAAAATCAGATCTGATGTAATTTTCATGTAATATACGCTACCAAAAATAGAGATCAGAAAAAATATATAGAATCCAACCGAAGTGTATTATCACCAGTTTTTTTCAGAAAATACAAAAAAAAAGAAACAACTCAAGTCTAGTGGTATTTTCCCTTTCTTCTTTTACTGCATGCACATCTTTCAAAAGGTACCAACAATATCAAAAAAAAGTAAAAGGTGTCGATTCTTACCCTCGTCGAAGAGTTTCCCACCACCGGTAATAAGTTGTAAGGCTCTTAAGCCAAACACGGTGAACCGGTAAAAGGGGAGGATTGTTTGGGTCTTTGTTTACAAAACGTTTTTCAAAAAAAAGGAAAAGTTTCGGCTTTTGTTTTTAGATCTAGGCGAAAGGGTGAGTCCTAGTGTAAATCTAAGTTCAGATTTGAGTTCAGTTTGAAGAGAGGTGTGTTTTGAGTGTTTCTTTTGGTTCGCCGGCGCCGGCTAGCGGCGGCCGAGGCGACGAAAAGTCGCCAGTTTCTGGGTTCATCACAGGTTTTGGGGGGACGGTTGAGAGCAAAAAGGAATGAAACGTTATTATAAAACAGATCGAAATGAAAGATGGAGAAAATTTGAGATAAGCTGAAAAAGTGGGTTTTATAGGTGTTTTTATTTTGTGAAATGGGCAAATTCTGTAATAAATCCCCCCGCGTTTTCGATATTTTTGTTTTTGTCTCACCGCTAGGGATATTTACAACTCTGGTCCCCCTCGTATTTCGAAATCTTGCAATCCAGTCCCTAAATTAAATTGAATTAGTTTTCAAATGGAAAAATTACCTCACTAGTCCCACCGCGTTTTTGAATTTTTCACTTCGGGTCTGCCCTTTGGTCCAATTACAGATTTAGTCCTTTTATGTTCTGGTTAATTTGCAATTGCGTCCCTAAATCGCACTTTATTACCTTTTAATTTATGTTCTTATGTTTGTTTGTTTTCATTTCAGTCTTGTTCCATATTTAAATATTCATGTTCGTTTATTATGATCGTATATGTTTGCCTTCTCACATGTCTCTCGTACATGCTTCGTATTTTCATGTTTATATGTATATATGTGTTCAGTTTATGGTGATTATGTATTTTTATGCGTTTGTTCGGTCATTCGTATCACACATATTCGATTGATATTCTGGTTGGCTCGTACACAACATGTTTTGTATTTTAGCATATATTGTATGTTCTCTTTGCTTTTAGGTTATGTGTTAGTATATTTTGTTTTTCATGTATAATACCTTGTTCTACATATGTTGCAATGTGTTTTATTTCTAATATGTATGTCTTCTTGAAATATGTGTTTTTGTTCCCACATGTATTTATTCATGCCTTGTTATTGTGATATGTTAAATTTGTTTTTATTTACTATTAAGATTAATATGTATGTATGTATGTTTCAGATTAGTATTTTATTTACGTTAGATTGGCATTCTATTATGTTAATATTATTGTATTTAAATTATTTGCCATGTTTTATATTTTGCTCACTATATTTGCATAATGGAATATATAATGTCAATACGGTGTCCTTTTATTCGAGCGTAAACGGGGCCAATATCAAGCGTAGTGATAGTGGTTGGGCGTTTACTCTCGGATAACGGGGCCTTTAAAATTTATTCTCAATTATTACCGAATTTTAAACTAATCGTCATTTTAATCCGAAAAATCTAATATTAATAAAGCGGTAATTATTAAAGTACCAATTTTGGGCGGTGTGGGGGTGCTAATCCTTCCCCATCCGTAACCAACTCCCGAACCCAACATTTTTTAAATCTCTGGTTTTATGGTGTCCGGCCTACCTAAGTGGCCGGTGGCGACTCCAATTTTTAAATAAAATGCGGGCTTTTTAAAACCCCCACGGAATAAACATTTTATATCCGAAAAGTCACAAACACTTCGAAAAATTGTTTTTTAGCGAAAAAGGGACATCGCTATAGATGGCGACTCTGCTGGGGACCATTTTTGTTTTTCAAAAAAATAAGAGAGTCGAGCTTTTTTAAATAATTATCACTTTACTAATATTGGAAATTCCGTGTTAAAGTGACTATTAAATTAACATTCGGTTATAATTGTGTGTTTATTTTAACGCATTTAAAATATGACATATAAACCCGTTTTTAGTGGGGGGAAAACGCTAATGCTTTCGTGGAGATATCGTTCTCCCGTATGGGCCTAGCAAGTACCTTCGGGGCTCGAGTACCTTATGTTTTCGTAAGGATATCGTTCCTTCGTACAGGCATAAGCGAATGGGTCCCCCTGAATTGAACCGGATTGAAAGGAGCCTATAATGGGTGATGATCGGGGGCCTTGCTACTCTTAGTAGAGGACAGTGAGGACAATTCAGGTACCTCCTAGAACCAAAACTGCATATAGAGAACACATAGAAACCCACCCTGTTAGAGCCATGCGGATAACCTAGGTGTCTTAGATGGAATGTAAATAGGATTGCCTTGTTTGCTTATCGCATTTAATTTGCCCTTTTATTACGTACTTATCATTTTTGTCCAGTACTAACTTATTTTCTTTTGCTTTGTTTTTGCATATCATCGCATTCGCATTACACAGAGCATTGATTCCCGAGTGATTTCTCCCATAATAGAATATTGTTCATGATGGACCAAAGGTTCTTTGACCTGAAGGAAGGGGGTCCAATTCCAGAGTTCCATCCCGAGACTAGGCCAGGGACAGCCGAAGAAGAACCATTCAAGGACACCAGAACAGATTCAGTAAGCAGTGTCAATTCTGGTGACAAACAAGATGAAATACAAGAACTAAAGGAAGCAGATGTCTGAGATGATGGATCAGATGAATGCTATGATGAAAGGCAAGCAGCATGTCAAACTCAAAAAAGATTCGATCGAGGAGCATAATGTGGAACAGAATGGTCAGAATGTCGAAACAGACAACACCGTTAAATATGACAAATCGAATCCCTTTGTGATCAATCTCAAGAAGCAGACAAGTAGTATATCTGGGGTAGATACCAACGGAACAGTTGCAAAACCAGGGGAAGCTCGAGAATCTAATGACATCAGAAGGCATTATCCTATACCCACGAGATACACCGAGTTACTTCCGTTGCTTGTCGAAAGGAGCCTTATCACACCAGTGAAGTCTGTAGCAAGAAAACCTCCTTATCCGAAGGATTACAACAGTCGTGTCTGGTGCAGCTACCGCATAGGCGATTCAAGTCATCACACTGAAAATTGTAGGGCCCTGAAGGACAGAGTTCGAGATCTTATTAGAATGGGAATTTTGGGTTTCGAAGACGGACAACCCCGATTCTGCAGCCAGCCAGCCGTTGCCTGAGAGGCAAAGTCGTAGGAGGGTCAATACCCAGACCAAGGTTCGGGTAACACAGAAGTAGGTCACTCAAGCGGGATAAAGTTAGGAGTCAAGAATAAAAGCGTCTCAGAAGATGAACTTGCACGCAAGTGCGGCCAGCTCGAGCATGAGATTAAAGAATGTACAAGACGAGTACCAGAAGCTGCACTTTGAATTCAAGAATTTCGGTCTGGGTGACACCACGGAAGAGTGGGTCAATGGTATGATTCAGCTGAGGAACGGTTCAGAACGCTGAAAGCAGAAATGCAAGAATAGTAAGAATAAAGTCAGATCATTATCACAGAAGCTGGAAGAAGCTGAGCGCCAACGCGACATTCTCCAAAGTGGGTTGGAAAGCAGTCTGGCCAGGGAAGATATCCTGAAATCAAGTCTGCAGCAGGAAAGGAATGAATCACAAGCCTTTCAAATGGAAAACACAACACTCAAAGAACAAGTAGCGAGGCTCGAGACTTCTTTACGTACTAGTGAGATCCGTGCTGGGGCAATGACCGTTCAGCTACAAAAGGCCGAGCAAACAATACGGGAGAAAGACCGGGACATGAAGATGGTTACGACTCAAGCCCGACAAGTAGCTCAACAGGTAGCGGATTTAGCCGATGCAGCAGCACCAATAAGCCAGAATATGGATCCAGCGTTGGACCGCGAAGGAAAGCTGACAGGACTGTTGAATGAGGTCAAGTCATTAGGTGCCAGGGCTCACCGCTATCTGTAAAACCCTAATACCGGATGTAATGAAACCTTTTGGTCTGAATGAAATATGTCCTATAGGGACAAATCACTTGCGGAATCGATGCTTTATTGAATTCATGCATTGCATTTGCATCACGTCCTTTGCATTGTTTAATAATTTTATCATCGCATGGCACTTCATCATTTAACACTTGGGGTTCGATGGCAGAATTAGTTGGAAAATGGAAAGAAACGAAGAGTCAAGGCTTGACTAGCTAGAAGAAAAAATCGAGAAAGAGCTTAAGAAGAAAGAAAAGAAAAATGTTTTCAATACAAGGGAACTCTGCCTAGTCCCTGATTTGGTCATTCCTCCTGATTTCAAGGTTCCCGGATTTTCGCAGTATGATGGAACCAGCTGCACGAAGATTCACTTAACCATGTTCTGTAGAAAAATGGAAGGGTACATGAAGAATGAAGAATTGTTGATCCACCACTTCCATGATAGCCTGACGGGACCTGCAGCAGTGTGGTATAACCGTTTGAACAGAAACCAAGTTAGGTCATGGGGTGACCTCGCTAATGCATTCTTGAGTCAATACAAATATGCTTTAGATTTAGCACCCTGTCGTCAGTTTCTTCAGAATGAGAAAACGAGACCAAGTGAAAGCTTCAGGGAATATGCATTAAGGTGGCGATGTTTGGCGACCCAAGTCCAGCCTCCTATAGTAGAAGAAGAGTTGACTCCCTTGTTCCATACAATGCTTCCCTCTTATTTCTTTGATGTGATGTTGGAAAAATTGAGAAACAGATTGGAAGATTTCATGACGATTGGAGAAAGGATAGAATACGCAATCAAAGAAGGAAAATTGGGGTCTAAGTCTAAGGACCAAATCGAAGATAAGATAGATAAGGATGGAGAGGTAAATGAGTGTCATCTCCAGGGTTCGCGTGGCTGCAAAAGAAGAAGACAGACTGACACATCGGGGTCATCAAGGAAAATTCCTCGGATGAGTGCAAATTTGGAAGTATTCGGAACATCTATCTCAGACATTTGGCCTCATTTGGTAGGGGGTCACTATCTTGTTCCTAGGTCGATGAAGATTGCACCTGATCCATCTGCCCATAGTTTTGACTCGAGTAGCACGTGCGAATTCCATATGGGGGCACCGGGGCATCCCACCAGAAAATGTAGACCTTTATTGGAGGAAATCAAGAAGCTGATCAATGCTGGAACCCTAACACAAGAGCTGATCAAGCAGTGGAAGACTAAGGATGGGGGGCAAGTCTACATGGTGCTGAGGAAGCCAGAAATATCTCTACATTAAAAGACCTTCCTGAAGTAATACAAGGAATCAACTTTACTACATGTGGCCCCCATGTGGTAAAGATCTTTTGTGATGGGGCATGTTTGTTGATTTTTATTCCAATGAAGAACACATTTCGCTTAACATATAATGTTTTTTGAAAGCACATAGATATTTTCTCGCCGTTGTAGGACACTGGATATAAATTGCAAGAAGTGACATTAGATAGATGTCGTGACAATGATGATGTGTGATCTTCCCCACCGGACTCTGGTCAGCAAAGCGAGATTATTACTCTTTCGATGATGTTCAAGGACGAAAAAGCTCTAAATGTCAACCATGTAGAGTTGCTTGAAATTGAAACTCTAGGCATAATCTTCTAGGTAGTAAAGAAATAAAAAATAAGAATTAAAAAGGGGGAGAATTGAAGAAAAAGAGAAGAAAGAAAAAGAAAGAAATGAAAAATAAAAAAAGAGAAAATAATAATAAAAAAGTACTCATATGTTCGAAACATGGTAATAGGCTTGTTCGGATAAGAGTGTGGGGATTTTGGGGCACTCCGCTGAAGCGATAAGGTGGAGATACATCATCCAATTCAAGAAACCTTAGCTTCATGAGTGATGGTAATATTTTCAAATCGTGACTATGCCGAGTAACTTGGGGCAGTGTTGTTTGCTCCATCGTTGTCCTCAAGACAAAGGACTATGACGAATTGATTTCCTCAAATAATGATAAAAGAAAAAAAGAAATAAATAAAAAGAAAAAAAACAAAAAAGGAAGAGAAATATGAAAAAGAAAATAAGAAAGAAAGAGAAAAGAAAATAGAGAAAATATACGATATTATAGGAAAAATTAAGACTCGCACCACCCAGAACTCTATTCCTAGAGTAATATTTCTGCGCTCGAGTGGTCATACAAGCCCACCCTTTTTGGGGCGGCGTAGATAATGAGAATTGAGAAAGAGTAGTATTCTGCAGCAACGCGGTAATCATGAGGATGAACCGAGTCACCAGGGAAGACTTCACATCCTTGAATTACTGAGTGGTTGAATCTAAGCCGTTCTTGCACTTGATATCCAGAGCTCCTATGCTGTGTTTTCAAGATCCTGTATGTTAATCTAAATGATACCCTTCAGTGGAACACCAATCAACAAATTGACAAGTTAAAGCAACAAAGATTTCCATGTATTACTTCAGGGGTAAGATCCAGAACACAAGGTTGCGGATACTATTGGAGCCCCTAACCAGAAACGATCCCACAATGCATAGAATGAAGATGATGACAGAAGTATAGGTGTCTGACAGCTCAAGAACAAGAAGCGGATTCCAGCCATGATGCCTTGTTTGGTTCAAGAAAATGAAGGATGAAACAGGACAAGAATGAGCTTACAAAGTGTGGGGACGGTAAAAAGTAAACAGTGAGTCTCCAAAGAATTAAAGCACAGAGATCGATGAATGGTGCCCGTCAAGAGGCAACGAGAAGATTGAGGTTAAGAAGCATTTTGCTCACCCCGATGACGAAACTAACAAATACTCAGAATGTTGGGTCAAAAGAATTGGAAGGTAGCCGAGCACGATCGAGTGGGGCAATGCAGAACATAAAGAATAGTAAGAATCTCTGCACACGCATGATATAGAGTTTGTTGGTGAAGCAGGCAAAGACCCCGAAGAAGAAAGGAAGGTGCTCGTGCAAAAGAACAAGAGCGGGTGCTCATTGAACAAAATTTGACAGAAATGAAGATCAAAACTGAGCATACCGCAAAAGGAAAGGAAATAGAGAAATCCGAAGAATGACTTTTCATGGCATAGGATTTTAAAACGGGTCTAAAAAGAAAAAGAAATAAGAAAAAGGAAAAAGAGAGTGAGAGAGAATGATGTTAAAAAAAAAAAAAAAAGAGAAGAAGAAAAAAGAAACAAGGAAAAGAGAAGAAGAAGAAGAAGAAAGCACGACATTGCATGCATCATATAGATAGGGGCATGTCAATTTTGCTTGTTCCTAGACAGGTATTTGAAGAATTATCGAAGAATTTACCAAAGAAACGAAAGAACGGCATCTATAGCGGAGTGACACCCAGATGTTAAATCCTTCGGGTCATCGGTAAGTCCTTCGGGCCACCAATAAGTCTTTCGAGCGTGGTGATAAGTCCTTCGGGACATCAATAAGTCCTTCGGGCATGATGCGGCAGCATGAGTAACGTGAGTCCCGAAAGAACGGCAGCCATAGCAGTGTGAGACCCAGATGTTAAATCCTTCGGGTCATCGGTAAGTCCTTCGGGCACGATGTTAAGTCCTTCGGGCCACCAATAAGTCTTTCGAGCGTGGTGATAAGTCCTTCGGGCCATCAGTAAGTCCTTCGGGCCTGATGCGGCAGCATGAGTAGCGTGAGTCCCGAAAGAACGGCAGCCATTGCGGCGTGAGACCCAGATGTTAAATTCTTCGGGTCATCGGTAAGTCCTTCGGGTACGATGTTAAGTCCTTCGGGTCACCAATAAGTCTTTCGAGCGTGGTGATAAGTCCTTCGAGCCATCAGTAAGTCCTTTGGGTATGATGCGGCAGCATGAGTAGCGTGAGTCCCGAAAGAACGGTAGCCATAGCGGCGTGAGACCCAGATGTTAAGTCCTTCGGGCACGATGTTAAGTCCTTCGGGCCACCAATATGTATTTCGAGCGTGGTGATAAGTCCTTCGGGCCTGATACGGTAGTATGAGTAGCATGAGTCTCGAAAGAACGGCAGCCATAGTGGCGTGAGACCCAGATGTTAAATCCTTCGGGTCATCGGTAAGTCCTTCGGGCACGATGTTAAGTCCTTCGGGCCACCAATAAGTCTTTCGAGCCATCAGTAAGTCCTTCGGGCCTGATGCGACAGCATGAGTAGCGTGAGTCCCGAAAGAACGACAGCCATAGCGGCGTGAGGCCCAGAGGTTAAATCATTCGGGTCATCGGTAAGTCCTTCAGGCATGATGTTAAGTTCTTCGGGCCATCAGTAAGTCTTTCGAGCATGATGATAAGTCCTTCGGGCCATCAATAAGTCCTTCGGGCATGATGCGACAGCCTTAGTAGTGTAGGTCCAAAAATGGCAACAGCCTCATAAAAAAAGAAGAAAAAAAAGAAAATGAGAAAAAGGGGAAAAGAACAGAGAAAAAAGGAAAAAGCAGAAAAAGAAGAGAAAAAAGAGGAAAAAAGAATAAACAGAGAAAAAAAAGTAAAAAAAAGAAGAGAAAAAAGGATAAAAGGAAACAGAACAAAGAAAGAATGAAACAGAAGAAACGAAAAAGAAGAAAAAGAAAAGAGGAAAGAAAAATCGAAGACAAAGGTTATATAAAGAAGAAGTCTACGTTTTCAAGCCCCAGTGAAAGGTTCCATAGAGGAAGAGCCCTAACTCCAGAATCTCAAAAAGAACCAAAGGTGAAGAAGTTCTATACAGGGGGAACTTACGAGCCTGAAGATCTGGCCAAGGAAAAGCGGAGAGTTCCAGAAGAACACGTGATTTCGAAGTCGTGAGTAGGTAAGTCGGATAAAAATGAGTGCTTTCGGTCTTTGCTTTGTTCTCGTTTCACAAGAACAAGCAAAGAGGGGCAACTGTAATCACTCATTTTTATCCGGTTTGTAAATATTGTTAATATATTAGTATAATAATTAATGGGGAATTATTATTGCATGTATACATATTACATTATATGTTTATTATATATGCCTGATTAGTGTACGTATAGGGTGTGTGATGTGTGCATAAGCCATCTATATGCATTAGTAAGTAATATGGTGTATGTATGTCATGCATGTATTTACATTCCTTACGAGTGCATAGTTTGTACGTATAATGTGTGTGGATATTCATGATTATCATGTGTGTTATTGTATGTTAGTATGTTACATTAATTAATGTTTGCATGTGTATTCGTATATTACACTTATATGAGTGTGCACGTGTACGTATATATGTAATATCGTATTATTATTATTATTATTATTATTATTATTATTATTGGACTAATGTAAAATAAAATCTAAAATATAAAACCCATTTATAATATCAGTCCAAGTCTACATAATATTACAAAAAACCCAAAAGATAATATAATTTACAAGGCCCATTTTGGCCTGACCCAATACCTAAAAAAACCCTATCTAATATCCTATCTCTTTCTTGCAGCCATCACCCTCCCAGCCGTTGGATCAAAATTTGATCCAACGGTCCAGATTAGTCCAAGACGTTCCAGCTGGCGCGCGTATAATTCACCCATGTAATCACAACCGTTGGATCAGATCTGATCCAACGGCCGTCAGTGGATCTGGCAGAAGACACCACCACCATGACTCTCTCCATGCCGACACCACTCCGCCGTACTGCCAGCTCAACCACCCCGCTCAGAGAACGTGCAAAACACCAAAACAATGGATTATCAGTACCAAAAAATCAGATCTGATGTAATTTTCATGTAATATACGCTACCAAAAACAGAGATCAGAAAAAATATATAGAATCCAACTGAAGTGTATTATCACCAGTTTTTTTTCAGAAAATACAAAAAAAGAAAACGCAAGTCTAGTGGTATTTTCCCTTTCTTCTTTTACTGCATGCACATCTTTCAAAAGGTACCAACAATATCAAAAAAGAGTAAAAGGTGTCGGTTCTTACCCTCGTTGAAGAGTTTCCCACCGCCGGTAATAAGCTGTAAGGCTCTTAAGCCAAAAACGGTGAACCGGTAAAAGGGGAGGATTGTTTGGGTCTTGGTTTACAAAACTTTTTTTTAAAAAAGGAAAAGTTTCGGCTTTTGTTTTTAGATCCAGGCGAAAGGGTGAGTCCTAGTGTAAATCTAAGTTCAGATTTGAGTTTAGTTTGAAGAGAGGTGTGTTTTGAGTGTTTCTTTTGGTTCGCCGGCGCCGGCTAGCGGCGGCCGAGACGGCGAAAAGTCGTCGGTTTCTGGGTTCATCACAGGTTTTGGGGGGACGGTTGAGAGCAAAAAGGAATGAAACGTTATTATAAAACGGATCGAATTGAAAAATGGGGAAAATTTGAGATAAAGCTGAAAAAGGGGGTTTTATAGGTGTTTTTATTTTGTGAAATGGAAAAATTATGTAATAAATCCCCCCGCGTTTTCGATATTTTTGTTTTTGTCTTGCCGCAGGGGATATTTACAACTCTGGTCCCCCTCGTATTTCGAAATCTTGCAATCCAGTCCCTAAATTAAATTGAATCAGTTTTCAAATGGCAAAATTACCTCACTAGTCCCACCACGTATTTGAATTTTTCACTTCGGGTCTGCCCCTTGGTCCAATTACAGATTTAGTCCTTTTAGGTTCTGGTTAATTTGCAATTGCGTCCCTAAATCGCACTTTATTACCTTTTAATTTCTGTTCTTATGTTTGTTTCTTTTCATTTCAGTCCTGTTCCATATTTAAATATTCATGTTCGTTTATTATGATCATATATGTTTGCCTTCTCACATGTCTCTCATACATGCTTCGTATTTTCATGTTTATATGTATATATGTGTTCAGTTTATGGTGATTATGTATTTTTATGCGTTTGTTCGGTCATTCGTATCACACATATTCGATTGATATTCTGGTTGGCTCGTACACAACATGTTTTGTATTTTAGCATGTATTGTATATTCTCTTTGCTTTTAGGTTACGTGTTAGTATATTTTCTTTTTCATGTATAATACCTTGTTCTACATATGTTGCAATGTGTTTTATTTCTAATATGTATGTCTTCTTGAAATATGTGTTTTTGTTCCCACATGTATTTATTCATGCCTTGTTATTGTGATATGTTAAATTTGTTTTTATTTACTATTAAGATTAATATGCATGTATGTATGTTTTAGATTAGTATTTTATTTACGTTAGATTGCCATTCTATTATGTTAATATTATTGTATTTAAATTATTTTCCATGTTTTATATTTTGCTCACTAAGTTTGCATAATGGAATATATATTGTCAATGCGGTGTCCTTTTATCCGAGCGTAAACGGGGCCAGTATCAAGCGTAGTGATAGTGGTTGGGCGTTTACTCTCGGATAACGGGGCCTTTAAAATTTATTCGCAATTATAACCAAATTTTAAACTAATCGTCACTTTAATCCGGAAAATCTAATATTAATAAAGCGGTAATTATTAAAGTACCAATTTTGGGCGGTGTGGGGGTGCTAATCCTTCCCCGTCCGTAACCGACTCCCGAACTCAACATTTTTTAAATCTCTGGTTTTATGGTGTCCGGCCTACCTAAGTGGCCGGTGGCGACTCTAATTTTTAAATAAAATGCGGGTTTTTTAAAACCCCCACGGAATAAACATTTTATATCCGAAAAGTCACAAACACTTCGAAAAATCGTTTTTTAGCGAAAAAGGGACATCGCTACAGTATCATGTTTTAAACATACTCAAAACCAAATGCATAAAACATTTCGTAAAAGCACGACCGTGAGAGTAATCCACTTTATACTTACTTCCGAACTTAAACAAACATTTCAATCTGAAATCTAATTTCCCAAAACCACCTTGAAAACATTTCAACGTTGAAATCCATGTTCTCACTCACTGACACGCAAAACCTCAATTTGCCAACATGAATTCAAACGTCTGAAGCCTCTAAAGCTTCACTGTTAGCTACCGGACTGATCTCTCTTATTTTAACCACATAACAACATAGGATTAATGCATCATAATGCATTCCAAATCCCAGCAAATCATTTTTCAACACTGATTTGCTAAAAGCTAACAATCAGATATTCAAAACAACCGAAAACCACATTGATTACCTTTCCAAACTTAACCCAGCCAAAACCTAACACTTTGATCCATCAATTAATATCAATTAACATCAAATATTCAACTCAAAACATCATTATACCTCCAGTAACCATTAAGCCCAAATAATTTCCCAAAAACACAAACTAGCAACCTAAACATTTAGGTATTCACCTAACTTCGGGATTTCAATGTTAAAACCATTCACATAACATTAATAAACATCCAAATCATGATTGAAATAAATCCATTAACCCTCAAAATAGATCCATTTCAAAAATCACAAAAATAAACCAATTAAACCTTGATTTAATCATATTTCTCAATTAAATCATAAAACCTCTTTAGAAAACATAATAAAAGAGTCAAGAACTTGAGAATTTCAATAAAGAACCTTTATTAGAGGAGGACAATGAAAATCACCTCTAATCCCTTGTTGTCCCCTTAATTTTCAAGATTAGATTGAAATCCTCAAGAAAATCAATAAAGCTTATTGTAGAAATCTATGGTAATCATTTAGGAATCAAAGTGAGATGAAAAAGGATAGTTTGGCTGATTAGAAAATAGAGAGAGTTTGGAGCCAAAATGTTTATTAAAATATTTTATCAAATATGTGTTTCATCCTTAATTATTAATTAATTAAAAACATTTATTAAAAATGGCCTAATTAAGGGAAATAGTAGATTAAAAAGAAATAGCTCCTTAAAGATTCAAAATTCTGACTCTGTACAAAATAGTCACTAACAAAATAGTTTTGCCAAAATTACATTTTAGTCACTAGTTCAAAATTTCACATTTCTGAATTGTATTTTCCAAAATTGATTTTGCCATAAATAATTATATAATAAATAAGGATTTTTAAACATTTTTTTCTATATTTTTATCTTGCATAAAAAATATTTAATCCCGAATTAGACTCGTATCTCTAACCCGGTTCACCAGACCGTCTAACTAGCCCACAAACCGCTAGGCCCAAAATCAGAGTGTTACAAGTTGAAAGTAGTAAATGAGGATGTTGAGAAAACTTTGTGGTAGTCTTCATTGATGACATATTAGTTTACTCGAGCTCAAACGAGGAACATGATTTTCATTTTCGTATCATTCTCCAAACCTTGTAAGTGAGACATATGTTTTCTAAGTTTAGTATATGTGAGTTTTTGTTCTCCGAGGTGGCATTTTTGGGCCACATTGTTGTAGCGGATGGGATCTGAGTTGATCTATATAAGATTCAAGAAGTGGTGGAATGGAAACCACCTAGGAGTATCGAGGAAGTACGTATTTTTCTTGGGCTTGCTGGATATTATCGTGTCGTTTAATCAAAGGCTTTTCCATCATAGCGGCACCGATGACCAAGTTGTTATAAAAGGATTTCCGTTTGAGTGGAACAAGAAAAGACAACAAAGCTTCGAGCAGCTGAAGACTTATTTTATGGAAGCCCCGGTGTTAACGCAACCTGAACCAAGAAAGGATTATGTTGTGTTTAGCGATGCTTCTCCGAATAGGCTTGGATGTGTCATCATGCAAGAGGGTAAGGTGGTTGCTTATGCTTCGAGGCAACTTAAGCCTCATGAAAGGAATTACCCTACACATGATTTAGAGCTTGTCGTGGTTATCTTCGATTTAAAGATTTGGAGACATTATCTGTATGCGAAAAAATGCTACATTTACATCGACCATAAGAGCTTAAAGTATTTTCTCACCCGAAAGGAGTTGAATTTGAGGCAAAGATGATGGATTGAGTTGTTAAAGGACTATGATTGCATTATCGAGTATCATCTTGGTAAAGCGAATGCGGTGCCTGATGCCTTGAGTAGGAAGTCTATGTTAGATTTGGGGGCGATGTTTGCCCGTTTGAGGATGACCGAGGATGGTGGGTTGTTAGTTGAGCTTCATGTAGAGCCTACCCTATTGCAAGAGATCAAGAGGATGCAAGTGTTAAACGAAGAATTGGTAGCAAAGATTGAGATGGTTCAAAGGGGCGAGGTATCCGATTTTGAAGTGCAAGACGATGGGGTCTTATGTTTCAAGGACTGGTTATGCATGCTAGCCTTAGAGGATTTACGAGATAGTATCCTTTTTTAGTCACAATAGAGCCCGTTTACCGTGAATCTAGGCAACAACAAAATGTATCAAAACCTTCATCCTTTTTATTGGTGGCCTAGCATGAAAAGAGATGTGTCTGAGTTTGTGACAAGATGTTTAGCTTGTCACCAAGTTAAGGATGAGCGTCAGGTTCTTTCAGGCTTGATTCAGCCCATCCAAATTCCACAATAGAAGTGGGATCCTGTGACCATGGATTTTGTGACAACTTTACCGTTGACACAAAAGAAGCACGATGCCATTTGGGTAATAGTGGATCGTTTGACTAAGTCTGTACATTTCTTGCCTGGGCGTATGGATTTTACGCTTGAAAGGTTGGCAGGGTTGTACATCCAAGAGATAGTAAGGTTGCATGGAGTGTCATCATCAATCATATTAGATAGAGATCTGTGTTTCACGGCAAGGTTGTGGAAGAATATTCATAAGGCTTTAGAAACCAAGTTGCAGTTCAACACGGCTTTTCATCCTCAGACTGATGGTCAAGGAGTTGCGCAACAAAATTATACCCTTAGTTAAGATGTTGTGAAGGAAGCACGAAGTTGAGAAAGCTACGTGGGAAGTTGACGACGATATGAAGCTACTCTATCCACATTTGTTTCCTAAAGGTAAATTTTGAGGATGAAATTTCTTTTAGGAGGGGAGAGTTGTAACGACCCGAATTTCAAAATCTGAGGGTCGAGTTAACCCAAGCCGTGGGCGTTGCGTTGGGCTTCACGTTGGGCCAACATGTTGAAATTGGGGAGCCCTATTGTAATACCCCCTACCCGAGTTAGTAGTAACTTGGTTTAGGAGCGTTACTTAGCAAGCAAGCAAAGACAAAAACAAGGCAAGGACAATACATGCATTACACATTCAAACTTGATTCAAAAATCAAGCATTGCATTCTACATTCAACATCCAAGAAGAAACAATCATTCATACTTGTTTACTTAACTATCAAGAAGGCTCTCACTTGATTCCTAAATCATCCTAACATTCGAACTAAGCAAACAAGGAGGTAGCACGCATTCAAACAAGGCATAAGCAACCATTCATGCATTTCTTTACATGCAAGTAATCTCAAATGTATCTTCAAATTTCATTCTAAGCATTCGGCTAAACGTAGAATACCATTAGATTAATTTCTAGATTGCTTACAATACAAGATACTACTTTCATGATTCATTTTACAACACATATACATTGTTTCCTAACCTATTTAAACTATTTAGTATTATATGCTTCCAATTCAATTTGGTGATTCTTATCTATAATACAATTAGTCATTTCACTCCTTCACTTACTAAGCAAAATTATCTAACCTTTAATAGCTTGTAACAGTACCATTCAAGCCTAATTCATTAGACTACCAATCGGCCATATTACCAAAAGAAAGTACAAGGCATGTAACTAGTACCTAATGACCTAAACTATTCGGCCATACATCAAACAAGTGCACCATACTCATGTAATCAAGGCATGAACACAAAATTGAATTATATACATACCAAGGTCATTCGAATAAGGTTTAAGCAACATGGTTTCTCATTTTTTAATCATAAATCAAGTATACATATGATCATTTCAAGCATTCACAAAAGCATGACAAGGTTATCAACTATTTCAAAGCCAATTACATCATCATAAGATTATTCCATAACATCCAAATATGTGCAGCAAAACATTCAACCATATCAATTTATCTAAGTTCATTACAAATCTTAACTATATACAAATCATAGATAGACTATCAAGCATTATATACAACCCTTCAAAATGCATGTTCAAGCTACTTAGATACAACTAGTGCCACCATTCTAGGAGAATACAAAACAAGTATGGAATCATACTTTAACAAAGCTTGTGTAGGATGCTTCTTGCTCAAGGAATCAAGCTTCAAGATCAAGCAATGTTGAATCCTTTAACCTGTAGGTTGGGAAGAATGAAAGAAGAGTGATAAGTACAAAAATGTACTTAGTGAGGTAGTAACTAGTCTATCCATTTTGTTATTTCATGTTTCATGTCTTTTAGATCAAGTGTAGACCTAGCTAAGGCTTCCAAGTATTAGAGTAGACTTAGCTAGTCTTTCAAGTAACAAGAGTGACCTTATCTAGTCTTTCAAACATCAAGATATTCTATCTAGGATAGCATGTATTCGGCCATCAAGGTTAGGCATCAAGAAATCATAATTCATGAATCAAACAACATGCTTGCAAAACAACCAAGGAGTCATGCTTTCAAATCAAGCAACATACATTTCATGGAATACAAGACAAGTATCATGCATAATTGAATCTTATTTCATTTGTTATTTCATTAAACAACCTCCTTGGTACTTAGTTTGTATAGGTAATCGAGTCTCCAACCAACTGTCACCATAATATGCACCGTAGTGCTGGTGAACCCTCCTACTGTCGCCAAAGACCACATACGTACCCTCTGTTTGTCGCCAAATAGGGGCCTTAGCCCTGGACCGTAGTCCACCCGTACACAATGAGCTCTAGACTCTAAGGCATGCCTTTCTACCTAATCCAACTAGCTACCAAGGTTGTTCAAATTACCATTTATTCAAGTTATCAAGTTCAAGATCATGTTCATGTCAATCAAGATCATTTCATGTTAAGCCCTTAGGCTATTGAGCCTTAGCTCACAAGTCAAGTGGTTTCAAGATTCATTTCATCAAATGAGATAACATCATATCTCAAACAATTCATTAGCATTCAACCATGTTGTATCATAGCACATACAAGCAACCAAGTTATCACTAATCATGCATAATCAATTTGAATAGGCATGTACAGAAGACTAGGATCATGTTTCACGTGTTTCTTTAATTCATCCTTCCTTTATTAAGTCAAATTTATGCTTAGATTCATTATCATAACAAGAATATAACAAATACATTGGTTAGGACCTAGTCCTAACCCTAGAGGTAACTACACTCACAATACAATCCAAGCAATTCAATTATCTTGAATACAAATCCCTTTGCCTATAGATTTGGGAAGTCCACTCCTATCTTATTCTTCCCCAATTTACTGCCCTTGGTCTAGCAAGCATAACAGATACACATTTCATCAAAACAAGCACAATATATCACACAATCATAGTAGCAATGTTATCACATTGTACTTAACATTTAGCTACCGTTTTTTGCTTCTTTTTAAGCATTTCTTACTAATTCATCTCCACATTGTTATTACTTCATTTTAAGACATAATTGGACAGGTTACAATGTCCCAAAACTGTTTTGGAAACAGTTTGCTACTAGGTGCAAAATAAGTCCCAAACTACCCAAGACACTGCTGCCTGGCAGTTTGCACACTGTCCCTTTAAATGGCCATATCTTTTAATCCGTACATCAGAATTTCGATTTCTATACCCCTTTGGAAAGCTAAAAAAATTGTATATAAGACCATAATAGACTTGCATTTTATTTCTTATCCAATTAATATAGTTTATTGTTCAAAGATAGGGCATTTACACTGCCTGGACAGTTTGCACTGTCCAACTATTCCTATTTACAGCTTCCAGCATAGAACCCAGTTTTCAGTTCTATTTTCACATAATGATAATAGACATTCTAAGGATCATTTCATTAAAATTTCATCACTGAATTTGATCTATACAATTTTTGGTGAATTTTCAAAGTGACTGCCCAGAATAGAGCAATTCTGGGCAGATTGTACCTACTCACATTTTAATGCCTTAAATTCATTTTAACCAATGTTTTGGCTTTATAATTCATTTCATATGATATCATAAACATGTTAAGTCAATGTTAATCAATTAATCAAGGCAGCCAAAATAGAGCAAGTTGGTTACAAAGCCTAATCTTGCATGTTTACTCAATTTCAATTCCACAAAACAGTTTCTATGTTGTGTGACTATGTTCATACTTTTATCCTTCATTTCCAGCATTGTTAGCTAACAATTCAATTTGTTTAACACCTTCTTTACATTACCTATTCGTGATCATAATCAATTCATTAATTTTATAGATCAATTTTAAGTTCTAATCATTCAATTCCCACTTCAATATCACAATTCAATTTTCCAGCAACCTAGCTTATTACACTTTCACAAACACATAATTTCCAACATTGTACCTAGTGTTCATTCTTCAAATTTGTATAATTCTACAACCTTTCAATCATCTAACAACATATTCAATATCTAATTCCATCTATAATCATCAAAACAGTCCAATTCAACAAATATAGTTGCCTATTCAATTGAACACAAGTAGAATCCGACTTACTTTGCTTCTAGCTTAATTTCAATGAAAAATCACTACACATGCAAGCTAAACTTCTTCTTCAATGGCTGAATTTTTCCAAGCTTTCTTCTCTCTATTTCTTCTCTGTTATTCGGCCAACAATAATGATGAAGATGATGACAATGTGGTTATCCACATTAGTGGAGTTAGGATTTTACTAAACTAACCTTAGTTAGTAACTAATCATATAATTAGTCAAGGGAAAATAAGAGAACCGTGAAGTTTATCATGCAAGCCTAATCTTTCTCCTTTAATTGAAATTGATCCTTTATAATTTGATCACTTATTTCTTACATTCTTTCAATTAGGCCCTTAACTAATCAATTTAGCTTAATTCTAAATTCAATTAAACTATCATCTTATGAAATTTGGTTCCAATACTTCTAAGCTAGGATTTGGGGTGTTACAACCTAAATCGAATAGGTTAGGATACTGCTTCCTCATGACTTCTTCAGATTCCTAGGTAGCTTCTTCTATCTTGTGGTTTCTCCACAAAACCTTGAGAGGAGGAACAGTCTTGTTCCTAAGCTTTCTTACTTCCCGATCAAGAATCTGAACAGGCTCTTCTTCATAGGACAAGTCAGGATTCAATTCAACTTCTTCCGGTTCAAGAATATGGGATGGGTTTAATCTGTATTTTCTGAGCATAGATACATGGAATACATTGTGGATCCTATAGAATTCTTTAGGGTGAGCTAATCGATAGGCCACCGGTCTAATTCTTTTAGTGATTTCGAATGGACCAATGAATCGGGGATTGAGTTTCCCTTTTCTTCCAAATCGAAGGACTTTCTTCCAATGTGAGACCTTTAGGAAGACTTTGTCTCCAACAGCATACTGGATATCTCTCATTTTCAAGTCAGCATATGCTTTCTGTCTATCAAAAGTTGCCTTCAATCGATCATGGATGATCTTCACTTGTTCTTCGGTTTCCCGAAGCAATTGAGGCCCTAACACTTTATTTTCCCCCAATTCAGACCAACATAAGGGAGTTCTACACTTCCTCCCGTATAGAGCTTCGAATGGTGCCATCTCAATAGATGCTTGATAACTATTGTTGTAGGCAAACTCTACAAGGGGTAGAGATTTCTCCTAGTTTTTCTGAACTCTATAACACAAGCACGTAGCATGGCTTCTAGTACTTGAATAATCCTTTCAGATTGTTCATCAGACTAAGGATGGAAAGCTGTACTTAGATTTACTTTGGTTCCAAGAGCTTTCTGTAGAGACTTTCAAAATCGAAAAGCAAATCTAGGATCACGATCAGAGATTATTGTTGTAGGTATACCATGTAATCAAATCACTTCACGGATGTATAGCTCGACTAAGGTTTCCAAGCTCATGTTCATTCGAACAAGGATGAAATGAGTAGACTTTATAAATCTATCAAAAATCATCCATACAACATCGTTCTTTCTTGGAGTTGAAGGAAGACCAGTAACAAAATCTATTGTAATACGATCCCATTTCCACTGAGGGAATTCGATTGGCTGAAGTAATCCAGTAGGGACTAGATGTTCAGCTTTAACTCTTTGACAAGTTAGGCACTTTGATACGAAGTCTATGATATTCGATTTCATACCCGGCCACTAGTATAGTAGTTTTAGATCCTTGTACATCTTAACAGATCCCGGGTGAATCGAGAATGAGCTTTGGTGAGCTTCATGTAACATTTCTTGTCTTAGTTCCTCATTGTTAGGAACACACTCTATCCTTAAAATAGAGGAGTCCATTTGACTTAAGGGAGATGTCAGGATTAGACTCAGAGTCTAACTTGGATATGATCTTCTGAAGATCTGAATCAGTTTGCTTGAGTTCTTTAATTCTCGAGATTAAGCTGGATTGAACTTGAAGTTCAGACAAGAATTTTCATCCTTTGGATAAACGGAAATGAGCATTGATAGTCGGAGTAGCTATAATAATGCATAGGATCATTAAGGAAAATTTCGAGTGGTTACTTGCAAAACAAGTAAGTGGTCGAATAGTTACTTATGATTCAAGTAAGTTCAAATTTGATTGAAATATACTAGAATTTAGATTTAGGAGTTGACCCGAGTATGGTTTGTGACTAAGGGCATCAGCAACCACGTTTGCTTTCCTCGGATGGTAGTCAATAACCAAATCGTAGTTTTTAAGCAATTCAAGCCATCTTCATTGTCTCAAATTCAAATCTTTCTGAGTCAGGAGATATTTGAGACTCTTATGGTTTGTGAACATATTACATTTTTCCTCGTACAAGTAATGTCTCCAAATTTTGAGAGCAAACACGATAGCTGCCAATTCTAGATCGTGTGTTGGATAGTTTGACTCGTGTGGTTTCAGTTGCCTTGAGGCATAAGCTACCACCTTTCCATCTTGCATTAGGACACAACCGAGTCCTAAATGAGATGCATCATTATAGACAGTGAATTCTTTACCCGATTCTATTTGGATAAGAACGGGTGCATGAGTCAAGGCTTGTTTAAGTTGATCGAAGCTTTGTTGTTGGCTTTCTGACCAAACAAAAGGTGTATCCTTTCGGGTTAATTTTGTCAAACTTGTGGCAATGGAGGAAAAGCCTTTGACAAATCGCCAATAATACCCGGCTAAACCGAGAAACCTTTTGATTTCACTAACATTCCTCGAAGGTCTTCAATCCAGGATAGATTGAATTTTCTTCGGATCTACTTTAATCCCTTCTGCCGAGATGACATGGCCAAGGAACAAGACTTCCGATAGCCAAAATTCACACTTAGAGAACTTTGCGAACAATTGACGTTCTCGAAGAGTTTGCAATACAATTATGAGATGTTTGGAGTATTCTTCCTTGTTCTGGGAGTAAACTAGGATGTCATGAATGAAGACGACCATGAACTTGTCGAGATAGGGCTTGAACACTCAACTCATGAGATCCATGAAAGCAATCGGAGCATTCGTTAACCCGAATGGCATTACAAGAAATTCATAGTGGCCATATCGAGTACGAAAGGCTGTCTTGGGCACATCTTCTTCTTTTGCCCTCATTTGATAGTATCCCAATCGAAGATCGATCTTTGAGAATACCGAAGCATCCTTGAGTTGATCGAAGAGATCTTCAATTCTAGGAAGAGGATACCGATTCTTGATCATAAACTTGTTCAATTGTCTATAATCAATACAGAGTCTCATAGTCCCATTTTTCTTCTTCACAAACAAGACTGGAGCACCCCAAGGAGATGAACTAGGCCGTATGAAGCGTTTATCTTGCAACTCCTGAAGTTACTTCTTTAATTCTTTCAACTCAACAGGTGTCATTCGATAAGGTGTGATGGACATCGGAGTTGTTTCAGGTTGAACTTCAATCCCGAACTCTACTTTTCTGGTCGGAGGGACACTAGGGAGTTCCTCGGGAAAAACATCAGTGAATTTAGAAACAACAGGCATGCTAGGCAAACCGAATTCAATTTCATCTTAGAGAATCATCTTAGCAAATATTGACGTTGGTTTCTTGTCTATTAAGAGAACGGATTCTTTCCCTAAACCCCAGAGATACAGTCTCCGATTTTGGTAATCTACCCAGGCCTCGTGTTTACTTAACCAATCTAACCCCAATATCAAGTCAAATTCACAATATGGTAAGACATAAAGATAAATGGGAAAAGGTATGTTTCAAATGGTCAAGGAAGCTTGATTATGGCACAAGTTAATAGGTGTTTTCCCCCTAATGGATTTGAAACTACAAGACTTGATTCAATAATTTCGGGCTTCAATTTTAACTTGTTGATCAAGGCAGAACAAACAAATGAATGGGTAGACCCCAAATCAATTAAAGCATATGCATGACTGGAATTTAACTCAATGGTACCTGCAATAACATTAGGAGCTTCTTCATCATCTTTACCATGAATGTGGTACATACGAGCAGGGGCTCGGGATTCCTGGTGAGTTGGAGCATTCGAATGGTTCCCTCTGCCTCTCCCCTGATTACAGACTGGGCTTGTTTATGACCCTTGTTTCGATTTGAGAGAGCTGAGCTTGCATTTCCAGGAGTTCAACTTGGAATCTTATTGGGATTCTGGGGACAATCCTGAATATAGTGATTTGAGGCTCCACATAAGAAGCACAAGTTTTGTTGAGTTCTGCATTACCCAGTGTGGTGCTTCTAACAGAACTTGCAGGTAGAATACTGAACAGTTTTACCAGAATTCCCCGTACTATCAACTGAGATCATCAGGGTTGATGATTTGATTACCAATTAAGGTTTCAGTATATAGTTGCTCTTCTGGACATGAGTATAATTTGAAGAGTGATCTTTTAGAGTGTTTAGCTTTCTTTGACTGCCAGTGTGGCTTGTCATCATTTATGGATCGTTTATCTTTCCAGGAGTTTCCACTCTTACGCTTCTCTGAGGCCTTCATCTTTGCCTCTATAGCAATGACTCAATTTACCAAGTTTTGGAAGTCGGTAATATCGAGAGCAGTGAATATAGGGCTTAATTCATCATTTAACCCGTCAATGAACATTTGACGCTTGTCGACCTCAGTTTTGACATATTTTGACCCATATTTGCAATACTTGTAGAAGTCACTTACATATTGTTCAATAGGTCGGGCCCCTTGCTTGCGGTACAAGAAACATTTTCAGCGCTTGGCCAAATACTGTTCACTGATATACTTCTTCCTGAATTCAATGAGGAAGATTTTCCACGTCACGATTTCTACAGGGGCAGTCAACGTAGTAGTTTCCCACCAGCATAAGGCTTCATCAGCTAACAAAGCTATAGCACATTCGAGTTTGTGCTCATCGGGACAAGGTAGTTGCTTGGTAAGGATTCGAGTAGTGGCTTCAAGCCAGTACTCAACTACTTCTAGGTTTGCTTCATCGGTGCCAGTGAAGGTATAAGACTGATGTTGAGCCAGTTTGTCAATCGGGGCTCGGTTTAGTATAACAACTGTAGGAGCAATTGGATGATCTTGTTTTAAGGAAAACACTAGATGATTAAACATCTCCTTCATACTTAGAAGGCATTCTTTCTGCACATGATTGATAGTAGGAGCTTCCTGTTGAGCAGCAGCTTGAGCTCTATGTTGAGCTTGATGTTAAGGAGGAATTTATTCCATCCTCACAATGTCTCCTTCGTTCGAGGAGCCTTCGGGACTTTCATTATCCCGACCGAGTCTTGTTTTAGACATTCTATGTTCAAATAGGATAGTTAAGGGTTCGGTTTAATAAGCAAGACACAAGCTATTCAATTCAAGTCTCCTAGGTGGCACAAGTATCCTATATGATGCATGACAGCCTGGTTTAGTCTAAGAATCGACTAAACCTAAAGCTCTGATACCAATTTATATGTAACACCCCCTACCCGGGTTAGTAGTAACTCTGTTTTGGAGCGTTACTTAGCAAGCAAGCAAAGACAAAACAAGGCAAGGACAATACATGCATTACACATTCAAACTTGATTCAAAAACCAAGCATTGCATTCGGCATTCAACATCCAAGAAGAAACAATAATTCATACTTGTTTAACTAACTATCAAGAAGGCTCTCACTTGATTCCTAAATCATCCTAACATTCGAACTAAGTAAACAAGGAGGTAGCATGCATTCAAACAAGGCATAAGCAACCATTCATGCATTTCTTTACATGCAAGTAATCTCAAATGTATCTTAAAATTTCATTTTAAGCATTCAGCTAAACTTAGAATACCATTAGATTAATTTATAGATTGCTTACAATACAAGATACTACTTTCATGATTCATTTTACAACACATATACATTGTTTCCTAACCTATTTAAACTACTTAGTATTACATTCTTCTAATTCAATTTGGTGATTCTTATCTAGAATACAATTAGTCATTTCACTCCTTCACTTACTAAGCAAAATTATCTAACCTTTAATAGCATGTAACTAGTACCATTCAAGCCTAATTCATTAGACTACCAATCGGCCATATTACCAAAAGAAAGTACAAGGCATGTAACTAGTACCTAATGACCTAAACTATTTGGCCATACATCAAACAAGTGCACCATACTCATGTAATCAAGGCATGAACACAAAATTGAATTATATACATACCAAGGTCATTTGAATAAGGTTTAAGCAACATCGTTCCTCATTTTTTAATCATAAATAAAGCATACATATGATCATTTCAAGCATTCACAAAAGCATGGCAAGGTTATCAACTATTTCAAAGCCAATTAGGTCATCATAAGATCATTCCATTACATCCAAATATGCACAGCAAAACATTCAACCATATCAATTTATCTAAGTTCATTACAAACCTTAACTATATACAAATCATAGATAAACTATCAAGCATTATATACAACCCTTCAAAATGCATGTTCAAGCTACTTAGATACAACTAGTGCCACCATTCTAGGAGAATACAAAACAAGTATGGAATCATACTTTAACAAAGCTTGTGTATGATGCTTCTTGCTCAAGGAATTAAGCTTCAAGATCAAGCAATGTTGAATCCTTTAACATGTAGGTTGGGAAGAATGAAAGAAGAGTGATAAGTACAAAAATGTACTTCGTGAGGTAGTAACTAGTCTATCCATTTTGTTATTTCATGTTTCATGTCTTTTAGATCAAGTGTAGACCTAGCTAAGACTTCCAAGTATTAGAGTAGACTTAGCTAGTCTTTCAAGTAACAAGAGTGACCTTATCTAGTCTTTTAAACATAAAGATATCCTATCTAGGATAGCATGTATTCAACCATCAAGGTTAGGCATCAAGAAATCATAATTCGTGAATCAAGCAACATGCTTGCAAAACAAGTAACCAAGGAGTCATGCTTTCAAATCAAGCAACATACATTTCATGGTATACAAGACAAGTATCATGCATAATTGAATCTTATTTCATTTGTTATTTCATTAAACAACCCCTTTGGTACTTAGTTTGTATAGGTAATCGAGTCTCCAACCAACTGTCACCACAATATGCACAGTAGTGCTGGTCAACCCTCCTACTGTCGCCAAAGACCACATACGTACCCTCCGTCTGTCGCCAAATAGGGGCCTTAGCCTTGGACTGTAGTCCACCCATACACAATGAGCTCTAGACTCTAAGGCATGCCTTTCTACCTAATCCAACTAGCTACCAAGGTTGCTCGAATTACCATTTATTCAAGTTATCAAATTCAAGATCATGTTCATGTCAATCAAGATCATTTCATGTTAAGCCCTTAGGCTATTGAGCCTTAGCTCACAAGTCAAGTGGTTTCAAGATTCATTTCATCAAATGAGATTACATCATATCTCAAACAAGTCATTAGCATTCAACCATGTTGTATCATAGCACATACAAGCAACCAAGTTATCACTAATCATGCATAATCAATTTGAATAGGCATGTACAGAAGACTAGGATCATGTTTCATGTGTTTCCTTAATTCATCCTTCCTTTATTAAGTCAAATTCATGCTTAGATTCATTATCATAACAAGAATGTAACAAATACATTGGTTAGGACCTAGTCCTAACCCTAGAGGTAACTACACTCACAATACAATCCAAGCAATTCAATTATCTTGAATCCAAATCCCTTTGCCTCTAGCTTTGGGATGTACACTCCTATCTTCTTCTTCCCCAATTTGCTGCCCTTGGTCTAGCAAGAATAACACATACACATTTCATCAAAACAAGCACAATATATCACACAATCATAGTAGCAATGTTATCAAATTGTACCTAACATTTAGCTACTGTTTTATGCTTCTTTTTAAGCATTTCTTACTAATTCATCTCCACATTGTTATTAATTCATTTTAAGAAATAATTGGACAGGTTACAATGTCCCAAAACTGTTTTGGAAACAGTTTGCTACTAGGTGCAAAAACAGTCCCAAACTGCCCAGGACAATGCTGCCTGGCAGTTTGCACACTGTCCCTTTAAATGGCCATATCTTTTAATCCGTACGTTGGAATTTCGATTGCTATACACCATTGGAAAGATAATTTGTTTTATATAAGACCATAATAGACTTGAATTTTATTTCTTATCCAATTAATATAGTTTGTTGTTCAAAGACAGGGAATTTACACTGACGGGACAATTTGCACTGTCCAGCTATTCCTTTTTACAGTTTCCAGCATAGGACGCAGTTTTTAGTTCTATTTTCACCTAATGAAAATAGACATTCTAAGGATCATTTCATTAAAATTTCATCCCTGAATTTTATCTATACAATATTTGGTGAATTTTCAAAGTGACTGCCCAGAACAGAGCAATTCTGGGCAGATTGTACCTACTCGCATTTTAATGCCTTAAATTCATTTTAACCAATGTTTTGGCTCTATAATTCATTTCATATGATATAATAAACATGTTAATCAATTAATCAAGGCATCAAAAATAGAGCAAGTTGGTTACAAAGCCTAATCTTGCATGTTTACTCAATTTCAATTCCACAAAACAGTTTCTATGTTGTGTGACTATTTTCATACTTTTATCCTTCATTTCCAGCATTGTTAGCTAACAATTCAATTTGTTTAACACCTTCTTTACATTACCTATTCATGATCATAATCAATTCATTAATTCTATAGCTCAATTTTAAGTTCTAATCATTCAATTCCCACTTCAATATCACAATTCAATTTTCCAGCAACCTAGATTTTTACACTTTCACAAACACATAATTTCCAGCATTGCACCTTGTGTTCATTCTTCAAATTTGTATAATTCTACAACCATTCAATCATCGAACAACATATTCAATATCTAATTCCATCTATAATCATCAAAACAGTCCAATTCAACAAATATAGTTGACTATTCAATTGAACACAAGTAGAATCCGACTTACTTTGCTTCTAGCTTAATTTCAATGAAAAATCACTACACATGCAAGCTAAATTTCTTCTTCAATGGCTGGATTTTTCCAAGCTTTCTTCTCCCTATTTCTTCTCTCATATTCGACCAACAATAATGAAGAAGATGATGACAATGTGGTTATCCACATTAGTGGAATTAGGATTTTACTAAACTAACCTTAGTTAGTAACTAATCATATAATTAGTCAAGGGCAAATAAGAGAACCATGAAGTTTACAATGCAAGCCTCATCTTTCTCCTTTAATTCAAATTGATCCTTTATAATTTGATCACTTTTTTCATACATTCTTTCAATTAGGCCCTTAACTAATCAATTTAGCTTAATTCTAAATTCAATTAAGCTATCAACTTATGAAATTTGGTTCCAATACTTCTAAGCTAGGATTTGGGGTGTTACACCTATTGAGCTTGTTCCTTGTTGTTAGGCTCAATTGGTTATTGTGGGTTTGGGTTGGAAGAGTGGGAGAAGGGTTGAGTGGTAAAGTCCTTGTTTAAAGGAAAAAGAGGGAAGGACTTTAATTTTCTGTATTGTGTAGAAAATTGTGAGATCACCTTGCTTTATGGTCTCTTCCTCCCTTCCAAACTCATTCTCCCACCCAAAAACACCACCATCAAAGGTAGAATCTTGAGGCCTTGCTTTGTGAAACACATTTTGCTTGTTGAGGGAAGTTTTATCAGCTTTCAAGGATCTTTAGTTCAAGGTAAGTTTGGCTTAATATGGTGGAGGTTGAGTTTTGATGGGTGTCCTTGGGGGAGAACGAGAATGAAGTGTTGAGGACTCCAATCTCATTTTATCTAGTGTTCTTAGCTCCTTAATTCTTTCCAATAGTGTGGTAAATCGTTTGGTAATCTTCCCTTGTAGTGAAAGAAGTGGGAAGGAAAAAGCTTGAAGGCTTGGTGTGAACATCATTTCAGCCTTCACAGTTGAGGTTAGTACAGTAATAACTCCTTTGTGTTCCTGGAAATCATGAATTGGATTGCCTTGTGGTTTGGTTGACATTTTAGTTGTTTGAATGCTTAGTGCCTCTAAAATGGAAAATCTTAAGATTGATGTTAAAATGTTTAAAATATGGTAGGAAACCACTTAAAACACCTTCCATAACCTGTAGGTTTAGTTTGGAGTTGTGCTTGGGTTTTTAGAGGTATTGGGAGTGATTTACAAACTCTAGAAAATGAATTCTAGGTTCGAGTATCGATACAGATGAGGGCGTATTGATACCCTGTGTTAATTTTTAAAGAACACATGCATGTTTGTGAAGGGCGTATCGATACGCCCGAAGGGGGTATCGATACCTTTTTTTCATCCAAATTCCAGTAGCCAATTTCGGTATCGATACACTTAAAAGAGTATTGGTACGCCTTAGGGTATCAGTGCACATTCTCCTATAGCGGTACAGGGTTGTTTGGTTAAAACCCTGCATTTGTAAGCCAGGTATTGATACGCTTGGAGGCGTATTGGTACGAAGCGTTGTATCGATACCCTTATGGGGTGTATTGATACCATCTGGGAAATCTGCCCAAAAAATAAGATTTGAGTTCGAAGGGCCTATAATTTGAGAACTAAGGCCTGGTGGGCCTTTACTTGGTAAAATGAATAGTAAAATTGAGAAACTGAGATTTAAACCTCATGTACGAGCTTAACGGGTAATAACTTAAATAAAAATATTGGGTGACTTGTTGTGTTGCTTGATTAAGGATCCATGGTGGATCGAATAGTGAATGTATGCCACGTAAGGGCATTATTACGGTTGAGTCACCTTGTTGATGGGATTCCAGTTACCTATGAGAAAAGAGAGTACCATGGTCAAGATCCCGAATGTAGGAACCCAAGGCTTAGTTGGACCGAGACTCATTCGAAGGCCCGATGAGAGATTTCGATCTTGAGTATATGTACCCAATGCTTAGTGGAACTGGGCCTAACTCAGAGTGTGTGTACATGATGCTTAGTGGAACCGCGCCTCACTCCAGGTTTGTTGATATTATGTATATGGTTGATATGTGATACTATTTACCTCCTATTGTTGATATGTATGGAGACGGCTAGGGTTAGGGTCGCATTGATATGATACGATTGCCTTGTTTTCATCTTTATCTACATGCTCTTATTTATGATTTGCATGAAGCATGGTTGAGTGGAAGTGTATCCACTGATCTTCGTTAGTTCAGCGTTCAAAATTGTTGTTTCCATTTGCAGGTTTGTAGGTTGACGTGCATTCGTCAGAGCACCATCAGAGTAGGACTTTGGCATCGACTTGTGTCCGAGTACAATACTTAGATTTATTTGGGTTGTGTATTCGTAGGACCCTATGTTGTATTGTAACTCTTATTTTGGATTTCAAATTAAGAGTCGAATGCTTTAACTATATAATTTTAAATGGAGCTCCCCATGTAACATTTTAATTATGTTTATATTTTGAAATGTTTCAAACTTAATGGATTTAAATGAATGAATGTGGTTTGGGCTAAATCTAGTTGTGCTACTTTATGATTTTGGGTTCGGGCTTAAGTCCCAAATGTGACATCTGGGTCGAGGGTGTTACAATCCCTACCTCTCATAGAGTTTGTCTACAGTAACAGTTATCAAGCCTCCATCAAAATGGCATCGTATGAGGCATTGTATGGTAAACGTTGCAAAACTCCTTTATGTTTGTCTGAACTCGGTGAAGGCAAGATGTTGGGCCTCGGCCTACTTTGTAACCCCCTCGACCCAGCCTAGATGCCAGACCGAACCGAACGAGCTACATTGGGTTTGCTGAAACAAACCCATGAAGAGATAACTCGAAAAACATCTATTTTTCTTTTTATTTTTTCTAGATGTATATTATTAACCTAAGGTATGCATACTGGAAGCGGGTGAAAACTCAACTCAATCGGGCGTCAAATCGACATCTAATTACACATAATTACAATTTAGGGACCAAAAAGCAATTCTGGAAAATTGCATGCTTGTATACAATCGCACTCAACTTAATCCATTTGGAAGTTACCAATCCTTAATTAGTCAAATTACATGCATTTATACCAAATTTCAACTTAAAACGATCATCCAATCACATTCAATTGCACTCACAACAATCAGAGACCAAACTGAATAAAACGGAAACCTTAATTAGTCAAATTATAACTGTTTTAACAACTACATGTATCGATACACGAGCAAGTGTATCGTTACACTCATGAATTTTCAAAATTCTAGATTCTAGTAGCTCAAACTCGTAACAATACACTTCTTCGAGTATCAATACACTATGCCCAAAAACACTAACCCATATCGATACGGTCTCACACGTATCGATACACTATGCCTAAAAACACTAACCCATATCGATACGGTCTCACACATATCAATAGCCCTAACCTCAAATGTCCAATTTTGGTGATTTAACATACATTTATGGATTAAACGTGTCCCAAACATTCATAATCATAAACACAACTATTCTAGGGATCATTCCATGCCAAATCATCAAAGATGCATGAACAAGTCATGGCAACATGGATCAACATGATTCTAGAGGCATGCTTCCTATAAACCATTTAGCTTAACACCCAAATACAAATTTAAGACATGCTTCAATATAGGCATAGCATCTTTAGCCCTAAGAACGTTATTTAAAACATGCTTGAACCCCTAAGGACTTTATCATAAGCATTGACAATCAACATGCTTACTAAAGCGAAAACACCAAACGTAAGCCCATGATAACATACCATCAACATTCATGCCTCAATCTAAACCGTGAAGACCATCAAACCACAGCAGCAAAACCATCACAAAACAATCAAAATCCATATTACAAATCCCCAAAATATGGTAAACACAGTGCCTTATTAACCGAATTTTAAACCCAAGTTTCATACTCAAGCTATTGCCTCAATCTTGGACCTTCCTTGCCGTGCCAATGCTGCCCCACAACTTTAATGCTCTGCATAAATGTGGAAAAGAGAGCGTAAGAACAAATGCTTAGTGAGAATTCTCATAAACAAAACATTGATGCATTTTTAAAAACCGTTTGAAAACCATAAACCACTTTGTTCTCAAAACATGCTTAACTACCCAAGCATTCTCATTTGTTTTCCAAAGCAAATAGTGCATAACAACCATATGGATCATCATTTATAAATCTCATGCTTAATTACCAAAGCATTCTCATTTGTTTTCCAAAACAAATAGTGCATAACAACCATATGCATCATCATTTATAAATCTCATGCTTAGTTACCAAAGCATTACTCATTTGTTTCCACAACAAATCATGCATAATAACCATATGCACCAAATCATGTATAAACTCTTTAATCACTTATATTCTCATATATTGGCATTTATAGTGACCCCGGATAGACTCACCTTTATCCTCGAATAAACTCACCTCTGTCGATACATGTTCAGATACACGGATTTCTCATGATGGGCTCACCTCCACCAAATATCATACCTTTCCTAGTTAAAACCATAAGATACCATCACAATGGGCTGCCTAGTTAAACCGTATACCCAAGTGATAACCCAATAGTCCGAGTATCCTAGTTAAACCGTTTTTCCTCAAGGACTATGGCATGATCGATTTTATATATTATAGTTCACTTTAATCCTATGGATAGCCAACTATATCCGACACTTCCACAATACGTCACATAGCCCATATATCATTTTCAAATACATTTACTTACTGTTTTCTAAGTCATTTCTCAAAACCGTTTCATAAGCAAAACCACATTGCTAGAGGCAACAACACATTTCTTTCAAGGAACAAATCTCAATGCTCATAGGCATTCATTACTTTGATAAACATTGCATATTTATCCAAAATGATGCGTTTACAATAAGTAAATCAAACCATGTTCAAAACCAAGCATGTAAATCAAATCATGTTTAAACCAACATGAAATCCACTAGCTCATCTCAAAGCCAATATTCAAACAAGGTAAGAACAACTTACACTTGAAATTAGTTAAGTTTGTTAGGCAATACATAAACCCCCATGATCCACCGATCAAACCTTTAAAAGGGATTTAGCGTGTTTAAACACTTACCGATACACCTTGCCTTGCTCGCCAACGCGAATCGAGCCACCGATAAGCAATATACACAACTAGGCAATCTTGCCTTGATCGTCCCCTGTTTCAATCATATAAAAATAGGGGGAAAGGAATCATTATGCATTCAACTCACTTCTAAAAAAAGATCCCCTGCAACCTCAACATTCGTCCTCCAAAAACTATTCAAAACTATAGAAAACAACATCAAACACCTTCCAAACATAGCCCAACCAAAAACCTACTGGTTTAGTCCATCAATTACCATCAATTAACATCCAAAACAACCTAATAACATCCTTATACCTCCAGCATCCACAAACCTCCTACAACTCCTCAAAAACACATAACTAACAACCTAGAAAATAGAGATTCACCTAGTTTCGGGATTCCAATGTTAAAACCAACTTATTAACATTATCAAACATCAAAATAATGATTAAAACCAATCAAGAACTCAGCAAAATAGATCCAATACGAAAATCACATGATCTCAACAAATAAACCTTGATTTAACCAATTTCTATTATTAACTAATCAAAACTCATTAGAAAACATTGAATAAGGATTTAATACTTAGGAATTTCAGTAAAGAACCTTTTATTAGAGGAGAAGAATGAATTTTACCTCCAATGAGTGAATTTACTCTCAATTGGATGTTTTACTTTTGAAAAACAAAGGAAAACAAGATTCAAGAATCCATTGGAAATCAAAAGTCTAAGAAATCAAGATCATTACCTAAAATATTTGATGAAAATAAAGTGTTTGGCTGAAGGAATTTTGAGAGAAAAAGTTTGAGAGCAAATGTTACGTCAAAAGTGGTTTAAGGAAATGACTACATTCTTTTATTAAATCCCCTTCTAATTCCTTAATTGAAACTCTTTAAAATCAATCCTAATTCAGAGGAAAATATTATAAAAACATTTTTAAATTGTCTCCTTAAAGATTCTAAGATTTAACACTTTTTCAAAATAGTCACTAAAAACAATTTTCATTCTTTATATTTTGGTCACTAACCCAAAATGTCAAATGTCAAAAACCCATTTTCCAAAATTGATTTCACCAAATATGTCCATATATTAAATAACGATTTTAGGATTTTTCCCATATTTTTATCTCACTCAAAAATATTTATTTCGATTTTTAGCTCGAATCTGATTTGAGTCTCTAATCCCGATCTACCAGACCGTCTAATCAATCTAACAAACTCCTAGGCCCAAAACTGGGGCATCACATACTTCAAGAAACTGAAGAACGGATTACCATCATCCATGAGCATTTGAAGGTTGCCTTTGACCGAAAAAAGGCTTACGTTGACCTTAAGCGAAGGGATATACAATATGAAGTTGGTGAGAAAGCCTTCCTCAAGGTTTCACCATGGAAGAAAGTTCTGAGGTTTGGTAAAAAGGGGAAGCTAAGTCCCCAATTCATTAGACCCTTTGAAGTTATCGGGAAAATTGGCTCTATAGCTTATTGATTGTTATTGCCCTCAGAACTGAGCAAGATCCATGATGTATTCCATGTATCGATGCTTCGTAAACATCACTCCAAACCTTCGCATGCCATTGAGCCAGAGTCCATAGAGATTCGGCCTAATTTGACCTATGAGGATATTTTAGGATATTTTTATCTCACTCAAAAATACTTAAGATCCATGATGTATTCCCATACTTTTTGAGTCTCTAATCCCAGTCTCGAATCTGTTCCATTGGTCAAAGTGCTCTGGAAGAGCCACACTATTGAAGAAGCAACCTAGGAACCATAGGAGACAATGAAAGCGCAATACTCTCACCTCTTCGGTTCGGGTAAAATTTGAGGACGAATTTTTCTTAAGGGGGAGAGTTGTAACACTCCAAAAATCGGTCTAGTCGGAATTGGGTTCCAGCGATCAAAAACTCTACATCGAAAAGGTCCAAATATTGTATTGAACTTGATCGTGTGGTCAATTAAATTGATATTGAACTATAATTGAGTCACTTTATTGATTAAGGATCCTATTGAATTTATTGAAAAATTGTTTAGTGACTAAATTGTGAAAATTGAAAGTTTAGGGGTAACAGTGCAACGTTTGGAGAATTGAGGGACCAAGTTTGTAATTGGCCCCTCTCAAACCTCATCACCCCCACGTGGAATGCTCAAAATGTATTCCTTCACTTGAAGGATAGCCTTGTGGCTATTAAGTAAAAATAAGAATTAGATGAGACCTTGGAAAAATTTTACCCGATTAGGACAAGCACCATAGTAATCATCATCTTCTTCTTCTTCCTTGGAAGCTAGCACCTCCATTGGTGAAACATTAAGGACTCAAGCTTTCTTCAATTTCTTAATTCCATCGAGTAACTATTGTATCGATAGGCTAAATTCCCCACTCAATCGTTGAATTCCATGGATGGTTGATGATTAATTTCAAGTTGAGGTTATCAAACACTTAGGTTAAACCCATGTTTTTCAAGGCCTCTATCCATATGAATTTAATAGCTAATTGTTATTTCAAGCACAAATATTGATTTCTATATTGTCAAATTGATCGTAATGATTTGCTTATGTTTTACCTAGCTCAAGAGTTGAGAAGGAAAACCCATCATCTCCATCAAAGGCTAGTAACAAGGGAGTTCTCATTTGAGAACCGTAGGAGCTTCAAAAAACAAGGTGAGAGTAGTCGGGGTCTCGAGAATAGGCTAGGTGCTTTTCTCGATTTTATTGAACATGATTTTTGCATAGCTAACATTGTGTCTAAGGATATCGCATTGAATCTCATAGGAGACTATATCGGTAAACATTGGTAAGTTGTTGCATCGAATTATTGTTCATAGAAACATTGCTATTGTCACCGGTCACATTGAAGCATTGAAATATGGAAACATTAAGCATCAGACATTGATATTTCTATTGCCATTGAACATCAACATTGATATTGTTATCGCTATTGTCATTAAGCATTGCTATTGATATTGTGATTGCCATCTTTATTCTTATTGTTACGGAACCTTGGATTCGAAAGGACATTGGATACAATTGGCATGCCATAGAATTCATGAGCTCATTGGTACGGGTAGACTACGGTCCTTGGCTACGACCTTTATTGTGGTGAGGCAGAGGGATGTTTGTGATATTGGTCAATTAGAGAGGCGGAGGGACTAGACCACTCATTGATCTGGAGAGGCATAATTGAAGTACATGTCAAGTTTTGGATCCACAATACTCCAAGCTTAGCTAGTCTTGGATCCACAATCCCTTGTTCTTGGCTTTAGGATGATCCACTCTATCCTCTTCCACCAAGTTTACTCCCGGTTCTATCACGTTACACAACAAGTACATGTCAAGACAAGATCATATGATCATTCAATCAAGTCAATGTCACAAGCACATAACATACACAAATTTGGCAGCAAACTCATATACATTGCCCATTACACTTAATTACACTTTTCTATATTCTAGTTCATGTAAAACAAGGTAGAATTAATGTTCTAAAACTGTTTACAAAACAATTTATAAATTGCCACAAAATAGTATGCAATTACCTATATTACTGCTGCCAGGCAGCTTGGACTCTAGTCACTTAATCAGGCATAACTTTCATTCCGTACGTCAGAATTTCAATTGGTTTACACTGTTGGAAAGATAATAAAATTTTGTTTATGACCATATAAGGCTTGCATTTTAGTTATTTTCCAATTAATATAGTTTTTAACTTAAAGACAGAGTAATTTGTCACACTGGACAGTTTGCACTATCCCTAGTATTTCTTCTCTACATTTCATTATACAACCCAGAGTTCAGTTATGTTTTCTACTAATGAATTTAGACATATCAAGGTGTTTTCCATAAAAATTTCAGCCTTAAATTCATTATACACAATTTATAGTGATTTTTCAAAGTTACTGCCCAGAACAGAGCATTCTGGGCAGATTACACTAGGTTGAATTTCTAGCTTCTTAACTTATTTTAGCAAGGTCCTAACATAGAAATTTCATTCATATTCATGTTCTTACATGTCCAGGTCATTATAATTCACCTAGAAATGTTCTTAAAACAGGGCATTATCATGTTGAACCTAATTTGATCTATTTGATCAACATTGCACATCCATTTCATCAACTAGACAGTCAATTACCTAATTTAACTAGTACAATTAGGTGTAGTCATTTTCCATAAATATATCTATTCAATTCAATATTCATTTTATCTAGCAACATGATCAAAACAGGGTTCTATATTCATTTGGCATGTTTACACAATTTCTCTATCAAAATAGTCCCTAATCAAGACTGTTTTCAACCATGTACATAATTCTCAAATTTCCAGCAACTACACATATTTCCTTTATCAAGTTGGTTACTAGAAATTAAAATTTAAAGTTCAAACTGAATCTAGCATGCTCCTAACACACATAGAAATCATCCAAATCCATCTAGGAAACAAGAACATCATCATTTGCATATTCAAACAATCTATAACATGTAAAGTCAAGCATTATACCTTCTCCAAGCTATATTTGATCAATGGATGACTCAAAAAACATGAATTGAAGGTGTTTGCATGAAGCTCTTCTCTCCCCTTTCTCTCTTTCAAATTTTCAGCCAAGGGATGTTTTGGGAGGAAGATGACAATATTTCTTTGTTCATTATTCCTCCTATACATTAGTCATCATCCAAATTGGCACATGTTCTCTTTCAAATGAAAAAATGTGTCAAGGCCTCCACTTAATTTAATCTTACATGCAATCTATATAATTTTGCATGCTCACATTTCCATCCTTTCATTTATTCTTTCTAGTTTTAATTTCAATTCAATTTGGTTCTAATTTCACCTATTTGATCTTAAGGATGGCTAATGTTCATTCTTCTTTAAATTGATTAGCTCATGAATTCAATTAGCCTATAGTTTATATTGTGGTAACATTTCTAAGCCAATTTTAGGGTGTTACAATGTACATCAACACAGCTGGGTTATCCACAAGCCACCAAGTGGGGGCGTCTATGGGTCAACCCATCGATGTGGAGGTAGGCTACGAGGATGAAGTGCCGGACCTGAATGTGATAGAAAAGATTAGAACCGAAGTGGAGAAAAATATGAAGAAAAGTTTCATTTTTTTGAGGAAAAAATTAAGTCTATGGAAAGGGCATGCGAACAGGAGAATGAAGCCGATGACTTGAGCCTCGTAGTAGATCTAGTCCTTCCACCAAAATTCAAAGTACCAGACTTTGACAAATACGGTGGGACTACTTGTTCCTCTACTCATATTATCATGTATTGCCGAAAAATGACGGCCTTCATAAAGGATGAAAAACTACTCATCCATTATTTTTAGGACAGCTTGACCGGGTCGGTAATTCATTGGTATACTCAGCTCAGTCGGGCTAACATCAAATCCTGAAGAGACCTCTCAAAGGCCTTCATGGATCAGTACAAGCATGTAACATATATGATCTCGAACTGGTTCCTACTGCAAAGTTTGGAACAAAAGCCTAACGAGGGTTTTGGCCAATACGCTCAACGTTGGTGAGATATGGCAACTCAAGTTCAGCCCCTGATTCGAGAAGAAAAATTACTCTCATGTTTGTGGATACTCTAAAAGGAGTATTGTATGATCGCTTGATAAGCCACCCTGCCATCAGCTTTGCGGACTTGGTCATGATTGGAGAACCCATCGAAAATGCCTTTAAGAAAGGGAAGATAAGTGATCCCTATAGCACAATCACCCAGAAAGGACAAGGTTCTCATGTTTGTAGGGTGGGTGCTCACCCAACCAACCAGCCTCAAGGTCGTCACCTAATCAGTCTTCGGGGTCTGCAAAGTCCAAAAAGGTGCTTCATTCGATTCCTACGACCTACACCTAGTTGCTCCCAGCCCTTGTTGAGAAGAAGTTGTTGACCCCCGTCTGTCCAAACCAAAGGAACCTCCTTACTCTGATGGCTACGATGTTAATGTCGTATGCAGCTACCACGTAGGAAGTACATGCAATACGACAGAGAACTGTGGAGCCCTGAAGAATAAGGTCCAAGGTTTGATTGAGGCTGACCTACTAAAATTTTGAAAAAAAGGGATAGATATGAGTTTTGGGGAGGTGTAGATTTCCCGGTTAGATGTTCATTTGCTGATTTCATGCATTTTGTTTTGAAGTAATGCGAAATCAGCTTCACTACTTTCAAACCTAAAAAGTAGTGAAGACATTTTTGTAATGGTATATATTTTGTTAAATGATATTTGTTTAGCAAAAAATTTGAATTCTTTGATTCTTTAAAACATCACATTCATTGTTATGGGGTAGTTTTTGTTCTCCTATACGCATATACACGTATTTTTAGAAAATGACATACACGTGTATATATTTGCCTATTGGGTCCCCGTATATCAATTGCATAAGGGACATTGTTTTTGACCCTGATAGAGATTTCGAGTAGCTTGTATCTAGGAGAAATTGAAAGCTACAAAGATGACGAATATGTGCTTACATTTTGAGTTAATTTGGTTAGTCAAATAATGACCACACGTGAAAATACCTTAATGTACTTGAGAGCATAATGAAAAATATTCCACAATTAAAAAAAGAAAAAAAAGAATAGAGAAAAGAAAAATAGAGAAAAAAGATAAGAAGATAAGTCCTGAGGTATAAAAAGGCACTCTTATGTTCGAAGCCTGGTAATAGGTATGTTCGAAGCCTGGTAATAGGCATGTTCGAAGTCTCTTAGAGAGACATTTTCAGATAAGAGTGTGGAAACTTTGAGGCACTCCACTGAAGCGATAAGGCAAATAAGGTTGCAATGCACCATCCAAGTCTAAACCCTTAGCTTCATAAGTGATGGTAATATTTCCAACTCATGACAATACTGAGTAGCTTGGGGTATTGTTGTTTTCTCCATCATTATTCTCAAGCCAAAAGAATGTGATGAGTTGAATTCCTCAAACGATAAAGAAATGAGATAAATGAAATGATAAATTAAAGGTGAAACCTGCCAAGTAGTTCTAAATTGGTTAAAAACCAAATTAACTCGGAAGGTATCTCACATCTTCAGATATCGATTCAGCCTTCGAGGTCTCCTAGACACAGGATATGCTTGGGAAATCATCAGAGTTATTTTAGTGTCATTCTTGCACTTGATATTCAGGGCATTTAACCTGGCTGTATATGTACATACATCGGCACCGAGATTTTCTAAACATGCATTTCATTTGGGTTGATCTTTGTCAACTAAAGGAAAAATTGTCCTTGCATTTGATACTGTGTGTAATACCCCAAAATTTACTAAGTTGATTAAGGGTTATTTAGTACTAAGATAATAGCTTAAAAGCTAACTTAGTGACTAAAATGACAAAAATGCGAAAGTTGGGATTTCTTTAATTATGGGTTTTGGAAAGGAAATTTCTATGGTTTAAAGGTCTCATGTGATTATAGTGAATTGAATAAGGTATTCTTAAATTTTTCTTGAATACCAAGGAAAATTGGAATGGAAATTGAAGTTTAAAAGTTTAGTGACCAAAATGTAAATTTTGAAAATTTTATGGCTAAAGTATAAAGTTTGGGGACTAAAGTTGTAATTTACCAAAAGTTAAGGGCTTTTATTTCATAAATAAATAGATCACCTAAGGGTGTGAATCGAATGCGTAATTTTTGGTTCGATCTGATACTCGATTATTGGGAAATCGCAGTTAAAGTTTAAGTGGAATTTAGATACCCGAATCGAACTAAATTTTTTTGAAGTTTTACCATATGATAGAGAAAGGTTATAAAAGTCATTTCCAAGTGTTGGAAATATTTTTAGTTCGATTCAAGATGAATCCTACAGTTTATCTCTGAGTAAAGGATTATTTATCAGTATATTGGATCGAATGAAAATTTTGGAGACTGATCCAAAAGATATGGAATAAATTCATAAAATATTACTTTATGAATATTTTATTATAGTTTATTGGATTCAAACTAGATTTATTTGAATTTTTACAAGAATGGCAAACTAGTAAATAAAAACTAGTTGGAGGGCAAATTGGTCATTTGGCCCCAATGGCAATTTTGGAAAGAGAAAATGGATCAATAATTCCAAGCTCGATTCAACCCCTGAAACTCGGTTTTCAGGTAATCTCTTCAACTACAAAGTTGTTCTACTCCTCAAGCTCTATCTTTTGATATCAATAATTCATGGAATACATGCTTGATTGACGAGAATTTACATGAGAAAGAAATTAGGGTTTATGGATCAAATTGGGGCTTTTGAGATTTTATGATTCCATGATTGAATTCAAGTTGAAATCAAGCTAGGATGATGTTAAAATCATGATATTGAGTTGGGATTTAAGTTTTACATGTTTTGATTATTATGAAGATGATTAGGGTTTATGGATTCAAGTTTAATTTAGGGTTTGTGATGTTGAAATAATGATCTAGTAAGCTTGAATTGTTGTTTGGAAGGAAAACCCTAAGTTAAATTGTGTAGGGACCATTTCGGCAAATTGAAAAGTTGAAGGAACAAATCTAAATTTTTAGAATTTGGAGTGTATTTATGTTATTAATGATGTTAGAGATAAGAAAATGAAGTTAGAATGCCAAATTGATGTTGAGTTGAATTAGTGACCATTTTGACAATTTGTCAAAGTTAAGTGACCAAATCGAAATGGAAGTTTTGTATGGGGGCTAAATCTGATTTTTAGTTGTAATGATGGAATTAAGGCAGTAATGTTGAATTGAGGACTAAATTGCAAAGTTAAGAAGCATGAATCCTTATCTTTGCATTTTAGTACCTATTTTAGTAACTAAGGAAAATTAGGAAGAATCATTGTGAATAATTATTTGGTGAAGAATGTGATGCGTTGGTGGTTTAAAGCTAGTGATTGGACTCAATTGAAAAGTAGATAAGTAAGGAGAAGTTAGTATAAAAGTTGAAATTGTTTATGGAAGTTGTGTAGAAAAACTGGTTTATGGCAGTAATTTGAAAATTCACCATAAAATCTACAAAAATGGTTAGAAGGTGAATTTTATACCGATGTAAATATTTGTTCGTCTAGTTTTGTGTCCAACAAACGGAAACTGATTTTGAGTTCTGAGTAAAAAGATATGAATTTTTAAGTAGTGAAAGGTTAGAAAACAGTATAGCAGGCTGTTCCGAAATTCAATACTGGAAATTGAATTTGAAAATTCACCATAAATCGTACAAGTTGAATTTGGGCTATTAATTTATATGGTTGAAAAGCTTATTGAATCTAGTTTCCTTCAGACTAAACAAAATCGAATTCCGAGTTGTATATTATTTTATAGAAATATTTCTTGGGAGGTACTGCAAACTACCAAAAAATGAGAATTGATACATTTTGTATCTAAGGTTGATTAGTAAGCTTGAAAAGGGTTAATGGAAGCTCAAATTGGTCACTAAGGACCATAATGAGTTTTTGAACAATACAAGTAAGAAAGGAAAATGTTTGGAAATTTTTATATTCGAATGATTATATTGGACAATATGTCTAAGATATTGTTAGATTGGGATCTAACAAATATTTTAATTATTTGAATTATGAAGTTAAGTTGGAATCAAGGGAGGTTCAAGGTACAATGAAGGAAAGGATCAAAGCGGACTTAGTGAGGCATACTAATACATGGCCCAGGTGAGTGCAATGTATACATAACATTATACATAGATGTTTTATACATCACCGATAAGACTTGCGATGAGTCTACCTGGTTTATATATTGTCGTGATAATTATGTCATTGATCATACATTTGACATACTTTAAATATGTCAAAGGTTGAAAATAAATGCATTGATCACTAGTTATTGATGATGATTTACTATTAATGTTATTCGGTTATGAACTGCTTCATGTTAATATAAATTGATATACATTGCCATGAATGAAATATTTGATGATATAAAGCCCAAGTATGATATAGAGGTTCAAAGGTATAGTTGGCTAGCCATAGAGTCATAAACAGCTGTATAAAGATTCTAAGCACTTCAGGTAAAGTGCAAATTTTATAAATACTCATTGAGGAGTATACTCATGCATGGTTTGAGTATACGGACTTATTACGGGTGCTAAGCACTTCAGAGTAATTTTATAAAAACTCAATGAGGGATATATTATATACTCCGATAAGTATACATAAGCACTTCGGTGCTAAGCACTCCCGGTAGAGTGCGAATAATATGCATACTCAAGAAAGGTTGGGTATGGGGGGATGACTCGTGTACATAGAATCTCTTAATTCAATACCTTGGGCTAAGTAAACTGAATTGAAAACAAATAGAATGATAAGCTTGAAAGCTTGCAGACAGAGTTGGAAAAAGGTATTGGTAAGCATTGAAAGCTTACGGATGGAAATGGCACCAATATCGATAAGACCTAATCTTATCACTTTGATATACATATATGCTATTACATATTTAATTATGTTAATGAGCATGTAATGGTAAGGTGATCATATGCATTAATAATAATAATAATTAATATTGAGATTGATATTGATATTATGACAATTGCACTTAAATTTAAATTATTGCCTCACTGAGTAAATACTTAGCATGTAACTATTTTACACGTAGGAAAGAATAAATGGTTGGAGTAAGGAGCATGTACGGACATCATCAATTAATAACAGGTACATCAGTATCAGTAAGATATCTTTTGATACTGTTTGATATTTACTAGTTGGCATGTATATTAAAAGGGTATGCCTACTCTGATAGAATTTGTATTTTATTTGGTATCTGGATGAATTTTAAATTAGGCAGTTTTATTAATTATATCAAGAAAAATTAAATTGATAAGTTGCTGCCTGAAAATAAACTCAATTTGAAGATGAAAATATTATTTTTAAACTTTACGCGAATAACTAGATTTGTAAATAAAAACTAAATACATTGTAATATTTTTAAAGAAACAAAATTTTACTGAATTATAAATGTAGAGGGTTTTACGAATGTTTTGTGATACCTCTGACTCGTATTCAGTGTTAGATACGAGAAAAGGGGTGTTACATTTATTGGTATCAGAGCTACAGGTTTAGTTGATTCTTGCCCTAAATGGAAATGGTTTTATGTTAAAACGTGTATACATGCCACTAGTATATCAATATTACTGATCTGATGTTTTTATGATTCGATTGATGTCGCTCCTTACTAATGTAAATTGGGACGAATTATAAGAAATATTTGAGTCAAGAAAGCGTGATGAACTGGTAAATTGGAAGCTTTGGAAGGAATCAAGAGTAGTAACAATAAGGTTAATAATAACCCTTCGGATAAATCTGAACAAGAAAGGGGCACTGGTACAACAAGAAGTGCCTGTGCCGGATTAAGGAACTGAAAAGTTTGGAAACACCTAAATTGAAAGGAAAATCAGATTAAGGTCGAGTGATTGTTGATTTATAACTGAATAATCTAAGGATTACACTGGACGGATACCGAGAAATTGGATGGAGCTATTTTGCTGCTCCGAGATTTAAGCTAGATTAGAAAACCATCTGAATTTGCTTCATAGCCAAGATTGCACATATCAGTTCGAGTTTATAACATCAGGACTGATAAAGATTGGGATAATTCGAAAATCATAGAAGGTACATCTCATCTTTTTGGATAAACCTGTATTGATGTTGATAGGTCCTAGCTTTACACATTCGTATATAAGTACGAAGTTGAATGGTGAATGAGATATCCTTATAGAACCCATTTCAAGTAATATAGCGGTCACGAATTTGTTGGGTTGCAATGTAAGGGCGAGCTGAACATGTGGAATTGCTCGATAAAAACATAAGAAATATAGTTCTCGATAAACTTAATGGAATTATCTTTTGAGGAGTCTAAGATAATTGTGGGCATGAATTGGTTACCTTCCTATCAGGTCATGATGAATTGTCGCATAAAGTGGTTAATATTGAAAAACATGGAAGGCACAAAAATAGTAGTAGTTGATAAAAGGGTAAACCCCTTTTCTAATGTAATTTCAATTTTTTATTAAGGAAATTGTTGTTATAAGGTTGCTAAGTTTTCTTAGCAAAAGTAGTAGATACTCGGGTTGTTGAAGTTAAATTGAAAAATAACTCGACTATCCAAAAATATATGGATGTATTCCCAGATGAATTACTCAGAATTACCTCTAAATTGAAAGGTGAAATTCAAAATAAAGATGTTACCAGGCATTGCGCCTAAATTAATGGCCCCGTATAAAATGGCTTCGACCAAACTTCGAGATTTAAAGGTACAAATTGCAAGGAATGTTAGGTCGATGTTTTATAAAGTCAAGTGTGTCATCTTGAGGGCACACGAGTGTTAATTGTGAAAGAGAAAGACTGATTTCTATCAGCTCGAGAAAGTAATAGTAAAGAATAAATATCTTCTTCCGAAGACTGATGATCTTTTGATTAGTTAAAAAAATCAAGGAAGAAGAAATTCTAAAGATAGCTTTTCGGACTTGATATGAATACTATGAGTTCGTGATGATACCTACGGCATTTATAAGCTTAATGAACCAAATTTCTAATTTTGCTTGGACCAATTTTTGGTAGAATTCATTGAGTATATTTTGGTCTATTCAAAGGAAAAAGGAAGAATAAGATGTCCATTTTGCATTGTTCTTCAGACCTTTCGAGAAAAGAAGCTATATGCTAAATTGTTAAAGCATGAGATTGGTTGTCTAAAGCTGTTTTATTAGTTATGTGGACTGGGCAATGGGAATAAGAATAGACCTCAAGAAAGTACAAAATATAGTTGAATGGAAACCTCTGAAAAATGTTTTAGAGGTTCATAATTTCTTAATGATTGTCTCCTCATTGACCAAGCTACCGAGGAAAGAAATGTTTTTCAGTTGAATAGGTCAATGCTAAGAAATCTTTGAGACATTAAAGGAGATCTTAATAGAAGCCACGATACCAGTACAACCAGAATCGGGTAAAGATTATATGGTGTATAGTGATGCTTCTTATAACAGTTTGGGATGCGTACTTATGCAAGAAGGAAAAGTAATGGTCTATGCTTGAGACAACTTAAGATATATGAGAGGAAGTATCTTACTTAGAATTTGGAGCTAGCAATGGTTGTATTTGCTTTAAAGGATATAGCATCATTATTTATACAGTGAACGATGCTATATTTATATAGGTTATAAAAGTTTAAAGTATATGCTATAAAAGTTTAAAGTATATGCTTTCTAAAGAAGAGTTAAACTTGACGTAAAGAAGTTGGATTGAGCTTTTTAAGAATTATGATATGGTCATTGACTATCATCCAGAAAAAAAAGCTAATGTGATAGCTGACGCTCTCGGTCGAAAGACAATTGTTGCCTTAAGAGCTATGAATGCAAGATTGGCATTAAAAGAATATGGTGTTTTGATTGTCAAGTTAAGAATAAAATTTACCATATTGAATTAAATAAGATATCTTTAAAGAAAGGATGAGAAATGTTGTCAAGGTGCAAACAAGTGGAAAAGAGTGAAATTGAAAACTTGGAAGTTAGGTTTGATAGATATTTGTATTATCAAGGAAGAATTTCTATCTCAATGATGGAAACTATATGTTGACCCTGAAAGAAAAGATATTTAATATGAAGTTAAGGATAAAGTATTCCTTAAAAGTTTCACCTTGGAAGAAGGTGTTATGGTTTAGACAAAGAGAAAGTTAAGTTCAAAATCTATTGGGCTATAAGAAATTATGAAAGGAGTTAGTATGATAGTTAAGCTTAATAGTTAGCTTTATCTTTGGAAATGAACAAGATTCATAATGTATTGATGCTTTGGAAATATTGATTAGACCTCTCACAAGTTGTTACTCAGGAGAAAATAGAAATTCAGCCGGATTTAAGCTATGAAAAAAGACTAGTAAAGATCCTAGCACATGGAGTCAAAGAACTAAGAAAACAAGACAATCCTGTTTGTTAAAGTTCTTTGACAAAAAAATCACAAGGTTAAAGAAAAGATTTGAGAGAAATAAGAAGAAAATATAAGAAAAATAGTTTCCTTACCTTTTAGAACCAAGTAAGTATTAAAAAATTCGATGACGAATTTTCTTAAGGGGAGAGAACTGTAATACTCCAAAATTTACTAAGTTGATTAAGGGTCATTTAGTACTAAGATAATAGCTTAAAAGCTAACTTAGTGACTAAAATGACAAAAATGCAAAAGTTGGGATTTCTTTAATTGTGGGTTTTGGAAAGGAAATTTCTAAGGTTTAAAGGTCTCATGTGATAGATAGTGAATTGAATAAGGTATTCTTAAAGTTTGGCTGGATACCAAGGAAAATTGGAATGGAAATTAAATTTTAAAAGTTTAGTGACCAAAATGTAAATTTTGAAAATTTTATGGCTAAAGTATAAACTTTGGAAAAGTTTGAGGACTAAAGTTGTAATTTCCCAAAAGTTAAGGGCTTTTATTTCATAAATAAATAGATCACCTAAGGGTGTGAATCGAATGCATAATTTTTGGTTCGATCTGATACTCGATTATTGGGAAAATCATAGTTAAAGTTTAAGTGGAATTCGGATACCCAGATCAAACTGAAAATTTTTAAAGTTTTACCATATGATAGAGAAAGGTTATAAAAGTCATTTCCAAGTGTTGGAAATATTTTTAGTTTGATTCAAGATGAATAGGTTTATTTCTAAGTAAAGGATTATTTATCAAGTGAATGGAAATTTTGGAGACTGGCCCAAAAGATATGGAAAAATTCATAAAATATTACTTTATGGATATTTTATTATAGTTAGTTGGATTCCAACTAGATTTAGTTGAATTTTTACAAGAATGGCAAACTAGTAAATAAAAACTAGTTGGAGGGAAATTGGTCATTTGGCCCCAATGGCAATTTTGAAATATTTAAAAAGTTATAAGGGCAATTTTGGAAATAGAAAATGGAATATTAAATCTTGGCCCTTGATTGATGATAAAATCAATCTCAATCATTGGATAAAAAGGTAAAATTGTAATTTCACTATTAAATGAATGAATATTATATTAATTTAATAAATATATGTGTAAAGTAATGGTAAAAAATGAACCAAGTGTTCATCTTTTCCAGCCAAAAATGTGAGGGCTAGGGAAAGAAAGAGAAAAAAATTTCCAAGCTCGATTCAAGCCCCGAAATTCGGTTTGCAGGTAATCTCTTCAACTACAAAGTTGTTATACTCTTCAAGCTCTATCTTTTGATATCAATAATTCATGGAATCCATGCTTGATTGATGAGAATTTACATGAGAAAGAAATTAGGGTTTATGGATCAAATTGAGGCTTTTGAGATTTTATGATTCCATGATTGAATTCAAGTTGAAATCAAGCTAGTATGATGTTAAAATCATGATATTAAGTTGGGATTTAAGTTTGACATGTTTTGATTATTATGAAGATGATTAGGGTTTATGGATTCAAGTTTAATTTAGGGTTTGTGATGTTGAAATAATGATCTAGTAAGCTTGAATTGTTGTTTGGAAGCAAAACCCTAAGTTAAATTGTGTAGGGACCATTTCGCAAATTGAAAAGTTGAAGGAACAAATCTGAATTTTTATAATTTGGAGTGTATTTATGTTATTAATGATGTTAGAGATAAGAAAATGAAGTTAGAATGCCAAATTGATGTTGAATTGAATTAGTGACCATTTTGACAATTTGTCAAAGTTAAGTGACCAAATCGAAATGGAAGTTTTGTATGGGGCTAAATCTGATTTTTAGTTGTAATGATGGAATTAAGGTAGTAATGTTGAATTGAGGACTAAATTGCAAAGTTAAGAAGCATGAATCCTTATCTTTGCATTTTAGTACCAATTTTTAGTAAGAAGGAAAATTAGGAAGAATTATTGTGAATAATTATTTGGTGAAGAATGTGATGAGTTGGTGGTTTAAAGCTAGTGATTGGACTCAATTGAAAAGTAGATAAGTAAGGAGAAGTTAGTATAAAAGTTGAAATTGTTTATGGAAGTTGTGTAGAAAAACTGGTTTATGGCAGTAAATTTGAAAATTCACCATAAAATTCTAAAAAAATGGATAGAAGGTGAATTTTATACCGATGTAAAGATTTGTTCGTCTAGTTTCGTTTCCAACAAACGGAAACTGATTTCGAGTTCTGAGTAAAAAGATATGAATTTTTAAGTGGTGAAAGGTCAGAAAACAGTATAGCAGGCTGTTCCGAAATTCAATACTGGAAATTGAATTTTGAAAAGTTTGCCATAAATCGTACAAGTTGAATTTGGGCTATTAATTTATATGGTTGAAAAGCTTATTGAGTCTAGTTTTTTTCAGAACAAACAAAATTGAATTCCTAGTTGTAGATTATTTTGTATAAATATATCTTTGGAGATACTGCAAACTACCAAAAATAAGAATTGATACACTTTGTATCTAAGGTTGATTAGTAAGCTTGAAAAGGGTTAATGGAAGTTCAAATTGGTCACTAAGGACCATAATGTGTTTTTGAACATTACAAGGAAGAAAGGAAAATGTTTGGAAATTTTTATATTCGAATGATTATATTGGACAATATGTCTAAGATATTGTTAGATTGGGATCTAACAAATATTTTTAATTATTTGAATTATGAAGTTAAGTTGGAATCAAGGGAGGTTCAAGGTACAATGAAGGAAAGGATCAAAGAGGACTTAGTGAGTCATACTAATACATGGCCCAAGTGAGTGCAATGCATACATAACATTATACATGGATGTTTTATACATCACCGGTAAGACTTGCGATGAGTCTACCTGGTTTATATATTGTCATGATAATTATGTCATTGATCATACATTTGACATACTTTAAATATGTCAAATGTTGAAAATAAATGCATTGATCACTAGTTATTGATGATGGATTTACTATTAATGTTATTCGGTTATGAACTCGCTTCATGTTAATATAAATTGATATACATTGCCATGGATGAAATATTTTATGATATAAAGGCCAAGTATGATATAGAGGTTCAAAGGTATAGTTGGCTAGCCATAGAGTCATATACAGTTGTATAAAGATTCTAAGCACTTCAGGTAAAGTGCAAATTTTATAAATACTCATTGAGGAGTATACTCATGCATGGTTTGAGTATACGGACTTATTACAGGTGCTAAGCACTTCGGAGTAATTTCATAAAACTCAATGAGGGATATATTGTATACTCCGGTAAGTATACATAAGCACTTCGGTGCTAAGCACTCCCGATAGAGTGCAAATAATATACATACTCAAGAAAGGTTGGGTATGGGGGGATGACTCGTGTACATATAATCTCTTAATTCGATACATTGGGCTAAGTAAACTGAATTGAAAAAAAATAGAATGATAAGCTTGAAAGCTTGCAGACAGAGTTGGAAAAAGGTATTGGTAAGCATTGAATGCTTACGGATGGAAATGACACCAATATTGGTAAGACCTAATCTTATCATTGTGATATACATATATGCTATTACATATTTAATTATGTTAATGAGCATGCAATGGTAAGGTGATCATATGCATTATTAATAATAATAATTAATATTGAGATTGATATTATGACAATTGCACTTAAATTTAAATTATTGCCTCACTAAGTAAATACTTAGCATGTAAACTATTTTACACGTAGGAAAGAATAAATGGTTGGAGTAAGGAGCATATACGGACATCATCAATTAATAAAGGTACATCAAGATCAGTAAGATATCTTTTGATACTTGTTTGATATTTACTAGTTGGCATGTATATTAAAAGGGTATGCCTACTCTCGATAGAATTTGTATTTTATTTGGTATCCGGATGAATTTTAAATTAGGCCATTTTATTAATTATATCAAGAAAAATTAAATTGATAAGTTCTTGCCTGAAAATAAACTCAATTTGAAGATGAAAATATTATTTTTAAACTTTACGCGAATAACTAGATTTGTAAATAAAAACTAAATACATTGTAATATTTTTAAAGAAACAAAATTTTACTGAATTATAAATGTAGAGGGTTTTACGAATGTTTTGTGATACCTCGACTCGTATTCAAAGTGTTAGATACGAGAAAAGGGGTGTTACATTTATTGGTATCGAGCTACTGAGTTTAGTTGATTCTTGCCCTAAATGGAAATGGTTTTATGTTAAAACGTGTATACATGCCACTAGTATATCAATATTACTGATCTGATGTTTTTATGATTCGATTGATGTCGCTCCTTACTAATGTAAATTGGGACGAATTATAAGAAATATTTGAGTCAAGAAAGCGTGATGAACTGGTAAATTGGAAGCTTTGGAAGGAATCAAGAGTAGTAACAATAAGGTTAATAATAACCCTTCGGATAAATCTGAACAAGAAAGGGGCACTCGTACAACAAGAAGTGCCTGTGCCGGATTAAGGAACTGAAAAGTTTGGAAACACCTAAATTGAAAGGAAAATCAGATTAAGGTCGAGTGATTGTTGATTTATAACTGAATAATCTAAGGATTACACTCGACGGATACCGAGAAATTGGATGGAGCTATTTTGCTGCTCCGAGATTTAAGCTAGATTAGAAAACCATCTGAATTTGCTTCATAGCCAAGATTGCACATATCAGTTCGAGTTTATAACATCAGGACTGATAAAGATTGGGATAATTCGAAAATCATAGAAGGTACATCTCATCTTTTTGGATAAACCTGTATTGATGTTGATAGGTCCTAGCTTTACACATTCGTATATAAGTACGAAGTTGAATGGTGAATGAGATATCCTTATAGAACCCATTTCAAGTAATATAGCGGTCACGAATTTGTTGGGTTGCAAATGTAAGGGGAGCTGAACATGTGGAATTGCTCGATAAAAACATAAGAAATATAGTTCTCGATAAACTTAATGGAATTATCTTTTGAGGAGTCTAAGATAATTGTGGGCATGAATTGGTTACCTTCCTATCAGGTCATGATGAATTGTCGCATAAAGTGGTTAATATTGAAAAACATGGAAGGCACAAAAATAGTAGTAGTTGATAAAAGGGTAAACCCCTTTTCTAATGTAATTTCAATTTTTTATTAAGGAAATTGTTGTTATAAGGTTGCTAAGTTTTCTTAGCAAAAGTAGTAGATACTCGGGTTGTTGAAGTTAAATTGAAAAATAACTCGACTATCCAAAAATATATGGATGTATTCCCAGATGAATTACTCAGAATTACCTCTAAATTGAAAGGTGAAATTCAAAATAAAGATGTTACAGCATTGCGCCTAAATTAATGGCCCCGTATAAAATGGCTTCGACCAAACTTCGAGATTTAAAGGTACAAATTGCAAGGAATGTTAGGTCGATGTTTTATAAAGTCAAGTGTGTCATCTTGAGGGCACACGAGTGTTAATTGTGAAAGAGAAAGACTGATTTCTATCAGCTCGAGAAAGTAATAGTAAAGAATAAATATCTTCTTCCAAGACTGATGATCTTTTGATTAGTTAAAAAATCAAGGAAGAAGAAATTCTAAAGATAGCTTTTCGGACTTGATATGAATACTATGAGTTCGTGATGATACCTACGGCATTTATAAGCTTAATGAACCAAATTTCTAATTTTGCTTGGACCAATTTTTGGTAGAATTCATTGAGTATATTTTGGTCTATTCAAAGGAAAAGAGGAAGAATAAGATGTCCATTTTGCATTGTTCTTCAGACCTTTCGAGAAAAGAAGCTATATGCTAAATTGTTAAAGCATGAGATTGGTTGTCTAAAGCTGTTTTATTAGTTATGTGGACTGGGCAATGGGAATAAGAATAGACCTCAAGAAAGTACAAAATATAGTTGAATGGAAACCTCTGAAAAATGTTTTAGAGGTTCATAATTTCTTAATGATTGTCTCCTCATTGACCAAGCTACCGAGGAAAGAAATGTTTTTCAGTTGAATAGGTCAATGCTAAGAAATCTTTGAGACATTAAAGGAGATCTTAATAGAAGCCACGATACCAGTACAACCAGAATCGGGTAAAGATTATATGGTGTATAGTGATGCTTCTTATAACAGTTTGGGATGCGTACTTATGCAAGAAGGAAAAGTAATGGTCTATGCTTGAGACAACTTAAGATATATGAGAGGAAGTATCTTACTTAGAATTTGGAGCTAGCAATGGTTGTATTTGTTTTTTAAAGGATATAGCATCATTATTTATACAGTGAACGATGCTATATTTATATAGGTTATAAAAGTTTAAAGTATATGCTATAAAAGTTTAAAGTATATGCTTTCTAAAGAAGAGTTAAACTTGACGTAAAGAAGTTGGATTGAGCTTTTTAAGAATTATGATATGGTCATTGACTATCATCCAGAAAAAAAAGCTAATGTGATAGCTGACGCTCTCGGTCGAAAGACAATTGTTGCCTTAAGAGCTATGAATGCAAGATTGGCATTAAAAGAATATGGTGTTTTGATTGTCAAGTTAAGAATAAAATTTACCATATTGAATTAAATAAGATATCTTTAAATAAAGGATGAGAAATGTTGTCAAGGTGCAAACAAGTGGAAAAGAGTGAAATTGAAAACTTGGAAGTTAGGTTTGATAGATATTTGTATTATCAAGGAAGAATTTCTATCTCAATGATGGAAACTATATGTTGACCCTGAAAGAAAAGATATTTAATATGAAGTTAAGGATAAAGTATTCCTTAAAAGTTTCACCTTGGAAGAAGGTGTTATGGTTTAGACAAAGAGAAAGTTAAGTTCAAAATCTATTGGGCTATAAGAAATTATGAAAGGAGTTAGTATGATAGTTAAGCTTAATAGTTAGCTTTATCTTTGGAAATGAACAAGATTCATAATGTATTGATGCTTTGGAAATATTGATTAGACCTCTCACAAGTTGTTACTCAGGAGAAAATAGAAATTCAGCCGGATTTAAGCTATGAAAAAAGACTAGTAAAGATCCTAGCACATGGAGTCAAAGAACTAAGAAAACAAGACAATCCTGTTTGTTAAAGTTCTTTGACAAAAAAATCACAAGGTTAAAGAAAAGATTTGAGAGAAATAAGAAGAAAATATAAGAAAAATAGTTTCCTTACCTTTTGGAACCAAGTAAGTATTAAAAAATTCGATGACGAATTTTCTTAAGGGGAGAGAACTGTAATACTCCAAAATTTACTAAGTTGATTAAGGGTCATTTAGTACTAAGATAATAGCTTAAAAGCTAACTTAGTGACTAAAATGACAAAAATGCAAAAGTTGGGATTTCTTTAATTGTGGGTTTTGGAAAGGAAATTTCTAAGGTTTAAAGGTCTCATGTGATAGATAGTGAATTGAATAAGGTATTCTTAAAGTTTGGCTGGATACCAAGGAAAATTGGAATGGAAATTAAATTTTAAAAGTTTAGTGACCAAAATGTAAATTTTGAAAATTTTATGGCTAAAGTATAAACTTTGGAAAAGTTTGAGGACTAAAGTTGTAAGTTCCCAAAAGTTAAGGGCTTTTATTTCATAAATAAATAGATCACCTAAGGGTGTGAATCGAATGCATAATTTTTGGTTCGATCTGATACTCGATTATTGGGAAAATCATAGTTAAAGTTTAAGTGGAATTCGGATACCCAGATCAAACTGAAAATTTTTAAAGTTTTACCATATGATAGAGAAAGGTTATAAAAGTCATTTAGTGTTAAATATTTTTAGTTTGATTCAAGATGTTGTAAAATTATTTATGATATTGGATCGAATGGAAATTTTGAGATCGCCCAAAAGATATGGAAAAATTCATAAAATATTACTTTATGGATATTTTATTATAGTTAGTTGGATTCCAACTAGATTTAGTTGAATTTTTACAAGAATGGCAAACTAGTAAATAAAAACTAGTTGGAGGGAAATTGGTCATTTGGCCCCAATGGCAATTTTGAAATATTTAAAAAGTTATAAGGGCAATTTTGGAAATAGAAAATGGAATATTAAATCTTGGCCCTTGATTGATGATAAAATCAATCTCAATCATTGGATAAAAAAGGTAAAATTGTAATTTCACTATTAAATGAATGAATATTATATTAATTTAATAAATATATGTGTAAAGTAATGGTAAAAAATGAACCAAGTGTTCATCTTTTCCAGCCAAAAATGTGAGGGCTAGGGAAAGAAAGAGAAAAAAATTTCCAAGCTCGATTCAAGCCCCGAAATTCGGTTTGCAGGTAATCTCTTCAACTACAAAGTTGTTATACTCTTCAAGCTCTATCTTTTGATATCAATAATTCATGGAATCCATGCTTGATTGATGAGAATTTACATGAGAAAGAAATTAGGGTTTATGGATCAAATTGAGGCTTTTGAGATTTTATGATTCCATGATTGAATTCAAGTTGAAATCAAGCTAGTATGATGTTAAAATCATGATATTAAGTTGGGATTTAAGTTTGACATGTTTTGATTATTATGAAGATGATTAGGGTTTATGGATTCAAGTTTAATTTAGGGTTTGTGATGTTGAAATAATGATCTAGTAAGCTTGAATTGTTGTTTGGAAGCAAAACCCTAAGTTAAATTGTGTAGGGACCAATTCGGCAAATTGAAAAGTTGAAGGAACAAATCTGAATTTTTATAATTTGGAGTGTATTTATGTTATTAATGATGTTAGAGATAAGAAAATGAAGTTAGAATGCCAAATTGATGTTGAATTGAATTAGTGACCATTTTGACAATTTGTCAAAGTTAAGTGACCAAATCGAAATGGAAGTTTTGTATGGGGCTAAATCTGATTTTTAGTTGTAATGATGGAATTAAGGTAGTAATGTTGAATTGAGGACTAAATTGCAAAGTTAAGAAGCGTGAATCCCTATCTTTGCATTTTAGTACCAATTTCGGTAAAGAAGGAAAATTAGGAAGAATTATTGTGAATAATTATTTGGTGAAGAATGTGATGAGTTGGTGGATTAAAGCTAGTGATTGGACTCAATTGAAAAGTAGAGAAGTAAGGAGAAGTTAGTATAAAAGTTGAAGTTGTTTATGGAAGTTGTGTAGAAAAACTGGTTTATGGCAGTAACTTTGAAAATTCACCATAAATTCTAAAACAATGGATAGAAGGTGAATTTTATACCGATGTAAAGATTTATTCGTCTAGTTCCGTGTCCAACAAACGGAAACTGATTTCGAGTTCGGAGTAAAAAGATATGAATTTTTAAGTGGTGAAAGTTCAGAAAACAGTATAGCAGGCTGTTCCGAAATTCAATACTGGAAATCGACTTTGAAAATTTGCCATAAATCGTACAAGTTGAATTTGGGCTATTAATTTGTATGGTTGAAAAGCTTATTGAATCTAGTTTCTTTCAGAACAAACATAATCGAATTCCGAGTTGTATATTATTTTATAGAAATATTTCTTGGGAGGTACTGCAAACTACCAAAAAATGAGAATTGATACACTTTGTACCTAAGGTTGATTAGTAAGCTTGAAAAGGGTTAATGGAAGTTCAAATTGGTCACTAAGGACCATAATGAGTTTTTGAACAATACAAGGAAGAAAGGAAAATATTTGGAAATTTTTATATTCGAATGATTATATTGGACAATATGTCTAAGATATTGTTAGATTGGGATCTAACAAATATTTTACTTATTTGAATTATGAAGTTAAGTTCGAATCAAGGGAGGTTCAAGGTACAATGAAGGAAAGGATTGAAGAGGACTTAGTGAGTCATACTAATACATGGCCCAAGTGAGTGCAATGCATGCTTAACATTATACATGGATGTTTTATACATCACCAGTAAGACTTGCGATGAGTCTACCTGGTTAATATATTGTCATGATAATTATGTCATTGATCATACATTTGACATACTTTAAATATGTCAAATGTTGAAAATAAATGCATTGATCACTAGTTATTGATGATGGTTTACTATTAATGTTATTCGGTTATGAACTGCTTCATGTTAATATAAATTGATATACATTGCCATGGATGAAATATTTGATGATATAAAGCCCAAGTATGATATAGAGGTTCAAAGGTATAGCTGGCTAGCCATAGAGTCATAAACAGTTCTATACAGATTCTAAGCACTTCAGGTAAAGTGCAAATTTTATAAATACTCATTGAGGAGTATACGCATGCATGGTTTGAGTATACGGACTTATTACAGGTGCTAAGCACTTCGGAGTAATTTCATAAAAACTCAATGAGGAATATATTGTATACTCCGGTAAGTATACAGAAGCACTTTGGTGCTAAGCACTCCCGGTAGAGTGCAAATAATATAAATACTCAAGAAAGGTTGGGTATGGGGGGATGACTCGTGTACATAGAATCTCTTAATTCGATACCTTGGGCTAAGTAAACTGAATTGAAAAAAAAATAGAATGATAAGCTTGAAAGCTTGCAGACAGAGTTGGAAAAAGGTATTGGTAAGCATTGAAAGCTTACGGATGGATATGGCACCAATATTGGTAAGACCTAATCTTATCACTTTGATATACATATATGCTTTTACATATTTAATTATGTTAATAAGCATGTAATGGTAAGGTGATCATATGCATTATTAATAATAATAATTAATACTGAGATTGATATTGATATTATGACAATTGCACTTAAATTTGAATTATTGCCTCACTAAGTAAATACTTAGCGTGTAACTGTTTTACACGTAGGAAAGAAGAAATGGTTGGAGTAAGGAGCATATACAGACATCATCAATTAATAACAGGTACATCAGCATCAGTAAGATATCTTTTGATACTGTTTGATATTTACTAGTTGGCATGTATATTAAAGGGGTATGCTCGCTCTGATAGAATTTGTATTTTGTTTGGTATTTAGATGAATTTTAAATTAGGCCATTTTATTAATTATATCAAGACAAATTAAATTGATAAGTTGCTGCCTGAAAATAAACTCAATTTGAAGATGAAAATATTATTTTTAAACTTTACGCGAATAACTAGATTTGTAAATAAAAACTAAATACATTGTAGTATTTTTAAAGAAACAAAATTTTACTGAATTACAAATGTAGAGGGTTTTATGAATGTTTTGTGATACCTCTGACTCGTATTCAGTATTGGATACGGGAAAAGGGGTGTTACATTGTGGGGCCAAACATCAGTCTTCAAAACAAAAGGTTTGGCATTTTCCCTAAATTTTGATTCTTAAAATATTTACCATTTTGTTCCAAACATTAGATTTTAAAAATGTTTTCCATTTTCTCCAAATTTTGATTCCAAAAATGCTTACCATTTTTCCAAACATTGTTTTTTTAATGTTTGGCATTCTCTCCAAATTTCGATTCCAATAAAATTGACTACCATTTTTCAAGCATTGTCATTATTTTTCTTGTATTGAAACAAACACAAGTAGAATGCCCTTTTACATTACTCTGTACTGAGATTTAAAGCGTAGGGACTTAGAGTTGGTTCCTCCAAATGCTTCGAATGAGTTCAAACAAAGAACATTGAACTTAAAGATGAGTTCGGGAGTTGAGGCATTTTGCTCGCCCTGATGTGAAGATAGATGAAGACTCCGTATGTTAGGTCAAAAATAAGAAATGAGTTGAATCAAAATTGAGTGGGGCGTCATTGCCCGTGAAATATCAAGATCTTTTGCTCACAAGAAGTCGACTGGGGCATCATTGCTCGTGAAACAACAAAGATCCCCTACGCATAGGAGTTCGAATCAGAATAGACCAGAAATGGCATAGAGATGAAAGAATTTGACTAATGAAGAAGTCAAAGGGTTTTTCTTAAGCGGAGAGTTGTTATCGAATGAGGTCACTTGGCCTGAAGGTTCAAACAAAGAATGGAGAATAAAATTTTAAGGGAAAATTTTATTGGGGCATAAGAGTGAGGAATGGTTATAGTCCCAAGATGAAGCATATCTGCCCCAATAAAAAAGAAGAAGAAGAAGAAGAAAGAAAGAAAGAAAGAAAAAAGAAAAGAAGCAAAAAAGAAAAAGAAAAACTTAACAAGAATTACATGTAGCTTTGCATCCTTAATACGAATATAAGTCTACATGAATACGTTGCACCTTTGCATCATAAAATGTACCCATGCATCATTAAGATATTGTCATGAAGCATTTAAATAGGAGGTCGGACGAGTAGTTTCCGAAAAGACGACTTCGACAAGGATTTCGTGCACCTTTGCATCAACCAAGAAGACACGTGCTTGAGTGTCGTTTGCATTGTTACAATGCATTCTAAGGATTTCTTTTGGTAGTCTCAAAGCGAGGTACTGTTTTTTACTAAAATCAAGTTCCTGAGCCTTTGATCCTTCCCTAAGGATGTTATCCTTAATTCATAAGGATTCGTTTTTCATAAAACGAGATTTTAACTTTGATCCTTTCCTAATGATGTTTTTCTTAATTCGATTCTTCAATAAGGATTTGTTTTCAGTAAAACAAGATTTTAACCAAATCATTCCATAAGGATATTTTCTTCTTCCAGTAGTCTCAAAGTGAGATTCCATTTTTATTAAAACATGGACTTCTTAATTTAATCCTTCCATAAGGACGTTTTCCTTAAAACCAAAATTCCTATATTTCTAAATCCTTCCATAAGGACGTTTTCTTTAAAACCAAAATTCTAAAATTTCTAAATCCTTCCATAAGGACATTTTCCTTAAAACCAAAATTTCTAAATTTCTAAATCCTTCCATAAGGGTGTTTTCTTTAAAACCAAAATTCTAAAATTTCTAAATCCTTCCATAAGGATGTTTTCCTTAAAACCAAAATTCTAAAATTTCTAAATCCTTCCATAAGGATGTTTTCCTTAAAACCAAAATTCTAAAATTTCTAAATCCTTCCATAAAGCCAAAATTCTAAAATTTCTAAATCCTTCCATAAGGACGTTTTCCTTAAAACCAAAATTCCTAAATTTCTAAATCCTTCCATAAGGACATTTTCCTTAAAACAAAAATTCTTAAATTTCTAAATCCTTCCAAAAGGATATTTTCCTTGAAACCCGAGTTTCTTAATTCGATCCTTTCATAGGGATATTTTGATTTGGTCATTCCCTAAGGATGTTGTCTCAAGACTAAGAGCTACGCATTTGCAGCTTGAAGAGTTGGCTGAGGAAGAGCGAAACGTTCTAGAACAACTCGTGATTCTGAGGCTATAGACAGGGAAGTAGGATAAAAATTAGTGCTTATGATCTTTGCTCTATTCTCGTTTCACAATAATGAGCAAAGAGGGACGGCTGTAATCACTAATTTTTATCTGGTATATTAATATTGTTACTATATTATTGTTTTATTATTATTATTATTATTATTATTAAAAAAAAACTTATCATAAAAAATATATATATGAAAACCTATTTAATTTAAATGAGTTCAGTCCATTTAATTACAAACCCCATACATATATGTCCCAATAAGGCCCAAGATAATTAAAACCTAAAATTCTAAGAAACCTTAAAAGCAATATGATATCTCTCATTCTCTTTTGAGCAGCCCATTTTTGACCATTAGATCTATCTGATACAACGGTCCAAATCGAAATGAGAGAAGACCACTCAGCTACTCCACGCGCGCGTGCACCGACGCTTCAGCTCTCCCACACGCCCACGTGCTCTCCTCGATCAATGCCATGTGTCCTCATCACCGGCAATCACGGCCACCGACTCCTCTAGCCATCATCACTTGCAAAAATAGAGGCATGGAGACTATCAGAGGAAACCCATTTTTTATGTTTTCCTAACTAATGTAATCAAAAAGAAGAGATGAGACCTAGATATATATGATGTAAAAGGAAATCCATGTACTCAGTTTTTCCAATCAATAGATGAAAAAAAAACTTCTGAGGTATACTTTTTTCCATTTACTTTTCATTTTGAATCTACAAAAAAAAGATTACATATCTTTAGTCTCGGATTGACGCCGTGCATGGTGGCTGAGGTTGATGCCGCCGATGAACGACACCTTAGGACCTTTGTCACTTCGCCTTCTTTTTTTTTGTTGGCAAAGATTTAATTTTTGAATTTTCAGAAAAAAATATCAAAAGAAAATGGGTTTTGGCTTCGGTTTTCTTAGATTTTTCTAAATCGGATTTGTTTTTCAAAAATTTGAAGTTAGATTCAGTTTTTAAGGAGGAAAGGGTTGTTTTGGGGTTCAATTTTGGGTACACCGGCGTCGGCGAGCGGCAGCCGACGGTGGTTAACGGCGGTTGAGGTGGTGGTGGCTTGTCGGAAACTTGGTTTGTTCTTGAGTTCTTGAAGGACTCAAGAACATGAAGAGCAAATACAAAGAAATATTGGGGGAGGGTTATGTATCGGTTTAAGAAAAAAAAGGGGAAACAAAGTCTTTCACATGTTTTTGGGTTTTATACCTGCTCCATAATTTGGTTTAATTATCATTTTTAAGGACATCGGCCTCTCCCTAATCCTTTCCGCAATCCTCCTTATTTTCAAAACATTTTAATTTAGTCACCATCTTCGACTCAATCTTTTGATTTCTTTAATTTGGCTTTCATTTTTTTTCTTTTTATTAAATATTTCCTTTTTAGCCATTAAATGTCCCTTTTTACGTAATTAGATGCTGCATTTTTTACCCCGGCACTTTTTCCTTTCATTATTATGCGTTTGCTATCTCTATGCATGTATTACGTAATATATATTTATCCTTATTGGAGGAGCACCTCACGTATTATATATATAAATACAAATGTTAGTTTCATGTTATATATACTATTATATTACTATATGACACGTGTTTAAATATACCTTGTATTATTTTGTTCACATATTTAATTATTCATGCATTTTAAATTGTTCATATTTGTTTGTTGCAATAGTTAGACCTCAACATTCAGGTATCCTGTTGAGAGTGTCGTCCCGGGTCTTCGGGCGTCATCTCTTTTTGGTACCATAAATCGTAAGGTGCTTTTATATATACTCGAATCGTATGATCATGCATGCATACATTTTTAGGGATTAATATTTAAATTTGACCGAATTTTAATTTTTCTCAGTAAATACGATATGAACCCTTAGTTACCAATTTTGAGCGTGGCGGGGTGTGAACCCTTCCCCACACGTAACCGACTCCTGAACCGAAAGAATCTCTGGTTTGTTTTTCGGTGTCCGGTCTACCTTACCCAAGTGACCGGTGGCGACTCCAAGTCTTTTATTTTAAATTACGATACGAACCCTTAGTACCAATTTTGGGCGTGGTGGGGGTGCAGACCCTTCCCCACACGTAACTGACTCCCGAACTGAATGAATCCTGGTTTTTTTTTTGTGTCTGGTCTACCTTACCCAAAGTGACCGGTGATGACTCCATGTCTTTTATTTAAAATTAAGAGTTTTTTCAAGGATCCCCCTCAATTACTTTTTTAATTAAAAACGGGTCTTCCGAAAGAGCCTAGATTTTTTAGTCGCTATACCCCGTTATGAGTCTCCAACTCGGCAGCTTATTCACCATTGTCGTCTCATCCAAAACAATGGCTAAAGAAGTCCAACAAAAATAGGACCTCGTGTTCTGTAACTAGGGATATCAATTGGGCGGGGAGGATGCGAAAGGTACTCTTCCTACATCCATCCCCGTCAAGAATTTCCATCTCTATCTCCGCCTCACGACTCGTTGCGAATACAAAATCTAAAATAATCTTTGCCCCACAACCCGCAAGACTAAAACCATCCCTTCCCCATTACCCACGTAGGTCTTGAGACCTACCTAATCCCCTCTTTATCGGCCATGTAACCCTTTCATATAATATTTTTATAACTATTAGTCAAAAATATAAATCAAATTTGTTATGAAAAAAGAATAAAATATCCGTCATTCGGACTCTCACCACATAGTGAAATTATTCTAATTGTCACATTTTTTTTAAAAATAATAATATACGAAATTAAAATTGTACAACAAAAAATTTTGGACTAAAAAGATACTAAGGTCTATTGTAAAGGATCGAAAATAGCACAAATAACATGTAAAATAATATTTCAATTGCTTAAGAAATAAACATTACAGAAAGAACTAAAAAACATAACAGTTAAAAACAACCTTAAAAATTAAGAACAAATACCGATAGAATCTAAATAATATACAATATTAAGAAAATAAAATTAAAAAAAGAAAAATAACATATATATGATAAAGACTGAAGAGAAGAAAAAAACCTTAAAAAGAAGACATAATGACAGACAACAATAAAGAATAAACTAACAAATTTAATAAATGTTATATATATATATATAAATTTTCATAAATATTTCAAGATAAGTCAATGTAAATTATTTTAAATTTGACTCTGATTCAAATTGATATATTAAAAAATATTTATAAATTTGATATGATCAATTTCAAACTCAATTATATATTTATATATATTAAAATTTTCATTAAAATTCCAAGAAAAAGTCAATATAAATTATCTTAAATTTGACTATGACCCAAACCGATTTTGTATTTTTAATAACATTTATAATAATATTTTATAAGATTTGTTGGGGCGGGTGGGGACCATGCGGGGCGTGTGGGGATGGGGCGGGTACAGAGACATATTCACGCATTTTTTACTATCCACAACGAATTTAATTTTTATCTTCATTCCTACCCCACAACTCACAAATTAGTAATCATCCATGTCTAATTGAATACGAAGTGGGGCGAATCCCCACAAAACCCACCCCATTGACATCTCTGTCTGTAACCGAACCGTTGTGGAAGCTGTCCGAGCCAGCCAATTTAATGAATTTGGGCTGTCGTTTATACCTGTTTCGCCGCTTTGGAGAACTCTTCGTAAAGTCTGTGTTATCCATCTTTTCTCTGCTCTGAAACTTGATGCCAACCAACACCTGCGTCCGGAGAAGATTCAACAAGTGGTCGGCAATGTCCGCAGAAGCTCCCTCGAAGGTGAAGCCATTAACGTAGGCCAAGCTGCTTTCGATGCCACCATTAATTTGCTGTCGAACACCATTTTCTCTATGGATTTGGTTGACCCCAATTCATCTCATGCTCAAGAATTCAGGAAAACGGTTTGGGACATCAATCATGAGGCAGGGGTACCTAACTTGGCTGATTATTTCCCTTTGCTTGCAAAGATTGACCCGCAAGGAATCCGGCGCCGGATGACTGTTTATTTCGACAAGTTGCTTACTCTTTTCGGCAACATGTTTGATGAAAGATCGGAATCGAGAAAATCCAAGAATTCTACTGCATCAAATGATGTTTTGGACACTCTTATTGATATTATAGAAGACGGTATCGAAGAACTTAATAGAACTCAAGTCATATATTTGCTTTTGGTAATCCTTTTTCTCTTTAGTGATGTTTTTTTTCCTATTTCCAAATTATAACATGTTCGATGACAGGTATTATTTGTCGCTGGAACTGATACAACATCAAACACAACCGAGTGGACAATGGCGGAACTGCTTCGAAACGGTCGAGTTTTACTTAATGCCAAAAAGGAAATAGAACAAGTGATTGGCAAAGGGAATCCAATTGAAGAATCTGACATAAACCGTTTACCATATCTGCAAGCAATCGTCAAAGAAACCTTTGGAATTGATCCCGCGCAGAGCCGGCTCCGATGACCTTTGTGGATTCAAAGTTCCCGAGGGTTCACAAGTGTTGGTTAATGCATGGGCGATCGGTAGAGATCCGAGCATCTGGGAGAATCCGGACAGTTTCATGCTGGAGAGATTCTTAGGGTCTAAAATCGACGTCAAGGGTACGGATTTTGGACTCATTCCATTCGATGCCGGTCGATGAATATGCCCGAGATTGCCTTTAGGGAATCGAATGCTGCATTTGATATTAGGGTCTCTAATAAACTGCTTTGATTGGAAACTTGAAGATGGGATCTCACCAGATGAGATCAATATGGAAGAGAACTTCGGACTCACCCTTAAAAAGGCTAAACCTTTGCGAGCAATCCCTATTGTTGTCTGAACTTTTTGTTTTAATATTGGAGAAAAAATGTTCTTAGTTCGTAATGTATTTGTTGTGCTTTGGGCACGATTGTTGATTTTCAAATAAATGATTTCAGTGTATGTATCATTGAGTTTAATTAGAATGTGTGGTTTGATAAAACATGGAGGCAATAGACAATAGGCATCGACGTATTACATTTCTTGTCACATAAGGTTATTGACACCTATTATTCGTACATTGTATATGATGTTGGAAGATGTTTTTCTATGCTATCATGTAGTATACTTTCGTGTTTACTTGAAAATGTATTCGAAAATTGAATTAAAGAATCCAAAATCACTACCTTTTTCTATTTATCAATAATTTTGATTAAAATAATATAAAACTCAAATAAATTTATATAAATTTAACTTTTTAATAATTTAATAAACATATAGTATCACGTGAGAAATTATATTATAGGCTCGTCCCTTGACATCATTCATGGTCACAACTAATAAAAATCATTCATTTTATTAATTTTTTTCATGTCATCTTTTTTATCAAGTGAATCTTCACATGATAAAAACTATTTTTTAAATTTAATTTACAGTAAATACGAGTGAAGATTCACTTGATAAAAAAATCATATTAAAAAATTAATCAAATAGATATTTTTTATTAGTTGGACCATAAATGACCGTGGTGAGACGGGTCTAAAATATAATTTCTCCATTTTTTAAGATAATGTAAAAAATAAAATAATACGTAATTCACATACCGCGCAAACCTTACGGTCAAATCTTATAAAAATAATTTGGATAAGATACATTCATGACACTAAATTATTTGTAAGGTTAAAACACGTCGTTAAATTTTAAAAAAAAAAACATTGTCATTAAAAAATATTATTTATTAATTCTTATTTTACGCGTAATATCCACTTCATTATTGTATATATGCACATAATTTAAAAAATACAAAAGGTTTTTATTGCTATCACTTACATTAAGAACTAAGATTAAGTTTAGTTTATTGGGGAAAAATTAGTTAGGGTAGATTTTGAAGCATGCTTCCCAAACCATTACAGTAGTGTTAGTTATTTGAATTGAGTTTAGGGTTTTTTCTTCTGATTTGAACAGTAACGTTGAAGCAGAGACCTTTCAACAAAGGAAAGGCCATCCATTCAAATCGTAAGTATTTGGTTTACATATTTTGTACTGATGATTGTTTTTTTTTTTAACTGCTCAAGTAAGCACTGAACTATTTGCGCATACTTATTTTAACTATTAAGATATGTATATAAAATAGGGCAATTCATATCATCAAGCATTTTTTTTCTTTTTTCCCTAACATTCCGGCATTATAAAATATGTATATAAAATGGGTCAATTCATATCATCAAGTGTAGGTTGGTGTCCAATCCACCCCAAGGTCATTCCATTCCATTTTAATTTTCCTTTAACCAGGTGGTGACACGTGTCATCACCTGATTGGAGATAAAATATATTAAATAAAATAAAATAAAATTTGAGTAAATTTATCTAATTGGGTGATGACACATGTCATCATCTGATTGGTTGGTTAATTTTATTTAATTAAATTAAAATTAGGACCAAATTGATATAATAGGTAAAAACAAGGACCAATGTGCAACTTTACAAATTTTCATTAACTGCCACATTACCCCCAGTCACCCCTCCGTTAGTTTCTAACGGTGGTAGTTAAAATATGACTAATTTAAAAGTTTAGTAGTCTGATTGACGAGTTACCTAATTTAGTGGTCAAAATAGGTACATCCAAATACTTTGGTGTTCACCTGAGTAGTTTACCTTTTTTTTCTTGTAATAATGTTTGATAATTTTTAGGGCTTGTCCTATGATTAAGGCTTTTGACTATTTTTATTTTATTATTGGATAACACACGTATGAATAGAGAATTTAAGATAAGAGTTTAAGGAATTTGGGTAGGGTGTATTTTTAGGGTTTATGATTTTAGATTTAGAATTTAGAGTTAGGGCTTAGAATTTTAAATTTTAGTGTTAGACATAAAAAGGGGCACCGAAAAGGGTAGAGAATTTTTGTCACACACGAATAAAAGTCTTCTGCCCTTTTTCACTGCCCCTATTTATGCCCCACACTAAAAATTTAGGTTTAGAGTTTAGGGTTAAGGTTTAAGGATAGGGTTTAGGATTATAGTTTAAGGAATTTGGGATAAGGTGTATTTTTTATGGTTTATGATCTAAAAATTATGGTTAAAACTTATAATTTAATTTTTTTAGTGTTGAGTATAAAAAGGGGCACCAAAAGGGCCAGAAGATTTCTGTTTCCCATATATATATATATATAAAGGAAAATATTTAATACACTGTAAATGTAAACTTTAGTTTACACCAATAGTTTTGTTTTAAGGTTTATAAATTTTAAGAATTTTAATTTTAGGGTTTAAAACTTATTGTTTAAAGTTTAATGTTTAAATAATAAATTTTAAATAGACATGCTTAAGTAAAAAAAATTATACTACCGGCGTACATGGTTGGATGTAAGTGGAGGTGGGAGGGGCAGTTTAGCTCATTGACAATTTTAAAACTATTTCAATTAAGCTATTTTTCCTTTTCGAAATTGTCTTGTATAATTTATTTTTTAGGATCTTTTTCGGTTTTAAAATTAATTAAATTAAGCATGGACTCTCCAATTTTTTTTAGTTTAACTAATTTTTAGATCTTTTAATTTTAAAATTAGTGAAAATAAATTTTAATAATTTTTTATGATCTCGATCGTTTCAAAATTAAACAACTTATCTCTCACAATTCAATCCTAGCTTTGTCCTTGATGTTGTACTAGGGATGTCAATTGGGCGGGGAGGGTGCAAAGGGTACTCTTCCCACATTCATCCCCGTCAAGAATTTTCATCTCTATCCCCGCCCTACGACCTGTTGCGAATACAAAATATAAAACCATCTCTGTCCCACAACCCGCAAGACTAAAACTATCCCCACCCCATTACCCACGTGGGTCCTGAGACCCACCTAATTCCCTATTTACCCGCCTCGTAACCCTTTCATATAATATTTTTATAACTATTAGTTAAAAATATAAATCAAATTTGTTATGAAAAAGTATAAAATACCCGTTATTCGAATACCCACCACATAGTGAAATTATTCTAATTGTCACAATTTTTTAAAAAAATAATAATATACGAAACTAAAATTGTACAACAAAAAAGTTTGGACTAAAAAGATACTAAAGTCTATTGTAAAGAATCGAAAATAGCACAAATAACATGTAAAATAGTATTTCAATTGCTTAACAAATAAACATTATAGAAAGAACTAAAAAACATAACAATTAAAAAACAACCTTTAAAAATAAGAACAACTACCGATAGAATCTAAATAACATACAATATTAAGAAAATAAAATTAAAAAGTAAAAGAACAACATATATATGGTGAGGACTAAAGAGAAGAAAAAAACCCTTAAAAAGAAGGCATAACGACGTACAACAATAAATAATAAACCAATAAACATAATAAATGTTATATATATATATATATTCATAAATATTTCAAGACAAGTCAATGTAAATTATTTTAAATTTGATTCTAATTTAAATTGATATATTAAAAATATTTATAATTTTGATATGATTAATTTCAAACTCAATTATATATATATTGAATTTTTCATTAATATCCCAAGAAAAAATTAATATAAATCATCTTAAATTTGACTATGATTCAAACCAGTATTGTATTTTTAACAACATTTATAATAATATTTTATAAGATCTGTTGGGGTGGGTGGGGATGATGCGAGGCGGGTGGAGATGAGGCAGGTACAAAGACATATTCACGCCTTCCCTATTACCCATGACGAATCTAATTTTTATCTTTATCTTCGCCTCACAACCCGCAAAATTTATAATCATCCATACTTAATTAAATGCGAAGTGAGGTAAATCCCTGTAAAACTCGCCCCATTGACATCCGTCGTATCAAATACTAAGTTTTTTTAATATACACAATAATTTTGGTTGTCGGTTTTGTTTGAAAGTAATTGGTTTGGGGCAGGATAGGATTAGGACAGTGTGAAAGAACATAGTGGGATAACGTGCATGATTTTTTTTTAATTTTTTTTATTTTACAATGGGAACCAAATATTATTGAAAATTATGAAATACATTATAAATACAATGCATTTTGAAGAGAGAATAATGAGAACTAGTTCATCAAAACCTCATATAATCGAAATGTGTAAAGAAAAGTAAATACTTCCATAAAGATTAGTATATCGTCAAAATCCAGAAGTCTTCATGAATCTCTTTATCTCTATCAAAACGAGAAACTTTACAGGTCAAAATGGAGTGGTGAGCGAACCAAACTATTGTTGGACAAATAGGGTTAAATTCGAAATAAATTAATATTAAACAGGAAAAAGAAGAATAAAAATTACAAGAATAAAAACAAGATTCAGAATAATAGAGAACAAGTTCGAAATAACCGAAAAATGGTTGTTGAGGCCTACACAAACACAGTTTCCTTAAGACAGATTCAACCGCTCTTCGGTGCTAGAGACCTTTGGTCGTCGGTCTCCCAGGATACAACATCAGATGATTATCTTCAGCAACACAATTGAGTAATCACGAACGAACTCGAGCCTTCGACTATCACCAAAATAATGCAGGTTTTCTGGGAGAGAAAAACAGTTGAAAATGTGTGTTTTTCGTATGTTTTAAAAAAGAAAAGAGGCCATGTATTTATAGGGGAAAATTAGGTTGACTAAACCAAAATTCCGATTTTGTCCTCTATCAGATATTTTCGTGAACTGCAAGCATAAAATCAAATCCGAAAATATCCCTTTAATTTCAGAATAATATGCTTGTCACAAAAGGAAAAATTAATTTGAAGTGGTAAAATATCCGCAGGCCTATGCAGGGCCCGACCGGTCCGGACATTCGCATTGCCTACGTCGTGCGGGTGCGCCCTGACCCGAATGGGATTGGATTTGCACCCCCTGCACGCGAGGCACAAGTTCAACTCATGTCATTCAATGACCACAAAGTGAGTAAGTGTATATAAACACTTCCCTTTTCCATTTATCCCATCAATGAGGGATTGAGGGTTTCCATTTCCTTTTCTCAATTCGCACCTCCTTACTTTGAGCATCAATTTCTCATTAATTACTCACCCATTTTGAGCATATGAGATACCGTTGTAAAAATCTCATGGAGTAGAATAAGACCCAATCGAATCTCCACCTTTACCCATTCGTAATATGGCTCAAAGTTACCATTTTATCACATTTTTCCAACAATCCCCTACATGAATGAAATTGATGCATTTTTATCAGAACATTTTGACTCGCTGTGGTGATAGTTTCTACGATTGATTGTTACATTAAACATGTAGGTTTCCTCCTTTGAACATTCCCTTGTGAAAGTATATTTACTTAATTGGCTATCTAGTAAACGTGATGTCCTTGAACTATTTAGCCGTTTGTGTAAACGATGATATACTCCACACAGCTACCTTTTAGATACGAGTTTTGTTCTCATGGTTATGTCCATATGGCCGTAAACATCGCCTGGTTCAGCAAGAGTTTGAGAGAATTATGCCTAGATAGTCTCCTTGAAGCGGCCCCGCTTCACTTTCACATAGGTGACTTATGTTGCTTGGCTCACCAAAGCACACAATGCTCATTAAAAGCTTTGCTTAGCCTGTTTTGTTTTTAGTCACTTATTACATCATAGGAATAGACTTGGGAGAGTAACCCCCACAGTGATTGCACAAGGTCTATGCAATTAGGTTGTCCCTTTGAACCTAGATCTTAGGATCTCTAGTCAACTAGGTAGGGTTTTCCTTCACATAGCGCCTTAAATTTCCATAGGCTTTAGTCTCATTCCTTTCGATGTTTTCTCAACTTGATCTCGATTTAACCTTTTGGTTAGTGGTTCCGTAAAGTTATCCTTTGATTTTACATAATTAATAGAGATAACTCCATTTGAGATTAGTAGTCTAACTGAGTTCTGGCTATACCAGAATCATCATTGTTAAATTTCTCAAGAATTTATCCACATAGTGTGACAATATGAGACTTTCATGTGACCGTTTAAATTGGATGTCCAAAAATCATGTCGTTTAGTCTCGTATTTAACATGATATTGGTACGTTTGCCATTTCATTGTTCTATATAACAATGAGCGTGTCATAGGATCATGTATCCTAATGCACACTTTTGTCACACTTTTATTTGTCATCATGATATTGTTTTCGCTTCAACCTTTTGTTGAACTTATGGACTAATTTCCATTAATAGTCTCCATGGTTCGTTCCATTGAACTTGGACCAACTTCCCTAAGTATTTAGGAAATATATTTCAAAGAACAAGACATTCTTAGTTTTTCATTATCACATTCTTGTGAATCTATTTGTACACAAGAAATTGATATCCGTTACTATGTTCTACATAGTCAATGAAAATATAGTCCACTTATTTCCATTTACTTTGGTAATGGGAATATTACCTTTGCAAGACACCCCCATATTTTTATGTAGTTGTAGGTAAGTTTTATTTCCTTCCATAACTTATATGGTGTCTTTATTAGTTGATAGAACAACCCCCCACATGTTAGGCACATTTTGAAGTTTCAATTCTTATCTTCAAATTCATTGTACCCTTTGATGTTGCAACGTTACTCACATAGAGTTTCTCCAAATTAATCGATGTATTAATTTTGGATTTCAACATCGTACTTATAGAGAATAATTTCCCTATAGCATCTTTGCCTCTAGTTTGTTCTATCATTTGAATAAACATCGCTATGATTCATATCAAGCGGTTCCTTACTTCTTCGTATGTTTCACATTTGAAATGAAAATGGATGTGTTCCATGTTAATTAGTCTACACAAAGAATCATAATTAACATGTCCATGCCATAAATCATGTTAACGAAAATAAACAATATTCTTTATTCATAATTCGTGGGTTTTACAGAGATTATAACATATCCCTACCCACAACCATCCCCTTTTATTAGGCATATATTTCTTCTTCCTCCACAATATTAGCCTCATTGAATTTCTCATTCTTGGAAATTCCATTATTGGGCCCCAACTTTGTCCTAGCTTGGTTTTGTTGAGGTTGTCTTCCCCTCATGACTTTGACAATATTTGCCTTAGCCTCCTGAAAGGTTTCTCTATTGAGCTTTCTAGCATTGCCTTTGTTGTCTTCTTCAATACGACGTCTGACAATCAGTTCTCCACTGACATCTTCTATCTTTTGTGCTTCAGGTAATTCTTGAAGTCATTCCATCCGGGAGACAGTTTTTCTGTGATGGCAACTACTTGAAAGGATTCACTTATCATCATTCCTTCAGCAAGAATTCCTCGGATATTTAGTTGGAGTTCCTCCACTTGACTTACTACTAGTTTTGAATCAACCATAGTATAATTCAAGAATTTCTTAGCCCCAGCATCTTCTGCTTTGTATTTTTAGTCTAATGTAGCCCACAGTTTCTAATGTTGTTTTGTACACATCATATACCGGATACAATGAGTCTTGTAGTCCATTGAGGATGTAATTCTGACACAGGTAGTCACCATTTTTCCAATCCTAGGTGATGCTGAAAGCGATGAGTTCATCCACCTCTTCTTCTCCGTCTCCTACCGTGACAATCGGAGGATCTTCCTTAAGATATTTTACCAAGTTCAAAATGGTCAGGTAGAACCACATCTTCTGTTGCCATGTTTTGAAATTCAGCCCACAAAATTTCGGCGGCTTCTCATTGTGGTTCGTTGCCGCTACCATTGCGTTCAATTTCAGAATAGGTTGTTTCGAACCCTGGCCCTGAGTCGACACCTTGGTGTTCGACAAATCAACACAGTTTTTTGTAGTCATTGTTCCTGTTCAGAAAAGAACCAATACTCAGAATCAATTATAATTCCAATAAATCGAAATTCAATTTCGTTTATTTCTGATTTTGATTTTCCCCAAAATTCGTAACCTCAGTTACTCTGAATGACAATTTCTGTAACACAAAATTGTCCCATTTATTTTTGAGATCTAAGCAAACCCATTAAAACGGTAGGATAATTACTGAAACAAATTTATTTGCTTGACTCACAATCACTTATTTCGAATCGCCTTGGATATAAAAAAATTTGTCTTAAGATTGTTGGACAAATAGGGTTAAATTTGAAATAAATTAATATTAAACGGGAAAAAGAAGAATAGAAATTACAAGAATAAAAATAAGATTTGGAATAATAGAGAACAAGTTCGAAATAACTGAAAAATGGTTGTTGAGGCCTGCACGAACACTGTTTCCTTAAGACAGATTTGACCGCTCTTCGGTGCTAGAGATCTTCGGTCGTCGGTCTCCCAAGATACGACAATAGATGATTATTTTTAGCAACACAACTGAGTAATCACGAACGAACTCGAGCTTTCGACTATCACCAAAATAACGCAGGTTTTCTGGGAGAGAAAAGCAGTTGAAAACTGTGTGTTTTTCGTATGTTTTAAAACTAAAAAGAGGCCATGTATTTATAAGGGATTAGGTTAGACGTGACTAAACTAAAATTCTGATTTTGTCCTCTAACAGATATTTACGTGAACTTCAAGCATAAAATCAAATCCGAAAATATCCCTTTAATTTTAGAATAATATGCTTGTTACAAAAGGAAAAATTAATTCAAAGTGGTAGAATATCTGCAGGCCAATGCAGGGCCTGACTGGTCCAGACATTCGCGTCACCCCCGTCGTGTGGGTGCGCCCCAACCCAAATGAGATTGTATTCACACCCCCTACACACGAGGCACAAGTTCAACTCAAGCCATTCAATGACCACAAAGTGAGTAAGTGTATATAAACACTTCCCCTTACTTTGAACATCAATTTCTCATTCATTACTCACCCGTTTTGAGCATATGAGATACCGTTGTAAAGGTCTCATGGAGTAGAATAAGATCCAATCGAATCCTTATTCGAATCTCCACCTTTATCCATTCGTAATATGGCTCAAAGTTACCATTTTATCTCGTTTTTCCAACAACTATCAGGCAAATTGGTCTGCTACCCATGTCTGATTACATCACCAAACAACCATCAACCGAGTGAGAATTTATCTTTCTATGACCACTGACAGAATCAAAATTAAAAACTAGCATCATGAAGATCTTTTTACGAGCACCAAACAACCGCTAAAGTATGCTAAAATTATGTTAAAACGACAGATAAAACAAAAAATAAAAGCAAAAAAACGTGCTACAAATGAAAAGAAAAACGTGCCACAAAGGTAGAGAAAACGCGTGTTATAAAGATAAATTTTTTTATTAAAAGTATAAAATATAAAAAATTAGTAAATCCCGATAATAAACAACTAATACTAAAACTAATTACCAACCATCGGTCAAGAAAACAAATGAGAAAAAGAAAAGAATTGGCTGCGGCGTTGAGAGAAAAGTTAGTGTTAAACTTATGGTACTTATTGCTTTTTTTTTTTTTAGCTTATTTTAGATTTCTTTAGTAGCAGATTCTGTTTGTATGCGCATTAATTTAGAATAAAAAATAGAAGGTTTTGATAGATAGTTTTAACTTTTAACTATGAAGCATAAGAACAATTATTAGTGCTGGTAGTCGAAGTTTTATAATGTTTGCATTCCTTTTTTAACATAAAGCTGGATTTCAATAGAATAATGACAAATAAAATAAAAGAACACACCCGAATCATAAAAAAAACTCATAAAAATATTTTTATATTCGATTAAACGTAAAAGTATTAAATAGTGAAGTTTGAATGATTCTGGTTTAACAATAAAACTAAAGTTGAAAAAGTCTTTTTTAACAAGAAACTGACTTCATTCAAACATAAAACAAATACAAACAAAAGGAAGAGGGGATGAACCCAATCCTCAAAAATAAAAACACACAAATCGGTACGAGCACATAGCTTTAACTGAAGCAGCGAACACAGTAGATTTGTCTAAAATTAGGGTCTTAAAATTAAGATAAAATTAGGCGCATTTTTTATAACTACATTTTTTACTATTTTGGTAAAGATTGTGTAGGATGGATAAGAAATTGTGTAACTACATAATTTTGTATAACTATAAAATTCATTACTATTTGTGTAACTACATAATTATTTTGTAACTATCTAATTATGGGAGGCCAATCGTCAAAGACGTCAGCGGCTAGCCGAAAGATCTAGTGTTTAAAATTTTAAGAAAGCTTAACTACAAAATAAGTACCCAAACTATGCTTCTTTTTTGTAATAGGTGCTTAAAGTATTTTTTTAACTAAAATAGATGCCTAAAGTTTCATTCTTTGTTGAAATAAGTGACTAAAGTACTTTTTGGCTGAAATAAGTGCCTAAATTTTTATTTTTGGTTGAATTAGGTGCTTAAATTAACTTTAAAAAAGCCAAAAATAAAAATTTAGGCACCTATTTCAGCCAAAAATACTTTAGACACCTATTTCAGCTAAAAAATACTTTAAATACCTATTACAAAAAGTATAATTTGGGCACTTATTTTATAGTTTGACCCTTTTAAGAAAGAGGGAAAGGAGAGCTTCTGAAATAGACTTGTTTTTAACCGTTGGCAAAAACAAGTTGAAAAAGTTTTATTTGTTTTAGTTAATTGATAGTAAAATACTATTGTAGCGGCAGTAAGGTATTAATGGATTAAAAAGACAAATTTTATTTGACTTAGTTTATTTTAAAAATGGAATTAATTTATTATTTCTTGTCGCGACCATTTTTAAAACTGAACGTGTGAAAATAGTCTGACCATAGGTTTTAAAATCGGGGTTTTGCTTTTAGTTCATTTTATATTGAAAATTAAGTTTTTATATTAAATTGGGATTTTCACTTTATTAACCGTACAAAAATATTTTCTTTTTATTTATTCTTAAAAATCAATTTGCAGTAGCCACCGGTCACTTTGGTAGACCGAACACTATAAAAACAACCGGAGATTCCTTTTCTTAAAACTTGTGTTCGGGAGTCGGTTACGTGTGGGGAAAGATTAACACCCTCACAAACACTCGTTATTGGTACCTTTTTAATTTCACGTGGCTTTTTGGCATTTCGAACAATAATTTAAATTAAATTTAACCATACTTATTGACATGGATTTACATTTCAATTGGAGATATCATTTTATAAGGAAATACGTTTTCAAACGAATATGAGTTTGGAAACATCCAGTTACTTTAGGATACTTCGATTCATATTCAAAAATGTATCCCAACACAAAATGTTTTTAATGCATACCCAATTATTTTCTTGTTAATTTTAAGTTATAACTTAATAGGGGTTCTAATTAATTGGATTGATTAAGGAACTATGAATATTGTTAGACTTAGGGTATTTATGAGATAACACTCAATTGCTTGGGTACTATCCATATTTAACCCTAATTTAACAATATTCTTATTTATTTAATGATTCTAATTATTTTAACCTATTTCTTAATTTAACCCTAATTTGATTAACTATGTGTAATTACCATATTCTAGATTCAAATGAATACCAAATTTTCAATTAAAAAGCCCTATTAGATAAGATCTCATTACAATGAGACACTATCCAACTTAGGACTTTGAAATCTCACTTTTGATATTCATTTATTTGCTACAATTATCTCCCTATTTAATTATTGAATTTAACTAAAGAACCTAGTATTTATGTCTCTAATTATTTAAAGCTAGGTGAATTAATTATCTAAATATTAAGATTACATGCTTAATTTAAATCACGCAATCAAACATATAAACTAAAGCAATTGAAATTAAACAATTAAAAAACAGTGGCTAGATTGAATTATATTGCAAACTAGAGAGCTCAAATTACAATTAAAAGAGTGACCAAATTAAAAAAGATGTAAAACTGTCAGCCCAAACAGTGAAAACCCAAAAGTAGGGTGTGGGTCACACAACCCGACCCAAACTCAGAGGCGCAGATCCTCTTAACCCGGCTCAAACAGACGTCGTTCCCTTTGGGCTATATAAGGCCCTTTTAACTGAAAATTTTCCCTTCTTCTTCATTTTTCTAAAATCAACACTCTCTCTAACTCCCCCTTCTCTCTAAACTCTCTCCCCAATAACACCAAATTCCCAGAAATTCCCCTCTAAACGGATCAAACACCTGGTTTTTAGATGAATTTCATCATTGTTCTTCAAATTTATGAAGAACACAAAACGACGACCCTAAACCTCTACATACACCATCGTTTCAATCCATCGCCGCCCTACTCCGGCTATCCTTAGCCATTCGCCGACCACTGCAAGCGGCGCCGACACACCTCCATTCATCCCTTTCTTTGTTCTGGCGGCCGTGAAGCGATTTTTGACCGTCGCGCTCTGCCGCAATCGAAACCCAAAAACTCAAAAAAACATTTTTCCACCCAAATCCTCCAAATCTAGTCCCGGCTCAACAGAGCCACCCTTCTTCCCTTTCCTAAAGCCTATTCTACCCATAACCCGAAGCCCTCTTCAACTCCGTCGTGGCAATAAACATTCCAGCCACTCTTTTTCTTTTCTGATCACACTTTCTTTTTAGATCTGTGTTTTTATTTATCCCGCTTTGATTTTCCTAACTTGTTTCATGTTTATCTTGCAGGAAATCGAAAAAAAAGGTTGAAGATATACCTTTGTGGTTGTTTCGATGAGGTTCCAACGATCTTACTCCAACGAAGAACGAGCTTCCAGCGACGCTCCAACTCTATGTGGCTCCTTGATTCTCAATGATCGATCAGATTCCACAGGTAAAGTCTATTCTCTCTCTTCCTTTATTATTATTATTTATTATTATTATTATTAATTGTGCTTTTATGATTATCATTAATTTTCCGCACTAACTCTCTCTCATTTTTTATAGGTGTCAAACGTTGACATCATTTGTTGACATCGGTAAAACCATTATCTGAGTGAAAGACTTATGGACCAATTATGAACTACCATGTGTCCTATTTAAGCGGGAAAGATTGATTTTTTGATGGGTTGGCTCTATTAAATTTGAGCGGCAAAGGCTACCAAAAAAGGATTTCAGCTTTGTAATATGTAACTTGGGCTTTGTGTATATTAGACATTATATTGTATATGGATTTTTGGATGGACATTAACATGGGTTTATTATTTATTTTGGACATTTTTTTATTTTATAACTTATTTATTTATTTATTTATTTACTATTTAAGAGACAATATATATAGGACCCCGGGTAAAAATCGAGTATTACAGCTGCCCCTCTTTGCTCATTGTTGTGGATCAGGAATAAGACAAAGACTGAAAAGACACGAATTTTACCTAAACTATCTAACCACCGAAGCTTGAAGTTGTTCTTCTAATTATGAAATTCTTCAATCTTCTGCCAAACGGTAGAGTCTGAAGTTGTTCTTCTTATTATGAAATTCTTCATCTTCTAAGGTCTTGTATTGCTCTTTGAAATTCTTCATTTTCTGAGGTTTGATGATGTTCTTCTAATTATGAAATTCTTCAATCTTTTTCCAAATTGTAAAATCTGAAGTTGTTCTTCTCATTATGAAATTCTTCATCTTCTAAGGTCTAGCATTGTTCTTTGAAATTCTTCATTTTTTTGAGGTTTGAAGTTGTTCTTCTTATTATAAAATTCTTTTTTCCTCACTCTTTCGCTGATCCATCTTTTTGTAAAGGTATTGAATAAGTAAGCTCTTCTCATTAGAAACTTCCTCATTCTTCAAAAGGGTGAACTCTTCTCATTATGAGCTCTTCCTACTTTATTGGGTGAGTTTTCCTCATCAGGAACTCTGGGGCGAACTCTTCTCATTAGGAGTTCTGGGTGCATTCTTCTCATTAGGAACCCTGGGGTGAACTTTTCTCATTACGAGCTCTTCATTTTTTGATTGGCGAGTTCTTCTCATTAGGAACTCTCGGGTGAACTCTTCTCATTAGGAGTTCTGGGGAAAACTCTTCTCATTAGGAGTTTTGGGAGAATTCTTCTTATTAGGAACTCTGTATTCTTTGTTAAGAATTCTTATTCACCTTATCCTCTAGGGAAAAACCGAACCTGCAAAAAGAAATATCCTCAATTGATAAGAATTCAACTTGAGGTAGTATGAAATCTTCTTAATTTTCATCTTGGAGCACCGAGATTAATGACATATTTGACTATTGCGAGTCACTGCTTTTCTGCCTAAGGTATCTTGATCTTTTAGTCTGAGCTTGCATGAGCTCTATTGTTTCTCTTTTTTGTTGATCAATCTCTTTCTATGCTTGAAATACATGTGACCCGCAACAGTCAAATATGTCATTAATCTTTCAACATCAATTGTAAAGTAAATGTATCATTTGGGTGTATCATTAGAAACTTCAAATGCTTCAACAAGAAACACTAAAACTTTTGATCAATTAAACTGTGAATCTTCCTCATTTAAGCCCAAAGTTAATCTATCTTGCTTTCCAATCTGGTAATATGAACTTCTCATTTTGTTTGTTCTTTTTCTTTTTTGTTTTTGAGATGATAAGGTTAATATCTTCTGCCTATATCATGCCCCCACTAGTTTACCAAGATAACATTTGAAAAGTTCTCATCATTTTTGACACCTAACATTATGCTCGAAGGATTTATTGATGACCCAAAGGTTTTAGGATCGTGATGCACTATATACCTTATACATACAACTGCATCACTCCCGAAGGCGATGACCCAAAGGACTTAACATCATGCCCGAAGGTCTTACTGATGAACGGAAGGATTTAGGATTGCAATGCACTATGTAACATCCCAAAATTGGGCCTAGTCAGAATTTGATTCCGGTGACTGGAAATTTCACCTCGGAAACTTAAATTACAAAGTTGACTTTTGACCAAGTGGTCCATTATTAGTTTAGTGAACCCTAATTAAGCATTGGTATTGCTAGAGATCCTATTGCAAGCATTGAAATATAGTTTAGTGACTAAGCTGAGAAAATTGAAAGTTAAGAGGGTGAAAGCATAGAGAATTGAATGTGAGAAGGCTAACCTTGCGATTGCCCCCTCCCTATGACTAATTATCCTATACGTGGATGTTTGGGGTGAAGTAGCTTCACCTAAAGGAAAGCTTAGCATTGACATGAAGTAAAAGATGAGAAAAAGAAAGAAAAACTTACCGCTTGATGATCAAGCAAGCACCTCCGCATCTTCTTCCTCTAACCATCTTAAGCAAACACCTCCATTGAAGGTGAAATCAAGCTTTGCTTTTCTTAAGTTCATTAATCATAAATCGTATCAATCGATTGAGTAAGTAGTTTTCCTCAACCGGTTTATCGAATCAATGGCTAAATCATGCTTAATCTTGAGCCCAAGGATTGAGTTAAACCCTAGTAATTCCCTGCGGATGCTATAGCTTGTTTATTATCGTTTTTCATAGTTATTGAGTTGCTACAATTTTGTTATCGATATTGAAATCCTTGTAATCTCAATTTTGTGTAGTTCAAGAGATTCAAGGTGAAGAATTACCAAATCCTCCCAATTCTACCAAGTTCAAGAATAAGGGAGTTGTCATCCGAGAGCCTTGAAAGCCTCGAAATCATCAGTGAGTGTAGTCAGAGTCAAGGGATTGGCTAGGTGCCATCCCAAATTCATTGATGTCAATTTATTACATTATCATCATTGTCCAAGGAATGTTCGCATTAAGGCATCAGTGGAGGCACTATGGGTAGGCTTTGGTAAGCTTATTTTATTGCTAAGTTGATTATTGAATCTTTACATGATCATTGATAATATAAAAGCATTGAAAAGAGCATATTAAACATGTTAGGAGTCATTGTCATTGGCATTGTATTGCTATTGTTACTGCATTGGTTATTGTTATTGACAAGTATCGAATCCTTGGATGCGAATGGACATGGGATACAATTGGCATGCCATAGAATTCACGAGCTCATTGGTAAGGAGTGGACTACGGTCCTTGAGCTAAGGCTCTTATTTGGAGATGTTGGCGGGATATGATTGTGTTGGTCTTATTGGTGATGTTGGAGGATATTGACCATTCATTGTTGGTGATGTTGGTTGGGAATTCACGTATCCATATTACATGTTGATCCAAGGAAATATGTGAATAAGCATTGCGAGTATTGTTAAAATATGATTTGAGATGCATTTATATTGATATACACGCCATTGTTTCCATTGATGTTCATTTTTATTGTTCATGACTACCTTACTAGGCTAAGTAAGCCTAATGTATCTCATCTCCATGCATTTTCAAGTTAAATTATAGTTGGAGCAAGGATCAGAGCTAGGAGCATTTTGGAGCAAGTCACATCATCTACATGTAATGTTAATCTAGTCCCTGAACTCCTAGATTGGTGGCGTAGGGTCTAGACAAGTTAGTTTAGCCCCATATTGTATGTATAAATGGCCCATTATGTTAGAAGAGTTAAAAGTGCAAGTTATGGTAAGTTAGTGTTTTTGGTAAAATAGGTTAATTATGCAAGTTTGGCCTAATAAGTGAAGACATGGTAAATGGATTCATTTGACCATGAAAATTGGCATGCTAGTAGATTTTAGTGTTTAAAAGTTTCTGGTAAAAGTTCATTACATTTGGGCATCGTTCAACGGGTCAAATCGAGTAAAAACCAGAAGAAATCTGTCATTACAGTGCAGGGTGTATCGATACAGGTCAACCTATATTGGTACGGCCTTGCATATTTGGTCGGTCAAAGCATAAGTCAACTAAGGCGTACGAATACGAGCTTAGTACGTTTCGATACGGAAATAGATAGTGAGGTTTGTGAATTTAATTGTATTGATACGGCTCTAGGCGTATCACAACAGGGGTCAATGGTCAAGTCAAACCAGGTCAACCCGTACCGATACACTTTTAGGTGTTTCGACACGGTATTTGTTAATTCCGTTACCCCGTATCGATACAGGTTAAGCTGTATCGAAACAAAACTTGACAGTTTCAAATTAAGTCTTAAATCTTGCATACCCGTATCGATAAATCCCTTAGGTGTTTCGATACAGTGTTAGTTAATTCCGTTAATAGGTCAAGAACACAGTTTTAAAGAGTTTACAAATTAGTCACTAAGTATAGCATTGTTTAATTGTACTAGTAAATGAACTCTGATTAAACTAAAAATTTGCATGAATATTGATAATGGGTTAGATTTCATCATGGTATAGTTAATTTTAATAAAGGACCCTTAAATTACAAGAATTACAATTTAGTCCCTAAAACTTATAAAAGTCTAAAACTAGTCCTTAAATTGTAGATTCAACCATTGTATTGAATTTGTAAACCTCTTATACTAACTATGTATGATTAGTCAAGCATGTTTGGATTATTTATCAAATTATAATGTAATTTTATCACACCGATCACGTATTGTTCACCGGTAATGTTCTCCGACCCCGTTTTCTTCTAGGCCGGGTGGGGGATGTTACACACTATCTGTCTTGTACATACAATCAAAAAATCTTTGTTGAAATCCGCCTCTTCAAACGGATTGAAAACTTTGTTGAAATCTGCCTCTTCAAACGGATTGAAAACTTTGTTGAAATCCGTTTCTTCAAACGGGTTGATGTCTGTGCAATTCTTTGTTGGATCTACTCCTCCAATCTTGAAGCTGTAGATTGAAATCTTGCTCGTTCCTTGTTGATTCCAATAAATTCCTCATCTCTTTGGATTTTCTTATCAAATCTTACTTTTCTTGATCTTCTTGAGTTTGGTCTGAAACTCCTGTTGTCTTTATGCCCCGACAAATTTTGCCCTAGAATCTTGTTATTGAGCTCTTATTCTTCTTGAGCAAATATTGACTTCTTTAGTAATCAAATTCTTTTTAGGCTCAACATTCTTTCTTTTCTATTCTGATCTCACTCTTATGCACAATGGTGCCCCACTAATCTCCTTGTTTCTGGCTTCGACACGGTGTTTGTTAGGGAAGAAATGAAATTTTGATAAGAATATTTCTTTAATGTTGAGTATTTATGTATTGGAATAGAATGTTTGAATGATTGTGAATTAATTGGGTTTCAGTGCCGAGTGTAATATATATACTGTCAAATTTTGGTGTTTGAATGCTCGATTTAGATAGTTTCAAGTGATTGTTTTTGGATGAGTGGACTGCCCTGCTTTGGGATAAATTGTCTAGTGACCAACTTGGTTTTTAAAAAGGGGTTAAAGTGTGATATCAATGACAGATTCGGTAGACAAATATGAGGGACTGTTGTATTGCTTTAAAGTAGTAAACGGGACTGTTTTGTTAAGATAAAATGAGCAGATTTTATCTATTAAAAATAAGAGACTAATCTGTGTGTATATTATATATAGGGGCTGTTTTGTTAAATTGGTGGATTGTTTTATGTGTTTAATCAAAGGAATAATCTTGCCACTAAATAAAGGACAGTTTTGTAGTTGAAGAAACTGTTTTTATAAAATAGAAGCAAGGGTAAGTTGATTTGATCGTTAATGGACTGTTTTGCATATGTTTGTGAATGTATGTGGTTAAGAATTGTTTTGGCACTTAGGGTTGTTATTAGTCGTTGTGTATTCCCATGATAGAATGCATGAAAATGTGAGTAGTCTTACAAATGAATTATTGATAAATGGAGATCTAGCATACGAATTATACTTCCTATAAATTGATAGGTGAATTTATGTTCACATGAAGGCTGTTTCATGTGTTACAAGAAATGTTAATTGTCTTGGTTATAATAATAGGGGAAGCATGTGTTTAAATGACTTATGAAGTTTATAAAAGCATTAGGAATTTGGCTTTGTTAAATGTGGGTGTAAGCTCAAGAAAGATGAACTATTTGATTGAAAATAAATGTATATGCTTGTGTCGATTGATTAAATAGATTATTGGATAATAAACCTCATCCTAAAGCATAATTATAATGTGGTAAAAATAGATAAAGATGGGGCCGATCAAGTTGGTAGAATGCCGAAGAGGGTTGAACCAATAGCAAGTTAGGATTAAGGATTCAGGTATCCCGTAACTTTGGGATAAGAGGTGAGTGTAGTTTAAGCCTCAGGATGGTCTGATGACCTTCCCAAGTAATTCCTTTATGTTATGACCGCTTTAATCTGCTTGATTAATTCTGTGAAAATGCAAGCTTGGACATAAGGTATGTGTTTAAATAAAAGAAGTACCTCATGTTATATAAATGTGGATAAAAAGCAAGGTTATGAGTTGAGTTGTATATATATGTGAGATGCTTGGATAATTCCAATAATGTACATGAATAAATATGGTTGTTGTGATAGGAAAGTATGATATAAAGGATGAGTATGATTTAAAGCACTAGTAATGATATGAAGTTGAGATTGGTTCGAATGACACTCATGTTTAAAATGATTCATTGTGAATGTTAAGCAATACTTGCTCATGATTATTCGTATGATAACTTTTGGCATGTTATATTATAAGCAAGTTATGAACAAATTGTCAACTGAAATCTTTGGGTTATAAAGTCATTCGAACAAACAAGATAAAGGCTTAAAGTTCACATTGGTGAACATATGTTTGTACCCTATATGAGTAATTGATGATTCAATATAATAAAAGTTATGAATAATTGATGAATGGATCTGGCTATGAGCCTTTGATCATGAATAAAAGTTATGAATAGTTGAAAGTTGGTAATACATGATAGTTTTAAAGATACTAAATTATTTGTTTAAATGTTTAAGTTTGATGGTTTTGTATGTTCGAATGAGTCTTGAAACTTAATATGTTGTTTGTCAAGTGATTGAATGCTTGTTTAGATTACAAGTAATTGTGTGTTCAAATGATGAGCTAAATTCGGATGTCTTATAAAGTGGTATAGTTAGCATCAATGTGCTTAATAAGTTATATGATACGAAGAATATTTAAGTACTTCTAATGGACACATGTGTATGTGTCGAGTAGAGGTTACCTATTGACATAATTGATTAATTACTTGAATAAGGTTTGAACATACTTGTTTATTGAACGATCTCTATGAGTGAACTACCAATATGATGAACTGATTGCTTGGAATGTTTAATCTTGGAAGTTTGGCTGAATTTAAAATGACATAATGATTATCATGGAAGGAGTATAAAATGAATAAATCTTATGATCAATTTGATCTCTTAGGAGACAATTAATTAAGAATGAGAAGTAAATTAGTATGGGATGAGATATATATTGACTTGTATATTGTTATGGATTAATAAGAAATCAATATGCTAATATATCGAATTATTTTTATGTAACTTAAATGTTAAGTAACCAACGTTAATTGATAAATTGGGGTATAGGTGGAATAATAATTTGGAAACTCAATTAGAGTCTGGAGGTTCAATGTCTTTTTGCATTCGATAAATTTGGTTATGATGCATGAACTTAATTGACCTCGAAAGTGAGGCTGGTTAGAGTCCTACGAGATGGAAGGGCTATATATGAAATTACTTGTAAGATTTAAGATCTAAAGTATATTTTCATTGGAGTAAAGAATAATCTTAGTACTTAGAAAACTAGGATTTAATCATATTAAATATTCGATAAGTCATAGACAAGTGCATTATTTATTTACAAGCTAAGTTAAAAGAATCCTAGAAAGTTATAAGTTAAGTAACAATCCATTTCGGTAATTGTTGTAACAAGTATAAAGTATTCTTGGAAATACTCGAAAGCCTTTGGTTTAAGCACTATTGCTAAAATACTTACATGAATGAATAGATCTAACTAAAATAGATGTGGTCATAGAATAGTTATAAAAGAATGTAATGTTTCTATTGTGTGTAATATGTGCAGTACTTGAATAATGTCTTGATATGTAATAATTGGAACTTACAAGTTAATTTAAGCCATACGATAATAATCTAAGCTGTTGTATGGTAATAATGAAGCTAATAGAGAACCTTTTTCTAGAGTAAATGCTATATTATAAAGGCTTTAGTGACAATTGGAAGAGATATAAAGAAATTGTAAATAAATGAACAAATTTTTCGATATTACGGGGAAGACTTGTTTGAAATCTTGAAGATAGGTTTTCAATCGATAACTTAAGTAATTATAGAAATTATAACTTGTTTTTTCATCCTTGCGAGTTTTGAACACCAAGTATACTTATGCTTGGTCGGTTTTTTATTTAGATAAATATAAGAAAATTTCAAAAGCTTATCATACATAAGTTTCCTTAAGGTTTAAGCTTGTAGTCATTCATAAACATTAGAAGTCTACGAAAGAATGGATTTGGTTGTGTGATGATAGTAGTTTGATCTACCTCACTAAACGTATAGCCTATTCCATTCTTCCATTTACATTTTAGGTAGAGTTGTTTGGGTATCCCTCGAGCTCGGACATGATCTCTGGTGACAAGAATTATGTTCGTAATCTCTTTAGGAACTTCTAGTTGGTGGCACATGGTAGATTAGTAGGCATTGAGCATTTAGAGCCTATTTGATCGTATATAGGTAAATATATATGTAATCTTTGTAATAGGCCTTTCTTATTCTTTTATGGTTGCTTGGATGTGATATGCTCTTAGTAGTTATGATAATTGGTTTGGTAGAATAGGTTTACGGAAAGTAAAGTTTTAAATGAATAATATTTCGGTAAAGAGTAAACATGCATGCATAATCTAAACATAAGATGTGCGCTAATCTTAAATAGAAATAGATTAGTCTAAGCTCTTAGTGAGTACACTTATAGACCTGATAAAAGGTTACAATATGAATTTACACTTCAATACTTAATGAATAACATTGATCGATAATGGTTAATTGAATAAATGTGTATAAATGTCAAGATGGATGTCTTTGTAGTTAAAAGAAAGTCATTGTCTGTACATAAACATAGGTTGTAATCCTCAAAAATAGATGCTTATGAGATAAGGGGATTTGATATCCCCGACATACTTAGTAAAAGACATTGTATCTAAGGATGTGAATGCTTAATTGGGTTCAAGCTATAGTTGTAATCAAATGATTGTTTATAAGTTTGTACTATGATTGAAATCATTTTGTGTGTTCGAAAGATAAATATACATGTGTGTTAAGATATGAGAGCATATCATGATCATATCAAGTAAGGTATATTGATAATGCTTGTTTGTTTGATCATACATGATCGGTGATTGATGTTAAACACGTTTAATATATTAAAAAGTTTTTAATTATTCCGTTTTCACTAACAATGCTCGGTCAAGTTTCTTATGCTTGTGTTGATTAGGTTGAAAACCTATAGAAGTTTATCTAGTAACACGTTCTATGTCGGTCTTTTCCTAGGCCGGATAAAGGGTGTTACAGGCCCGAACAAGTAGGGCAGAACGACCCACCTCATCCTCCTCCGATGCCTCCCGCTCAGCATGAGTATCTGATGTCTATGGCTAAAATGATCAAACAGGTGGTTGTGTCTCTCAAGAAAGAATGACCACCCTAGCCTATTAAAGCGTCCCCTCTATTCCGAAGGCTCCTATTAGTGAGCTCCGTCAATATCCAGTCTACACCTTTACTGGTTAGGACCTTGATAATCCGGAGATAGTAGGGTATTGGCTGGAGAATACTCTTAAAGTTTTGAATAAGCAAATGAAGTGCCCCGAGGAACACAAACTGGAGTGCGCTCTGACGTTGATCTCTGAAGAAGCTCAGAGCTGGTGAGACACTATGACGCTCACGGTACCCGAGCATAAAGTCATGTGGGACTTCTTTCTTCAAAAGTTCTGCAAGAAATACATCAGTGAACACTACATTGCTGAGAGGCGTAAGAAGTTCCTCCACTTGAGACAAGGAGGATGACATGTGGAGCAGTATATCCACGATTTCTACAAGTACGCAAGGTATGACACTGAGATCATACGTACAGAAAAAGAGAAATGCAGAATGTTCATTAATGGCCTCTGTGATGAATTACGTCCCCTTTTCATTGCTTTGGAGATAGAGGATTTCTAGACCTTGGTCTACCGAAGCCTCCCAGAAGGCCTATGAAAGAAGAAAGGGGAATCAAACCTGATTTGATAAGAGGTTTTGAGATGATTCCAAGCCTCCTATGCCTTAGAAGAAAGAAAGACAATGGGATCAGAAGTCTACCACCTATCAGCAACTACCAAGGTCGGGATACGTGCTCTATTCCCAATCTCTAGGGACATCTATTGCTCGTACATCTTCAGCCAATAGTACATGCAGTTCCGAAAGAGGTTCATAGCTTTATTTGTGTAACTTTTGTCAAAAGAGGTACACTGGACAGTGCCACAGACAGTCTGGATCCTATTACCTTTGTGGTGAGTCTAGTCACTTCATTAGGCAGTGTCCGTAGAATCTAAATGCTTCTGCTACTGTGGCTTCTCAAAATAATCCAAACAAGGGAAGAGGAACAAAGCCAATGCTGTCTAGATCAGCTGGGAGACCTCGCAACACTAACATTCCCTCAGTTGGACGTGACCTGCAAACCTCATCCCAGATGTATCATGTTCGAGGTAGAGAGCAAGAAGATGATCCTGATGTGATAACATGTATGGTGGAATTATGTTCTGATCATGTTTATGCTTTGGTAGATCCAGGATCGACGCATTCCTTCATTAGTGAACCGTTGATTGAAAGATATGCTCTAGAATCTGAGCTGGTTACTTTTGAGATTGTTGTCTCTAATCCACTAGGAGATAGTGTGGTTATTCGATCGATATGCAAAACTTGTCCTTTGAGGATCCAAGGGATCCCATTTTTGGCCAATTTGATGGCCTTGCCCTTCTATGAGTTCAATCTTATCCTAGGACATCAAGCCTGGGTAGATTGCTCAAATAAGAAGTTGTACCTTTATGGACTCGGTAAGGAGAGCATAACCTTGATGAAATCCAAACCCGAGCCTAAAAAGATCATTGTGAGTGCCGTGGAGTCTAAGGAAGAGCTGAAACTCGAGTATGTGCCAGTTGTGAAAGAATTCCATGATGTGTTTCCTGATGAACTTTTGGGACTCCCTCCGACCCGAGAAGTGGAATTTGGAATCAAAGTGCAATCGGGGACTACCCCAGTCTCCATTGCTTCGTACCGAATGCCTCCAGTTGAGTTAAAGGCCCAAATCCAAGACCTTTTGGATAAGGGATTCATACGACCGAGTTTCTTACCGTGGGGAGCACCAGTTTTGTTTGTCAGAAAGAAGGATGGGTCGATGCATCTGTGCATTGACTATCGTCAGTTGAATAGAGTGACCATTAAGAACAAGTATCCGTTACCAAGGATCGATGATCTCTTCAATCAATTAAAGGGTGCTTATGTCTTCTCTAAGATAGACCCACGGTCTGAATATTGCCAGATACAAGTGAAGGAGTCTGACATTCCAAAGACTACCTTCCAAACTAGATACGACCACTATGAGTTCTTGGTAATACCTTTTGGGCTTACTAATGCACCTTTAGCCTTCATGGACTTGATGTACCATGTGTTCCGACCCTATCTAAATAGATTCGTGGTTGTGTTCATAGATGACATCTTGATCTACTCCAAAGACACAACCACTCACGAAGAGCATCTTCAGATTGTGCTTTAGACTTTTTGAGAAAAACAACTGTATGCCAAATTCAGCAAATGCGAGTTCTGGCTATCTGAGGTATCCTTTCTGGGACATGTGATTTCTTCTGTGGGAATTCAAGCTAACCCAAGAAAGATCGAAGCAGTTCTTGACTGGATTCATCTGAAGAATGTTGGAGAAGTTCGTAGCTTTTTGGGCCTCGCATGCTACTACCATAGATTCGTTAAGAGATTCTCGATGATTGCTACACCCTTGATGAAGCTTCTCCATAAAGAAACTCCCTTTGTGTGGATGATGGAGCAACAAAGAAGTTTTCATCAGCTTAAGCAAGTTCTAACCTATGCCTCTGTCTTGGTGCAACCCGAGTCAGGCAAAGACTTCACTGTATACAGTGATGCATCTTACCTGGGATTAGGCTGTGTACTTATGCAAGAAGTAAAAGTCAATGCTTATGCTTCACGTCAGCTTAAACCTCATGAGTTAAACTATCTGACGCATGACCTAGAATTGGCCGTTGTTGTGTTTTCCTTGAAAATTTGGAGGCACTACTTTTACGGTGAGAATTGTTATTTGTACACGAATCACAAAAGTCTGAAATATCTTCTGACTCAGAAGGAGTTAAATCTCCGTCAATGTCAGTGGATTGAGCTTTTGAAGAACTACAACTTGATTATTGATTACCACCCCAATAAAGCCATTGTTGTAGCTGATGCTCTTAGTCGGAAACCTACGCCCTCCTTGAGATGTTTGAATGCTCACTTTCGACTCAAGAAGTATGGCAAATTATTGGCTGAACTGAGAGTCCAATCGACCATCGTGTCCCGAATCAAAGCACTCCAACAATCTGATGAGGATCTGCGAACGCTCATTGCTAAGATCAAGAGCAAGCCAGATCCCGACTTCGCTATGAATTCTGATGGTTTGTTATGTTTCTGAGACCGTGTTTGTGTTCCCGATGATGATTACCTTCAAAATCAAATTCTAAATGAAGCTCATTCAAGTTCATTCTCTGTTCATCTAGGAGCTATTAAGATGTATAAAGACCTGAAAGAATTGTACTGGTGGTCTGGAATGAGAAAGGAGATCATGGACTTTGTGGTAAGGTGCTTGACTTGCCAGAGGGCTAAAGCCAAGCATAAGGTTCCTATAGGTCTCTTACAACCTATTGAACTTCCACAATAGAAATGGGAACGTATTACGATGGACATCGTAAGTGGCTTACCATTGACACCGAAGAAGAACGACACTGTTTGGGTCATTGTGGACTGATTTACCATATCTTCTTATTTCATTTCAGTGAGAATGGACTTCAGTTTGCCTAAGCTAGCTGATTTATACATCCGGGAAGTTATCCGTTTGCACAGAATTCCTATGTCCATAATTTTCGATCGTGATCCACGCTTTGCATCCCGGTTTTGGAGAACCCTACAAGAAGCTTTGGGAACTCAAGTACACCTAAGCACTGTGTTCCATCCTCAAACCGATGGCCAATCAGAAAAGGTTATTCAGATTCTGGAAGATATGCTCCGAGCTTGCGTTATTGACTTTGGGAATTCATGGGAGAAATCACTGCCTTTGGTGGAATTTGCTTATAACAATAGCTACCAAGCCTCGATTCAAATGGCACCCTATGAGACCCTTTACGGGAGGAGATGTAGAACCCCTCTCTGTTGGACCGAACTTGGAGAAGGCAAGGTGCTAGGCCCTGACTTACTTTAGGAAACTGAGGAAAGGGTGACCATTATCTGTAATCGTCTCAAAGCTACTTTTTTCCAACAGGAAGCCTATGCTGATTTGAGAAGGAGGGACATTCAGTACGAAGTTGGTGGGAAAGACTTCCTTAAAGTATCTCCATGGAAGAAGATCCTTCACTTTGGAAAGAAGGGGAAACTAAGCCCTTGTTTTATTGGTCCATTCGAAGTGATCGAAAGAGTTGGACCTATTGCTTACCGACTAGCTCTCCTTGAAGAGTTAAGTCGAATCCATAATGTCTTTCACGTGTCTATGCTGCGAAAGTACCGGTCGAACCCTTCTTATGTGATCGAACTAGAGTCTTTGGATATTCAGCCCAATCTGACGTACGAGGAAGGACCTATGTAGATCCTTGCATGAGAAGTCAAGAGACTTTGAAACAATTTTGTGCCCTTAGTAAAAGTTTTGTGGAGAATTCATGTGGTGGAAGAAGCCACGTGGGAACTAGAAGAGACGATGCAGAAGCAATACCCCTATTTGTTCAACTAGGGTGAAAATTTGAGGACGTATTTTCTTAAGGGGAGAGTTGTCACATCCCTAAAATCGGCCCAGTCGAAATAAGGCTCCGGTGATCAGAAATTCTGTAATGGACATGCTCGAAAGTGTAATTTCATGATCCTTGTACCCAATTTTGTAATCAATGAAAGTTGTGGGGCATTAAATTGATCAATGGACCTTTTTGTAAGAAATTCAAGATGGAAATATTATTTTCAAGCTAGGGGTATCAGTACGATTTTGGCTAGGTGTTTCATTACAGTAAGACCTGTATCGGTACGACCTAATTGCCATAACGAACTTACCCATTTTAGCTTAGCCGTATCGATACGACCATAAGGTGTATCGATACGGGTCTCTGTAGAAATCTGCTTTGAATATTAAATTGAAAGATAAAAAGGGTTAGGGTGATGACTCACCACCTAGCTTGCCCCTCCCACGTGAAATACCTCAGAAAATGTGACTAATTTTCATCCAATTGAGAATTGAAAGAAATGAGGGAAAGATGATTGAATTGGGTTTACCAAACCCTTAAGGATAGGAAAGCTTTCTATTGGTTGTTAGGTAGGTGGGAGAATGATTAAGGGTGGTGTGTGGTTTTAAAATAAGAAACAAATCTTTCTCCCTTACCTTTGAATCCTCAGAAAAGGTGACTAATTGTCATCCAATTGACAATTCACCCTTTGTCACCCAACAAGCAAGCACCACCATTATTGTCTTCAACCTCGAGCTAAGTAAGCACCTCGATTCAATCCTCAACTTTTGTTTGATTTCGATATAGTATTTGAAAGCCTGTATCTCGGTAAGTAAAGTCCCTCAATCAATTTTTGAAACCCATGGATGATTGGAGTTTAATTTCAAGTCGAATTATTGAGCCTAATCTTTGAAATGAGCACTATATCATTATAGTGATTGTATTGATTCCTTGTGTTTCTTCCTAGCTCAAAAATTGGAAGGAAACAACCCGTCATCTCCAAACAAGCCTAGGAGCAAAGGAATCAAAATTCGAGAACCTTGAAGTCTCCGAATACTAGGTGAGTGTAGTCATGTCAAGGGATTGGCACGGAGCCAGCCCATTACATTTATTTTGTGTTATGATTGCATTTTTGTTTAAGGGATCAAATAGAGCAAGCATATGAGGACTCTAATGGTAAGCTTCAATAATGTTTCATATATTTGTAAGTTCATATGTGATATCCGATTCATGCTTGTATATGTATTTTGATATAATTGTGTTATGATATGTTATGTGGAGCTAAGACTCTATTTGCTATCCGATATAATGTGATCTGAACGGTAAGAATTTATGATGAAATATGTGATCTTGGACATTGTGGACGTTGGATACAATTGGCATGCCATAGGGTTATTCGAGCTCACCAAGTAAGGGATTGGACTACGGTCTGGGCTACGGCCTATATGTGTGGTGAAATAATGATGGATTGTGTAAGGACTATCCGAAGCTACGGCTCAAGGCTACGACCTATTTTCGATAAGTGTGGTGTATAGGGGAATCCACATATCTATTGGTTTCCATGTCCAAGGAAATGATATGCTTATATGATCTATATTTTTTATATGAAATCATGAGTAATGACTATGAATATGTTTTGCTATGATTGATGTTATGTAAATCGTTAACCGAGCATGCTTAAATGACATTCATGTAATTGTTAGATTTATTGTGTATTTGTTATGACTACCTCACTAGGATAAATAAGCCTAACGTCTTAGTGTCTCATGCATTTCAGGACCTTGAAAGAATTCGATCCTTAATCGTGTGTTGCGGTTGCAAGTCACTCTCATCGACCTCATGTATGCTTAACCTTTGTTTTGAACTCCTAGGAAGGTGGCATATGGTCTAAACATGTTATAAATGAGCTTTACTATGTATGTGTAATAGCCTAAAGGTGACCAAATGCTTAATGGTTAATATGGTGTGAATGTGAGTTAGTTAAACTAGTAAAATGAACCTAAAAGCCATCAAAGGTGAAAACTTGGTAAATGGACTTAGAACGCTCTAAAATTTTGTATGCTATTAAAAATCTGGATATCAAACTTGCTGGTAAAATTTGGTTAAATTCGTACAACGTTCAACAGGTTAATTCGAATAAAAACTAGATAAAATCTGTCATTACAAGGCATGCGTATCGATACGGGTCAAGCTGTATCGGTACAATCTTGCATAATTGGACTTGATAAAATAGGGTGTACCAATACACATAGGGGGTGTATCGATATGAAATTGGAAAATAAGGTCTAGAAATAAATTGTATCGATATGGTCTTTAAGGTGTATCGGAACGGTCAACCTAGGTTAATGCGTATCAATACGGGTTTAGGGGTATCAATATCGACTTGTTACCCTTGAATCTAAAAAATGAAAATTTGTCTTAGTGTACCGATACAACCCTAAGTGTATCGGTACAGAGTTAGTTAATTCTGTTAAAAGGCTTAAAATAGTTTTAAGAAGTTTATAAAATGGTCACTAAAACTTGTATAGCCTAATTGGATAGATAAACGATCTTCATTAGTAATGAAACTTCACAGGGTAACAATTGGTAAGTTTAATTGAAGATTGGTAAAAAGGAAATTCTGATTAAGTCCCTCAATTGGTAAATTTATGATTTAGTCCCTAAGCTCATAAAAGTTTAAAATTGACCCCAAATCGAGTAAGCTAATTATTAGTTAGTACGATAAGTCGTAAAGGAAGATTAAAAAGACATGCTGAATAAGATTTGAATCTCTGATCAAGTCTTCGAACTCCGAATCTGTCTCCGGTAGCACTCTCCGACCCGATTTCGTCATAGGCCAGGAAAGGGGTGTTACAGTGGGCATCTAAACAACAACATTTGGGTATTGTTCCAGACTCTGGGTACCCGAACTATCGTCACTGTCTACTACGACAGCAAGACATCAATTTCAGAGTATACGACCTCTTCCTTCAGAGGCATAAACCTCATGTTACATCAGGATGGTATACCGGAAGAAAGATAAAATTCTGAACTCAGAGGTGGAGAGCCTCACGTAGGATCATGTCTCGCTCCCACTTAAGGGTGAAAAGCCCGGGTAGAAGGCTTATGTATGAATGACAGATATGTCATGCACAAAAGCTACCTCCATTCCTCCTAAAAATCCATCCAATAATTATTGGAGAAATTAAATTCAAATTATTGTTTGAAATGCCAAAATGCCACGTGAAATTAATTAATTAGGCCTGACCCTCAGTTGATTTCCCCAGCGGAGTCGCCAAGATGTCGTGACCATTTTTAAAACCGAATGTGTCAAAATAGCCTGGCGGTTGGTTTTGAAATCAGGGTTTTTCCTTTAGTTCATTTTATCTTGAAAATTAAGTTTTTATATTAATTTGAGCTTTTCACTTTATTAACCGTACAAAAACATTTTCCTTTTATTTATTATGGAAAATCAATTTGGAGTCGCCACCGGTCACTTTGGTAGACCGGGTACCATAAAAACAACTGGAGATTCCTTTTCTTAAAACTTGGGTTCGGGAGTCGGTTATGCGTGGGGAAGGATTAGCACCCCCACAAAGGCCCGTTATTGATACCTTTTTAATTTCCTGTGGCATTTTGAATAGTAATTTAAATTAAATTTAACCATACTTATTGACATGGATTACATTCCAAATGGAGATATCCTTTTATAAGGAAATACATTTTTAAACGAATATGAGTTTAGAAACATCTAGTTACTTTAGGATACTTCGATTGGTATTCAAAAATGTATCCCAACACAAAAGGTTTTTAAAGCATGCCCAATTATTTTCTTGTTAATTTTATGTTCTAACTTAATAGGGGTTCCAATTAATTGGATTGATTAAGGAAATATGAATATTGTTAGACTTAGGGTATTTATGAGATAATACCCAATTGCTTGGGTACTATCCATATTTAACCTTAATTTAACAATATTCCTATTTATTTAATTATTCTAATTATTTTAACCTATTTCTTAATTTAACCCTAATTTGATTAACTATGTTTAATTACCATTGTAATATCCCAATTTTTGGGACTAGTGACCAAATTGAAAATTTTGAAAGTTTAGGAGGTAAAAGTGTGAACTTGGAAAAGTTCAGGGACTAGTGTGTAATTTCCAAAAGTTATGTAAGTTAACCCCATAAATGAATAGTTCACCACCAAGAATGGCATTTCCGTATTACTCGGATTTTTCGTACGAGGCTTGTATTATTAACATTTTTGGATCTAATGAAAATTGTTGAGCGTGCTCAGGCTAGAGTAATTTATGATGGGTGACCTTCTGTGAAGGTTTTATATTCATTATTTTGACTGATAAAAAGGACTCAATTTAAATAAAAAATATTCGAAATGGATTGTGGAGGTAAGATTTTTAAGAAGAAATGTATCCCATAAAGTTTCCTGAAAATTTTCGGTATGTCGGATCGAACTGAAATTTTGAAGACGATTCCAAGAAATTATGGAAACGTAATAAAGTAATATTTTATGAATATTTTATTACATTTAGTTGGATTCTAACTAGATATATTTGGAATATGATGAAATGGTTATAAAAAGTTCGTAGGAAGTTTGGAAGTCGTACTGATAGAAATTCAAATATTTGGATCGAATAAATATCATAAATAAATTTAAGATATTTTTGGGAGATGACCAGTTGGATTGGAACCAATTTGGTTCAATTTTAATGGGATGGCAATTTTCAAGACTAGTTGTAAAATAAAGTTTACTTGGAGGGCAAATTGGACATTTTCCATGGATGGCATTTTTGAAATATTTTACAACTTTGAGGGTAGTTTTAAAAATTTTAAAACACATGGATAAATCATGGCCATTGATTTTTATAAGATGGAATCATGGCCATTAGACCAAAGGAGCAAGAAAGTAAATTCATTAATTAAATGAATTTAATATTCATTTAATTGGACAAGTGGATTAACAAAATTAAAAGATGAAATAAAACATTTCTTTTCCTATAATCAAGGCAGCCAAAAGTTTAAAGAATGAGAAGAAAGGGTTTTGCAATTTTTCAAGCCAAATTTGAAGAAAACAAGATTAGTTTCAAGTAAACCTCAATTAGGTAATTTGTTCTACACTTCAATCTCTTTATTTTGATAGTATTTTTGCATAAAAGGTTAAGTATAAGTTATGTCTTGAATGAAGATTGATGATGGAAGTTGAAGTTTATGATGTAATTAGAATGGTAGATGGTAGAAATGATGATTTTGATATGGAATTAAGGTTGATTTTGGATGAAATTCATGTTAGAAGACATAAACCCTAACCCTAAAATTTGGAGGTTTTGATTAGGAGGCTAAAATTAGGATGATATTAGTTGATTATGTTCTTGGAAGCCTAATTGTGATGTTAGATTGAATAATTTCCTAAGTTGTGAATTTAGGGACTATATCGAAAATCATGGAGAATTTGGGGAGTTATTGAAAATTTTATTTAAGCATTGGAAACATTGAATTATGATGAAAGAAGCTTGAAATTGTGATTGTGGACCAAAATGAGAATTTTGGAAACCTTAGGGACCATTTCGTCAATTTGAATAAAATTCGGGACTGATTTGGAATTTATGGAAAATTTATAGAATTGAAGATTTAAGCATGTTATGAAAGTTTAAGGATTGAAATGTCAAGGAAGGAATCAAGAGGGACTAAATTCGAAATGAAAGGTTGATTAGGGACTAAATCTAATAAAGTTTGGAAGTTAAAAGAAAATGAACAAGGATGTTAGAATTAAGTGCAAGGTTTAATTGTACATTAATTTAATGTACAAAGGCAATATAGTGACCAAAATGTCACTTTTATAAGTTTAGGGACTAAAAAGGAAATGGTCCAAAATAAATAATTAATTATGGAAATTGTTCAAAAATGGATTTGAACAATTGTCTAATGTCAAAATTAGTCATTAAAGACCCAGGGACTAATTCGGCAATTTGCAAAGTATTTGGGAAAATTTCAAGAAAATTTTTATATTCGAATAGTCATGTTCAAGAATTAAGTTAGCAATGTTAGATTTAAGTCGAATACAAGAATGGTAATATATATATATATTCGATTGATCTTATACAGTTCTAAAAGAGATCGAGGGAGAATCAGTGATAGAAAGAAAGATAAGAACCTCGAGTAAGCTTAGTGAGGCATATTATTCATGGCCCAGGTGAGTGCATTTACATGCTTTAAAATACAAATAGGAAGATTTGCTAATAGTCGACCTTAAATTAAAATGACAATGCATTATTTGTACGAAACCGAACTTGCTGCAAACTTCAGTAGAATATAAGGTAAGTATTTTATTCTGCATAATGGCAGTGCATGTCTATACATGGAATATGGATATTAAAAACAAGATAATACATGATGCATGAAATGTTAATTTATGTTCGCTATGATCAATTATGTTGAAGTATGAGATGTAAAATGTTACTTATATGATGAACTATGTTGACCATGATTTTTTATGATAAGGTATGGAAAATGAAATGTTTATTTATATGATAATTTATGTTGCCATGAATAATTATGATGAATCATGATATATATTTATGTTGATCTATGTTGCTATGAATATATTTATACATGATGAAGCATGTGATATGAATAATTATTTATATGATTGTTCAAGATGATGGATTGATGAAAAGAAGTGCCCAAGTATTATGTATGAGAGTCCATGGTATAGTTGGCATGCCATAGAGTCTTAGCAGCTGCACCCTTATGTTCATGTTATCAAGCAATTATTGTGACTAAATGATTGTGTCACATGCACCCTGGGGATCTAAGCCCACTATGCCCGAGTGCACTGTCGAGGTGCTTTATGTTTATAGGGAGCAAAGAGCGTCCCCGAGTACGTACTCATCTTTACGTTATGTTTGACACTACGGTGTCATATCAAGATGACTCGCGTACCTCGATCTCGTATAGCATACTTTGGGCAATGATAAAAGAATCATATCACATATATGAATCATGTTACGTATATGAAACATGCCATGAATATGAACCATGCTATGTACATGAAATATGTCAAGTATACGAATCATGATACGTATATGAATCATGACATGTATATGAATTACGCTAAGTAAATGAATCATGCCAAGCACATGAATTATGCCATGTATACGAAGTATGACACACACATATATAAGAAATATGCTATGCATATGAATCATGCTATGTATACAAATTATGTTATGTATATAAATTATACAATGCATATGAATTATGTCATGTACACGTATCATGTTATGTATTTGAATGAAAATATATATATATAACTCAAGCCACATATGAAAAATCATGTCATGCAAATGAAATGTGTCATGCATAAGAATCATGTTATATAAATGAGTTATGCTATGAATATGAATCAAGTTACGTATATGAACCATGTCATGTTTATGAATCATGTTATGTATGTGAATCATATTATATATGTTTATCATGTTGCTTATGTGAATCATATCATGTATATGACTCATTTTATGATGATAGAGAATTGGAACCATGATTAAATTAGGAATTTATGACATGCACATAAATATCTAGTGATTATGGAAACCTAGATTGCACTCTCTTAATTTAGGTAGAGAACTTGATATGATATCAAATGATAAGAAATATTTTACTTTATGTTTATTAAATAAGATTATTGCCTCACTAAGTTCGTACTTAGTGTGTATTATTTTACACGTAGGTTCTCCCAAGTAGAATGACAAGGAGTTATTAAATTGGGAAATCAAGTTACATTAGTAATTACGGTACGCACAACTTAAATTATAAGTTTGATGTCTAGTGGGCATGTACATATATGTAGTGGATTTAAAGAGACAAACTGTTTTGTAATTTTAGGTTTATAATATGTTTATGCATTATTACATATGTATGGATATAGAAAATGGTTTACTATAAATAGTTATATTTTCGATATAGTTAAGAAATAGTTTAACCATAGTCGCGTAGAAATTTTAAAATCAAGAAAGGGTCTAGGCAGGGTACATAGTTTTCTCCTTGAATTATATTTTCATTTCAATAACACATTTATAAATTTTATAAAACAATTCAGGGTTAAAACTAGTTGCTATAGACTAACATAGTTTTTAATTTATAACTGAGACAGGGTTAAACTATAAGATAAATTTGGTATAAAAATTTTCAAGTCAAGTTTTCTTAACGAATCTGTAACATCTTTAGTGTATATTCGGTCTACGAGTATACGTTAAGGGTGTTACATTTAATTGGTATCAGAGCTACAAGTTTAGCCGATTCTGGAGGCTAAATCAAGTTCAATGTGATTTAATGTTAAGTACATGCCCCTAGGATGTCATGTTATTGATGTACTACTGTGTAACTTGATTATGCTCCTCAAAAACATGAATAAGTTTTAGTAGAAATAGATAATGTTAAGTACTGATGGACTGCGATAAAAGTTTAATTATGGGAATCAAGAGAAAGATGTTTAAAGCCAAGTATGTTGGCAGCTAGTTAAAAGAAAAATGTTGCAGCAGTCCTAGGTTTGAATAAGGTACTCGTACTGTTTATAAGTACGAGTTAGATTTTAATAGACTGAGTCGGTACGCAGTTAAATGGATATCGATCGAAAGGTTTTGATGGGAATGGTTTATAGAGAAGCTTTGTTCCAAGGCCCAAGAAGATTCTTTTGGGCATGAATTTATCAAATTTTCAAGAGGCTATGAATAAAGTAAAGACTATGGAAAGAACATGTGCTTATTTCTTTGATTGGGCTTATTATAAATACAAGAAATTAAGTTCCTGGCAGATTTAATGGAACTTTCATTCCATGAATTTGAAGTCATTCTTGGAATGGATTGGTTATTTGCGTACGATGTAGATGTAAAATGTAAGAAGAAATGTTGATACTTCAGGGACCCAATGGTTCTAAAGTAATCTTGATGGGAGAAAGAATTGATTGTTTAGAGCTAGCAATCTCTGCAGCAACAGCTCAAAAGCTGTTATATAATGGATGTGAAGCATGTATGGTTTATGTGGTGGATACTCAAAAGTCTTTTAAGTAGATTAAAGATATCCCGACTGTAAAGGAGTTTTCTGTCAAATTTCTGGACGAACTATCAGGGTTACCTCCGGATAGGGAAATACAGTTTGGGATTGATGTTTATCCCGAAACTGAACTGATATCAATGGCACCGTATAGAATGGCACCTATAGAGTTAAGGGAATTAAAGGCTCAATTACTAGAATCGCTAAACTGGGGTTACATTCGACCGAGTGTATCACCATGAGGTGCTCCAGTATTATTTGAGAAGAAGAATGATGGTTCCCTACGATTATGTCTAGATTATCGGTAGTTGAATAAAGTAACCATTAAGAACAAGTATCCTCTACCAAAGATTGAAGATCTATTTGACCAGCTTAGAGGTGCAACGGTTTTCTCAAAGATAGATCTTTAATCGAGGTATTACCAGCTTAAAGTTAAAGAAGAAAATGTACCAAAGACAACATTTAGAACTCGTTATGGACATTACGAGTTTCTGGTGATGCCTTTTGGAATGCCACTGCTGCATTTATGGATCTGATGAATAGGGTATTCTAACCCTATCTGGATCAGTTTGCCGTTGTTTTTATAGATGACATTCTGGTATACTCGAAGACAGAAGCTTAGTGTAATCATCATCTTCGAGTGGTGTTGCAAACTTTAAGGGAAAAGCAACTTTATACCATATTTTCCAAATGCGAGTTCTGGTTGTCAAAAGTAACTTTCTTTAGACATGTAGTGTCACATTTACACGAATTATAGAAGTTTAAAATACCTGATGATGTAAAAGGATCTGAATCTGCGACAACGAAGGTGGGCTGAATTTTTAAAGGATCATGATGTGGTTATAGATTACCACCCTGAAAAGGCTAATGTAGTCGCAGACGTTCTTAGCCGGAAGACATTTCCGCTCGGTGCATAATGAATGCACAATTGCTATTGGAACGAGATGGTTTCTTGATAGCAGAATTTCAATTAAAGCCAACTTTATTAGGTTAAATCAATGATTTACAGTCTACAGATGACGAATGTCTCGAGAGGAGGAGACAAGCTGATGCATAAGAAGTACAAGATTATGAGATTAAGTCTAATGGTTGTCTATATAATGAAGGAAGTAATAAAATGTCTCAAGATTTGAAGACCTAATATTGGTGGCCAGGTATGAAAAGAGCAATCCCGAAATTCACAACAAAGTGCGTAATATGTCAACAAGTCATAGCTGAACATCAAGTGACTTCTAGATTGCTCCAATCTATCTCTATTCCTCAATGAAAATGGGAGCGAGTAACAATGGCTTTTATATCTGGATAAATCTGCATAACTTTATGTTCGAGAGATAGTAAGACTACATGGTGCTCCGGTATCAATAATATCAGACAGAGACTTAAGGTTTACTTCGAGATTTTGGGATGTGTTACATGAAGCATTGGGTACACAATTAAATTTTAGTATAGTCTTTCATCCACAAACAGATGGACAATCTAAAAGGGGTATATAGATTTTAGAAGATATGCTACGAGCTTGTATAATTGAGTTTGTGGGACCATGGAAGAGTACTTGACTTTAGCTGAATTTGCATACAACAATAGTTATCAAGCAAGTATTAAGATGACACTTTTGAAGCATTATATGGAAGAAAATGCCAAACTCCTCTTAATTGGTTCGAATTACAAGATCGAAATGTTCAGAATGACTTAAACATTGGAGGAGTTGACTTAACACAAGACATGGAAGATAAGGTAAGGATTATTCAGCATAATCACCAGACTGCAGCAGATCGACATAAAGCTTATGCGGATAAAAAAAAGAAAGGATATTGAGTATGAAGTTGGAGAAAAAGTATTCCTAAAGGTTTCTCCTTGGAAGAAAATATTAAGGTTTGGGCGGAAAGGAAAGCTCGGTCCCAGATTTATTGGACCATACGAGATTTTGAAAAAAGAGTGGGACCAGTGGCTTATCAATTGGCCTTGCCTCCAGATATGAGTAAGATACATGACGTGTTTCTCGTGTCCATGCTACGGAGGTATCGATCAGATCCTTCACATGTGATTTCTCCTAAGAAAATCGAGTTGCAACTGAATCTGACTTATGAAGAATAACCAGTCAAAATCCTAGCATATGGAGTTAAAGAATTAAGAAATAAGAAAATTTCATTGGTTAAAGTTCTTTGGAGGAACCATAAAGTTGAGGAAGCCACTTGGGAAACCAAGGAAAGAATGAAAAAGCAGTATCAAAACTTGTTTAAAAAGAGTATACGTTGAAAATTTATCCTCGAATTTTCTTAAGGGGAAGAAATTGCAATATCCCAATTTTTGGGACTAGTGACCAAATTGAAATTTTTGAAAGTTTAGGGGGTAAAAGTGTGAACTTGGAAAAGTTCAGGGACCAGTGTATAATTTTCAAAAGTTATGTAAGTTAACCCCGTAAATGAATAGTTCACCCCCAAGAATGGCATTTCCGTATTACTTGGATTTTTCGTACTAGGCTTGTATTATTAACATTTTTGGATCGAATAAAAATGTTAAGCGTGCTCAAGCCAGAGTAATTTATGATGGGTGACCTTCTAGGAATGTTTTATATTCATTATTTTGACTGATAAAAAGGACTCATTTTAAGTAAAAAATATTCGAAATGGATTGTGGAGGTAAGATTTTTAAGAAGAAATGTATCCAATAAAATTTCCCGAAAATTTTCGGTATATCGGATCGATCTGAAATTTTGAAGACGGTTCCAAGAAATTATGGAAAAGTAATAAAGTAATATTTTATGAATATTTTATTACATTTAGTTGGATTCTAACTAGATATATTTATAATATGATGAAATGGTTATAAAAAGTTTGTAGAAAGAAATTTGGAAATCGTATTGACAGAAATTTGAATATTTGGATCGAATAAATATCATAAATAAATTTAAGATATTTTTGGGAGATGACCGGTTGGATTGGAACCAATTTGGTTCAATTTTAATGGGATGGCAATTTTCAAGACTAGTTGTAAAATAAAGTTTAGTTGGAGGGCAAATTGGACATTTGCTATGGATGGCATTTTTGAAATATTTTACAAATTTGAGGGTAGTTTTAAAATTTTAAAAACATATGGATAAATCATGGCCATTGATTTTTATAAGATGGAATCATGGCTATTAGACCAAAGGAGCAAGAAAGTAAATTCATTAATTAAATGAATTTAATATTCATTTAATTGGACAAGTAGATTAACAAAATTAAAAGATGAAATAAAACATTTCTTTGCCTATAATCAAGGCTGCCTAAAGTTCAAAGAAGGAGAAGAAAGGATTTTGCAATTTTTCAAGCCAAATTTGAAGGAAAACAAGATTAGTTTCAAGTAAACCTCAATTAGGTAATTTGTTCTACACTTCAATCTCTTTATTTTGATAGTATTTTTGCATAAAAGTTTAAGTATAAGTTATGTCTTGAATGAAGATTGATGATGGAAGTTGAAGTTTATGATGTAATTAGAATGGTAGATGGTAGAAATGATGATTTTGATATGGAATTAAGGTTGATTTTGGATGAAATTCATGTTAGAAGATATAAACCCTAACCATAAAATTTGGAGGTTTTGATTACGAGGCTAAAATTAGGATGATATTAGTTGATTATGTTGTTGGAAGCCTAATTGTGATGTTAGATTGAATAATTTCCCAACTTGTGAATTTAGGGACTATTTCGAAAATCATGGAAAATTGGGGAATTATTGAAAATTTTATTTAAGCATTGGAAACATTGAATTATGATGAAAGAAGCTTGAAATTGTGATTAGGGACCAAAATGAGAATTTTGGAAACCTTAGGGACCATTTTAGGAATTTGAATAAAATTAGGGACTGATTTAGAATTTATGTAAAATTTATAGAATTGAAGATTTAAGCATGTTATGAAAGTTTAAGGATTGAAATGTCAAGGAAGGAATCAAGAGGAACTAAATTCGAAATGAAAGGTTGATTAGGGACTAAATCGAATAAAGTTTGGAAGTTAAAGGAAAATGAACAAGGATGTTAGAATTAAGTGAAAGGTTTAATTGTACATTAATTTAATGTACAAAGGCAATATAGTGACCAAAATGTCACTTTTATAAGTTTGGGGACTAAAAAAGAAATATTCGAAAATAATTAATTAATTATGGAAATTGTTCAAAAATGGATTTGAACAATTGTCTAATGTCCAAATTAGTCACTAAAGACCCAGGGATTAGTTCGGCAATTTGCAAAGTATTTGGGAAAATTTCCAAAAAAAAAATTATATTCAGATAGTCATGTTCAAGAATTAAGTTAGCAATGTTAGATTTAAGTCGAATACGATAATGGTAATATATATATATATTCGATTGATCTTATACAGTTCTAAAAGAGATCGAAGGAGAATCAGTGATAGAAAGAAAGATAAGAACCTTGAGTAAGCTTAGTGAGGAATACTATTAATGGCCAGGTGAGTGTATTTACATGCTTTAAAATACAAATAGGAAGATTTGCTAATAGTCGACCTTAAATTAAAATGATAATGCATTATTTGTACGAAACCGAACTTGCTGCAAGCTTCAGTAGAATATGAGGTAAGGATTTTATTATGCATAATGGCAATGCATGTCTATACATGGAATATGGATATTAAAAGCAAGATAATACATGATGCCTGAAATGTTAATTTATGTTCGCTATGATCAATTATGTTGAAGTATGAGATGTAAAATGTTACTTATATGATGAACTATGTTGACCATGATTATTTATGATAAGGTATGGAATATGAAATGTTTATTTATATGATAATTTATGCTGCCATGAATAATTATGATGAAACATGAATCCAGATATGTATTTATGTTGATCTATGTTGCTATGAATATATTTATACATGATGAAGCATGTGATATGAATAGTTATTTATATGATTGTTCAAGATGATGGATTGATGAAAAGAAGCACCCAAGTATTCTGTATGAGAGTTCATGGTATAGTTGGCATGCCATAGAGTCTTAGCAGCTGCACCCTTATGTTCATGTTATCAAGCAGTTATTGTGACTAAATGATTGTGTCACATGCACCCTTGGGATCTAAGCCCACTGTGCCTAAGTGCACTGTCGAGGTGCCGCACCCTGGGGATCTAAGCCCACTGTGCCCAAGTGCATTGTTGAGGTACTTTATGTTTATGGGGAGCAAAGAGCGTCCCCGAGTACGTACTCATCTTTACGTTATGTTTGACACTACGGTGTCATATCAATATGACTCGCGTACCTCGATCTCATATAGCAGACTTTGGACAATGATAAAAGAATCATATCACATATATGAATCATGTTACGTATATGAAACATGTCATGAATATGAACCATGCTATGTACATGAAATATGTCAAGTATACGAATCATGCCACGTATATGAATCATGAAATGTATATGAATTACGCTAAGTAAATGAATCAGGCCAAGCACATGAATTATGCCATGTATACGATGTATGACACATATATAAGAAATATGCTATGCATATGAATCATTCTATGTATAAAAATTATGTTATGTATATGAATTATACCATGCATATGAATTATGTCATGTACACGTATCATGTTATGTATTTGAATGAAAATATATATATAACTCAAGCCACATATGAAAAATCATGTCATGCAAATGAAATGTGCCATGCATAAGAATCATGTTATATAAATGAGTCATGCTATGAATATGAATCATGTTATGTATGTGAATCATATTATATATGTTTATCATGTTGCTTATGTGAATCATATCATGTATATGACTCATTTTATGATGATAGAGAATTGGAACCATGATTAAATTAGGAATTTATGACATGCACATAAATATCTAGTGATTATGGAAACCTAGATAGTCTCTCTTAATTTAGGTAGATAACTTGTTATGATATCAAATGATAAGAAATATTTTACTTTATGTTTATTAAATAAGATTATTGCCTCACTAAGTTCTTACTTAGCGTGTATTATTTTACACGTAGGTTCTCCCAAGTAGAATGACAAGGAGTTATTAAATTGGGAAATCAAGTTACATTGGTAATTACGACACGTACAACTTAAATTATAAGTTCGATGTCTAGTGGGCATGTACACATATGTAGTGGATTTAAAGAGACAAATTGTTTTGTAATTTTAAGTTTATAATATGTTTATGCACTATTACATATGTATGGATATAGAAAATAGTTTACTATAAATAGTTATATTTTTGATATAGTTAAGAAATAGTTTAACCCTAGTCGCGTGGAAATTTTAAAATCAAGAAAGGGTCTAGGCAGGGTACATAGTTTCCTCTCTGAATTATATTTTTATTTCAATAACACATTTATAAATTTTATAAAACAATTCAGGGTTAAAACTAGCTGCTATAGACTAACGTAGTTTTTAATTTATAATCGAGACAGGGTTAAACTATAAGATAAAGTTTGTATAAAAAAATTCAAGTCAAGTTTTCTTAACGAATCTGTAGATATTTAAAGTGAAGTTTTTCAAAATCCAAGAATGGAAGATATGTTACCCTCTATTGCATGGCCTTGGTAAAGTTTGAAATTGTTTATCGTAGTGTAATTTCTTCAATGTTTCGAGCATGAGAGCCCTCACCACTTTCTCCTTTTCTCGATCTCTTTTTAGGAGGTGGCATATCGAATCCGAAAATAATTTAAGGCACAACACAAATGTATGCATAAATCATCAAATTCAATCCAATATGTAATCCAAAATTTAAGGTATTAATGAAAAACTATACAATATAATTTTAGAAAGATTTTGGTAAAAAGAAACCTGGAAAAATAGATTTAAAAATATATGATATATTTTTATATTCGAATAAAAAATTTCAGATTTTGAAAGAATTTTTGCAAAAACTTTAACACTGATACTATATGTATACTTTTTGTACAAAAATTAGTTAAAATAATACACGAAACTAAACGAAGAAATAAAAAGAAAGAGTTTATACCTTGATTTGAGGAAATTGGAAGAATGAATGGATGGATGATAACGCACCAGTTTGATGAGAGATCTTAGACTTGGTTTGTTGAACAAAAACCCTCAAAATTTTGTGTGAAAAACAAGAGGATTTGATGGGTATTTATACTTGAAAAGCTAGGGTTTCGGATGAATAAGGGTTTAAAAGTTTGATTTAAAGTTGGATACTCATTAAAGACTCATTTAAAGAATCTGTGGCCGTGCTCGTATCGGTACATGAAAAGCTGTATTGAAACACAGTCAATGCCCATATCGAAATGTTTTTAGTCATTTCGATACCAATTGCCATATATGATTGATGGTTTAAAGCCCGTATCGAAACGTGTATGCTTGTTTCGATACACTTGGGCAGATGAATACATTTATGGGAAATGCTCAAGCAGGCCGTATTGATACGACTTCACTCGTATCTGTACCAAAGTGCTAGAAAATGCATTTTTGGCCACATTGAGTTTAAAAACTCAATTTTAATCGATCTTGTATGCATGCCAATGATATATTAACAACATGAAGCTTAAGAATAGAGACAAGCTCCCCCTAACTAAAGGCATAGACGCATCAAGAGGCAAAATTACATAAACATGGCAATCAAATCAATTCAAGCAAAGTTTTGGCCTTTTGGAACTCTAAAGGGTCAAGGAAGGCTTGTTAAACCTAACTCTCTCCTAAGGGTCCAAAAACGTTCTTTATCTAAAGGTTTGGTAAATATATTCGCTAATTGGTTTAAGGTATCGACATACTCTAGAACTACATCATTTTTCAAGACACGATCTCTGATGAAATGATGTCTTATTTCTATGTGTTTGGTTCTAGAATGTTGGATGGGATTCTTAGTGAGACAAATGGCACTAGTGTTGTCACACTTAAAGGGTATCGTATCTACTTCAACACCATATTCTAAGAGTTGTTGCTTCATCTAAAGGACTTGAGCACAACAACTCCATAAGGATATGTACTCTGCTTCGGTGGTAGATAAGGCTACGCTATTTTGTTTCTTAGAGAACCAAGATATGAGCATACTATCTAGGAATTGGCATGTTCCGGAGGTACTTTTACTATCTAACTTACATCCCCATAATCCGCATTTGCGAAGGCATGAAGATCAAATGAGGAATCTCTAGGATACAAAAGACCTAAACTAGGTGTATCTCTAAGGTATCTACAGATTCTCTTAATGGCTACTAGGTGCGATTCTCTAGGGCTAGCTTGAAACCTAGCACACAAGCAAACACTAAACATGATATCGGGTCTACTTGCGGTAAGGTAAAGCAAAGAGCCAATCATTGAACGATAAAGCTTAGAATCAACACACTTACCTCCTTCATCTTTGTCAAGCTTAATAGATGAGCTCATTGGAGTGGCTTGAGGCTTTACGTTCTCCAAACCAAACTTCTTGAGCATATCGTTGATGTACTTAGCTTGATTGATGAAGGTTCCATCCTTCCTTTGCTTGATTTGGAGCCTCAAGAAAAATGAAAGCTCCCACATCATGCTCATCTCAAATTCACCTTGCATTAGCTTAGAAAATTCTTGTCAATAAAACTCATTAGTAGAACCAAAAATAATATCATCAACGTAAATTTGAACTACTAAGATGTCATTGCCATATCTTTTAATAAAAAGTGTAGTATCCACCTTGCCTTTTTCAAAACCTTTTTTAATTAAAAAGTTTGAAAGCCTTTCATACCAAGCTCTAGAAGCTTATTTTAAACCATATAAAGCTTTGGTGAGTTTGAAAACATAATTTGGAAATTTTGAATCTTCAAAACCTAGTGGTTGTTCTACATACATTTCTTCATTTATAAAACCGTTTAGAAAAGCACTTTTTACATCCATTTGAAAAAGCTTGAAAGCATGAAAGCATGCAAATGGAAGAAGCATCCTAGTAGCTTCTATCCTAGCCACGGGTGCATATGTTTCATCGAAATCTATTCCCTCTTCTTGAGTGCAACCTTAAGTAACAAGTCTAGCCTTGTTTCTCACTATGTTACCACTCTCATCTAGTTTGTTTCTAAAGACCCATTTAGTTCCTATTGTAGATTGATTACTAGGCCTATCAACTAATGTCCATACTTTACTTCTCTCAAATTGATTAAGCTATTCTTGCATAGACAATATCCAAAAATCATCTTTTAATGCTTCTTTGATATTCTTAGGCTCAGTGAATGAAATAAATGCAACATTATTCATAAGTTTGAGAGAGGATCTAGTGGTTACCCCTTTGGATGGATCACCCAAAATTTCACCACCTTTGACATGGTTGAACTCCCTTGGGTAGGTGACCTCCTTTTCCTCAAGAGTCATGTACTTCAAGGCTTCAAGCGGTGGATCTTGTGGTTCCTCTTCTTTGCATGAAATTTCATCCACCTTTGATGTTTGTCCTCCATCAATGGCTTCAATGATCCCTACATCATCATCATCACAAGAACCCTTCCTCGGAAGAAGGTTATCATTGAAAACAACATGTATAGACTTTTCTACAACCAAAGTTCTTTTATTAAATACTCGATAGGCTTTAGAGTTTAAAGAGTAACCTAGAAAAATAGCTTCATCACTTTTGGCATCAAATTTACCTAAATTATCTTTCCATTGTTTAAAACAAAACATTTACAACTAAAAGAGTGTAAATAGCTAATGTTAGGCTTTTTGGATTTTAAAATATCATAAGATGTTTTCTTCAAAATAGGCCTAATCATTACTCTATTAATTTTATAGCAAGTCGTATTAGTGGCTTCCGCCCAAAAATATTTAGGTAAATTATTTTCACAAAGTATGGTTCTAGCCATTTCTTCTAAAGTTCTATTTTTCCTCTCAACTACCCCATTTTGTTGAGGAGTACGAGGAGCCGAAAAATTGTGGCTAATACCATTTTCATTACAAAAATCTTCAAAACCCATATTTTGAAATTCATTTTCATGATCACTTCTAACATGTGAAATTTTAAGATCAAGATCATTTTTGGTGATTTTTGAAAATTTGATTAATTTTTCTAAAGCGTCATCCTTAGTAGTTAAGAAGAGAACCCAAGTGTATCTAGAATAGTCATCTACTAACACGTATGCATATGACTTACCACCCAAGCTCATAGTCCTAATTGGCCCAAAGAGATCCATATGGATCAATTGCAAACATCTATTAGTAGAAATATCATTAATTGATTTAAATGAGGTTCTTTGTTGTTTACCCTTAGCACATGCATCAAAAATTTTATCATTAGAAAAATTTAGCTTAGGTAAACCTCTTACTAGATTTAGGGAAACCAATTTCTCTAAAACACTAATGCTAGCATGTCCTAGTTTCCTATGTCATAACCATGTATCATGTTCATTATGTGCCACAAAGCATGTATTGGATGTATGTATGTCATCTAGATGCACCATGTAGATATTACATATGCAATGACCTATGAGCATTATCTTATTAGTTTTAATGTTCATGATTTTACACCCATTAACATCAAATAGAACATTAAAACCCTTATCACAAAATTGAATAATGCTCAACAAGTTATGTTTAAGACCGTTTACACCATGTATTGATTCTAAGCTATCGTCCCGGTCCAATTATGAAAACGGTATGAATCTCTAGCATATAAATGCAACAATAAAAATAGTTAGGCTAGCCAGAAGCAAGAATCCAAGACACTCAAGTTTTAAAACAAAATTTCTTTTTACTAATAGTAATATGGCAATAAGTACCCCAATTCTCTCCCCTACACAACGCATGTTAACCAAAACAACATGTTATCAATCACCATGCGTAACACCCAATCAATCAACGATCAAGTCATGGCATACGCAACCACCGTGCACAGTAAACATCAAGGAATCACATAAAAAATATCATAAAAACCATCTTACCACCCAATTTATCATAAACCTGGCTTTGATACCAATAAATGTAAACCCCTTGAACCGGACCCGGTCTTGTACAAGACTGAACCGTACGAGCTATACTAGGTTTATCGAAGAAAACCTAGAAAGGTTTACCTCGATAAATGACCATTTTTTCTTTTATCTTATCTAGATGCAATATTATAACCTATGGTGAGTGATAAGGCAGCCGGTGAAAACTCAACTCATTGGGTGTTGGGTCAACATCTAATTGCAATTCTAGAAAATTAGAGGTATTTCTACCATTTTAAGCTTACCAATCTTTAATTAGGTCCATTTAAAGCATATATGTGAAATTTCGTCTCAAACCAAGCTCATTTGCATCATCAACTAAACATTGCCAATTTTTAGGGACCAAAATATAAATCTGTAAGACTATAAGGACTTACTTAAAATTTGATTTACCAATCCTCAATTAGTCATCTTCTATGGATACATATCAATTTTCAGCTTAAAATGATCATCCAAACCCATCCAATTGCATACCTAACAACCAGGGACCAAAATATAACTTTAGAAACTATTTTTCAACATAACGGGTGAGTCCCCACGAAAGGTATCAAAACCTCTCTATATGGTTTCAAAACCTGGGTTCCAGTAGCCAACATAATGGATGAGTCCCCACCAAAGACCACTACGATGAAAGAGCGTAGGCATTACGGCAACAAAGGAAGTTCTATAGGCATGATTTCTACCCAACATGCTTACATTTCCCCAAAAGCCCCCAAATCAAAGCTTAGTCTAACATCAAAACTATTTACGAGTCCAAATAGGCAATATAAACTTGCTACATAACTAGGGAGTTTAAACACGTATTCCCAAAACATATAGGTACTCTCTCATTGCTACTTATTACTATTTAGTAATCGTAAAACCATACTTGAGCGTTGATACGCCTCTTGGAATTTCCCCTTGCTTTCTTGCTGCCTCACTCAAGCTATTTCTCTGCACTGATGGAAAAGAGAGCGTAAGCATAAATGCCTAGTGAGGGTCGCTCGATTAAAAACCAACAACAATGCATTTTAAAACCATTTCACAAGTGTAAACCATCTTTCATCATAATCAAATATATATCTTGCTTTAAAACCCTTTTAAAGCAAAATCATCAATCATTTAAAACATGTATCATAAATCTCATGCATTAACCATAAAGCAAATGTCAAGCCAAAGATTCTCATGCTTGTTTCTCATAAAGCATATCGCATAATAAAATCTCATGTATAAATCTCATTATACAAAACCATTTACAAATCATGATACATGTAATCTCATATATTGGCATTCAAGTGGCTCAGATGGAACTACCCCCATCCTTGGATAGCACTACCCCTATCCATTCATGTCCAGATATGCGGATTCCTTGATGGCACTACCCCCCATCAAGTCTCATGGTGAAACTATCGTCACCATAATCTCACTTCGGCCGGGATGGCACTACCCCCGTTACCCGTAGGTGATAGCACTACCCCTATCACTTTATAATAGCACTACCCCTATCACTTCACAATAGCACTACCCCTATTATGTAACTGAAGAATTTGTCTCATGCACGAATTTTGTATTTTAAGTGCAATTTAATCCTATTAGTCGACCAATTATATCCGACAATAATATAAATCTCATCACCTGCCAATATACACATAAAAATCATGTTACCTTATTGTTTTTCAATGCATAGACACAAACCATATCTCATACCATTTCAAAAGCATGAACAATGCATAGCATTTTCTCAACAATATATAATCTCTTTAAAATCATAAATAAATCTCATGGGATCACATGAATCATCTCACAATTCAAAAAACATGCATAAATAGTAGGTGACAAATCTATTTCCAAAACATGAGCATGATTAACAAAAACAATGGGAAAATCGAAATACCGAGGCGAAATCTTCCATAATTACTTCTGAGCATAGATTAGTGTTTCAAGCTCAGTCTAAACCCCCAAAATATTTCTTTCAGACCTTTGAAAGCATTTAAATCCATTTCCACTCACCGACAATGCTTCGCTTGTTTTGCCGAAGCAATCTCAAGCCTCCAAATCAACCGAGACTTCTTCCAACGTTGCCGGATCAACCTCCCCTACTTCTAACCAAAACAAAATAGAGAATTAATGCACATTCTTGCAGCAAAACCTCCAGCAACTTAACTCCACAACTCACTCTAACAAAAACCCAACAAACGGCATCCGAAATCAACCGAAAACATCGGTGAATCCTTTTTAAACAATCTACAACCATTATCCAGCGAGATTAACCTTTAAACAACACCAAAAAACATCTAAAAACATCCCCTCAATATCCTTTTACCACCAGAAACCATTAAACAACACAAACAAGCCACAATCTCAAATATTTCAACCTAGAAATCTAGCAATTCACCTAGTTTCGGGATTACAACGTTAAAACCCACTTTACCACATTATTAATCATCAAGATTATGATTAAAATCAATTCAAAACCCAAAAATAACAATCCAAAATGAATCTCAACCATTTTCATCAATTAAACCTCAATCAAAGCTTAATTAAAGCAAGATATCATCCTCTTTAACTTAAATAAATTTAGAAAACAAATTGCAAGAGTCAAGAACTTGGGAATTTCAATAAAGAACCTTTTTAGAGGAGAATTTAGAAGATCACCTCTAACACAAGCTTTTCCCTTGTTTGGCAAAGATTCGGATGAAAACCTTCAAGAAATACAATACTAGTTGATGTAGAAATGCAAGGATCAATTTAAGAAACCAAAAAAGAAATCAAATCAATTGATTTCTCATCATTTTAGTGAAAGAATTTCATTTTGGCAAGTGAGAAAGTAGAGAAAAAAGAGATGAGAAAATAGAAAGTTACGTAAGAAATGTTTAAGCCTTTTTGGAAATTCCTTTTATTAAAGCATTTAATAAATTATTTTAATAAACCTTTAAAAAATACCAAAATAAGGGAAAAGGCTGAAAACAACTTGGTGTAATAGCTCCCTAAAGATTCTAAGCCTTGACTCCTTTTAATTTAGTCATCAAAATACAGTTTACAATCTTTACGATTTAGTCACCTTTCTCAAAATGCCATTTAAAACAAATCCATTTTGTCAAATTGAACCCCCCAAAACTTTAAAAACATCACTTCAGGATTTTAGAATATTTTTCCATATTTTATCTCACTCAAAAACCTTTTATTTCAAATTATTCTTGAAACTAGTCTAAACCGCTTAAACTCGGTTCATTGGAACCGTTTAGCCAACCCGGCTAACTTCTAAGCCCAAAATCGGGGCGTTACATTTACTAAGAGAGCTCTTCCTAGTATTTTTCTTGGTTATTTCTCTAGAATGAAAGGTTATTAGGTTTATATTTTAAAAACATAAATCTATAGTTGTTTCTCAGGACATGGTATTCTATGAAAATATTTCATTCTATTTCAAAATTTGGTTCTTTAATTGATCATTTTCCTGGTATCTCACTGCCTCTTGTTTTGAATGATGTTGTTCATATGCATACTCAAGCCACAGTTCAAAATGAACAAATTGAGGATAATATTCTCCAACAAGCTCATTTAAATGATGGTTCTTTTAACCATGGTATTACTCAGTTTTTAATAATATTAATGATATACACACTAATAGTAATGATGCAGATCAATTTTTTTGAAGAAATTACTACAGGACAAAATGATCTTGTTGATCCTATTGAAACCCATGATCCAGTTGAGCCTATTAAGCAACATGATGACCCTGTTGAATTTGTTGAAAAACCTGTTGAGCAAACTGTTGTGCATCCTCCCAGAAGATCAAATAGAGTTGTTCAACATCCTACAAATTTGAAGCTTGTGCATCCTGTTGAACAACATGTTGTGCATCATGTTGAGCAACCTGATGTGCATGTTCTCAGAAGATCAAATAGAGTTGTTCAATGCCCTACATATTTTGTAACGCCCCGATTTTGGGATTAGAAGTTAGCCGGGTTAGGCTAGCTAGCTCGTTGAGTTGGTTTCGACAATTTAGGCTAGTTTTGGGAAATTTTGATATAAATAGTTTTTGAGTAAAATTAAATATGGGAAAATATTTTAAAATCCTTATTTATTATATAAGTGATTTTAGTGGAATCAATTTTGGAAAATATATTTTGGAAGGTTGACATTTTGGGACTAGTGGCCAAAATGTAAAATACGTAAAACTGTTTTTAGTGACAAAATTGTAAGAGATCAAGGCTTAGAATCTTTAGGGAGCTTTGACCAAGAGTCTAATTCAGACTTTTCCTTTTTATTGGTTGGTTTTAAATGATTTTAATAAATAAATAATTGGAGGGAATTAATCAACTAATTTATTTTCTCAAAATACATTTTACGTAACTACTTTCTTTTCTCATTTACTTTTTCTCAAATTCTCTCCAGCCAAAAAACCATTTTCTCTTCAAAGATTTAAGGTAAATATCTGATTTGATTTGTCTTTTTGATATTAAATGATTCTTTAATGTTTTCTTAACAGAACCTTGTTGTTAAACCTTATTTTCTCATGTAAATCTTTGCAATTGAAGGAAAAGTTAGCATTAGAGGTAAGGTTTCGTTCTTTCCCTCTAATAACATGTTCTTTATTGAAATTCCCAAGTTCTTGGTCTCTTATGCTGGTTTTCTAATGGGTTTTGGTAATATGTTTATGGAAAATTGGTTTAACTAAATCAACGGATCTTTGCTTTTGATTGGTTTTTCTGGGTTTATAATGAGATAATATGATGATTGAGATGTTGATTTAAGTGATTTTGATAATAGAATCCCGGAACCAGGTAAATTGTTAGGTTTGGTTGTTGATATATTTGGGTTGGTGGCTTGTTTATAGGGTTAATTGATTGCTGATGGTTCTTAAACATTAATGAGATGTTTTTGGATGTAAATTGATTTTGTTTAAGTGTAAATCTCACTGGGTAATAGTTGGAAATGTTTTGGAAAGGTTTTGCCAATGTTTTTGGTTGTTTTTGTTATGCGAAAGCTTGGTTGTTGAGGGAGGAAAGTGTTGTTGTGTGTTGTTGGGGATTTTGATGCAAAAGAACGCATTAATCATCTATTTTGTTTTGGTTAGAAACAGGGGATGATGATCCGATAGCTTCAGAAGGTGTTGCAGAGGATCCAGAAGCTTGATTTCGCCTCGGCAAGCAAAGCGAGGTTTAGTTGGTGAGTGGCACTGGTTTACAGCTTTTCTAAGGTTTAAAAGGAATATTTTAGGGGTTTAGATTAAGTTTGAAATGCTAATCTAAGCTCAAAAGTAAGTATGAAATGTTTCATTCTTGATTCTCGTCTTTTCCCATGGTTTTAATTATTCATGCCCATGATTTGAAGTTGGATTTGTTACCTACTATTTTGCGTGTTTTTTTGAATTGAGAAATGATTCATGTGATCCCATGAAATTGATTTATGGTTTTCAAGAGGTTGCATCTTGATGAGAAAATGTTATGCATTGATTTATAATTTAAAATGGGATATGCTATGGTTTATGTTGATGCATTGGAAAATAGTAGGTTAACATGATTTTAAAGTATATATTGGTAAGTGATGATGCTTATTGTAATCAGATATAATTGGTCGACCAATAGGATAAGAGCGCACTATAAAAATGTAGCAAAATTTGTATGTGCGTGTGTCCTCCGGCTCCACATTAGCGTAGCAACTATTGTGTTGAGGATAATCGAAGTGTATTGTGGTGAGAGCAGCAAGCACCACGGGATCTAAGTCATGGTGAGTGCAGCAAGCACCACGAGATCCACCTTATGGAGAGAGCAGCAAGCTCCATCAATGAGTATCTGCATATCCGATGTGTTTATTATGGAGAGTGCAGCAAGCTCCATGTGTATAGGGATGGCGAAGCAACCATCCAGGTCACTTGAATGCCAACATATGAGATTACATGTATCATGGTTTTGAAATAAAATTGTATATGAGATTTATACATGAGACTATATCTTGATATATGTTTTGAATGCTTAAGAATGTGAAGCTTGCATTGAGATTTGCTTTGGTTTAAAGCATGAAGTTTCATGATACATGTGTAAAGAGTTTAATGGTTTTGCTTTAATGGGTTTTAAAGTATGAGTTTTGTTAAGAGCATGATGGGAAAATGGTTTGATAAGAAAATGATTTTCAATAGTACATTGTTATGGTTTTGTTTTTAGCATCCCTCACTAAGCATATAGCTTACGCTCTCTTTTCTTAACAATGCAAAAAAGTAGTTTGTTCGGGCTGTAAGGAAGCAAGAGAAGTGGTTCATTCGACACTCTAAGCTCAAGTATGGTTTTAGCATTTCAATAGTAATGGGATTGGCAATGGGTGGATACCTTGATGTTTTGGGAGTGTATGTTTGATGGAACTCCCTGGTGTGGCAAGTTTGTTTTGCCTTATTGAGATTGTAAATGACCTATTATGTTTGGTTTATGCATTGCTATGGTGTGTGGTCTTTCATTTGAAGTGGTTTTAGGAAGCATGCCTATAGATTTCTCTATGATGATTGATGCCATGGTTTGTTGATGTTACTATTGCTTTTGGCTAAGGTTTGATTCCTAAATATGTTGCCTTTGTGTTAGAAGCATGCCTAGGGGTTTATAATTGGTTTACGAATTGTTAGTCGAGCAAAAAGTGACATTTTGTGCCCAAGCGTATTGATACTTGGGCTACCGTATCGATACGGTTAAGCTAAAAAAGGCTAGGCATATTAATATAGTAAGTACCGTATTGATACGGTGAAACAAGAAATTGGCTAAGCGTAACGATACTCGGGACCGTATCGATACGGTTTTGAGCTACTGGAATTTGGTTTTTGTAATTACAAAGGATCGTATCGATATTGTGCTTGGGCGTATCGATACCCTGTTATTTAAAGTGGTTAATTGAGATCTTCTGAAGTTTTGAATCTTTGTGTTATAGTCCCTGATTATTGGGAGGTGCAATTCAATGAGTTTGAATGGCTAAAATGAGTTGAAAATTTATGTGGTGGATCGAAACCTAACTAACTAAAAGATGATAGCTTCAATTTCGAGTTAAGTCCTTGTTTAGTGATAGTTTTACAAAATGGACCCTAAACGCTATTTAGGGCAATCAGATGTCAATTTGATGCCCGATCGAGTTAAGATTTTGTCCGCTGATTTCTCCTACGTTTAGGTTAACTAAGTTGCATTTAGAAAAAGATAAAATTAAAAAAGGGTTGTTTACTGAAGTGAAACTTTCAGGTTTTACTCTAATATTCCCCGTGTGACTCGCTTGATTCAGTCTTGCGATTAGACCGAGTCAATGGGGTTATATTTTTTGGTATCAAAGCTAGGTTTACGAAAAATTGGAAGGTAAGATGGTTGATTCTTGATGTTTGATATGTACGGTGTTTGATAGCATGATTAACTGATATGTTATATGATGATTTGGGGTTAAATATTGGGGTATGCATTGCCACTATTACTATTGGTGTAAAGAGAATTGTGTCAAAAAGATTTGAGCAACTTGGGCCTAACTATTTTTAATATTTCATTTTACATGTTATAGATTCATTCTGTTTTTATATAGGACCGAGACGAGAGCAAATGATGAATGTGCGTAATGTGGTGGAAGAATAACATAATGAGGATATACTGTCTCCTCCTCCTCCGGTTGGAGCGAGAGTTGGTGCATGATGTATTGGACCTCCGGGAGCTCAAGGTCACGCTGTGGGGGACATGGCACCGTTGATTCAGGCCATTGTCGGAACGTTTCAGGCTGCAGTGGAGGGTATGCATGCAGTTGTGCCACAACCTATAGCTAATCCTAGTTTGCCTTTAGAGTGCTTACGTAGTCTAGTAGGTACCGAGTTCAGAGGTTTGTCTCTGGAGGGTCCGGAGGCATGGTTTGAGAGTACCTATAAGATTCTTGGACAGATGGAGTGCACGGATGTGTGCAAGATAGGTTGTATAGTTTCTTTGCTCTAGGGTGATACTTATTCGTGGTGGACTACCACTATCGCGGGGATGGAACCTGCAGATGTTACGTGGGAGCTTTTCGGAGCTACTTTTCGAAGGAAGTATTTGGATACTCGCTATCAATATGAGAAGAAGCAAGAGTTCACGGCCTTGGTACAAGGAAATATGTCAATTTCGGAGTATGAAGTTCAGTTTGTTAGGTTATGCCAGTATGCCCTTGAACTGGTTCCTGATGAACGGGAAAGATGTGATCGCTTCCTATATGGTTTGGTGAAGGAAATGAAGACTTATATGCTAGCTTCTTAGTACTCAGACTTTGATGTCTTGGTCACTCGCGCCAAGGACATTGAACAGAGTTTGGGTTTACCCTCTCGCTCAAGGAATTCTAGTTCTGGAAAGAGAGTTGCTGAGTTTGGTGGTGGTAAAGATCATAGTAAAAGGCAGCGGGATAGGAGGTTCATTACGGATCAGAGGCGTGGTAGAGGTAACATGGGCCAAGTTCAGCTGGGTCAGTACGTAGGGGTTTGTACACCTGAGTGTGGTGGTTGTGGTAGGCGACATCTTGGAGAGTATTGGGGTAATTTTAGAGGTTGTTGGAATTGTGGTTTGCAAGGTCATATGAAGCGTGATTGTCTCCAGTTAGCTAGACAGGCACCAGTGCATGCTGTTGAGCCTCAGAGGGGCCATGGGCACAGTCGAGGTAATTTTCAGCGTAGGGAGAATAGACAGAGGAATGTGGCTCATGTTGTAGCGGTTCAGCGTGAGGGAGGTGGACCGGCTAGGGTGTATGCACACCGCGAGGAAAGGAATGACACGGATGTGATCGTAGGTACCTTTACTTTGCAATCCTTGTCATTACTTTCTTTGATTGATTTTGGTTCCACGAATTCATACATCTTGCACTAGCATGCACAGTTACTTGACATACCAGTTGAGTTTTTGGATATGGGTATGCAAGTGACTATTTCTTTTGGTGAGACAGTTGTGGTTAGGAAGTTGTTTAAGAGATGTCCGTTAATGGTTCAAGGACATGTGTTTGCCGTTGATATGATGGAGTTACCTTTCTATGGTTTTGATGTCATTCTTAGGATAGATTGGTTGTCTGAGCATAGGGCTGTAGTAGATTGAGAAAGTAAGCATGTTTTGTTGAGGCTTGCCGATGATTATGAAGTTGTGATGGTGAGTGAGAATGTTAAGTTATTATCCAATGTTGTTTCAGCGATGGAGGCGCAAAGGTTGATGAAAGGAGGATGTCAGGCATACTTGGCATATGTCATGAATCCAAATATGATGAGGCATGTCCTCAGGATACCCGAACAGTTTGTGATTATCTAGAAGTGTTTTCAGAAGAGTTGTCTGGGTTACCACTGGATATGGAGGTAGAGTTTTGTATCAAGATGTATACGGAAACAGCTTCAGTGTCCATTACCCTGTATCACGTGGCATCCAAGGAGTTAAAAGAGTTGAAGACACAACTTTAGGAGTTGCTAGACCGTTAGTTCATTCAGCCTAGTGTGTCGCCTTGGGGAGCTCCGGTGTTGTTTGTGAAGAAGAAAGATGGCACTATGAGAGTGTGCATCGATTATCGGTAACTGAATAAGTTGACGATAAAGAACAAGTATCCCTTACCGTGAATTGACAATCATTTGATCAGTTTCGTGGTGCTACGGTGTTTTCCAAGATAGATTTGAGATCGGGATACTACCAGTTGAAAGTGAAGGATAAAAATGTGCCAAAAATAGCATTCTGCACCCGTTACGGACATTATGAATTCTTAGTGATGTCGTTTGGGTTGACGAATGCACCTGCAGTTTTCATGGATATGATGAATAGAGTATTCCATGAATTCCTAGATCAGTTTGTGGTGGTGTTTATTGATGACATCCTTGTGTACTCTCGTACCAAGGAGGATCACGATAAACATTTGCGGATTGTTTTGCAAAACTTGTTGGACAATCAACTTTATGTGAAGTTAAGTAAATGTGAGTTTTGGAGAAAAGATATGGTGTTTCTTGGTCGTGTTGTGTCGGCTGAAAGAATTTGTGTAGATCCTCAGAAAATTGAAGCTGTTATAAGTTGGAAACAACCTAAGTCGATATCAGAGGTTCGCAGCTTCTTGGGTTTAGCGGGTTATTATTGTCGCTTTGTGGATGGTTAAGTTGTTACAAAAGGATGTTAAGTTTGAGTGGACAGAGGCAAGGCAGCAAGCTTTTGAGAAGCTGAAGGAAGCTTTGACACAAGCTCCAATCTTGATTCAGTCTGAATCAGGAAAAAAGTTTGTGATTTATAGCGATGCATACTATGTGGGGCTAGGTTGTGTGTTGATGCAGGATGGTAGGGTTGTGGCTTATGCATAGAGGCAGTTAAAGGTGCATGAGCGCAACTATCACACGCATGATATTGAATTGGTTGCGGTGGTGTTTACATTAAAGATATGGCGATATTACCTATATGGTGAGTAGTGTGTGGTGTATACGGATCATAAAAGCTTGAAGTATTTGATGTCACAGAATGAGTTGAATCTTAGGCAACGAAGATGGTTGGAGTTGCTTAAGGATTATGATCTATCGATTGAGTATCATTTGGGTAAGGCCAATGTGGTGGTTGATGCTTTGAGTAGGAAGATGGTTGTGGAGTTGAGGGCCATGTTTGCATGGTTGAGTGTATCACGTGATGGTGGGTTAGTGGTTGAGTTGCAAGTGAAACCTTCTTTGATTTAGTTGATCAAGGAGAAGCAGTTGCACGATGATTTATTTGTTTTGCTTTAATGATGATGGTGTTTTATGCTTTAAGGGATGAATAGTTGTGCCGAAAGATGTTGAGTTGAGGCGCACTATTTTGAAGGAAGCGCACAGTAGTCCTTTTTCTATGCATCCCAATAGTACCAAGATGTATCGTGGGTTGAAATATGAGTACTATTGGGTTGGGTTGAAAAGGGATGTTGCTGATTTTGTGGATAAGTGTTTGGTTTGTCAGCGTGTGAAGGTTGAGCATCAGTTTCCATTCAGGTTGTTGCAACCTTTGAAGATACCAGAATGGAGGTGGGAAAGAATCACCATGGATTTTGTGTCCGGTTTGCCTTTGACCTGGTCAAAGAAAAACTCTGTTTGGGTGATTGTGGACCATTTGACGAAGTGTGCTCATTTTGTGTCGGTGCATACGACATATACCTTGGACAGGTTGGCAGACTTGTATATCGCCGAGATTGTGAGTTTTCATGGTGTACCTAAGTCCATAATTTTGGATAGGGATCTGAGGTTTACCCTGAGGTTTTGGGAATGTTTGCATCGAGCCTTGGGTACGCGGTTGAGTTCTAGTACATCTTATCATCCTTAGACGGATGGATAGTCTGAGCGAGTTATCCAAGTGTTGGCGGATATGCTTGGTTGTTGTGTTATTAAGTTCCAGGGTTCTTAGGAGAAACAATTGCCGTTGGTGGAGTTCTCCTATAACAATAGTTATCAATCTAGTATACAAATGGCGCCTTATGAGGCTTTGTATGGAAGGAAGTGTAGGACGTCTTTGTGTTGGGCAGAAGTGGGGAAAAAGTTGGTTTCCTTGCCAAATATGCTTAAGGGAACAACGGAGAAGGTAAAGATCATTTGTGATCGTTTGAAGGAGGCTTCGAATCGTTAGAAGTCTTACGCGGATTTAAAGCGTAAGGAGATAGAGTATGAGGTTGGTGATAAAGTGTTTTTGAAGGTTTTGCCTTGGAAGAAAGTGATGAGGTTTGGTTGGAAAAGTAAATTGAGTCTGAGGTTTATTGGACCGTATGAGGTGTTAGAATGTTGGTCATGTTGCTTATAGGTTGAGGTTGCCGCCTGAGTTGGTATAGATACATGATGTTTTTCATGTATCCATGCTTCGGAGGTATCGGTCGGATCTGTCGCATGTTATACCTGTTGACGGAGTTGAGTTGAATCCAGATTTGACTTATGATGAGGAACTAGTCAAAATCTTGGATGTGGACGGAAAATTTCTTCATGGGAAATCCATTGAGTTCGTCAAAGTGTTATGGAGACACCGAGGTGTCAAAGAAGCTACGTGGGAGAGGAAGGATGACATGAAGAAGCAGTTTCCTTACCTTTTTCCATAAGATAAATTTTGGGGACGAAGTTTCTTAAGTGGGGGAGAGTTGTAACGTCCCGATTTTGGTCTTAGAAGTTAACCGGATTAGGCTAGCTATCTCGTTTAGTTGGTTTCGACAATTTAGGCTAGTTTCGGGAAAAAATTGATATAAGTAGTTTTTGAGTAAAATTAAATATGGGAAAATGTTTTAAAATCCTTATTTATTATATAAGTGATTTTAGTGGAATCAATTTTGGAAAATATATTTTGGAAGGTTGACATTTTGGGACTAGTGACCAAAATGTAAAATACATAAAACTATTTTTAGTGAAAAATTGTAAAAGATCAAGGCCTAGAATATTTAGGGAACTTTGACCAAGAGTTTAATTAAGACTTTTACTTTTTATTGGCTGGTTTTAAATGATTTTAATAAATAAATAATTGGAGGGAATTAATTTGTTTTCCCAAAATACATTTCACGTAACTACTTTCTTTTCTCATTTACTTTCTCTCAAATTCTCTCCATCCAAACAACCATTTTCTCTTCAAATATTCAAGGTAAATATCTAATTTTATTTGTCTTTTTGATATTAAATGATTCTTTAATGTTTTCTTAACAAAACCTTGTTGTTAGACCTTGTTTTATCATGTAAATCTTTGCAATTGAAGGAAAAGTCAGCATTCGAGGTAAGGTTTCATTATTTCCCTCTAATGACATGTTCTTTATTGAAATTCCCAAGTTCTTGGTCTCTTATGATGGTTTTCTAATGGGTTTTGGTAATATGTTTATGGAAAATTGGTTTAATTGAGGTTTACTTGCCTAAATCAATGGATCTTTGCTTTTGATTGATTTTGCTGTGTTTATAATGAGATAATATGATGATTATGATGATTGAGATGTTGAGTTAAGTGATTTTGATAATAGAATCCCGGAACCAGGTAAATTGTTAGGTTTGGTTGTTGATATCTTTGGGTTGGTGACTTGTTTATGGGGTTAATTGATTGTCGATGGTTCTTAAACATTAAGGAGATGTTTTTAGATGTAAATTGATGTTGTTTAAGTGTAAATCTCGCTGGGTAATAGTTTGAGATGTTTTGGAATGTTTTTGCCAATGTTTTCAGTTGTTTTTGTTAGGTGAAAGCTTGGTTGTTGAGGGAAGAAAGTGTTGTTGTGTGTTGTTGGGGATTTTGATGCAAAAGAACGCATTAATCCTCTGTTTTGTTTTGGTTAAAAGCATGGGATGATGATCTGATAGCTTCGGAAGGTGTTGCGGATGATCCAGAAGCTTGATTTCGCCTCGGCAAACCAATCTAGGTGTAGTTGGTGAGTGGCACTGGTTTACAGCTTTTCAAAGGTTTGAAAGGAATATTTTGGGGGTTTAGATTAAGCTTGAAATGCTAATATAAGCTCGGAAGTAAGTATGAAATGTTTCGCTCTTATTTCTCGTCTTTTCCCGTGGTTTTAATTGTTCATGCTCATGATTTGAAGTTGGATTTGTTACCTACTATTATGCATGTTTTTGTGAATTGAGAAATGATTCATGTGATCCCATGAGATTGATTTATGGTTTTCAAGAGGTTGCATCTTGATGAGAAAATGCTATGCATTGATTTATGATTTAAAATGGGATATGCTATGGTTTAAGTTGATGCATTGGAGAACAATAGGTTAACATGATTTTAAAGTATATATTGGCAAGATATGATGCTTATTATAATCGGATATAATGGTCGGCCAATAGGATGAGAGTGCACTATAAAAATGTAGCAAAATTTGCAAGTGCGTATGTCCTTCGGCTCCACATTAGCGTAGCAACTGTTGTGTTGAGGGTAACCAAAGTGTATTGTGGTGAGAGCAGCAAGCACCACGGGATCTAAGTCATTGTGAGTGCAGCAAGCACCATGAGATCCGCCTTATGGAGAGAGCAGCAAGCTTCATAAGTATTGGCGGAGAGAGCATCAAGCTTCATAAGTATTGGTGGAGAGAGCAGCAAGCTCCATCAATGAGTATCTGCATATCCGATGTGTTTATTACGGAGAGTGCAGCAAGCTCCATGTGTATAGGGATGGCGAAGCAATCATCCGGGCACTTGAATGCCAATATATGAGATTACATGTATCATGGTTTTGAAATGAAATTGTATATGAGATTTGTACATGAGACTATATCTTGATATATGTTTTGAATGCCTATGTAACATACTCTAACCACCCTAGTGGGATTAGATAAGTTACTACAATTGCAATCAACCATTCAAACAATGTTAGGCATTAAGTACAATTTGATTAAGGTCTTTCATGCAGATCAAGTTATAATTTGATTAAGAGAGGACCAAATAAAACATACATGATGCACTCACTACATAAACTAGGTCACATAATACCATATGTTATCATATTCAATCCATCTAAAGCTTACTTGATTGCCAAGCTACTATTCAAACTAGGTGAGGACCCATTATACAATGTGTGATGCACCTATTAGATACATTAGTACCCCTAATGCAATTTGATATCACATTCAATACCATTTAAGACTTACTAGATTTGTAAGAAACCATTTGAATTATATGATTAACACAATAGAAGTTTACAAGATTCATTGTAGCTATTAGTCATACCAATAGATGAATTACATCATTTACTTAAGTTACCTTAATCTAACATATATGCTTACAATGTTTATACACCATTCGGCTAGTAGAATTATCAAACATATGTGCTTACGATGTCTTATACATCATTCAGCTAGTCTATAAGTGACAAAGGTGGTTCAATTTTAAACATGTTGATTACTATGTTTACTAGATGTTAACTAGCCATTTTCAAGAGATCTATTCAACCATGACATGCATAATTCAACCATAAAAACCTAACATTCGGCTAAGAAGCACACAAGTTCATTAAAGTCCATACATGCTCATATATATACATACCATACTCTTATAGATCATTGATGAACTTAACTTATACAAACCATAACTAAGTGATCATAATTATGCATGCCTTAGGTGCCACCATCCTAGGAGAACTATAACAAGATGGAAACATACTCTTTCGAGCAAAATGTGACTTGTACTACCTTAGACTTCGGGATAGAATCCATTATCAACCTAAATCGTAGAAATGAGACTTGAATAAGCAAAGCTTAGTGAGTGAGTTAAAGTTACAAGGCAACAATACAATAAGTCTCAACTACGAACCATAAATTAGATGGTATGGTTCCCCTATCAATAAGGAACCATTCGAAAGTAGGCAAACAATACTAGGTAAATTGCTTAATTTTCAATTAAATATCAATACAAGGCTTGAAGTTTAGACATGCTTAATCATCCAATTCGATTTCTTTAGGCATAGCATATCCTTTGAACACAATCAATGTTACAATACACAAGCAATTTCCTAAGCAATGTTCAATAGTTCATGGCATTTGATGTTTTCGTTACAATCAAGCAATCTCATAAGCAATGTTCAATCAATGTTTCAATAGCAATAGATCATAGCATTTGATTTTCCTTTACAATCAAGCAAACTCATATAAGCAATGTTCAATCAAGGTTTCAATATCCATAGTTCATGGCATTCAATTTTACCTTTACATTCAATCAATACAATTCAATGTAGCAATAGGTTCAATATGCATGAATTATTAGTTCATTTTAGGTATAGCCTTGAGAATTTATTACTCATTCTAGTTACTCGAGTCTCCAACCAAACTGTCACCAATACAATAATCAATATGGTACCAAGTACCTGGTCAATCCCTCCTACTGTCGCCAATGACCAATAACAATACTTCCCTCCTATTGTTGCCAATTTCCCGGACCGTAGTCCACCCTGACAATGAGATCTAAGACTGACTCGAGACCAAGACTTTTAATAGTTATTCCTTTCAATCAATTAGAAGCATGTGTTCAATTCAATATGCAGAATTTGTGCCAATATTCCCTTTTAATCAAATAGGGCTCAATCCAATATCAATGTTTTCATGGTTAATGTAGGAGTATCAATCAATATGTCACTCAACAATGAATTGTGTACTTCTATCTATATCATCATGCTTCAATTCAATCTAAATCAATTAGGTAATGAGCATTACAATTCAATCAATGACAATTCAAGCATACTTCACAATCAAGTAACCACCCAAAGGATTACTTACCTTGCTATTGCTTCATAGAAAGCTCATTAAGCAATTTACACTTAAGATACAATAAAATTTACAAATCAAAACAGAATTGGAGAGGTTACCGCCCTCTCCAAACTTTAAACTACACTCACAAGAATTTTTCCGAGCTATTGTCGATCCCGGATTGTAATCCCTTTTCCTCTACTAGTTTGTTGATCTAAGTGAGCCCCTTTATCATCAATTTTCACTTGATCTAACATTCATACAATACGTAAGGTATTAGATACAATCCAGCAATCAATTGATTCATTATGTGACTCCATATATAAGCATACAATTCAATGTAACATCTAACTTGTTACTGCTTGGCAGCATGTGCACTGCCTACTTAAATACTCATATCTTTTATTCCGTACGTCAGAATTTCAATTGGTTTACACTATTGGAAAGCTAACAAAATTGTATTTATAACCATATAAGGCTTGAATTTTAGTTCTTATCCAATTAATACAGTTTTTAACTTAAAGACAGGGCATTTTGCTATGCTAGACAGTTTGCATTGTCCCTAGTGTTTCTTCTCTACATTTCAGTATACAACCCAAAATTCAGTTATGTTTTCTCTTAATGAATTTAGACATACCAAGGTGTTTTCCATAAAAATTTCAGCCTTAAATTCATTATACAAACTTTTTAGTGATTTTTCAAAGTTACTGCCCAGAACAGAGCATTCTGAGCAGATTACACTATGTTGGATTTCTAGCTTCTTAATTCACTTTAGCAAGGTCCTAACATGGAAATTCTATTCATGTTCGTACATGTCTAGGTCATCATAATTCACCTAGAATTGTTCTTAAAACATGGCATAATCATGTTGAACCTAGTTTGATCTATTTGATCATATTTGCACATTCATTTCATCAACTAGGCAGTCCATTACCTAATTTAACTAGTTCAATTAGGTGTAGTCACATTTCCAGCAACATATGTATTCAATTCAATCTTCTTTTTACCTAGAAACATGATCAAAACAGGGTTCTATGTTCATTTAACATGTTTACACAATTTCTCAATCAAAACAGTCCCTAATCAAGACTGTTTTCAATCATGTTCATATTTCTCAAATTTCCAGCAACTACACGTATATCTCATTAGTAAATTAGCTATTGACAACATCTATTTCTCCTATTCATTTGATTGGCATGTCAATTTCATGGTTTAATTAATCAATTGAACTTCTTAACTAGTTCATAACATCAATTCACTATCTATTCATCAATTTCATGTAATTCAAGCAAGAACACTAAATCTAAATGCACCATTTGTATCTATAACACATCAAGGAAGAGATTTTACCTTCCTATCAAGATTATATGAATGTTAGCAACTCCAATTTCACCAATTTCAAGCTTGCATCAATGAATTATGGTGTTTTCTCTCTCAAATCCTTTTCTCTCTTCCTATTCATCTCCACGGCAAAGAGAGAAGAAGAAGATGATAATGGATCATCCATTATCTCTTCCAATTGACTAATTTTCCCTTATTTATACTTTAATTAATGACATGTGTAGGGGCATTATTGGAATGTGAAAATTTTGCATGTATTCCTTTAATTTAACAATTGTTTTGGTTTGGTCATTTATACATTAGGTTACCACTTTTTCAATTATAGCATTCTAGTCATTATAGCTAGATTTAACACATTTCTTTCAATCAATTAGGGATTAAATGAAGGTATTGTGGTAACTTCTTATGTACCTAATTTAAGGATATTACAATTTCCTCCCCCTTAAAGAAATTCGTCCTCGAATTTACCTGAGGGGAATAGATAAGGGTATTGCTTTATCATCGTTGCTTCGGGTTCCCAAGTGGATTCTTTTTCATTGTGATTCTTCCATAGAACCTTCACCAATGGTAAAACCTTATTGCGAAGCCTCTTGACCTTTTTTATCAAGTATTTGAATTGGCTCTTCATCATACGATAGATCAAGATTAAGTTCCACTTTGTCAGGCTCTAGAACATGTGATGGATCTGATCGATATTTCCTCAATATCGATACATGGAAGATGTTGTGGATTCTATTGAATTCAGCAGGAAGTGCTAGCTTGTAAGCAACTGGACCAATCTTCTCTAAAACTTCAAAAGGTCCGATGAATCGAGGGCATAGTTTTCCTTTCTTCTCGAATCTGATGATTATGCTCCAAGGAGATACCTTCAAGAATACGTAATCTCCCACTCGATATTCAATGTTTCTTCTCTTGAGATTGGCATAAGCCTTTTGCCTATCAAAGGCCTCTTTCAATCTATTATGGATCACCCGAAATTGATTTTCGGTTTTACAAAGCAATTCAGGTCCTAAGACCTTGTTCAAGCACTTGGATTACCCTTTCAGATTGTCCATCGGTTTGTGGATGGAGGGCAATGTTAAGGTTCAGCTTGGTTCTCATAGCTTGTTGAAATGCCCTCTAGAATCGAGAGGTAATTTGAGAGTCCTGATCAGATATGATAGATCTAGGGACACATTGAAGTCTTATTACTTCTTTCAAGTATAATTCAGCTAGTTGTTGGAGGCTCATGTTCATTCGAACATGTAGGAAGTGAGCCGATTTGGTGAATATATCAACGATCACCCAAATAGCATCATTTTTTCCTTGGTGATAGAGGCAATCCCGATATGAAGTTCATTGTTATACATTCCCACTTCCATTGAAGCAATTCGATGGGATGAAGGAGTCCAGTAGGTAGCTGGTGTTCGACTTTCACCTTCTGGCAAGTGAGGCACTTCGATACAGTCAACAATATCTGCCTTCAATCTCGGCCACCAATGGACTTCCTTTAAGTCCTTATACATCTTGATCACCCCCGGATGTATTGAAAAATGACTACTATGTGCTTCTTGAAGCATTTCCCTCTTAAGAGTTGGATCATTGGGTACACAAACCCGATTCTTGAAATAGAACACACCATTCGATTGGAGTGAAAATTCAGTGCTCGGTTTGGATTCAATTTCTTTCAATATCTTCTGAAGTTGCGAATTATTTTGTTGAAGCTCTTTGATCCTCGAATTCAAGACAGATTGAACTTGAAGTTCTGCCACAAAACTCCAATTCTTTAGGAGATTAAAATGGGCATTGAAAGTAGTTGAAGCTACAATTAAAGGATTTCGATTAGTGGATTCACATCATCCATTCGAATAGAAGATAAACAATGTTGGAAAAATTCATATTCGATCTTACCAATTGAATGTTTGCGACTGAGTGCATTAGCCACAACATTTGCCTTGCCCGAGTGGTAATCAATGGTTAGATCATAGTCTCTTAGTATTTCCACCCATCTTCGTTGTTGAAGATTTAACTCCTTCTGAGTTAGAATGTATTTTAAGCTCTGATGATCCGTAAATAATCGACATTTCTCTTCGTATAGATAATGTCTCCAGATCTTTAATGCAAACACAACCGCAGCTAGCTTCAAGTTGTGTGTTGGATAGTTTAATTCATGTGGCTTGAGTTGTCGAGAAGCATAGGCAATGACCTTGTTATCTTGCATCAATACACACCCTAAACCGAGGTGGGAAGCATCACTGAAGACTGTAAAGTCTTTTCCCGGTTCAGGTTGGATTAGAATAGGAGCTTGAGTTAGGACTTGCTTCAATTGATCAAATCTCCTTTGCTGGTCCTCAGACCATTTAAATGGAGTATTCTTTCGAAGAAGTCGAGTTAATGGAGTAGCCAGAATCGAGAACCCTTTCACGAATCTTCGGTAATACCTGGCTAAACTGAGAAAACTCCTAACTCTGCTAACATTTCTTGGAGGTCTCCATTCGAGGATGGTTTGAATCTTCTTAGCATCAACCCTTATCCCTTCAGCCGAGATAACATGGCCCAAAAAGGATACTTCCGAGAGCCTAAACTCGCATTTTCTCAATTTGGCATATAGTCGATTCTCCCTCAATGTTTGGAGTACAATTCGAAGGTGATTAGCATGCTCTTCTTTGTCCTTTGAGTAGACAAGAATGTCGTCAATAAAGACAACCACGAATTTGCCCAAATAAGGTTTGAACACTCATTTCATTAAATCCATGAAAGCTGCTGGAGCATTGGTTAGCCCGAAGGGCATAACTAGGAACTCGTAATGACCATATCAAGTCCTAAAAGCCGTTTTGGGTACATCTGAGTCTAGTATTCTCATCTGTTAGTACCTCGATCATAAATCGATCTTGGAGAAGACTTTGGCATCCTTGAATTGATCGAACAAGTCCTCAATCCTTGGCAATGGATACTTGTTTTTGATAGTAAGCCAGTTTAGCTAACGATAGTCAATACATAGCCTCATCGACCCGTCTTTCTTCTTAACGAACAAAACGGGTGCTCCCCAGGGTGAAAAACTAGGTCGGATGAAGCCCTTGTCTTGAAGCTCTTGCAATTGTTGCTTAAGCTCTTGAGTTCAATCGGGGCCATTCGATATGGAGCGATAGACACTGGATCACTCTTGGGTTGAACTTCAATCTTGAATTCGACTTCCAGATTAGGGGCTATAACACCTCATCCCCGGGTTAGCCGTAATTCAGTTCGGGAGCATTACTGAGGCGAGAACAAAGCAAGAGATAGGTTACTTGTAAAACAAGTAACCTCGATATAGATAACTTGCGATGTAAGTAACCCAAACACAACAATACAAGACATATAAATAAGCATACTTAGTATGCTAATTTAGGCACTAATTTGTTTCATTTCATACTTATATCCTAAGTTACCACTATCATATTACAATTTACCATTCCATTTCAATACACATACACCATTCGAATATCAATGACAAGTATGGATACTTCACAATAGGTTACTATTAGTCATGACCCAACTTACATTCTTATTACATGTTCATATACCCTATTCAAATAACAAGGTGGTCACTTAACACATTTCATTTGTTTCTTTTTCAACAAGACATACTATTTCATGGCATCCTTAGCTAGTAACATTGTTAATGCATGCTTGTACATACCTTAGCTCCAATTCATCAAGCAATGCCGATTCTTACCAATGGCCACAAGAACAAATGCATGATCATACAATATTGGTCTAGTATTCGAATAATACAAGGTTTCAACAATCATTGAATTACTTTCACAATTTGCGCAGCATCATACTTATTTATATACTATCAACATAGTTATATACATAGTTCAAGTCACCTATGTTGGTTACAAGATAGGCCTATACAAGTTATACATAATTACAAGTCTTAAACACACAACAAAATGCATGATCAATGCTAAATATTACAAGTTCTAGTGCCACCAAACTATGAGCATACAAAGAGTATGAAAACATACTTTCAAGCTTGTTTCAAAACGTTGCTTCGAGCTCAAGATATCATCTTGAAAGTGTCCTTAATCTGTTATGGGAAGAATGAAGAGTAGAGTCGTAAGTACAAGTTATGTACTTAGTGAGGTAACACTAAGTCTAGCAAATTTCCAAGTTTACTTATCCAAGTGTACAAGCATTTCAAGGGATCAAGATCGTCACTACAAGTCACATGTCATTCGAATTCAAGGAGTAGACATAGACAAGCATACAATTCACATTTACAACATAGCATCATCATCATATGATTACATCAAGCTATTCAAATTATTTCTTAGAAGACAAGCAATCAAATACACTAAGTACCAAGTAGACATTCTTACACAATAAACATCATCTATGCATTTCTTTCATGGGAAGTAACAAGTTATACAATCATTCATGTGTTGTCTTTCAAGACAAGGTTGTTCATTCAAGAATCTTACAACACAAATAATGTTCACATCACACATCCAAGTCAAACAATGTTCATTTCAAGTTATTAATTCATCTTAAAACACAAGTAATGTTCACATCACACATCCAAGTCAAACAATGTTTATTTCAAGTTATTAATTCATCTTACAACACAAGTAATGTTTACATCACACATCCAAGTCAAACAATGTTCATTTCAAGTTATTAATTCATCTTACAACACAAGTAATGTTCACATCACACATTCAAGACAAACAATGTTCATTTCAAGTTATTAATTCATCTTACAACACAAGTAATGTTCACATCACACATCCAAGACAAACAATGTTCATTTCAAGTTATTAATTCATCTTACAACACCCTTGGTAATTAGTTCACTAGATAATCAAATCTTCAACAATATGCACCGTCGTGCCAATATGAGCTCTAGATTCTAAGGCATGCCCTCCTCTCTATCCAAACTAGCTACCAAGTTTGTTGATTATCAATTTCATTCAAGCTTTATACAATTCATTAATCAATACATGATTATGCCATTCAAAGGCCAAGCCCTTAGGCTTATGGAGTCTTAACTCCCAAGACAAGTTTATCCATACCATTCAAATGGCATGAACGCAAGGTGGTACCATTGTTCATTTCATTTCAAACAAGTCATGCATATCAATCACAAACACATTCATATGTATGCAATGTGCATACCTTATTCTCCAAGCAAGCATGCCATTTCTTACCTTTGGCATAAGCAATGCAACATGTCAAGCATTTCATTTCATTTGCTTAACAATCAAGTAAACAAGTAGAACATGGCATCAAACAAGTTTCCATTCATATCATTCTTCCCTTAATTATCCAAATATATATTAGGTCATGTTACATGGCAATGTCATTGAATTAACACAATAGCAAGATTGGTTAGGACCTAAGTCCTAACCCTAAGGATGGTTACACTCACAATACTCCTAGCTAATCACTTGTCTTGTATCCAAATCCATTTGCCTCTTGCTTTGGGATGTTCACTCTTTTCTTCCTCTTCCACAAATTTTTGCCCTTGGTCTAGCAAGCATAACACATACAATTCATCAAAACATGCACATAATGTCACACATATATAGTAATAATGTTACCACATTTGTACCTAACATTTAGCTACTATTTTTTATGCTTTCTTTTAAGCATTTCTTACTTGTTCATCTCTATATTGTTATTACCCCATTTTAGGACATAATTGGGCAGATTACAATGTCCCAAAACTATTTTGGAAACAGTTTGCTTCTAGGTGCAAAAACAGTCCCAAACTGCCCAGGACACTGCTGCTTGGCAGTTTGCACACTGTCCCTTTAAATGGTCATATCTTTTAATCCGTACGTCGGAATTTCGATTAGCTTACACCGTTAGAAATCTTATTTAGTTTCCTTTCTAATGGTATAAGGCTTGCATTCTCATGCTTAGCCAATCAATACAGTTTATTGTTCAAAGACGGGGCATTTACATTGTCTGGACAGTTTGCACTGTCCAGCTATTTCTAATTACAGTTTCCAGCATAGAACCCAGAATTCAGTTCTTCTTTCACCTAATGAAAGTAGACATACTAAGGATCATGTCACTAAAATTTCAGCCCTGAATTTTATCTATACAAATTTTGGTGAATCTTCAAAGTTACAGCCCAGAACAGAGCAATTATGGGCAGATTGCACCTATTCACATTTTAAGTCCTTAAATTCATTTTAACCAATTTTTTGGCCCTATAATTCATTTCATATGAAATCCTAAACATTTTTAGCCAATGTTAATTCATTTTTCAAGGTGGCCAAAGCAGAGTAAGTTGGTTAAGTTGCTTAATTTTGCATGTTTACACAATTTGTTCTTACTAAAATAGTTTCTAGGCTATATGACTTTGTTCATACTTTTATCTTTCTTTTCCAACATTGGTTACTAAAAATTTAGCTTGTTTAACACCTTAATTACATTAACTAATCATGATCATGTTCAATTCATTAGTTCCATAGCTCAATTACATGTTCTAACAATTCAATTCTTACAACAACATTTCATTTCAAATTTCCAGCAACCTAATTCTTGTTACACCATCACTTACACATAAATTCCAGCATATTACCTAGTGTTAATTCTCCAAATTTACATAATCCTACAACAATTAAATCATCTAACAACATATTCAACAATTAATTTCATCTACAATCATCAAAACAGCCCAAGTCGATAAGTATAGCTGCCTATTCGATTGAACAAGAATAGAATCATACTTACTTTGCTTCTAGCTTTAATTTTCTTACAAAATCCTATACATGAAAGCTTAATTTCCCTTCAATCAATGGCTGATCTCTCAATTTCCCTCTCTCTCTAATTTCCCTCTTCAATTCGGCATAATGAAGAGAATGGATGAAGATGACATCCATTTTAATGGATTTAGGAATTTACTATCTTAGCCTTAATTAGTTGTTAGTCGTAGAATTAATCAAGGGCAAATGTGGTAAGGTAAAAGTTTAGCATGCAATCTCTCTATTTACTATTTAATTCAATTTAGTCACTTTAAATTGGTCACTTATTTCATTCATTCTTCTAATTAAGTCCTGAATTGATCTAATTAGCTTAGATTCTAGGTTCAATTAAGCTATCCACTTAAGCAATTGGTTTCGATACTTCTAGGCTAGGATTTAGGGTATTACAGAGGCAATCCCGATAATTCCTCAGAAAAACATCAGGGAAGTCAGAAACAATAGGGAATAAACTCACCCCAAATTCAATTTCATCACTTTTAATCATAGCAGGAAAAATGCTAATAGGTTTCTTGTCGATCAAGGTAATGGATTTTTCTCCTATACCTCGGAGAAACAATTTTCTCTATTGGGAATCTAACCAAGCTTGGTGTCTTCCTAACCAATCTAATCCCAGAATGAGATTGAATTCAACAAAAAGGCAATAACAATAGGTTGGCTAGGAAAGGGATGCCCTGAATAAACAAAGGGCAATCTTTACATATTTGGTTCACTATTACATTATCTCCTAAACGATTGGTAGCAATTAAGCTACAACTAACATATTCAGGCTTCAATTTAAGCTTTTCAATTAAAGGAGATCTTATGATCGATGATTGAAGTGTATCTTATTGTATAAGCAATCTTACTTGTCTTTTACTTGATGTCTTTTAAAAATTCAATTAATCATTTCGGTTCCTTCCAACGTCTTTCAATATCATGGCTCTAAGATTCAATATTTGTAGGATAATTGATTAATTCTCTCTTTAATAAGAGACTTCAATATTCATAGTTAGCTACCCTATGCGAGCCTTAAGTATATGATCATGATTCACACATTTCACATAACAAGCAATAATCGGAACGACACCGTGTCACCCGAGACATATGCAACTACACTTACGTTGAATAGGATGGATCACAGAAACTTCCTGCTGAACTTGTTGAGGTTCAGCAGGCTTCTAGGGATCCTGGTTCATCCTTATGCTCCCTCCTTCATTGGAGGAGCCAATCGGGCTTTCATTATCCTTTCCCAATCTTGTTTCAGACATTCTAAGTATAAGAAGTAAGAGAAGGCTCAAGTCACAATCCAATCAATATTCAAGTAACTCCTAGGTGGCACCTAAATGATCAATGGCAATAGCCTATTCATGCAATAGACCCTAGAATCATGTAACCATAAGCTCTGATTACCATTCTATAACACACACTAACCACCATAGTAGGATTAGATAAGTTACTACAATTACAATCAACCATTCAAACAATGTTAGGCATTAAGTACAATTTGATTAAGGTCTTTCTTGCACATCAAGTTATAATTCGATTAGGAGAGGACCAAATAAAACATACACGATTCACTCACTACATAAACTAGGTCACATAATATCATATGTTATCATATTCAATCCATCTAAAGCTTACTTGATTTCCAAGCTACTATTCGAACTAGGTGAGGACCCATTATACAATGTGTGATGCACATATTAGATACATTAGTACCCCTAATGCAATTTGATATCACATTCAATACCATTTAAGACTTAATAGATTTGTAAGAAACCATTCGAATTGTATGATTAACACAATAGAAGTTTACAAGATTCACTGTAGCTATTAGGCATACCAATAGATGAATTACATCATTTACTTAAGTTACCTTAATCTAGCATATATGCTTACAATGCTTATACACCATTTGGCTAGTAGGATTATCAAACATATGTGCTTACAATGTCTTATACATCATTCGCTAGTCCATAAGTGACCAAGGTGGTTCAATTCTAAACATGTAGATTACTATGTTTACTAGATGTTAACGAGCCATTTTCAAGAGATCTATTCAACCATGACATACATAATTCAACCATAAAAACCTAACATTCGGCTAACAAGCACACAAGTTCATTAAAGTGCATACATGCTCATATATATACATATCATACTCTTATAGATCATTGATGAGCTTAATTTATACAAACCATAACTAAGTGATCATAATTATGCATGCCTTAGGTGCCACCATCCTAGGAGAACTATAACAAGATGGAAACATACTCTTTCAAGCAAAATGTGACTTGTACGAGCTTAGACTTCGGGATAGAATCCATTATCAACATGAATCATAGAAATGAGACTTGAATAAGCAAAGCTTAGTGAGTGAGTTAAAGTTACAAGGAAACAATACAATAAGTCTCAACTACGAACCATCAATTAGATGGTATGGTTCCTCTATCAATAAGGAACCATTCGAAAGTACGCAAACAATAATAGGTATATTGCTTAATTTTCAATTAAATATCAATACAAGGCTTGAAGTTTAGACATGCTTAATCATCCAATTTGATTTCTTTAGGCATAACATATCCTTTTGAACACAATCAATGTTACAATACACAAGCAATTTCCTAAGCAATGTTCAATAGTTCATGGCATTTGTTGTTTTCTTTACAATCAGACAATCTCATAAGCAATGTTCAATCAATGTTCCAATAGCAATAGATTATAGTATTTGATTTTCCTTTACAATCAAGCAAACTCATATAAGCAATGTTCAATCAAGGTTTCAATATCCATAGTTCATGGCATTCAATTTTACCTTTACATTCAATCAATACAATTCAATGTAGCAATAGGTTCAATGTGCATAAATTATTGGTTCATTTTAGGTATAGCCTTGAGAATCGATTACTCAGTCTAGATAATCGAGTCTCCAACCAAACTGTCACCAATACAATAATCAATATGGTACCAAGTACCTGGTCAATCCCTCCTACTTTCGCCAATGACCAATAACAATACTTCCCTCCTATTGTCGCCAATTACGGAACCAATGTCCAGGACCGTAGTCCACCTCGACAATGAGCTCTATAGACTCTATGTCATGCCAATTATATCTAAGACCGACTCGATACCAAGGCTTTCAATAGTTATTCCTTTCAATCAATTAGAAGCATGTGTTCAATTCAATATGCACAATTTGTGCCAATATTCCCTTTTAATCAAATGGGGCTCAATCCAATCCAATATCAATGTTTTCATGGTTAATGTAGGAGTATAAATCAATATGTCATTCAACAATGAATTGTGTACTTCTATCTATATCATCATGCTTCAATTCAATCTAAATCAATTAGGCAATGAGCATTACAATTCAATCAATGACAATTCAAGCATACTCCACGATCAAGTGACCACTCAAAGGAGTACTTACCTTGCTATTGCTTCATAGAAAGATCATTAAGCAATTTACACTTAAGATACAATAAAATTTACAAACCAAAACAGAATTGGAGAGGTTACCGCCCTCTCCAAACTTTAAACTACACTCACAATAATTTTTCCGAGCTATTGTCGATCCCGAATTGTAATCCCTTTTCCTCTACTAGCTTGTTGATCTAAGTGAGCCCCTTTATCATCAATTTCCACTTGATCTAAAATTCATACAATACATAAGGTATTAGATACAATCCAGCAATTGATTCATTATGTGACTCCATATATAAGCATACAATTCAATGTAACATCTAAATTGTTACTGCCTGGCAGCATGTGCACTGCCTACTTAAATACTCATATCTTTTATTCAGTACGTCAGAATTTCAATTGGTTTACATTGTTGGAAAGATAACAAAATTGTCTTTATAACCATATAAAGCTTGCATTTTAGTTCTTATCCAATTAATACAGTTTTTAACTTAAAGACTGGGCATTTTGCTATGCTAGACAGTTTGCACTGTCCCTAGTGTTTCTTCTCTACATTTCAGTATACAACCCAGAATTCAGTTATGTTTTCTCTTAATGAATTTATACATACCAAGGTGTTTTCCATAAAAATTTTAGCCTTAAATTCATTATACACACTTTTTAGTGATTTTTCAAAGTTACTGCCCAGAACAGAGCATTCTGAGCAGATTACACTATGTTGGATTTCTAGCTTCTTAATTCACTTTAGCAAGGTCCTAACATGGAAATTCTATTCATGTTCATACATGTCTAGGTCATCATAATTCACCTAGAATTGTTCTTAAAACATGGCATAATCATATTGAACCTAGTTTGATCTATTTGATCACATTTGCACATTCATTTCATCAACTAGGCAGTCCATTACCTAATTTAACTAGTTCAATTAGGTGTAGTCACATTTCCAGCAACATATGTATTCAATTCAATCTTCTTTTTACCTAGAAACATGAGCAAAACATGGTTCTATGTTCATTTAACATGTTTACACAATTTCTCAATCAAAACAGTCCCTAATCAAGACTGTTTTCAATCATGTTCATATTTCTCAAATTTCCAGCAACTACACATATATCTCATTAGTAAATTAGCTATTGACAACATCTATTTCTCCTATTCATTTGATTGGCATGTCAATTTCATGGTTTAATTAATCAATTGAACTTCTTAACTAGTTTATAACATCAATTCACTATCTATTCATCAATTTCATGTAATTCAAGCAAGAACACTAAATCTAAATGCATCATTTGTATCTATAACACATCAAGGAAGAGATTTTACCTTCCTATCAAGATTATATGAATGTTAGAAACTCCAATTTCACCAATTTCAAGCTTGCATCAATGAATTATGGTGTTTTCTCTCTCAAATCCTTTTCTCTCTTCCTATTCATCTCCACGGCAAAGAGAGAAGAAGAAGATGATAATGGATCATCCATTATCTCTTCCAATTGACTAATTTGCCCTTAATTGTCCTTTAATTAATGACATGTGTAGGGTCATTATAGGAATGTGAAAATTTTGCATGCATTCCTTTAATTTAACAATTGTTTCGGTTTGGTCATTTATACATTAGGTTACCACTTTTTCAATTATAACATTCTAGTCCTTATAGCTAGATTTAACACCTTTCTTTCAATCAATTAGGGATTAAATGAAGGTATTGTGGTAACTTCTTATGTACTAAATTTGAGGATATTACAGCCTAAGCATGTGAAGCTTGCATTGAGATGCTTTGGTTTAAAGCATGAAGTTTCATGATACATGTGTAAAGAGTTTAATGGATTTGCTTTAATGGGTTTTAACGTATGACTTTTGTTAAGAGCGTCATGGGAAATGGTTTGATAAGAAAATTGTTTTCAATAGTGCATTGTTATGGTTTTGTTTTAAGCATCCCTCACTAAGCATATATAGCTTACGCTCTCTTTTCTTAACAATGCATAAAAGTAGTTTGTTCGGACTGCAAGGAAGCAAGAGAAGTGGTTCATTCAACACTCTAAGCTCAAGTATGGTTTTAGCATTTCAATTGTAGTTGGATTGGCAATGGGTGGATACGTTGATGTTTTGGGAGTGTATGTTTGATGGAACTCCCTAGTTTGGCAAGTTTGTTTTGCCTTATTGAGATTGTAAATGGCCTATTATGTTTGGTTTATGCTTTGGTATGGTTTGTGGTCTTTGGTTTGAAGTGGTTTTAGGAAGCATGCCTATAGATTTCTCTATGATGATTGATGCCATGGTTTGTTGATGTTACTGTTGCTTTTGCTAAGGTTTGATTCCTAGATATGTTGCTTGTGTGTTAGAAACATGCCTAGGGGTTTATAATTGGTTTACGGATTGTTCGTCGAGCAAAAAGTGATATTTTGTGCCCAGGAGTATCGATACTCGGGCTACCATATCGATACGATTAAGCTAAAAAAGGCTAGGTGTATCAATACAATATGTACCGTATCGACACAGTGAAAGAAGAAATTGGCTAAGCATATCGATACTCGGGGTCGTATCGATACGGTTTTGAGCTACTGGAATTTGGGTTTTGTAATTACAAAGGACCGTATCGATACTGTGTTTGGGCGTATCGATACCCTATTAGTTAAAGTGGTTAATTGGCATATTTTGAAGTTTTGAATCTTTGTGTTATAGTCTTTGATTGTTGGTAGGTGCAATTCAATGAGTTTGCATGGCTGAAATGAGTTGAAAATTTATGTGGCGGATCGAAACCTGACTAATTAAAAGATGGTAACTTCAATTTCGAGTTAAGACCCTGTTTAGTGATAGTTTTACAAAATGGACCCTAAACGCTATTTAGGGCAATCAGATGTCGATTTGACGCCCGATCAAGTTGAGATTTTGTTCGCTGCTTTCTCTCACGTTTAGGTTAACTAAGTTGCATTTAGAAAAGATAAAAAGAAAAAAAGGATTGTTTATTGAAGTGAAATTTTCGGGTTTTACTCCAATATTCCCCGTGTGACTCGCTCGATTCGTTCTTGCGATTAGACCAGGTCAAAGGGGTTACATATTTGAAGCAATATCATTGCACCACTGCATTGTCACCTTCCTGCCTATATCCTATTGAAAGTCATGTTTCAACATCTTAATTACCTTCCCCTTACGCAACTTTCATTTCAAATATTTCTTTTACTCATGAACACTCTTTTTATCACCAGGCAGTAAAGTTTCCATAATGGAGAGCTGTTATGTATGATGAATTGAAAACCAAGGAATTCCTCAACACATGGTCTGTTGTTCATCTTCCAGAAGGAAAGAAAGCAATTAAGTGAAAGTGGGTTTACATGATAAAATATAATGTTGATGGATGCATTGATCGTTACAATGCACGTTTGATGGCAAAGGGTTTTACTCAGATTGAGGGTGTTAATTATACAGATACGTTTTCTTCATTTGCAAAGATGACCTCCTTCAAGGTTTTTCTTGCTCTTACTGCATCAAATAATTGGCATCTCATTCAGCTCAATGTCAATAATACCTTTCTCAATGGCAATCTTGATGAGGAAGTATATATGAAGCTTCCCCTTGGTTATGGATCATATGCAAAAGGGTCAAACATGGTTTTCAAGCTTCATATGTCCATTTATGGCCTCAAGCAGGCTTCAAGGCAATAATTCAGTGCATTTTCAGTTGTAGTTCTAAAGTTTAGATTCATTCAATCAGCCTCTGATCATTATCTTTTTGTTAAGGGATCAGGAGATAATTTAGCCTCTTTACTCGTTTATGTAGACGATATCATAATTGGTGGCAAGAACTTAATACTTGTGACAGAAGTACAAACCTATCTTCATCGGCACTTCAAGCTCAAAAAGTTAGGGGCTTTGAAATACTTTCTTGGTTTTGAAGTGGATCGTAATGATAAAGAAATTTCCTTATCCTAGAGACATTATGCATTACAACTATTAGAAGACACTAGATCTCTTGGTAAGAAACCTGCCACTTTACCGATTATTTGTCCTCACAAATTGAACAAAAATGAAGAGGAGCTTTTAAAAGATTCTCAATTATATTGAAGATTAGTTGGAGGTTTGCTTTACCTTACCCACACACGACCTGACATTACCTATTCAGTTCATTTACTGAGTCAATTTGTCTCCTCTCCTCGAAAACCCCATCTCCTGCCTGTTTACCACCTTTTATCATATATTAAACAAGCTCCTGGACTTGGCTTGTTCTTTCCTTCTTCTACCTTGCAACTTCGAGGCTTTTTTTATTCAGACTACTCTTTATGGCCAGATACAAGGCGATCCACTACTGGTTATTACATCTTTTTAGGTGATAGCATCATTTTTTCAAAATCCAAGAAACAACATACATTTAGTCATTATTCTTGTGAAGCTAAGTATAGGGCAATGACATCTGCTTGTGAGTTAGTGTGGCTTGCAGCTTTGTTGTCATCCTTCCAAATACCAATTACACACACTACTTTATACTGTGATAATCAGTCTACAATATTTTTGGCTTCAAACCAAGTGTTTCATGTACTAGGCACATAGAGGTGGACTGCCACTTCATTTGAGATAAGATAAATGATGGCTTCCTCAAGCTCTTTTATGTCAACTCTTTTAATCAATTAGCTGACATTCTTGCTAAGCACTACATCTTCCTGTTTTTCATGCCATTGTCACAAAATTGGGTCTTCTCAACATACACAAGAATCCATCTTGAGGGGGGATATTGGATATACACCGGTGTACATCTTACTGTAATTAGGAGTTAGTTATTTCTGTTAGATTAAAGCTAGTTTTTTCAGTTAGTAGCTTCTTCCTTCTTCTATAAAAGCATGTAAATAAGGTTTGTAAAAAATTCGGATTTCATTCTTTGTAAAGATTTCTTCTTCTCAGTCAATAAAAATTTCTTTTATCACTATTTCCTTGGTTGTTATAATAACAAATTCATTCTTTTTATTATTTTTCTTATATTGTAAATGATTTTTAAATGTATTAGTAAGTATTTTTAAAATTCTCTTACAATGTCAAAATCAAATTATTGACCTATTTATAATATTTAAGAAATATTTATTCAATAAAAAATTATTTTCAATAAATAGTGTTGAAAAATAGACTATTGTAAAACGAAGCGTTAACACTGACTAGAAAATAATAAAATATTTAAATAAAACGATAGCCGTATCGTGTTATTAACTATTGCCTTAGAAGTAAAATCACCTCGATATGTATAATGGTTACAATGGACGAACAACCCCTAACGTTAGCACGACTCTTCAAATTTCGTACACACGAAAGATGAAGTGAACAACAGAACATAGGCGGTACTGCTCTTATCTAAAAGACCAAAAAAAGAACTCGAAAAGCTTATAAAACAACGAAAGAAAGTGTTTTGAAGCGAGATGTTTTTCATTGGATGATTCAAATGAACCGTGTAAAGTCTCAATTTATAGGAAATGGTTGAGGGTAAAACACCAAATTAGTACACTTAAATTGGTTGTCTGGAAACGTCAAAAAAAACATTAACTTTAGACAACAATCGAGGCTGCAACCAATGTTAAATTCAATTGTATTGAAACAATTGAAACGTTGGCAGCATTGAATTAAAAATCCATTAAGCCTATATTAACTCATGATTGAAACTCCAAATGACAACCAATTAATCAATCAATTAAACATCTATTCAAAGTTGTCTTATAATGTTATTCCGAGCTTTGTAAATAGTTAAAAAAAATCCTCACTTTATACAAGAGAAAATCAATATGAGATTTACATGCTTTACACCCTTGAGCATTACCTACAGATAGTTTACACATTTATTTTTTGACAAAATGATAAAAGATGCATCTAACGTTTGCATATTTTGTCAATTGGCCTCTTTTTTGGTCCAAATATGCCCCCCCAACGTTTTAATTTGGTCCAAATATGCCTCTAACGTTTTAATTTGGTCCAAATAAGCCCCCGTTGGATGGAAACTATCAGTCAACTGACGGTCAATGTCTGATGCTGACTGGACTTGACACGTGTTAAGATTCGACCACGTGTTAACTGGCGGTCAACATTATATTTGTCATGTATCGTCATCAGATTTGAGCACATGTCAGCATGATATTTGGCCACATGCCACCATAAAAAGGGTATAATAACTTTTTTTAAAAAAGTCTGACGTGGCATCAATTGGTTCGGTTAAGCTGGCTATATGTTGTGTATTATTAACGATTTCCACAGAAGGTGATAAGATGATGTCTTGAGCAGTTATATATCCGGGACCTTTGGCACAAATAAAGGCGTTACAAGTTCCATACAAATTACCTCTCAATACAATCTCTTTCAAATTCATTAAAATTTCATGTACTGATTCTTGAATACCTACTATGTTAGAATATTCGTGTGGTATTTTCTCAGATTTTGCACGTATAATGCATGTTCCTTCTATTTCTCCAAGTAAAGCTCTTCGCATCGCAATGCCTATTGTGTCGGCTTGGCCTTTCATAAGTGGAGACATAATAAAGCGCCCATAATAAAGACGCTTACTATCTGTTCTTGATTCAACACACTTTCACTGTAGTGTCCGAGTAGAGACTTTTACTTTCTCTCGAACTATATAATATTATTTGATCAGATCATTGAATCAATACAAATTACTTACGTCAGCAGTTCTTAACACGTGGCAAGTCTAATTAACATCAGCCGTTAACCGTCAATTGACTGATAGTTTCCATCCAACGGAGACATATTTGGACCAAAAACATAAGGGACTGAATGACAAAACATGCAAACGTTTGGGACATCTTTTGTCATTTTATCTTATTTTTTACGAGCAACATCAATATTTTATTATTATATCAAATTTGAATAAATAAAATGTCTTATCAATTGAATTACACTCTATATTCAAATTGACTTAAACTTTAATTGTATCTTAAACGATTCAAATTTATCTGAAAATTGAATATTTTTTTTTTCGAATAAAATGTTTATCACCAATATAACTCACTAGATTTACACATTGAATACTTTTGTAAATTTTGTTTTCTTTCTTGCGTTAAAATGAGTCGGCGCAGTGGGGATAGTTGGTGCAGTGAGGGTAGGCGGTGCAGTGAGGGTAGGCAGAGGCAGTCCTAGACTATTTTTGTGGGAAATCTCTCTGAAAAATACATTGGAAGGGGTATGGTAGGTATTTGATTGCCACGGACAGGACTTGGATGTTTTTGTGCCAAATAAACATGCGCGAGATGGGTCGAAGTTTGGTTTTGTCTGTATGGCAACGGAGGTGGTTGCTAAGAGGGCAATCGAACGTTTAAATGGGCGGTGGATTTATGGGAGTAGACTAAGAGTATCAATGGCACGATGGGGGCCGAGAGAGTCGTTTTGGAAGCAAAAAGAGAGAAATGGAAATAGTGGTGGATTTGGGTTGGAAAAGCAGGGGAGAGATTCAACACGAATGGTTTTGAATTGGAAGGTTCAGGGCGTGGAAGACGAAGGAAAAATTGGTATACTGCAGAGCTGTGCGATAGCTTGGTGCCGAGACCCTAAGGGTATTGTGAAGTTGGCTAGGGAACTCAAGGAAGACGAGATTGTTGGCTTCTCTCTAATGTGGATTGCTGATTCTAGAGTGTTGTTTATGTTCTCTAGTGTTGATACGCAACAGAAAGTTTTGTCTAATACATCATTAAGTAGATGGTTCTCCAAGATCACAAATTGGGATTGGACAATTGACAAGGGCAATCGTAGCGCTTGGATATCGATTAGCGGGGTACCGATGCACGTTTGGTCAAGAGGGACATTTGAAAATATAGCGTCGAAATGGGGAGTATTGATATGATTCGATGCTTCGACATTGGAACCAAACACGTTTGAAAGGAGCCATATTTTGATAGAAACAGACCAATTAGATCATATTGAGCTTGTGCTGGATTTAGAGATTGATGGTTTGATTTTTCAGGTGCGAGTGGTTGAGTTTGAACCATTGGTGGGCACTTAGTTGTGTTCTAACTGTGAATCAGTTGGGATAAAGAAGGAAGTAAGGCATCGAGGATGTTGATTTAAAGTGTGCAGGAACAATGGAGCCAATAATTTCCGTAATGGGAAAGGAAGTCGAGAGAATGTGTTTTAGCAAGAGCGAAATTTGAATGCAGCAGAGGAGGAGACGACCTTAGAATGGAAGACAAATGTCTTATGGAATGAGCAAGCACATGTAGATAGTAGGGGAACGTTTATTCAGTCTAGTGCTAAGCAATGGATGATGGACGAGGAGGTGGGGATGATCTCGAGATTGGAGGATAGTGTTTTAGGCTCAGATACGAGGGGTGTGTTAGATGATGTGGCGTTGGTGGATTATCTTGTGGTTTTCGAGACGTTGCCGCTTAAGGCCGATGAAATTGGGCCTAATGATGTCAGATATGAGGTGTGGAGCCCGTGTCCAACTCGTTACAACCTAATTTTGAGAATAGCTTGAATTCGTTATTAGATTTGGAATTGACTACCTATCATGGGGCTGCAGGTAAGAAGAGGGGCGGTGGAAAGAGTAAGGCTTTGAAAAATCAAAGGCTAGAATTGAGCGATGATTATGAAGATACAAGCATGCAACATGACTTATTGAGGGAGACGAGGGTCAGGGTCACGGTTGAGTTGGGGAAGTTCCCTGGTGCGTCGACAATCGGAAACGAAGAGGCTATAGTCAAAGATATTGCCAATTTGCTTGGTAAAGTAGACCGTGAAGAGTAATTGTGAGTATGAAGATGTTTTTGTAGAATGTGAAGGGGTTAGGATTGTTGGCAAAGAAAAGGAGAATGCGAAAACTGATTCGACAGCATAAATGTGAACTGGCATTCTTACAAGAGACCAAGTTAGAAGAGATTTCTGAGGTGATTGTTCGTTGTTTGTGGCCTTCGGATAAGTTTGTTTTGTGTTTGCGCCAGCTAATGGGCGTTCAGGAGGAATTTTGGTCGTATGGGAGTCATCTCGTTTCTGTTTAGAGGCATTGTTTGTAGCTACGAATTTAGTAGCGATATGGGGGAATTGGGCAGTTGAAGCGTTGAGGTGTTGTATGATGTGTGTATACGCTCCGTGCACGTTAGGTAGGCAATTGGTGTTATGGTGTGAGCTAAGTGAGTGTGTAGGGGGTGATTTTAATGTAGTGAAAGCGACTGAGGAAAGATGTCATTGTGTTGGTGATGCGCGTGGGATGAAGGCATTTGTTGAATTCTTTGAACAAGAGAGCTTGATTTATGTCCTGATATTGGGAAAGAAATTCACATGGATTGATCCTGGGAACAAGGGTAGCCGACTGGATAGATTTCTCGTTTCGAGTGGTTGGGTGGAGAAGTTTCAGAAATTTAGTTTTACGCAACTTCGCTCAAGGTTTGTCCGACCATGTTGGTCTCGTGTGATTTGAGCAGTGAGCATTGTGCTTGTATGTTGGTCTTTGGCTTCTTTGTGTTTGGGGTGGTTGCTATCTAGCTGGGTGGATTTGGCTTGAGGTGATTTGGGAGTTTTTCTTGGGAGTTCTGGCATGGTGCTTTTATGTTTTTGTTTCGGGTGGTATTTGCCTTGGTTGGACTAATTCTATTTATATATTGATGTGTTGTACACTTTTCATCCATATAAATAAAAGGATAATTTTTAACGAGGCTCGCGTTTATATTTTGTATAATTTTTTCTAATAAAATCATACTTGATCAAAAAAATATATATGATTTTTTATTATTATATTAAAACTAAAAAAATGAATAGATAGGATTTTATAAATATTAACTACATTTCGTATTCATCTTGAATTATAATACTCTAATTACATTTTAAAACATTTAAATTTATTGATAAACTAATTTCAAAAAAATTGATAAAAAAATATCTTTTTATTTTAAATTATTTATTTTTTAAAAAATAATTATTAATATTATATAAGTGTTTTAATTGTTTAAAATAATAACTTAAAATAAAATTATATATATATATATATATTGAAGCAATGTGTCGGATGTATTTATTGTAAGGAAAAAATAAAAGTCAACAAAGGGTCAAGTACCCTTTTTACAAAGCCAAACAGCTAAAAACAAAGGAAACTTAAAAGCAAAGAAGACTTAAAAGCAATCTAAAGCATCTGGCACATACAAAACCAGATGAACTCAACCGACATGCCCTTCCGCCCAAGCTCGGCAAAATGAATCGTTTGAAGATCGTAGTAGAAGGTGATAGTGGGGATTCTCCCAAAGCGAAGGAAGAAACTATTCCCCAAAGAAAAAACCTAAAAGACGATGTGGCTATGGCGGGTCGATGAATCGTCGGTCCTCCGCAGCAAGATGAAGGAAAAATTTTGGTACATCTTCAATCCGTACACCATCAGAAGAGGATCTGAGCCCTTCAGCAGCTATTGCATGTCTCCTCGCGCCCAATGAAGCTGAATCGACAAGATTTGGGCTTGTAGAGAGGATCTTGTTGATGACCATTCGTGAATCACTTTCAGCAACTACCGAGTGGAGCCCAATTTCAAGAGCAAATTAGAGACCTTGGAGAACAGCCATGGCTTCTGCAGAAAAGACAGAGGTAACGTTTTCATTCAACCTATAACATGCCCTTATAATGTACCCCTTACTATCGCGTATGACCACCCCCGAGCTTGATATCAACTCTATTGAATTAAACCCTACATCCACATTTATTTTGGACATAGGTGCCAAAGGAGGGTTCCACTTTCCAGTCAGACGAGGTGGAGGATGGGCAAGGCCTAATGACAGATGCTTTATCTCATCACAATAGCCTCGAATGAACGTAAGCACATCCTCAACCCGTTGATGTACTTTCTCATGTACCATTTTGTTTTAGGAGTACCAAATAGCCCATATCGTTACTATAATCTGTCTATGCATGCTTGAATTGAAACTTCTAAACATACCTAGTAGCCAATCATGAAAATTCTGTTGACCTGCATATGTTGTCCAACTGACACCCTTCGAATTCCATATGGTAATAACAAAATAGCAATCACGTATGACATGTATGAGATCTTCCCTCTCTATACCACACCTTGGGCATCTTATCCATGGATCCAAAAAGCCTAACTTGTGCATGATCGACTCAATGATGTAACATCCCAAAAACCGGTCTAGTCAGAATCGAGTTTCGACAATCGGAAAATTTATGTCAAAATGTTCTAGCTTTACGCCTATGTTGTCTAAATTACTGATTCTCTGGTTAAAGGACCATAATTGAGTCTAATATTTGATTTGAGGCCTTATTTGGAAAGTCAAAATGTTGAATCTGAGCTAAGGGTATCGATACGGTAGGTGTCGTATCGGTACGGTATCACAGTTTTAACTAACTTATGGATTTTTGCTTAGCTGTATCGATACAGCCCTACGTGTATCAATACACGCCCCTCAGAAATGACATATTGTGCTTAAATCACAATGACTGGGGGTGGTGATGACTCGCCTACTTATTGCTGTCGTCCCCATGTGAAAACAACCTGAAAAGATGACTAATGGTCATCAATTATCTTGAATTAAAGCAAACCCTATAGCCAAGGAAAGTTTTTTATTGGCTCTTTGATAAGGTGGATAGGGAATAGCAAACCCTTAGGCTTGGGAAACCTTGTTATTAGCTGATTGAAAGGTGCATAATGATTAAAAGCTACTAAAATAAACTAAGGAGTAATTCTCATTCTTACTTTTGCAATCACCGATATCAAATCTCACTTTTTTGCTATTCATCCTTTTTCCTCCTAAGCAAGCATCACCATTATTGCTCAAGCTTACACCTCTCCATTAGAGCTCTTTTAGCTTAAGCTTCCCTTGATTTGAAAGCATCATTCCATAGCTATTGCTTGGGTAAGCATAAGCCCTAAATCTATTGATGATTCCACAAGCCTTTGAAAGTTCAATTTCAAGATAAGCTATTGTTCTTCAAACCTTAAATTTCTAGTAGCTAATGGTTATCCTATTGATTCTAATAATCTTCTATTGTCCTCTCCTAGCTCACGTATCGAAAGAAGCTAATCCGTCGTCTCCATCAAAAGCTAGGGATAAAGGAATAGTTATCTAGGAGCCTCGTAGCCAAGGTGAGTGTAGTCAGTGTCTTAAGAGTTGGCTAGGTGCCCAACTCGAATCATTGAACATTGAATTTGATATTACTAACCATTGAAATGAAGGTTTTTGCATAAACTTTATTGTAAGCTATGTTTGGTAAGTAAGTGGTAAGTATTGCACTGAATTCATAAGCATTGCATGGATATGGTTATCATTGGAAGCATTGAATTATTGATATGTTAATTGTTATGTAAAATTATTGATATATGCTATGGCCACTACCTATTGATATGAGATTATTGAACTATTGTTATGAATTTGTGCTATGGAACTATTGTATTGAAATATTGTGTATTGTACCTTGGGATCGAAGTATCAGATGCAATTGGCATGCTATAGAATTCATGAGCTCATTGGTACGGGTATTGGGCTTCGGCCATGGTGCGGCGGAGGGATGTGTTGTATATTGGTCAATTGGTGCGGCGGAGGACATATGACATGACCATTATTGTTATTGTTGGTGTTGTGGTGGAATTCGTGTATCCAATTACGGTTGAATCAATCCAAGGAATTATTGGATATTGTCATTGTAATCACTCATTTTTATCTGTAAATACATATTAGTGTTGCATGTATACATATTATATTATATGTTTATTATGTGCATGAGTGTTATTAGTTTATGTGTGCATGTATATTATAAACTATGTATGTATACGTATTAAATACGGTGTATGTGTGTCGCGTATGCATCTATATTTAGTACGAGCGTATTTGTTTTTATGGTTAATTATGTGTATAATTATATATGTATGTATATTGGTATGTTATAATTAATGTTTGCATAGGTATATACGTATGTATTGTTGTATGTGTATTGCTGTTATAATTATACTATTGGGCTAATATAAAATAAAATAAAAAAATATATATTAAAACCAAATAAATAAATTGCAGTCCAAGTCCAATTACAAATCAAGTATTATTACAAGGTCCGGCTGGCCCAAACCCAAACCTATTTAATTCTAATTATTTTTTGTGCAGGTGACTATGGGTCGTTAGATCAAGATCCGATCCAACGCCACGATCCAAGCAAGGAGCAAAATATATCGCCACCGGTAGCGTGCACTACACGTCTGGACCGTTCGAGTGCCACGCGCGGACTCTTTGATATCCCACGCGTGCGTGAGCCCCACGCGCTCTGACCCCTCGACTGTTGAGCCCCACGTGGCACGATCTGGAGCCGTTTCACCAATCGAGGCTTCATCTGGGCCGTTCATCCTTCAAGCCATCCCGACCGTTTGATCAGATCTGATCTAACGGCCGAGAACGCTGGCCGAAGACTGAGCCCACACTGCCACCATGCAGCACCATGCCGATCTTCAACTACCGCGCTCAGACATGTCAAAACACAGCAAGAAAGAAATATGCCAGTTAGCAGTCCAGATCTGAAAAAGCAAATATTATACTACTTGTACCAAAACCAAAGACATGCATATATATGTACGAAACAAATATTTTGTAAGAACAACAAGTTGTAATCGAACAAGTCAAGTTATAATCGAAAGAAAAAAGTTCAGTGGTAAATACTCGTCTCCTTTCTTATTTTTTTGCATGCATACACAAAAGATAGGTAAAAAACAAGAGGGTTAGAAGTCTTACCATCGCTGTCGGTGGGTCTCCCCTCATCAGTGATAAGCCTTTTCGGCTTTTCCAAGCTGAACGTGGTGAACTGAAAGGAGTGGGAGACCCCTTTGTTACTTTTGTTTTGGGTTGAAAACAAAAAAGAGAGGGTTTTTCGTTTCGTATTTCCTAGATCTAGGGCAAATGGAGGCTTTTCCTCTGAATCCAACCTTGGATTCGTGTCGAGGGTAAGATGGGGGTTATTTTGGTATTTTTTTTAGGCTCGCCGGCGCCGGTTAGCGGCGGCCGGCTGCGGAGAACATGGCGGCCGGCCGCTGGATTATGGGTTTCAGGGATGAATTGAGAGAAAATGAAGAAGGGAGCTTGGTTATAAAACTGAAAAATGAAACAAATGAGGGGAAAATTGGTTCCGGCCTAAAAAAGGGGGTTTTATAGGGGTTATTATTTTGTGAAATGGGTAAATTACGTAATAAATTCCCCCGCGCATTCAATATTTTCACTTCTGTCTCGCCGCATGGTATATTTACAACTCTGGTCCCCTTTGTATTTCAAAATCTTGCAATCCAGTCCCTAAATTACACCGAATCAACTTTTAAATGGTAAATTACCCCTTTAACCATCCCGCGTTTTTGAACTTTTCATTTCGGGTTTGCCCCTTGGTCCAATTACAGTTTTGATCCTTTTAGGTTCTGTTTATTTCGCATTTTCGTCCTTAAATTACATATTATTGTCCTTTAATTTTCGCCACTTGACTTTTTTTTTTTTTCATTTTCGTCCTGTTTCCATGTAAATATTCATGTTCGTATTATAATCGTATATGTTAATGTAGTCTTTTGTCTTATTTTATATCCCTCGTATATACCATGTATTTTTATGTTTACATGTATATGTGTATTAAGTTTATGATAGTTATGTATCTTTTTTATCCGGTTATTCGTATTAAGCATGTTATGTTCTAGTTGGTTCGTACACGGCAAGTTTTGTATTTTTGTATGTATTGTATGTTCTCTTGACCTTTAGGTTACGTGTTAGTGTGTCTTCTTTTTATGTATAATATATTGTTCCATATATGTTGAAATATATTTTATTTCTAATATGTATGTCTTCTTGAAATATGTGTTTTTTCTATACATGTATTTATTCCTACCTTGTTATTGTGGCATGTTAAGTTTGCTTTTATCTAATATTAAGCTTGGTATGTATATGTGTGTTTTAATTACGTATTTTATTTATGTTAGATTAGTATTATGTTATGTGAATATTTACTGTTTTTAAATTATCTGCTATGTCTTATATTTTTGTCACTAAGATTGCATATGATATATAAATTGTTAATGTGGTGTCCTTTTATCCGAGCGTAAGCGGGGCCAGTATCAGGCGTAGTGATAGTGGTTGGGCGTTTACTCTCGGATAACGGGGCCCTTAAAATTTATTCGCAATTATGACCGAATTTTAAAATAATCGTCACTTTAACCCGAAAAATCCAATATTAATAAAACGGTAATTATTAAAGTACCAATTTTGGGCGGTGTGGGGGTGATAATCCTTCCCCATCCGTAACCGACTCCCGAACCCAACATTTTTTGAATCTCTGGTTTTATGGTGTCCAGCCTACCTAAGTGGCCGGTGGCGACTCCATTTTTTTTAAAATGCGATTTTTTTAAAACCCCACGGAATAAATATTTTATATCCAAAAGAATCACAAACACCTTTTTAACACCTTTGAAAACCCTCGTTTTTTTTAGCGATAAAAAAAAGAGACATCGCTACAGTCATTGCTATTGTTATGATATGCTAGTAATGATCATTGATGATATGCTATCTTGATGCCAAGTCATTAGTTAAGAATAGTGAGCATGCCCTACTTAATCATACGTTGATATTATGTTTGAAATTATTTTGAAGCATGCTAAATGGCATAACATGCTCATTCATTGTTATTGACTACATCACTTAGACTATATAAGTCTGATGCATTCATTTCCATAACATTTCAGGTTAAGAAAGTTAACAGTTCGAGATCGAGGATTAGTTGGAAGATCGGCAAGTCACCACAAATATCAAGTAATGTGTTTTGCCCTTTTAAACTCCTAGAATGGTGGCAAAGTAGTTAAACTAGTTAATTTTGATGCGTTGGTTATGTGTATAGAGGTGGTGTAATGTATAAAGCTTAAAGGCTTAAAGTGGCATGTTATGTTTAGTTAAGAATGGTTTATATGACATATTTTGGCTTAAATGGTAAAAACTAGGTAAATGAATTTGAAATGCTATAAAATTTGGCATGACAATAGATTAATGGATTTTAGACTTGTTGGTAAAATTTGGTAATAATTGGACAACATTTGAGGGGTTAAATTAGTTAAAAACTAGATAAAATCTGTCATTACAGGACAGGCGTATCGATACGAGGCTAGCTGTATCGATACGACCTTATATAATTGGTCTTGATGAAGCAGGGAGTATCGATACACTAGGGAGTGTACCGATACGGACCTTGACAGTAAGGTCTGGAAAAATAATTGCATCGGTACGACCTCAGGCGTACCGAAACAAGTCAACCCTAATTAAAGTGTATCGATATGGGCACAGGCGTATCGGTACGTGGTCGTTGACCTTGAACATGAAAAGTGTAAAATTCAACTTAGCGTACCGATACGGCCTATAGTGTATCGGTACGGTGTCAGTTAATTTTATTAAAAGGCTTGAGAAACAGTTTTAAAAGATTGGAAATTGTCACTAATAATTATATGGCTCAAATGGATAGGTTAGAAACATCCGATAACAACGAAACTTCTCAGGTTAATAATTAGTGAGTCTAATTATAGGTTGGTAATCAAGAATGCGAATTAGGGTTGTTAATTTGTAACGTTTCAATTTAGCCCCTTTTAATTTGAGAAGTTTTAAATTAACCCCAATTTCGATTTTGATCTCCAGTTCCGCTTTCAGATAACATTTTTCGACTCGGCTCTCTACCAGACTGAGAAGGGGGTGTTACAAATGAACCGCCACTCCACCCAATCATAGGCTTTGCTCATATCTAATTTCAAAGCAAACGAGCCATTACGACCAAATCACCTCTTCTTGAGAGAATGTAGCACCTTATAAGATGTAATTATATTATCTGTGATTAGTCGCCCTAGAAGAAATGCACTCTGGGCCTCATCAATACACCCATCAAGAACTTCTTTAAGTCTATTGGCCATAACCTTTGTAACAATTTTGAGCAGCACGTTACATAGGCTTATTGGTCTGAACTGTTTCATATTCCTGGCATCACTCACTTTCGAAATCAGCACAATGTGTGTAGCATTAATTTCAGTTATAGAATAAACACCATTAATAACATTAATACAATACTGAGATACCTCATTACCAAGAATATGCTAGAACCTCTGGTAAAATACTCCACCAAGTCCATCGAGGCTTGAAGCTTTGAGAGGGCTCATAGTTTGTAGCGCAACATAAACATCCCTCTTGGTAAATTCTCTCATTGACTGAGTGTCTATCTCGGGTTTAACATATGTGTCTATGCCTTGTAGAACTGTTTTCGGGTCTGCAATGTCTGACGATGTGAATAAGGTAGAGAAGTAATCTATTGCGATGTTCCAAATTTCCTCATCATCATCATGAAAGATCCCATCATTAGTAACGAGGACTACAATTCTATTACGGCGTTTTCGCTTACTTGAAAATTCGTGGAAACCCGTATTTTAATCCCCTTGTTTCATTAAATTTGCCCTCGCTCTTTTTTCCCAATATATTTCTTCTTTGTCAAACTCCAAATAGAGAGTGAACCTTGATTCCATGAGGTTTAAGAGAGTATTATCATCAACTGGCTTAGCATTTAGGGAGGATATTTGTTGCTGTAACTCTTTAATCGTGAATCTTTTCTCCTACTTGATCCATTTAAACCATCTATCCAGTCCTAGGCTTACCATACGCAATTTATCAAGCATTGACCCCACTACCGAAGCCCATAACCGTGTCACTTCTTCCTCACATGAATCCTCTAAAAGCCAGGCTACTTCGAACTTAAAGTGCCAGACTCCGTTCTGACTCGTAGCTGTATTTGTATCGAGCAATATTGGACAATGGTCCGAGTAGGAGTGTGGTAGATGGTCCAATTGAAAATTCGAAAAGTGACCCCACCAACTAGGCTTAGCAACACCTTTGTCCAATCTTTCTTTAATATTATTTGCTGTCGTCCGGCCCCATTTCTATGTAAACCAGGTCCCTCGATATCCCAGGTCTTCAAGATCACAATCAAGCAAAGCATCCCAAAATTTGTCCATCTGCCATTGATTTCTCACAGTCTACCCTATTTTTCGGAATGATATAGTATTTCTAACATCCCCAAAACCGGTTTAGTCAAAATTAGGTTTCGGCAATCAAAAACCCTACATCGAAAAGTTCCAAACATTGCATTGACTTTGATCGCGAGGTCAATTATACCGATATTGGACTCTAATTGAGTCAATTTATCGATTAGGGATCTTATTGAATTTATTGAAAGTCATTTAATGACTAAATATTAAAAATTGCAACTTTGGGAGTCATAGTGTAAAGGTATAAGAGTTGAGGGACTAATCTTGCGATTAAACCTTTCCCAAGCTTAATCATCCCATACGTGGATGAAGGAATTTCCTTCATCCTAAGGAATTCCTAAACTATTGATAGCAAGAAAAGGAAAAAGGAAAAGATGGAAAAACTTACCCGTTGCTTAACCAAGCAAGTACCTCAACATTTTCTCCTTTCCTTCAAGCAAGAACCACCATTTGAGCTTAATTTCTAGCTTAAGATTTCTTTGATTCCTTGATCCTAGTGTATAGCTATCGATTGGGTAAGTTAAATCCCCCAAACAATTAGTTGATTCCATGGATAGATTATGATTAATTTCAAGATAAAGTTATTGAGTTCTTGAATTAAATTTATTCCTCTGAGGTTTTAGTCCATGGAAGCTTAATGGCTAATAGCTATTTCAAGCTTAGATAATGATTTTGATATTGTTATATTGATGGTAACTATCTCTTATTGTTTTACCTAGCTCAAGAGTTGGAGAAAGAAAGTTTGTTATCTCCATCTAAAGCTAGGAGCAAGGGGATTGTAATCTGAGAGTCGTAGGAGTTACAAAAATCAAGGTGAGTGTAGTCAGTGTCTCGGAAATAGGCTAAGTGCTTATTCTGTTTCCATTGATATTGATTTTTGCATAGCTAACATTGTACTAAAGGTTATCGTATCGAATCTCATGAGAGATCATATTGGTAAGCATTGGTAAGTCATTGCATTGAATTATCGACCATAAAAGCATTGTCATTGATATCGGTCACATTGAACCATTGAGTAATAGGGTATCATTGTTATAGACATTGACATTGAATTAAACATTGATATAGGTCATTGATTATTGACATCGTTATTGTCATTGAAACATTGTTATTGGAACATTGAATATTGATATAGGTCATTAATTATTGACATTGTTATTGTCATCAAAACATCAACATTGGAACATTAATCATTGATATTGAACATTAATTATTGACATTGGACATTGAAACATCGACTATTGAATATTGATATTGTCATTGGATCATTGATCATAGATATGGGTATTGGAAATATTGATTATTGATATTGTCATTGAAACATTGATATTGAAATTGGTATTGAACCTTGGATTCGAAAGGACATTGGATACAATTGGCATGTCATAGAATTCATGAGCTCATTGGTACGAGTGGACTACGTTCCTTGGGCTACGACGTTTATTGTGGCGAGGCGGAAGGATGTTTGTGTCACTGGTCATTTGGCGAGGCGTAGGAATTCACTTATCCACTATCTTGTTTCGATTTAAAGAAAACTTCTGTTAAATGTTATATATATTATTGAATATGGACATAGCATTGAATATTGTCTAAGCATTGGTTATTGTCATAACATTGATTATGATTATAACATTGGTTATGGTGATAACATTGAATATTGTCCTAGCATTGAGTGTTGCCATAACATTGATATTTCCATAGTATAGATATTGTCATAGTAATGAAACAGTCATAGATTGATATATCCATAGTATTGATATAATCCTAGCATGATTTGAATTGCATAGCGTTGAACTTATTGTTGATTATGACCACCTCATTAGGCAAAGTATGCCTAATGCATTTCATTTCATGCATTTCAGGTTGAAAGTCATCATTGCGAGATCGGAGATCGTTGGAAGTTTGACAAGTCACTACAAGGTTAAAGTAATGTATATCGTCCCTACAAACTCTTAGTATGGTGGCAAAGTAATTGAACTAGTCAATTTTAGTCATTTTGATGTGTATATGCTGCGCATGGTTTGTAATAGTGCTAAAGACCCTAATTGGTATTTTGAAAATTGGCTAAAAGTAGTTAAAATGCATATTATGCCTAAAAAGATAAAAACATAGTAAATGGATTCATATAAATATGAAATTTGGCATGCTAGTAGTTTATCGTGTTATAAACTTGCTGGTAGAGTTTTATTTAATTTGAACATTGTTTGATAGGTTAAATTTGATAAAAACCAGACAAAATCTGTCATTACAGTATATGGCGTATCGATACAGGTATGCATATTTAGACTTGATCAACATCGGTCAACAGGGTGTATCGATATGTCAAAGGGATGCATCGATACGGAAAATCATCACTGGAAAAATAAATGCATCGATATGACCTTAGGGCATATCGAAATGGGTGTTGCAACCTTTTTTAGGAGTTTTGACGTTTTGAAAAACTTTATAAAATCACGGAGTCAACCAATCTTTTTGAAAAAGTGTGATTGGATCACTTTTAAAACAAGGGTATTTTGATAAAATATTTTATTTATTAAAATATTATTTTGGTCCACGGAAAACAAATAAAATAGGTTTGGGGGTCGGTTACGTGTGGGGAAGGGTTAGCACCCCCACAACGCCCAAAAACTAGTACCTAATTGATTTCAAAAAGTGCTTTAAAAAACTAGAATTTGCAAGTTCACAAAATTTTGATTCATTTATCTGCAAAGTGAATGCAAATCTATTTTAACGGCCTTATCGCTAGAGAAATGAACTTTAATCACCACCAACACTTCTGGCGATAACCTGTCATTTTCGTTTGATAAGACACCGCATTAATTAAGTTTTCACTTTTTAAAACAAACTAGAGAAAAGATTAGGTGTGTTGTCATTTTTTAAAAATTTAATGTTTAAACCCTGAAGAAACATCTACATTTATTTTAACTATTAAGTTCAAAACAATTAAGTGTGTTTTATTGAAAATGAAGAATGTTTTATAACATACACGTCTCTATTCCATGTTTTAAGTTCCTATTCCTAAAGTTTAGCACACATACATATGTATACATACAAGAACAAAAACTTAAATTAAATTAACTATCAAAATAATTGCTAAATAAAGAAAAGGGCAATTAATTTTATTTATAAAAATTGTATTACAAACTAAATTAAAAGAAAACCAAATGTAAGGGATAATTTGAAAATAATTTAAAATTTAGTGCCGAATGGAAAAGAAAAATGATGAAATTAAAACAATTGAAAATTGAAGAGCTGCGGCATAAGGTCCGGGAAAGAAGGGCGCGGGTTATAACTGGATACGAGTCGAGTCATCGGTTCATTATAAATAGTTAATATCATAAACAAAAATCATTTTCTCCCTTTATTTCCAAACAGATCAAAACCAGTTTTATTAGAATTCTTTGATGTGTTCTTCGTGTTCTTTATTTCATGAAGAACACGATGAACATTCGCCGTTGCCGGCGGCGAAATTCCCAAAAAACCCAAATTCTGCCGACCTCAAAATTGTGTTTTTTCTCGCCAGAGCTACATTAAACAACAAAATCACGGCGACTCAACTAAAACAGAGGTAAAATAACAATCTCTTTCTTTATTTAAAGCAAAATTGAACATAGGATGAGAATATTACCAGAAATATCTGCTTTATTTCACTAGAATTGCTTGAATACACTTGCCAATTTGCTACAACTTCTGGATTTCCGAACGCTATATGTATGTATCTAGTGTTTCTGTTGTTGAATCATATGAAACTGTTGTTTTACAAAGAATTATAGTGGGGTTTATATAGGTACATGAATGCTTGCATTTTATGCTTAAATCCCTAAAAATCATTTAAAAGGCTTCTGTCTCGGTTTTGATTTTAAACCAATTTAGCTATTGACTCGCGATTTGTCTTTATCTTGAATTTGATTTGCTTGATTCTTGCCTCGGCTTCAATTTAGGGATTAACCCTTTCCATTTTGCTTATGATTTTCCAGCTAGGGCTTCGAATTAGGGGTTTAATTCCCTTTTGATTTTATCTTGAATTGTTGTACTCTAATTTAGGGATTTAACCCTCTTGTTTCTCGGTTTGCATACTTCTGATGACTTCGAAAAATGCCATTGAGGAGAAATCGAGATGAGGGTGAAGCCGAAGAAGATGAAATGTTTGGTGGAAGCTGGAAAGTCTAGAGCGTGGCCGCCACGCGCGAGTGGTGATCCGCGTGCTTTGCTGTTGATCAATCTAGGCCGTTGGATTGGTTCCTGTTCTAATGAACGGGAAGCGTGGCTCTTGGTAATCCGTGTGTAGGCTATGTGCGATCTCGTGCCATTGGATCTATTCTATATTGATCTAACGGTTCTTCATTACCTGCACATATAAGAGTCATGGCCTTTAGGAAATAATAATCAGGCCGAGCGGGCCTTTGTGTAATGGACCTTCTATGTATTTTTAATGGACTCTATTCTAAATTAAATCTAATGGACCTTTTATTCATTTTTAATTACAATTGGGCTGTGTATTTTATATTTTTTTGGATTTTAATAACTAACCATTAACACTAACAATTATACTAACCATAATACACTAACTATGTTACCAATACTATATGACACCTAATTACTATATTAACAATATAACACTAGTACAATAATGCTAAATTAATATAACAATTAAACTAACAACGATATAAAACGAAGGTGAAAATCTAGTGACAACAGCTGCCCATTCTTTGGTCATTCAGTGAAACATGAATAGAGCAAAGAACAGAAGACATTAATTTTCACCAATTACCAAACCGTTAATGCCTAAAAAGACAGGCGTGTTCTATTCTCCTTGCGCTCGAATAGATAAGCGAGTTCCATTCTCTAAATGCCTGGACGGATGGGCGGGTTCTATTCCCCTTATGCTCGAATAGATAAGCAGATTCTATTCTTCAAATGCCCGAACAGATAGACAGGTTCTACTCTCTTTGTGTTTGAATAGATAAACAGATTCCATTCTCCAAATGCCCAAACGGATAGGCAGGTTCTATTCTCTATATGCCCGAATAGATGACTAGGTTCTATTCTCCAAATGCCCATACAAATTGGCAGGTTCTATTCTCCTTACGCTCGAATAGATAAGCAGGTTCCATTCTCCAAATGCCCGAACGGATAGACAGGTTCTATTCTCTATATGCCCGAATAGATGAGCAGCTTCTATTCTCCAAATGCTCGAACGGATAGGCAGGTTCTATTCTCCTTATGCCCGAATAGATAAGCATGTTCCATTCTCCAAATACACGAACGGATAGGTTAGTTCTAAAAGATAACTTCATCCTCCATATGCTTGGATGAATAAGCGGATTCAAAACCTGTCAAAAACAAATGCAAAATGATTTAAGATGCATATGCCCCTAAGGATGCCTAATCATGAATGCATGTCTTATTTCTTTTACTTTTTCTTAACAATTTTTCTCAAGCAATGGACACAGAAGAAAATGTGAAGCTCCAGGAAACTTGGATTATATCATCTCAAACATTTTCTCAACTCTGGCAACAGATGGTGTGTTTGTTTTGGCCCATCTCATCAAAACAGACAGTATGACTTCCTTTCATTTTTCTACACTGAAATGCTTTGCACTAAGAAAGCTTGCAATAACTCATCCTTCAATACTAGTTGACTTCACCAATTTCTTGTTGTTAAAATTCCATTAACCCTTCTTTGGAAAGTAATCTTCACCATTGTCTACTCTTAACCCCTTCATTTACCACGCCACATCATGGATTCAACATTACGTTCATCCCTTCTTGTGACTTCTGCCTTGATTTTTCAAACAGGGAAGCTCCTTGTTGCTAGGACACCTAAAAGTGAAACTCCGTGGGGATATGGGGAATGCATTGGTTTACCATTATTAATGCATGAATGCATGAGAAATTATCTGAAAATTGCAACTATATGATTCATCATTTTCATTCTTAGTACTTCTTTGCTTCATATGATCTTTGCATATTTGCTCGCTCCATCCAGTTATCTTGCATTCCTAGTTGGAAGGACTGACTTTATCCTCATATTCTTCAACACTCTTTTAGACCTTGTCAAGTTATCATTGTAGTTGATACATCAATGTTCAGTGACAGGCTTTCTAGGATCTTGTCGTTCTTCCAATGTCTCCTATCATTAACTGTTTCCTCCAATGCATGTAACATTGTTCTCATTGTTGTAGAGAACAAATTATCTCGTGTAAGCATCTCTATTTTGCAGCATGCTGCCTTAAGGTAATGTCAAAACATCTCTTGAGGGTCTTCCGCAGAGATTTGCAGCAAAACCTATTTTCATCTTGGATCTCCTCATAAGTTTGCTGTTCTTTGTTTCCTAAGCTCCAAATTTGACCATGGAATACCTCATAGTTCCAATACCCTTCTAGACAAATTTAAAGTAATGCTAAAAAATCTTTTGTATATTTCTAGTTATGTCAAATTTTAATTCTTATTTCAATGCAAGATGCTTTATGGAAAGATGTCAAAGAAGATAAAGAAAAGGTCAAAGCAACAAAATTTTATAGTATTTTGGCAAACACAAAAAGAAATTACAAGGAAAGGAATAAGCATTCAGATATTAGAAACTAAAACTCTCCTTGTCATGACTTCATAAAATGCCTTGAATGTCCACTATGCTGAGCAGACCCTGGAAATAACGATTATGCGGAAAGATATGAAACTTCCAGGTATGGAATCCCCGAGGAATGTCTTATTTCCAAATTTTCTAAGCCGCCCTTTACGGGTTTTCAACTCAGATCCACCCTTGGTTTCAAAACGCCATTTACGGGTTTTCGTTTTGAACCCTCATTTTCTTTTTCTTTGTGTTTTTTCCTTTTTCTTTTCTTTTTTCCTTTTTTCCTTTTTCTTTCTTTTTTCTCTATTTTTCTTTTCTTCTTCAAACATAATACTTTTTAACCGAATCGGGTTCTGGAGTTTGTCTCCATCCATTTCGGCTAAAATTAACGCCCCTAAGAAAACCTTTGTTACAATGTAAGGTCCCTCCCAATTCGGCGCCCATTTTCCTCGAGAATCGCTTTGGATTGGTAGCTTCTTCCTCAACACCAAATCCCCCTCTTTAAATTCTCTTGGGCGAACTTTTTTCTCGTGAGCCCTTATCATCCTTTTCTGGTACATTTGCCCATGACACAACGCCTTTAACCTCTTTTAATCAATCAGATTAAGCTGGCCATATCTTGCCTGCATCCATTCTACTTCTTCTAATTTTGCTTCCATTAAGACACAGAGCAATGATATTTCAACCTCAATGGGTAGCACAACTTCTACTCCATATACCAATGAGAAAGGTGTTGCCCTAGTGGAAGTTCTTACTGCGGTTCGATAAGCGTATAAGGCAAACGATAGCTTTTCATGCCAATCTTTATAGGTGTCGATCATTTTTGCAATAATCTTATTAATATTCTTATTCACATCCTCTACTGCCCCATTCATCTTCGGGCGATATACCACAGAATTATGATGCTTGACATTGAACTGCTAACAGACTCCACTTATCATCCTGTTATTCAAATTAGAGGCGTTGTCAGTGATGATACTTTCAGGCAAGCCGTATCGACAAATGATTTCCTTTTTCAAAAACTTGTAAACCATATATTTGGTGGCGTTCGCATATGAGGATGCTTCTACCCACTTCATGAAATAATTAATGGCTACCAAGATAAAACGATGCTCGTTTGATGTCTTAGGGTGAATCTGACCGATGGCATCAATGCCCCGCATAGAGAAAGGCTAGGGAGCTGTCATAACATGAAGAGTTTGAGGTGGCATATGGACCTTATCAACATAGATTTAGCACTTGTGGCATTTGCGAGAATAATTGATGCAATCACTCTTTTGAAGCCCATATCCACCTCATGGAAGCTCTAACTTCAATAACACATTCCTTAACCACCTTATCCTCCTCCTCTGTGATTGCATTCACAACTACCTTTTGATGATTTGGCAAGGGGTTTCGCTTTTCTTCTGACATATCAAATGATAACATCCCTGATTTTCTTAAGTCATCCACCACCCTTTTGAATGCAGTAAAAATTTTCAATGGTGTGCCCCCTAACTCTTGCATGGTATTCACATTGTGCCTTCTCATCATACTAAGGTGGGTATGGTGGTGAGAATGGGGGAACATGTCTAGGCAGCACCATCTGGGATTTGACCAGTTCAGCAAACAATTCTACATATGTCATTAGGATAGAAGGAAAATATGGTTTCGAGCTCCCTTGATATCCTCATTCTTCCTTCGAAGAATTTGTGATCGCTGGAGCTATGGTGGAAACATTGGGTTTGTTGAAGATTACCCCTTTTGAGTAGCTAGGGTTGTAGACATTAGTGGCATTGACTTCATTGTCTCTCTTTTTGTATGGTTTCTTTGTTTCCCCACTATCCAACCTTCCATTTTTCATGGCCGCAATGATCAACTCTCTATTTATAAGCATGTCCACAAAACTCTTTATGGCATGATTAAGCATATGATCGTAGAAGGAACCCTTTAATGTCTCCACGAACATTGGGGTGATCTCACTCTCCAACAATGGTGGTTGGACTTGGGCAGATACATCCCTCCATCTTTGCGCGTACTGGCAGAAGCTCTCATGATGCTTTTGCTCTAACCCTTGCAGAACTAAACGTGTTGGAATCATGTCTGAAATGTGCTTGTACTGCTCATTGAAGGCTCTGGACAAATCTTTCCATGATTTGACGTTAACTCGACTTAGCTGTGTGTACTAGCGTGCAACTGATCCTACTCAACTGTCTTGGAAGCAATGGATAAGCAGCTTCTCGTTCTCAAGATACATCAACATTTTCCTGCAATACATAGTTAGATGTGCTGCAGGGTACGTAGTTCCATTATATTTTTTGAAGTCAGGGACCTTGAACTTGGGTTGTACTACCAGATTAGTCACCAAACTTAAATCCTTAGCATCCACTCCACCATATATACCTCGTTCTTGGAAAGACTTAATCATTCCCTCCAATTTCTCATAGCGTTCCTCCCATTTCTTCTTAGCTTTCACCTTGTCGGCAATTCATCGAGATCAGCCACCTCAATGACCTCCTCAGAATTTATCTTCCTATCATTTTACGCCGAAGCCTCAACAAAATGTGGAGAAATCTTGGCCTTAGAAGATTAAGCTTCTTTTTGCATGCTTGGATGAACGAAGGTTATCCCCTAAAATTTTGGCATGGCATTTGTTTCCCCACCAGCTTTTACTATGTCTGGGTCTTTAAAGCCTAACATGGTTGCAATTGAACTAATTATCTTTTGATGAACTAACTCCATCTATTTCTTCAGATCCGTTTCCAGATTGTCTAACCTATCCTGGGTACTCTTATGGTTGTTTTCTAATGCCGTCATTCTGTCTTATATTGCTCTGGCTTGAGACTGAGTACCGTACTTGTGATTTGTTTTTTCTATTTTGATTTTCTGTCATTTTTATTTAAGATAGATTTTTATTATGTCATGTATGTATGCACAAATGTAAACACAAATGCAAAGAAAAGCTATGAAACAAAGAAGAATGGAAAGCAAATGCATGAATGCAAACGAAGGGCCATCAATTCCATGAAACATCTGCTCAATAAACAACTCTTTTATTAAATATGAAATGGTCCATATTACATCAAATTTCATTTACAAATATTTTTAGCCTGAACTCCTAGTTCTTTGATTTCTTCAATGAGCCACATAAGCCTCAGTCCCACTTCTCCTGCTGGCTTGACGCACCGACGAAGAGCTGTAGCTTCGGTGGCTAACATCACCACGTGTTGAGCCACATCCTGTACGACAATCCTATCAAACTCATCTCGTTCTTGAAATCTTTTAGCAACATCTCTAAGACGAGTAAACCAATAATCATTACCTCCCTCATCTATGTCTTCAAGGACCAAGATTTTTGTCTTATATTCCTGGATGATGTTACCCATTCCTTCAACCTGTTTCTTCAAGGTATCGTTCTCACTTAGACATGCCTGAAGTTCGATATAGGTGTAATGATTCTGGAGTCTATGCAACGAGTGGTTCAGATCATCTATCTTGGCTTGCAACTTAGCAAGACAAGCCTGACTCTGCTTTAGCTTCGCACTGGTCTGATCATATGCCTTCTGCAACTCAAATAAGCAAATCTTGTTGTCGTGGGCTTTCCTTTTCCATCCAGCCACATTTTCTCTCTCATTTTCTTGTACCTGTTTGCCATTTCCATTTTCATCTGCCAGCTTACCCTTTTCTTCTTTTTAACAAGGCCTCGTCTATATTTCTCGACTTCGCGCCTTTCCCGTTCCTTTTCTTTTCTTACAGCATACTTGATTTCTTGCTTCCACTATTCTAGAGTCTTCCTTAGATCAACATTTCAGACATCAGTCTAGAGCTTGAGGAAGTCAACCCGTTGAACCTAAAACTTCTTTTCTAGGTCTTCATACAGCTTTACCACTCACTTCGTCTCCTCTTTATACTTCTCAACATCAAGGCTTGACTCAAACTTGTCTCTTTGGTTCTGCTCTCGTAAGGCTTCTATCTCCAGCTTAGCCCTTCTTAACTCTTCTCTTAAGACGCCAGCTTCTGTAGGGACTACCTTTAAGTGTTCTTCTAGAGACTTGTCCTGTCCAGATGTAGGCACTATGACTTTGTCATTTACTCTCGTATGCCTCCAAATATCATAGTCCGGGGTGTATATGCAATGACTATTAGATTCTAACTTCATAATGATAACAGTGGTTCCATGCATCATTGATTGTCTGAACTCTCATTGGAATTTGAACTCTGATGAGCCAAGACCGGTAGTGAATGGGATGAACTGCCGAGACCCAAACTGACGAGATACTAGCAAAGAAACACATCCAATTCCTCCCCACAAACCTGACAGCGTTAAGAAGTTGAAATCTCTATATTTGTACAAAAGCTTGGCATGATCCATCCAAGGAACCCTCTATCTGATGTTTTCGTCACGACGATCCCTGAATATATCAATCCATTTATACTTCTTAACAACGAGCCACTCTATTGCCATGAATTCTCTAAGAGGTGAGAAGTTCGGGGAAAACACATTTGACAAGGCCAGTGTTGGGCATTTCCAGAAGTGACTAAGAGCCCAAACCTGTAAAAGCGGAGCATATCCTCCAAAATGGACACCTTTGGCTTTTCGACAAGCATTAAGGGAAATGAAGGTCTCAGCAAGTACAGTTGGCACCGGATTGTCTTTTTTCTTTAATTGTTCAAGGAAATCAAGTAATGCTACATCAATATTCCCTAGAACCTTCAGAAAGATGGCTAAACCGTAAATTGCAATGGCTAGGAGTCAATTCTTTTCTCTTTGTCAGGGTGAATTGAAATTATACTTCTGATGCTTGACCAAGGGAAATTAAAGGTGCCTCATCTCTTTCGTATCAACTCCTTGACCCAACCATCACTCATGCTATCGAACGCTTGAAGCTTTGCATGTGGGTTTTTGTTTTTTGGAGGCTTGGCATAGACCCAATTCTTCTTTACTTTGCACAGGTTGAAAAGGGCTAAGTACTCCTCAAATGTAGGCATCATATCTTCTTTATTAAAAGTGAAGCAACAATACCCAGGATTCCAGAATTAAACCAAGGCCTTCAGAAATTGTTCATCGACCTTCACATACAAGAGATAGGCTATGTCACCATAGACTTCTTGGAACAACTGCTTAGTCTTATAATCAAAGGGCTCCCAGATTTCCCGCAATTCTTGCACATTATTCTGTTTGATACTGATGTGGGCATATTCTGAAGTCTTTGTCTCATGATCAGCTGCTAGACTATCTCCAAATGTTTGCTGATTTATCTCAGACCAATGTCGCACCTTTGCATTCTCATATTCACTTTTCAAAAACCTTCCATCCATAACAAGAGCTTTTCAAAGTTGGGCAATGATTTTAAGAATCAACCTCTTCTAAATATGTAATGATGTGGCATGAATGGATATGCAAAAAAATAAGACAAGGAAAATTAAAAACAAGAAAACACAACGAAATCAAAATAATTTCACGAACAATTCTAGGCAGCACATTCCAACACTCCAGGACATGTCTCCCCTTATTACTAAAACCCTAGGTTTTCCGCATGGCTCTATTGGGGGTGAGATCTAAGTTCTCAAACAGTTAGGTTTTAAAAGGTACTTGAGCTATCCTTGTTGTCCCCTACTAAGGGTAGCAAAGCCCCTGGTTCTCACCCATTATAGGTTTCAAACGAACCAAGTTCAACTCGGGAGGACTTACTTCCTATGTCTTCTCGAAGAATCAGTATCCTTACGAAGACATGAGGCATATGAGTCCCGAAGGTACTTGCTAGGCTCATACGGAGAATCAATATTCTGACATGAGCAAAGCGTTTTCCCCTCACTTAACAAACGAGATGAAGCTCGGGTATAGAGCTTTTTGCAACAATTTTAAAAATGCGTAAAATAGAATTACATTCATTAAGCGGACGAATAGATTGAAACCTTTGTGAACTTGCAAATTCCTTTTCTAAAAACATTTTGAAAACAATTTGTGGCCTGACCCTCTTTTATTTAAAAAAAAACAAAATGTCCCCAGTGGAGTCGCCAAGCTGTCGCAACCCTTTTCAGGATTTTTGACGTTTTGGAAAACTTTATAAAATCACAGAGTCGCCACCAATCTTTTTGAAAAAGTGTGATTGGATCACTTTTAAAACAAGGGTATTTTGATAAAATGTTTTATTTATCAAAATATCATTTTGGTCCACGAAAAACAAAGAAAATAGGTTCGAGGGTCGGTTACGTGTGGGGAAAGGTTAACACCCTCACAACGCCCAAAAACGGGTACCTAATTGATTTCAAAAAGTGCTTTAAAAAACTGGAATCTGCAAGTTCACAAAGTTTCGATTCATTTATCCACAAAGTGAATGTAAATCTATTTTAACGGCCTTATCACTCGAGAAATGAACTTTAATCACCGCCAACACTCCTGGCGCTAACCCGTCATTCTCGTTTGATAAGACACAGCATTAATTAAGTTTTCACTTTTTAAAACGTCTACATTTATTTTAACTATTAAGTTCAAATACAATTAAGTGTGTTTTATTGAAAATGAAGAATGTTTTATAACATACATGTCTCTATTCTATGTTTTAAGTCCATATTCCTAAAGTTTAACACACATACATATATACATACAAGAAAAAAAAACTTAAATTAAATTAACTATCAAAATAATTGCTAAATAAAGAAAAGGGCAATTAATTTTATTTATAAAAAAACTGTATTACAGACTAAATTAAAAGAAAACCAAATGTAAGGGATAATTTGAAAACAATTTAAATTTAGTGCCGAATTGAAAAGATAAAATGACGAAATTGAAATAATTAAAAATTGAAGAGCTGCGGCATAAAGTTCGGGAAAGAAGGGCGCGGGTTATAACTGGATACGAGTCCGGTCATTATAAATAGCCAATATCATAAACAAAAATTATTTTCTCCCTTTATTTCCAAACAGATCAAAACCAATTTTATTAGAATTCTCTGATATGTTCTTCGTGTTCTTCATTTCATGAAGAACACGATGAACATCCGCCATGCCGGCCGCCTTCCACCGGCACCGAGCGTCGTTGTCGGCGGCGAAATTCCCAGAAAACCCAGATTCTAGCAACCTTAAAATTGCATTTTTCTCGCCGGAGCTACATTAAACAAAAAAATCACGACGGCTCAACTAAAACAGAGGTAAAATAACAATCCTTTTATTTATTTAAAGCAAAATTGAACATAGGATGAGAACATTACCAGAAATATTTGCTTTATTTCACTGGAATTGCTTGAATACACTTGCCAATTCGCTACAACTTCTGGATTTTCGAACACTATATGTATGTATCTAGTGTTTCTGTTGTTGAATCGTATGAAATTGTTGTTTTACAAAGAATTACAGTGGGGTTTATATAGGTACATGAATGCTTGCATTTTATGCTTAAATCCCTAAAAATCATCTAAAAGGCTTTTGTCTCGGTTCTGATTTTAAACCGATTTGGCTATTGACTCCCGATTTGTCTATATCTTGAATCCAATTTGCTTGATTCTTGCCTCAACTTCAATTTAGGGATTAACCCTTTCCATTTTGCTTCTGATTTTCCAGCTAGGGCTTCAAATTAGGGGTTTAATTCCCTTTTGATTTTATCTTGAATTGTTGTGCTCCAATTTGGAGATTTAACCCTTTTGTTTCTCTGTTTGTATACTTCTGATGGCTTTGAACAACACCGACGAGGAGCAATCGAGACGAGGGTGACGTTGGAGAAGATTAACCGTTCGATGGAAGTTGGAAAGTCAGGAGCGTGGCCGCCACGCGTGAGTGGTGATCCGCGTTCTTTGCTATTGATCAATCTGGGCCGTTGGATTGGTTCCTGATCTAACAGACGGGAATCGTGGCTCTTGGTAATCCGTGTGTAGGCTGTGTGTGATCCCGTGCTGTTGGATCTGTTCTCCATTGATCTAACGGTTCTTCATTACCTGCGCATATAAGAGTCATGGCCTTTAGGAAATAATAATCAGGTCGAGCGGGCCTTTGTGTAATGGACCTTCTATGTATTTTTAATGGACTCTATTCTAAATTAAATCTAATGGACCTTGTATTCATTCTTAATTACAATTGGGCTGTGTATTTTATATTTTTTGGACTAACCATTAACACTAACAATTATACTAACCATAATACACTAACTCTGTTATCAATACTATATGACACCTAATTACTATATTAACAGTATAACACTAGTACAATAATGCTAAATTAATATAACAATTAAACTAACAACGATACAAAACGAAGGTGAAAATCTAGTGACAACAATGGGTCAACCTGGTCAACCCGTACCAGTATGGTCCTTAGCTGTACCGATACGAGTTTCTGTTATTGGAATTTGTGTAATCTGATATTGGTCATGGCGTATCGATACAAGTTCACCAATTTCAACTATATTACCGGTCATGACGTGGGTGTACCGATACAGCCTCCTTGAGTATTGGTACGAGTTTAGGTAAGTTAGTTAAAAGCTATGGAAAACAGTTTGAAAAATTGCAATATGGTCACTATTCGGTATATTGTTTAATCGACTAACCAAATGACTTTTGATAGTTGTGAAAATTTACATGTTCATTGATTAAAGGATGAATCTCATTACGGAAAGTTTATTATTATTCGGTGAGGACTCATAAATTATAGAAATTATTATTTAGCCCTTAAAGGTTATAAAAGTTTAAAATTTGTCCTAAACTGATAATCACAACCTCCTATTGGGTTATTGAATTTACTAAACCACTATTGTATTGTTTATTAAGCATGAACTCATTAAATTACCGATTATTGATTAAAGAATTATGGCACCATTCATTGTTTGTTTTGGTAGAGTACTCCGGTTTCTGACCATGCTAGAAAGGGGGTGTTACAATATCTCATTGAAATCTCCTGCAACACACCACGGGATATTTGGGCAATCGTTCAATTGGCGAATAAGCTGCCAAGAATTAATTTGATTACCCACTTCCGGGGAACCAAAAAAGCCCATAAATCTCCATCGATTACCATCCTTATCTGCATTAATCAAAATATCTATATGGCGAGTACAGAAGGCGCAAAGATAAACTGAAATCGAATCTTTCCACCCCAAGGATAGACCCCCGCTGCTGCCAATTGAACTGACTTCAATACCGTTTGCATCCACACAGTTTTTTATTTCTTTCCATCCTTACTGACGGTAGCTTTGTTTCTATCATGAAAACTACCGAGGGATTCAAGTCTCGGAGCATAAACCTGAGACTTCTCACCGTTCAGGTCATCCCTAGGCCCATAACCCGCATATGAGTTTCATTGTTGTTGGTTGGCCCGCCCAGCGGAGCCCGCCGATAAATTGGATTGGTCCCCCTTCAATTCTTGCCAGCCGAAAACTAAAACACGAGCCCCATCAACCCTGGGCTTTTTTAGTGTGTCTGAGACTTCTATTGGGCTATCTTCAAGATTTATATCCATTACCACATCAAACCCGTCCGTTCCCCCCACCTTTGATTGGTCTACCATGTTATCAGAACTTAGTGGAATTTGTCCCTTGAATTTGAACCCATTCCTGCACCATCCTTATTTGGCACGACATTTAGTGGTGTGAGACTTGAGGAGTGCCCCACATGATTCCCGTCTCTATCTTCAACTGCCAAAGCTATAGTCCACGAGAAAGTAGGAGCAGGTGCAAGTGTCGCCTGCCAATGCCCTACGTTCGGCTTCAGGTTCCCTATGTTAGCCGCCGAGAACTAGTGTCCATCAATCCCCTCCTCCACAAGCCACCGGATTTGAAATGGTCAGGCCCTTCTTAGAGGCGCTCGTAGGGAAACGTTCCATGCTAGTGGAAGATCACGGCCCCCTTCTGTAAACCGTAACGAGCAGAAACTTTCTCCATGCCCTAGTTTTCCGCAAAGGAAGCAAAACAATGTTAGTTTCTCATATTCAAAACATACATATTGGAACTGGCCATTTGTTGGGATAAGTTTCTTTCTTCTTTTTAATGGAAGCCTGATATCCACTCTAACGCGAACTCTCATAATTCGCTTGTAGCCCATGCTTGCAGCCGTGGAATCATACTCAATATAAGATCCAATAAAGTCCCCCAGAATTTTCGCCACCTTACCAGACACGAATCCTAGAGGAATATCATGGATGAGAACCCGGTAATCCACAAAGGTAAGAGGGATTATCATAGAATTTTCCCCTCTTGCAGCCGATGTAGAACTAACAAATGGGAGTTGAAACTCCATGGGCCATCTTTCTATTCTGTTCGCATCAACTACATGATAAAATCTAAATAGGAACTTGCCTTCCCCTAATTCAGAAATAGAGATCCCTCCTAGTGGGTGCCATACATTGGCTAGCGTCGATCGCATGGATTGAACATTGACTACACTTGAAGTCAGAAATGTGCCAACAAAACAGTTTGCAAATGAGGTTGGTGCATCATGCTCCTCCTCATCGATTTTCACTCCATCTTCATCTTCCGCAATAGAGATACCAACCATATCATCCTCAACCTCGGCCATAACAGGCATTGTGAATAGAAGCAAAGAGTCGTGGAAAGAACCAGATCAAGAGAACAAACGTGCTACAAGAGCAGAGTACAACGTGCTATAAGAGCTGAGTAAAAAAAGGAATGTTATTAACCTAAATAACTTTGTTTGATGAAAATTGTATAGTTTTATTATTGGTATTTTTATGATTTTATTATAGTATAAGGAATATTTGTTTTATTTTAATAGATAAATTTACGCACACCTATCAAATTTGTATCATCCAAGTAAAACACGCTGCCATTTATCACCGAAAATATGAGACTATTCATTGGGTTTAAATTAGAATATGGGGTTGATAGAAACATATTCATTGGGTTTAAATTAGAATATGGGGTTGATAGAAACATAATGGTTTAAATACCCACTTAAGACCCTTAAACTTGACAATCCTTATACTTAATAGTTTTTATGTTCTAATTTGATCCAAAATTTTATTCCAACCACTATTTGTTTTCTAAATGCTTTTAAGCCTGTTTGGTCAAAAAAAATGCTTTTAAGTCTGTGGCGTGTGGTAATTGAAGATTATGCCAAGTCATAACTTGACAAATACAAAATTATTTTTAAATAAAGATAAATATATTTTAAGAAATAAATAAAATCTAAAACGAGATTATGGACTTTAATGGCTCACATGCCTTATCAAATAACGTCACTAACATCTATTATTCGGACGTCATACACGTGACCATCTAATATATTTGTCTTTTCTCCCTTTCCATGATGTCAACTTTTTTTAACTCACATATGTTTTGTTCATAACTATTCCTATCAATTATTTTATTGATTAATTTGAATGTAAATATTTATTATAAAAATAATTATATTAATTTAATTTATCTTATTAACGATTATTGGATCCAAAATACTTATTTTATTTGAGTGATTTAACGCACCATCTTATTTTTTTTAGAATATTAACACATTATCTTACTAAAGCAATTGTTTGTTACTTTCTTTAATAACATATATTTTGTTCGTATGTGTATTAGTTTTAAATAAAAAAACTGAAGGTACTGATAAAATTTACATTTGAGCACAAGGACAATTTATAATGCTCGCATATTAGATAATAAAATTTACATTATTTTAAATTAAAAATTAAAGCTGCTTGCAAAACAACAATTCATGGTTGTTGGGGTACTGCTGTAATGACGAGCAAGGGTGGTTCGAATATTTAAGGGGCCCTATATAATTTATTAAAATAGAGCCCTTAATTTATAATATGAAAAAAATATAAGGCTTTTTTCAAATAAAGTTCTCTTAGTACAAAAATAAATAGATTACTCTATTGAGCAACGTAAAAATGACTTACAAATATCTAAAAATCTAACATTTTGAAGCAAATCATTTATACAATACTTTCGATATCAACTTCTTCCAAAGATCAATCTCGATTGTCATCAAAGAAAGTTCATTTAGTCTTTCTCGTGACATAGTTGTCCGTAAGTATGATTTCACAAACTTGAATTTCGAAAAGCTTTATTCTAAAGAAGCAACAATAATATGAATAGTCAATAAAAGTCTATATGCAATTGTTGCATTTGGGAAACAATTAAAACGCTTTAAAAACTTTAATAAATTTATTGCTCCTATTTTCCTCTTAGGTAAAAGCTCTCTAAGTAATTTCAGTTCAACAAATAACTCATTTCCATCAATATTTTCCTAGAAGTATTTTCAAAATCATTACAGTGAGATTTGGTTGATATTTATAATCCAAGAAGTTGAGATTCTCTTGATTCAAAATTAATTGATATTTTCAAAATTATTAGTTATGTCATAGTCTTAACTTGATATTTTGGCACTACAATACTCCATGTGGTCGTCATAGACTTTTTTGCAAACACTACGACAATTGAAAAGCTTTTAGAAAAAAAGGAATCATCTTATTAATTTCTCAATTGCCACCAAATATACACACATCTTACTCATCTTATTAATTTCTCCAAATACCTATTGCTGCAAAAATAAAATTTGCTAGTAAGAATTTATTTTAGAAAATAATTATATATAATAATTATTTATTTCAGGGCCTTCTTTTTTTCTGGGGCTCTGTACGGGCACACATGTTGCACATGCTTAGAACCATAACCTAAATTGATGCGTGTCTTAGATTCAACCCTTCGATGATCAACAACTTACCTTTGAATGTTGTGGCAATATTTGAAGTCATAAAATTCCTCTCAGATTGCTTGGTTCATCCTTATGACTATGGTATTTGCTTGATCTGTTCGAAAACTACTCCTTCTAGTTCTTATTATCTTTCTCCATTCATAAATATGTTCAAGCTTACCGGACTTGTTTAACCGGCGGAGTGCAAAAATATTATTCTAAGAATAAAATTATAAGTGCATGTGTGTACTTTTGATTGCAACTAGCCATTACTATTTCACATGTCTTCAAAGATACATCTCTGACGCCAGGGTATTGGACAGGTGGAGCATAGCTCTTTTTAGATTTGTCTCCCCCCATAGCTCCATCAGAGTGCTCAGAGACTTATTCGATTTTGCATTCATTTATTCTTTCTTTTCCATCTTTCATTTTTTCATTTTTTATTTTCATTTTTGGATTTTATTTTCATTTATATTTTGGGAGCTAGTTACAATCCATGTATTCTTATTAGAGCATAAAAGGACTCTTAGAACTTCAATTTCAAGCAACTCCACTTGGTTAAACTTGCCTAGTTCACTTTACTTTTTATGGATTTTGGAGTTTTTTTCTTTCATCATCGAACATTACCAAAGAAGTAGTATCCTTGCTTCTCGCGCTTTACAGACCAAAGCCGACTAAGCAGGAAATCAAACTTCATCGTGATCACAACATTCAATAGATCTTTTTATTAGAACTAATGTCACATCATGCACATAATATCTGGGGATCTACGAGGGTACATAAGAATATAAACATATATATTTAGTTAAAAGACGCATACTTTCATTGAAATGGAAAAAAGGCATACATAACATGTGCCCTTAAAAAGGTATTTTCTACTTTCGGGCAAACAATAGCAAAGTTAGCTACACACATAAAAGGCAACAAGAAAAAAAGAAAGAAAATGGAAAGACCTAAAAACATGGATAGGATGCAGTAGAAATCCTCGACCATCACAGCTCCGGTCATTCATCACAACCCCTCAAACATTATCAAAGAACACAATCTCTTTGCGGTCCATCATTCCCTGAACCAACTGCTTGAAATGTGAACAACACTAGATTTAATGCGCTTCCTTCTAATGGTTCTCATAAAATGCCCCATGCTTGCCTTGTGCATTCTTTTTGCCATGCTCGATCAAACCCACCATGGAAAGCTGTTTGAAAACCCAACTTAAAGGGGACTGGATTTCTGACTCGTCCACCTTCACCCTCTTTGTATTTATTTCTTCAAGAGCATTCACGCCCTGACCTCCATGGTTTGGTAATAGGTTGGCGGTTGTGTTTGGTTCACCCAACTGCAATACTCCAAACTTTATCATATTCTGGACTAACTTCTTGAAAGTCAGGCAGTCTTCAATAGATGTCCCTAAACATTGGCATGATACTCGCAATGGGTATTGGCGTCATACCAAGAAGGGTAGGGTGGATTAACTGGAGCTATATAATAGGGCCGAACCAAATCTGCCCTATATAGCTGTGAATAGAACTCCTTGTATGAAATTGGTAGCGGGGTGAATTTCTCATTTCTTTATCTTGTGTTCCATTGTTTCTCTTCCATTCGAACTTTGAGCACTCCCTACTATAGCTTGAGGTTGGGAGACCGTGAGGTTCTCTAGGGCCTCATAACTTTTCATGTTATCAACCTCATGATCCTTTTTCTTAAATTGCTTCCGAGCTGGTTCTTTATCTGTTGGAGAAGATAAGATTTTCAATAGAGAATCTTTGATCTTATCTAACACCAATTCGGTGGGATATTCAGAAGCGGTGCAGACTACCTCGTACTGGCCGATGATGGCTTGGTCTTCATCAGACAAAACCTTTTGTTTGTTATAAATTCCCAATACCACTTCTCATTTGTTCTTCCAATCTCTTCTTGCATGAAAGAGTATTCGATCAAACCTTTTTCTTTGGTCATGGTAGCTATCATACCCATCAGTTCATCGATTTGCCCATTGTTTCATCCTGAAACTTTTTCACATATGATATTAACTCTCTTTGACTCCAAACCAAATGTTATTGAAGTTGTTCGAGCTTACCCACCCTAGCCACTAGGCCATTCATACTTCTGAAGTTGTACTGACTAAAAGTTATTCCTTTGTTCTTTCTTTATTATCTGACGAATGTTCCTCTCAATTAGCAATGGATATGATGCAATAATTATGTAATGAAGTGCACAAAACAAACATTAATAATGCCACAACATAAGGATGAATACAAATAAAAGTGTTGATTCTATAGGTGATCACCCTAGAACAACTTTCATTGAAAATAAAGAGGTCCTCATTACAAAGCAAATTCCTACAAATAGGCGCCGACCCTAACTCCTAATTCTTCGATGGCTCCTAATAGCTGGAAGAATCTCGGTGCTTCGTCCATCCCTAGGGCAATAAAAGGGTGAAGAGCTTTGGCTTTCACAGATAAAGTCCTCACATGTTGGGCTACCTCTTGCACCTGAACCATCAAAGTCCTGTTGTACTAATCTCGATCTCGAATCATTCGAGTACCATCACGAAGTCGCCTTAGCCAATAATTATCTTCACCCTCTGCGGCTTCCTTAAGGACCACGATTCGACCCAAGCAGTCTTGAACTGTAGTCTCTAGTGTCAAAATCTGAGCTCGAAGCGTCACATTCTCATGCTAACTGGCCTGAAGTTCAAGGAAGCCAATTTCGATCACGGTATTCATGGAAATATTGATCCAATTCCACTATTCTTGCCTATAGCTGGGCATTCTGAGCTAGACTTTGATTTAGAATTTCAAAAGTAGTGTTATACAGACCTTACATCTCTCGTAGATGATTCTTATTGTTGTGTGACTTTCTCTTCCATCTATTGCTTGGTTTTCTTTCTTTCCCGATTGATCACACTCTTAAAAACTTCCATCTTTCTTGATGATCAACTTGTTGCTTTCCTTTTCTTTCTCGATCGCTTGCTTACTTTTCTCTCTTTCTTCCTCGACCAACCATATGCCATTTTCTCTTTCTTTCTCAACTGCAACAGTTCGCACCAAAGCTTGAAGCTTAACAGTATCATTTTGATAAAGGATCTTCTTTTCCTTTAAATCTGCATTTTCTTTCCTTAATTCCTTGATTATTCTATCACACATATCCACCCCCAAGCTTACTTTGTAGAGCTCATTCACATGCTTGGTTTGCAAGGCTTTCATCTTTTTCTTAACTTCTTCTAGTTCACTCCTCAAAATGTCAGCTTCGGAAGGAACTATCTTCATATGTTCCTTGAGTGTCATGGATGGTCCTTGATCTGGATATGGAATCTTGTCATTGACTCTCTAACGCCTCCAAAAATCATAATCAGAAGTAAACATGGGCTTACTATCTTCTTCCAACTTTATATAGTAGCAATGATCCCAAACCATAGAAACATTTTGAACTCTCTCTTTAAATTCACCCTTGAAAGTAAATTCGGTTCTGCTCAATCCCGAGGTAACGAGAATAAACTATTGTGACCCAAACTGTCTTGACACTAACAAAGGGGCGCAACCAATCCCTCCATGCAAACCTAGCATCATCAACTAATTGTAGTCTCCACACTTGTATATGAAATAAGTGACACTACCTATCCAAGGTACCCGCCAAACTATGTCGCTGTCTTGAAGATTCTTGAGGATCTTAGTCTACTTTCTTTTTGTTGAAATCTTCTCATCAATTCCTGGCCAAATACTCTCGCAAGGGGGAAAAGCCTCCCAAGAATATACTAGGTAAAACTTTTTTTGATGTATCCCAAAAATGACTTTGGATCCAAACCTGAAGTAAATGAGCACACCCCTAAAACACCCCTCCTCGTGCCTTCGGATAACATTCAAGGAAATAAAGGTTTCGGTCAAGATTGTCGGTGCCTGATTTTCCTTCCTCTTTAAGCGTTTGAATAAATCCAAAACGGCTACATCAATATTTCTCAAAACTCTAAAAACAATGATCAAACCATATATCCTTAAGGCAAAAAAGTCCATCTTCATAACCTCATCTGGGTGCGTAGTTATTATATCTCAAATGCATTCCCATAAAAAAACCAGTATTGTCCTCTCGTTCTTGAATCAAACCTTTTACCCAATCTTTACTCATTCCGGCTATGTTTGTGAGCTTGGCAGGATAATTCTGAGATTTTGGATGTTTAGCATAAATCTAATCTTTCTTAATATTTTGTGATTAAGTAGTGTCGTGTATTCTTCGATTGTAGGCATCATATCCTCCCCATTAAAAGTGAAACAACAAAAGGCGGTGTTCCAAAACTAAAATAGGCTCGAAACAAGGGTTCATCAATTCTGACGTACATCAAATCGGTTATATTCCCATAGTTATCACGGAACAAATTCTTCAACCTCCAATCCCAACTTTCCCATATCTTTTTCAATTCATGAAGATCACTTTATTGTAGGCTCACATAGGTATACCCCGATACTATAGCTCGCTTGGCAAATTGTCACCTTGAATCTTTTGGACCAATGTCAGACTTGTGAGTTGATTTCTTCCTTCTTGAGATACCTCTCATCCATAATGAAAGATCTCTAATTGGGAAACCCGCCTCTAATCAACACCTTTATGTCATGTAATGTAAATGCAAAAAAGAAAAAAGAGAGAAAACAAAAACAAGACACAAAATAATAAGTTAGTAGCGAATAACATAAATAAATAAAGCGAAAAAGCGGGAAGATTAAACAAGCAAAACAAGAAATAAACCTACTTGCATCCCATTTAAACACATATGGTATCCGTATGGCTCTAAGAGGGGTGGGTTTTTTATGTTCTCTACATGCAATTTTGGTACTAGGAAGGTACCGAAATTGTTCTCCTTGTCCCCTACTAAGGGTAGCAAGGCTCCCGATCATCACCCTTTATAGGCTCCTTTCAATCGAGTTCAATTCATGGGGACCCATTTGCTATGCCCATATAGGGAAAAAATATTCCCATGAAAACATAGGGTACTCGAGCCCCAGAGGTACTTACTATGCCCATACGGAGGAACGATATCCCCACGAAAGCGCTAGCATTTCCCCCCACTTAAACGAACGAGTTTATATGTCAAATTTTAAATGCGTTAAAATAAACTCGCATTTGTAAACAAATATCAACTTAATTGTCACTTTAAATTGTAACTTCCCATATTAATAAAGTGGTAATTTTTAGGCCTGACTCTCTCTCTCTCTCTCTTTGTAAAAATAAAAGTTGTTTCCCCAGTAGAGTCGCCATGCTGTAGCGACTTTTTTGAAAATTTTTGAATTGGTACGAGGTTATCCCACATTTTATGAAAAAATGGATTTTGGGGGATTTCTTTAAAATCATATTTGGAAATAAAAGACTTTGGAGTCGCCACCGATCACTTAGATTAGGTAGACCGAACACCTAGAATAAAAATAGAGATTACTACGGGTTCGAAAGTCGGTTACGAGTGGGGAAGGTTTCGCACCCCCACCACGCCCAAACTTGGTACCAAATAAATTACCGCTTTGTTAATATTGAATTTTGCGAGTTAAAGTGACGATTAAATCAAAATTCAGTTATACATGTGGGTAGATTTTAAGGGCCCGTTATTCAAGAGTAAACGACAAAACCACCACCACTACACTGGTACTAGCTGCGCTTACTCTCGAATAGAAGAGCACCACATTGACAGTTAATATTTTGAGTGCAAGATATAACAACATTGCAAAAGCAACAAGATTATGACAAACGTCAACCAAGGCATGAAGTAAATACAAGATAAAAGATCCTAAATATCGTACATTAGAATCCTATTATGTAATAGGGTGCTATACATATATCTATTTACATATATATATATATATATGTACGTATAAGCATATGTATATATAAAAAAATTAACAGTATCCATATATGTATATATCATTAAAATTATATATTATGTAATATATATAAAACATATAAATATGCATATATTTATATTTATATATATACCATGTATCATATATGTTATAAACATACATTTTAAAAAGGCTTAATACGTAAACATAAGGTAACATATACAACTATATATCGTATAAAACATATATCATGAAATAATATGTAACAAATATATATCTACAAAAAACACATCATGCACTTGAGTATCCCTAACAAAACATGGTAAGAACAAATTTAAACAGTAAAATATACTGAAAATTTAAATATGCATGAAAAGGGATAAACCAGGGGGTTTTATCACTAGATTTAGGACCAAATTAAACTAAACCTAAAATTAACATGATTAAACTAGGGATTAAACCATTTAAAATGCAAATTAAGCTTAAAAGTGATGAAATTGAAATGTTTTTAAAAAACTGGAGGGACCAGGGGTGTGGTTTTGAAATGCGGAAGGGTTATGGGCGTGAATATAAGGAGGCGGAGGGTTTTAAAATGCAAATAACCCATTTATCTTTTTTAAAATGAGTATAAATCCTATATTTTGCTGAAAATGGAATTTTTTAAAACATTTCCAAAACACTCTGAAAGCGCTCTCCCCCTCTCTCTCAAATTTGGATGAACACCACCGTGGTGTTCATCGTTGCCGTTGCAAATTCCAGAATCCGGCCATCTCTGCCGCGTTGGATGAACCTTAAATCGAAGCCTAAAACACCATTTTTTTCCTTCCAAAACCATATATGACTTTTTTTTTCAAAAACAATGAAAGCCTTTCTCGTCTTTAACCTTTAAAAAAACTAAGAGCCTAAACCCGGTTTTAGAACCTCTTTCCAACACTTGTTTCCTCACCGATTCACCATACATGGCCTCAGGGAGGCCAAAAGGCTTATCACTGGCGATAAAGTGCGATAGATCGAGGGAAATCGGATGGTCACGAGGGTAAGAACCTGAAACCCTAACCTCTTTTTTGCCTTTTCTAACTCGAAATGAAAATAGAAATCGAGAGCATTTTTACCTCTGAAAAATGCTTAATATTGCTTATTTTCTCTATTGCTCCAAAAAATTTAGAATTTTTTTACAAAATTTTTAGGGTTTCGTCTATATACCCTGATAATTACACCGATTTCAAAAAAAAGAAAACCTAGAAATTCTACTATTGGATGCTTTCTGGAAATCTAGTGTATCATTGCATTTTCTGAAATGTTGTGTTTTTCACCTGACATTCATCTTTTTTGTTTCCTTGTATGTGGTGGCCGATTGTGAGGAGGAGGGGACCAGAGGGAGAAACAGCTTGATTAACAAGGCTCTACCGTGGACAAACAACAGTGACGTGGGGCTTGGTCATTGGTTCTCCTTGCCAATATGGAGGTGAACTGGAAAGGCGGGTAGACACGCGTGGAGGTTACACGGACGATGAAGAGTGTGGCACACGCACGAGTGAGGTGAGCTAAAGCGTCCCACGCGTGGCTGGGTGACTGAGGCATTATCTGGCAAGACGGGCGTGTGCTCCATGCGATAATCCAACAGTCTTGAGGCCTTAATCTGGAACGTCAGATCGTACCAAATTTGACGGTGAAAATTTGGTTGTGCAAGAAACAAAATAGATTAGGTTTTTTTTTCTTTTATCAGATTAGGATTTTTATTATTAGGCCTAAAACGGGCCACTAATATATAAATATATAATATATATTTTATACTTTTGGGTTTTTTAAATCTAAGTGGACTGTTAATATATATATATATATATATATATATATGGACTGACTTTAATAAAAGTGGGCTAACTTTTATATATTTAATAATCTTTTTTTGGCCTTTTCAATTTCTTTTTAGAGTGATAACAATAACATGATAATTTATAATAAAACATAATAATAGTTAATTGTAATAGCGATAATAATACTAGTAATCTTTTTTGTTTCTTTGAGTTTTAATGATAATCATACATACTTAATATATAGTAATAACGCATTAATAAAATAGATATTGTGTATAAACAAAGCCTTTTATTGCAAAGATTAACAAAACATAAAAACGGGTTAATACCTCAAACAAAATTGGTGATTGCAATGAGAAGTGAAAACTGAAGACTTTTCTCATTTTCTACTTTTATACCTAAAGTAATAGTAATAAAAAGGAAAAAACTATACTAGAAAAAAAAGGTAAGACTCATTATTGTGATTTAATTTCTTCTTAATACAAATTAACTTTTTTAATTCTCGAGAAATACAAAACGTTTTGAAAATTTGAAATCAAAATTTTATAGGTAAATTATCTAGCAATTCATTGAACTTTTCTAGAGTTTTCAACTAATATTTAAATTTCTTAGAACATAATATTTTAAGATAGCCACCAAAAACTCATAAAAGAGTTTATAAAAAGAATAACGAGTTACTCACAAACTTATTGAGTTGAGTTAGACCTTGCTCGATTCGACTCGCTAAAATTTTGAGTTAAGTTTAATTTCAAATCAAGTCAACTCAAGTCTTCATATTAATCGAATTTTGACCAAGTCAAACTTAAGTTGTTTGCGAGCGACTCAACACAATAAGCTCCCCTGGTATTCACTTTCCCTTATACCTGACACCTACGATACTATACACTAGTGGCTATTAATGAATTTGGATCCTTACCCATCCAATATAGGTCACCCACATGAAATTATTTACCATGTTTGCTTAATTAAGTCATAAATATATTAGTGGAGATGATAATTGTAATGTCATAAATTTTTATAAAATAATGTTGAAACAGTGGGCGCTTTAGGTTAAGAGGTCGGGTATAATTTACCATGTTTGCTTAATTAAGTCATAAATATATTAGGGGAGATGATAATTGTAATGTCATAAATTTTTATAAAATAATGTTGCAACAGTGGGCGCTTTAGATTTAAGAGGTCGTGTATAATTTAATAAAATTAGATCTTTAATTTTTAAAATATAAATATTTGTTGATTTGTTATATACATAGTAGGCCGACTTTTGAATAAAAAATGAGTCTATCAAGACTCAAAATCAATAAAATACAACACCATTTTGTTAGAACCAAAACATAATAAATATGAAATCTAACCCATAATCTATCATGTCAAATTATCGAGAACAATAAACTAAACGCGGAACCGTACCTGAATTCATTGATGGACTGAAAACCATGAATCCTTTGAAGGAGATCACCTAAAAGTTGGTTGTGATCTTCTAAGAAGATATGTTAGCTCTTGCGGTAGAAACTCTCTAACGGAGACAAGAGTATTACAAGTTAACCTATTTCTTGGGGACCACTACCTCTTTATATAGTCGATTTAATAAATCAAGGCTTAATGGTTACTTTTGCCCATATAGTAGTCCCAATTTATCTTTTTCCCCTATGGTATTTTCGCATGAATTTAGCCCATGAAGTAGTCAAATTGCATCACAATTTGCCCCTTGACTAATGGAAGTCAACGTTATTTTTTCAGTCAAGGGGCAAACAATGATGCAATTCGACTACTTCAGGGCTAAATTGAAGCGAAAATACCATAGGGGTGAAAACGATAAATTGTTACTACTACAGAGGCAAAAGTAACCCTTAAGCCATAAATCAACTATTAAGTATTTATAACTTTGCTTCTCATTGAATTATAAATACATCTTATGGTATCTACACTTTTATTTTCATGATATTTTAATACCCTATGACACGACTAACATGATTGATCACTTAATTTTAGTCCATACTTTATAATAGCATCATACATTTTATATATGTGCCCACAATTGCAGATTTTAATCTAACACATTTTACTTTCTCTATTTACTTTATAACTAGTCAAGAACTATGATTTTATTTTTTTTGCTTATAAACATTCAACCTAACTTATTTTGGGTCATATTTTGTGGGGGGTGGGGGGGGATGTGCAGTAATTGCACATGTTCAGAATTAATCTGGTTTATATATTTGAGAAAGGGCATGAGAAAGATCCTGCAATTGTAGCTAAATAAGCAATTTAGAAGGCCACTCGTAATGGTTCAGATGGTGCGCTCAGTTATTTGTTTGTAGACTATCGGCTACAGCTTTTTGTGTTCTTTGTTCATTCTTACTGTTTTCAGAAGCCTGAAAATAAGAAGTAAATGGTTCTATGGGTCTTTATAGTGGTATGACTTTGTAGTGATGTCCGTTTCGCTAAAAAATGAAGTTTTCGAAGTGTTTGTGGTTTTTTGGATAGAAAATGTTTATTCCGTGGGGTTTTAAAAAATACCGTATTTTATTTAAAAAGGAGGAGTCGCCACCAGCCGTTTAGGGAGGCCGGACACCATAAAAACCAGAGATTTTGAAATCTTTGGGTTCGGGAGTCGGTTACGGATGGGGAAGGATTAGCACCCCACACTGCCCAAAATTGGTACTTTAATAATTACCGCTTTATTAATATTAAACTTTCCGGATTAAAGTGACGATTAAATTAAATTTTGGTTATAAGTGTGGGTAAATTTTAAAGGCCCCGTTATCCGAGAGTAAACACCCAACCACTACCACTACGCCTGATACTTGCCCCGTTTACACTCGGATAAAAGGACACTGCATTGACAGTTTATATTCCATTATGCAACTTAAAAACATGGCAAATAATTTAAATACAATGTGATAAAAATATAAATAAATACTAACATAATAAAATATTAATCTAACACAAATAAAATACTAATCTAAAACATACATACATAAATATTAATCTAACACATAAATAAAAAAATCTAGCATAAATAAAAACATTCATTTAAAACATAAATAATTACTAATCTAAAATATAAATAAACATACAAACTAAAAAAAGAACACTATTTTAAATTAACTAATACTTCATTAAATCATAAAAATTAAAACACAAATAAAAAAGGAAGAAAATATACCTAACTAGGAGCTCGAATGACGAATCCTGACTGAACCCCACTGAGATTTACCACGACCTCTTCAAAAATATTAACTAGATCGGATCTAAAATAAGACTCCGATCGAATGTTGGATTGAACCAACTGGGGCCGAGGGCACTGCCCCCAACCCCGACCGGCCATGGCTCCCACGAATTGGGTGCCAATTCATTTGCCAAATTGTTGGCAATTTTGGGCTTGATTGATTGGCTGCCCCCATGCCTTGTATTTATAGGCAAAGGGGTGGGGTTGGGGGTAAGACGTGGAGCACCCTGCTCCACGTAATTTTTTTTTTTACTTTTTAATTTTTTTTAATTAATAATAATATTTTTTTACCTTTTTTATATTTTATTTTTATTATTATTTTTTTGATTGTTCATTAATTTTATATTAATAATACTACCATTAAAATAATACTAATAATACTAAAACCCGGTAAAAAATGAGTGATTACAATTGCCCCTCTTTGCTTGTTCTTGTGAAACGAGAACCAAGCAAAGATCAAAATCACTTATTTTTGACCTACTTCCTTGTCTTTGGCTTCGGAATCACGTGTTCTTCTAGAACTCTCCGCTCTTCCTTAGCTGAATCTTCAGGCTTGTAAGCTCTTCCTATATAGAACTTCGTCACCTTCCGATCTTGGAGCTACAGGCTCTTCCTATGAGAACCCTTTCGCTCAAGCCTCGAGTTATGAGTCTCTCCTATATAGAACTTTTCACTCTGAGACGATAAAGCTTGGAGTCCTTCCTATATAGAACTCTTCGCTTTCAACGCGGCAGGTTTTTTCCTATATAAAACCTTCTGTGCCGCAGATGGATTCTTCCGACTGTGAGTTCATCCTATATAGAACTGTTGGTCTTCAAACCCTGGAGCCGCCAGTCCTTCCTATATAGAACTTTTAGCTTTTGAAATCTCGGAGCCACGGGTTTTTCTTATATAAAACCTCTCACTCTAAGACAGTAAAGCTCAGAGCCCTTCCTATACAGGACTCTTCGCCTTCAACACATCAGGTTTTCCCTAAATAAAACCTTATGTGTCATGGTGAATTCCTTCGGCTGGGAGTTCTTTCTATATAGAACTGCTAGTCTTCACCCTGGAGCTGCAAGCCCCTTCTATATAGAACTTCTAGCTTCTGAAGCCTCGGAGCAGCCTATTCTTTCTATATAGAACATCTCGCTGCGGGGGCCTGAAAGTACAGACCCTTCCTATATAGAACCTTTATCTTCAAATTTTTCTTTTCTTTTTTTTTTTTTTTTTCTTTTTTCTTTTTCCCTCTTTTTCTGCTCTTTTTTTCTCTTCTTTTTTTCTATCTCATTTTCTTTCTCTTTTTTTTACAAGGCTGTTGATATCTTTGGACTTACGCTACTAAGGTTGTCGGAATCTTTCTTCAATTTTGGGATTCACGCCGAAAATGGCTACCGATCTTTCTTCAAATTTGGGGACTCACGCTGAAAATGGCCGCAAACCTTCTTCAAATTTGAGGGCTCACGCTGAAAATGGCCGCCAAACTTTCTTCACATTTGGGACTCACGCCGAAAATGGCTGCCAAACTTTCTTCAAATTTGGGGACTCAAAGCCGAAAATGGCTGCCAAACCTTTTTCAAATTTGGGGACTCACGTCGAAAATGGCCGCCAAACCTTCTTTAAATTTGGGGGCTCACGCTGAAAATGGCCGCCAAACTTTCTTCAAATTTAGGGGCTCACGCCGAAAATGGCCACCAAACCTTCTTCAAATTTGGGGGCTCACACCGAAAATGGCCGCTAAACCTTCTTCAAATTTGGGGGCTCACGCCGAAAGTGGCCGCCAAACCTTCTTCAAATTTGGGGGCTCACGCCGAAAATAGCCGCCAAACCTTCTTCAAATTTGGGGACTCACGCCGAAAATGGCCGCCAAACCTTCTTCAAATGTGGGGACTCACGCCGAAAATGGCCGCCAAACATTCTTCAAATGTGGGGACTCACGCCGAAAATAGCCGCCAAACCTTTCCTTTCTTTAGTAAATTCTTTGACAATTCTTCAAATATCTGTCTAAAACCAAGCAAAAATTGACATGTCTCTATCTATATAATGCATGCAATGTCGTGCTTTCTTTTTCTTCTTCTCTTTTTTTTTTTTTTTTTTTTTTTTATTTCTTCTTCTCTCATTTCTCTCTTTTACCTCTTTCTTCTTCTTCTTCTTCTTCTTCTCTTTTTACCATCGTTTTTCTCTCACTCTCTTTTCTTTCTTTTTCTTATTTCTTCTATTTTTCTGTTTGCTCTCTTTTTGTTCTAAAGTCTTACACCCTGAAAGGTCGTTCCTCAGATTTTTTTCATCTCTTTACTTCTTCATTATATGCTCTTAAATCCTCATTTGATCAATCACTTCGAATCTAGATTAACATGCTTTCAAACCTTTTGTGCGGAAGGCTTTCTTGTCTTCGAGGTTATCACCCGTCTTCATAAATGATATTCTAGTTCTTATATTATTCTTATAAGAGCCCTTGTCATCTTCTTCACTTGGCGTTGCCCCATTCAACCACGGGCTCCACTGCTTTAATTTTCTGACTCATCATACAAAACCTTGATCTATTTCTAGTCACCAGGGTGAGCCAAAATGCTTCCATCCCCTGAGCTCACCCTTGATCTTCTCGTAGCATTTCGACGGGAACTAACTCTCGGTCCCTATGCTTTAAATCTCATCATCATTCATTTTTAAAGTAATGCAAAAGTCAATTTACTTATGTATATTTCAAAAAAAATAATGATTGTTTGAAAAGATAACAATCATTTTGAAAATCACAACTTGGAGGGGATACCAAACATTTTGAAAACATTGTTTGGAACAAATGGTAAACATCCTCTTTTTTTAAGGACTAAACATTTTTTTTAAATTAATGTTTGGAGAATGGTAAACAAAATTCGAAGTATATTGCCAAACATTTTTAAAAACTAATGTTTGGGGGAAATGGTAAACATCAAAACTTTGGGAGAAAATGTCAAACCTTTAAAACATGTTTGCCCCCGAAATATCAAACACCATAGCGCATCTGCTTCAAGTTGCCAGAGATCAATTCTAATGAAGCGCGTATTTAGAAGATCTCGACCATTGTGGAGATATATGCAAATGTAGTTTCTTCTGGTCTAATAGACTTTTGAGAGGAACAACCCTACCTAGTTTCTACCCCGTTTAAGGTGTCTCTCTTAATCTCACTATCTCACCATGCCCCATCCTTCCCTTATTTGGGTGTCGATCAAGCACTTCGAAGTTTGACGTTCCTTGAAGCAAAGTTAACCCTTATAGGCGAAATGAAATCTAAAGACATTCTCATTCAACTTGGATATCTATGGATGACCATAATGGTCTTTGGGGGCTTGTAATGTAGGCCTTTGGTTTATGGTTAAGTGAAACAATATTTCTGTACTTGTGTAACTTGGATATGCCCATTATTCCTTCTCTTTTTTGGATCACTCTAGACTATCCGTTTTCGGGTTTTCACCCTAAAGTTCATTTCCTTTCTTTTTACTGTAGGCCGCCTTGCATTCTGGCTATATACTAATGTTCGTTTTCTGTTCAAGAATGTTTGAACCTCCAAAACTCCTCGAAACTGAGATTTCTTGAATGAAGGACTACGAATACATTTCTGGGAATTCTTGTGATTGGCACGCCCAGATGAAATGATATTCTTTCTTTCTTCTTTTCTCTTTTTTTATTTTCTTTTTTTCACTTTTTCTATCGGATCGCTCTAGACTACCCATTTTTAGGTTTTAACCCTAGAGGTCACTTCCTTCAGTGTATTTTGGTTGGATATTGATGCCAGCAGGCTCAGCAGACTACTCTTTTTCTTCATTTTCAGGGTCACTCTAGACTACCTATTTTTGGGTTTTCACCCTAGAGGTCATTTCCTTTTTCAAAATTGGCAATCTTCGGGGCGACTTGTCTTGACTTGGCTTCAATTCGAGCTTCTATACTAATTTTCAAAACTGATATTTACTTGAAATGTAGATTCCTTGTGTCTCTTGCTCATAGTTGCAGTCTTGTTCTTGTATTGTTTGATCTGTGTGTGAAGCATATACAATATTCTTTCTTTCTTTTCTTTTTTATTTTTCCCTTTTTCTTTTCTTTTTTTCTCTTTTTTCTTTCTCACTTTTTCTTTTTTATTTATTTTTTCTTTTCTCCTCTTTTTTGTTTTTTATTTTAGACTGTCCATTTTGGGTTTTTAGCCTTGAATCTCTTTTTTCTTATTCGAGTCTATAAATGTATCCTCGAATCAACACATATCTATAGTGGGTATTGATGCTATCTTCCGCTCGAAGTTAATTGCCTCTATGCATCTCTTCTGATATTTACTCGATCTGGATTGCTTCGGCCTTCTGATTGCTATTTCTCTTCTTTCCTTTGGTTTTTCGTTTGGACATATCCTTGTTTTCAACCACTTTCTTCTGATGATTTTCTTATCTTCGTATCCAATCTGTCTGGTCTCATCTTTGTCTTCTGGTAAAGTAAAAGAATACCATTCGTCGTCACATTCACAAATGTCCTGAGAAAGCCTTCAGGGGTAGAGGTTTAGGGTCAACTCTCGTTTCAAGGATCTTAAACGACAAGTGCCTGAGAAGATAAGTTCCTAAAATGGGAACTGCCCATTGTCTAAACGCTCACTTTGTTCCTCTGTTGGCCTAAGTAAACTAACATATACTCACATTTACGATATCCCCACAACATTCAATCTCTTCTAAATATATGCAACTTAGAGTTGATCTTTGGATCTGAAGTAAATGTACTATTGCATTCAAAATTCGAGGACCTGGTATAGAAATGATATATACATATGTCCATTCAAAAATGTGTGTATATGCATATGGGAGAACAAAAACTACCCCATAAAAATAAAATGTTTAAAGAATCAAGAATGTAAAAATGCTTTCTAAATGGAAATGTGATTTTTAATTCTAAAAAATATCTGTTTGAGAGTTTTTTTTCAAAGCATTGAGAATTTCTTTGTGAACTAATGGGAAAACCATAGGGACCTCCAGAATATCTCCAGTACTAACTCATTCCGGTCCTTTGTAGTGTAGGCTTGCCTCTTCTCTTGTTTTTCCACCGCTGGATCAACTCTCTCGTCAAGGTCCCATCATTGATCAACTTCTTGATCTCCTCCAATAAAGGTCTACATTTTCTGGTAGGATGCCTCGGTGCCCCCATGTGGAATTTGCATGTGCTACTCGAGTCAAAACTATGAACAGATGGATCAGGTGCAATCTTCATCGGCCTAGGAGAAGATAATGACCCCCTACCAAATGAGACTATATGTCTGAGATGGAATACTCCAGATATCTATAAATATGTACTTGTTCGAGGAATTTTTCTCGATGATTCAGAGGAATTTGTCTATCTTCATCTCTTACGATCATGAGAACCTTGAAAGTGGTACCCATTTATCTCTTTATTTCCTTATGCTCTTAGGCATGTCTGGTTCGTTGAATTAAGACACAATTTTCCTTCTTGGATCACGTATTCTACAAAGTCATCACATTTGCCCATCAATTTCCTAAGCAGCTTATGGAAGATGGCTTGAGACATGAAAGTCACTTTCCTCTTCAGCAATGGGAGGCTGCACTTGGGCGGCTAACCTCTGCAATCTCAAAGCACATTCCTTGAAACTCTCATCAGGTTTCATCTTTGTAACCTAGAGATACTGATGACTTGGTGCTATGTCCAAAGCATATCATATCACGGTAGGTCCTCGTAGACTTTCGGGGAAGTAGTGGATCGATAAATTTTCAATGCAGCCCTCAATCTTTTTGCAGAATATGGTCACGTGAATCTTGGGGAATATTGTTCCGTTATCATGCGCAAATCTGGGAATCTTTGGAATCCAGAGGAATGACCAAATTAGGGTTCAAACAGAACTTTCTTACATCAAAGGTATCAAACTTCTTTTTTCTCTCTTTTTCTCTCGGGTCCATCTTCTAACTACTCGAATTTTGATTTTTGAGTGTGTTCAATTCTTTTACTCACGATAAAACTCTAATTGTTCTTTGGATTGCCCCCAAAAATTTTATGCAAGGTAATGATAATGTTATGTAAAATATGCCATGACTGTACAATGTAATGCAATGCAATCCTGAAATATAAACATGAATGCAATAAGGTATTGATTCCAAAAGTGATCCCCATAGAACGACGTTCATTGAGGCCAAAAGGTTTCATTATATCATATATTAGATATTTACAATTACGATAAGCTTCAGTGCCTACTTTTTTAACTTCATCCAGTAGTCCGATCAGCTTGCCTCCGTAGTCCAACACTTGGTCCATGTTCTGACTAAGCCTGCCACCTTGTTGAGCCGCCTTACCTGCTCGAGTAATATCGATCTTCGGGTCTTCATCTATCCCCTGCTTAGTCTTTTGTAGCTTGGAAGTTGCCCTTTCCAACTAAAGAGTGTTGGATTGTCATTGCTCCGTCGTAAACTTGTTTCCAAAACTCTTGTTAATGGCTAAGTTATTCTGTAGCTCATCTCTGGAGACTGTCTTACCTATTCCCAATTTCATCAAACTTATCTAATAACAGTCTGACTTGATTCTTGCTTGACTAGTTTCTCTTCTTCCAATATTCCGAGTCGTCCTTCAACTGAATAACACCGTTCATTTACTCTTTAAAGGTGACCCAATCTGATATTCTTAAACACTAGTAGAGCTTCGGGTGATCATTCTAAAAATTTAATTTTATCAAAGTTATCTCTCTCTTATCTGAGCTGGCTGAACTTGAAAGAATATCCCTCTCTTGGGATGCCCCTATCTCCGATCTTCAAATTTAACTCGCTTGAGTGTCCCACTTCGGCATTACTTAAACTTTGTCTTGGATATCGATTCTTCCTCGACTTTGCCCCTCGGGTGATTGTTAGCTTACTATAGAATTGGGGAACTTCGTCTTTGAAACCCAAAATTCTCATCGTGATAAGATCTTGAACTTGTTCCTCAGGGCCCCACAATTCTCAATACTGTGACCCAAACTTCCTAAACGGTGTCGTAATCTCTCGGATAAGACTGTCTCTTCACTAGAGACTTTACCGAGGTAATAAGGCTTTTCACGATGAACATTAGAAGTAGTTCGGTGTACCTCACAGGAATTGAGATGTACTTCTTTTCATTACTTGCTTCTCAGGTTTCTTCTAGACCGAGCTCTACTTTTTTGAAATCCTAACTCAGACATACCTTCCGCCTGTTTACTAATACGGATCACAAAAGGGTTTAATTTGTCGTATTTAGCTGGCTTAGAGGTAGAATTCTGAATATCCCGCTTTCTATTCTGATCCTTAATCGGTTATTCTTTCGATTCGATAGATCGCTTACCTTTCGTCAGAGTATTCATCTGATTCATCACTTCTTCCCTCTACTTCTTTCAACTCTTGCACTTTACTTTGCTCATTATCGGTACAGTGTCTCCTTACCGTGTTTGACCGGAAGTCTTCAGATGGCTCATCTTCTATTGTCTCCGATCTTACTCTGGGACAAAACCCTGGATCCCTGCCTTCTAATATCTGACCAGACGATCCTTTGCCAATTATGAACAATTTCTGAGATTTGAGGAACCACTTCTGGAATCAATGCCCTATAAATGCGAGAATGCATGCAAATGCGATGTTGATTCCCGAACAGTCTTTAAAAAATTTTCAATAGAGAAAATGTCTATTTGCCAGAACTTAATAATGAATTACAGGTAACAGTTGGATTTATTCTGGAGACCTTGACTTCGAAAAGCAAAACCTATGCTCCACGTCTCGACGTCGTCTTCAGGATGATGGATGACTTCGTGTTCTCCTCTTATTCTATTCTATGGACTCGTGATGTCATGATCTTTATTTTTGTGGCTTCTGAAAAGGACATCAACAAGTGCAGGCATAATGCAGACAAGATATTTTCTTCTGTAGATCTGGGTGCAAACGAATAATACGTCTAAACAGGGATGGATTCTATCGGTCCTAGGGGATTACTTTAAAATTTTTAGGGTTTAAATTAAAATTCTCAAAGATCTTTTGGTTTAAAAATTTCCCCATTTTTTATTATCAAAAAGTTTTAACTTACTTAAAAAATAAAACTTTTTAGGTTTTTTTTGTTATTATTATTATTCTAAAAGTTTTATGAGGGAAAAAGATTCAAAGCAAAATAATAATATTTTCAATTTTTTTAAATGAGTTAAATTAAAATATTTGAGATTTTTACAAAATGGTCAAATGTGAAGATTTAAAATTAGGGTTCTGCGGCCCTGACTGAATCTTTTGCGTCGCACATGCCTTACTATCGTACCGTCTTCTTTCTCGATTGGTCTTTGCTCGGCCTAAATTGATACTGTAATATTATCGTTTTTGGCAAAGCAGACTTTTCTATTTTGAAAGCCTTTTAATGAACTGTTCTTGAATCAGCACCATGTCATGATATGCAACATGAATGCAAATAAAGGCATTGATTCTGCTGGAAATCACCATTTCGAACAACTTTCATGGGAACTAAAGGGTCCAGATTACAAAAAGGGTCCACATTACAAAAGGAGTCCCTATTACAGAAAGTCTTAATTACAAAACAAAGTTCTACACATAAGCTCTAGCTCTACCTCCTCGATAGCTCTGAGCAACTTGATAAACCTTGGTGCTTCTTCCATGTCCGGGGTTACGAAAGGTCGAAGAGTCGTGGCTTCGTTAGCTAAGTCATTCTCACGCCTTGCAACTCATTGTATGTCCACCATCAGGGTCTCGTGTGTATACTTTGGCACGGCACGCTTTCTCGACAAATTTTTACCTCGAATCTGTTGATTAATCTCTGACCAATGTCGCATGACTGGATCGATGCCGTCCTTCTTAAGACACATTTTTTCCATGATGAAAGATTTTCTAATCGGGCAAACCACTTGAATCAACGCCTCTATGTAATGTGGATGCAATGATAATGCAACAAAAGTATGTGTAAAATAAAAATAAAACACAAAAAGAAATGAGTTAGTACCAGATAAAAATAATAAATACATAAATAAAAGGACAAATTAAATAAGGTAAACAAACAAAACAACCCTATTTATCCTGTCTAAAACACCTAAGGCTATCCGCATGGCTCTAAAGGGGTGGGTTTTTATATGTTCTCTACATGCATTCTTGGTTCTAGGAGGTACCTGAATTGTCCTTGATGTCCTCTACTAAGAGTAGCAAGGCCCCTGATCATCACCCATTATAGGCTCCTTTCAACCGGGTTCAATTCAGGGACCCATTCGCTTATGCCTGCACAAAGGAACGATATCCTTACGAAAGCATAAGGTACTCGAGCCCCGAAGGTACTTGCCAGACCTACACGGGAGAACGATATCTCCACGAAAGCATTAGCGTTTCCCCCCCACTTAAAAAATAGGTTTATATGCCAAATTTTAAATGCGTTAAAATAAATGCGTAATTACAACCGAATATTAATTTAATAGTCACTTTAATCCGAAACTTCTAATATTATTGAAGCGGTAATTATTTGAAAAAGCTTGACTCTCTTTTTGTTTTTGAAAAACAAATAATAGTCCCCAGCGGAGCCGCCATCTGTAGCGATGTCCGTTTTGCTAAAAATATGAAGTTTTCGAAGTGTTTGTGGTTTTTTGGATAGAAAATGTTTATTCAGTGGGGGTTTTAAAAATACCGTATTTTATTTAAAAAGGAGGAGTCGCCACCGGCCATTTAGGTAGGCCGGACACCATAAAAACCAGAGATTTTAAAAACTTTGGGTTCAGGAGTCGGTTATGGATGGGGAAGGATTAACACCCCTACACCGCCCAAAATTGGTACTTTAATAATTATCGCTTTATTAATATTAAACTTTCCGGATTAAAGTGACGATTAAATTAAAATTTGGTTATAAGTGCGAGTAAATTTTAAAGGCCCCGTTATCCGAGAGTAAACGCCCAACCATTATCACTACGCCTGATACTAGCCCCGATTACGCTCGGATAAAAGGGCACCGCATTGGCAGTTTATATTCCATTATGCGACTTAAAAACATGGCAAATAATTTAAATACAATGTGATGAAAATATAAATAAATACTAACATAATAAAATATTAATCTAACACAAATAAAATACTAATCTAAAACATACATACATAAATATTAATCTAACACATAAATAAAAACATTCATTTAAAACATAAATAAATACTAATCTAAAATATAAATAAACATACAAACTAAAAAAAGAACACTATTTTAAATTAACTAATACTTCATTAAATCATAAAAATTACAACACAAATAAAAAAGGAAGAAAATATACCTAACTAGGAGCTGGAATGACGAATCCTGACTGAACCCCACCGAGATTTACCACGACCTCTTCAAAAATATTAACTAGATCGGATCTAAAATAAGACACCGATAGAATGTTGGATTGAACCAACTGGGGCCGAGGGCACTGCCCCCAACCCCAGCCAGCCTTGCGGCCGACCATGGCTCCCATGAATTGGGTGCCAATTCATTTGCCAAATTGTTGGCAATTTTGGGCTTGATTGATTGGCTACCCCATGCCTTGTATTTATAGGCAAAGGGGTGGGGTTGGGGGTAACACGTGGAGCACCCTGCTCCACGCAATTTCTTTTTTTTTTACTTTTTAATTTTTTTAATTAATAATAATATATTTTTTTTACTTTTTATATTTTTATTATTTTTTGATTTTTCATTAATTTTATATTAATAATATTACCATTAAAATAATACTAATAACACTAAAACTCGGTAAAAAATGAGTGATTACATACTTCTATAATGGGAAAGTGGAAATCAATACATTTTTTGTAATATACATACTCGTCTTACGGTCTATGTTCGGGGTGCGAGGCTACCCCTCCCAACAATATCACCTCCAAAAGTTATACTTGTGTCCTCTCTTTTGGAATGAAACGTGCCTTATCAATGCACTCAACAATTGTTGGTTAAACCAATACATTATTTAGGTGATTAAACTCACTTTATTTAAATATAATAATTTAATATTTTTATTTAATTTAATTTAATTTTTTATTAAATATTAACATTTAAATAAAATAATATTTAAATAAAATAGTTTAATATTTGTATTTAATTTTATTATTAAAAAATATTATCAATAAAAATAAATATTAGATTAAATTATAAAATTTAAAAATAAATATGGGTCAACTTTTTAACACAAGTAAACTCTTCAGGGACTAAATTGGCAAAAAAAATAAAGAAGACTTGATTTAATTAAAAAATATTTTATTTCATAATATTGTTTTTTAATGAGAATGTTGTGTTTTAAGTGGTTCACGCTTTTTTACGTGAAGAACGAGATTATTTTATTAAATATAATATATATTTTAATTTAAATTAATTTTATTAAATATTAATATTTAAATGAACAGTATCCTAAATAATAATAAATACGGGACGAAATTATAAAATTTAGAAATAAATATGATTAATTTTACGCATAAATAGACTTTTCAAGAATTAAACCGAACAAAAAAAATCAGAGAGACACAACATGTCATTTACCCTTTCATTAAAATCAAGTAGGTTGACATGGTCAAATAGGCGATGATGTCGTACGGTCTTATTAGCTGATTTTTTTTTAAAGTGCTTATGATGTAGTATTTATTCGTATATATTCTTTAACTCTTTTTTAATGCGTATACACCTTATAAATAAAATGATTTGAACTTGTATTTTTTAAGATGAACATTATCTATTTTTTTTACCGGGACACTTATTGAGTTCAAGAAAAGAGACTATTTAAATCGGTCCCTATAATAAAGTGCCTACCACATATTTTTCACCCCTCAAAATGCTTGGCTTTGGACTTTTACCTTGTTGGGTTCAAGAAAAGAGACTATTTAAATCGGTCCCTATAATAAAGTGCCTACCACATATTTTTCACCCCTCAAAATGCTTGGCTTTGGACTTTTACTTCGTCTCCCATAGTGCTTTAGGAAAAGTATATTGTCACGAGCCAGCGGCCGGTGATAATATATATGATTTTATTATATATTCGAATAGAGATACAAAATAAAATTTTTAAAAAATTATATGGAAATTTCGATCAATAATCTTTAAAGCATATGATTTAAATCTCTTAGTTGACACACTCCCCTCCTTAAACAGCATCTCCATTGATCTTGCTAGTAACTAAAGCTTATCCAGATGAGGAATTTGATTTCTTTTTCCTTTTTAAAAACTATATTCTGTACCTGTTACAAGCAAAGCCAGTTAAGGCTGGCCATTGAAATCAAATTGACACTTTATATGAAAAATAATATTCTTCCACTTCATATTGTAAAAAAGAAAGAAAAAAAGAGAGGATTTTGAGTGAGTTTGTGCAGTGAATCTTGCAACACTGAACCAGAAGAAAAGAACAGAACATGAATCTTTAAGATGTCTTGAGTTTCATTCAAGAAAAGAACAGAACATAAATCTTTAAGACAACAGAAATCTCTCGTCTTGTCCACATATGTAAAGTTTACTATGCAAAATATTCGCTAAACTTTTCACCCTGTATAAAAACATCATCCACCATTCTCAGTTCAGAGTTCAGATCATAAACTGTCCTTCAAAATATGTCTAAATTTTTTGGTTAAACCTCAAAAAATGCCTAATAGTGCAACACAAGCTACTCAACGACCAGTTAGGCGTTTTAACCTAGTAAGATGTGTTGCCATTTGCTGTCTAGTACTTATAGTTCTTGTCGGTCTGGCCGTGCTCGTCACCTGGCTAGCCATTAGGCCGAAAAAGTTGGATTACACCCTCGAAAATGGTTCTCTCCAGAATTTCAACCTCGACAATAACCGCCATCTCAATGCCACGTTCGATTTTGTGCTCATGGCATACAATCCCAACAGCAGAACCTCCGTCTACTACGACTTCATGGAGTCTGCTGTGTCATACAAGGATCAAACTCTCGCCTTTGGTACGACCGATCCTTTCTTTCAACCTCACCGGGACACAACTAGAGTGGAATCGAGGCTCGTTGCTACAAATTTGGTACTGTCACAATCGGCATATAAGGACCTCAGGCGCGGAAAATCATCCGGGGAGATCAAAGTCGATGTTCATTTTAGGTCGAGGATTCGGTTTAAGGTAAGTCTATGGAAGTCGAAACATCGTACTCTAAAGATTGTGTGTCCCTCGGCGACACTTCACCTCTCTTGGTCCAAACATTTTGAGAACGTACCGTGTGAAGTACAAGTTTAGGTGTTTTCTTTTCTTTCTTGCTATTTTCCCTTCTTTCTAATGTTGCCATTTTCTAACGTTTTTCTCATGCTATTCTCGTTGTTTTGTCGATTGATTAATATGGTGCGAAAATTGTTGGTTTTTTTATTTATTTTTGAACAAAATATTGTTGGTTTTTTAGTACAAAAAAGTTAATGTATTAATCATATTTAAAAGTTTGATGGAACATTAATTCAATTGGAAAGTAGTAAACTAACCTTATTTAAGGGTATAATACATACTTATTTAGAGTAAAATATACTACGAGTCATTTAATTATAGGTACGGTAATAAATGTGTCACGATTCTTATAAAAATAATAATTTAGTCACTCGATTAAAATTTTGTGACAAACAAGTCATCATGTTGTTCAAATTGAAACGGACTGTAACGCCCCCTTCTCGGCCTAGTCGAAAACTGGGTCAGAGTATACTACCGATAAGCAAACAATGAACGGTGCAATAATTTTTAATCAATAATCGGTAATTTAATGAGTTCATGCTTAATAAACAATACAAAATTGGTTTAGTAAATTCAATAACCCAATATAAGGCTATGTTTATCAATTTAGGACCAATTTTAAACTTTTACAAGTTCTATGGACTAATCCGTGAATTCAACATTTTAAAGGTCCTTTACTAAAATTAACAATACAATAATGAGATATGACCAATGATTAATGAGCATGCAAATTTCATATCAATCTGTAAACATTTACCCCTTCAATTAAACCAATCAATATTCAGTGACCATTATGCAACATTTCAAACTTATTCCAAACAATTTATAACTAATTTACCTGTATCGGCATCGGTACTCATAAGGTCGTACCGATACGCCTGTGTCATGACCGTTATAACATTTAAAAGTCGATGAGCCCGTACCGATACAGTGTCTATCCATATCGATACGCAAAGCATGGTTTGTAATTTATCATATTCTAGTGACCAAAACTCGTATCGATACAGCTCTAGCCGTATCGATACGTGTTTACCGTTTCGATACACCCTGAAACCGTATCGATACAATTTTTACTAACTAATTACAGTGTTGACTTTTGTATCGGTATGCCCTTTGACGTATCGATACGCCATGTTGAACAGGTTTGACCACGCCCAAAAATGCATGCCCGTATCGATACGCCATCACCCGTATCGATACGCCCTGCACTATAATGACATATTTTTTTTGGTTTTTAATCATTTTAACCTATCAAACAATATCCAAATTCAATGAAATTTTGCCAGCAACATTAAAACACTATAATCTACTCGTATGCCAAATTTCATGTCAAAATGAATCTATTTACTAAGTTTTCACTTTCTTAAGCTATTTATGCCAATTTTACCACTTTTGGCCAACCTAAAAGGGTCATTTAGGGCCCTTAAGGCTTATACATACCACAAACAATACACATACAACAAAAGAGCTAAAGGTGAATAGTCTAACTACTTTGCCACCATTCTAGGAGTCTATAAGGGCAATATGCATTACTTTAGCCTTGTGGTGACTTACCAAAACTTCCAACTAGCTTCGATCTCGAACAAATGACTTCCTTAACATGAAATGCGTGAGATGAAATGAATTAGGCATGCTTTGCCTAGTGAGGTAGTCATAAACAATAGCAAAAACAATGAAATGTATATCAACTCATGCTTTAATAATATTAATGCAATGATTCATATTCAATAACAATTATATCATGTTCATATTAATCCTTGGATCGAATAGAGATAGTGGATACGCGAATTCCTACGCCTCACCAAATCAATGAATGGTCTAGTCCCCCCGCCTCGCCAAATGACCAATATCACAAAATCTCTCTGCCTCTCCAATATAAAGGCCGTAGCCAAGGACCATAGTCCACCCGTACCAATGAGCTCATGAATTCTATGGCATGCTAATTGTATCCAATGTCCTTTCAAATCCAAGTTTCGGAAACCATATCAATGTTCAATATTTCAATAACAATATCAATAACCAATGTTTTCAATATCAGTCTCAATGGTCGGTAATTCCAATATCAATGTTAATGAGCAATATTTTGATGTCAATGCTTCAATGTTTATGTCCATCCTAATAACCAATAACAATAACAATATCTATAATAATGACTATTTCAATGACAATACCAATGTTCAGTGATCAATGTTCACTACTTCAATGCCTCGATGACAACTATGACATTAGCAACAATTCAGTGGACAATAATTCGATGCAATATCTTACCAATGCTTACCAATATAATCCCCTATGAGATTTGATGCGATTTTCCTTAGAGACAATGTTAGCTATACAAAATTCAATATCAATAGAATCAAAAAAAACACCTAGCATAATTCTGAGACCGACTACACTCACATTGATTATCTGAAGCTCCTACAGCTCTCATATTATAATTCCTTTGTTCCTAGCCTTCGTTGGAAATGATGAATTACCTTTCTCCAATTCTTTAGCTAGGTAAATACAATAAGAAATCATTAAAATCGATATTACAATATCAAGATAAATATAACGATGTCAAAATCAATATCTAATATCGAATTAGCAATTAGCTATTAGATTTCCATGGATTTAAACCTTGAAGAATATGTATTTAACTAGAAATTACTCATCAACTATCCATTGAATTGAACAATAGGTTGAGGGATTAAGCTTACCCAACTGATGGTAACAAAATAATGTTAAGAAATAAAAGATATTCAAGCTTCAACAAGGTCTCCAATGAAGGTGTGTACTTGGGGGAAGAAGCCAATAATGATGGTAAAGCTTGCGTAGGAAAAGCTATCAATTGGGTAACTTTTTTCTTTTCACACTTCCTTAATTCAATAACTCAAAGGTTTCCTTAGGGTGAAGGAAGCTAATTCCTATCACCCACATAAGTTATGACTAATAGCTTGAGGGGCTAATTACATGGTTAGTCCCCTAACTTCCCAAAGTTATCATTTTTGCCCCCTAGCTACCAATTTTCACAAATTAATCACTAAACAGTTTTTTTTCAATAAATTCAATAAGGTCCTTAAACTATGAATTACCTCAATTAGAGTCTATTATCAATATAATTGACCACACGGTCAATATCAATACAATATTTGGAAATTTTCAGTATAGGGTTTTCAGTTACCGAAACCCAATTCTAACTAGACCAGTTTTCAGGGTGTTACAATTCTCCCCCTAAGAAAATCCATCCTCGAATTTTTACTTGAACCGAAGGGATGAGGGTATTGCCTCTTTATTGTCTCCTCTGGTTCCCATGTTGCTTCCTCAACAACGTGGCTCGTCCAGAGCACTTTAACCAATGAAACAGATTTGTTGCAAAGCCTTTTAACTTCTTTTGTGAGAATTTGAACCGGTTCCTCTTCGTAGGACAAGTTTGGTTGAATCTCTACAGATTCGGGTTTAATGATATGTCAAGGATCAGAATGGTACTTTCGAACCATCGATACATGGAATACATCGTGAATTTTGCTCAGTTCTGAGGGCAATGACAATCGATAAGCTATAGGGCCAACTCTTTCAATAACCTTAAAGGGTCCAATGAAATAGGGGCTCAATTTCCCTTTTTACTGAACCTCAGAACCTTCTTCCATGGTGAAACCTTGAGAAAGGCTTTCTCACCAACATCATATTGTATGTCTCTTCGCTTTAAGTCAGCATAGGCCTTTTATCAGTTGTAGGCAGCTTTCAAGCGGTCATGGATAATGGTAACCCGTTCTTTGGTTTATTGAAGTAGGCCAGGGCCCAACATCTTGCCTTTATCAAGTTCATCCCAATATAATGGAGTTCTGCAACGTCTGCCATACAATGTTTCATATGGTGCCATCTTGATGGAAGCTTAATAGCTATTATTATAGGCAAACTCAATGAGAGGTAGGGATTTCTCCCAAGATATGATGAAATCAATGATACATGCACGTAGCATGTCTTTCAAAATCTATACGAAAGAGTTTAATATCGATATGCATTTTCAATGATTCAATGAAATGAAATTTTTAATAATTACCTGAATTACCCTTTCTGACTGGCCGTCAAATTGAGGGTGAAAAGTAGTACTAAGATTAACTCTGGTGCCAAGAGCTCCTTGCAATGTTCTTCGAAATCGAGAAGCAAAATGTGGGTCTCGATCAGAGATGATGGATTGTGGGACTCCGTGGAGTAAATTAACTTCCTTAATATACAAGTCAGCTAACTCTAGATCATGAGTAGGGTAATTCATCTCATTTGGCTTAAGCTGTCTCGAACCATAAGCAATGACTTTGCCTTCTTCCATCAGTACACATCCTAACCTAAGATGCGAAGCATCACTATAAACTGCATAGTCCTTTCTAGACTCAGGTTGGGTTAGGACTAGTGCGTGAGTCAAAACTTGTTTCAATTGATCGAAACTTCTTTGTTGGTCCTCGGTCCAAACAAATAGAGCTTATTTCCTTAGTAGTTTAGTCAATGGAGCTGCTATCATAGAAAATTCCTTGACGAATCTTCTATAATAACCAGATAGACCAAGGAAACTTCTCACTTCGCCAATATTCTTCGACTGATACCAATCAAGAATAGCTTGGATTTTTTTCAGATCTACTTGGATACCAGAAGCCGATACAATGTGCCCAAGGAAGGTAACTTCAGTGAGCCAAAACTCACACTTTGAAAACTTGGCAAACAACTGATTCTCCCGAAAGGGTTTGAAGCACAATACGAAGATGATCATGATGTTCAACAACATTCTTGGAATAGATCAGGATGTCATCAATGAATACCACTACAAATTTATCAAAATAGGGCCTAAAAACTTGATTCATTAAATCCATAAAGGTTTTCTCTGCATTGGTTAGCCCGAAGGGCATCACCAAGAATTCGTAGTGACTGTATCTTGTACGGAAAGAAGTTTTGGGTACATCACACACATTCTCTAACTCTTACTTGATAATACCTAGACCTTAAATCGATCTTGGAAAACGTAAAACCATTCTTTAATTGATCGAATAGGTCATCTATCCTTGGCAATGGATACTTGTTCTTGATAGTCACCTTATTCAACTATCAATAATCGATACATAGTCTCATAGAACCATCTTTACTCTTCACAAAAAGTACTAGAGCTCCCCAAGGTTAAGAACTCGATCAAATAAAACCTTTATCAAGCAAATCTTGAATCTGGGCTTTTAATTCTTTTAGCTCAATGGATGCTATTAGATAAGGTGCAATGGAAACTAGAGCAGTCCCGGGTTGTAATTCAATGCCAAAATCTACTTCATGGGTTAAAGGTAAACCTAGAAGCTCATCAGGAAAAACATCAAGAAATTCACACACAGTGTCGATGTTTGATAATTGAGGTTCTTCCTTGGCTTCCAATGTCAAAGCATACATTGAAGAGTTTCAGGAATTCATCAAAGTAATACTTTTCTTGCCAAGACCTCGAAGATACAACTTTCTCTTACTACAATCTACACAAGCTTGATGTTTACTAAGCCAATCCAAACCCGGTATGACATCAAACTCATTGATCGGTAGGGCTAATAGATCGGCCAGAAATGGAGTCCCTTGAATCACTAAGGGATAGTTCTTGCATACAAAGCTCACGGTGACACAATCACCTAATGGATTTGTTACAAATATTTTTAATTGTAACGCCTCGATTTTGGGCCTAGAAGTTAGTCGGGTTTGGTTAGGTAGTTCAGTTAAACCGATTTCGGCAATTTAGACTAATTTTGGGAATAAATTAATTTAAAAGGTTTTTGGGTGAGATAAAATATGGAAAATTGTTATAAAATCCTAAAATGATGTTTTTAAGGTTTCGGTGGGATCAATTTGACAAAATGAATTTATTTTAATCGATATTTTTGAAACGGTGACTAAATTGAAAGGAGTCAAAGCTTAGAATCTTTAGGGAGCTATTACACCAAGGTGTTATTAGCCTTTCCCTTATATTTCATTTTTTTAAATGGTTTAATTAATTGGTTTTATTAAAAGGATTTAATAAAAGATTTCTAAAAGGCTTAAACATTTTCTTACGTAACTTCCTATTTTCTCTTCTCTTTTCTCTCTACTTTCTCACCAGCCAAACTATGATTTCCCATCCAAAAGAGGAAACAATCACTTTATTTCATTCTTTGATTTCCAAAATTTATCTTCTCATTTCTACATCAACTAGCATTGGATTTCTTGAAGGTTTTCATCCAAATCATTGCCAAACAAGGGAAAAGCTTGTGTTAGAGGTGATCTTTCTAAATCTCCTCTAATCAAAAGTTATTTATTGAAATTACCAAGCTCTTGACTCTTGTAAATTGCTTTCTAAATCGTTTTAAGTTAAAGATGTTGATATGTTGCTTTAATTAAGCTTGGATTGAGGTTTTAATGAGGACAATGGTTGAGTTTCGTTTTGATTTCATAATGATGTATTTTAGATTGATTTTGATCATAATATTGATGTTTAACAATGTGGATCAATGGGTTTTGATATGGTAATCCCAAAACTAGGTGAATTGCTAGACTTCTAGGTTGAAATCTTTGAGATTATGGCTTGTTTATATGGTTGTTTGGTTGCTGGAGATATTTGGTTGTTGGGAGAATGTTTTTGGTTGTATAGTGAAGTTTTTTTGATGTTAATCTCACCGGGTAATGGCGGGAGATTGATTAGATTGGTTTCGCCGATGTTTTTGGTAGTTTTGATACAATTTGCTTGGTAGTTGATAGAGAAGGTTGTGTAGTTGTGTTGCTGAGGATTTTGATACAAAATTGTGCATTAATCCTCTATTTTGAATGGTTAAAATCAAGGGAAGTTGATCCGGTATCATTAGAGGAAGCTTTGGTTCATCCAGAGGTTTGAGATCGCTTCGGCAAAGCAAACAAAGCATTGTCGGTCAGTGGAACTGGTTTTAAAGCTTTTCAAAGGTTGAAAGCAAGGTTTGGGAGTTTAGATTAAGCTTGAAATGCTAATCTAAGCTCGAAAGTAAGTATGGAAGAATTCGCTCTTGATTTTCGGTTTTCCCATTGTTTGTTAAATCATGCTCATATTTTGGAAAGAGATTGTTACCTACTGTTATGCATGTTTTTATGACTTGAGAGATGATCCATGTGATCCCATGAGATTGATTTATGGCTTTTAAAGAGATTATGTCATGTTGAGAAAATGCTATGCATTGAGATTTCTTGAAATGGGATGAAGAAAATGGTTTATGCTTATGCATTGGAAAAACAATAAGGTAGCATGGTTTTAAAGTGTATATTGGCATGTGGGTGAGATTTAATTATTTTCGGATATAATTGGTTGACCAATAGGATTAAAGTTCACTCTAAAATACAAAATTTGTACGTGAGATAAATTTTTCAGTTACACAATAGGGGTAGTGCTATTGTGAAGTGATAGGGGTAGTGCTATCACATACGAGCAATGAGGGTAGTTCCATCCCGGCCGAAGTGAGATTATGGTGAGGGTAGTTTCACCATGAGACTTGATGAGGGTAGTGCCATCAAGGAATCTATATATTTAAACTTAAATGGATAGGGGTAGTGCTATCCAAGGATGGGGGTAGTCCCATCTAGGTCACTTGTTATGCCAATATATAAGATAAACATGTATCATGGTTTTTGTAATGATTTGTATAATGTGATATATACATGAGATTGTGTTAAAGCTATGCTAGGTGATAAACATGCTTGAGAAGTTTTAAATGAGATTTGCATTATGGTTAATGCATGAGAATTATGATACATGTTGAAAGAGTGATTTTGAAATTGCTTTGAAAAGAGATTTCAAGCATGAGAAGTTTTGAGTATGAAGTTTGAGAAATATTTGAAAAATGGTTTAAAATGCATTGTGTTGTTTTTTAATTGAGCGTCCTTCACTAAGCTTTATTGCTTATGCTCTCTTTTTTTAACAATGCAGAGAAGTAACTTGTTCGGACAACAAGGAAGCAAGAAGAGTCCAAGTGATTTCACTTTGCTCAAATATGGTTTTAAACTAGTTTGATAGTAATAATTGGCAATGGAAGGGTACCTATTTGGTTTGGGAGTGTGTTTTATGAAACTGTATGTTTTGGCACAAGTTTGTGTTGCCTATATGGACTTGTAAATGGCCTTTAAGAGTTGGTTTTTAGTTTGGATTGTATTTGAGGTTTGAAGTGATTGGTTTTTCTAGGGAGCATGCCTATGGTTTACCCTTTAATAATTGAAGCATGTTGATAAGTGTATAGGTGTCCAATGTCTATAAAATGATGGTTTTCCATGTTGTGCCTATGTTGGAGACATGTTAGATTGGTTGTGGATATGTTTTAAGTTGTAAAACCAGCAAATTGTGACATTACAGGCCTAGATGTACCGATATGATGGTCTGCGTACTGATACGGTATGCCTGAAATAGCCCAGTTGTACCAATACACTTGGAGCCGTACCAATACGGTACAAGGCAAAAATGGGATAGAGTTTCGATACGCGGGGGGCATATTGGTACGTTGTTTTAACACTGGAAATCTGAGAAATGAATGAGATAAACCGTACCTATACGGGCCATGGTGTACCGATACACTTGGTCGTTTTGTTCATTATTTGAGGCAATGTAAGGTTTGTTTTTGTTAAGTTTTGGTCCTTGAATATTGTGGATGAAATCGTATAAGTTGGGGATATTTTGTTAAGCTGCAAATTGACATATATACATGTAATGAAACAAATTAAAGGTTGGTAACCTTAAATTAGTTAAAGCCCTTGTAAAAGTCTATTTTGCAAAATGGTCCTTAATCTCCGTTTAGGCTTAATCGAATGTCCAATTGACGCCCGATTTGTGCCATGCCTTATCCATAATAGTATGATCACCTTAGGAAATAATAAAAGCATCTAGATAAGATAAAAAGGAAACAAAAATGTCGCTTGTTGAGGTAAACCTTCATGGTTTTTCTTCGACATTCCCTACGTGACTCGCTCGATTCAATCTTGCGATTAGACCGGGACAAGAGGGTTATATTTGTTGTATTAGAGCTAGGTTTAGGAAAAATTAGGAGGTAAGTCGGTTGATTTCTTGTTGTCTGCTATACACGATAGTTGTTTTAAGTCTTGATCTGATCAATGATTGATTAGGTGATATGCATGGTGTTTGATAACATGTTTTATGATTGCTATGTGATGAATTGGGGTAGAAATTGTGGTACCCATTGCTATATTACTATCGGTATGAAGAGATTTTGTTTTAAGACTTGAGCGTCTTGGATTCTTGCTTTTGGCTAGCTTAACTATTTTTATTGTTGCATTTATATGCTAGAGATTCATATTGTTTTTATAATGGGACCGAAGCGAGAGATTAGAATCAATACCCGTAATGTTGTGGAGGATGAGAGTAATGATGATTTGCCGCCCCCTCCACCTCCTTCTGATGTTGATGAAGTAAGAGCTGGAGTTGGCGCTGGAGGTGTTAGACCTCAGGCAGCGCAAGAACAGGATGTCGGAGATATGACGCCATTGATCCAGGCTATAACTGGAGCTTTTCAGGTTGCAGTGGTGGGTATGCATGTGATTGCACCACAACCTGAGGTTAATCTTGGTTTACCTTTGGAGCGTTTACGCAGTCTAGATGGTACCGAGTTCAGAGGTTTGTCTCCGGAGGGTTCTGAAGCATGCGTTGAGAGCACCAGAGGATTCATGGTCAGATGGAGTGCACATATGTGTGTAAGTTGGGTTGCACCGTATCCTTGTGTAACGACATTTTTTCCTCTTAAAAATTCAAGGCTACGAGTTTTTCCCATTTTTTGAGATTTTGTATGAAGGGGATTTCTTCTTGAAAATTCATATTTTTTTGAAAACAGTAAAGATTTGAAGTCGCCACCAGCCACTTGGGTAAGGTAAGTCGGACACCACAAAATCAGAGATTCATTTTGGAAGGGTTCGGGAGTTGGTTACGTGTGGAGAAGGATTAGCACCTCCATCACGCTCGAAAATCGGTACCAAAATATTTGTTGCTTTTAATCGAAGGAAATTGTCAAAATTTAAATTGAATTTAATTTGGTGAACTTATTTGAAAATTGACTTTAATTACATGGGCTTTATCAAATTGGTGGGTTCAAATTAATTGGACATTTAATTAACAAGGTTGACGATACATTAGACCATAGATTAAACCGACGTCATATAAGTCTGACTGCCGTGTTAATTTATGGTTCGAATCTCGTACGTCAACTTTATGCATGGTGCAAAAAGTTAAAATATGATGTGATGATTTTATCAACTTTTAATTTTACCTTGGGACGGCAAGGATTAATTCAAATATTTGGCCAACATCATTTAAGCTCGGACTGTTAAGACACAAATATCGAAATTAATAAATATCTATTTTTTCTGATTTAGATTAATTAATTCAAAATAAATGGGTCTCATGAATGACAACTAATATGAATGCTAAATAAGGGCTTAAAAATAAACACACAAAAAAGCTCACTAAAGCCCTAACCTAAAAGGCCCAAATTATGAATATTCAATTAGTGATCTAATTTTGAACTGAATGAGTCTAATATTAACCCTAAATTAATTAATCCCTAGAACTAGAAAACCTAATAAATTATGATTATATTGCATCATGATAATTAATTCGATTAATTTTAAACTAGTATCCCAATGAGCCAAGGATGCTATCTAAAACGAATCAAGTTAATTAATTATGGTTTTACATTAAATGTCCATCTAAGCCCAAGGTTAATTTTATCCTAAAAGGATAATTAAGAGGTGTTCAATTAATTTAATAAATTTAACATTTATCCCAATAAGCCAAAGGTAAATTTAAATTCACTAAACTAATTCGAACCTTATGAGACAAGCGCACACTTTAAATTAATTAAATTAACTTGCCTTAATCTAACCTATAAGCTTAACCTAATAAGCCCCAAAACCACCTAAACTATATACATGACTAAAAACAATACATATAAATATATAAATATAAATAAAATATATCTATACTTTAACTATATATTACATAGTATATATAAAAACATATACTATATATATTCTTTAAAAAAAACTATATTATATATATTATAAAAAATTATGTGTTAAGATAAAACTATGTATTATAAGAACAGATATCATAAAACCATATATCATATACATAAAACTAAACATTATATATATATTTATAAAAAACATGTATTATATATATTAAAACTAAATATTTAAATATATATACATATTAAAACCATAGGCTATATGTCATAAAAAGTATATTCATATAATATGTAAAAACTATATAGTATATGTATTAGAAAAAAAACTATATATTATATACTTTATAAAAACTATATATTATATAGAAACTATATATTATACTTTTATATAAAAATTATATATTATATGTTATATAAAAACCATATATTATGTATTATAATGAAACTATAGATTATATTATAAAACATATATTAACATATACACATATAAAAGCCACATTAAGCATATTCATATCCACATTAAAATAAAGCAAACATAATCTAACATAAGAATTAAAATTGGAAATAAAAGATGCAAGACCCAAATTAAATATGCATGATAAAGAAAAAGCAACAAAAAGGGTTTAAATCTGGATTTGGGACCATATTAAACAAAAACAAAAGTTTTAGGGCCCAAAATAAGTAAAACAAAGAAAATGGCGACAATGCAAGACCCCTTGAATCTCCGGGGACTGGGGCTATATTTTTGAAAGGCGGAAAGGTTAACAGCGCAAAAACGAAAGGGTGGAAGGGCTTTAATGAAGTAATTAGACCAAGCTTTCAACCGGGTATAAAAAAATAGATTTCATTTTTCTCTTTACCTTAAAAACGGATTAAAATGCACTCTCTTGAATTCTCTTATCTGTTCTTGAGAGTTCAAGAGAGCTCAAGGGCGCCACCATGGTTTCTAGAAACCAACGACTTTTCAGCTGTACACCGCCACATCGGTTGCTGCTCGTCAGCGGGCGGTGAAACCAAAAGCAAGCCAGAACGACCCTTTTTTTTCTAAGCCTAAACTCAAAACCGATTTTAAGAAAAACCAAACAAAAGCCCCATTTTTTCTTTAAAATCAAAGCTTCCTCCTACGAGATCCTTTGTCGATTCACCACGTACGACTTCGAGATGGAAGCCGAGGGGGTTTGTTACCAACGATACTCAAAGAGACAGAGGGAAGCCAACAACCACAAAGGTAAAAACAAAACCCTATCGCTTTTTGTTTTCGAATTCGAAATAAAGAAGAAATTACCTTAGAAAGATCTTTCTTTGTATTGATATGAATCTGATTTTCTCCTGATTGATGCTTTTTGGTTTACAAATGGTTGGGGTTCTAATTTATAGCCCCCGTAGATTACATGAGTTTTGATATATAAAAAATAGATTAAAAAACTGTTTGGTTCTTTCTTTCGATTTGTTTGTATTCATATGTAGCTCTGAAAGTTGTTCGTTTCTACCTGGTGTACTGGAAATCCTTATTTTTATTCATGTCTAACCCCCGACAATGGCAGTTTTGTTTGTTCTAATCCTATGCGATTTCATTTGGCTGCATGTGATGCTCGACGGATGAGAGAGAAAAGGGACCACTGGTGGAGCGATTGTCATACGCCTACATGGGAGCTGAATAGGTTTGAATGGCGTGTGGACAAGTGTTGGAAGGCGACGAGTCCAATGCGTGCATGACACGCGCGGGTGAGAAAGCTGATTAGTCGGCGTGTGGTGCGTGGAGAAGTGGACATGTTGGCTGGTTGTGATCTAAACTATTAGATCATAAATGATCTGACGGCTGCCCTCCTTTGGCTGCGTAAGATAGGCTATATATTAGGGCAGACCTGAATTAGGGTTTTTAATTATTTAAGGCTTACTTATTTTGGGCCAGACGGGCAATATTGTAATTGTTTTTGGGTTTTTCAAGTTGTAAATGGCCTGATAATTTTTATAATCTTGGGCTTTTTTAATTTATATTAGGCTATTATTTAGATTAACTTAGTCTTTTTATTTTTTTAATTTAAGTTATAATAACACTAATGATAATTATAAAGGTATAAAGGATATAATAATATAATATATTAATAATATATATTTTTTAATTGGATAATAACATAATAATAAGTAGTGTTATATATCTAGATCACTAATATGTACTAATAATACTTAATCATAAAAAGCAAATAATACTAGTAAAATCTTTTGTTTTTTCCTTTCTTTCTTTCTTTTCTTTTTTTTTTTTTTTTTTTTTTTTTCCTTTTTTCTTTTTTCTTTTTTCTTTTTCCTTTCTTTCTTTTCCTTTTCCTTTCTTTTTCTTTTTCCTTCTTTTTTTTACTTTTTCTAGGCGCCTTTTCGGGTTTTCGCCTCTTGCTTTTCGAATTTTGACATGAGAGTCATTTGTCGTCCTTTCTCGGTAGATTTTTTAATTTTGCACTTGATATCCTCCCGTCTTAGCTTTGGCGAATTCCTTTCATGTCTTGAAAGAAAGAAGGAGCAAAGATCATAAGCACTAATTTTATCTCGCTTCCTTGACTGTGGCCTTAAGATCGCAAAACTTTTCACCTTTCTTCGGTTGATTCTCCAAACTATGAATTCCTCTATGCCTCAATTTATGTTGTGTAGGCACCTTAACATCATGCTCGAATGGCTCGCTGATGGCCTGAAAGTCTTGACGGGCAATGAACTGGTTGTCGAAGTTTAACGCTTTCCTCCTCACTACGAAATTCTTTGATCTTTCACCCAAAATTCAGAGTCTAGAGTCGTTCTTATCATTACAAAATTCTTCATCCTCCAAGGCCTAAAATTGCCAAAAGTTGAAACTATTCTTCTCATTATGAAGTTCTTCAATTTTTCGCGAATGTTGACGAATTCTTCTCATTATGGATTCTTCATCTCCACTAAGATCTACTTCTCCAAATGGGAAGTTACATGTCGAAATCTTTTCTAATCTTCGAATCTGTTAAAACAACGAAAGTGATTTGATGATATGAGTTAGCATGCTCCTAACCTAGGGATGTCTAACTAAGTATGATGCATAAATGGAGTCAGTTCTAGAGATTCTGGCTTCCATGGGCTTTATGTCTTTGTTGAGTCTTCATTTTTATCTTGCCTTGGAAGGATATGGTTGGCTTATACTGGTTTGGCTAAAATCTGTCACCTCCTGAAATCGACATTCGAAACACCACCCCACTCAACTAGGGCTTAGTGTTGTCTCTTCATTGACTCTTCATGATGACTCCTCTCTAACCACAACATTATGGTGAACGCATGCCCCTAAATCTTATGAACCTTTCCTACTTTCATAAGGTCTGATCTTCATTTTTTCTTTATCGAACCTTTCTCATTTGCTTCCTTTTGAAAGAAGATGCCGACTTTCACCGGTCAGAACAACATTATCCTTACCTAAATCGGGCTTAATTTTTATCCTTTCTATGACTCTTTATGATGAGCTTCCTTCTACCTTAACATTAGGGTGAGCGCGTGTGAAATCTATGAACTTTCCTTAGGTTTATTCTTCAATTTCATAAACCAATCACAACAACATGGTCGGAATTTTCTTTTAGCCCTTGAACTTTCTAGCATATGAGTTCTTGTTGTTACCCACACTATAATCAATGATGGGTTACTCTTCCGCATTAGGTCGGTCATTTGCATCCATGACCTTGCGTTCCGAACTTTATCTCTAAAGCAATGCAAAGAAATCTTTTTGTTTATAATTGTTAGTTGTTGGTCAACATTTCAATGGGGATGCTTTTGGATTAATGTACAAGTCCTAGAAAATCAAAACCATAAAAGAAAGAAAACAGAATAGGGTGCCCCAAATATCAAATGCACGAACGTCTTAGATTCAACCCTTCGATGATCATTTCAAGCTCAACTTGTGTCTAGGAAGACACTAAATGTTGTGGCGATATTTGAAGTTGTGGAATTCATCCCCAAACCGCTCAGTTCATCCTCATGATTACTGTATTACTTGATCCACTTGAAAACTACTCCTTTTAGTTCTCATTATTTTTCTCCATTCATAAATGTGTTCAAGCTTCCCAGACTTGTTTAACCCGTGGAAGGAAAAATATCATTCTAAGAGTAAACTCTACAAGTGCATGTGTGTGCTTCTAGCTATAACTGGTCTGTATTGTATTATTACTATACTCATGTCTTCAATGATAACCTCTGATGCTAGGGTATTAGATAGGTGGAACATAGCTCCTTATTAGATTTGTCACCCCAAAGCTCCATTAGAGTGATCTGAGACTTATTTAATTGGTCATCCATTATTTTTCATTTTCCCAATCTTATTCATTTCTTTTCATCATTTTTCTTTTTATTTTTTTTATTTATCTACGTATTTTGTTAGGGCATAGAAGGCTATGCTTAGAACCTCAATTTCAAGTGACTTCACTTAGTTAAACTTGCCTAGTTCACTTTACTTTTCATGAATTTTGGAGATTTTTCTTTCATCATCGAACATCATCAAATGAGTGGTAGTCTTGATTTTCGTGCTTTACTGACCAGAGTAGGCTGAGTAAGAAATCACATCTCATCGTTATCACAACATTCGATTGATCTTTCATCAATGTCAGATCATGCACGTGATATCTGGGAACCTACGAGGGTAAGAAGGGATATATATATACATATATATGATCGTTATTTTGAAAAAAGATTCATCCTTTCATTGAAATATAAATCCGTAAACAACATAGGCCCTTTCAAAAAGATCTTTGCTACTTTTGGGCGAATAGTAGCAAAGTTTATTCCACGCATTACTTCAAGAGAAAAAAATTAAAGTGCATGGAAACATAAACACCAACCCCTAACATAAACATGGAAAAACATGTGTAAGATGCATCGAAACTCTAGACAACTTTGAAACTGACTTCTTATTCATTCTGATTCTGTAGCCCTTCACCTGAGGTAGTAGTTTTCCTATCTCTTTTGCTTTCCATTGCCTAACCATATCAAGTGTCAGTGTCCCATTACCGAGTAGCTTCTCTATTTCTTCTTTCAAAATCCAACACCTCATATTAAGGTGCCCTGACGCCCCCATATGGAAATCACAAACACTTTCTGGATTATTTTTAAGAGATGGATCGGGCATCTCCCCCATCGGCCTAGGGGCGAGATATCTCTCTTGAATTAAATGAGGAAACAAGAACGCAATTGAAGTATTGAGAAACCTGAGAGGTGTCATTGATGGACGATTTCCCTTAGTTAATTTCTCATTGTTTATTTCATTCCTAGTTGTAGCTGTCTTCTTGTTCTCCTCTCCAACCTATAGAGAATTTTGACCTTGATAAACTGTTGACACTGGTAGATTGTGTCAATGATTTTGGTCCTTTGTCAACCTTCCAGCACGCCCCAATCCTCGGTGGAACCTGGACTTTCCATCTTCAAAGCAAAGTAATCCCCTTTCGATAAGGCTATAAACCCTACTTTCAAAAACACGTAATCTTTTGTTGTGTGACCACAATCACCATAATGGAAACCACATGCAATCTTGGTACCATACACTTCAGGGTTAAAATAAGAGTAGCGCTTCGATGGGGGTAACTTCAAGAACTTGTTCTGAATTAACAGGGTAACAATTTAGAATATTTCATTGGGATTGCCATCTTTGTCTTTTTTTCACTCCTCTTGGTGTCCTCAATATGCATTTCTCTGTTCTCCACTTCTCTTTTCTTTGACTGAAATTAACTTTCCTTGGGGACCTCTTTGTTCCTGATCATTGTCGCCTCTATGGAATCTTTCAGATCCATTCCTAACTTCTCAAGCGATTTCATTTGTCGCACGACCCTTTTGACCGAACGCATCTCCCTTTTGTCTTCTTTGTCTTGATCTTTATCTAATTTGGTAGCTGGATGATTGATCTTCAGACCTGGAACTGTTTGTTCAAACTCTAATGCCCTGATATCTAGGAGGTGCTGAACTTTACACTTAAAGTTTATGCATTTCTCGATGGAATGGCCTTGAATTCCGGCATGAAATTTACAATATTCCTCATCTTCGAACCAACTCAGATACGGGGGTGACTGAGGATTGATGAAGCACGGTGCAATCAGTCGGGTATTTAGCAATTTGGAAAATAGTTCTTGGTAGGTGAAAGGACTACGAGTGAATTGGAAGTCCAGTTCTTCCTTCTTTTCTTGAGCATTAGAAGCCTGGCTAACCGATAGTTGATGAAGTTTTGTAATCACAAACAACAAAGGCTGATCCTGTGTTTGAAGGGATGACAATTCAGATGATGGTGTATTCGACATCCTCATCCTCTTGTTGCACATTGCACTTTTCTCATCTTGTGGCTCTGACTTACTCGGCTCTTCATTTGCTGGCGAAGACAAATTTTTCAAGGAAATGTATTCGGTCTTATCCAACACCAATTCGGTAGGGCATTCGGAGGTGATACAAATTACCTTGTATTAGTTGATGATGGCTTGGTCTTCATCAGACAAAATCTTTTTCGCTATGAAGTCGCGGTCCCAATTCTTACTCTCCTCTTGCAAGAAGTCTTTCGTCACACCCATATTTTTGGCCATGATGGCCATCATTCCCATCAATTCATTGACTTGCCACCTAGTTTCTTCTTAAAATCTTTTCACATATGATATTATCTCTCTTTGATTCCAAACCAAATCTTCTTGAAGATGTTTGAGCTTATCCACCCTATCCACTAGGTCATTCATATTTCTGTAGTTGAGTTGGTTAAAAGTCATTCCCTTCTTACTTCTACTTTCTGAGGTGAATGCTTTCCTCGATTAGTGATGCATATGATGTAGTCAATGTTCAAAAATGCATTATTTGAACAAAAACTAATAATATGTCATGAAATAATATTACTATGAAAGCATGAATGAATGCAAAGAGTGATATTGAGTTCGGCAAATATCATCGTTAAACAACTTGCATTGACGGGAACATTGTTTCGTTACCATAATCAAAGAAAACCTACTACGCATGGGTTCCTAAGCTAGCATCTAGGTTAACGATCTCCCTCAAGATCTTTTTTCTCTCTTTGGATTCATCGTCCATGTAGTCCTAAAGCTCGACAACATCTTCCGCTAGGAACTATAACTTTCGGGCGACCTCTTGCATCTAAGTCATCAAATGTGTCATTTCTTGCTCTTGCTTCTAAATAGTGTAAGCGGAAAATTGTAGTCTTTCCAATTTCGGCTTCTGGTACACTTGACTTGCTCCCCTAAAACTCCCTATTTGGTCCTTGAATTGTTGGACCTCGACTTCCAATTCTCCGACATGGTCCTTCAAAACCTGATTTTCCAAGTTACTAGCTTTTAACTTGCTAGTTGAACACTTGTACTTGAAGAGAGACTTTTCCAAGCATTTTACCTGATCTTTCAAGGCTTCATTTTGACGTCGTTCCTTATCTAGTTGCACTGAGTGAGAGGTCTGTAGGTTCTTCATTTTTGTGTCAAAGCAAGCACTTGGTCCTTGTTCTCTTAATACTTCATCTTGTAAGTCTCGGCTGACATCGCAGACCTAAACCTGGTAGAAATATTGTCAATGTCATGAAGTTGCTCTCCTTTTGAACATAGTTGCACATCAGAATTCTTCTCATCATTTCTACGGATCAAATCTCCCATTGACCTATCATTTAATTTCATACTATTTCCTGACTCAATGTGCTCTTCATGATATGACAGGATTGCAAAATAAAAAGGCAGAAAGAAAAAGAGCAAAAAAAAAGGGTGTCAGTTAGTTAAAGGATAAACGATAAATTCATAAATGAGAAAAGATAAATGCAAACAAAATAGATAAGCAAAAGACAAACACATGAAGAAAACCCTAACCACATGAATTCTAATTTGCTAAGGCTATCTGTATGGCTCTAATGGGGTGGGCTTCCTAGATTCTCACGCATGAGTTTGGTTTTAATTAAGGGTACCCGAAGCTATCTTATTACCTACTAAGGCAACAAGAACCCCAATTCTAGCCTTTACAAGCTTGCAAATTGTATTCGGTTCGAGGGAAAGCACAACCTAGTGACGTGGCGGGCTACTCACATGTCAAAGGCATGGATTCCAAAAGTGAATTACCTACCTGTGGAGGGCTACTCACGTGGGTATGTGGCGTTTCGCTCCCACTTAAGGGATGGAGCTCGGGTATAGAGCTTGATGAACATGGTGCAACACATGTCGGTGATTCCTTAGAAATTAAATGAAATCAATTCGAAGGCCATCAATTATCAAAGCTCGTACAATCAATGTCACATTTTCAACAAAGAATCGACCTCACTAAAGTTAATTAAAATTCCAACATTTTTCCATTATTAAAAGCAACAAATACTTTCTTGGCTTAACTCTCTTTTTTGGTTTTATAGAAACAAAATTCGATCCCCAGCGGAGTAGCCATGTTGTAGCGACGTTTTTTCCTCTTAAAAATTTAAGGCTACGGGTTTTCCCCATATTTTTTGAGATTTGGTATGAAGGGGATTTCTTCTTGAAAATTCGTATTTTTTTAAAACAATAAAGATTTAGAGTCGCCACCGACCACTTGGGTAAGGTAGGTCGGACAACACAAAACCAAAGCTTTATTTTGGAAGGGTTCGGGAGTTGGTTACATGTGCGAAAGGATTAGCACCCATATCACGCCCGGAAATCGGTACCAAAATATTTGTTACTTTTAATCGAAGGAAATTGTTAAAATTTGAATTGAATTTAATTTGGTGAACTTATTTGAAAATTGATTTTAATTAGAAGGGCTTTATCAAATTGGTGGGTTCAAATTAATTGGAAATTTAATTAACAAGGTTGATGATACATCAGACCATAGATTAAACTGACATCATATAAGTCTGACTGTCGTGTTAATTTATGGTTCGAATCTCGTACGTCACCTTTATGCATGGTGCAAAAAGTTAAAATATGATGTGATGATTTTATCAACTTTTAATTTTACCTTGGGCTGGTAAGGATTAATTCAAATATTTGCCCAACATCCTTTAAGCTGGGACTGGTACGACACAAATATCGGAATTAATAAATATATCCTTTTTTGTGATTTAGATTAATTAATTCAAAATAAATGGATCTCATGAATTACAATTAATATGAATGCCAAATAAAGGCTTAAAAATAAAAACACAAAAAAGCCCACTAAAGCCCTAACCTAAAAGGCCCAAATTATGAAAATTCAATTAGTGATCTAATTTTGAACTAAATAAGTCTAATATTAACCATAAATTAATTAAGCCCTAGAACTAGAAAACCCTAATAAATTATGGATTATCTTGCACATGCTAATTAATTCGATTAATTTCAAACTAGTATCTCAGTGAGCCAAGGATGCTATTTTAAACGAATCAAGTTAATTAATCATGATTTTACATTAAATGTCCATCTAAGCCCAAGGATAATTTTATCCTATAAAGGTAATTAAGAGGTGTTCAATTAATTTAATGAATTTAACATTTATCCCAATAAGCCAAGGGTAAATTTAAATTCACTAAACTAATCTGAACCTTAGATCTAAATACGACTCTAAAAACTAATCATAAGATTAATTTAATTAATTTAAATATTATGCCCTTATGAGACAATTGCGCACATTAAATTAATTAACTTTCCTTAATCTAACCTATAAGCTTAACCTAACAAGCCCCAAAACCACCTAAACTATATATGTAAAAACTATATAGTATATGCATTAGAAAAGAAACTATATAGTATATACTTTATAAAAAAACTATATATTATATAGAAAATATATATTACACTTTTATATAAAAATTATATATTATATGTTATATAAAATCCATATATTATGTATTATAGTGAAACTATATATTATATTATAAAACATATATTAACTTATACACATATAAAAGTCACATTAAGTATATCCATGCCCACATCAAAATAAAGAAAACAAAATCTAACATAAGAATTAAAATTGAAAATAAAAGATGCAAGACCCAAATTAAATATGAATGATAAAGAACAAGCAACAAATGGGGTTTTAATCTGGATTTGGGACAAAATTAAACAAAAACAGAAGCTTTAGGGCCCAAAATAAGTAAAACAAAGAAAAAGGCGACAATGCAAGACTCCTTGAATCTCCGGGGAATGCGGTTGTATTTTGAAAGGCGGAAGGGCTTTAATGAAGTAATTAGACCAAGCTTTCGACTAGGTATAAAAAGAAAAAAAAGAGCATATTTCATTTTTCTCTTTACCTTAAAAACAGATTAAAATGCACTATCTTGAATTCTCTCATCTGTTCTTGAAAGTTCAAGAGAGCTCAAGGGTACCGCCATGGTTTCCAAAAATTGACGACTTCTCCGCCGTACACCGCCACGTCAGCCGTTGCTCGCCGGCAACAGGTGAACCCAAAAGCAAGCCAGAACGACCCTTTCTTTTTCTAAACCTAAACCCGAAACCGATTTTGAGAAAAGTCGAACAAAAGCCCCCTTTTTCTTTAAAATCGAAGCTTCCTCCCACGAGATCCTTAGCCAATTCACCATGCACGGCTTCAGGACGGAAGCTGAGGGGATTTGTTACCAGCGATACTTGAAGAGACGGAGGGAAGCCAACAACCACGAAGGTAAAAACAAAACCGTAAAGCTTTTTTTTGTTTTTGAATTCAAAATAAAGAAGAGAGTACCTCAGAAAGATCTTTCTTTGTATTGATATGAATTTGATTTTCCCCCGATTGATGCGTTTTTGGTTTACAAATGGTTGGGGTTCTAATTTCTAACACCTGTGGATTACATGAGTTTCGATATATATAAAATAGATGAAAAAATTGATTGGTTTAGGGTTCTAATTTATAGCACCTATGGATTACATGAGTTTTGATATATATAAAATAGATGAAAAAACTGATTGGTTCATTCTTTCGATTTGTTTGTATTCATATGTAAATCTGAAAGTTTTTTGTTTATCCCCTGGTGTTTTGGAAATCCTCATTTGTATTCATGTCTAAACCTCAACACTGTCGGTTTTGTTTGTTCTAATCCTTTGTGATTTCATTTGGCTGCATGTGATGCTCAAAGGATGAGAGAGAAAAGGGGACCACTAGTGGAGCGATTGTCGTACACCTACATAGGAGCCGAATGGGTCTGAATGGGCGCGTTGACGCATGCAAGAAGGTGACAAGTCCGATGTGTGTATGGCATGCACGGGTGAGGAAGCTGATGAGTCAGCGCTTGGCTCATAGAGAAGTAGAAGGGTTGGCTGGTTGTGATCTGAACCGTTAGATCATAAATGATCCAACGGCTGGCCTTTCTTGGTTGCATAAGATAGGATAAAAATTAGGGCATACCTAAATTAGAGTTTTTAATTATTTAAGGCTTACTTATTTTGGGCCAGACGGGTAATATTATAATTGTTTTGGGGTTTTTTCAAGTTGTAAATGGCCTGATAATTTTAATAAAATCAGGCTTTTTTAATTTAAATTGGGCTATTATTTAGATTAACTTAGTCTTGTTATTTTGTTTTTTTAATTTAAGTTATAATAACACTAATGATAATTATAAAGATATAAAGGATATAATAATATAATATATTAATAATATATATTTTCAATTGGATATTAACATAATAATAAGTAGTGTTATATAACTAGATCACTAATATGTACTAATAATACTTAATCATAATAATCAAATAATACTAGTAATATATTTTGTTTCTCTTAGTTTTAATGATAATCACATACATAGTAATAAAATAAACAAAGCCATTTTTATTGCAAAAAATGTAAAACGAGTTAACACCCCGAACAAAAGTAGTAATTACACCTTGCTTCAGGTAGATGCATATTCTTGATGGACTACCACTATTGCGGTTATAGAACCTGTAGAGGTGACATGGGAGTTATTCGAAATTCTCTTCTAGAGGAAGTATCTGGGTACTCGTTATCAAGACGAGAAGAAGTGAAAGTTTATGGCTTTAGTACAAGGGAATGTCTTTTACGGAGTACGAGGCTCAGTTTGTCCGGTTGAGCCAGTTTGCTCCAAAACTGGTTCCCGACGAGTAGAAAAGATGTGATCGTTTATGATATGGTTTGGTAAAGGAAGTGAAGACTTATATGCTGGCCTCAGAGTATACAAATTTCGATGTCTTGGTCACTCGCGACAAGGACATTGAGCAGAGCTTAGGTTTGTCCTCTCGTTCGGGGAATTCTAGTTCTGGGAAGAGAGTTCTTGAATCTAATGTTGGTAGGGATTGTTATAAGAGGAAACATGATAAGAAGTTTTACGATCAGAGGCGGGGCGGTGGTAACATGGGTCGCGGGCAGTACGACCATAATATTGTGGTTCGCACTCCTGAGTGTAACCATTGTGAGAGGTGAAAATTTGGAGAGTGTTAGGGTAATCCTAGTGTTTGCTGGAGTTGTGGATCGCAGGTTCATGTGAAGCTGTCCTCAGTTAGCTAGACGGGTACCGGCGTGTGTTGTTAAGCCTTAGAGGGGCCGTGGGCACGGCTTAGGTAATTTTCAGCGTAGAGATGATGGTCTTAGGAATGTTTCTCATGTTGTGGCTGTTCAACCTGTGGGAGGTAGGACGGCTAGGGTGTATGCCCACCGTAAGGGAATAAATGACACAGATGTGATCACATGTACCTTTACTTTGCAATCCTTGTCATTACTTTCCTTGATTGATTCTAGTTCTACGCATTCATACATCTTGCATGAGCATGCACAGTTGCTTGATATACCAATTGAGTTTTTAGATGTGGGTATGCAAGTGATGAGTTCTTTTGTTGAGGCGGTCATTGTTAGGAAGTTGTATAAGAGATGTCCGTTGATGGTTCAAGGACAGGTGTTTGCGGATCATATGATGGAGTATCCTTGTCATTCTTGGTATGGATTGGTTAACCGAGCACAGGGTTATGGTTGATTGTGAAACTAAGCGCGTTTCGTTGAAGCTTGCTGATGATTATGAAGTTTTAGTGGTGGGAGAGAATGTTAAATTCTTAACCAATGTTGTTTTGGCTATAGAAGCGCAAAAGTTCTTGAAAGTGGGTTGTCAAGAATACTTGGCATATGTTATTAATCCAATATGAATGAGGCACGTCCCTAGGATATCTAGACTATTTGTAATTTTCTGGGGGTGTTTCTTGAAGAGTTGTCTGGTTTGCTGTCGGATAGGGAGGTGGAGTTTTGTATTGAAATGTATGTAGATACGGCTTCGGTGTCCATTGCTCCCTATCACATGGCATCTAAAGAGTTAAAAGAGTTGAAAACGCAACCTCAAGAGTTGTTGAACCATGGTTTCATTCGGCCTAGTGTGTCGCCTTAGGGAGCACCGATGTTGTTTGTGAAAAAGAAAGATGGCACTATAAGAATATGCATCGATTAGCGGCAACTGAATAAGTTGACAATTAAGAATAAGTATCCTTTACCGTGAATTGATGACATATTTGATCAATTCAGTGTTGTAACAGTGTTTTCCAAGATTTATTTGAGATCAGGATACTATCAATTGAAGATGAAGGATAAGGATGTGCCGAAGACAGTCTTTCGCACTTGTTACGGGCATTATGAGTTCTTGGTGATGCCGTTTGGGTTGACAAATGCGCTTGTAGCTTTTATGGATATGATGAATCGAGTGTTCCATGAATTTTTGTATCAAATTGTAGTCATGTTTATTGATGATATCCTGTGTATTCACGTACCGAGGAGGATCATGATAGACATTTGCGAATTTGCCTTTGACACTGTCAAAGAAGAACACTATTGGGGTGATTGTGGATCATTTTACGAAGTGTGAACATTTCTTAGTTGTGCATACTATGTATACGTTGGATAAGCTAGCGGATTTGTACATCGCGGAGGTTGTAAGGTTGCATGGGGTGCCTAAGTCTATTGTTTTAGACAATGATTTGCGTTTTACATCAAGGTTTTGGGAGTGTTTACATAGATCTTTAGGTACACGTCTCAATTTCAGTACTTCGTATCATCCTCAAACGGGTGGTCAGTCTGAGCGGGTTATCCAAGTGCTTGAGGACATGTTGCATTGTTGTGTTATTGATTTTCAAGGATCTTGGGATAAGAAGTTGCCTTTGGTAGAGTTTTCTTATAATAATAGCTATCAAGAAAGTATTCAAATGGCTTCATATGAAGCTTTGCATGATAGGAAGTGTAGAACACCTCTCTGCTGGGCAGAAGCGAGAGAAAAGTTTGTTTCTTTGCCTAATGTGCTTAGTGGAACAACAAAAAAAGTGAAGCTTATTAGTGATCGATTGAGAGCTGCTTCTGATCGGCAAAAGTCTTATGCGGATTTGAAGTGTAAAGAGATTGAGTATGCTGTTGGTGATAAAGTGTTTTTGAAAATTTCGCCTTGGAAGAAGGTGATGAGATTTGGCCAAAAAGGCAAGTTGAGTCCAAGGTTTATTAGACCATATGAGGTGTTAGAGAGCGTTAATCATGTGGCTTATAGATTGAGGTTGCCACCTGAGCTTGAGAATATACATGATGTTTTCCATGTATCCATGCTTCGGAAGTATAGATCATATCCGTTGCATGTAATACTTGTTGAGGAGGTTGAGTTGAATCTAGATTTGACCTATGATGAAGAATTGATCAAGATCTTGGATGTAAACAGCAAGGTTCTTCATGGGAAGACCATAGAGTTGGTCAAGGTGTTGTGGCGACACCGAGGTGTCGAGGAAGCTACGTGGGAAAGGAAGGATGACATGAAGGAGCGATTTCCTTACCTTTTCCACCAGGTAAATTTTGAGAATGAAATTTCTTAAGTGGGGGAGAGTTGTAACTCCCGATTTTGGGCCTAGAAGTTAGTCAGGTTTGGTTAGGCAGTTCAGTTGAATCGGTTTCGGCAATTTAGACTCGTTTCGGGAATAAATTGATTTAAATGGTTTTTGGGTGAGATAAAATATGGAAAATGTTCTAAAATCCTAAAATGATGTTTTGAAGGTTTTGGTGGGATCAATTTGAAAAAATGGATTTGTTTTAATTGACATTTTTGAAATGGTGACTAAATTGTAAAGATTATAAAATGTGTTTAGTGACTAAATTTAAAGGAGTCAAAGCTTAGAATCTTTAGGGAGCTATTACACCAAGGTGTTATCAGCATTTTCCCTTATTTTGCATGTTTTTAAATGGTTTAAATAATTGGTTTTATTAAAGGGATTTAATAAAAGATTTCTAAAAGGCTTAAACATTTTCTTACGTAACTTCCTATTTTCTCTTCTCTTTCCTCTCAACTTTCTCACCAGTCAAACTATGATTTCCCATAAAAAAAAATGAGAGGAAACAATCACTTTATTTCATTCTCTAATTTCCTAAATTGATCTTCTTGTTTCTACATCAACTAGCATTGGATTTCTTGAAGGTTTTCATCCAAATCATTGCCAAACAAGGGAAAAGCTTGTGTTAGAGGTGATCTTTCTAATTCTCCTCTAATAAAAGGTTCTTTATTGAAATTCCTAAGATCTTGACTCTTGTAAATCGCTTTCTAAATTGTTTTGACTTAAAGATGTTGATATCTTTCTTTAATTAAGCTTGGATTGAGGTTTTAATGAGAAAAATGGTTGAGTTTGATTTTGATTTCATAATGTTGGGTTTTAGATTGATTCTAATCATAATCTTGACGTTTAACAATATGGATAAATGGGTTTTGATATGGTAATCCCGAAACTAGGTGAATTGTTAGAATTTTAGGTTGAAATCTTTGAGATATGGTTGTTTGGTTGTTGGGAGAATTTTTTTGGTTGTATATTGAAGATGTTTTGATGTTAATCTCGTCGGGTAATGGCTGGGGATTGATTAGATTGGTTTCGCTGATGTTTTCGGTAGTTGTCGGATGGCCAAAGCTTTGTAGTTGATAGAGAAGGTTGTGGAGTTGTGTTCCTGAAGATTTTGGTGCAAGATTGTGCATTAATCCTCTGTTTTGAATGGTTAAAATCAAGGGAAGTTGATCCGGTATTGTTAGAGGAAGCTTCAGTTGATCCGAAGGCTTGAGATCGCTTCGGCAAAGCAAGCGAAGAGTTGTCTGTGAGTGGAACAGGTTTTAAAGCTTTTCAAAGGTTGAAAGCAAGCTTTGGGAACTTAGATTAAGTTGAAACACTAATCTAAGCGCGGAAGTAAGTATGGAAGAATTCGCTCTCATTTTTCGGTTTTTCCCATTGTTTGTTAAATCATTCTCATGTTTTGGAAAGAGCTTGTTACCTATTATTATGCATGTTTTTATGAATTGAGAGATGATTCATGTGATCCCATGATATTGATTTATGGCTTTTAAAGAGATTATGTCATGTTGAGAAAATGCTATGCATTGAAATTTCTTGAAATGGGATGAAGAAAATGGTTTATGCTTATGCATTGGAAAAATAGTAAGGTAACATGGTTTTAAAGTGTATATTGGCATGTGGATGAGATTTAATTATTGTCGAATATAATTGGTCGACCAGTAGGATTAAAGTGCACTCTAAAATACAAAATTCGTACGTGAGACAAATTCTTCGGTTACACAATAGGGGTAGTGCTATCGCATACGGGCAATGGGGGGTAGTGCCTTCTTGGCCGAAGTGAGATTATGGTGGGGGTAGTTTCACCATGAGACTTGATGGGGGTAGTGCCATCAAGGAATCTGCATATCTAAACTTGAATGGATAGGGGTAGTGCTGTCCAAGGATAGGGGTAGTGCCATCCAAGTCACTTGTTATGCCAATAAATGAGATAAACATGTATCATGGTTTTTGTAATGATTTGTATAATGTGATTTATACATGAGATTGTGTAAAGCTATGCTAGGTGATAAGCATGCTTGAGAAATTTTAAATGAGATTTGCATTATGGTTAATGCATGAGAACTATGATGTATGTTAAAATAATGATTTTGTAATTGCTTTGAAAATAGATTTCAAGCATGAGAAGTTTTGAGCATGAAGTTTGAGAAACATTTGAAAAATGGTTTAAAATGCATTGTGTTGGTTTTTAATTGAACATCCCTTACTAAGCTTTATTGCTTACGCTCTCTTTCCTTAACAATGCAGAGAAATAACTTGTTCGGGCAGCAAGGAAGCAAGAAAGAGAGTCCAAGGGATTTCACTTTGCTCAAGTATGGTTTTAAACTAGTTCGATAGTAATAATTGGCAATAGGAGGGTACCTATTTGGTTTGGGAGTTTGTTTTATGAAACTCCATGTTTTGGCATAAGTTTGTGTTGCCTATATGAACTTGTAAATGGCCTTTAAGAGTTAGTTTTTGGTTTGGATTGCATTTGAGGTTTGAAGTGTTTGGTTTGTCTAGAGAGCATGCTATAGTTTACCCTTTAATGATTGAAGCATGTTGATGAGTGTGTAGGTGTCCAATGTCTACAGAATGATGGTTTTCCATGTTGTGCCTATGTTGGAGACATGTTAGATTGGTTATGGATGTGTTTTAAGTTGTAAAACCAAAATAATTGTGACATTACATGCCTGGGTGTATAGATATGCGGGTCTGCATACCGATATGGTATGCTTGAAATAGCCCAGTCGTACCGATACACTTGGAGCCGTACCGATACAGTACAAGGCAAAAATGGGATGGTATTTCGATACGTGGGGACGTATTAGTACAGTGTTTTAACACTGGAAATTTGAGAAATTGACGAGATGAACCATATTGATACAGGCCTTGGTGTACCGATACACTTGGTCGTTTTGTTCATTATTTGAGGCAATGTAAGGTTTGTTTTTGTTACGTTTTGCTCCTTAAATATTGTGGATGAAATCGTATGAGTTGGGGATGTTTTGTTAAGCTGCAAATTGACATATATTTATGTACTGAAACTAATTAAAGGTTGGTAACCTTCAATTATTTAAAGCCCTTGTAAAAGTCTATTTTTGCAAAATGGTCCCTAATCTTCGTTTGGGCTTAATCAAATGTCCAATTGACGCCCGATTTGTGTCATGCCTTATCCGTTGATAGTATAATCACCTTAGTAAATAATAAAAGCATCTAGATAAGATAAAAAGGGATAAAGGTTAGTATGATCAACTTCGTGGGTTTTCTTCAACATTCCCGTGTGACTTGCTCAATACGGTTTGCGACTAGACCGGGTCAAAGGGTTTACATCGATACTATGGGTTCAAAGGACATTGTATGCTTTTTAACTAACTCGATACTTATAAAGGAGTGAGTAGAACCAGGATCAATCAATGCATATAGAGAATTTGAATACAATTCAATGGTACCTACAATGACATCAAGTTCATCCTCTTCATGCCCTACTCCTCACATGGTACATCTAGGTGGGTGTCTTTGATTCTTGTCTATTAAATGGTTGTCCCGAGCCACCAGGTCTCCCTACAGCTCCCGATGATCCTTGCCTCAATCCCTTGCCTCAAAAAGATTGAGCAGGGGAGGCAATAGTAATTGGTGTAGCAATGGACTTGGTGGCATTGAGAGGACAATCTCAGATAAAATGGCCTTGTTCGTCATAATAGAAACAAGCTCTTGATTGCTTGCAACATTGGCCTATTGGATGTCGGTTCTAACAATAGTTGCAAATAGGATACCTAGAGCTTCAATTTGAGCCTTTAGTGCTTTCAAGCTGAAGCCGTCTTAGCGAAAGACTGTGTTATATTTTGAGGCTTCTCAATGTTCCCTGAACGGGAAGGTTATGGGTACACATTTTGTTTAAGGCCTTGATACTTTCCCTTCTTGTTTCACTTGGGAGGTAGTGAATCATCTTGGAACCTCTTTTCAAATTTGCCCGACCCATCAGTCATTTGGGCTTTCTGCGTTGCTTCCGTATCTTTGACTCGACTCACGAGATCTTGAAAATTAGTGATGCCCAATGCGGTAAACATAGGGCGTAGCTCATCACTAAGCTCAACAATGAACATCCTACATTTTCTTCTTCCTTTTTGATATACTTCGCACCATATCTGCAGTACTTGCAGAAGTCATGAATGTACGGCTCAATAGGCCATCTACCTTGCTTGAGATGGAGAAAGATTGTGCGCCTTTCTGCAAGATAAAACTCGTTGATGTACTTCTTTAAGAATTCTCGAAGGAAGAACTCCTAAGTTACTGTGTCTTCGAAGACTGTAAGGTTAGTAGTCTCCCACCAAAGAAATTCCTTGTCAACAAGAAACGCGAGGGCACACTCCAGTTTATGTTCATCCAAACACCGTAGTTGCTTATTCAAGACTCTTAGTGTGTTATCCAACCAATATTTAGTAGTTTCAGGGTTGTCATCATCTTGAACCATGAAGGTATAGTCTTGGTGTTAAGATAGCTTGTCAATAGGGGGTCAAGCGTATTGGATAACAGGTTCTGTAGGTTGCATAGCTTGCTCAGCTCTCATCGAAGTCATGAATTGCTTGAACATGTCAGCCATGTTCCGATAACATTCAGCCTGAGCAACCGGCACTTCTGGCTCAACATCCTAAGGTAGGGGATTAGGTGGATTCGGTGGATCTCCCCCCTTATCTCCTCTCCACGTATCAAAGAGCCAGTAACAGGCTCGTTTTTGTGAGCTTTGTTAGTTTTTGACATAACTATAACATAAAGAGATCATATTAGTCAGCAAGTCACTATATACACAATAAACAACTCCTAGGTGGCAAAGTAACACAATAACAATACAATAGGATTCAATTTAGTCCTAGAATCGACTAAACTCTAGCTCTGTACCACAAATGTATCACCCATTTCCCGGCCTGGTCGGAAACCGGGTCAGAGTATGCTACCGATAAGCAAACAATGAATGGTGCAATAATTTTTAATCAATAATCAGTAATTTAATGATTTCATGCTTAATAAACAATACAGTAGTTGTTTAGTAAATTCAATAACCCAATATGAGGCTATGTTTATCAATTTAGGACCAATTTTAAATTTCTACAAGTTTCAGAGACTAATCTGTGAATTCAACATTTTAAAGGTCCTTTACTAAAATTAACAATACCATAATGAGATACGACCAATGATTAATGAACATGCAAATTTTCATATCAATCTGTTAACATTTATCCCTTCAATTAAACCAATCAATATTCAGTGACCAATATGCAACATTTCAAACTTATTCCAAACAACTTATAACTAATTTTACATCGGTATCGGTACTTGTAAGGCTGTATCGATACTCCTGTGCCATGACTGTTAAAACAGTTAAGAGTCAATGAGCTCGTACTGATACGGTGTCTATCTGTATCGATACGTAAAGCATGGTTTGCAATTTATCAGATTCTAGTGACCAAAGCTCGTATCGATACAGCTCTAGCCGATCGATATGTGTTTACCTATTTCGATACACCCTAAAACCGTATTGATGCAATTTTTACAAACCAATTCCAACGTTGACTTTTTGTATCGATATGACCTTTGACGTATCGATACTCCATGTTGACCAGGTTTTACACGCCCAAGAATACATGCTCGTATCGATACGCCATCACTCGTATCGATACACCCTGCACTATAATGACATATTTTGTCTGGTTTTTAATCATTTTAACCTATCAAACAATATCCAAATTCAATGAAATTTTGCCAGTAACATTAAAACACTATATTCTAGTGACATGTCAAATTGAATCCATTTACTAAGTTTTCACTTTCTTAAGCTATTTATGCCAATTTTACAACTTTTGGCCAACCTAAAAAGGTCATTTAGGGCCCTTAAGACTTATACATACCACAAACAATACACATACAACAAAAGAACTAAAAGTGACTAGTCTAACTACTTTGCAACCATTCTAGGAGTCTATAAGGGCAATATACATTACTTTAGCCATGTGGTGACTTGCCAAAACTTCCAACTAGCTATGATTTCGAGCCAATGACTTCCTTAACCTGAAATGCATGAGATGAAATGCATTAGGCATGCTTTGCCTAGTGAGGTAGTCATAAACAATAGCAAAAACAATGAAATGTATATCAACTCATGCTTTAACAATATCAATGCAATGATGCATATTCAATAACAATTATATCATATTCATTATTAATCCTTGGATCGAATTGAGATAGTGGATACACAAATTCCTATGCCTCGCCAAATCAATGAATGGTCTAGTCCCCCCGCCTGGCCAAATGACTAATATCGCAAACACCCCTCTACCTCGCCTGTAACACCCCAAATCCTAGCTTAGAATTATTGGAACCAAATTGAATAAGTGAATAGCTTAATTGAATTTAGAATTAAGCTAAATTGAATAGTCAAGGGCCTAATTGAAAGAATGAATGAAATAGGTGACTAAATTAGAATGACTACATTGAATTAAAGGAGAAAGATTGAGATTGCATGATAAATATCATGAATCTCTTATTTGCCCTTGACTAATTACATGATTAATAACTAATTAAGGGATAGATTAGTAAAATCCTAATTCCATTAATGTGGATAACAATGTTGTCATCTTCTCCATTATTCCCACTTAGCCGAAACTTAGGGAGAAAGGGAGAGTGAGAGAAAGCTTGGAAATTCAGCCATTGAAGAAAGGATTTTAGCTTGCATGCATAGGAATTTTTCATTGAAATTAAGCAAGAAGCAAAGTAAGTATAATCCTTCTTGTGTTTAATTGAATAGGCAACTATGATTGTGGAATTGGACTGATTTTGATGATGTTAGATGAATTAGACATTGAATGTGTTGTTAGATGATATAATGGTTGTTGAATTATGCTAAATTGAAGAATGAAACTAGGTACAAGGCTGGAAATTATGTGTTCATGCTAGTGTAACAAACCTAGGTTGCTGGAAATTTGTATTGTGATGTTAGAGTGGAAATTGAATGATTAGAACATAAAATTGAGCTAAGGAAATAATGAGTTGATGATGGTCATGAATAGGTAATGTATAGAAGATGTTAAACATATTGAATTAAATGCAAACAATGCTGGAAATGAAGGTTAAAGGCATGAACATAGTTATGAAACATAGAAACTGTTTTGTGGAATTGAAATTGAGTAAACATGAAAGATTAGGCTTTATAACCAACCTACTCTATTTTGGCAGACTTGATTAATGAACTAACATGGACCTAACATGTTTATAATGTCATATGAATTGAATTATAGGGCCAAGACATTGGTTAAAATGTATTAAAGGCATTAAAATGTGAATAGGTACAATCTGCCCAGAATTGCTCTGTTCTGGCCAGTCACTTTGAAAATTCACCAAAAATTGTATAGTTTGAATCCAGGACTGAAATTTTAATGAAATTATCCTTAGAATGTCTATTTTCATTAGGTGAAAACAGAATTGAAAACTGGGTCCTATACTGAAAACTGCAAATAGGAATTGCTGGACAGTGCAAACTGTCCAGGCAGTGTAAAATGCCCTGTCTTTTAACAATAAACTGTATTAATTGGCTAAGAAATAAAATGAAAGTCTTAAATGGTCTTATAGGAAATTTTTTAGCTTTCCAATGGTCTATAGTAATCAAAATTCTGACGCACGGATTAAAAGATATGGCCATTTAAAGGGACAGTGTGTAAACTGCCAGGCAGCAGTGTCCTGGGTAGTTTGGGACTATTTTTGCACCTAGTTGTAAACTGTTTCCAAAACAGTTTTGGGAAAGTGTAATCTGTCCAATTATGTCTTAAAATGAAGTAATACAATGTGAAGATGAATTGGTATGAAATGCTTAAAAAGAAGTATAAAAATAGTAGCTAAATGTTAGGTACATTGTGATAACATTGCTACTATGATTGTATGATATATTGTACTTGTTTTGATGAAATGTATGTGTATTATGCTTGCTATATCAAGGGCAGCAATTTAAGGAAGAAAAAGGAAATCATTCAAGGGCTAAGAAAAAGGGGATAACCATACAAGATAATTGCTAGCTTGCTTGGATTGTATTGTGAGTGTAGTTACCTCTAGGGTTAAGACTAGGTCCTAACCAATGTATTTGTTACATTCTTGTTATGTTAATGAATCTAAGCATGAATATGACTTAATAAAGGGAAGAATGATTAATGAAACACATGAAACATGATCCTAGTCTTATGTACATGCTTACTTCATATGCTATGCATGATTAGTGATAACTTGGTTGCTTGTATGTGTTATGATAAAACATGATTGAATGCTAATGACTTGGATGAGATATGATGATCTCATTTTGATGAAATGAATTTTGAAAACCACTTGACTTGTGAGCTAAGGCTCAGTAGCCTAAGGGCTTAACATGAAATGATCTTGATTGATATGAACATGAACTTGAATAATTGGTAATTCGAATAACCTTGGTAGCTATTTAGATTAGGTAGACTATGGTCCAGAGCTAAGGCCCCTATTTGGCAACATATGGAGGGTACGTATGTGGTCTTTGGCGATAGTAGGAGGGTTGACCACCACTACTGTGCATATTGTGGCGGCAGTTGGTTGGAGACTCGATTACCTATACGAACTAAGTACCAAGGGGGTTGTTAAATGAAATAACAAATGAATTATAACTCAATTATACATGATACTTGTCTTGTATTGCCATGAAATGTATGATGCTTGATTTGGAAGCATGACTCCTTGGTTACTTGTTTTGCAAGCATGTTGCTTGATTCATGATTTATGATTACTTGTTGCCTAATCTTGTTGGCCGAATTGAATGTTATCCTAGATAGGATATTCCCGATGCTTGAAATACTAGTTAAGGCCACTCTTGATGCTTGAAAGACTAGCTAAGTCTACTTTAATGATTGGAAGCCTTAGCTAGGTCTACATTTGATCTAAAAGACATGAAACATGAAATAACAAAATGAATAGACTAGTTACTACCTCACTAAGTACATTTTTGTACTTATCACTCTTCTTTCATTCTTCCCAACCCACAGGTTAAAGGATTCAACCTTACTTGATCTTGAAGCTTGATTCCTTGAGCAAGAAGCATCCTACACAAGATTTGTTAAAGTATGATTCCATACTTGTTTTGTATTCTCCTAGAATGGTGGCACTAGATGTATCTAAGTAGCTTAAACATGCATTTTGAAAGATTGTATATAATGTTTGATGGCCTATCTATGATTTGTATGTAGATTAAGGTTTGTAATGAACTTAATTAACTTATAATGGTTGAATGTTGCTGCACATATTTGGATGTTATAGAATGATCTTATGATGGCCTAATTGGCTTTGAAATAGTTGATAACCTTGTCATGCTTTTGTGAATGCTTGAAATGATTTTATGTATGCTTGGTTTATGATTGGAAAACGAGGAACCATGTTGCTTAAACCCTAATCGAATGGCCTTGGTATGTATGTGATTCAATTTTGTGTTCATGCCTTGATTACATGAGTATTGTGCACTTATTTGATGCATGGCCGAATAGTTTAGGGCATTAGGAACTAATTACATGCTTGTACTTGCTTTTGGTAACTTGGCCGATTTGTAGGATTTTGAAATAGGTTGAAATGGAAGCATGTAATACTAAGTAGATTAAATAGGATAATAATCAATGTATATGTGTTAAAAGGTATCTTGGAAGTAGTAACATTAATTGTAAGCAAGAAATAAATCAATCTAATAGCATTTCAAGTTTAGCCGAATGCTTAGGATAAACATGAAGTCATATTTGAGATTACTTAGACGAAAAGAAATGCATGAATGGTTGCTTACGCCTTGCTTGAATGCATGCTTCCTACTTGCTAGCTTAGTTCGAATGTTTGATGATTTAGGATTCAAGTATGAGCTTTCTTGTTAGCTAAGTAATCAAGTATGAATTATTGTTCTTCTTGGTTGTTAATTGCCGATTGTGTTGCTTGATTATTGGATCAAGTTTAAATGTGCATTGCTTGTATGTTAAGAAAGCATGAGTGCTAGATTTCTTGTATAGTTCGAATGTCTTGCCTTGTCTTGTTTGTTTGCTAAGTAACGCTCCTGAACTGAGTTACTACTAACCCGGGCAGGGGGTATTACATCGCCAATATCCAAGGACTGTAGTCCACCCATACCAATAAGCTCATGAATTCTATGGCATGCCAATTGTATCCAATGTCCTTCCAAATCCAAGGTTCGGTAACGATATCAATGTTCAATATTTCAATAACAATATCATTAACCTATGTTTTCAATATTGTTCTCAATGGTCTGTAATTCCAATATCAATGTCAATGAGCAATATTTCGATGTCAATGCTTCAATGTTTATGTCCATCCTAGTAACCAACAACAATGACAATAACAATATCATAACAATGACTATTTCAATGACAATACCAATGTTCAATGATCAATGTTCACTACTTTAATGCCTCGATGACAACTGTGACATTAGCAACATTTCAATGGGCAATAATTCGATGCAATAACTTATCAATGCTTACCAATATAATTCCTTAAGAGATTCGATGCAATTTTCCTTAGACACAATGTTAGCTATACAAAATTCAATATCAACAAAATCAGAAAAAGGCATGTAGCCTAATTCCGAGACTCCGACTACACTTACCTTGATTGTTCGAAGCTCATATGGCTCTCGGATTATAATTTCTTTGTTCCTAGCCTTCGTTGGAGATGATGAATTACCTTTCTCCAATTCTTTAGCTAGGTAAAAACAATAAGAAATCATTAAAATCAATATTACGATATCGAGATTAATATAACGATATCAAAATCAATATCTAAGCTCCAATTAGAAATTAGCTATTAGATTTCCATGGATTTAAACCTTGAAGAATATGGATTTAACTAGAAATTACTCATCAACTATCCATGGAATCGAACAATAGGTTGAGAGATTAAGCTTACCCAACCGATGGCAACAAAATAGGGTTATGAAATCAAAGATATTCAAGCTTCAACAAGGTCTCCAATGGAGGTGTGTGCTTGGGAGAAGAAGACAATAATGGTGGTAAAGCTTGCGTAGGAAAATCTATCAATCGGGTAACTTCTTTCTTTCCACACTTCCTTAATTCAATAACTCAAAGGTTTCCTTAGGGTGAAGGAAGCTAATTCCTATCACCCACGTAAGTTATGAATAATAGCTTGAGGGGCTAATTACATGGTTTGTCCCTCAACTTCCCAAAGTTAAAACTTTTGCCCTCAAGCTTCCCATTTTCACAAATTAATCACTAAATAGTTTTTTCAACAAATTCAATAAGGTCCTTAAACTATGAATTGACTCAATTAGATTCCATTATCAATATAATTAACCACATGGTAAATATCAATACAATATTTAGACCTTTTCAATATAGTGTTTCCGGTCGCTGAAACTCAATTCCGACTAGACCAGTTTTTAGGGTGTTATACGGACAACTTAGTATAATAACAAATTTAGTCTCAAACCGTATACTTTCAATGAATTTATCCATTCATATTTCAAAATTTCATTAGTGAAATGAATGTGTCTAATAGCATGCGACGGACGCACCCTCATGCATAGTAGATTAAGTGACCTACCATTAAAAAATTGGGTATATTATACCAATAATCACTGAAATTTTAAGGCATTTTCACTTTGATTGCCGAAATCGAAAAACTTTTATTACAATTACTAATTTTTAAATTTATTTTCATTATGGTCAATGTCATTAATTCCGTTAAGAAATGTTGACATAGCAAGTTAAAGTCTTCTTCCCAAAAAGAGCCATAATTTTCAAATTTTAAAACTATTGTTAAGGTCAAAATTATGATTAACGGAATGGTTGTTGATCAATCTCAATGGTGGGAAAGATTCATTTTGTCAAAAGTTTAACATAGTTTAGTTTCAAGTTGATCTGATAGTTAACATTGGTAAATCAGAACTAAAAATCTCAACTAAATTAAAATTAAAACTTTTCGATATGCCATTTTTAATCATTAGATCATCTTGAAACAAAACAATATAACTTTTTGTTAAGATGGTCAATCAATGGTGAAAGGTTAAGAGGGTGTGAATTGGCAATTTAAAAAATTGGTGGAAGCAAATGGAAAGATAAAAAGATTGGGACGCAAGAATTTATAGTGGTTCAACCTTCTAACAAGAATTACATCCACTACCTTTGCTATCCACACTAAGGATTTTCTCAAATCCACTAGATTTGCTTTCCTTTTGAGGCCAAAGGAGATAACCTTACACTCTCTTAAGACTTATACCCCCAAAGTCTTAAGAAAACCCTCACAAAGAGAATACAAATGAAGTAAACTGAAAAATCCTCTCAAAGGCTAAATGTTTGCACAAGTCTAAGCTCACTCTAACCCTAATATTTGAACAAAAAGATTAAATATAAGTTCACTCAAGTGAGTTACAAGAATTTGACTCTAAAAGCTCAAAGATTGTTGGATGTATGCTTGAATGCATTAAACTTGATGAATAGTTGTTGTTGAAGCTTTGGAGACTTGTTTTTATACCCCTTTATTGATTTCTAAGCATTTGGGTAGCTGTGATATTAATTCTAGCCGTTGGGCTATCATTTTCCCACAATAAAAATTGTTTGGTGGTTAGAGGTATAGGTACTCGAGAAAGCGTATCGGTACATGTCATAAGAAGAAAGAGTCGTTGTACAAAGGAGTATCGATATATGAAAAATCGTATCGATACACGGAGTGCATATTTACAAAGGGTATTGGTATGGGTAGTATCGTATCGATACCGATTTTGCTCATTGGAATCCTGATAAGTTTTGCACAAAAGTCGTATTGATATGCCTATAAGGGTATCGATACGCTATAACTGATTTTCATAGTTATGGTTCCAATAAAAGTGACAAGAAATGGTCAAATATTAATTGCAAAAGATTTGGAAAATCTTAACACATTGTACCGGTACGCATAAAGTTCGTACTAATACTGGAAGGCAAATTGGTTCCCAGGTTTGAATGGCGTACCGATACAGCTACACGTGTATTGATACACTATAGCCATCAAATATAAAATGAAATTTCAGTAGCTAAAAACCGTATCGATACGACCAAGAGCGTATCGATACTCTTGGACCAATTTGGCACCTTTGAGTACCAAAACACTTAGAAAATATTTGGGGTTTAAGTTTTTGACTTAGAAAATATTTTAAGTTTGAATCCTTGTCAATTTTTTGAGTATTTTTTAGTACTTAAAAATTTATCATTTTTACAAAATAATCCTTGTTATTCCTTTTTATGTCAAAATCACATATAGGTTTTACAATCTCCCATTTTTTATATAAGAAAACAAAATAAATTTTTAAGTCTTTTGAAATCATTTCGCTTTCTTTAAGGCTAAAAGATAGTTTAATTTTGAAAAATTTATCTCATGCTCTTCTCCCCCTTTTTGTTAGATCAAAATCAATAAGGTAAATAAATGCAAGATATAAAGTAAGAAATAACTCCAAGCATAATTAAATTCAAACATTAAAATATCCAACTTAAAATAGAAAAACATAATCCAAAAGCATAAAATACTCAAAGCATAACATCATAGGAATTTAAACTAAAGCCAAAGGTGCATAAAAATCAAATCCTAATATGATATGATATGGATGTGATGCAAAAGCCTAGGAGTCATCATCATCTGCATCATCCTCTTCATCTTCCATGTCATCATCACCAAGAGAATGACCACGCCATTCACCATGAAACACGATAAGGGGCATGTTTATCGAAGCTTGGTGAGTCTCAAAGGAAGTCACTCGAGCATCCAAGGAATTGAAACGAGCATCAAAAGTATCAAACCTTGTATTCATCTCAGAAAAACGTGTGTCCATGGTAGCAAACTTCCCAACAAGGTAGGTCATGAGAGCATCAAGGGAAGGTTGAGCAACCAGAGCATTCGCCATGGGATCAGGTTGAGCCTCATTGGGAAGATCTGCAATCCGAATCCATTCCCCACTGTAGTAGGTAAACTTGGCTTGCCAGAGAGAATGATCATCGATGGGATCGATGAGAGGAAAACCAAGATCAAAGAAAAATTTATCCCAAGCTTTATGAAACATGTAGCTCCAAGTGGTGACATAGGTGAAAGATGTGACAAAGGAGGTATGACGGTTTTGGTTGAGAAAGACTAGCTCGAAAAAAATAATATGGGCTAGGTTTGGACGCTTACCCTCATGGAAACAATGTAACCAAAAGTCATTGACTTGGCAAATGGTAGACCATTTACCACTGGATGGTTGAAACCACCAAGTGATAAGAAAGTGAAGGAAACACTCATGGGCATCAAGTACAGTAATGGAGCCACTATAAATCTGACCAAAGGCATTCTCATCATCTATACCATATCCTCCATACCCAAAAGATTGGCTAATTTTGAAGAATCAAGTTGAAATTTTTGACCCATAAGATAAGACTCTATAGCTACGACCTCAGTTTTCTCTCAGTTTAAAATACACCGGCCATTAGAGTAAAAAATAAGGACAAGGTTTTTATAAAGAATGTTGTGTGTGCTTAAAAAAGGCATGAACTTCCATTGCCTCATTAAATCAAAATAGCGAAAGTGAAATTCATCAGAAATCATAAAAGGCATGGAAACAATACGCTCACGACGGATTTTGAAAGATTGATATTGTTTAAAACGATCCATAGCGTGAGGATATTGAGGCTCATTAAAACATTGCATAAAAAGTTGGTTTAGGTTTGGTTTTGTACCACTGTTTTCGGTATTCAGTTCTGTAGGATTGGTAGAACTAGATGCCAACTCTTTTCTAGATCTTTACTTAGGAGGCATGGTTAAAACCTGAAAAATTTAAACCACAAAAAACATGTATGCATAAACATCACATTCAATCCAATTGGTCAAGGTAGTATAAAAATATATATTGTATAGTTTAAAATCATAAACAAATATAAGGAAAAAACTTAGTAAAGTTAAAACTCAAAAACAATAAAGAAAAAATATACGAGTATAATTTTATATTCGAACAAAAAAATTAGTTTTGAAAAATGTATTTGTAAAATCTTTAAAAATAAGGATATATACATCCTAAATATAGAAGTTTTAAACATAAAAAATATACAAATATGAAATAAATTGAAATTTAAAGAAAACAGGGTTTTTACCTTGAGTTAAGGATGATGAATGGATGAATGAATGAATGAAGAGATGATTTGCACTGAAGTTGATGATAATAGCTTGGGTTTGATGTTGAAGATTTGTGATGAAAAATAAGAGATTTGGGAGGGTTTTATAGAGTATTGTTATCCTAGGTTTTTAGGAAAAGTTAGGGTTTGATTTGGATTAGGAAAACCTCATTTAAAACCCTATTTAAAGCTCCAGTGACCACGCATATCGATACCCAAAAGAGCGTGTCGAAACCAAGTACCGATACGTATTTTACTTATATCGATCCTTGACTCGTATCGAAATATTGCCTCTAATACCTGTATCGATACACTATATCCCATATCGATACCCCTAACCAATTTTGACAGATTTGGCTGCAAAGGACCTAAAATTTTGATATTACTTGAATCGATATGCATATATATGATATGAGATCATCATGAATGGGCCAAAATAGATGCATACTTCCCCTAACAACATGAATAAAAGCATATAGGAGCAAAATCACACAAACATGTAAATCAACCAAATTCAAGCAAGATTTTAACACAAAGCAAGGCTCTAAAGTTCAAGATAGGCTAGTAAGCCCTAACTTTCTCCTAAGAATCCAAAAATGCTCTTTGTCTAAAGGTTTGGTAAAGATAACTGCTAATTGGTTCAAGGTGTCTACATACTTTAGAAGAACATTTTTCAAGACATGATCTCTAATGAAATGATGTCTTATCTCTATGTGCTTGGTTCTAGAATGTTGGATGGGATTCTTAGTGAGACAAATAGAACTAGTATTGTCACACTTTAAAGGGATGGTACCTACATCAATTTCGTAATCTAAGAGTTGTTGCTTTATCCATAGGACTTGAGTACAACTATCGGCAAAAATATATTCTGCCTTGGTGGTAGATAGCGATATGTTATTATGCTTCTTAGAAAACCATGAGATAAACATATTACCAAGGAATTGACAAGTATCGGAGGTACTCTTTCTATCTATCTTACAACCTCCTCTGAATAAGCATGCAAACTAAAGGAAGAGTCTCTAGGATACCAAAGGCCTAAACAAGGGGTATCTCTAAAGTATCTAAAGATTCTCTTAACTGCTTGTAAGTGTGATTCTCTAGGACTAGCTTGAAATCTAGCACACAAGCAAACACTAAACATGATATATGGTCTACTTGTGATAAGATAAAGCAAAAATCGTATCATAGATCTATAAAGCTTAAGATCAACACACTTACCTCCTTCATCTTTGTCAAGCTTTGTAGAAGAGTTCATGGGTGTGACTTGATATTTCATATTCTCCAAGTCAAACTTCTTGAGCATATCCTTGATGTACTTTTCTTGATTGATGAAGATGTCATCTATCATTTGTTTGATTTGGAGTTCCAAGAAGAAAGAGAGCTCCCCCATCATGCTCATTTCAAATTCACCTTGCATCAACTTAGAAAATTCTTAGCAAAGCAATTCGTTAGTAGAACCAAAAATGATATCATCAACATATATTTGTACTACTAAAATGTCTTTTACTTCTCTTTTTATGAAAAGTGTAGTATCAACCTTCCCTTTGTCAAAACCTTTTTCAATAAGAAAATTTGACAATCTTTTATACCAAGCTCTAAGAGCTTGTTTCAAACCATATAAAGCTTTGTAAAGTTTGAAAACATGGTTTGAATATTTTGGATCTTCAAAACTAGGTGGTTGTTCTACATAAACTTCTTCATTTATAAAACCATTTAGAAAAGAACTTTTCACATCCATTTGAAAAAGCTTGAATTCATGATAACATGCAAATGCAAGTAGCATCCTAATAGCTTCCATTCTAGCTATAGGTGCATAGGTTTCATCAAAATCAATTCCTCCTTCTTGAGTGTAACCTTGAGCAACAAGCCTAGCCTTGTTTCTCACTATGTTACCATTCTCATCTAGTTTGTTTCTAAAAACCCATTTAGTGTCTATAGTAGATTTATTACTAGGCCTATCAACTAATGTCCAAACTTTAATCATCTTAAATTAATTTAACTCTTCTTGCATGGCCAATATCCAACAATCATCATTTAATGCTTCTTTGATATTTTTAGGCTATATGCATGGGATAAATGCAACAAAGTTACAAGTATTTCTAAGATAGGATCTAGTGGCTACCCCTTTGGATGGATTACCCAAAATCTCACCACCTTTGACATAGTGAACTCCTTTAGGTAGGTGACCTCATTTTCCTCTAGAGTCATGTCCTTCAAGGCTTCTAAAGGTGGATCTTATGGTTCTTCTTTTGATGGAACTTCATCTACCTTTGACGATTGTCCTCCACCATCATTGGCATAAAAAATTCCTACATCATTATCATCACAAGTATCCTTCCTCAGAAGAAGGTTATTATCAAAAACCACATGTATAGACTCTTCAACTACTAAAGTTATTTTGTTAAATACATGATAGACTTTAGAGTTTAAAGAGTAACCTAGAAAAATGACTTCATCACTTTTTGCATCAAACTTGCCTAAATTGTCTTTTCCATTATTTAAAACAAAACATTTGCATCCAAAAGGATGAAAATAGCTAATGTTAGGCTTCTTATTTTTTAAAAGATCATAAGGTGTTTTTTTAATAGGCCTAATCATTACACAGTTGACAATATAACAAGTCATATTTGTGGCTTCCGCCCAAAAATACTTAGGCAAATTATTTTCACAAAGCATGGTTCTAGCCATTTCTTCTAAAGTTCTATTTTTCCTCTCAACAACCCCATTTTGTTAAGGTTTGCAATGAGCGGAAAAATTGTGGCTAACCCCATTTGAGTTACAAAACTCTTCAAAACCTAGATTTTGAAATTCGGTTCCATGGTCACTCCTAATATGAGAAATAGAGTAACCAAGATTGTTTTGATTTGCTTTTGAAAATGTGATGAATTTTTCTAAAGCCTCATCCTTGGTACTTAAAAATAGAACCCCGAGTAAATTTAGAGTTATCATCAACTAAAACAAATGCATATGAATTTCCACCCAAACTTATTGTTCTAATAGGGCCAAAAAGATCCATGTGGATCAATTGTAAAACTGTACTTTTAGAAACATCATTAATAGGTTTAAAAGAAACTCTTTTTTGTTTTCCTTTTGCACATGCATCACAAATTTTATCAAGAGAACTTTATTTTTGGTAAACTTTTTTCTAGATTATTTGAAATTAATTTTTCCAAAACATTCATGCTAGCATGTCCTAGTTTTATATGCCACAACCAAGAATTATGTTCATCTCTTGCAACAAAACATGCATTTGAAATATGAATGTCATCTAAATGCACCATGTAAGCACAATTTTGTTAGTTTCAATGTTGATAATTTTGCAACCATTTAAATCAAAAAGAACATTGAAACCTTTATCACATAATTGGCTTATGCTCAAAAGATTATGCTTAAGACTATTGACATACAAAACATTGTCAATAAGTATGGAAGAGTGATTACCAATGGAACCAATTCCTTCAATGTGTCCTTTGGAGTTTTCACCGAAAGTCTCTACTCCTCCACTCTTTGGTTTTAGCTCCAAGAATTGGCTTTTCTCACCGGTTATGTGTCTCGAGCATCCACTATCAAGGTACCATGGGTTTGCAGTGGAAGCTTTGACCTTATAGCAATGCCCCCTATAAACAAATAATCAAGTCTTGATTTTTGGTACCCAAATTCTTTTAGGTTCATGAGTATTAGCTCTCAAAATCTTGGTTCTCTTTGGAATCTAAGAAGAAATAGCACTAATGTCATTAGAAGTGACAAGTTCCTTAAGAACCCAAACATTCCTAATCCTCTTACCATTAAAGGGCCCTTGGAAATCTCTTTGCTTGTAGCCACCAAAGTTTAATTTCACATAGTTGAGTTTTGAAGATGTTCGTTTTTCAAAACAGGAATTCCTAACTTTGTTTAAAGAAGCTTTCAGATCACTCACTTCTTTTTGGTGATCATTATGAACTTTGGAAACAAGGTTATGCAAGTCTTTGTTTTTCTTTTCAAAATCTTTTTGATTTTCTTGCAAAACCAAAACTTTCTTTACAAGTTCCAAATTGGCTTTAGATAAGGAATCATTTTGGTTTTTCAAATTTAAAATTGTTTTATTGTTTTTCAAAAGTGATTCCTTATACTTCTCCACCAACTCGTCATAAACCTTTTGCAACTCATCATAAGCTTCTTCAAGCTCAACGAATGTAAAATCAAGGTTAGATAAGTTTGAGGTTACCTTAGGGTCCTCCTCTAATGCCTTGAGACAAAGGTTGACTACTTCTTATTCCTTCTCATTGAATGAGTCCCCATCACTCCAAGTAGAAACAAAAGCCTTGAGCTTCTTCTTCTTCTTCTTCCCGAAGCTCTTTTTTTGAGTTGGGGACAATCAAACATGATGTGTACCAATTTTTTTCACTCATAGCAAACGATTTGGTCTTCTATTCTTCTTTGTGCTTGTTCTTGAAACCCTCTTTCCGATGGAACTTTCTTCCCCGATTGTATTTTATGAACCATGTGAATCTCTTGGCTAACATAGTCATTTCTTCATCTTTTTCCTCACTAGAATCGTTCTTCTTTTGTGAAGCTTTGAGAGCAATTATGTTAACTCCTCAAAAGTACTAATTTTTATGCTTATTTCATAATGCCTTTTCTTGCCTTTGAGAACATTTAGTTGCATTTAGTTGTTAAATTCATGCATTTCCATAAGGAGTTAGGGAGTGGTGTTTATGCCAGTGTGAAGGGTTGCTTTGTTGGCATTATCACAAGCTTGGCAGATCAAGACAAGCTTGGCAAAACAGCGCAGGAGCAGGAGAGGAGATGCTGATGAGAATGCCAAGTTACAGTTGGCAAAGATGGACCAGAGATTACCAAAGCTCGGTTGGCATAGAAATAAAGTCTGATGACCGGTCAAGTAGACGTTGGACCTTGTACACATCAGCCTTAGGATTCAAATTCGGATAAGATGATCACATCCCTTATCCCTTGCGCATTCAAATTTCAAACTCAAAGGCTTATCTTAGGGTTTCCCATGCAACCCTATTTAAAAAAGGTCAAGCAAGCACTTGAGAGGAGATCAGAGGGCTTAAGTAAGAAGAGGTTGCACTGTGGTGAACCGAGATCGACGTGGTTCGACCAGCTTAAGACCAAGGGCTTGGAGCCATTGAAGGGGTGCATCGACGGGGCCTCCTTCGTGCCCATTCTCTTCTTTTATTTATTTTTATTCAATGGGGATGTTAAGATACGATGATATTTTGTGGATGAACCCCCCCCCCCAACCATGAACTAAGCTTTTATAGTTGGTTGGGGGATGATTGCGTTTGACGCTATTTTTATGTTTGGTTTTTAATAATACTAATGCCTTGGCATTGTTTTCTCTATCTGCATGAACTTCAGTTTTCTAAATTCTTTTCCATGCGGTCATTGGCATTGTTTTCTTATTATATCTTAATATCTTAACAGACTTAAAGGGTAACGATTAGTTTCCAGATACTAAGGAGAGAAGCTTCAAAAAAATGTTCAAGAAGATGAGCTTACTTCTGAAGTAAAATCTACCCCTTAGGAGTATAGATTGGAACTTAATCAAATTAATTAATGAAAAACTTCACTATAGATATTTAGGGGTTTTAACATGGTTAATTTCGGGCATTGCCATTGACAGAGGCAATGCCAACCTTGAATCTACTCGGCAATAATTCCAAGGCATGACGTTATTAAAAAGCTGGCATGAATAGTGTAAAACCTAGGCATCCCTTGCCAACACTCATCAATCATTTGAAACCTCTTTTGCCAACATTGTTTTACTTCCATTACATTTATTTAAGTCACTTTCTAAAACCACTTCAAAATCAATCCAACATTTTTCCTTGACAAGTAATAATTGAAGTAGTCAAATTCCTGACCAATTCTTGTAGATTCGATACTCAGCTTATTGTTGTATTACTTGCTGACTGTGTAAACTTGCACGCAAAAGACTCATACTTGGCATTATTCTTTTATATTTCCAATTGCATTTCTATTCTTTTTCCAAGCGTTAGCATAGTCGACAAGTTTTTGGCACTATTTTTGGGGATTGCGATGGAATTTATTGTTTTTAAATTTTTACTTGTTTTTCTTCTATTTTGTTTTTTATTTTATTTCTTTATTTTGACTAGTGTATGACCAGAAATCGCCTTGTGGTAGAAGATTGGCCATACGATCTGGAAATCAAAAGAACCCTAGAAGGTTAAAGAAAAAAGTTTGAGAGATAGCTCAAAAAGGCAATTGGGGAAATGGTGTCTTAAATAATAAGGAAAATCCACCAAATAACAATGGGATATCACCAACTCCTGTTGCCCCAACCATTAATGTGGAGGAAAAGAGACCTATTAGCGAGCACTCGGCACCAAACATTGAAAATTTGATGCCAGGACTGATTGGTCCCAAGGTAAATACACTGAATTTTGATGGAGCAATTGTTAATGATACAAACGCTTTTGAATGTAGGAAAATTTGATGGAGCACCTACTGGAGATCCAAGGCAACACTTGAAGCAATTCATGAAGGTTTGTCAGCTATTTCAGCAGCCTAGAGTATCAGAGAATATAATGAAGTTGAAATTATTTACATTCTCCCTAAGAGATAGAGCAAAAACATGGCTAAGTTCTTTGCCACCTGGTTCTTTCACCTCATGCAGAGATCTATGCCAAAAAATTTTGCTACGATTCCAGCCACCTAAACTCACTGCCAAGCTGAGAAGTGAAATTATCACATTTAGGTAGGCTGATGATGAGACCCTATATGATGCTTGTGAGAGATTTAAAGACCTTTTGATAAGGTGTCCCATGCATGGATTCCCAAAATGGAACCGGATATAGACCTTCTACAATGGACTCAATGCACAAGCCAAAACGGTTGTTGATGCTTCGGCAAATGGTTTATTGCTTGACAAAAACTATATAGAGGCAGTTGGCATCCTTAAAAGGATTTCAGTCAATGATTTTGAATATCCTATTGCCAGACTTGGGACCAGAACTAAAACTGGTGGGAAATTACATATAGATGAACTTACATCCATCCACGTTGAAATTTCCAATCTTACTAGAATGGTGAGAACTTTGCAAAAGAGTAACGAGGCCCAAGAATTTAAGGGTTAGACTCATTCTGTACAATATGCAGTGAGATCATCACAAGGAATATTGCCCTGTCAACCATGAGTCAGTAAATTTTGTTAGCAATTTTAATCATAACTATAATCCAAATTCCAATACTTACATTACAGGATAGAGACAACACCAAAATTTAGCTTGGGGATTTAAGGAGGTAACCAGTACAATGCCCATCGTCAGAACAACAACATTCAGAGGCAAAACAACAATGCCATGCCAGGGGTCAATCAGAATGCCATGCCACAGAGAGCCCAAAACAATTTTTATGCAAGGTAAAAGAATAACTAGGGGACTTTGACAGATTACATGGAGGGGAATGATGCAACTGTCCAGAGTTTGGAAGTATCTATGTGAAACTTGAAGGTACAAATTTCCAGTGCACTCAGTAATAGACCTCAGGGAGCTTTGCCAAGTGATATAGAGGATGCTAGGCAAAACCACAATGAGCAATGCAAAGTTGTAACTCTTTAGAGTGGCAAACAGTGTGAGGCTGAGATACCTGTCAAACAGCCAATTAGTTTCCATGAGGAGAAGAAGGGACCAGTAGATGAGCCAAAAGAAGCAGAAAAGAAAAAACCTAACATAAACGTAATCTAATGCCAGACAACTATCTAATGCCAGCAAAACCTTGGGAAAGCCAGCGAAGCCAGCATATGCTTATCCACCTCCACCATTTACACAAAGACTACAAAAGTACAAGCAGGATCATAAATTTAAGCGCTTCTTGGAAGTCTTTAAACAATTGCATATCAATATACCATTAATGGAAGCTCTCAAGAAAATGCCTTATTATATTAAATTCATGAAGGACATCTTGTCCAAAAAGAGGAAACTAGATGATTTCGAGACTGTAGCTCTCACTGAGGGATGTAGTGTAATGATACTCAATCGGTTGCCACCAAAGCTGAAAGATTCAGGAAGTTTTACTATTCCCTGTACCATTGGCAACAGATTCATGGGTAGGGCATTGTGTGACTTAGGAGCCAGCATCAATTTGATGCCAATGTTTGTTTTCAGAAAACTTGGCATGAAGCAAGGCCTACCACCGTAGCACTTCAGTTGGCAGACTGATCATTTGCTCATCCTAAAGGTAAGATTGAGGATATGCTGGTAAAGGTAGACAAATTCATATTCCCAGCTGATTTTATCATTTTAGATTATGAGGCAGATGTTAATGTCCCAACTATTTTGGGCAGACCATTCCTTGCCACAGGTAGAGCCTTGATTGATGTTTATAAGGTTGAATTAACTATGCGCATGAATGATCAATATGTTACATTTAATGTGTTTCAAGCTCTTAAATGCGTAGATAAATTTGAGGAATATCAAGTTGATGAAACAATGGAGTCTATTTTTAAGGTGGACGTGGCACAGTTGTGCCAAGACTCGGATGATGATGCCAGTGATCGAGCTAATGTAGAAGAGACAAGGGAGGACAATAAAGGAACAACTTTAGAAGAGGTAAGCTATTTCGGACAACCAGAGCCACTGGAGTTGGCTGGCAGAGAGATCGTGGCATCTAAACCATCCATTGAGAAGCCACCCGAATTGGAACTGAAATCATTGCCAAATCATCTCAAGTATTCTTACTTAGGTAAATAATCAACCTTGCCAGTGATCATTACTGCTGATCTAACTAATGATCAGGAGAAAAGATTGCTGGAAATTCTAAGCAATTACAAGCAAGCATTGGGATGGACCTTGGCTGATATCCGAGGAATAAGCCCAACCATTTTCATGCACAAAATAATTCTGGAAGAATATCATGGAAAAACAATTGAGGGTCGAGAAAGATTGAACCCGAGCATGAAAGATGTTGTTAAAAAAGAAATTATCAAGGGGCTGGATGCTGGGATAATCTATCATATTTTTGATAGCTCGTGGATCAACCCGGTACAATGCGTGCCAAAGAAAGGTGGCATGACCGTGGTTCAAAATAAAAACAATGAGTTAATCCCTTCCAGGACTGTTACTTGATGGAGAGTGTGCATGGATTATAGGAAGTTGAACAATGCCACCAAGAAAGATCATTTTCCATTGCCCTTCATTGACCAAATATTGGACAGATTCGTAGGTAAGGCATTTTATTGCTTTCTAGATGGTTATTCAGGATATAATCAAATTGTCATAGCTCTGGAAGATTAAGAGAAAACCATGTTCACATGTCCATATGGGACATTTTCCTTTAGAAGAATGTCATTCGGGTTGTGTAATGCCCCGAAAACATTTCAACGTTGCATAATGTCCATTTTCTGGCATGATTGAACATAACTTGGAAGTGTTCATGGAAGCTTTCTCAATGTTTGGCAAAACATTTGAAGAATGTTTTTAGAGTTTGGAGCAAGTTTTGAGGATATGCATTGAGACAAAATTGGTCTTGAACTAGGAAAAATGCCACTTCATGGTGAAGGAATGCATTGTTCTCGGCCACAAAGTGACCAAGAGAGGATTAGAGGTTGACAAAGCAAAAGTGGAGGTAATCAAGCAATTTTCACCTCCTACAAGTGTAAAAGGTATAATAAGTTTTTTGGACATGTAGGTTTCTACCGTCGTTTCATTAAAGATTTTTCTAAAACTAAACCTTTTTCTTGCTTTTAGAACAAAATGCTACTTTTGCATTTGATGATTCTTGTTTAAGAGCGTTTCAGGAACTTAAAGAGAAGTTGATTAATGCCCATATAGTCGTGGCACCAGACTGGAATAAGCCATTTGAGCTCATGTCTGATGCAGTAATTATGCCATCAGAGCAGTGTTGGGACAGCGGCGTAGTAAAGTTTTTCATACCATAAACTATGCCAGCCGGACATTGAATGAAGCACAACTGAATTACACCGTTATCGAGAAAGAATTTTTAGCGGTTGTATTTGCATTTGATAAATTCAAATCTTATTTAGTTGGTAACAAAGTTATGGTGTATACAGATCATTCAACATTGAAATACCTCTTGGAAAAGAAGAAAGCTAAGCCCAGAATGATTTGATGGACACTTCTTCTACAAGAATTTGATCTTGAGATCCAAGACAAGAAAGGTAGTGAAAACTTAGTAGCTGGCCACCTATCACGCCTAGAGCATCACCTTGAAGATGATAAGACCGTTGCAATAAGAGATGAATTCCCATACGAGTATTTACTTGCAGTCAAAGCCATGCCATGGTATGCTGACATAATCAACTACTTGGTAAGCAATATTCTGCCACTAGATCTGCATATAATGCCATAAAATGTTTCCTGCGAGATGTTCAGCAATATTATTGGGATAAGCCAATATTGTTTAAATAGTGTGACTACCAAGTGATAAGACGGTGTGTGCCAAAAGATGAAAAACACAACATATTGCAATTATTCCATGCAGAACCATACAAAGGTCACTTTACCGAGATAAAAACTGTCGCCAAGGTGCTACAATCAGGATTCTTTTGGCCCACACTATACAAAGCTGCTCATAACTTTTCCAACGCAGACACCAATTGCCACTCCAAAACATAATGCTAGTAGATTTCTTTTATGTATGGGGAATAGACTTCATTGGTCCATTTCCCCATCATTTGGTAACCTATATATCTTTGTGGTTGTTGATTACGTTTCAAAATGGGTTGAAGTTGTTGCTTTGCCAACGAATGATGCCAAGGTTGTTGCCAAATTCTTGCACAAACATTTTTTTACTCGATTTGGTGCCCCTATAGTTATTTTTCATGATAAGGGTACACATTTTAAATGAAATCTAATTTCTAAAGCTTTGTGCAGGTATGGAATTCAGCAGAGGATTGCCATGGCATATCACCCCCAAACAAATGGCCAAGCAGAGATTTCAAATAAGAAGATCAAGAACATTTTGGAAAAGACTATAAATTCAACATAGAATGATTGGTCCTTGAGACTAGATGACTCATTGTGGGCTTACAAGATTGCTTTTAAAACTCATTTGGGAACCTCCTCATTCAGACTTGTTTTTGGGAAGGCATGCCACTTACTAGTGGGATGGAACACCAAGCCTATTGGGCAATCAAAACGCTTGACATGGCATAGAGGGTTGCTGGAGAAAAAGGTTATTAGGCTTGAATGAGTTAGAGAAATTTAGAGCACATGCCTATGAGAATGTCAGACTCTACAAGGAAAGGACAAAATGATGGCATGACAAAAGGATAATGCCAAGGCAATTTGAGGTAGGTTGTTTCCATGAAAGCTCAAGTCTAGATGGTCCGGCCCCTTTGAAGTTGTGAAACCATATGCTCATAGAGTGGTGGATATCAAAAATTTGAAGACTGTGGCAGTTTTCAAGCTAAATGGCCAATGTTTGAAACACTATTTGGAAGGTACTCAAAAGAATGCTAAGGAGGTTATCCTCCTAGCAGAGGTTCCATGATCATCCTCATCATTGTTTGATTTTTATAAATAGTATGTTAGATGTTTTTTCTTTTTCAGTATTTTTCATTTATTTATTTTTCTTTGAATTTTATTTTGCTTTTTCCCTTGCTGCGTTGAAAGGTTTTTTTCTTTTCTCTTTGAATAAGTGCAGGTTTTTGTGCCAGGCAGAATGCCAAGGTAGAGGCTTAGCATAGAGCAATTGGAGATGTGAAGAAAGAAATTACCCTAACCGCCCAAGGCTTAATAGAACTCGACCCATTAAAGAAAAGTGAAAATTTTCCTTTGATTTTACCCTAGCCGCCCAAAGTGATAAGTCGAAATTCAAATTTCAACTTAATCACCTTATCACTCCACTCATTTACCATATCTTATCACTTAATCCCTTATCACATCATCTCTTTTTCTTTTCCTCAAACACGCAAAGAACCATCATTATCCTCTCTTAAACCGACCACCATAATTACTCCACTCAAAACACTCAACCTTTTACCCTTCATCTACTTAAAACCTTACATGTTTCAAGAATTAAAACCCTTTCAGTTTTCTCTTTATTTTCTTTATCAAGCAAGAAAGCCAAAGATTCACTTTCTTCTTCCTCCTTTTTGAAATTGTTCAAGCCCACAAATTGTTTCCATGGCATCACCGTCGACACCCTTCAAGATCTTTTTCAATGAGGAGATCAGTAAGAAACATGAAGAAAATTTTGCCTTAAAGACATTTTTCCATGAGAAAAACTTTGAGATCAAGGGCGAACCAAACTTGGGATTCACCCCAGAGTTCATGGCGGTGATAAAGAATCACAAGTGTACGCTTTTATGCCAACAAAAGGGAGAAATTTACTCCAACATTGTCCGAGAATTCTATGCCCATCTCACAACCAAAGATTCACCCTTTTTGATGATTTGAGGTACGTGTGTGCATTTTGATGAAGGGTACATTAATGCCATGTTTTAGTTGGATGGTGCCGAGGATGAACAGTATGAGTTTATTGACTCCATGAATGCTGCCAAGAGGAATAAGCTGTTGACAGATTTGTACGAGCCTGGTACTATATGGATTGTATCATCGAAGGGACACAGGACGGTCAAACAGTTGGTGTTAAAATCTTAGTCGAAAGGGTGGAATCAATTTTTAAAGGCAAACTTGATGCCAACTAACAATAATGAAACTGTCTCAAAAGAGAGAATGGCACTACTACACTCCATCATTATGGGCTGCAAGATCAATGTCGATTGGCTCATCATCGAGGAATCTTATAAGTGTGTTGAAAGCAGTAACGACAGTTTGTTTTTCCCGTTATTAATTTCTAATATATGTATGAAGCATGGTGTACAAAAGATCGACTCGGACAAGGTTCTAGAAACCAAGGGGACAACAATCACGGCTGCCTTATGGAAGCAACTCACTGCCACCGAGTCAAAAGACAAAGGCAAGGGAAAGGCAAAAGAATCAACGCCCAAGCCCAAGGTGCCGAAGGTAGAGCCTGACGCTCTCATGCCATCTAGTTCAGTGGCAACGCTTTCCCAGATCTACCAGTGCCAAGAGATCATTCTCCAAAAATTAGAGAAGGTTGAGGAGGAAAATCTCAAGCTCTGGCATTTGCTCATGCCAGGGACAATGCCATCAGGAAGACTCTTGAAGGAATGTCCCCGAGCGTTTTGTCAGCCTTCCTTGAGTTCCCCACTAATATCTTTGCCAATGATGACATGCCAGCCATTCCTCGTTCAATTCATACCCCAACACAATCTGATGCCACCATCCCAGTCTCACCAGTTCAAGTCAAGTCTGCCAAGACAGAAACACCACCAGAGTTTGAGGAAAAAATTCAAGAAAAATCTACTACAACGCCTGCTGCCCTTACCTCGTTTGTTGCCACTTCGGAGCAAGTATAGATTGTCAAGGAAGTCATTTGTGACCTTGGAGCTTCTACTACCGCCTCAAAGCCAAGCATGAAAGGAAGGAAACGCATGGCTCCTGATCATGGGAGCTTTGTCAAAAGAAAGACCCTAGTCACACGTGAATAACCTTCCGAAGAGGAGTCATCCTCTTCCTAAACTCATTTACATTTCATATTATTGCATTTACATGTTCATGCATTTTACTGTTTTATTTGTATTGTTTTCATGCATTGAAGACAATGCACGCCTTTAGTTTGGGGGTGTATCCTCACATTCGTATTCCATGTTTTCATGTTTAAATTTTAGTTTTCCATATAGAGTAGTTTGCCGTATAGGATTTAAATTGCATACCAAACCACTAAAAAATTATTTTTTGCCTCGGTCAAATTTTGAAAGAATGCTAACATTTTGCTAGTTTAGTATTGTTTGTTCTAGAATATTCTGTCCAATGATGAAATTTGAAATCCTTGGTTAGTCTATGCCAGCAGAGTAGTAATGTCAGGACTATTTGACAATTGATCTCTAGTTTAGGGAATTGAACTTTCACTTATGCATCTAGATTCCCAAACAAACTTAAAATTCTTGAAACTAAGCTCAGAAAAAAAGAGAAGAAATTTTGATGTCAGGGTAAAAGAAATCAATAGGGAAACAATGTTTTTCCAAGGCAATAAAAAATGTAGAATTCTCCTCTACCTTAGGGATAATAAGTAAATTGAGGCTTCGTGGTTTGCTCTCTCTTAGTTCTCAAGTTGAAAACTTTAGGGTATGAGTTGAATAGTAAAATTCTAGTAATGTCTAGATTAACATGAGGGTTCGTGGTATGCTCCCTCTTATTTTTCTCACGCCAAACATTGTTATGAAGCAAGCTTAAAATATTATCAGCTAAAACCCTAGGTAGGAATAAAAGAAAAAAAATAAAAATTCTGAGTTTAGGTAATAAATTTGACTAAGCGAGTAAAAGGATACTTGATGCATATTGCCTACACAAACATACACTCTTCATGACCTTAGACTAGAGTTATATTGTTGCACTTGTATTTGCTTATCCTCTTGGCTTTACTGCACTGGGATATCCGAGGATAGAACTAGGGCCAGATTCTGCTTGTCAGCGCTTGTTGGCATTCCAACCAAATTTTTGCCGAGGTAATTTTCTTATTTTTCTGTTTTTATATTTTTTTTAGTTGCATTACTTGAGGACTGTAATCACTCATTTTTTACCGGGTTTTAGTGTTATTAGTATTATTTTAATAATAATAATATTAATATAAAATTAATAAAAAGTCAAAAAATAAAAAAATAGAAAGCAAAAAAAAGGGAAATATGTGGTTTTGAGATGACCACGTCACCCTTAAACCCACCCCAATTGCCTATATAAAGGCATGGGGGCAGGGGCAATTTTCACGCAAGAATTGAGAAGCAATCGGCAATGGCTGCCAATAAGGGAGCTATGCTCTCGGTAGCCAAGGACCGGGGCAGTGCCCGCGGTCCTAACCGGTTCGATCGGGGTCCTATTAGGTCTGATCTAGTTAATATTTTTGGAGAGTTCGTGGTAGATCTCGGTGGGGTTCAGTTGGGGTTCGTTATTCGAGCTCCTAGTTAGGTATATTTTCTTCCCTTTTTTATTTGTATTGTAAATTTTATGATTTAATGAAATATTAGTTAATTTAAAATTGTGTTCTTTTTTACTTTGTATGTTTATTTATGCTTTAGATTAGTATTTATTATGTTTTAAAAATATGTTTTACATTAATATTTTATTTATGTTAAATTTGTTTTTTATTTATGTGTTAGATTAATATTTATGAATGTTAGTATTTTATCTGTGTTAGATTTGTTTTTATTTATGAGTTAGATTAGTATTTATGTATGTATGTTTTAGATTAGTATTTATTTATGTTTTAAATTTATGTTTTAGATTAATATTTTGTTTATGTTAGATTTGTTTTATTTATGTGTTAGATTAATATTTATTTGTGTTTTAGATTAATGTTTTATTTATGTTAGATTCATTTTATGTGTTAGATTAATATTTATGTATGTATGTTTCGGATTAGTATTTTATTTATGTTAGATTAGTATTTTATTATATTAGTATTTATTTACATTTTTATCGCTTTGTATTTATTTTGCTTTCTAAGGTTGCATAATGGAATATAAATTGTCAATGAGGTGTCCTTTTATCCGAGCGTAAACGGGACCTGCATCAGGCGATGGTGGTTAGGCGTTTACTCTCGGATAACAGGGCCTTTAAAATTTACCCGCACTTATAATCAAATTTTAAATTAATCGTCACTTTGATTCGGAAGGTTTAATTTTAATAAAGCGGTAATTATTAAAGTACCAATTTTGGGTAGTGTGGGGGTGCTAATCCTTCCCCATCTGTAACCGACTCACGAACCCAATAGTTTTCAAATTTCTGGTTTTATGTTGTCCGGCCTACCTAAGTGGCCGGTGGCGACTCCAATTTCTAAATAAAACGCGGTCTATTAAAACCCCCACGGGATAAATATTTTAATACCCGAAAAACCAAAAACACAACAAACACTTCGAAAACCCTGTTTTTTTAGCGAAACGGACATCGCTACAGGTGGCGACTCCATTGGGGACCATTTTTTGTTTTTAAAAAAACAAAAAGAGAGTCGAGCTTTTTCAAATAATTACCTCTTTAATAATATTAGAAGTTCCGGATTAAAGTGATTATTAAATTAACATTCGGTTATAATTGCGCGTTTATTTTAACGCATTTAAAATATGGCATATAAACCCGTTTTTTAAGTGGAGGGAAACGCTAATGCTTTCGTGAAGATATCGTTCTCCCGTGTAGGCCTAGCAAATACCTTCGGGGCTCGAGTACCTTATGCTTTCGTAAGGATGTCGTTCCTTCATACAAGTCTGTGTTTTTACCTTATAAAACACAAATTCTAAATTTCTAACACTAATACCCTAAAGCCTAAACGCTAAATTCTAAAACTAACCTTAAATTCTAAACCCTACAACTTAAACCTCTAAACTTTTAACCCTAAACTAAACCCTTAACCCCTAAATTTAAAAAGCACGTGTAAACGTTTGTTTACACGGACTGTGTATCAAACTTTTTCTCAAAGTTTATATGCCGGAATATTTTATGGGAAAAACTTTGATACACAGGTCGTGTAAACTTTAGTTTACACGTGTCTTTTAGTTTTAGAGGTTAGGGTTTTAGTTTAAGGTTTAAAGTTTAGGGGTTTAGGTTGTAGGGTTTAAAATTTAAGGTTAGTGTTTAGAATTTAGGGTATAAGGTTTAGGGTTTAGGGTTTAGTTTTTTAGGGTTAGATTAGGAATTTAGGATTTAGATTTTTATAGTGTAAATACACAGGCTTGTGTAAAATTAGTTTTACACAGCCTGTGTATCAAAGTTTTACCCTTATTTTATATCATTATTTCTCTATAATATTTAAACTTTTTATATAATACTAGATTTTCTCAAATAAAAGAAAATATTCACGTAAAAAGAAATATTTTTAAAATTTATTAAACAACTGCAGTTAGTTTTTTTTAATATAACAACAGCAGTTAGTTGAATGATAAAAAAATATTAGTAAATAATATTGGGAAAATATATGATGCACTGGCGATGGAAACATTTTGTTTCCAGAAGTGCCCTAATTTTAGGGGTTATGTTTATAGTTTAGGGGGTTTAGGTTTAGGAGTTTAGAATTTAGAATATGTGGTTAGAATTTAGGGTATAGTGCTAGGGTATAAGGTTTAGAGGTTAGGGTTTAGGTTTTAGGGTAATATGGTAGAGATTTAGGTTTTACCTATAACCCCTAAATTCTAACCCTAAACTCTAAATTCAAACCACATTCCCTAGATTTTAAGCACATAAACCTATACCCCTAAACAATAAACCTTAAACTAAATCCCTAACTCCTAAAATTAGGGCGCTTGTGGAAACAAAATGTTTCCACCGCCAGTGCATGGAATAATTGCCCATAATATTAAACGTATATAATTGGTTTTTAATTATTTTTATTTAAAGATTAAATAAAAGTGTGAAAATACAAAACTATCGTAATAATAGTAATTCCATTCTTATAATTTCACCACTGAATTGATATCAAATTAATTAGTGACACAAACTCGATGTTAGTTTGATATTGCTTTTAAAAGTGTAGTGAAAAAAGTTATTTTGAAGGGTGTTTTTGGGTCATTTGACTTTAAAATTTGTGTGTTTAGTATTTTGTCAAAAAGTATTTTAAGGTAGATAAAATATATATACATATATATGTAAACTATATTGGTAGTCGCTTTAGGATGTTTTCTATATGATCACAAATTTTTTAAAATCTGCAATATAATCACGAAACTTTTAATTCGTTTTCATTATGGTCATCGTCATCAACCGCCGTTAGAAAAAGATGATGTGGCACGTCAACATATTTATTATTAATACATTGTGCATTCCCTTTTTTACCCTCAAATAAACCTCTCATTCTTCCTCTTCTATCTTTCTCAATTTTTCATTCATCAACAAGTAATCGTTGCAAGAACACTGACGTCCAATGAGTCCCCATACAAATGAACCCACCGATTTGAAGCTTATTCTCTTCTCCTTTTATTTAACGATTTGATCTCTTAGAAATACCCCTAAAACTCACAAAAATCCTCAAAACTAAAACTTTGATAAAGTTTTGATTTGAGTTTTCTTGTCTTCCAATGAACCCCCTACATGCTATGTATGCTTCCTTGTTGTCTTCTCCATTCGTTGATAGTTTAGATTCACAAATCTTGTTTTTAAACTTTGAAAATTTTGATCTTTGAAAATTTATGATGATTTCCTTTTTCTTTGTTTTGTTGGTTTGAATTTGAGGCTTTTTGACATAGTTTCACTAGTTATCGTTTTTCTTTTTTTCGTTTATTGGTTGTTGGGTTGGGTATTGGTTGAAGAGATTTCAATTTAAATGGGAAGTTTAAGGTTTCATATTAAAGGGACTTAAAATGGAGTAAAGAGAAGGTGGGTGATGGGCTTATCCATGGGAAATAAAAGATAGGAGAGGCAGAAGATGAACTTATTCGAGGGTAAAATAATGACAAATAAGTAATTTTATTGACATGCATATCAGTTTTTTCTTACGACGATCGACGACAATGATCGTAATGAAAGTAAATTAAAAGTTCAGTATATTATTGTAAGTTTTAAAAGTTTGATGACCTTATTGAAAGTGCTCTGAAAGTTCAAGGACTGCCGATGCAGTTTACCGGTATATATTTTTGATATTATTTTATAGAATATAATTGCTTGTGTGGTCTCGGAGCTAGTGGTGGCCATTAGAGGGAGAGGTATGCTAATTTGATGGATTCCTCATGGTTGCAATCTCGAAGCGGATTCCCTAGCTAAGTCTGGCATAGGGTAAATTCTATTATTCTTACAATTGGGTTTGGCCATGTCTTTGCATCCTTGGGGGATGGGTTGTTTTTGTACTTCGTTCAATAAATATCGTGTAACTATGAACCAGTTGTAAGTCGCCATTATTATTATTAATATATCTCGAGTATTTTTTTCCCCTTTTTAGGTTTAGAGGAGATGTTTAATGAGGCCCTATTACCTTTTAAAAAAAGATATATAATAAATTTGGTTAATTAATCGATTTCTTACTTAATTAACCGATAACTGAAGTTTAAAAAATCATTAACCGTTAATAACCCGAACCTAAAATTAACCGATTGGTTAACTAAAAAATTTCTACTCGGTCGGTTAATTCGGTTAAAATCGAACTTTGAACGCCCCTCGTTTTTAGTACAAAAGACTTAAATAAAGATATAGAGAATTATATTATATTGGCTAAACTACATCTATGACCACCCAATTATAAGTCTGATGTTATTTTGACCACCGACCTTTTAATTTTGTCAGTCAGACCACTCAACTATTTAAATAGTATCAATTGAGTCACTCACCATTAAAAATTAACATAGAAGTTGATTTGAAAGTTAAAATTTAGTATAATTACACAATAAATCTCCATTACTTTCACATTATATCGATTTAATCTTAATTATAATTTATTCAACAAATTTAATCACCCAATCGAACCTGGGTATTTCTTGGGTATTGAACACACCAACCACTACAATTATGATATGTGTTACAATATTTATTACTATATATTTTAAAATGCAGTTCCTTTTCCTTCTTATTCTTTTCTTTCTTCTACTTCTTCTCGCCTTCCTCAGCCATGGTTTAATACTTTAATTCCAAATATTTATTACAATATTTAAACATTTTTATTTAATTATAATAAATTATAATTAGGCTTAAATTGATATAAGTTGCAAGTAACAAGGATCAATTGTGTAATTATACCAATTTTTTAACTGTCATATCAACTTTTCTGTTAATTTTTAACGATTAGTGATTTGATTGATATCATTTAAATAATTAAGCGGTCTGATTGATAAAATTGTAAGACAATGGTTAAAATAGGATCAGACATAATTGAGTGGTCATGGATATAGTTTACCCTATTATATTTATGGCGTCTTACTAAAAAATGATAACATTTATAAAAGGTAAACTACATAAATAGTCCCCCGACTATGACCTAATTTTTTGTTGAATCCCCTGACTATGAGAAGTTACAAATAGGTCTCCAACTAATCGCGACTAAAAAAATCGGTCCAATTCCGCTAAAAAACAAACGACCAATGATGTGGCAGTTAATAAAATCTGTAGCGTAATACCCGAAATTTACCTGGGTGTACATGTATATATTATATTCTCACTATAAATAAAACCAAAATATAAATAAATAAATAATAGTATGCCCATAATAAATAATAAATAAAACAGATCCAAAATAAATCCATTTTAGTTCAAATAGAGTCCATTTTACATTTTAAATACATAAGGCCCAAGTTACATATTGTAAAGCCCATATACAGCTGTATACACCCAATCTACAACTCATTTTCAGATAAATTTTCCCAAAGAAACACAAAACCCAACAGATTTTGATATTTTTTGCCGAAATAATACCACATGTTAACCCCACATTGGTCCAGAAGCATGCACATGAATCTTGATTTTCTTCTCCTTAGCTGGATCCTTCTAGCAGATGACATCATCCATGACATCAGCGAGTCAAACCCTGTAAATAAGAGGAAAGAAGGTGTCAGATGCAATCATTAATTATTAATTACCAATCAATAATCATAACTACATTTCATTAATAATAATAATAATGTCATAACCTATTTTTGTCTGGGCCTAAGCCCAAACTAAACCCAATCCAAAAATTTTATTAAACCAATAACCCATACAATACTCAAAAACTCATTACAATAATATTACCTAATATCCAAACCCATAACCTATTTACAACCAAAAAAAAACATCAGACCCAATTACACTCAAAAAAGGACTAAACTACCCTTAACCCTAAAAACTCTAATAACCTAACCTTCTGTCCAGGCACACCGTGGCACCGCCTAAAATCTGCTCTACCGCCCTGCAGAAGAACAAATAAGAGATTTTAGGTTTTTAAATTGTAAAAAAAAAAGTTATAAAAACCCGAATGAAATCGAATGTAAGGACCTTATATTTGAAATAATAATAAAAAGTACAAAAAAAGAAAAAAAAAAAAAAAAGGAAGGCATGGCGTCCACCTCAACCCCCCATTTGCCTATAAAAGGCTGAGGGCTGCCTCAATGGACACGGAAAAGCAAAAACAAGGCCATGAAAATGGCGCAAGGGCAGTGCCCTTTCGAACTTTTGAGAGCAGTGCTCTCACGGGGAATTTTTATTTTCCGATAGTTCGATTAATCATTCAATCGGGGTCTTGTTGAGATTCGTTCGGGTTTTTTTTGGCTAGGTGATGCGAAGATCTTGTTAGGGGTCGGTTGAAGTTCTTCATTCGAGCTTCTAGTAGGGTAAATTTTGATTTTTATCTTTGTATTTATTTTGAATTAGATATAGGACAATATATATTGGCATGTTTTGTAATAAATATATTTGGTATGCTATATTTGTATATTTTAAGTTGTATGAATTATTTACAATGTTCCTTTAATTATTGGTATGTTTTTATATTTTATGTCACGTTTGTGTATTTTAAGTTGTACGAATTATTTACATGAATAAAATATATTTAATTCTAGATTATAATTTCTAAAATAGATTTTCCTTTTGATTTATCTTTTGTATGTATTTTTAAAATATTAAATTTGGTTTAATATTAAGGGAATATTTTTCAATTTATTTCGGGAACTGGCTAGGAAGTGGTATCTTGACTCATTTAGGTATCACCTTTCTCGGTTTTCATAAATAAGGAAATATTCTCCTTAGATCGTTTTTTGGGATTAAATTTGAATTTTGGATTTCTTACAAAGACAACACCAAATCAGCGCGGTACCAATTTTGGGCGTTGTGGGGGTGCTAATCCTTCCCTATGCGTAATTGACTCCTGAACCCAAACGCTATAGAATATCTGGTTGATTTTTACGGTGTCTGGCCTACCAAAGTGGCCGGTGGCGACTCCATCTCTCACCTCCCTTATTTTCACAAAAAAAACCCTTATTACAGATGGCGACTCTGCTGGGAATTTTTTTATAGAGTCGGGCCAATGTTGATTTTGTGTTGTCTTGCAAGAAAACGAAATTTCGATTTAATTTAATTTTTAATCATTCAGCGTTCATGCATGAGATTTCAACTCGGGCTCATCACCTTGTTAAGTGAGAGTGATTATTTCGCTTCGTGAGGTCTTCGCCTCCGTATAGTGTTATAATTCACTTCCAGAATTTGATCTTTATATTTTGTGGGGTCTTTGCCTCGTATGGTATAAGGATCATATTCCCCCGAATCGATGTCCTAACGACAGTTCGGGTACCATCACTCTAGAACCAAAACCCGCACATAGTGAGCCGTAGGAGACAATCTTTTTAAGCCATGCAAAACTTTGCTCGTTTAGCGGTCACCCTATTAGGCCTTGGTGCTTTTGTCTATTATATGTACAGTTTTTTTGTTTAAATGTTTGTCGTATTTATTGTTCTATTTATTTATGTACTTAATCATTTTCATCGACGCTAACCCATTTTGCTTTTTTGAATTTCATATTTATATCACATTCATTTCATATGCATAACATCTTTAGAAGCATGATTAATTTTTTTTCTACATTACATTCGCATCTACGACATGCATCTTGCATTTCTATGCATATATTTTAAAATTTTAAAATAGGTCCTTAGGATGCCCCGTACCAACAGTACCAGACAAAGAGAAAGTCGGTCGATCTAACACCTTACTGAATCTATGTGAAAGTCCAAACCAAGGGTATTTTTGAGAATGGCCACTACACCATGCCTCTACAATGCCTCAGTCTAGGGGCAATTTTTCGACGAGGTCAGAAAGCGAGCTTCTGATGCCAAGTCATACTTTTACACCCTATACGACTACATCAATTATCGTCCATAGCACTTCGCCATAGCTTAAAGTAATGAGCTGCCATGCACCAACACAACAAATTTACAGACCTAACCGGGGGTAACATAACGCATTCCCGAGAACAATGAAAGCCCTTCGAGAAAAGGTAAAAATATACTTCAAGCTTCGGGTTCGCTTCAAGAGCATTCTCAGACGAAAATGTTGGAGCATTCACCCAAGGAAGTAATCCAAAAGACCATCAAGTCCAAGGAAGACTGTGGGCATCCTCATATGCATGGCAATGGGCATTGTTTAATCCAAAGCAAAGATCTGACCGCCACAGAGTTAGGGGCATCCCTTTGAGGGCTGAAAAAAATCATGTCACATTCATACATTTAGTGGCCTACATTGAAAATTATCATGCATTAAGTGCATACACCAAAGTTATCATGCATTTAGATCACATGTCAATTAGGGGCATTCATGATGCATTTATTTTTGGATTGAACGTACAAACAAGTCCAAGGCAAAGACCGAAGAACCTCGACCATGAGGGCAACAACGTGATGACCAACCTTTAGCCCTAAAGGAAGCCGAATGCACAGAAAGCTCAAACAACCTGGTAACATCGGTAAAATTTTCTTAACAAATTACAAACTAATGTTTTGTTTTGCTTTTATGTCATGACTCCCTGCCATGAAGTAGCAGAGTCAACTTTACCCGATCTTTCCTCTATCAGTGGTGGGGGGCCAGTTTAATCCAGCTTCTGTATCTCCGTCAGTGGTGTGGCAGATTGAATTTTTGAAGATTCTGCATCTCCATCATTGGTGTGGCATATCAAATTTTTGAAGAATTTGTATCTCCGTCAGTGGTGTGGCAAATCAAATTTTTGAAAATTTTGTCTCTCCGTTAGTGGTGTGGCAGATCAAATTTTTAAAGATCTTATTTCGCCGTCAGTGGTATTCAATATCAAATTTTCCTACTGGATCCCATCTCTCCGTCAGTGGTGTAGTGGATCCCACATTCTCCAAATCTTACCTCTCCGTCGGTAGTGTAGCATATCAAGCATCTTGCGGGTTATACCTTCGTCAGTGATGGTTGACTAACTCAGTCAAGATCTTGTCTCTCCATCAGTGGTGTAGCAGATCAAACCCTATTCAGGTCTTGCCTCTTCGTCGATGTTGCAGCTAGACCAAACCTCTTTGTCAGATATTATCTCATTCTTGTAGTTGTAGCTCAAAATCAAAATAAAAAATCAGAAAAAGATCAAAAAAAAGATCAAAAAAAAAAAATCCAAAAAGAAAAAAATCTAAAAAAGAAAAAATATGTTTCGAAAAAAATTCAAAAAAAGGAAAATCAAAATTGGAAGCTTCATCTTCCGATCCTACCTCTTCGTCGGTGTTGTAGCTGGATCAAAACTTTTCATCTTAGACCATGCCTCTTCGTCGGTGTTGTAGCTCAGTCAAACTCTTATCTCCCCTCTTCGTCAATGTTGTAGCTGAACCAAATATACCAAAATTTTGATCATACCTCTTCGTCGATGTTGCAGCTGGATCAAAACTTTTCATCTTTAGACCGTGTCTCTTCTTCGATGTTGTAGCTCAGTCAAATCTTGGTCTTGCCTCTTCGTCGGTGTTGTAGCTGGACCAAATGTGCCAAAATTCCAATTCTGCCTCTTTGTCGAAGTTGCAGCTAGATCAAAACTTTTTATCTTTAGACCGTGCCTCTTTGTCGGTGTTGCAGCTCGGTCAAATCTGGTCTTGCCTCTTCGTCGGTGTTGTAGCTGGACCAAGTGTACCAAAATTTCAATCCTCCCTCTTCGTCGGTGTTGCAGCTGGATCAAAACATTTTATCTTTAGACCGTGCCTCTTCGTCAGTGTTGTAGCTCGGCCAAATCTTAGTTTTGCCTCTTTGTCGGTGTTGTAGCTGGACCAAGTCACTAATTTACGATCCTGCCTCTTTGTTAGTGTCGTAGCTGGATCAACCCTATTAATTCTAGACCTTGCCTCTTCGTCGGTGTTGTAGCTGGATCAAACCTTACTAACTCCTGGTCTTACCTCTTCGTCGGTGTTGTAGCTAGACCAAAGTTACTAACTCCCGATCTTGCCTCTTCGTCAGTGTTGTAGCTGGATCATCCCTATTAACTCCAGGCCTTGCCTCTTCGTCAGTACTGTAGCTGGGTCAAACTTTACTAGCTCCCGGTCTTGCCTCTTTATCGGTGTTGTTGCTAGACCAAATTCACTAACTCTTGATTATGCCTCTTCGTCCGGTGTCGTAGCTGGATCAACCTTACTAACAATGGACCTTACCTCTTCGTTAGTGTTGTAGCTGGGTCAAAATTTACTAACCTTTTCCCCTCCTCATAAATGTTGTTGCCAGAAAAAAGAAAAAAGAAAGAAAAACAAAAGAAAGAAAAACAAAAACAAAAAATAAACAAAAAAAGAAAAAGAAAAAAGAAAAAAAGAAAAAGAAAAAAAGAAGAATTCTGTCAGATCTGGTCTCTACGTCGGTGTTGCAGATGGATCAAATATCAAAACCGTCATCATTCGATCATGTCTCTTCGTTGGTGTTGCAACTGGAACAAACATCAGAACCTTCATTTGATCCTACCTCTTTGTCAGTGTTGCAACTGGATCAAATAACAGAACTTTCGCCATTTGATCTTGTCTCTTCGTCAGTGTTACAGTTGGGTCAAATGTCAGAACCTTCATCCTTCAATACTGCCTCTTCGTCAATGTTGCAGCTGGATCAAGTTTTGCAGAGCTTGCCTTTTCATCAGTGTTGCAGCTGGGTCAAATTTTCTTCAGGTATTGCCTCGTCGCCAGTGTCGTAGCAAGACAAACTCATTTTGTTTCCTCCAATGGATCATCCTAGGTTTGAAGATTATATCTCCCCAACGAATCATCCCATTTTGAAGATTTTACCTATAAAAGCGGCTGAGAAAATCAAGTGGAGCCCAAAATGAAGAAGCGATGGTCAGAGAAAGAAACCAAGCTTGACCGGACAAAAATGGTTATTCTTTTGTCTTTGCTATATTTTGTTACACAGCAATGAGCAAAGAGGGGCAGTTGTCATAACCCATTTTTTCCAGGCCTAAGCCCAAACTAAACCCAATCCAAATTTTTTTTTTAAACCAATAACCAATACAATACCCATAAACTCATTACAATAATATTACCCAATATCCAAACCCATTACCCTAAAAAATATCCAAACCCATTACCCTAAAAAATATCAAACCCAATTACACTAAAAAAAGGACTAAACTACCCTTAACCCTAAAAGCCCTAATAACCTAACCCTCTGTCTAGCCACACCGTATCGTCGCCTAAAATCTGCTTTATCGCTCTGCAGAAGAACAAATGGGAGATTTTAGGTTTTTATATTGTAAAAATAAGTTATAAAAACCCGAATGAAATCGAATGTAAGGATCCTATATTCAAAATAATAATAAAAAGTAAAAAAAAAACAAAAGCAAAAAAGAGGTAGGTATGTGGATGCCATGCATGGCGTCCACCTCAACCCCTTATTTGCCTATAAAAGGTTGGGGGACTGCCTCAATGGACACGGAAAAGCAAAAACAAGGCCATGGAAATGGCACAAAGATGCCATTGAGAATGGCGCAAGGGCAGTGCCCTTTCGAACTTTTGAGAGCAGTGCTCTCACGGGGAATTTTTATTTTTTCGATGGTTTGATTAATCATTCGAACGAGGCCCTGTTGAGATTCGTTCGGGTCGTTTTTTGGCTAGGTTATACGAAGATCCTGCTAGAGGTCGGTCGAAGTTCTTCATTCGGGCTTCTAATAGGGTAAATTTTGATTTTTATCTTTGTATTTATTTTGGATTAGATTTAGGGTAATATATATTGACATGTTTTTGTAATAAATATATTTGGTATGCCATGTTTGTATATTTTAAGTTATATGAATTATTTACAATGTTCATTTAATTATTGGTATGTTTTTATATTTTATGCCATGTTTGTGTATTTTAAGTTGTACAAATTATTTACATGAATAAAATATATTTAATTCTAAATTATAATTTCTAAAATAGATTTTCCTTTTGATTTATCTTTTGTATGTATTTTTAAAATATTAAATTTAGTTTAATATTAAGGGAATATTTTTCAATTTATTTCGGGAACTGGCTAGGAAGTGGTATCCTGACTCATTCAGGTATCACCTTTCTCGATTTTTGTAAATAAGGAAATATTCTCTTTAGACCGTTTTTTGGGATTAAATTTCAATTTTGGATTTCTTGCAAAGACAACACCAAATCAGCACGGTACCAATTTTGGGCGCTGTGGGGATGCTAATCCTTCCCCACGCGTAATTGGCTCCCGAACCCAAACGTTATAGAATCTTTGGTTGATTTTTACGGTGTCTGGCCTACCAAAGTGGCTGGTGGCGACTCCATCTCCCACCTCCCCTATTTTCACAAAAAAACCCTTATTACATAATAATAAATGTAACAATAAATAAATGAGGAGAAAGAAGCCTTACCATTGAATGAGTCGAATTGTCATGAAAGAAGGAACGGTCGTCGGAGCCGAGTCATCAAAGATGTGAACAGACGTCGAAGGTACAAATTGTCGTTGGTTGACCATCATTGATACATAGACAGAAGGTATATCCTTCTCTAACCTTTCATTTTCCTACAAAATATAAAAAAGGTTAGATTAGAGTAAATAATTAAAAACAGAATTGAAAATATAAAAAGAATGATCGAAAACATATATGTGATTGTCGAAATGATTGTGGTCATGGCCGAAGTTGAAAATGGCTCAGGTATGAGTAGATTTAGATTTTAGGTCGGGGAAGAATGGTGGCTCTGATGAGCTGGGAATAGATCTAAAGATTTAGGAATTGAAAATGAGACTTTTCTAAATTTTCAGAGTTTTTAGAGGACGACGAACGGTGACCGAAAATTGTCTCGTGGTAGCCGGAGTTTGCACCATGGTAGTCGGAGCAAGGTAGGGGATGATCTAATTTTTTATACGGTGACTGGCGACCGACTTAGGGTGACCGAGGTACGGTGGCTTAAGATCAAACAGCAGAGTGCGCGGTGTTTTGTTGCCAGCGTTCTTCGTGTTCTTTGAAGAACATGAAAAACACCACACTAAAACCTAAGCTTTTGATCTAAAATTGAGTAGATTTCTTGGCATTTTGGTGTTTTAGTTAGAGAGTGGTGAGAAAATTAAGAAATAAGAAGAATTAGAAAGAGAAGAAAATTTCAAAAATGAAAAAAAAAGAGAAAATCAATGAGCTAAAGACGTCTTTAAATAGGCAAAGGGTTCGATCCTAGAGGCCCGCGAACCCCCAACTAGCGTGTCCTTTTTTCCTTCATTATTGTACTCCGGCTCTTCAATCTCAATAAGAATTGAATTTGGTCCATGGTTCTTTGATTTCAAGTTTTATTTCTTTTTAATTTAGTCATGTTTTAATTAATTTAATTTAATTACAATTAAATTATATGATTGATATAATGTTTCAAAATATAGCATGTAGTATATTTGTTAGACAATTTGATCACCTAAATATTAATTGTTTAGAGCCTTAGTCTTCTAGGTTCTATTAGAATTAAATAATTCAATTAGGAAAGATAATTGTAGCAAATTAATGTGTACTAAGAGGGAAACTTTGAAGTTCCAATTTGGGTGATATTCTATTGCTTGCAATGGGGTGATGTCTAACATGGACTTTTAAGTAGAATACTTAGTATTTATTAGAACTTAGAAATTGATAAATAATATAGCTAAATAATTAGAGCTTTAATTAGGTCTATCACTTTAAATAATTAGAATAACAATTAATTAGTGAATATTATCTGAAATTTGGGATTTTAATATGGATGGTGCTCAAGAAATTGGTGCTATCTCATAAAAGCCTTTAAATTTAATAATATTCATAGTCTAAAACAATTTAATTAATTAGAGCCTCTTTAAGTTAGAACTTAAAATAAACGAGACAATAATAAATCATGCATTAAAACCTTTTATGTTGGAAATATTTTTTTTGAATATGAATGGGGTGCCTCGAACATAAAAGGATGCTTTTAATCTCATATTCGGATAAAAATATATTTCTTTATAAAAAGAATATCTTCATTTGGAATTTAGATCCAATTAATAATTAAGAGTTAAATTAAATTCAAAATACTATTCAAAATGCCAATATGCCATGTAAAATTAAAGGTACCGATAACGGGCATTGGAGGGGTGCTAATCCTTCCTTCACGTAACCGACTCCCGAACCCAATTTTAAAAATAATAAATCTCTGGTTGTTTTAAGGTGTTCGGTCTACCTCGAAGTGATTGGTGGCGACTCTAAAATGATTTTTAAAATTGAATTAGAAAGGCAAAATCTTAATTTTAAAAATCAATCGTCAAGCTATTTTCTCACATAAAAAATGGTTTTGACATGTAGAATAACATATTCAACCCTCAACCTTTACATTTTATTTTAATTTGGTTTTAAATTAACTACCGTCATGAATTTACTAACCTGTAGAATAACCTTTCTTTTATTTAGCTATGCAAAATCGTCATGAATTTACTAAACTTTGCAAAGGGGAGTGAAATAAAAGAAAAAGAAAACTTTAGCTGAAAACGGTAAAAGATCTTAGTTATTGTTTGAGCCTTTTAAAGAGGTTAGCTACCGTTAACAACAATGGAGGTTTTGATTCTCTAACTATTTTCACTGCTCATACAAATGGGGTTGTAGATGGCTAGACTTAGGGCCGTAAACGAACTAAACGTTCAGTGAACCGTTCGTGAACTGTTTGGGAGGAAGTTCGTTTATTTATTAAATGAACGAAAATGAATAAGTTTTTTCGTTCGTTTAATTAAAGGAACGAACACGAATAGAGGACTCGTTCGTTCATTTACTTTTGTGAACGTTCGGTAATCCATTTATTTATGTTCGTTTAAATTTATTCACATATGTCCATTTGAATTTATTATTTTTTATAACAAAAGTATTATATTTTTAAAAAATATTATTCACATATGTTCGTTCGTTTATGTTCATTTAAATGTATTCACATATGTCCCTTTATGTTAGTTCGTTTGTATTCATTTACATTCGTTTATCATTTTAACGAACGAACACGAACAAGCACCATTCCTTAACAAACGAACATGAACAAAAAATTACGTTCGTTTAGTTTTTCGTGTTCGTTCATTTGTTCGGTTAAAAATAAACAAACGAACATGAACATACCCTCGTTCGTGTTTGTTCGGTTTGTTTATAGGCCTATGGCTAGTGTTAACAACAATGAAGGTTTATTTTTTTAGAAGGGAATAAGATGAAGTTTAGGATTTAAGGGACTAAAATGTTGTAATACCTAAATGTTGGGACCTAGAATTTTCAATTTAAGACCAAATTAAAATAAAATATAAAGGTTGAGGTTAAATATGTTATTATATAGATTTTATTAACTGCTCCATCAATAGCCGTTTATTTTTAACGGAATTGGACCGATTTGTTAGTTACAATTAGTTGAGGACCTATTTATAATTTTTTATAATCAGTGGACTCAACAAATAATAGTGTCATAGTCGATGGCCTATTTATGTAGTATACCCTAACAAAGAGTACTGCATTCGAAATGTGGTTGAGGCCGCGATATTATCGGTCATCCTCATTCTCCCTCGCTGGTTGAAATCCCTTTATTACCCGTCCGCACCAAACAGAGCGAATATTCGTGAAAGAAATTCCAAAATCAAGAAAAAACGTTGTTGAATCTAAAATTTGGAATATTTCATAATTAGCCCCTCTATAAACGGAATACTACACGTGTCTTAGCCCTTAATTTAGCACTACAGCATTATAAACGTTAACAAAAGCAATTAAAAAAGGGAAATTTACGTGTCCTCATTATTCACAAAAAAATCTCTTCTCCTCAACTCTATTTCTTCTCTCTTTCTCTCTCTCTTTGGCTTTCGTTTCCTTCGAAATCAAAGAGCTCAATCTTCTTTGGTACGTTCTGTTTTTTTCGTTCTTCGCTTTTTAATTGGTGGAGGTTTTTGTGTTTTGTCGTTGTTTGGTTCTTCAGTTTCCTTCTTTTTTTCCTGTTAAATGTGGTTTTGGTAATGTTGGTTTTTCTTGTTTGGTTGCTGAGAAATGCGAGGAAAGAAGAGAGAATTAAACTTGAATTTATAAGAAATATTGAGAGGTTAATTTGTGTGTGTGCTTTGGCGAGAGACTGTATAGATTGAGATTTTGATTTTTTTTTTGTTTTCTTTCTGCAATTTCTCTGCATCCAAAGAAGGGATTATTCCTGTAAATTAATTAAGATTGCATTTTCTAGCGACGTTTGGCGGATGTTGTTGTAAATAGTTAAAGATTTCTTTAATATTATTTTATTATTTTATTTAGGTGAAACATAATAATGCGAAAATTGAATGATTGTCAACAGTGTTTCAATTTATTTATGAAAATAAGCTAGGAAAAGAAAACTGGGATTCGTTCTTGTTGCTGCAGAATTTTCAGAGATTGGATGAATTAGTGCATGTTTGATCTGAAGTTTGATTACGATGATGGCAAATCTGATCGGGTTGTAGATGCAAATGCTGATAAATGACGATGACGACTGATTTTCTAGGTTTAGGTGTTGATGCAAATGTTGATTATTTTTTCCTGCATTTGAAATGGATGTGTAGAAGGGTTTGGTAGTTTAAACATTGGAGCAGTATGGCTATTGCTGGTCTACACACTGTCTCTGTGCTTGAAAATTCTTTTCGAAGGGAGTCTCAGTCTCAATCATCTAGAAGGCAGGAAAATGGCAGCACCCGGACATCCTCAATCCTGCAGATGTGGCGGGAGCTAGAGGATAAGCATGTCATGAATAATGCTCAAGAGAGAGGTAGTAAAAGAATTCTCCAACAAAGGAGTGGTGACCTCTCAACGACTGATTCTGACAGCCGGAATGATGAAAGTACTGTTGTTTCAGAGAATGTGAGCGGGAATGAGCTTGGGCAATCCCAAGATCGATTTGGGTCACAAACTGGTAATGCAGATTCAAGTGATTTTAATTGTGAACGCTCATCTGATTTAGGGGAAGTTGAAAGGGAAAGGGTAAGACAAATTTTTCGGGAGTGGATGAAAAATTGTGGCAGGGATCACACATCTAATGTTTCCCTTAGAAGTAACAGTTCAAGGGCCCTGAGGCTTGGTGAAGCTGAGCAGGAGAGAGTTGGAACTATAAGGGAGTGTGTACAAATGAACAGCCAGCAGCGAGGTGCTTGTATTCAGAGCAGAGAAGCACAAGCGGCAGCTATTGGTGGTCACATTGAAGAAGTTCTTAATGGATTTGTGGTTAACCAGAATGAATACCGAACTGAGCTTGCGCATAGGGGCATCCGGAAATTATGCGGCAGACAGGCCCTGCTTGATATGCTTGAAAAGTCGAAGAGCGAAAGGCAAACAGAGGTTCAGGGATTGTTGGAGTTTCGGGCTGTATCAAATTTTGCCCATCACAAACTCATTCAGGTATATGCAATAAAAGTATTGCCATTTTTTCTTTGGTGCCTATTGAATTTATTTCTTTTCATTCTGTGCATGTTTTTCCAAAATTTCAAAAAAAGAAGAAACTAAAAAGAAGACAAAAAAACACTGTAAGGTGGATTATAATTTTGCAGTTTTGGTCTTATAGATTCTCTTAGGTAATTGAAATTGTTTTGCATGATTTTGAGAGGTGCTGGACTGGTCTCAATCACAAAGGTAATACTGTTCATGCAATGGAACCATTAGTTGCCGCAATTGACCCAGTTGCTTAAAAGTCATAGTTTTAAGTGTAATACATGTTCTAACAACAATATTAGATGTGAAATTATTGGTTTATACTTTCCCGTTAAAATCTTTGAAATTATCTTCTTTGCAATTATGAAATGTATATGAAAAGGAGAAAGCTCATATATCATACTGACACGAGTAAATGTTTAATTAAAAAAAAGAATACTATTATTTTGAGCCAAGAAAGGAATCTGCTTTCATGAAAAAGTCAGAAACACTAGCATGGCTGTCTCAACAACAACTATCTTTTTTATCTTCTTATGGTTGTTGATAGTACTGTTATTATTAGCTTGTAGTTTGTTCTGGAAATTAATTGGTTCATAGACTTTTAACTCTGAAGAGCAATCAGGTTACTAGTTGTCTGTTGTTATTGGCTTCAATAGGCTGTTAAAATATTTTTAAAATGTTTAGGATTTTCTATATGTGTGACATGTTTGATGACAACTGTAGTTTAGTTTTGCTTAGCTTGGTATTGGCATCATTAGGTCAAGTTCTTAAAGTTCCGATTGTTGTTCCATCATCTAGATTTTTACATTACTTACTGGAATACATTTATTTTCATATCTTGTTTTCTTTTGCAGTCATTGTTGAGAGGTCAATTCTTGAGAAATGAAAAAAGGGTTGCAGTTGACGGATCTACATCCATAGCAGCCAGTGAATTAGGCTTATCAAGACAAAACCAGACTGTATCTGGTCTAAGGTGCGTAATTGTTTTCTGTAAGCATCTTTATTATATTATATCATATTATATGTAGCTTAATTTAAGATAAACTCTAACAAGGGGAAGTTGTACTATTTGGCAAATTGTGCTGTCAGTTTCTCAAGCAGAACAATGTTGTTCTAGTGTTATTATTCCATATTCACCCCACTCACTTTTCATGAAAATTCAAATCGGAATTTAGATTCTTGATTTAAGACGAGGGATTTAGATCTCAAGTTTAGTTTTGCAGGTTTTCTCTGATACCATGAACAAAAAGCAGAATTGTTCTTTTCTTATGTTATTGACAATCTGCTACAGCCCCTTTTATAGATTATGATGGTTTGGAAATATTTTTGGAATATAACACTAGGAACCTTTAGTTACAAAGAAATTAAAATTAATTTGTGTATTTACAGCCTAATGAACAACTTGCATTGACTCGGCAGATTAGGAAACTATTTTTTAATTCGCTGCCAGGTTTTTAGGGATGACTTCTTAAAAAAACCGAGTCAAGAAATCTGTCTCATTTTGCAAACAGGAAGCTTAAAATAAAACCCCTTCCACTGATTTTAACAGAAATACCCACAAAAAGAAAACAGCTTTAAATTACTTGGGACTCTGGTGTGCTAGAAAGAAACTGTACGGCAAAATTTAAGATGTTTAAATTAATATACTACCTGTCATTGTATTGCGTGATACGATATAGAGTCTGAGATTGTAAATGCTAGTGCTTTGGTCATGTCTTCACTCTATTGTACAAGTTTTCACATGGAAAGTTCTGGTATCTTAATAGACCTGCGATGACTGAACATTGTCTACTAGGCTTCCCTTTTCAAAAATGACATTTACATAGCAAAATTTCCTAGGTACAGATGCAATAAGGTAAAAAAAGGATTTTGAAATTTAAAAGATATCTAACTAGAAACACAGGAGCATATCCAGATTCTATAAATTTAGACATGATCCTTCTGTCTGAAATTTGGACATTTTCCACTCCCTTTTTGCAGTTGAGCTTGTGCATAGACTTCAGATTCCATTGGGCAAGTCTCATTAAGTTCTGGCCAGCTAGTAAAATTGAAGTTGTGGATGTTAGTAATACTATGTCTGATTGTACCGAGTGATAGTGAAAGTGTGATACCATAAAGAGGTTGAGATTGTAAATGCTAGTGCTTTGGGCACGTCTTCACTCTATTCTACAAGTTCTAACATGAAAAGTTCTAGTATCTTAAGATAACTGCAATTCCTAAACCTTGTCTACTAGGCTTCCCTTTCCAAACATTACATTCACATAGCAAAATTACCTAGGTGCAGATGCAATAAGGTATACAAATGATTTGGAATTAGGCAGGTATCCAGCTAGAAACATGGGACCATATCCAGACGCTGAAAATTTAGACATGATCTGTTGGTCTGAACTTGGGACCTTTTGCACTCTCATTCTGCGATTGAGTGAGTCTCACAAATTCAGAGAACTGGGAACTTTGAAAACCTTTGGAGTTTATAAACATTCTTCAGTGTATTAACTTATTTTGATTGGATAAGTGAATGTTACACAATTTACTTGTCATGTGGATGGTCTCTTATTAATTATAAAATGCCAGGATTAAATTGTAGATTGCACTTTATATAGGTGTTTTTGGCAAGTCATTTTATTGACAGTTGGACTTAGTATAACTCTTCTAACTATTATAAATGGATTGCTACTAATACGAGGATGTTCTGCCAATGAGGGGTATAGCTCTTCTAACTATTATAATGGATTGCTACTACTAATATGAGGATGTTCCGTCAATGAGGGGTTAAGTTTATAGAATTATTTGCTTGTTTTAACCATTTTGTTCTGAAATAGCTTGACTAGCATTGCTTGGAGAGCATCTCAATTCTTGATTGTATATATATGATGCCATTTTCACCTTTGGTAGTAACATTTTGCAAACTGTGCCCTTGTATCAGGGAAGGTTCTTTCTCCAGATTGGATCATTGTGGTTGTGGTCCTGCAAGCAGTAAATGTTCTGATGCACCATCTAACACTGACACTAAGGGCAATAGAAATGAACAAAACCATGTTTGATAATTCAGATGAAGTCATGGATAGATTAAATGATCAATCTAGACCTGAGAATGGAGAAACTGATTTAGTGGCTGATGTTGTTGAAGATACAAGTCGGCAAGAAGCTTCTACTCTTGTGGAAGAGTGTCAGGATGAAAGCAGAGATGTTACAAGACTAGTGTTGGATGGGGACGGGCAAGAAAATATTGCTAATGTGTCGTCCCTTGAAACTTTACAGAATGAAGCTGGAGAACATAGTGGTGAAGCATCTTATGTGCTTTTCCCCCAAGATAGTGATATAAGTGGGACGTACAGGTTAATTAATGACATAGAAAATTTAGAATACAATCTAGTTCCATATATTGATGGGCAAGAATCTGCTTCTCAAGTTGAAGGACGGCAGGAGGATCAAGAAAATAATGATGCATAGTGGCAGGAAGCTCGTGTTGAGCATAATGTATTCATGGATGGTAGTAATGAAGGAGCCTCTGACATGCACCATGAAGATGGTGGTCATAAGGATGGCAGCTTGCATGAGACCACAGGGAATCAGTTGGAAGGGTCTTACATTCAAGAACCCGTCACTGTTAGAAGAACATATACATTTTATCTTCTTGATGATGATAATGTACAGAGTATGGAACTGAGGGAACTGTTAAATAGGTGTGAATTCTTTAACTGTTGGGCTCTATGTTGATTTAATTTTTAATTTTTCTTGAAGCACCTCTATCTGAAACCCGTGTCTGATACATATTCGGACATATACTCATGTTAAGATGCATGCCTTGATCTGACACTCAGACTTGAGTGTTGGCCAGTTGTTTTTCTAATACAAGCAATTGTAATATTGTAGGAGAAGTGTGTCTAGTCTTCTTCATAGTGGTTTCCGTGAGAGTCTTGACCAGTTCATACAATCATATGTGGAAAGGCAAAATGATCCCTCTTTTGACTTGGAGCTAAATGAAACATCTTCTACTTCTGCTTCAGTTGAACAACAAGATGTAGAACAGCAAAGCAGGGATCGGAATGAGGGTCAGAGAGATGCTGAGGTTCCTTCACCCAGGGTGCCATACATGCAGCCACTCTGGACCAGGATTCATACCATCGAAATGAAACATCTGCTACTGCTGCTTCAGTTGAACAATATGTAGAACAGCAAAGCAGGGATCGAAATGAGGGTCAGAGAGATGACGAGGTTCCTCCGCCTGTGCTTCCTTTACCCAGGATGCCATATATGCAGCCACTTTGGGACCGGGATTCATACCATCCTTATAATTGGGCTCCAGATGATGTGTATCAGCGGCCTGGCATTGTATGAAACATTTCTTCTTCTTATACTGCATTTTTTCTTTTATTTGTTTATTGAATTTAAAACTGTTGCTTGATGTTGCTAACGTAATGGTCTCCTAATAGTCCATCTTCTGGGTGAAAACTTAATGTTAAGCTTCAACAATTTGTTTCCTCTTGCCTTTGGGTAGCCAAACTGCAATTTGCTTCCTGCTATCCTCCGATAGTAAACACTTCTGGTTCTTCATGCTTGCTCCATTTTAATTGAACCATGTTGCTAATTTGGTGCAGGAGTGGGATATCATTAATGATTTGAGGGTTGACATGGCTAGACTGCAGCAAAGGATGAATAGCATGCAGAGGATGCTTGGGGCCTGCATGGAAATGCAACTCGAATTACAGCGGTCAATAAGACAAGAAGTCTCTGCTGCCCTGAATCATTCAGCTGGTTCACAAGGTTTGTTTGTTCTATCCTATTGCATCTGCTTGCTTGTGTAATAGTGCCTTTGGAATTATCCTGGAAAGTGATTCCCTCTTCTTCTTTTTTTGCTAGTCTCGCACAAGAGGCCCTATTTCTCTTTGATTACTTTCATAACCCTCAAGCAGCACTACTTGTCCGTATTACTCCCATTTATCTTATTCCTCTTTGTCCTAAGTTCATAACAATATGTTTTTCCTTCATTCTACAATCAAGCTGAAAGTTTTCTCACACCGTAATATGTTCATTATATAAAACTTGTCCGGTTTGTTAATTAATCATCGTGATATTCCTCTGCAGGGATGATTGGGGATAGCCCGTCCAAGGATGCCCACAACTGGGATAATGCTAGGAAAGGGATCTGTTGTATTTGCTCCAAAGGCAATATCGATTCGTTACTGTACAGGTAAAAGTTCAACTTCATCCTCCAGTTTCATATAAGGATCTCAGGCTGTATTTAATATTATTAGTTATGATTCCTGTATCTAACCATATTATTATTTCAGATGTGGGCACATGTGCGCATGCTCTAGATGTGCCAATGAATTATTCCAACGCGGAGCGAAGTGTCCACTGTGTCGTGCACCAATAATCGAGGTTACCCAATCCAATAATAAACACAAGAGAAAATAACTAAATTATAGAATCTCTCATCAGCTTTTTCCCCAGGATCACACCAGGTATCTTATTTCCCCTTTTCTTTCCCCGTTTTATTACCATGATCCGATATACATAATACGATTGAAACAGATAATGTGATTAGTGTAGTAACCCTGGATCTGCATTTTTGGAATAGATTGTTTCCTTGGAGAAAGTGCTTCTGGTTTTGTTGTTGAGAGCTCCTGCTGCCTAACTTCCCTGACCATTTTGTGAAAAAAAAAAAAGAAATCTTTACAACTATTTGCACACGTATTCGATGTATATTGTAATATTTTAATTTTCTTTTCGACTTTTTTTGTGTATAGCAGTTAACTATTGTCGGTTGCCCGAAACATAACGTTTTTCTGTTTTAACTTTTAATTATCATATTAAAGCTCTTGTTTTTAATATATCAAAAATATAAGTAATTTTATGAATTACCCTGTTGTGAATAGTATTGAAAGGAAATAAAGTAATTTTATCAACTTTAAATGAGTTAATTCCAATTGTACCCCCAAACAATGACCTTCATTCTATATTGGTCCTCAAACTTTTAAACATTTCAATTGTATCCTCAAACAATGACCTTTATTCTAAATTGATCCTTAAACTTTTGAATGTTTTCGTTTTATCATTGAACTATGATCCTATTCTAAGTTGATCCCAATCTTTTGAACATCTTAATTTCATACTCAAATTATCATTTATGACACATCGTATTGTTAGATAATAGATTTCAGTGTTTATATGGCAATTAATACTTTTATAACGGTTTTATTAACAAGGGATATGATTAACATATTGTTGAGACATATGTTTTGATATAATAATTGAAAAATGGTTTTGGACTAAATTGAAAAGATTTAAAAAATGATTTTAAGTCCAAACAACTTGAAATAATGTTTAATGCTTTTTAAGAGGTTTTGGGATGATTTAAAACGTCTTTAAAGTAGCTAAACCTGAGTTTTTCAAGTATCTATACCGATACGGTATACACCGTATCGATATGCATCAGGGGTTTCAGCTACAGTTTGTGAAACTGTCAAAGCTCGTACCGATACAGGGCCTACCCGTATCGATACGGAGAGGGGTCATTTCGATACACCCCTTTGGCGTTTCGATACGCCTACGTGACATATATCCCAACGACCAAAACCCTCCAACGGTCATATTTCCAACGGTCTTTTAAATTGCAGGCTATACCGATACGCCTATACGCGTATCGATACGCATCAGCTGACCAGAGCTCAACGGCTAATTCTAAAGAAGGTCGTACTAATACGGTTACCCGTGTACCGATACAGACAACCCCAAAACTGCAATTAATATGGAAAATAAAGACCCCAACGGCTCCAATTCAATCCCAACGGTCACCAACGGCTGTGAACTCAATTGTGGGTATAAAAGAGACATCCAAACATCTATGGATGACTAATGCTTCAATTGTCAACAACATTATGATCAAAGATTTGTCTTAGAGCTTAATTGTATATTTCTTGTATAGACAACACTTGTGAGCTTTAATTGTAATATTTTGCTCAAGTGTTTTAGGTTTTGGGTGACTGCTTAGTGTGCAAACATCTACCTATTAAGAGGAATTTCAGTTTGCTAGGATTCTCTTTGTTAGAGAGTGTTCCCAAGACTCGGTTTGTGAGTTCTTGGATGCTAGATCACGGGTTGTGATTCTAGGATTGTAACGGTTGCCTCCTTAGCCTGAAAAGGGGAAGAATTCTTAGTGAATTGTTGAAATCCTAAGGTGGGAAGCCTAGGCAGTGGACGTAGACTCCTCCATTGGGGGAGTTGAACCACTCTAAATCCTTGTGTTTTTTTGTTTATCTTTTGCTTCCACCATTTCCACCCAAAAATCAACCTTCTCCACCACTTGGCTATTTAATCGGTTGTGTACATCAAGCTCAACAATTGGTACCAGAGCGAGGCTCAATCAAGAAGGTTTAACCACCTATTGAGACGATCCGAAAGCTCGATCAACAAACAAGTCAACCGGTGATAAATGACGCAATCTATTGACCGACCACCATTCTTTGACGGGACCAACTATGCTTATTGGAAGACCCGAATGATGTTCTTCATCAAGGCCAAAGATTACAAGCTTTGGGACGTTTTTGAAGATGGTTCATACGTACCACAGAAATGCAAGGCGGAATGGAATGCGGATGATCACAAGAAGATTGAGCTAAATTGCAAGGCTTTGCACATTCTCTTTTGTGCTTTTAGCCCCAATATCTATGAGAAGATGTCTTCTTGTGAAAGTGCCAAGGAGATATGGGACAAGCTTGAAGTCACATACGACGAAACAAACGAAGTGAATGAGACCAAGATCAGCCTCCTCAATCTAGAGTATGAGAACTTCAAGATGGATTCGGAAGAAGATATCGAGAAGATGTTCGATCGTTTCTCCACCATAGTGAATGGACTCAAAGGCTATGGAGAAGTCATTCTGAAAGAAAAGCTTGTCCGAAAGCTTATCTACTCCCTTCCCGAGTCATGGGACTAAAAAAAGACCGACATTATTGAGGCCAAAAATCTTAAAACCTTGAAGCTTGATGAATTCATGGGGTCTCTTCTCACTCATCAAATAATGAAGAAGGACAATGAAGAGGAGAAGAAGAAGAAGAAGGAAGAGATAAGAAAGATGAGGAATAAGGAAATCATGAAGCAAGGCATCAATTTGAATGTCGTAGCCCTCAAATCCTCACAATGCCATCACGACGATTCAAGTGAGGAGGAAGAAGAAGATGAAGAGATGACCTATCTTTCATGAAATTTGCCCGATTCATGAAGACCGAAATAACCAAATCTAACCTTGAATCGAAGAAGAAGAAGAAGAAGATAAAGGATCCCCAAGAGAACCATAAAGGATTCAACAAAAATGGGTCATCTTCAAAGAAGGCATATGTGGCTAAATGGAGTGATGAAGACTCTGCCAATGAAGATGAAGTAGCCCACCTATGCTTCATGGCCTTCAATGAAGGGGAGGTAGCTTCTAACTCATCTTGTTCAAATTCTTATACTTTTGATGAGCTACAAGAAGCATATGACCAATTGTTTTTTGAGTTTAAAGCTTCTTTTTCGAAAAACAAGAAATTGATTTCAAAGTTAAAAATCGAAAATGATTTGCTTTCTAAAACCAATTTGGAGTTTGAAACAAAAATGAAGGATTTTGAGCAAAAAGTTTCAAATTTGCAAAATTTGCTTCAAACAATAGAAAAAGATCATCAAAAGGAAATTGATGATCTTAATAAAGAAAAAGATTTGATTTCCAACGAACTTCAATAGAAAAACAATTTGGGAAAATCAAATTTTTATGTTAGACAATCTAGTGCCCCTAGATTTTTAAACGGTAAATGTTTTAGAAGTATTTGGGTCCCAAAAGGACTAAGTACTTCAACTAAAAAAGATGGAATTGAAAAATGGATTCCAAATGGGACAAAATTATGTTCTACTAACGTTTATGGATCCAAAGCAATTTGGATACCAAAAATTACATGATTGTCTTGTTTAGGTGTGATGGAGAGTGATCAACAAGTCCAAATTTGAGAGGGAGCTCCATACACACAAAGAAATCACTTGAAGAAGGAAGACTTCACATCCTCCCTTGAGTTCAAGTGTGGCAAAATTAGTTAAATTTCTTTTTATTTTTTGATTTATTTCTTTTTATTCAACTAATTTATCATAATTGTTGGACTAACACTTATTGATGCTTGAGTAAGGGGGAGCCAATTTTAAAACCAAAATTCTTATTTTTTTTTTCAAAATTTTTAAACCTCCTTTGGTATCTTCAACTTAAAGTCACACAACTTCTTTTTGATATAACAAAAAGGGGAGAAAATTGTTTGAAAATTTAATTTTTCAAGTGAATAAGGGAGAGCTTTAACTATATTTCAATTTTAAAATCTCTTATTCAAGTTTTTAAATACTAAGGGGGGAGAATCACAAATAACTTTTCAAGTTGTTTTTATTATATCAAAAAGGGGGAGATTGTTGAGATATGTGTTTCGATATAATAATTGAAAAATAGTTTTAGACTAAATTGAAAAGATTTCAAAAATGATTTCAAATCCAAACAACTTGAAATAATGTTTAATGCTTTTTAAGAGGTTTTGGGATGATTTAAAACGTCTTTAAAGTAGCTAAACCTGAGTTTTTCAAGTATCCGCACCGATACGGTATACCCCGTATCGATACGCATCAGGGGTTTCAACTATAGTTTGTGAAATTGTCAAAGCTCGTACTGCTGCCCATATTGATACGGAGAGGGGTCATTTCGATACACCCTTTTGGCGTTTCGATACGCCTACATGACATATATTCCAACGACCAAACCCCCCCAACGGTCATATTTCCAACGGTCTTTTAAATTGCAGGTCATACCGATACGCCTATACACGTATTGATACGCATTAGCTGACCAGAGCTCAACGGCTAGTTCTAAAGAAGGCTGTACCGGTACGGTTACCCGCGTACCGATTCAGACAGCCCCAGAACTGCAATTAATATGGAAAATAAATACCCTAACGGCTCCAATTCAATCCCAACGTTCACCAACGGCTATGAACTCAATTGGGAGTATAAAAGGGACATCCAAGCATCTATGGATGACTAATGCTTCAATTGTCAACAACATTATGATCAAAGATTTGTCTTAGAGCGTAATTGTATATTTCTTGTATAGACAACACTTGTGAGCTTTAATTGTAATATTTTGCTCAAGTGTTTTAGGTTTTGGGTGAGTGCTTAGTGTGCAAACATCTACCTATTAAGAGGAATTTCAGTTTGCTAGGATTCTCTTTGTTAGAGAGTGTTCCCAAGACTCGGTTTGTGAGTTCTTAGATGCTAGATCACGGGTTGTGATTCTAAGATTGTAACGGTTGCCTCCTTAGCCTAGAAAAGGGGAAAAATTCTTAGTGAATTGTTGAAATCCTAAGGTGGGAAGCCTAGGTAGTGGACGTAGACTCCATTGGGGGAGTTGAACCACTCTAAATCCTTGTGTCTTTTTGTTTATCTTTTGCTTCCACCATTTCCACCCAAAAATCAACCTTCTCCACTACTTGGCTATTTAATCGGTTGCGTACATCGAGCTCAACACATATACTAATAATTTGAGAATTTTTAGAATGTTCATAAGTTTGGAACCAATTTAAAATGGAAGTTATAGTTTGAAGATGAAATTGGAATGAAAGGGAGTTGTAGTTGTAAGTTTTGGGACCAATTTAGAATGAGAATAATAGTTTAGGGACACATGCTGCAATTAAAATTGAGTTAAAAGAATTGTTTCTCAATTCAGTTTTGTAATATATGATTTGAATTAGTAATAGTTTGAATATAAATTTTGAGATTAATAAAGATCAAAATAAAATGTAATAAAATTTAAACTAATTGACAAATTCTCAAATTCAAAACTATCTTGGACTAAAATAAAATTAACTTTTACTATGTTGAAAACATGTCCACTAAAAAAAATGCGCTAGGAATCAGAAGAACAAACCATGACTTCCTCTCTTCGCCCCCCTCTTTCTCTTCCCGTTATTTACACTTTATATTCAAATGAATCTTAAACTTTCATGTGTCATTGAAAGAACATGTGGGATTGCATATGTCATTCTCTCTGTTGTCGCAGATTTTAATATCTACGTGGGGGTAAAAGTGAAAAGCATCGACACCTAATACCTTGAATGGTAGCTTTCGTTTGTTAAATGTTGTTTTATGAATGATCATCATCGGTTAAATGTAATTAGACATGGAAAGAACACGAGCAGCTTGGAAATAGGCGAATCCGACAAAGCTTAATTAAACTTGTTGGTAAAATTTGAATCAAAGTCTTGACCTTAGCTCAGCTGGTAGAGCAGGGGATTGGTTGTTACTTGCAAAGCAATCCTCAGGTTGCTGGTTTGAATCCGGTAGGTCAGGTAACTTATTTATTTTTTAGATTTACCGATAAGGTCCTATGCTATTGAAAGAAAGTCATAATGATTTTTTATGTCTCCTTTTCTTTACGTTGGTTTTGTAATTGATGCATCACTTGAATTTAAGTAATTTGCTTTGGTTTTAAAATTTTATTTTTCTCACTATCTTCATAAATCAAAACCTCTCTCTATGAAAACTTCTTTAACCCAAACTGTTCCCACCCGGTGAAGATTACCCTACTGTTTATTATCTTTTATAATTGGGTTTTGTAGGTTAAGTTGGAAATAAGACGGAGATGAAATGAAGGCTGTGGATTTGCTCATTGGAAAAGGCTCGGATCCTCCTCATCTAAGGGTCTCAAGTTGCGTCACGAATCACGTGGCTACATTAGAGGCCTACCATTCATCTTTGATACTGGATGACGTGCTTGCTTCAACTATGGCTACCATCGCTCGTGCTCCACCCAAAGACTCCAGAGCTGTGAAGTGAGAAGGAGTCGTCGTTCGTATTCAGACTGCATTCCGAGCCTTGTTGGTATAACCCTGTTACTCTCTTAACCTCCAAAATCTAAAACTAGAAGCTTCATTGGCTTCGAATTATCATTTTATTTGATTGAGCATTAACTCAGCTAGCACGGTTGGGTTCGAGTATAGAATCAATCGATTCATGATAAAATCCCTCTACCTGCATTTTTTGAACTTTTTTGGTCGATGTGATAGAGGGATCAAATGGTATAGTTCTTTTGTTGGTAGCTTGGAGGATTAGAAACATGACTATTGCTTTCTAATTGGTTGTTTTTGCATTAATTGCTACTTCGTCAATCTTACTGATTAGTGCATCCGTTGTATTTGCTTTTCCTTATGGTTGGTTGAGTAACAAAAATATTGTATTTTCTGGTCCATAAAGATGTATTGGATTAGTTTTTCTAGTGGGTATCCTTAATTCTCTTATTTCTTGAATCTATCCATTCTGCATCAAAAAATGACCTCTCCCACGAATTTTTCAGATATTGAGACACATTTAAATTCAAATTCAATAATAATATAGAAGTAGAAGTTACAAAAATGAAAATAAAAAACAACAAATTAGAGGGGGTCCGTCAAACTTCTGTAATCTGTAATTTAAATGAAATAAATAGAATTTGAATGATGAATGAAAAGAAAATAATAAAATAGAAATAAAAAATAAAATTCTAAATTATTAAATTATTTTAAATTATTATTTATTATATTTAATATTCAACTTAAATTAAATTTAAATAATAATATATAAATAATAAAATATATAAATAAGATATAATATAAGATAAGAATAATATAGAAATATGCATTTATAAATCGAAATATATTAATATAATTTTATATTTATATTAATATAAATATTATTAATTACTTAAAATTAATAATAATAGCAAATAATATTAATTAATATTAATTGATAATAACTTGTAATTTGATTAATTGATAAGCATTTGAATTGTTATATAATTTAGATTATTAATTGGTTTAGTAGTGAAATTTGATCAAATCGCCCTGAATTGACGAAAGTATCTGTCCTAGTTCTGACCAAATATTCTTTCGTATCAAGAACGAAAATGCGGATATAGTCGACTGGTAAAATTTCTCTTTGTCAAGGAGAAGACACGGGTTCGATTCCCGCTATCCGCTAGGGCATTAATATAAGAGGATAAAGGATTCGTTATAGTTGACTGTAATATAATACACCACCTCTAAAAGAAAAAATGACTAGTTAATTAGTTAATAATGTCAAGTCTAATTTTTTTGTCAAAAAAATGTTGCGGGAACGGAATTTGAACCCATGACCTCAAGGTTATGAGCCTTGCGAGCTACCAAACTGCTCTATCCCGTGATGAAAAGAAACCAAACTAATGGACAAACAAAGATTGAATGCGCCCCTCTTCCATATATGTACAAATAGAATAGCCTATTTATACAGAATGGTAAAGGGGCCTCTATGATCGATGATCATAGAAATAAATAAAAAAATGAAGAAATATTTTAATCCTTACCAACTTGATCTTGTTGCCCCCGGCAACAAACTTTCCTTTTCAAGAGTGCGAGAAGTTGTGTAGTTTAGACATCGTATCAAAAAATTACCATTTTTTTCTCCGATTCATCCATGTATGTGGTATTGCATTTTCTTTAATGGAGAATGGTTCCTAAAAGAATGAATTTTGGCAAATTGAGTTGTGCTTTAGACATCTTTTCATCTCATAGTAACCAGTACTCCAACATTCAATTAGTTAACATGATGAAATGTTATCGCAAGAAGAGCTCTAAGGGCCTTGAATACAAAGTTAGGATGTATGCAAGCTCTTGTTCGAGTCCAAGCTTGAGTGAGAGCACAATGTGAGATACTGTACGAAGGAAAAACTATGCCGAATGAATGCAACAACGAAACTGATTCAAAATCACTTCAGACCAAAGTTTTTGAATACAAAGTTTGTATTCATTTTATATACTTAAATATACGTGTTAAATATTTGTGTATAAATCGAAAGAAATTATGTTTGAAGTTATTTTGAGCATCTATAAACACAACATTTACAAACCCATTCAAAACTATTTCTTTCTTTCTATACAAATTATGTCAGTGAGACGAGTTTTGCGGGGATTCGATTCACTTCGCATTTAATTGGGTATGAATGATTATAAATTTTGCGGGTCGTGAGGCAGGGATGAAGATAAAAATTAGATTCGTCGTGGGTGGTGGGAAAGGCGTGAATATGTCTTTGTACCCGTCTCATCCTCACCGCCCCAACAGATCTTATAACATGTTAATATACATATTATTTAAAATATAATATCAGTTTGGATCATAGTCAAATTTAAGGTAATTCATATTCACTTGTCTTGGGATATTATTGAAAAGTTCAATATATATAATTGAGATTTATATTGATCAGATCAAATATATAAATATTTTTTAAATATCAGTTTGAATCAGATCTAAATTTAAGATAGTTTATATTGACTTATCTTAGAATATTAATGAAAATTTATATACATATATAGGGGTGTTTGGCAAATGACTGATAGCTGACTGCAGTAGCTGGTTAGACTAGCTGATTTTATTAGCTGATTTGATTAACGGTCTATATAAAAGTGTTTGGTAAAATTTAGCTGATATGAGTAAAATGACAAATAAGGGTATGATACATTTAGTTGTTAAGTACATATATATTTTATAATACTTTAGTTTTTATTGGGGTGAAATTATTCAGATAAAATATTTTTGACAAAAAATTAAAAAATTCCTTAAGAAAATTAGTATTTACAAATATTAACATGTGGAGATTGATACATACTATTAACCTTATATAAAATACCAACACTACATTTTTTCCTTCATTTTCACGTCTTGTCATATTTTCTTAACTAAAATATACCTGAGAATCTACAACTAAAAAATAGAATTATAAAATAAATTTCAGTGATTCATAATTAGACATTTCATAAGAATCATTTTACACAAGTTCATTGAAAATAAATTAAGATTACATAAATACCAAGAAAGAGATACATATCGAAACAAGTACAAACAAATAGGAGTATTTAAGGAACACAGTGTGGTCGTCTAGGTGCCATCAAACTAGTAGTGATGTCATTACACACTTTTGTCATTTCATTAATACTCATACGCTTAACTTCTTGAGTAGACTTGGTATTCGAAAATAGTTCCGGAGGAATAAATTCAAATTTGAATTTATGACCCAAAAAGTTGGGTCAAGAACTTTATTTAATCTGATGTAGTTATGTAAAATAAATGTAGCACAAATTATTTATATAAGCATTTTTTCTAAAATCTTCCAACGCGCTTGTAGAATGTTAAATGACCTTTCAATACAACTTATTAAGGATGAATGAGCTTAATTAAAAATTTCATGTGCTCCTCTTGAATTTGCACCACAAAACTTTAATTGATGATATCTTATCTTGTGATACTTTGCTTAATAATATTTTTCAAAATGAAAATGATTGTGCACAAAAAAAAAATAGATGATTAGGCGGTTGAGGGTTTCTTCCTCAGAGCTGCGATTTGTGCTGGTTTTTGCTTGAATCTTTTGATTTTGTACTGGGTTTTCTTGTTCTGGGTTTACATTTCTACAATTTGGCGTTTTGCTTTTCTATTCTGTCTTCTATGTCTCGTGCGCCAATCAATTGGAAGAAGGTTTTTATGGGTATCGAGGATCACTCGTTACGGTTCTTTTCTCCAAGAGATCGTGAGGGTTCTCTACTCATCCAGCCTCCCAAGAAGGTATTTTAAGATGGCGATTCAGATTGGAAGCTAGCACTTGTTGGGCAATTTATTGGCTCTGCTCCGAACTTTGGTGTGATGCAGAAGGTTGTGGATCTGCTCTGGGGGAAAGTATTGAAGGTTAAGGTAAGTTTAGCTGGACCTAAGCTTTACATTTTTGTCTTCTCGAGTGTTGATGCCAAGGACTGGGTGCTTGAAAATGGTCTCTGGCATATTCAGAATAAGCCCCTGATTTTGCGTAAATGGGAACCTAATATGTGTAAATTGGATTTTGATCTTGTGTGTATGCCTGTGTGGGTGCAACTTTATAATGTACCTCTTGAATTGTTTAACAAAATTGGGTTGAGTTACATAGCCAGTGCTGTGGGGAATCCTTTATATATGGATTCAATAACAGCTAATCGAGAGAGGTTGGAGTATGCGGAGGTATGTGTGGAAATTGGAGCCTGCTCAATGATTCCCTCAATTCATTGATGTTCTTTTGAGAGATGGCATGATTCATCCAGTTTGAGTTGTTGTGCCTTTGTTGCTTCCTAGCTGTCCAAAATGCAAGGTGTTTGGGCATGCTGAGAAGGCCTGTTCGGTGAAGGATGTTAGGACTACTCAAGTTTGGAGGCAAAAGGATTCTGCAGGTGTTAATGAGGGACATACTGTTACTAGTGAGCTTGGTGAATCTTGGGCTCAATGTGCTTCTAGACCTGAGGTTCAGGTTGCTGCTACTGGTGTTGAAGATGTTCTATAAATGCTAATGTGGATTAGATCATTCAAGTTGCGGTTGTCTCACCTCCTAGGAATGATCCTGTTTCAAATTTGAAGGCTATTAGTTGGACCCTGCTGCTGAAGTGAAGCCTTCTGCTGAGGGTGCTACTGTTGCGCTGGCTACTGGTCAAGATATTCAGGCTGTGACTGTTCTGTCTCAGGTGGCAAATTCTGGGCAGCTTGTTAGTGAGGGTGTAAATTCTGAAACTGGGGATGATGCTGATTTTTCCACTTTGCAAGCTTCAGCTCTAGAAAAAGAAGGGACGAGAGAGACCTGCAAAAGAGAAGAAAGAACCCTCTTAGGTGGTGTTGGTCCAGGACTTGAAGAATAAGAAAGTGGGTGCTATGGACAAAGTTAAATTGGCCACTGTAAATCCTGTTGTCGTTGTTGGTGGATTGCCTCTTCTTGCTCAATGATTATATGTTTTAAAATGTTAGTGGGGTGAATAATTCCTTTTAAAAGAAGGAAGATTATGCATAGATTGAATACTTTGCAGGTGGATATTATGTGTTTGCTAGAAACTAGAGTTAAAGAGGATAGTTCTAAGTTCATTCTTGATCAATTAGATGGATGAGAATACTGAACAAACTATAGTCAAGCAATTAATGGTAGAATTTGGATGCTTTGGAGAAGTGGTCTACAAGTTTCAAACTGTGTTGTTACTGATCAGAGTATCACTGCTACTGGTGTTTTTGGATGAGTTTCTTTTAATATCACAACAATATATGGCAACAATAATGGGGTTCAGAGAAGGCTTCTCTTGAAGCATTTGAAAGGGATTGTTGACCAGTATGTGACCTGGATCCTTGGGGTGATTTCAACATTCATTTGCAAGCCTCAAAGTGTTTAGTGGTTGATGCAACTGCTCATACTTCTGATATGAGAGATTTTCTAGATTGTTTGGAAGAGCTGAAGTTGCTTGATCATGCTTATATGGGGTCTCTGTTTAACTGGTCAAACAATCAACATAAGAGCTTTATTGCCAAGAAGTTAGATAGGGTTTTAGTTAATTCTGCATGGGTTAACACTTTCCCTAAGTCTTTTGTTGAATTTCAGGCTCCTGGTGTATCAGACCATAGTCCTGGAATGGTTTGGTTAAATAAGGAAATACCTGAAAATAGGTCTAAGCCTTTTTAAGTTTTTTAACTTTTGGGCCCTTCACCCTAATTTCTTGAAGCTGGTGAGAGATTCTTGGCATTAGCCTATGCATGGTAATCCTATGCAGGTTCTGTTCAGAAAGCTTAAACGCTTGAAGTATGTTTTGAAGCAGTTGAATAGAGAGTATTTTGGGGATATTTCTGGTCAGGTTAGAAGTAAGAGGATGCTACTTGAGCAGCAGCTGCTTGTTAACCTTTCTCTTAGAGTTGTGGATATTGCTAAAGAGCATTCATTACAAGATGAGCTTTAAGAGTTAGAGGAAGACAGGAGTTTGTTTTTTAAGTAGAACATTATATGTATGCTTGAGAATGGGCAGGGGGTGAGGCTTGAGACATTTAATGATATGCCTGCAGAAGCAGTGGGGTTTTTTTTACTCGGTTGCTGGTACATCTGATCTCAATGTTCTGCCCTGTTATGTGTCATGGGGCCATTACCCTCTTCCCAAAAGACATGTCTGATAGGATGTGCAGCGCCACCGTATTTATATCCCAAGACCTCCCTTTTCCTTTTCGATGTGGGATTAATGACCCCGCCTCTTCTCAGGCGTAACATTCTCCCCCACTCAACCTCGTGACGCCCTCGTCACGAGCTTCCGCTCTCGTGATGGGTCACTTTGTCACAGTTGTCCACCCTGCCTACCCCACTCATGGGCGCTCGACGTGAAATCGGGCAGTCAAAGGGTCGCTCTGATACCACTTGTCACGGGGTCATTACCCTCTTCCCAAAAGACATGTCTGATAGGATGTGCAGCGCCACCGTATTTATATCTCAAGACCTCCCTTTTCCTTTCCGATGTGGGATTAATGACCCCGTCTCTTCTCAGGCGTAACATATGTGGAAACTTTGTAGGGGTTGTTGCAGGTTTCTCTGTCTGATGCAACAAGGGAGGACCTTGTTAGGAGAATGACTGCTGAAGAGATTAAGAGTGCATTGTTCTCCCAGGAGAATGATAAATCCCCTAGGCTTGATGGCTACACTCATTTCTTTTTCAAGAAAACTTGGCAAATTTTGGGGACTGATGTTGCGGCTGTAGTTGGTTATTTTTTTATTACATCTTGGTTATTTTCTGCATTTAATGCTACATCTGTAACACTGGTTCCTAAGGTACCAAATCCCAGCGATATGAAGGACTTCAGGCCCTTCTCTTGTTGCTCTATGATATACAAGGCAATAACCAAGATACTAGTGGGTAGATTGGTTCCTTATCTTTCAGGTCTGGTGTCACCTAACCAAACTATTTTTATCTCAGGGCGTAGCATTGCAGATAACACTTTGTTGGCACAGGAGTTAGTGACAGGGTATGCTCGAAAGACCCTTTAACCTAGGTGTGCTCTTAAGGTGGACCTCTAAAAAGCGTTTGATAGTGTATCCTGGGACTTTTTCCTTGTCTTATTGGAGGCTCTAGGCTTGCCTTTTTAGTTTAGAGAATGGATCAGAATCTACTTGACCACTGCTCGATTTTTTATATCTTTAAATGAAGTCTTATGGGGTATTTTCAAGAGAATAAGGATTCGTTAGGGTGATCCCATTTCCCCTTATCTTTTTGTACTTGTAATGAATGTGCTATCGAGATTGTTAGACATGGCTAACCAGAACGAAATTTTTCAATATCATCCCAAATTTCAGATGTAACATCCTAAAAATCGTTCTAGTCGGATTTGGGTTCCAGTGATAGAAAACCTTACACTGAAAGGACTAAACATTATACTGGTATAGACCATAATGTCAATTTTATGGATAATGGACTTTAATTAAGTCCAATTCCTGGTTAAAGGCCTTATTGGAATGTTAAATACCGAGTTTGAGCTAGGCATATCAATACAGTAGGACCTGTATCGGTACGGTTCAACAACCTTCTAACTTACCTAATTGGGCTTAGCCGTATCGATATGGCTATGAGGTGTATCGGTACGGGTAGTTATCAACAACCTTCTAACTAACTTACCTAGTAAATGAATTCACATTGACATGAAACTTGACATGCTAGTAGACTAAATGGTTATAAACTTTCTAGTAAAGTTTCATTGTATTTGGACATCGTTTGATAGGTCAAATCGAATAAAAATCAGACAAAATATGTCATTACAGTCCAGGGCGTATCGATACAGGTGGTGGTGTATCGATACGACTTTGCATATTTGGTCAGGTCAACGTTGGTCAAAAAGGGGCGTATCGAAACTACTCAGACGTATCGATACAGACTTTGGTCACTGGAATTTTGTTATAAAAATGGTATCGATACGGGTTCAAGGCGTATCGATACGAAGTCAACCTGTATCGATACGGTCTCAAGTGTATCAATACGAGCTTGTTCCCTTTTAATCTGGAATCTTTGAATTAAGCATGGCGTATCAATACAATCTCTAGGGTATTGGTACGGTGGCAGGTAAATTAGTTATAAGTGATAAAGAACAGCTTTTAAAGTTTTGCAATATAGTCACTGAAATCATATAAGTCTAATTGATAGGGCTAATGAACCTAATTAGCACGGAATTTTACAGGCTCACTATTATTGTATTGAATTTCATTTTGCTATTGTTAATTACAGAAAAGGACCCCTAAATTATCATATTTATAGTTTAGTCCCTAAAACTTATAAAAGTTATAAAGCAGTCCTAATTGAAGGATTATTGTTCCATACATGATAAATTGAACTAATGTCCATAATTGGTAATGCTTAAAGAGTATAATATCGATTGAATGTTAGTCACTGATTGAAATTTTATAGCACCGATCACCATATCGTTTAACGGTAGCACACTCCGACCCGGTTCTCAACTAGACCGGGAAGGGGGTGTTACATCAGAAGCTTGGGTTGACTCATCTAAGAATTATAGATGATTTACTTATTTTCTGCAAAGGGTATTTGGATTCTTTGTTGGGGATTAAGTGTGTATTGGAAAGGTTCTATGATATGCCAGGGCTACAGCTTAATGCTTCAAAGAGTAAGTTGTTTGCCTCAAGAATCTCTTGGAGTGTAGTTGAAGCCATTAAGGAGGAAACTTGGTTTGGTTTGGGGACATTACTTGTTCGTTACTTAGGTGTCCCATTAGTTACAAGGAAGCTTACTGAGAGTGATTGACAGACCTTATTTGATGAAGTTAGAGGTAAGCTAAGGCAATGGTCTACTCGATGCCTTAGTTTTGTAGGCAAGTTGCAACTAATCAAATCTATTTTAATGGGGATCACAAACTATTGGTGTAGGCAACTTGTTCTTCCAAGTGGTGTTCTGAGGAAGGTTGAGTATATTTGTGCTCGGTTATTTTGAGAGGGGGATGATATTCTTGCCGAGGGAGTAAAGGTTCAGTGGCAACAACTTTGTTGTTTGAATGTTGAGGGAGGACTTGGTTTAAAGGAACTTGTTGTTTGGAGCAAGGCTTGCTCTTTTTACCTTATTTGAAATATCTTGGCTGACAATGGCTCGTTGTAGGTTGCGTGGATAAATGCTTATGCTCTCAAGGGCCATGGTTTCTGGGAAGCAACACCTCAGGCTTCGATGAGCTGGACCTTGAAGAGACTTCTCAAGCTACAAAGTGAGGCAAAACCTTATTTTGCAACTGTGACTACGCTTGAGCATCTGAGTGCAGGGGTTATTTGGAAGGCGTTTCGAGTAAAAAAGGCTAAGGTCCCATGGCAGCACCTCGTGTGGTTTCCCCCAGCATGTGCCTAAGCATGCTATTATCTCATAGCTTAAGATCTTCGGTCGGATCTCGACTAAAGATATGTTTTTAAAGTGGGGTGTGGTTACTTTAGTTGCTTGTATTTTGTGTGAGGATGAGGGAGAGTCTCATGTACACCTCTTCTTGGACTGTCAGTTTGCTTCTCGGTTGTAGAAGGAGATTTTTCTGTTGAATGGTAGTGCTCACAGTGTAACTGGCTGGGAAAGAGAAGTGGCTTGGGCTTCTCGAGTGAAAGGTAAGACCTCGTATTCTTTTTGTGTTGCGCATTGCATGGATTGTTGTTGTTTATGATCTTTCGGAAGAAAGTAATCGTAGGCAATTTAGGGGTGAGACCCGTAGCTTGGAGGACATTTTAACTGTAATTAAAGAGGTTGTAAGGGTTAAGATAGGCCAAAGGTGTACAGATAGATCTTTTTTTACTCATGATCCTCTTTGTATAGCTTGGGGGTTTGTATAGGTTCTCGGATTCGATCATTGTAGCAAATTTTCTTGCTTTTGGGTAATGACTGATAAACAATTTATCCAAAAAAAAAATAGATGATTAACTAAAATGAAGGCATTTTCCTGGATGAGGTTTTGGAAAATACAAGAATCGTGAGTTGATCTTTCCCAACCACTTGGCACATATGTGAAAAGCAAATCAAAATCGTATGATGCTAATACATTAATGGTGGGTGTCCCTGACCTTCCTCTATAACGTAATTGATCTTCCTCACAAAGAATAACATCTATATGAGTACTATCAATTGCTCCAATACAATCCTAAAATGAAACAATTGATTATGATATGTATATTGATGAGATGTAAATTATTATTATAGAATAACATATATAAAATAACAACATCGAATAAAAATTACCTCAAAATGTGGCATATATTTGTTGTTATTAGCAATTTATGAAGAAATTTCCTTGAATTCAGGATCTCTTGGTCTTATTATGTCCCTTGACAAGCCATCCATGACATCTAAAACCTCTTTAAATATTCTACTTACAGTTTCACCGGAATGTTGGAATCGCTCTTGGACATCCCGATTTGAGGCTCCTTTACTTAGAGTAAATACAAATAAACCCACTTTTTACAAAGTAGATATTTTATCTGAACGAAGCAACCCATACTTACATTCTAAATCCATACATAGCTGGCGAAACGTGCGTTGTGTGATTCTAAACATGTTAAAACAACGTTTTTCATTCCATTCAACAATTCTTGCATCTATTTTTCTCATGTTTGAAAAGAATTCATGCATGGTTCCTTGAGTATGTATTTTACATAGTAAAGAGATATATATCCAAATGCACAAGCTACCAAGTCCAAGAATTCACTATTTATGTGCCTTTTACATATTCTATTGCAGATAACGTGCAGATCCATGCCTACAAGACACAAATATTTGTATATATAGATAAATTATACTTCCTTCAAGTTGCAACTCACGTCAAACAATTAAAAGAACAAGCTTTGCTTTGGAAGTCAAAATAATAATTAAAAGTAACAATTTAACATTATATAAGCCACTTTCACGTTACAAATAAGTTCCGATACAAAAGGTATATGTGGCATAAACTTGCATTAAAGCTATGTGGTGTTCATTAAAGCTATTGTAATAAGCCACTTTCACATCACAAATAAGTTCTAGTACCAAAAGCTAGCAAAAATAGAGAGTACACTGTACCCCATATTTCACCAAATACTAACAAAAAGTATTTACAAGTGGATAATAAAACTAACTTCAACTTGCATTAAAGTTGCTATGGTGTTCTTTTTTCCCTTTCAAACAAGTACTTAATCCAATTAAGTCTAGCATCGTCATCTGGCAAACCACTACAAATAGTCTTTTTTCAAGGATCCTCAATCAAGGTGCAAAGAAAAATAAAATTCTGAAGTACTAGGTATTAAACCAGGCAAAGATACTAACTTCGCTAAAGAATCAACAAGTATAGTAGAGGATTCAACATTTGAATGGGAAAATTCAACGAGTGAGCGTGCTTCAACATTCATTAACTCCATATCTTTAATGCCCCTCTCAATAACAACTTGAATCATAGCATTGAGTTTCTCCAGTAATATGTTGATCCTCCAATTCTCCTAGACAGATCAACCTTAGAAATCTTGTTACTCCCAGAAGTATCATTCTCATAGGCTCGTTTGCTTCATCTTCTTCCAACTTCTTGTTCATTAAAATTAGGAGAATGGGAAGGAATTGAGCTAGAATCATTCCAAACTTCTTGCCATTCCATATTTGCTTGAGTATGGTTTGCGACATTACTCTCACTCCACAAATCATCATAATCAGAAACAACACTGCCAATGTTCTAATTTGGGGGATAATGGGGCATATATTGTTTCTTTTTCATGCTCAGTAAGAGTAAACTTAAGAACCCCTTGTGCAACTAAAACCCCAAACAATTGTTCCATATTATATTCCAATTCGGGTTCAATCCCTTCATCCTAAAATGCTTTAAAATGTGTGTTTTCCTATAAAGTAAGATAAATAAAATCAATTCTAAAATTTTAAACCAACATAGTTTGTGTAATTTTTGACAATAAAGTAATAAATCAAGTGTAGACAAATATATTAACCTCAATTTTTTTGTCCACCACTCATCACTAGCGCTTATTGTTCCTTTTCATGATCCCAACCTAATCCCGTTTCTTTTCCTTTCAAGTCTTTCCAAAGACTTCATCTATTCTTTAGCCAATCCCACTTGTTCTTAAGCTTAGTCTTATCATATGCTAAGCTCGTCTTTTTTTTTTGAAATTGCAATTCTATCATCTTCCATGACACTCTCTGTGAGATCGCCACACCACTTTTTTCCCTTACTTCTTTTAGTATATTGGATACACAAATCACAAAATTTGTGTACATTTTTCTTTCGACCAACTGGCAAACTTACATTTTTTTCCCCGCTTTCACTTTGTTCATTGTTCTTTGTCTTCCTTGGTGCCATCTAAGTGGTATACAACCTAATTAAATTCACTTATTTTACTTATATACTTCTTAAAAATTTTGAAGCAAAAACACTAACATGTCCAATAACCAATGTGATTGGATAACATTCCAATCCAATATTACTTATAATAATACATATCAAGCATCAAATAATGTAATCTCGTTAGTTCTACATGAGACAAGAGGATGTAATTTGGTGTACATATTAGAGACAACTGACAATACAATATTGTGATACATATAGCATAAAAAATAAGCATTTGAACAAGTAGGTAAAAAATGCTATAGAGATTGAAAACTAACCTCAAATTTTAAACTATAATCTCAACTTGGAAGGCTTCTCCTCTTTTATCATGCAAAGATTTCCTATACAAAATTACATCACCAAATAAAAAATTAATTAATGATAGGAGGTAGAGATGGGTGCCAAATAATCGTAATTGATGAGGGGAATAAGGACTGGTTTATAGGAGAAATAACAGGCGAGTCTAATGTGCGGCATGTCTAGGGCGCGGCTAAATCAAATTGAAGATGTTAGACTTCTTGATAACATTTTCAGTTGGTTTTTCATTTTTTTCTGCAAGTATCGAAGCTTATTTTGTAAGTTTCAAAACTTATCCTCAAACTGAAAATGTTAGACTTCTAGATAACATTTTCGGTTGCTTTTTTGAGTTTTTTTCTATAAGTATCGAAACTTATTTTGTAAGTTTCGAAACTTTTTCTCAAAATGAAAATGTTAGACTTCTTGATAATATTTTCGGTTGCTTTTTTGAAGTTTTCCCTACAAGTATCAATACTTATTTTGTAAGTATCGATACTTTGTCCCAAACTGAAAATTTATCAAAAATGCTAAGTATCAATACTTACAAAATAAGTACCGGTACTTGCAAAAAAATTCAAAAAACCAACTGAAAATGTTATCAAGAAGTCTAACATTTTCAGTTCGAGAATAAGTTTTGAAACTTGCAGTTCAATTTAACAAGAAAAAAGTCGAACTAAAGGGAGAAAATTATTTAACTGTAGGAAAAAATCACTTACAAAGACAAAAAAGTTACATTTATAGAGACCAAAAGTTCAAATTACATGGAAAAAATTGATGAAATACTCACAAAGAAATGAAGGAAAAAGAAGCGATTCATATTTGTTTTTTAGCAGATCGATTTTTGTGTGTAAATTACTTTAGTGAATTGATTTTTGGGGTAAAATTCTACAAAAAAAAAAACAAGTACAACTCATTAAAAGCATGGAAGAAAAGAACTAACTTTATTGAGTGAAAATATCTTACGAAAGAATCTCCATAGTTTGGTTGCTTGCTGTTGTAGTTTGACGATGGAGAATACTGTGATAAGAGATTCATGGATTAGAATGGGGCTATTTTATTAGATTAAGTTTTATGGAAAAGATGTAATTATGGAAATAACATGGTCAAGTACGTCATTTAACATTTTATTTTGCAATCAGCTCTTCCAATCCTCTGGATTTTTCAGCGTTTTTTTTTATTTTAGCTTATCCGGAAAACGACGGAGACAACGGCGACACGAGGACCACCGTCGAACTCCTCTCGACGAGCTGAAAATGATGGTGGCAGCGGTGCACTCCACGGCAGCTCCAGTAGCCGTAGATTGGAGTTTAAAGACTCCCCTCCAACCTTTTTCTCTCTTTCCCTCATTTTTCTTTCTCACCTAAAAATATCCCCTTTATTTTTTTTCTCTCCCCCCTAACACATCACCAGCCACCTTTTATTTTTCAAACTCTCACTTTTCTTTTCTTTCCTTCCTAAAATACCCTTACTCATATCATCTATTTTAAAATTTAACACAAAGCCCAGCTATCTAAGATTTGGGCTTCTAAACTCAAGGCCCAATAAATTAGGTTCGAAGCACAATTTGCTAAACCTTTCTTGGTCGATCTCACTACAACTTTTGGTCGACGCTTGCTTGGGAGCCATCTTTTTTTGTTACCCATAATTACTCGCTAGTTGAGATTATCCAAATCGTAAGTGACGGATAAATTACAATTGAGACAAATTTATAGGCATTGTCAGGCATGGCAATAGAATGACATGTGAGATTGCATTTGTTATTCTCACATGTTGTCGTAGATTTTAATATCTTCGTGGGGGTAAAAGTGAAAAGCATTGACACTTAATACCTTGAAGGGTAGTTTTCATTTGTTAAATGTAATTGGACATGAAAAGAAAACTAGTAGGTTGGAAATAGGCGAATCCAAAAAATCTTAATTTAACTTGTTGGTAAACTTCAAAACAAATCCTGGCCTTAGCTAAGCTGGTAGAGCAGGGAAATGGTTGTTACTCACAGAGCGATCCTAATGTTGCTGGTTCGAATTCGGCGGGTTAAGCAAATCTATTTTTTTAGAAACTTATTGTAACTTTGTAAGGGCTACTCGGGGGTTCAAATTTCGAGCCTTGAAGCTCCAGAGCTGTGAAGTGCGAAGGAGTCGTCGCTCATATTCAGACTGCATTTCGAGCCTTGTTAGTATAACCCTGTTACTCTATCAACCTCCAAAATCTAAAAGTAGAAGCTCCATTGGCTTCGATTATCATTTTATTTGATTGAGCATTAATTCGGCTAGCACGGTTGGGTTCGAGTATGCACATTATTTTCCTTTTCAAGAGTGCGGGAAGTTGGGTAGTTTAGATATCGTATCAAAAAATTACCATTCTTTTTTCGATTCAACCATGTATGTGGGTTTGCATTTTCTTTAATGGAGAATGGTTCCTAAAAGAATGAATTTTGGTAAATTGAGTTGTGCTTTAGACATCTTTTCATCTCATGTTAACAAGTACTCCAACATTCAATTAGTTAACATGATGAAATGCAATCGCAAGAAGAGCTCCAAGGGCCTTAAAAGCAGTAGTAAGGATTTAATCAATATTTCGAGCCTGTCAAGTCCAAAACCATGTTATTTGTTTATTGGTTTAACAATTGAACAATATACTTGTTATTTGTTTATTGTTGGTACTATAGGTCGAAGTTTATCAAAGAGAAAACAAATTACAACATATTTGTTACCGAACAAAAAATGACAGATTTCTGGAGAGCAGACACAACTAATGAGCATTTTCCGCAAGATTCCAAAATAGATATTTTTTTATGATTAATTTTTATATGCTAGTGCTCTAGTCTTTCTTTCTTTTGTTTCTACTGAACTTTTGATAAACTCAGTACAATATATATTTCTTATTAAAAAACTCTTAATCCTAAATTAAAAGGAAAAGGTACATATGATAATATCAAGAAAACAAGAAACGACACTGACACCAAGAATGTAAAAGAACAAAACACTATTCGGAGAATAATTAGAACAAACAACCACACCACACTAACGACATCCCGCGTAAAATCAAACGGCAAACACTACGTATCAACGACACCACAATAACAAAATGACAACCTAGGTTGAGGCTAAAATAATATCGAACACATCAAGAATTTGCATAAACGTAACAGAGCAAAGTATAGAAATATTTATAGTTCGTAAGAAATATTTTTTAGGGGACTGTACAATTTATCCAACACCGGTAGAGGTTAAAAGTTTTAAGGGACCCTGCGCAATTTATTAAATTGAGACCCTTAATTTATAGTTCGTAAGAAATATTTTTTTAATAAATTACCTTAATACAAAAAAATAATAATTACTCTCTTGAACAAAAAAATCACATCTAAAACCCTAACATTTTGACTTAATATGTACCGCTCTTTTTGCATGTTTTGAAGCAAAATCATTTACAGCATTTTCAATATCAACTTTTTTAAAAAGAGTACTCTCGATTGCAATCAAAGCAAGTCCAATTATCTTTTTTTGAGGCATAGTTGTCCGTAAGTATGACTTTAGCAACTTCAATTTTGAATGACCTCATTATCTAGAATCAACAATAATTGAAATAGTCAATAAAATTCTATAAGCAACTGTTATATTTGGGAAGCAATTAAAGCATTTCAAAACTCATTGCTCCTTTACGTAAAAATTCTCTAAGTAATTTCAGGTCAATAAATAATGTATTTCCATCAACATCAGATAACTCACATTTCTTAAGAGCATTTTCAAAATTATTAAAATGAGTTTTGAGATTAACATCGTTCAATGAAAATGATTTATTAGAATGAAATAAGAAGTCAAAAATATTCTCATATAAGTGATATTGTACAAATCTATTATACAAAGAAATAATGCCTTGATATTACTGTTCATATTTTGTAATTAATTTGAAGGATGATGTAAATTGTTTATTATTAAATATAAAAATTTATTAAGTATTGAATTTATGTTTGATCCTTATACAGTTGCTCTACTTGCGCATGTCAGAACTCTCAATGAATCTACCAAACAAGCTAGACAAACCTGCAAGCACCTCAGCATCATGCCACAACAAGAACAGCCAAAAAAACACCTGTAATACCCCGAAAAGTACACTACTAAACTCCTATTCTATCATTTAGTGGACCTACAAAAAATCTTACGATTCCAACCATCAAAAAACCACTTCCAAATTAACGAAATTCGACCTACCAAGCTCCATCTGCACCGTGTCTTTAATTACGTCTTTTTTATTACCGTCTTCTTCTTAGTTGCATTACCTAAAACGCCAATATTCCATGGTAAAATTCATCATGTACTATCAAAAACGCTTCTCCCGCTTTTCAATAAACTATGCAATGTCCTTTATCATATTCTCCTCATTACCCACCGTCCCCAGTCCAACTAATTTCTCCAAGTTTAAAGTTTCACGCGCCTCATGTAAAAGAGCACGCTTCCTACTACGGAAATTTGAATTTGTAAGAAAACTATTTACAAAACCAGTGTTGGGCAATAATTTTTTACGCGGTCGACCCCTCTAGTGATAAGAAATTCAACACGATTTCAGGAACCGATCTAACCTTATACTCCACTTCATTATGGATTACAATTTCAGATGTATTGTTCGGTACTGTCTGAACTATAATAACCTCGTAACAATTTTCAAATATCGGATTAGGTGAAGATAAAAATTCTGAACTTGAACCAATCATTAACGCTTCCAAATGAGGCTCAACAGCCAAAGTCCCTTTTGTATGAATCTCTATCAAATCCCTATTAACACACCCCACCATATTTTTCATGCAGGGCACAATCGTAAGCGTCTCATCCCATAAACAATTTGTGAGCCAAATTGATGAAACCTCGTCCCCAAGACTAAAAACATGCATACTAGTATCCAATTTATCCATAAACTCATCCTCCTCATCCTTTGTAACAATAGGCGAACCATTCCCCGAGGCAACATCTGAACATCGTTCTTGCGCCACTACGCATGCCTTATTCTTATAATTTAGAAGCCACGTCCCCATAATCCAGCTCCGAATCACTATCTAAAGCACAATTAGGAAATTTGTTCGGCATAGGCATTAATCGGATTCACACACCCTTACATCAAACGTCTTGTCATCGACACTAAAAGAAACCACCCCATCAATTCTTTGTAAAGATGACGTACTAATAGGTAAAAGAATTCGTTCAAACTCCCTACGTTATGCTGTGTTCTCATCCAAATAAATGAAGGAGCTTCACAATTCAGCTATGTTATGGAAGCTCTCGCGAGACCAAGTATGGAACAGAATACCAAAAACTGATAACCACACTCGTTGATTAATAAAGCCCACCCCATCCGAACATTCCTCCACCTTATCGAACCACATTCACAATGATTTGCGTGATGTTCTAAGAATTTTTGTTCACCTTTCCTGCGAATCAAAAATTAATAACATAGTCAGCGCTGAAACTATCATTTGGTTGAATCCTATTAAACCAGTCGCGGAACCTAGGGATGATCTACATTTTCAATATCGGAGCCACACCAAGAGCAAGCACCTTGGACTTCATCCACCAATATGCCTCGAAGCTTAAGAAATTCCTTAGTAGGAATTCTATTTAGTTTAAGCAACCATAGGAAGGACTTCACTTTTGGGGGTACCTTTAGACTCCAAATGAGATCGAAATTGAAGGAAGGATCAGCCACCACTGCATTAACAAGTAATTCTGAGTCTCATGAATCTAGATTATGCGATTAGGAGTATCATGCTTAAAAGCCATCTGATTTAAAAACAGCTTGATGCTGTCAATAATAATGATTTCATAATCCAGGAGAGGTCTACTAAAGAGAACATCCCAATTAATCTCTTCCCAGCAGCCATCACAAGAGATGTTGAAAATCAAAACACCTTTTGACAAAACCAGTCTGTATAGTCTAGGAAATTTTGCACAGAGTGGAGTACTATCGCACCAAGTATCTTCCCAAAATAGAATGGTTTCTCCATCTCCTAGTTGCCATCTGAAGGATTCTTTATTCATCCAGCAGTCAACTTCACTGGAAGATAGGTTTTTAACAATACCTTTCCAAGTAATCGAGCCATTTCAGCGGACTTCAGAATGAAATCTCCAATTACAGATATCTCTGCCGTATTTGTGTGCGATGATTTTTCTCCATAAGGCATCTTGCTCAATTGTGAAACGCCAACCCCATTTTGCTAAGAGAGCCTTGTTCTTGACTTTCAAATCAATCACACCAGCACCACCCTTCTTCTTGGGGAGGCAGATTTTTCCCCAGTCGACTTTTGCTAATTTTTTGCTTTCACCATAGGAACCCCAAAGGAAATCCCTACGGATTTTGTCAATTTTTCGGAGAACTAATTTAGGAACCTCGAACAGGGACATGTAGTAAAGGGGCAGTGCAGAGAGAACTGAGTTAATAAGCATGATCCTTCCGGCAAATGAAAGAGATCTGCACTTCCAGCTAGATAGTTTGGTTATGAATCTCTCCACAACAAGGTTCCAAGTTAAGATTCTCCTCGAATCGGCTCCTAAAGGGATCCCCAAATAAGTGATAGGGAGCTTGCTTGCCAATGGAGCAGCCACAAGCTTTGGCTAGAACGGTAAGATCCGCTTGCTCAACACCCACCCCAACAAGACAGGATTTTTTTTGTAATTGATGTTGAGCCCTGAGCATGCTTCGAAACAGCAAAGAACTTTTTTGACATTTTTGAAGCGCGATAACTCCGGACGAAGGAAGGGGTTGGTGTCATCGGCGAATTGAAGGTGAGATATGGAGTTAGGAAGCATGTCTTGGATGCCTTCGATTGACCCTTTAGAAATTGCCCTTTCCAGCAAAAGATGAAGGCCTTCTTCGGTGACCACTATGAAGAGGAAAGGCGAGAGGGGATCACCCTACCTCAAGCCTCTCTCCATTAGGAATTCATTGGTTGGAGAGCCATTTAACAACACCGAAACTCTTGCCATAGAAATGCACTCACTGATCCATCCACGCCATTTGATCCCAAAGCCCATCTTTTGTTGAATCATATCGAGAAAATCCCATCCTACGCAATTGAAGGCTTTAGAGAAGCCTAATTTTAGGATAACCCATTCCCTATTCTCGAACCCCTGCTGTAGAGTGTGTAGTAATTCGTTAGCTATCAGAATTCCGTCGAAAATTTGCCGCCCCTTTAGAAAGGCACATTGAGTATTGCTAATTAGGGACTTCTGGACAAAACCTTCAAAATAATCTTACAGAGTGAATTAACAAGACTGATTGAGCCATATTCCGATAAGGATGTGGGGAAGAAAATTTCCACAACTTTTGTGAGGTCTTCTTTGATTAAATCCCATTTCTTTTTGAAGAATTGGATGTTAAATCCAGCTCAGGATAGCATCTTTGATCTCATCCATAGAAAAAGGAGCCTCAAGCATATTTGATTCGCCTTCTGTCAGTTGCTTGAAGTCGAGGTTAAAGATAGCTTGCCATCCCCTAGTTTTACTGCTGAACTGATTCTTAAAATTGTTCAGAACTGACTGTTTGAGCTTCTTCGGACCACCTAAATTTGAGCCGAGAATCAATCTTCTTTTACTGCTCTATGAAAAAATGAAGTGTTGTTGTGTCCACACTTAATCTAGTTGAATCGAGATTTCTGTTTCCAAAGTTGTTCTTGGGCTTTGAAAGTGTCCCACAATCGATGCTTAAATGTCAAAATCTCATTTTGTTCTTTCAGGCTAAGGTTGCAAAAATCACTTTTCACTTCAATTTGGTTTACACGCAGCATCGAAGTCTTGACAAGAATTTTTGTTCCACAATTTCAGAACCTCTTTCACTCGTGATCAACTCCTTTTGAGGACTCAAAAGTAGTCTTAATTGTTTCAGAACACCCTTTCTGCATGAGCCAGGCATTGATGGATTTGAAGGGAATTGGACCCCAATTCAATTTCTCTTGAGAAAAAAGCAGTGGAACGTGGTCTGAGATCGAACGGGACAGACCCTTTAAAGTAGCATCTGAATCTGATGCCAGGACCAACCCGGGTAAATTTCCTACCTGATAAATAGATTAAATTCGCCAATACCTGTTTGAGGACTGATGCAGCCTCTCCTTTCAGACCTATTCCTGACTTGGTTGAAGTCGCCTCACATGAACCAGAGACTTCTGCTACCCCTTTTAAGAGTCTCGATGTCGGCCAAACCACAAGGGGCATAGACATTCACAAATGAGCAGGCTGTATCATTCTTCAGCCATCTCCCTTCAACAAGAAGGACGTTACTGCATATAGTAGAACCTACAATTTGGAACTTGCTCTTGTCCCAAATTGATAAAAGACTCCCAGATGCTTTTGATACCCTAAACTCGAAATCATCGTCATAACAAAGTCTACAAATTTCCTCTTCCGAAAATGAATCCTTTTTTGGATACGCAAGTGCTTGCAAATTGCTGAAATTCTGCTAAAGATGCATATCTTATGGACTGAACAGGATCAGCAGAAACATGAAAGCCAATCCAACCTCCAATTCTCTTTGACTCGTAGATAATAAAAGAGTAACTTTTTCGCAATCTTTACTTTGAGAGGCGTTTTCTCCTAGAGCCATGAGGGTTCCTTTTGTTTCTGCAAGTCTACTGTAAGTTAGATAATTCCAGCATTGGAGGCGCAATCCAGTGATTTGAATCCAAGTGATTCTTTGTGGCAAGTGGTAGCATTCCTTCTAGGGTTCTACCTCGGAAAAGATTTCCCCAATTATGGTCTTCAAGAACTTTTGAGAGCTCTTGGTCCTTAATCTCAAGCAGGAATCTGCGTCCTCCCATGCTTTTCACTGAGATTTCACCCAAACCCCAGCTATGTAACCTTTCTTCTACTCTTTTAGCACTGCAATTCGACTCCATAGTGCCTATCAAGCACTTGTTTAGTATACTCAAAGACTCCTCCTCAACATGCGTCTTTCTCTGTAGTGTTGCTGCTACTGCAAGGATTACCTGCATGCTTGATGTTGGTTATGTTTTTCCTTGGCTTTTCACCCTCTTTTCTAGGCTTGCTATTGACGTTCCTTCTAGTAGCTGGATCCACTCCATTTTTGGCGAACGCCACTAGGATTACCTTTCGATTGCTCTTTCAGCGTCCAGTTTGTTTGAATATCTCACGAAGCCGAATCTTTTACCCCGTTTGTCCTTCTTCCTTGCTATGAAAGAGACGATATCTCCGTGCCTTCCAAAAACTTGTCTCAGACCGCTCCATTGTAATGCTGCCGGGATGTTCTGCACCAATAAGGTGACTGTTTGGTTGCCGTTGATTTCCTTCTTCTTAAAAATATTACTCCTTTTGGTATTTAAATTATTTCTAACAAAAAAATGCTTTTGGCTATTGAATATACCAGTATTATTTTTCTAACATCAAAGTTCAAATGGATGATTTAACTTTTTTTATAATTATGTCAAACACTTTAAATGAATAGGTTACATTTTCCACAATATTCTTATTGCAATCCATAAAAACTTTTTTTTAAATCCAACGATAAAGAAGAATACACCCTAACTAACTTAATTGATCAACGGTAAGTTAGATCGATTAGGCTAATTTTCGATTCTTTTTTCTTTTAAAAAAAGTAGGGCTTCATTGAAATTCCTATTCGTAATAAACATTTCAATGCGAGAAAAAGAGTGTACATATATATTAGAAGTCAAACTAAATACTCCATTCGACCCACAAATCTCGTCACTTGTTGATTTTCACGTAATTTTAAAAAAAATTATGTGAGAGATGTGTTGTAAAATAATTAAAATAACAATTACATCCTTGAAAAGTTAAAAGTTTTATTTATTGGAAAAGTAAAAAGATGGTAGATGTAACACCTCAGAAAATGGGCTAGAAGATTCGGGTAAATTATCAGAATCGGGTTGGAATTTTGGATTAGGTTTTAGCTAATTAATTAATTTCAGAAAATAATTTGAGTTAATTAAATTTGTTTCCAATAAATTTTTTGTGACAAGTATTTGTGAAAAATAAATTTAATAAATGATGAAATTGAGTTTGGATAATTTTAATTTAGTTGTTTTAATATTAATTAAATGGTGACTATTTTACAAAATGATGTAAAATATTAATAATGGCAATTTTATAAAAAGAACTAAAGTAATGGTTTTATGGTATTATTTAGCATATTTATTAAATAAAGCTTTTACCACTTATTTTTAACTAGAAAATGACGATGGTTATTATTTTCTCAAAAAAAAAATTATGTCTAAATTTATCTCTCTTTTTCTCTCAAGATTCTCCGAAACATCATTCTAATCTTCTTTGATTTTCTTATGCAATATCTATTCATTTTCTTTCTAAACCATTTCTAATCAATAGCCACACAAGAGATTTTGATTTCTCTCATCTTGTTTAATGGATTTCATGTTGGAAGATTAGAGGAGCAATCTTCATTTTCAATTTCCAATTTATTTGGGTAAACTTTGATTTTTCTAATGATCTCCTAATTATTTAATTATTTTGTGTTGATTTTCTATCAATTCTATTGTGTTTTGATGTTAAAATGAATTTTAATAGATTTATTTAATTTCTATTGTGTTGATTAATTTAATTTCATATAGAAGTTATGCATAAAATTCATGATACATGATTATACTTATAAGCTAAAATGATTTGAATTATGCATATGTTTTAGAAAGTTTAGCTAATGATCTTCTAATTTCAAGGAATGGTCTTTAAGCTTTGCAAATAAAATGATCATGCATAAAGAAACTTAAATTGAAGTTTTGTATATGAGATTTTGCTCGCAATCTATGATACATGATTATGCATTTGATGTAATAAGTTTTGAGGGTTTGTGTAAATGATTTGAAAAGTTTTAGCAAATGAACATCTAGTCCCAAAGATTGGTTTTATACATTTGTTTAAATGCTTTGGAAGTGGCGAAGTTGGCTTACTTTGATACAGGTTTTTATTATTGGTTTTGGTTTGAAAATGCATTGACGTTTTACTTTTTGAGCGCACTCACTAGGCGTTATATGTTTACGCTCTTTTTTTCTCGTTAATGCAGTGAATAAAGCAAGTGCGAGGTTGTGGTCCGAGGCAAGGTAGATTCCAAGACAAATGTATTAAAAAAGTATGTTTACGATATTAATATTATTTGTAATAAAGCAATGTGGGTAGAATAATAGGATGATTTGTTTTATTTAGGGAATGATAACTTGATTGATTGTATATTACCTTAAATGATGGTTGTATTTAATGATTAATGTGTTCATTTTATTTTTAATGTTTTGTATACTTGATAGTTACGATCAAATGATTTAAATAGTTTAAATAATGATTGGATGGGTTACTTGTGTTCATTGAGTATTTATGGCCATATGCTTTAATCTTTTAATTATTTTATAGCCTATGTTGTGGTCTTGACCATTTGGTGCTTAATGGATAATGATTTATCTTGTTAGGAAGCATGCCTCTAGACTACTTGTATAAATATGAATTGTGTTGATTAATTGGTATGTAATTATTTGAGCCTATGTGTTTAATGGTGATATAATATTAGAAGCATGTCAATGTTGTTCGTAAGTAATTGGAGAAGTTCGAGATGAGATTCGAATTCCAAAAATGCATTTGAGTGAAGCCCGAGTATTGAAATGGCTGGTGGTTAATTCAGTTAATGGATTTTACCAAGTTTAAATTTTTTGCATTTTGGTCACCGTATGTTGTTGCATCAATTGGATAAGTAAATGATGTCTGTTTGACCTAAGATTTTGCAAGCATATTTTAAATGTATCTAATTGCTGTAAGAAGCTGTTACAAATGTGTTAGTCCCTGTAATTTGGCTGTTTTATGATTTAGTCCTTAATTTCGTATCTTGCTAATTGGATGCTTATTTGTTATCCGTTGAAGCTGAAATTTGACATGTTAACATGAAATATGATTAATTAACAACTGGTAACCTGAAACTTGTAAAAGTCCCTGTAATTCTTCAAATTTACATTTTGGTTCTTAGAATGCTTGTATTTGCAGTTGAGTGCCTTATCGATGTTCGTAGCGAATGAAAACTAAACCATTGCTTGTATGTAAACCCTAGATCTTAATAATGCATCAAGACAAGTTAAAAGAAAAAAATTCGACCATAACTCGAGTAAGATTGTTCGGGTTTGCTCGGCAAACCTAATGTGATCTTCTTGGTTTGGGTCTAACTTCTAGGCAGTAGAAAAGGAAATGTGTCTAGTAAAAGTATTTGAGTCTTTCAAATGGACAATTTAAGTGAGGCAATTTTAAAATACAAAAAAGGAACAAGTTTTTTGGGATAGACAGAGTACAAAATTTTATAACAAATACATAAGACCCAACCCCTAAATCAAAACAACATCCAAACACACTAACACCAAACCAATAGACTTTCCAAATACAACGAAAGAAAATGCACATATACACACACAAAAAATCCAGTGACCACAAGAGAGACACTCAGGGTAACATAAGTTGTAGGAACACAGGGCAGCAACTATTACAACACACAGAAGAGTCATGCCAAAAGGTCAAATCGAATGGACAATAATCATATCTTTGGATCAAGCGATTCTTCTTTTTGTCAAATTATATGCCAAGGAGTTAAGCTCTCTAGGAATAATAATGATGCATCATTCGATACCTACACAAATATTCACGCAGGAAATAACGAGTTGTTTAACAAAATACGAAACATTTTGAGAATTCTGAAGCCAGAAAACCATGTTACTCCAATCACTTTCAATGATCAACTTAGGGGATCGGTTCCAATTGGATGCGCGAAAAAGCAAGCAAGCCTCTTTCACAGCTAGAAGTTCGACAGTCGGAGCATCTACCGCACCCACAAACTTGGAAAATGAAACTAGAGTTTAACCACCATGATTCGTCAAAGCACCGTTGATCTCAGCATCACCGAAATGCCCTTTCACAGTCTCGTCTACATTGGAATTAAGATCCCGCGGTATCCAACGACTTGTGGGGATGCATACCAAAATACAATTAATTTTTATACAATATTTGAAATTATTTAGATTGTTCTCAAAATTTTAAATTAAAAGATAATTGTTGTGCATATTAAGTGATTCGCAATTGGTGCAAGTGTACAGGTCACAAATTATAGTATAGTATAGATATCGTCTCCACAAGGATTGATATTATTTCGGGAATCTAACTTCCCGCACTGAAAGTAAAAACACAAATTGATGATTGTAGGAGTTCTAATTAACGAGTAAAATAAAAGACAATTTAATAAGAGAAAGATGCAATCGAATAAGATAGAATAGGTCGGGTTATCGTGAGTCGTGGTGTGATAATTAAATGGACCGTCGTGGTAATTGAGTGCTAGAGTAGCTCAATTGCTTCAACAATTGAATCTAGTCGGATTGCCTTGGCAAATCTGCGATTGCCTGAGCAATTGGGCATGGAGCGATTGTCTGGGCAATTGGGTGACAACCTTCAAAGTTCGGAGAAGTGTTCTTCAATGGTTTCTCGTTATCCCTAACTCGAAACACTGTAATTGTGCTTGCCTTGATAATACATCCCTAAGTGAACTAAGGGTGGACAACAACCTATCTGGTGGACAACAACCTATCTTACTCTCCTTTTAGCCGTTGAAATTCACAACTTATCCCTAAGTCGAATTAGTTTTCACCATCAATTGATTGAATAAAGACCATGCTCATTCGTTTCTTGAATCTAACTCTCTCGATATTAGATAAATGGACGAATTCACGAGATCCTCTCCTAATTCACTTGCAAAATTTAATAACCAAGAATGAACAAACTTTGAAGTAAAATTGCAAACTCAAATGCCTAAACAAATCCAATCGTTTTCACAACCACAAAAACACAATAACCCAAGCCAAATAAAATTAGTTCATGGCCAGGTGCAAAAGAAACACAAGATAACAATTATATGGCATGAATCTAATCGAACAAAGAGGAAGAAGAAATAATATGTCGAGCAGCCCTAATTTTCTCTCCCAATCGCACATATGCCTCTAGGTAGGCGGCTAGGTATTCTATTTATAGGAGATGGCTAGGTCAAAGTCTTTCTTGAGGAGGAAGTTAAGTTGGAATTAAATAGAATAAAAGAAATAAATCTTTTTTATCTTTTTCCTTAAAAACTCCTCATAAATCCGAATTTAAATCTTCATTAAATGCTGCATGGAAATCCAAATCTTTGGGATTTATCTCTTGCTTTTCGTGCTTATCCCTAATGAGGTGGATATGTCCCGACAAGCCTCGACAATCCGCTCGGCATGGCTTTCAGAAAATAGCTTCGATTGCCTTGGCAGACTCTTCAGTTTGGCATTTAGAAAGCAGCTTCGATTGCCTTGGCAGACCCTTCAGTTTCCTTCCTTATTTGCCACGGCAATCTCCTACTTGTTTGGGCAATTAGATCCTGTACACACAAAAACACACACCTGCAATACCTTTTTCCACAAAATCAATTAAATTATGAAATCAAGCATGACGGTGAAGGAAATCATAAAAACATGCATGAATTCCTAACAATGCAACTAAAATGAGCCTGAGTCTAACAATAATATGAGTAAAAAAGGTTATAAAAAAAGTACTTTTGAACACTTAACACACCTCAATCTCGAACTATTTCTTGTCCTCAAGCAATGCAAATCTAATAATTACTTGCCAAGACTTCAATCATCAAAGACATGCTTCAAAATTGCCTTCAAACCTCAGAACTGTGGCACAGAGTATGATCACCTTTTAATTTTTCGGATAGCACAAAAATTTCTCGGAACCAAACTATAATGTTCATGACAATATGTGTGTAGTTGTGTACAAGTTGATTTTCAAGATTCTATGTGAACAATAGACTTTTATCAATTTAATTATCAGGCATTTGTTCATCTTTTTACTAGAGCCAATTTCGGGTACCTCTAGTAAAGCAAGCAATTTCTTGTTTTAATGTTAATCGACTAGAGCCAATTTTGGGCACCTCTAGTGATTTCTAATGTGTGACAACTACTAGAGCCAGTTTCGGGCACCTCTAGCAAGAAATTTACTTTTAATTTTCAGTTTAAATTTTTTCCAAATTTTAAGCAACCTGAGTTCACTAAGTTTCTTTCAATCAACAAGCCACAACCGTGTTCATAATTTTTAGCATCATAGTAAAGTTCTAAGTTCTTTTCATGCAATCCTAAAATTTAAATGTTCTTTCAATTAAGTGCAATGGCAAAAATTCATCATCGAATATTCAACAAGTTCAAGCAATTAAATCCAATCTAAGGCATGACAAGTAACATATGCAACCTACATGCTATTACTAAAGATGAATGCAACTAAGAATGAAAATAACTAGAAAAAAAACACCCCCCAAACTCGAGAGAAGCATTGTCCTCAATAAATGCAAAAATTAAAATAAAATGCAAATGAGTTAGTCGGAAAGGTCGTCACCTTGAAGAATGAGTTTCTTTCAGGCCGTTTGCTTGATTCTTTGTCCGATTGCTGTGGTTGGATGCGGGTGGCTGGTGGTGTGGCTTGATCCTTCATCGCGTTCTTTGCCTTTAGCATGTGCGGCATTTGCCGAGGCATCTTCAGTTACTGGGGTAAGTAAGTCAATTGTCGGGCCTCCATTTGCTCTAATCGGTTGGATAGAGGGCGGAGCATCTCTTGGCTGGGTTTTAGGTCTTGTTGAGGCATCGAGAATTACCGAGGCAATTTTGGTTGCCATGACAAGTTTCACTGTTGGGGCTTTCTTTGGCACTTCTCGTTCCTTAGCCGCTGAGGAATTGTCTCGATGTTCTTTTCCATGGTGATTGTGGTTGTGGAATCAAAAACAAATAAAAAATAATATATGGAAAGATAAAGATAAAAGGAAAAATTAAACTAAAAAAACAAAATTTTATCCTAAAAATTAATCCAAAAATAAAAATAAGTCTAAAAATATAAAACTAAAATTAAATAAGAAATACTAAAGGAGAGCATGATCATGCTTCTCCCAAAGTAACTATTTTCTTGTCGCGCTCAACATGATTGTCGGCATAGTGCTTTAATCTTTGTCCATTAACTTTGAACCCATGTCCGTCAATGGTGGACTTGATTATCACAGCACCATGGGAGAAAGGTTTTACGACTTCGAAGGGCCCAGACCATCTCGATCTCAATTTTCCCGGGAAGAGTTTCAGCCAAGAGTTGAAGAGGAGTACTAATTGCTCAGGCAAAAATTGTCGCGGTAATAGCTTCTTATCACGCCAACGCTTCGTTTTTCCTTGTAGATTCTTTCATTTTCGTAAGCTAAGGCACGAAATTCTTCAATTTCGTTAAGGTCCAGTAATCACTTTTGTCCAGATCTCTCCCAATCTATGTTGACAGTTTTGATCACCCAATAAGCCTTGTGTTCGATCTCTACCGGAAGGTGGAAAGTCTTGTTGTAGACAAGTCTGTAAGGTGACATGCCTAAAGGCGTCTTGAATGCTATTCGATAGGCCTATAGTGCTTCATCAGTTCTTGCCGACCAATCATTTCGAGAAGGATTGACAACTTTTTCAAGGATAATCTTCAATTCACGATTGGAAATTTCGGCTTACCTGTTTGTCTGTGGATGATATGTCGTGGCAATTTTGTGTGTCACTCCAAATTGCTCCAGCATTTTGGCAATTAGCCTATTGTTAAAGTGTGTGCCACCATCGCTGATAATTGCCCTTGGTGTTCCAAATCGTGTGAATATGTTTTTCTGCAAGAATTTTTATACAGTCTTGGAATTGTTGTTGGGAACTGCAGCTGCTTCTACCTATTTAGACACGTAGTCCATGGCAAGTAAGATATACAAATTGCCGAATGAGGATGGGAAGGGTCTCATGAAATCAATCCCCCACACGTCAAACAACTCGACCTCAAGGATATTCTGTAGTGGCATCTCGTGTCGGCGTGAAATATTCCCTATTCGCTGACAACGATCATACCTCTTGTAGAATTCTTGAGCATATTTGTAAAGAGTGTGCCAATACAAGCCGGATTGTAAGACTTTTTTCGCTGTACGAGTTCCTCCAAAATGGCCTCCATAAGGTGAAGAATGGAATTGTTGAAGCACATTGTCCTGCTCCTCATCAGGAACACATCGTCTTATCACCTGATCTGCACATTGTTTAAATAAAAGAGGCTCGTCCCAATAATAGTGCTTAGATTCATGTCGGAACCGCTTCTGTCCTTGGTGAGTAAGGTTATAAGGCAAAATACCACTAACCAAGAAATTAACCAAATTGGTATACCAGGGAGTTGCCGAGGCAACTAACAACTACTCATCTGAGAAAGTGTCATAGATCTCCAAAGAGTCTGGATCTTCATCGTCATTTTCCAACCTTGATAAGTGATCGGTAACTTGGTTTTATGTTCCTTTCATGTCCTTAATTTTGATGTCAAACTCTTGTAAAAGTAAAATCCAACGAATTAAACGAGGTTTGGCATCTTTTTTTTGTAAATAGGTACTTAATTGCTGAGTGATCAGTATAAACGATTACCTTAGTATCAATCAAGTAGGAACGAAACTCATCAAATACAAAAACTACTGCTAGTAATTCTTTCTCTGTCGTGCTTTAATTTGATTGTGCACGATTTAGAGTTTTACTAGCGTAGTAATCACATGAAAAGTCTTACCTGTGCGCTGCCCTAGAACAACTCCTACCCCGAAATCACTTGCGTCACACATGAGTTCAAAAGGTAAGGTCCAATCGAGCGGAATGACAATGGGTGCCGAGGCAAGTTGCTTCTTTAAGGCTTCGAATGCTTGGATGCATGAGTCATCAAAATTAAAGGCTTTTTCCTGTTCAAGCAAGTTACACAAAGGTTTAGAGATTTTAGAAAAAATTTAAATAAACCTTCTGTAAAAACTTGCATGACCAAGAAAGCTTCGAATTCCTTTGACCAAATTTGGTGGTGGTAATTTTTCGATCACATCCACCTTGGCTTTGTCGACTTCAATTCCTTTGGAGGAGATCTTGTGACCGAGCACTATTCTTTCATCTACCATAAAGTGGTACTTCTCCCAATTGAACACTAGATTAGATTCTTCACATCTTGTTAGCACTTTCTTCAAATTATCGAGGTAATTGTCGAAGTTGTCTCTGAATACCAAAAAACTGTTCATGAAGATTTCTAGGAAATCTTCCACCATGTCAAAAAAATCGCCATCATACATCTCTGAAAAGTTACCGAAGCATTGCATAATCCAAACGACATCCTTCGGAAGGCATAGGTACCATACGGGCGTGTAAAGGTGGTCTTGTCCTGATCATTCAGTGCTATGACAATTTGGTTATAACCTGAGTAACCATCAAGAAAACAATAAAAGGATTTACCTGCAAGACAGTCAAGCATTTGGTCAATAAAGGGTAAAGGAAAGTGATCTTTCCTAGTAGCTTTATTTAACTTATGATAATCCATACAAACCCTCCAACCGGTCACAGTCCTAGTTGGAATAAGTTTGTTGCTTTCATTGCTTACCACGGTTATACCTCCCTTTTTCGATACACATTGTACCGGGCTTACCCATGTACTATCAGAGATAGGATATATGATACCAGCATCAAGCCATTTGATGATTTCCATTCTCACAACTTCCTTCATAGCAGGGTTAAGCCTCATTTGTGCCTAAATTGTCAGTTTGTGATCATCCTCTAGTAGAATTTTGTGCATACACACTACCGGACTAATTCCCTTCAAGTCGGCAATTGTCCATCCTATTTCCTTTTTTTGCAATATCAACATGTTAATCAATCTTTGTTCATGTTCAAGCTACAACTTAGAAGAGATAATTACGGGCAAAGTGTTATCGATTCCCAAATAAGCATATTTTAATTGCCCTAGCAATGGTTTCAATTCAAGAATAAGACATTGCTCAATAGAGGATTTTTTGACTTTACCTTCCTTACATGAGTAATCCAATGGTTCAAAATACTTACCTGGACGACTTGTTATCCAATTGGCTTCATCTCGCTCCTCTTCGTCCAGCTTTTCGGCTTCCTCAGGTTTGGTAGTACAATTGCTGAGGCAATTGTCGAGGAAATTTTCCTCTATGTCAAAATTGAATTCAGTGGTGGCTTGGATGACTTGGCACTCCTCTGGATCGTCGACTTGCTTGAGGGTTTGGAAAACATTGAGTTTGACTTGTTGATCATTCACCCTCATCGTGAGTTCTCCTCTTTCGACATCGATCAAGGTCCTTCATGTTGGTAAGAATTGTCTCCCAAGGATAATGGGTGCGAACTCATTTGCTTCACAATCCAAAACAATAAAGTCAGGGGGAAAATAAATTTATCAACTCTTACCAGTATATCCTCGATTTTTCCCTCTGGATGCGAGCCTGTGAAGCAGAAGCCAATAATGATGAAAGCCGAAATGCTCCTAAAGATAGAGATGTAGTGAAGAAACAATTTGATGCAGGGTTTCTCGAAGTAGCAAAATATCCAAAATGGGTGGCTAACATCACCCCAGTCCCTAAAAAAGATGGAAAAGTATGCATGTGCGTTGACTACAGAGACCTTAACAGAGCAAGCCCCAAAGACGATTTCTCGTTGCCGCATATAGACACATTAGTGGATAATACAGCCGGACACTCCCTTTTCTCTTCATGGATGGTTTCTCCGAGTATAACCAGATTAAAATGTGCTCAGAAGATATGGAAAAAACTACCTTCATAACATTGTGGGGAACATTTTCCTATAAGGTAATGCCCTTTGGTTTAAAGAATGCAGGGGCAACCTGCCAAAGATCCATGGTCACCCTTTTGCATGATATGATGCACCAGGAAATAGAAGTATACGTGGGCGATATGATTGCCAAACCCCGATCCGAAGAGGAGTGTCTGGTGAACTTAGAGAAACTCTTTCAAAGGTTGAGAAGATTCCAGCTTAAGCTTAACCCAAACAACTGTACATTTAGGGTTACATCAGGAAAATGATTAGGCTTTGTGGTGAGTAGGAGGGGAATTGAGATTGATCCGAACAAGATTAAGGCCATACAAGAACTCCTACCACCTCAAGCATAGAAGGAGGTTCGGGGCTTCTTGGGAAGGTTAAACTACATTGCCCGTTTTATTTCTCAGTTAACAAATAAATGTGATCCCATGTTCACGCTACTCAGGAAGAACAACCCAGGCACATGGAATGAAGAATATCAGGCAACCCTAGAAAGAATTAAAGATCAGTTAACTAATTCGCATGTGCTAGTACCGCCGGTGTCCGGGAAACCATTGATTCTATACCTGACGGTATATGAAAACTCCATGGGCTGTGTACTAGGGCAACACGATGAAACTAGAAGGAAAGAAAAAGTAATATATTACCTGAGTAAGAAATTCACTGATTGTGAAAATAGATACTCCTCAATAGATAAGTTATCTTGTGCCTTAGTGTGGGCGACTAAAAGGCTTAGGCATTATATGTTATATCACGCCACCTGGCTAATTTCAAAGTTGGATCCTTGAAAGTTCATGATGGAAGCTCCAGCCATATCGGGAAGATTAGTGCGTTGGCAAATGCTACTGTCAAAATTTGATATCCAATATATAAGCCAGAAGGCAGTAAAGGGAGTGTCATAGCTGACTTTTTGGCAAGTCGCGCCTGTGATGACAATGAAGCATTAAATTTTAATTTTCCTGACGAGGAGTTGATATGTATTTTAGAAGATGTTGAGGCTCCAACGCAATCATGGATCTTGAACTTCGATGGTGCAGCAAATGCTTTAAGACGTGACATTGGAGCAGTTTTGGTTTCACCAAAAGGAGATTACTACCCTTTCACAAGTCGCTTAAACTTCTTCTGCACAAATAATATGGCAGAATACGAGGCTTGCATACTAGGCTAAGGGAGGCTATTCAAAGGAAAATACGCAATTTGAAACTTTTTGGAGACTCAACATTGGTTATCTATTATATACGAGGCGAATAGGAAACGAATGATGAAAAATTGATAGAATATCACAAGTTGGTCCTTGAGTTAACCAAAGAATTCGATGAAATCACCTTTAAGTACCTCCCCAAAGAAAATAACCAGATGGCTTATGCTTTAGCCACTCTAGCTGCCATGTTTAAAGCAAGTGAAGGCTCAAAGATGATGCCTATCAAACTGCAAATGTTAGACTCCCTAGCTCACTGTTATGACATGGAAGAAGAAGCAGATGGCTTACCATGGTATCACGACATTTTGTAGTACATAAAATATATGGAATACCCGCCTCAGGCAACCGAGAATGAGAAGAAAATGATCAGGAAATTGGCATCAAGATATGTTCTTGATGGGGGAATTATGTACAAGAAAATTCGAGATCATGTGCTTTTGAGATGTGTGGATGCAAAAGAAGCTCAGCTGATTCTATAAGAGGTTCATGAGGGAGTTTGTGGAACTCATCCTAGCGGCTTCACCATGGCCAAAAGAGTCATGCGTTTTGGATATTATTGGTCAACTATGGAAGGGGATTGCATTAATTATTCTCGCAAATGCCACAAATGCCAAATTTATGCTGACAAGGTTCATACACCTCTTCAGTCACTTTATGTTATGTTAGCTGCTTGGCCATTTTCTATGTGGGCATAGATATCATCGGTCAAATTTATCCAAAGGCGTCAAATGGACATCAATTTATTTTGGTAGCTATCGACTACTTCACAAAGTAGGTTGAAGCAACATCGTACGCAAACGTCACTAGATCAATAGTTTGCAAATTCCTAAAAAAGGAAATTATTTGTCGATATAGCTTGTCTGAAAGTATCATAACTGATAATGCCTCTAATCTAAATAATAAGATGATAGCAGGAGTTTATGAGCAGTTCAATATCAAACATCATAATTCAATAATATATCGCCCAAAGATGAATGGGGCAGTGGAAGCTGCAAATAAGAATATCAATATGATAGTTGCAAAAATGGTTGATACTTATAAAGACTGGCATGAGAAGTTACCATTTGCCTTATATGCATACCGAACTGCAGTACGAACATCCACTGGGGCAACACCATTTTCTTTGGTGTACGGAGTAGAAGCAGTATTTCCAATTGAGGTAGAGATACCATCACTCCGCGTTTTAATGGAAACAAAATTGGAGGAGGCAGAATGGATCCAAGCAAGATACAACCAACTGAATCTAATTGATGAAAAAAGGTTGAAGGCATTGTGTCATGGGCAGATGTACCAGAGAAAGATGATAAGGGCACTTGAGAAGAAAGTTCACCCGAGAGAATTCCAAAAAGGTGATTTGGTGTTAAAGAAGAAATTACCAATCCAAAGTGATTCCCGGGGAAAATGGGCACCAAATTGGGAGAGACCTTACGTTGTAACAAAGGTTTTCTCAGATGGAGCATTAGTTTTGGCTGAAATGGATGGAAATGAACTTTAGAGCCTGATAAACTCAGATGTTGTAACACCCCCTTCTCGGTCCGGTAGAGAACCGGGTCAGAAAATGTTATCGGAAAGTAGAACCAAAAATTGAAATCGGAATTATAATTAATTTAAAACTTTTCAAACAAAAGGACCAAATTGCAAACATTACAAATTAACAACCCTAATCCAAATTCTTTATTACCAACTTGTAATTAGTATCATCAATTAGTAACCTGTGAAGTTTCGTTGTTATCGGATATCTTTAACCTATCCATTTGAGCTATATTATTATTAGTGACCAAATTGTAATCTTTTAAAATTGTTTCTCAAGCCTTTAACCGAATTAACTGACACCGTACCAGTACACCTTAGGCCGTATCGATATGCTATGTTAAATTTTACAATTACCAGGTTCAAGGTCAACGGCCCCGTATCGATACGTCTATGCCCATATCGATACATTTTAACTTGGGTTGACTCGTTTCGGTACGCCTGAGGTCGTACCGATACAATTATTTTTCAAACCTTACTATCGAGGTTCGTATCGATGCACTTCCTAGTGTATCGATACCCCCTACTTCATCAAGACCAAATATGTAAGGCCGTCTCGATACAACTAGCCTCATATCGATACGTCGGCATGTAATGACAAATTTTATCTAGTTTTTATCTAATTTGACCCCTCAAATGTTGTCCAATCATCGCCAAATTTTACCAGCAAGCCTAAAATCCATTAATCTACTATTATACCAAATTTTATAGCATTTCGAACATGTTTACCTAGTTTTCACTTTAGGCTCATTTTAGGCTCATTTTAACAACTTAACCATTTCCAAATCTTACCATTTTATGCATATAACTCTAGATCATTATAGGTCTATTACACAACCATCAAAATCCTTATATAAAACATGTTTAAAGCATATGCCACACTTCTAGGAGTTCAAGATAGAGAGTAAGCATGCATATAGCTATGAAGAGTGACTTGCAACCGCAACAACACGATCGTAGCTCGGAATCGCTTAAGGTCCTGAAAATGCATGAGACACACATGTTAGGCTTACATAGCTAGTGAGGTAGTTATAACAAATACAATGAATAATCAATGTTATGAATGACGTAATGATCAAGAGCTTAACATAGGCATAGTTCAATATACACAATCTCAAGCTCATTTCACATATTTATATACTTTCATATACTTCATATCACAATTCATAGATGCATAATAATTTATCATTAGGTACCACTGGATACACGGATTCCCCTTTTCACCAACGTATCGGAAATAGGCCGTAGCCTTGAGCCGTAGCTCCAAAAATATATCCCTTACACAATCCATCCTTATTTCCCCCACATGTAGGTCGTAGCCCCGGACCGTAGTCCACCCTTACTCAACTGAGCTCAAATAATCCTATGGAAAGCCAATTGTATCCATGGTCCATAATTTCACAAATCATATATTTTCACATAGTCATGTCTTTCCAATTGTAACATATGAATATAAATTTGAGCCTTAGCTTCATATCAATTAACATATTCATATGGTTCTATATTTCACATAATCAACATATCATATTCATACTTACACATATCAAAGCACACAAAGTACTTACCGGATTCGCCAATCAAGTCCAACATATTTGCTCTACGTGAGCCCTTAATCAAATGCAAAACATAATCACAAATAATGCAACGGGATGGCACCGAGCCTATCCCTTGACATGGAGTGTCCTAAAGTATTTGGGCATTTTTAATCTTGTATTTGGATAAAATATATTTCCTTATAAAAGGATATCTCCATTTAGAATTTAGATCCGGTTGTTAATTATGGTTAAATTAAATTTAAATTGTTATTCAAAATGTCAAAATGCCACGTAAAATTAAAAAGGTACCAATAACAGGCATTTGTGGGGGTGTTAATCCTTCCCCACATGTAACCGACTCCCGAACCCTAATCTTAAAAAACCAATCTCTGGTTGTTTTTATGGTGTCTGGTTTACCAAAGTGACCGGTGGCGACTCCAAATTGTTTTTCAAGATTAAATAAGGGGAAATCAAATTTAATATGAAAAACCTTAATTTTCAATATCAAATTAAAATGGACAAAAAAAACCTTAATTTTAAAACCCTAATTGTCAGGCTATTTTCACACCCGGTTAAAAATGGTCACGACAGCTTGGCGACTCCACTAGGGACATAATTTGAGAGTGAGGCCTATTAATTAATTTCACGTGACATTTCAGCATTTCGTACAATAATTTGAATTTAATTTATCCAATAATTATTAGATGGACTTTTAGAAAGAATGGAGGTAGCTCTTTCTTGTGTGATATATCTGTCATTCATGCATAGCCTTCTACCTGAGCTTTCACCCTTAAGTGGGATCGAGACATTATCCTACATGGAGTTATCCGGCTCTGTAATCAGATTTTTGTCTTTCTTTCGGTATACTAACCTGATGCACTGTGGGGCCCACGCCTCCGTTATAAGGGACCTATACTACTGAATCGATGTCTTGTTGTCGTAGTAGACAGTAACGACGGTTTGGGAACCCAGAGTCTAGAACAAACACCACATGTTGTATTTTAGAAACTTACCCCGCTAGAGCCAGACAAGGACCTAGGACAGGGTGCTACCGATTTAAATACTCTTCTCTTGTTATTTTCTTGGCTTATTATAAATTGTTTTATTTATCAGCAATTTAATTTTTTGCTTATATAATTAATTTACCATACTGACTCGTTTCTTTTGCTTTTTGTTTTACATTTTGCACCGCATCTTCATTACAAAGAGGTATTGATTCAAAAGTGGTTACCATTAGAAGACGATCATGAGAGATAAGGGGAATCGTAATCCAATAGAGGAAACTGTAAATATGAGGCAGCGTTTGGGAAAAGTTACGAAAAAATGAAGGGTAGTTCATCTAAGTGTCATACACCCGACTGTGTTAGTGTTGATGATGACAAGAATGAAATGCATGAACTGAAAAGACAAATGGCTAAAATGATGACCATGATGACGGCTATGACCAAAGAAAAGAGGCATACTAAGTCGAAAGAACCGAACAAAAACCAAAACATGTATAAACAACCAGGTCTGAGCACTGTTACAATTTGTATAGGTAAACCAATAGGAGGTGTAAGTGGGTCAAATTCCAAGAAGGTAATGATAGGACTGGAAGAAATTCAAGTGGAAGGAAATGAAGGGTCTTTTAATTTAATCCCGATGACATACGCAAATTTGCTTTTGCTTTTAGTAGAAAAGAAATTGGTAAGTCCAGTCTGGTCCAAGCACAAAGAATTTTCTTATTCGGGAGGTTATAACAATAATCCAGTGTGTGATTACCACCAAGGAAGCTCTGACCACATTACCGAGGATTGTGAGGTTTTGAAGAACAAGGTTGAAAATCTTATCAGGGTAGGCCTATTGAGTTTTGAAGATGGAAAGCCCAAATTCTCTAAAAGCCTAACAATTAATAAAACACTTGGAGATGTAAAAATGAAAGAAAAATCAAGTCCAGCAGAATTAATCAAGTGTCCAAGACAAGGTTTGAGCTTTAGAACCCCTTCAGTAGATTGCCAAAAGACAAGAGTCCGCAAATTTCATTTTGACCCAATACATATTCATACAAAGAACTATATCCTCAATTTCTAGAAGCCCGATTAGTGGCCCCACAATTTGTCGCACCTTTGCAACCTCCGTATCCAAAATGGTATGACATAAAGGTTCACTGTGAATATCATGATGAAACTCAAGGACATTCTATTGAAAATTGTATCGCCTTCAAACACCGAGTCCAAGTTCTTTTGGAGCATAGAAAATGGGAATTTGAAACAGAAAGCCAGTTTGATTCAGCAGTTGAATGGGAGACTCGAGATAAAAATACCTAGGGAAAGGGGTGCCAGTTCGAATATGAGGTTCAAATAAGCAAATTAAGTAAAGAGAGATGAGTTGAATGAGAAATTGAAAAGTTTGCAACTCGATAATCAAAAACTTCGTTCGATGCTCAAGAATGCTGGTTTGGGTGTGACTCTTGAGATGGTAAAAATATACATGCAAATGTATGATGATACTATTATCAAGCTGAATAACAGTCAAGATAAAAATAAAGTACTAAAAAGGAAAGTAGATGAATACCTCGATCTTGCACCGATGTACAAAGATCTGGTTGATGATGTCAAAAAAGACTGTCAAGAAAGTGAAGAGAAACGGTATATCCAATTTTAGAGATTGAGAATGGAGATATGGGAAAGAGACAATGACATGAAAAATGATGTTACTCAAGAACGAGAAGTGGCTCAACAAGAGGCAAACCTGGATGATGTAGTAATGACACTGAGTCAGAATATTGAACCAGCATTAGAGCACAGAGGGAAACTGACTTGGCTCTTAGAGGAAGTTAGGAAGCCAGGAGTTAGAGCTCACCAATATTTGTAGTATCTGATATCTGGTGTATTGAATCTTTTTTCTTCAATGAAAATTATTCTATGACAATAACTTTTAGAATTAATACTTCTTGTATTCATGCATTTATGCATTGCATATTTATTAACATAACATTGTCATAGCATTGCATTAACATTCATGGTCTGAAGCGGTTGGGATTTCGATGGTAGCAATCTGGGAATAAGTGAAAGTTTGGAAATCTATTATCATGGATGAAGACGTGGAAAGAACTGAACAAGCTCAATAAAGGTTACAAGAATGGATGACCGAGCCTTAACAAAATGCGAAGAACCACACTTCTATACCATGTTTGACAATTTACCCCGAGTTATCTAGCCTGAATGTAGAGATAGGTTCTGTGAAGTCTATCATCCCATGACTAAGACTTGAGCAGTTGAAAGATAGATATGCAAGACTTGAGGAAAAGTTCGAGGAATGAGAAGGCGTTGGTGATCTCAAATTCGATGCAAAAGAATTCTGCTTAGTCCCTAATTTGGTTATTTCACCCGATTTTAAGGTCCCCAGTTTTGAGAAATATAAATGTTCTAGCTATCCTAAAATCCACTTGGCAATGTTCTATAGGAAAATGGAAGGACATTTGGGTGATGATAAATTGTTGATCCACTATTTTCATGATAGCTTGGTTGGACCTGCTGCAGTATGGTAAAACAGATTAAGTCAAGAGTAGATTCGATCATGGGTTGATTTGGCCAAAGCATTTTTAGGGTAATACAAGTATGTTATAGACCTGGCTCCAAATCGCCATTTTCTTGAACGTGAATATGAAGGTCAGTGAAAGCTTTAAGGACTATGCATTGAGGTGGCAAGGAATAGCAACCCAGGTACAACCTCCCATGATAAAGGAAGAAATATCTTTCATGTTTCATCAAACACTTCAATCTCCTTTTTTCGAGAGAATGTTTACAAATTCGAGGGACAATTTTAGTGACCTTATAGTGATTAGAGAAACAATAGAGATATGGATCTAACAAGGGATAATCGAACCAAAGTTTGAAAATCGTATTGATCAAGAAACGAAGCAAGAGAAAGAGGTGCGTGAATGTAATGTTCAAAGTTCTCAGAATTATAAGAGAAAGAGGCCAGCTAATTCATCAGAACGACAACAGAAAATTCCTTGAGTAAGTGTAAGTCTGGAGATCTTTGGAATATCAATTTTGGACTTATTTCCTTACCTTGTTGAAGGAAAACATATCACTCATAGGCCAATGAAGGTAGTGTCAAACCCATATACCCATAGTTATGATCCAAACAGCGTTTGTGACTTTCACATAGGGGCACCATGACATGCTACCAAGAAGTGTAGACCTTTAATGGAAGAAATCAAGAAGCTGGTCAGTAATGAAGTCTTGACACAAGGGCTAGTTCAACAATGGCAAGGAATGGGGCAAACTGTTATACTAGTCGAGGAATCAAAGAACCAAGATGAATGTTTCCAAGATTGTTTAGAGTTCTGAGAAGTTTATCATAACCATGTATGTGCACCACGTGGTTATAATCTGCAGGGACTATTTTTGAAACTATACATGGAAATAATTCTGCTACTCCTAGCCCGAAAGTAGTAGTGATTATTTTCTAATGGCACATGTCATGTTTGTTGGTCTTCATTATAATGGAATAATGTTTTGAAATTCATAAATATATGTATATCTCTTCTTATCCTTGTAGGCCCCTAGATGTTGATTGCAAGATATGACATTGATTCTGGTACAAAGAACGATTGGATGTTGTGAAGATAATGAAGTGAAATTTATTTCTCAGTTTACTCAGGTCAGCAAAGCAAGAAAATGCAGATTACTACACCTATGATGATGTTCGATGATAAATCTTTGAAATTCATAAACAGTGAAGTGGACTAGGCGATTTTAACCAAATAGAATTACTTGAAATTAAAGTTCTAATCGTAATCTTCTATACTCTAAAAACACAATAAGAGTGAGAAAGAAAAAAGAAGAAAATGAAAGTAAAAGAGAAAAGTGAAAAAAAAGAAAGGAAAAGTGAGAAAAAAAGAAAAGAAAAAGAAAAAGAAAGAAAGAGATAAAAAGAAAAAGGAAAAAAGAGTGAGAAAGAAATAGAGAAGAAAAATGAAAAAGAAGAAAAAAGGAAAGAGTAAGGTAATGAACTATTTGAATAAATAAGTCTCAGAGCATCCTGATGGAGTTGTGGAGGATGTCGACAAATCTAATAAGGAACTATGCTCCACCTGTCTAATACCCAAGCATCAAAGATGTATCTTTGAAGACATGTGTATAATAGTATAATAATAATTAGTAATAATCAGAAGCACACACATGCACTTATAGAATTCTATTCTAGAATGATATTTTTGCGTTCTACTAGTTAAACAAGTCCGAAAAGCTTGAACATATTTATGAATGGAAAAAGAATGAAGAGAACATAAAAGGAGTTGTTTCTGACTAGATTGTGAAATATGATAATCATAGGGCGTGAACCGAGTGGTTTGAAAGAAATTTCATAACTTCAGAAATCGACACAACACTCATGAGTTATGCTATCCATGGGAGGGTTGAATCTAAGATGCTCTTGCACTTGATATCCAGGGTATCCTATTATGTTAAAACCCTGATTTTTTCAGGTCTTGTAAGGTATTTTTCATTGAAATGCTGATCAACAAGCTGACATTTTTGTAAAAGAAATATTTCCTTGTATTGCTTTAGAGACAAATTTCTAATTGCAAGATTGTGGATGCAAATGATCAACCTAACATGGTAAGGATATGGCTGAGTATGAGACACTCATTTGTCCAACAATTTTTTGGTCAGAAAGAGGAATCATTGTGGTATGAGGCATTTGCTCGTCCTAAAGGATGAAAGAGGGGCAAAAAGTAAAGAGATTAGTGGGGCATCATTGTGCTCAACAATTCAAATCAAAATAGATAAGAAAGGATACAGAGACTTGAAAGAATTCAATGACTAAAGAAGTCAAAATCTGTTCAAAAAGAAAATAAGCTCAAGAACAAAATCCTAGGGCAATTTTTCAGAACATGAAGATGGGAAGAGCTTAAGGCAAATTACGAGAAGATCAAGTTAAACAAGAATCTAATAAGAACATTCTAAGGAGATGAGGTATCGTTGCAATAGAAGCAAAAAACTCCACGGAGAAGCAAAAAATATCAGAGCCTATCCTAGTGGTCCTCAGCTTTTCAATTCATGCATCATATATAGTTAGGCATCCATAAGATAGGAACATACTAACTCATACATTCAAAGCATTTTGTACATTTTTTGCAGGAATTTACAGGAATCAACAAGGAATGAGCAAGATTTCAATCTACAGCTTCAAGATTGGAGAAGTAGGTTTAACATAGAATTGCAAAGTTTTAATCCGTTTGAAGAGGCGGATTTCAACAAAGTTTTCAGCCTATTTGAAGAGACAGATTTCAACAAAGTTTATAATCCGTTTGAAGAGGCAGATTTCAACAAAGTTTTCAGCCTATTTGAAGAGACAGATTTCAACAAAGTTTATAATCCGTTTGAAGAGGCGAATTTCAACAAAGTTTTTAGTCCGTTTAAAGAGACAGATTCCAACAAAGTTTACAATCCGTTTGAAGAGGCAGATTTCAACCAAGTCTACATTCCGTTTGAAGAGGCAGATTTCAACCAAGTCTACATTCCGTTTGAAGAGGTGGATTTCAACAAAGATTTTCTGATTGTATGCACAAGATAGATAGTACATTACAATCCTAAATCCTTTGGGTCATTAGTAAGTCCTTCGGGCATGATGTTAAGTCCTTCGAGCCATCGTCTTCGGGATTGATGTTTAATTGTTGCACAGGAAAGGAAGTGCATTACAATTCTAAACCTTTTGGGTCATCAGTAAGTCTTTCGGGCATGATGTTAAGTCCTTCGGGCCATCGCCTTTGGGAATGATGTTTAATTGTTGCACGGGAAAGGAAGTGCATTATAATTCTAAACTTTTCGGGTCATCAGTAAGTCCTTCGGGCATGATGTTAAGCCCTTCGGGCCATCACCTTCGGGAATGATGTTTGATTGTTTACATAGGAAAGGAAGTGCATTACAATTCTAAATCCTTCAGGTCATCAGTAAGTCCTTTGGGCATGATGTTAAGTTCTTCGGGGCATCACCTTCGGGAGTGATGTAAACGTTTGGTTATTTGCACAGAAAAGGAAATGCACTACAATTATAAAGCCTTCGGGTCGTCAGTAAGTCCTTTGAGCATGATGTTAAGTCTTTCAGACCGATACCTCTAGAAATGATGAAAAATTTTTGGATGGCATCATAGTAAGACAATTGGGGCATGATATCAACAGAAGATATTAACATTTTGGGTTATCAGTTTCAAAAAAGAAAGAAGAAGAACAAGAATGGGGAACAAGTTACCAAGTCAAAAAACAAGATGGATCAACTTTGAGCTCAAATGAAGATGATTCATAATTTAATTGGTTAAAAGTTTCAATGTTTCTCGTTGAAGCATTTGAAGTTTCTAATGATTCACCCAAATGATACATTTACTTTACAATTGATGTTGAAAGATTAATGATATATTTGACTTTCGCAGGTCACGTACACAGAGATTGGTCAAAAGAAGAGAAACAAAAGAGCTCACACGAGCCTCAGACTGAAAGATCAAGATACCTTAAGCAAAAAATAAATTACTCTAAAGATCTTAGGGCTTCAAGCTGAAATTGATGATATTCCATACCGCTTCAATTTGAATTATTATTATTGATGATATTTCTTTTTGCGGGTTTGGTTTCTCCCTAGAGAATGAGGTGAATTGTCATTCCTAACAAAGAATATAGAGTTCCTAATGAGAAGAGCTCACCCAACAAAGAATGAAGAACTCTTAATGAGAAGAGTTCACCCCAGAGTTCCTAATGAGTAGAACTTGCCTAATGAAAAGAGCTCCTAATGAGAAGACTTTGCCCTTTTGAAGAATGAGGAAGTTCCTAATGAGAAAAGCTTGCTTATTCGACAGAAAAGTGAAAGAGTGAGGAATGAAGAATTTCATAATGAGAATAACAGCTTCAGACTCTACAGTTTGGCAGAAGATTGAAGAATTTCATAATTAGAAGAACAGCTTCAGACTCTACGGTTTGGCAAAAGATTGAAATTTTTCATAATTAGAAGAACAGCTTCAATCTTCGGTGGTTAGATGGTTCGGGTAAAATTCATGTCTTTTCGGTCTTTGCCCTATTCATGTTCCACAGCAATGAGCAAAGAGGGGTCACTGTAATACCTTAATTTTACCCGAGTATGGGTATATATAGATATAATAGTAAATAAATAAACATAGGGTCCAAATATCCAATAAATAATCCTCCAAATCCAATACAAGTGACCATTTACATTCTTAAACACCCAAAACCCTTTACAAATATCCAAAAGCCCATACAAGCCCAAATTCTCATCATATTTTACCTTTCCTGCCCATTTTACATCAACGAAATACAACTTTGATCTGAAAATTCCTTTTCCCGCCTAAATTGGTCCACGTGGCAGTTCCTGATTGGCCCAAAATATTTCACAAGGATTATGGTCTTCTTCTCTCTTAGTTTTCACCAGTTGTAAGCTGACGTCAGCACCATGACGTCAACGATGATGCAATTTTCCACCACCTATAAACAGAGAAAGAGAAAGTTGTCAGATGATTAATTACAATCATTAAATAATAATAAAATAAAGAGATAATAATAAGGAAAGCGGAGATACCCGGGGAACTGAACCGTTGGAAGTTGTAAGGCCATCAGAGAAGACGACACAACGCTAGAAAGCTCATCGGTCGTCATCGTCGAGAAGCTCGTTGGTCACTATAAAAGCTGCCAGAATTGCGTTTTGATCACCGGAATGTATACTTCCCTTTTCATCACTATATTTCCTGCAATTAAAATATAAAAAGAAGTTAAATCGAATTCAAATAACAAAAAAGGTAAATGAAATGAGATCATAAATTCATTTTGGTGGCCAGAGAGTGTTAGGAGCATCAGACAGAGTTGAAAATGGGCTGGAATGGTAGTTCTAGGCCGGGGAAGGTGGGGATCATATTAGATCTGATAGTTTTAGGGTTTAAGGCTTAAATTGGATTTTTTTGGGAAATTTTTGAGTTCAAGAGTGGTGGTTTATGGTAGCTAGAACAAGGAAAAGATGACCGGGGTTCATAGGCGGTGGCTAGCAAACGACCAAAAGCCACCGATGAGTAGCGGTTGAAGATCTACGTGGCGGGGCTTGCGGTGGTTCATGGCTGGGATTTTTGTTGTTCTTCAAGTTCTTGAAGAACCATGAAGAACACCAAGAAAAAGATGGTGTTTTGATTTGATTTTGAGTGTTTATCTGGGTTTTAAGGTGTTTGGGTAAAGAGAGTTGAGAGAGTTCGTAGGGTAGAGAGAGAGGTTTTGGGTTAAATGGTCGAGTTCAACTTGGTCCACCCTTTTTAAACTCGGGCAAAAATGGTGTCGTTTTGGCACTAGGTTTGGGGTTGGATCCGTGAGTTAACCGGGTCGGGTTGGATGACCCGCGCCCTATTCTTTGGCTTTCACGCTTTGGGCAACAACATTTGTATTTCTTCAGATTTGGTCACCTTTAAATTGTAATTTGGCTCTCCAGTTTACAATTTAATTTAGTTTAGTCCCCTTTTAAATTGTTTAATTTATTTTATTTTGTCTTAATTATTGTGTATGTGTGCATATTTAAAATGGGCATATATTATAATTGTTTAGGTGATTAATTCACCTAGTTTAAATACTTAGAGCCTTAATATTTTAGGTTCTTTAATTAAGATTAAATAATCAATTAAGGAGATAATTGTAGCAAATTAGAATATATTAAATAGAAAATTTTGGAGTTCAAATTTGGGTAGTGTTTCAATACATTGAGATGTTATTCCAACATGGCTTTAAAATGGAACATTTAATATCTACTATAATTTAGAACTTGATGAATGACTTAGTTAGTTAATTAGAGCTTTAATTAGGACTATTACTTTAATTAATTAAAATGACAAGTTAGTTAATAAGTATTATTTAAATCTAATGATTTTAATATGGATGGTATTCAAGTAATTGGTACTATCTCATAGAAATCATTAAATTTAATAATATTCTTAGTCTAAAATTTTAATTAATTAGAGTCTTTATACATTAGAACTTAAAATTGACAAGACAATAATTAATCATGCATTGGAAAACCTTCTATGATAGAAATATATTTTTGAATACGAATAGGAGTGTCCTAAAGTATTTGGGCGCTTTTAATCTCGTATTCAGATAAAATATATTTTCTTATAAAAGGATACCTCCATTTGGAATTTAGATCCTGTTGATAATTATAGTTAAATTAAATTCAAATTGTTATTCGAAATGCCAAAATGCCACGTAAAATTAAAAAGGTACCAATAACGGGCATTTGTGGGGGTGCTAATCCTTCTCCACACGTAACCGGCTCCCAAACCCTAATCTTAAATAAATGAATCTCTGATTGTTTTTATGGTGTCCGGTCTACCAAAGTGACCAGTGGCGACTCCAAATTGTTTTTCAAGATTAAATAAGGGAAAATCAAATTTAATATGAAAAACCCTAATTTTCAAGATCAAATTAAAATGGACAAAAAACCCTAATTTTAAAACCCTAATCGTCAGGCTATTTTCACACCCGATTAAAAATGGTCACGACACGGTTCAATCGAACTGCCTAACCAAACCCGACTAACTGTTAGGCCCAAAACTAGAGCGTTACAGTTCATATCATGAATTTGTTTCTCTATCAACTACTAACACATAGTATGCATGATGAATTTATAAACAATTCTCAAGTCAAATTCAAGATTAAGAGAAAGAAAGGGAATGCTTACCCTCTTCCTTAAGCTACTCGAAAGGATTCAAAGAACTTGGATTAACAAAGCTTGAATCCTTAAATTTCCATGGATAAAGCTTTACTCTCCTCTCTCTCTGGTGGTTCGGCTAATTGGAAGAAGGAGGATGAATGTTTTGGTTATTCTCCCCCAAAGGCTGAGACACCAAAACACTTGCCCTCGCCAATCCATAACAAGTGTAAAAGTCCTTAGACTTATTCTTATTTAACATGCAAACTTTCAAGTAGTCCTAGTATTCGTTTTAATCCTTTCTAAGATTGGCTATTCACTTTTTCTTTGTTTCGATTTGATCCTAATTCACTTAATTGATCAATCAAGTGACACATTAGAACAATTAATTTAGCAATCAAATTAATAATACTTATAAGACAAATTTTGGGGTATTACAGATGCAATCCTCTGTTTCATATTCTTGTTTTCATGAGCTTAAGGCTTGTCTTAATCTTTGGTTTAAAGGTGTGTATATGTGTATGATTGTATTAGGCATGTTTGAGTTCTCAATTGTATGAAAAACCTGCAAAGTTGGACCTTTCAGGTCCAGGCCTACCAATATATAGATTATCGTATCAGTACGGGTAAGTGATATTTTGGCCAGGGTTCGGTACGCGAAGGATCGTATCGGTACGAGTTTTAGCTACTGGAATTGAAGTTTTTGCAAAATGAGCACGCGCACCGATACACAAAGAGTTGTACCAGTACGACCCATTTGATACGCATACCAGTATCGGTACAGTTTCCTGTGTACCGATACCAGTGGTCGTTTTTGGTAGTTGATGTGTCTTTATGATTTTAGATTCTTTCATTTCAATCCCTAATTGTTATATATGAAATTGAATGAGTTTGGTTGATCGTATAAGGCTGTAATTTGATGAGTAAGATTCAACCTGACTAATTGAGGATTGGTAACTTCGAATTTAACAAAGTCCTTGTAATTTTCCAGATTTGCAATTTGGTCCCAAAATTGCAAATACGCGCAATTGGATGTCATTTGACGTCCGATTCAGTTGAGGCTTCATCCATTGCCTGCATGTACACCTTAGGTTATAGTATTGCATCTAGACAAGATAAAAAGAAAAATGGACCTAATATTAGTTAATCGTTTCGGGTTTGTTTCGACAAACCTAATATAGCTCAATCGGTTCGGTCTGACATCTAGGCCGGGTCGAGTAGGTTACATTTGGTGGTATCAGAGCCAAGTTTGCAATTGTTGGGTGGTGGTGTTGATTTCTTGATCATTGTTCTGTTAATTGTATACATGTTTAAGAGTGTTGATGAAGTTAATTGTCGTTTTGGGGTATAAATGGGAACATATTGCCTATTGCCGTGGTTTTGAAATAATTTTTACAGATTGTCTTGGATCCTTCGCCAAATGCTAGCCTAACTTTATTGTGTTTTGATGTATGGTATAGGTCATTGTAAGTATGGGTCCGCGTCGTGAGACTCGATCTTCTACGAGTAATGTCGGGGATGGGCAGAATGTCGGGGATGGATTGGCTCCTCGCAATCCTTTAATAAATCAAATTTCTTTTCTTTTAAGTTAAAATATTTTTTAAATCGAATATTTAATTTTTAATAAATATTATATTTAATTTAAATATAAAAAAGAAAAAATATTCAAATATTTTAAATCGAATTTCTTTTCTTTTAAATCGAATATTTTTAAAATCAAATATTTAATAATTTTTAGATTTAAATTAAATCAAATGATTGTGTGATTATACACATCCCAAGTGGTCTAGGTTTGAGTCCCCTTTCAACCAATTTTACTTCTTTTTCCCTAAAATTTACTGCATTATAAGATATGTATATAAAATGGTGCAATTTATATCATTAAAAGCAACTTGGTGTAGTGGTAAAGGCATGTTTATAACACCTCTTGGTCTTTGGTTCAAACCACTTCAGAGCCATTCTTCCATTCTTTTTTAATTTTCCTTTAACCAGGTGGTGACACGTGTCACTACCTGATTGGAGGGAAAATATATTAAATATTAAATGAAATAAATTAAAATTTGAGTAAATTTATTCAATTGGGTGGTGACACGTGTCATCATCTGATTGTTGATTAAGTTTACTTAATTAAAATAAAATTAAGATCAAATTGATTTAGTAAGTAAATAAAAAGGACCAAATATATAATTTTACAAATTTTTGTTAACTGTCACGTTACCTCTCTGTTAGTTTTTTAACGGCGGTGGTCAAAATAGGTCAATTTAATAAGTTTGGTGGTCTGATTGACGAGTTGCTTAGTTCGATGGTCAAAATAGGTATCCCCAAATAGTTCGGTGGTCACCGGTGTAGTTTACCCTATTTATTATTAATGGTCCAATTTTTTTAATACTTGTTATTTAGGGCTCAATTTTTTCAATATTTGTAATTAGAGACTCATTCAATACTTGTTATTAGAGACATACTTTTAAAATTCAATTTTTTCAATATTTAATATTAGAGGGTGCTCTTAAATTTTATTTTTTCAATATTTGTTATTAAGAGACCACTTTTTTCTATACTTGTTAGGTGGGCCCAATTTTTTTAGTTCTTGTTAATATAGGCTCCCCGATTTTGTTATTAGAGACATGCTTTTAAAATTCATTTCTTTCAATATTTGTTATTAGGGTTTTACTCTTAAAATTTATTTATTTTTCAATATTGTAATTAAGGATCCATTTTTTCAATAGTTGATATTTGAGGCCCAATTTTTTCAATACTTGTTATTGGGGACTCAATTTGTCTACAATATTTGTTATTATGGGCTTATTCTTAAAATTCATTTTTTTCAATATTTGTTATTAGGTGTCTACTCTTAAATTTTAATTTTTTCAATATTTATTATTAGGAGCCTAATTTTCCGGTTCGCCTCTAGCCTCCAAAATCTCAGGCCTGGCCTTGCTCCTTAATGGTGTCTCCAAAGATACAACCTAGATCTCTATATAATGCATCCTATCATTGCACTCAACATCTGTTGATTGATACATCATCCTACTTAATATCATATTAACTGATATTTTTCATATCAACTAGCCCGAAAACTTATAAGAATCCAAATTATAATTTACTAATTGTCATTTAAAAAAATAATTGATGGAATAAAAGGACTGTTTTAGTCGAAATTTTTCCATAAATATGATGTTTTAATTTACTTTTTCCCAAAATATGGCATCAGCTATTTTATTTCTCAAAATATTGCATTTTGAATAGTAAATATGAAGATGATTTCAAAAGGGTCCGACTTTAAACAGTAAATGGACTAAATTGAATAAAATATTAAAGTCGAGACCAAGAAGGTCCAACTTTGAACAGCAATTTTGCATAAACGTGTTGAAATTTATCAAATTACTGTTCAAAGTCAGACCCTCTTGGTCGCGACTTTAATATTTTATTCAACTTAGTCCATTTACTGTTTAAAGTCGGACCCTTTTAAAACCATCTTCATATTCACTATTCAAAATACAATATTTTGGGAAATAAAATGGTTGATGCCATATTTTGGAAAAAAAATAAATTAAAACATCATATTTATGGAAAAACTCCATTTTAGTCTATTAAATTAATTAATACCAACTAATCATGTGTGTGTTTTTTTTTTCAAAAGAGGGAATGATATTATTAAAATAAGTGAGTAGGTAGAAGTGAGTGCCCGATATCGAGTCGAGTAAAAAAATTGAGTTACTCGAAGTTACTAGTCATGTTTTACGACTCAAATTTCATTTGATTTTTTCGATTCGAGTCGAGCTTATGAAATTCTAGTTGAGTTTTCGAGTTTATATATAAATTTAATTGTAATTATTTATTATTTATTTAAAAAATTGTAATTATTTATAATATCATAGTACATATTGATTTCAATTAAACGACTTTCTATATTCATATATAGTACGCTTATATATTTCTTCACATTTTTTTCATATATGGTATATATATCTCAGGCAGAATTGAGAGACTCGATTCGAGCTTAAAAAACTGATATACTAATTACTAAAAATTTCTAATTATTTGAGTTATTCGAATTTCTATTTTACAACTTAAACTTTAATTGAATTTTTTTCGAATCAAGTCAAGTTTATAAATTTTCGAATTGAGTCAAAAAGAGTTAAATATTTTTATATCGTGTCGAGTTAAAAATTTTAATTTTTTCAAGTAAAATTTTGCACTCACCTAAAAGCGGGTTGTTGATTTCTCAACCGAAAATTTATGTAGCTTACAGCTAAGTTTCGCAATGTGATCTGTGAAGTGACCCAAATGTGGACCCCCTAACCTTATCGCCTAAACATAGTCGACAATTTCAACCCAGAAAAATAAAATAGAACACCAAGTTTCCAAAGTTCTATTTCTATGGGACCTTTGGGGTTTGACAATTTTAAATAAATATATATTTTTAAAATAATTAATTAGAAAATACCTCAAATTTGGTTATTTAAAAAAATAATTCATTTTTCGTCACGTAAGGTGAAATCGTTTCTTATAAGATAAGAAATTAAAATTTATTTTTTAACAAAATTTGAATTTCGTGTTGAGTAAATTAGTAAAAAAATAATTTATCACATTGTTTACACAAACTTATTTTTAATAAGACGGAAGTTTAAATTACATGAACTGAAAGAAATTATTTTTTAAATAATTAAATTTGAGGGTTATTATTCTAATTAATTATTAAAAAAATATTAATTTAAAATTGCCTTCGCGTTTTGCATGAATTTTGTGAGTGAAACAAAGAGAGAAATGAGTCGGTGCTTTGATTGGTTCTTCCCATTCTTATCCCAAATCCCTACAAAATTGGCAGAGCTGACATTAAATGATTTTCAATTTTAGGGTCCATTTTAAAAATCTACATTCATTATCAAACAGATCCAAATTAATGTTTAACATTAAATTGATATTCGATGGGAAAAATACTTATAATCAGAAAGTCTTATTCTTTACGGCAAAAGGTGGACAAACAAGAAATGGCTAGCTACCTTCCTACATTCAATTTTCTTTAATAAATTCCTTTATAGATGATGTACTTTTTTCTTTAAGTAAAAGCTAAAGAATAACTGAATAAATAAAAATATATTTTTTGACCCTCCAATTTAATCTCTAATATTTTATTTTGGATCAAAATGACCCCTCTACGAATAAAAATTGTTAGTCAACTGACGATAAACAACTTGAGATGACATGACAAACTTACTTGACAATACAAGTCGCGATAATAATGTTATATAAACAAATATGCTGATTTTACATAATAACACACCAGCAAAAAAATATTTTTATAAAATATATTTTTTTTCTTTTGACGCTTCATTCTGTTAAGTTATTTCAAACTGTTTTATCGTCAGTTGATTAACAGTTTCATCATAAAAAGGTCATTCAACCCAAAATAAAACATTAAGGTATAAATTAGTTCAAAAAAAGAACAGAGACCAAAAACTATTTAATCAAACGTTAGGGGTATTTTTAGCTTTATGCCATTATCAAAATGATATTATGTTATATATTTTTAAAATACACCATTGACATGACATATTTTAAAAGTATAAAATTAAAGAGTATTTTGATATTTAATTTTTAAAAAAAATATACATAAGATCTACTATTGGAAGAATGCTCATATTGCTGCTATCTTCATGGTTCGAATCTCATCATTTACCTTTTAAAATTTTCTTACAATTTAAACAAAAAAACAGTGTTTATGATAATAAAAAAAAACCCACATATTTGGCCATGCAAGCTGTTGTTGAAACTGAATTTAGATTTCCAAATCAATCGAAATTCAATCCAATAACCAAAAACAGTCTTTGAAGTTTTCACATAGTTAATATATGACAGCCAAATATAAAAAGTGTTCACTGTTCATTTCCCTTTCACCTTGTTGTGATTATATAAAGCCTTGGTTTTTACCTTTGCTTCAAAGCTCAGAGCTGTAAAGTTTGGTTTATCCCGGAAGATTGGGAAACTCATTTTCCTTTCTTTTTCTTAGCCAAAAAAATGGGAAAAGTCCATGTTCTTATTCTTCTTTGTTTTCTTCAGTTTCTCTTTGTTCCATGGAGGATTATCCAGAGCTATTAAAGTTAAATCCCATTGTGGATCAGAAGAAGAATGGGGCTATGTTCAAGTTAGACCAAGTAAGAAACATAATTCCCATTCATTTTGGTGGTTTTTTTATTGAATAAAAATAGCTTAATGTAATTGATTTTGAATTGATTTTTGTTTTGAATAGAAGCACATATGTTTTGGTGGCTTTATAAAAGTCCTTACAGAGTTGAACAGCCTTCAAAACCATGGCCAATCATTCTTTGGTTACAAGGTGGACCTGTAAGTAATCTGTTTGAATAAAATACTCAGAGAACAGTTTTGGATTTTCTTTTTTTTTCATTTTTTTGAATTTGTTTTGTTAAAGGGTGCCTCAGGAGTTGGAATTGGAAACTTTGAGGAGATTGGGCCATTAGACACTGATTTGAAGCCAAGGAATTCCACTTGGTTAAAAAAGGCTGATCTTTTATTTGTGGTTAGTTTAGTTATCCATGATTCAACAACAAAAAAAGTTTTTTTTTTTTTGAGTTTTTTAATGGGAATTTAATGATATTTAATGTGATATATAGGATAATCCAGTGGGAACAGGGTACAGCTTTGTGGAAGATACAGAGATGTTTGTGAGAACTGATGATGAAGCAGCAACTGATTTAACTACTTTGTTGATGGAATTATTCAATAGAAATGAAAGCCTTCAAAAGAGTCCTTTGTACATTGTGGCTGAGTCTTATGGAGGCAAATTTGCTGTCACTGCTGGATTATCAGTTCTAAAAGCCATTGATGCTGGAAAATTGAAGCTAAAACTTGGAGGTAAAATAAAGAAAAAATCTTTGTTTTCCATTAATAATTCATGCAAATAAAGAAATGCTCTGTTTTGATTCATTGAACTGATATTTTAGGAGTTGCATTGGGAAATAGTTGGATCTCACCAGAGGATTTTGCTGTAAGTAAATTCATTTAAATTGTTGAATTTACCAGGAAAATTAGCATAATTTAAAAAAATGGATGATTACAGTTTGCTTGGGGACCTCTTCTTAAGGATGTTTCCAGGCTAGATATCAATGGCTTGAAAAAATCAAACAGGTACTATAGATTTTCCTTTTCCATTCTTTTGCAAAAGTTGTAAATGTATTTTGGTCAAAATATGCTTCAGTCCTGAACTTTAGCTAAGTTTTACATTTAGTCCCTATAGTTAGAAATTAAATCCTCTTTTTTTTATTTAAAGGTTCTAATCAATCATTGGTGCTTTTAATATTTTCCATCAAAAAATCAATTTGGCATGTTACTTTTAATAAAAAAAGTTTAATTTTTAACTTTTTACATGGATTAAATTTCAAAATTTGTAAAAATACATGGACTGGTGGCATATTTTAACCATGTATTTTTGGTATCTGATAAAACCATTTGAAATATCAGTCTAGCAGAGAAGATCAGCCAGCAACTCAAAAATGGTCGATATATTGATGCAACAAATACTTGGAGTCAACTTGAATCAGTAATTGGTGACAACAGCAACTCAGTGGTATGCTATTTTCCACTTCTTTTTATCATATTTGGCCTCTCTTTTTTTCCTCATTTTTTAGCAAATTTGCAGGATTTTTACAATTTTCTTCTGGATGCTGGGATGGGGCCTGTAGCTTTAACAGCTTCAGAATTTTCCAATGGATATTATTCAGTTAATAGATACTCAAGATATTTGAGTTCCTTGAGGGTTTCACCAGGCAATGGTGGGGGTGACCTTGATATTTTGATGAATGGGGTCATCAAGAAAAAGCTTAAGATCCCGGAAAATGTCACGTAAGCTTTTGCTTTTGAAATATTCATAATTTCTGCAAAATTAGTCTTTGAAAATTTTGATCCAAAATTACAATTATTATGTGTTTTAACAGATGGGGAGGGCAGTCAGATTTGGTTTTCTCATATTTGGCAGGTGATTTTATGAGGCCAAGAATTGCTGAGGTAAAAGCTCAAGTTCTAATCTTGGTTTTGAATTCATTCGGATTTTATATTTATGTTGTATTTTAACATAGATACGTATATAATTTTTTTTTTTATGATTAATCCAGGTTGATGAGCTACTTTCAAAAGGAGTTAATGTCACTATCTACAGTGGGCAGGTAAGACTCTTCCAAACTTTCTCAGTTACTATAAACAAATTTTTACACCCAAATTATCTGTTTTTTTTTTTTTTTAAAAAATAAGAAACTAGAAATCAATATGAATTGTTTTTTTTTTTGGGGTTTAAACTTGTAACATTAATGATGATATTGTTGGATGGATGGTCATTGCAGCTTGATCTGATCTGTGCAACAAAGGGAACTGAAGCTTGGATTGATAAGCTCAAGTATGACTCTTATTTTCCCTCCTAAGAAAATAGAACTTTAATTTCTTAATACATGTTGGATATACATATGTGTGATAATTTACGTATTGACATCGAGTGTATGCTCGACACATGTTAAAAATACCATACATTTAATCTTTTAACAAGTATTGAATACAAATACTAAATGGATTTCGGAGTTGCAAATCATAAATTTATGTACTGATATTTTTATTCAGGTGGGAAGGACTCCAAGATTTTTTAAGCACGGAAAGGAGTCCTCTTTATTGTAAAGATGATCAAGCCACAAAAGGGTTCTACAAATCATACAAAAATCTGCAATTTTTCTGGATTCTTGGTGCTGGACACTTTGTAAGTCTTCAAAAATCACTATTTATTACGCCTAAAATCATACCAAAAACCCATATTTTCAATCTAAAGTAATAATATGATTGTTATGCCATCCATCCTTGTCATCATCATCGCCTGCATACATGTATGATCATCATTTTTTAGAAGAAAAAGAGAAAGTAAAAGACTCATCATTATTGCAGTTGTTGTCCAGTAGCTAAAATATCTGTTGGTTAATGTAATAATCAATGCATGCAATAATGTTAGTCAAGGTTACTCCATAATGTATGTAGTGGATGCATGCAGGTACCAGTTGAGCAGCCCTGTGTGGCTTTAGACATGGCTGGTGCAATCACACAATCACCAGCTGCTGCTGAAGCTTCCTAACCCCAAACAAACAAACAAAAAGGAAAGATTTGATGGGGATTGGTTGAGATTTCAATAAAAAGGAAGGAGGAAAAAACAAGAGGGAAACAGAGGAAGAAGCTAAGACTACACGTAAAGCAATTATTAAATACAGAGCATTGATAAGGTTGAAGTTATTTACCATGTTGCTCTGCTCCAAGTTGTAAATATCATTTACGGAGGAAAAAAGAAAATAAGTGAATGGCTTATTTATTTACTTACTTGAACATTGCAAATTAAATCAAACAAGGGCGAAATAAATGTTAGGAGACATACTATGTAGTAGTTTCAAAATCTTTAATTTCTAAGATCCAAAATATCTATATATAATATATATTCTTGCATGGACATGGTGTGTGGGTACATATCCTAATCCTAAAATTCCTATTTATGTATGTGTCTTATGGGATCATGGATTTTGACAGAGTAAATCTTGGACTGTTCAGTGCAGTGTTGTTTTCAATGGGTCCTAAGAAATACACAAATCCCAAGAGAAAAGAGAAAAATTGGAGGTCTAGGTTTGGTCGGGTTAGGGGTGTAAATGAACAGAGTATTCGAAAAATCGTTCGTATAATGTTCATTTATTAAGTTAAATGAACGAGTATAAAAAAAAATTATGTTCGTTTAATAAATGAACGAACACAAACAGATGTGTGTTTAGTTCGTTTATATTCACGAACAGAAGATTTTTATTCTCTTATACTTAGTCACATATATTGAATGCATTACAGCATCTTACACTCAACACTATTCATAAAATTACCCGTACAATGTTATATACATGTACGTCTCATTTCGTACAGTTGATGTAAAAGAGGTGTGTTGTATTAACACGTGTATTAAAATGATGAATGAAAGATATTGTTACTACATCAAAGTGTTTGGTTGTGAAATTTGTGATAAAGTTAAAAGACAAGTGTTATGTATGAATGTACCCTTCCGATCTTCAACGACAAAATCCTTAACCTGAAATGTATGAAATGAAATGCATTATGCATATTTTGCCTAGTGAGATAGTCACAAATAAACACTATATCAATAAATGCATTCCAATTCATATCTTGACAATGACAATGCAATAGTTCAATAGAAACAATGCAATAAACATGATCAATGGCAATAAATCCATAATTCATCAATAACCCTTGGATCGATTCGGAATAGTGGATACGTGAATTCCTACGCCTCGCCAAATCAATGAATGGTCTAGTCCCTCTGCCTCTCCAATATGACCAATATCACAATACATCCCTCCACTTCGCCGAATCAATATAGGCTGTAGCCCAAGGACCATAGTCCACTCGTACACTGAGCTCATGAATTCTATGGCATGCCAAATGTATCCAAAGTTATTCGAATCTAAGGTCTGGTGACAATATCAATAGTTCATATTCAATGCCAATAGTCATATTCAATGCTCTTAAAAATAAACAATGTTCCAGTGTCCATGTTCAATGACAATATCAATATCAATGACAATGTCCACTGATCTCTATAACAATAACAAAGGTCGATGCTTCATGTATAATGTTTCGATGACAATAACGATGTTGACATCAATGATCAATGACAATAGTTATATCAATGGCTATATCAATGCTCTATATCATTATCATATACTTCTATGACTCAATAATGATGGCGATGATAATGGCAATAGCAATACTCAATGACAACAACAATATTTGTATCCGATGTTCAATAACGATGACATTGATAATGCTCGATGCTCGATGCGATAACTTACCAATACTTACCACAATATCTGATAAGTGGTTTGATGCAATAATCCTTAACAATGAGGTTAGCAATAGCAATTTCAATAGCAATGAAATTGGGGAGGGCACCTAGCTTAATCTCGAGACTCAGACTACACTCACCTCGATAATCTGAAGCTTTTACAGCTCTTCAGGTGATAACCCATTTGTTCATAGTCTTTGGTGAGGTCGATGGATGCTCCTTGTCGATTTCTTGAACTAATAAATCAATAGGATCGTATTAGAATCATCAATATGATATCGTAAACAATATAACGATATCAAAAATCAATATCTAAACACTAAAAGCCACTAGCTACAAAATTTCCATGATAGTCAAAACCCTAACTTGTGATTAAGCTTAATTCATCCATGGGTTTCATTGATTGTTTAAGGATTATAGCTTACCTAATCGATAACAATGATTTGATAACAATAAATTGAAGAAAAGACAAGCTTGAAATCAAGCTTCAATGGAGGTGCTTGCTTAGGTGGAGAAAATGATAGAGGGAGATGCTTGCTTCTCAACTTTCGGGTAAGTTTTTCAACCCATTTGGCTATCTTAGCTATTCATGTGTTTTAAGGGAATTATCTTTCCTTCACATGAAGGAATTGATTCTGATTATCCCACGTAGGGAAATTTTAATTAAGGATGGGCTAATCACAAGATTAGTCCCTCAACTCTCAATGATCTATAGTTTTACCCCTAAACTTTCAATTTCTATAATTTATTCACTAAAATATTTTCAATACTTTTAATAAGGTCATTGGGCAATAATTTGACTAGATTGGAGTCCAATATTGATACATTTAATCTTGCGATTAAAGTTAATACAATATTTAGACAATTCCGATGTAGGGTTTTCGATCGCCAGTACCCGATCTAACTAGGGCTAATTTTAGGGTGTTACATTATCTATATTTGAAAACTTTATGGGTTGTGTATTGGGCCAACACGATGAAACTGGGAGAAAGGAGTAGGCTATCTACTACCTCAACAAAAAAATTTACCGATTGTGAATCGAGATACTCCTCTATCGAGAAGTTATGTTGCGCCTTGGTCTGGACTGCTCGCAGGCTTTGGTAGTACATGTTATACCATACAACATGGTTGATTGCAAAGCTAGATCCAATAAAATACATGATGGAATCGCCGAGCTTATTAGGAAGAATGGCTCGATGGAAAATTTTGTTTTCTGAGTATGATATTGAGTACGTAAATCAGAAAGCCATCAAAGGTAGCGTTATCACGAACCTCTTAGAAAGTCGTGCTTCATCTGAATACGAACATTTGAGTTTTGACTTTTCTGACGAAAACCTAATGTGCTTAATTGCTAGTGAAGATGAACCAACTAGTGGAAAACCTTGGAAAATGAATTTTGACAGAGTTTCAAACACATTTGGGCATAGAGTTGGGGCAATCTTAGTATCGCCCAAAGGGACTTATTGTCCCTTTACCGGTCGACTGAATTTTGAGTGTAACAATAATATGGTATAATATAAAGCGTGTATAATGGGACTTCGTGGTTTCTCAACTTCGCGGTGAGTGGGAAACAAAAGATGCTAAATTGATTGAATATCGCAAGCTCGTTCTTGAATTAATAAAAGAGTTTGAAGAGATAACTTTCCATTACCTTTCTTGAGAAGATAACCTAAATGGTTGATGCATTGGCAACTTTGGCTTCTATGTTTAAAGCAAATAGAGAATCTGATATAATGCTCATACAAATAAGTATCTATGACTCTCTCGCCAGTTGTTATACTATTGAAGATGAGGTAGATGATCATCCTTGGTATTATGATATTTTACAATACATCGAGTATTAGAAATATCCTGAGGGAACGACTAATGTTAATAAAAAACAATTCGAAAAATGGTTGCGAGATACATCCTTGATGGAGAAATCCTATACAAAAGATGGAGCGACCAAACGCTGCTCAGATGTGTAGAAAATCACGAGACAAAAAAGATAATTGAAGAAGTTCATGAGGGAACTTGTGGAATTCATGCAAATGGCATCAATATGTCTAGGCAGATTATGAGGTTCGGTTATTTCTGGGTATCTATGGTAGAAGATTGCATCAACTTTGCTCAAAGATGCCATAAATGTTAGATTTATGGAGATAAAATTCATGCAGCATCATCACCTCTTCATGTTATAAAAGCTCCATGGCCATTTGCAGCGTGGGGCATGGATGTGATCGGACCGGTTATGCCAAAGGAATCAAATGAACATTATTTCATCTTTGTTATAATTGATTACTTCACCAAATGGGTGGAAGCTGCTTCGTATGCAAATGTAACCAGGTCAACAATATGCAAGTACCTAAAAAGGGAAATCATTTGTCATTATGGTATACCAGAAAGAATTATCTATGATAATGCTTTAAATCTAAACAACCAAATGATGAAAGAAGTGTGTGAACGGTTTAAGATAAAGCATCATAAATCAGCACTCTATCGCCCAAAAATGAATGGGCCTGTCGAAGCAGCCAACAAAAATATCAAGCGAATTATGGAGAAAATGGCGATAACGTATAGGGATTAGCATGAGAAACTACCTTTTTCCTTGCTAGCATATCGTACATCCGTGCGAACATCTACATAGGCAACTTCATGTTCTTTAGTCTACGGAACAGAGGCAATATTACCGATTGAGGTTGAGATTCCATCACTTCGTGTCATAATGGAACTTGAGTTGGACGAAGCTGAATGGGGATTCAAGTTAGATATGATCAGTTTAATTTGATAGAATAAAAGAGATTGAAAGCAATCTGTCATGGGCAGATGTACCAAAAGCGAATGATTCGGGCCCACGATAAGAAAGTCCGACCAAGAGCATTTTAGGAAAGGGATCTGGTTCTGAAAAAGGTTGCCTACGTAAATGGATTTTCGAGGAAAATGAATGTCAAATTAAGAAGGGTCATTTGTTGTGAAAAAAGCATTTTCTGGTGGGGCATTAATCCTAACGAAGATGGACGGGAATGAGTTATCAAACCCTGTGAATTCTGACTCAGTGAAGAAATATTATGCTTGAATCCATGATAGATTGCCACGATTTGCCTATAAGATGGAGTGTCATTTTGCCTTCAAGATGAAGTGCTACGATTTGCCTCCAAGACGGAGTGCCACGATTCTCCTCCAAGGCAAAGTGCCATTTTTAATCGAAAGTTATAACCTTAGGTCGAATCATATTATATCTCAAACTAGGCAAATTATTAATCGAACATACTTTAAGATTGAATCATATTATTCGCACAATTTTAAGACTAACTTATAATTGAACTCAATTTTAAGACCAATTAAATAATTAATCATCCAGTAATAGATAAATTAACCTATAGTTATGCAATTTACGGACCTAATTAAAAGAATCTAAAGTTCAAAGGCTAAGTTTTAATTAAACTAACATGAATTAGGACCCAAAATATATACACCTAAAGAATCATGGACCTAAAATGTAAATTCCCCTTAATATAATAAAGATTGCAGGTCAAGTGGCATGAAATTGTCTGTGTGAATTACCCCCAAGGATGCATATTTTAAGTAATTTTAAATCCCTTTCCATTATTACCGATGCGCAGTGCTTTAATCAAGAGATTTTAAATCCATTTTATTATCTTAACTCACCATTTTTCATGCTAATTAAAAGGGTTTCAATCCCTTTTTACCTTTATTCATTTGCCCTAAAACAACACTTTCAAATACTCTGTTCTCTCTCAACTCTCTATAATTATCGATGTCTGCCGCCGCCGCCAGTCAAACTTCGACGACGGTAACAACCCAAAAGAAATTACCTTTCCTCTTGGTTTCTCCTCTCTGAACTCAAAACTTACGTTAGTTTCACCTAAATATAAGCCGATCAACGTAAATCTAATATTTTAAGTTCGAATCTCACCTCTCTCCACCTCAGAGATCCGCCGCCGGATCGAGTTGCTCTTCGGGTATGATAGTCTAGTCGTGACCACGAATCTCCTCACCACTCAGATTTCTCAGCCGTGGCTCCATTCGCCGGAAATTAAAGGTAGACAATTCGAATTCTCTTCTTTTTTCACCTTCAGTCGAACTCACTGCTGAATGCTTTTTGCTTACTGTAATGCTAGTAGATTCGAACCTTCTCTGGTTTCGATGCTTCTATGTTAGTGTTTAACCAAACATTTCTAGTAGGTGTTATGGTTTTGATACCTTTCTATAAGGTTTCGATACCTTTTCCCTTGTGGTTTCGAAAACATAACTCCAACAACTATATTTTATATGAATTTTTAGTTAATGATTTTAAAATCTTTCAATACCTTTGTCCAGGTAGGGATGGACATTTTACCCGATCGGTTTTCGACCCGACCTGGCCTGATCGTGGTAGATTTTTAATGAAAAAGTTAGATTCGGGTCGGATTTTTATTAAGGGTGAAGTCGTCGGGTTGAGTTTAGGTTTAGAGTGGAAAATATCTGACCCTATTTGGGACTAATTATATAATTTTCCCTCTAATTTTTTGGGATATTTATAATAATACCTCTATTTATATATTTTTTATAATTAAGTCTTTAAAATTGAATTTTTATTTATATTTTAGTCCTTGAAATTATAATGTTTTGTAATTAAATCCCTAAATTTTTTTACAATTCAGTCCCTAAAATTATTTTTTCTATAGGTCGGATCAGGGTCGGATTTAGTGTATTTATTTTCAGGTCAGGTTTTTTAAAGAATACGCCCGTGTTGGGTCTGGTTCGGGTTTAGGTATTTATTTTTGGGTCGGGTCGGGTTCGGGTGGGCCAAAAACTAGACCCGACCCGTGCCGACCTTATGTGCAGGTGAGCAATAAATGTTTGGTTTTAATGGTTTCCAACGGCTCCAAACTCCCTCCCTAGTCTCACAACTGTTAAAAAAGTTAAAGAACATATAAAAGGGACTTCTAAACAGTGATAAAACATCAAGAAAACTAATCAAAGTTTCAAAGTGATCAAATTTCTAATTGTACTCATTTTTTTCATCTTTCTTGTAAATACTATTGTAATTCTTTTTCTAGTGTTATTGGGTGTGAGAGAAAGCTTAAATTCTATTAACGTATTCCTTGCGAGGATTTTTATAGTTTGCTTTTTTGCATTGAATTTTGGGAAAATATTCTCTAGACTTTGGGGTATAAGTCTAACAGAATTGTGTAAAGTTACTCTTTATCCTAAAAAGAAAAGACAAATTAGTGGATTTGTAGTGTGATAACTAAGGTAGTGGATGCAGACTCAATTGAACCACTCAAAATCTTTTTGCAATTTATCATTCTTTGCAATTAGTTTTTACAATTTTATTATTTCAATTCATTCTCCTCGATTTTATTCGATATATTGTTACACTCAACAATAATGTTGGATGAGAAACTTTCTTATTAATAAGATGGACTCTAAGTAAAAGATTAGGCATTTTAATACTAGCATATAAAATCTGATGAAGTTATTTTCCTTTTCTTTTTGAACTCAAAATGTGTAGCTTCCTCTGGAGGTGAACGTTCAATCCAGTCGAGTTCAAAAAAAGTTATTCTAGTTGACGCGTCATATTTTATAACTCAAACTTTATTTGAATTTTTTCGATTCAAGTCAAGTTTTCGAGTTCTTATACAAATTTAACTGTAATTATTTATCATGTTATAGTACGGTTTGATTTCAATTTAAATGATTTTCTCTAATCATATAAGATATGCATATATATTTCTTCATATTTTTTTATGTGGCATTTATTTCTTCATATTTTTTTATATCGGTATATATGTCGGGAAAAATTGAGGGACTTGACTCGAACTTAAAAATCAATCCACTAATTACTAAAAATTTTGAGTTATTCGAATTTCTATTTTACAACTCAATTTTTTTTGAAGTTTTTTCAACTCGAATCGAGTTTATGAAATTTCAAGACGAGTTGAATTTTTTGCCTAGAGTTGAGTTGAAAATTTTAGTTTTTTCGAATCGAGTCAAATAGTACTCACCCCTATTGGTGGAGGGCCATTTTATTGATGATGTATTTGGGTCCATGTTGAATGCACCCATACACTAATGGGCTCATTCCTTCCACTTCCTTTCTTTTATCTGAATTTCCCTTTTGGTAACAATAATCTATTAAGGCTGTGCAAAAAATTTGACAAATCGAAACCGAATTCAAAATTTGAAAAAATTGATCCGAAAACATGGCTAATTGAACTGAAAAAAATTGTTTCGGTAGGTTTTTTTTTAATAAATATTATTTTGATTTGGATATGGTTCGTAGTTTTAAACAAAAGCGGGTAATCGAACCGACCGATTACATAATATATAATATATAATATATAAAATACGCATATTTATACAATTATATTGGCAAAAGTTTAGCGTCATTGTTAATTTATTATATTCCCTAAATATTTTTTGAATATTTTTATTGTCTTGAAAAGTGAAAAATTAGTGGTAAAGTTTAATATACTTCCCTCCTAAATATTAGCAGATTTATTTTACTTTGGGAAGTATAAAATTCAACCTTAATTATCAATTATTGCCTATTTTCAGCTTCATACATTAATATTTTTCTTCTTCAAATATTTCAAAATTCAAACTCTAGCTTATTTTTCACTATGTTAATAAACCATTACCTTACACGAACCGAATATTTCGGTTAATCGGTTAACCAATTTAATGGTTATGGTTTAAGGTCGAGAATTAAACAACCCGGACTTACCGGTTATCCGAAATAATTTTCTAACGGTTAATCGAACCCGGTTTTGCACACCCCTATAATCTATATTACCATTAAATGCCAGTGTGAATTTAGTGTTAAAAGTTAATTCGACAGGAAAATCGGTGAGATATTTTTATTCTAAAGAACAACTAACGTTATTATAACAATGTATTTTCTTTTTATACTTTTATATATTTAAAAAAATAATTTAAAAAAAACTAAATTTAAAATTAGTAGAAAAGCCTCTAAAAAAATGTTTTTTGGCGTTTGTTTTCTTTGGCTTGTAACAAGTTGGCGTTAGTCAAAGGCTATGCGATTGATGGGTCGTTTAAGCATAGTGTTTGGGATTCTTATTTCCGTAGGGCACTTCGGGTATTTGAGAATCAATTTCCCTTTAACAGACAAGTCACCCATTTAACGACACTTAATTTCGAGTGACCAGAAGTTTACGGATTGAAAACGTAAGTGACTTTATCGGTCGAATTTAGAAATCAGTGGCCAAAACCGTACTAGGGGAAAACATAAGTGACCATTCCAGTAGTTAACCTAAAATTTTAAAATTTTATATAAATATTAAAAATTAAAAATATTCGATAAGGCCACCCAACTTTTAGTTTGATTTCGACGCAGTCTATCATGTTACCTTCCAATAGAAGTTGACATTAGTTTTCGTTTTTCCTTAATAAAAATGAGTAAACTACATCAATCATCACTCAACTTTCTTCTCACACCTATTTTGGTAACTAGAGTTTAACAATTTTCAATTTAATAACTTAACTTTTGAATTGTTCATATTTTGGCCTCTCAAATAGGGGTGTTCAAATGGTCGGCTAAACGAATTAACCGACCAAACTGAATTAGTTCGGTTAAACGGTCGGCCATCGAACTTTTATCGGTCGGTGAACGGTTAAATTTTTTTCAAAGTTCGGTTATCAGTTAATTCGGTTCGAAATCGGTTAATTAACTGAATTAACCGAGTTGCCTGAAATATAACAAAAATTAAATATATTACCATACCCATTAAAATTCTAAAACTCACTTCTAACCCAAATGAAAATCTAACGTTTAATCTAAAATTTTAAAGTTTTTATCTATGTTTAGATATTTTTTAAATTAAATATAAATTATCTTTGTGAACTAAAAAGTATTTCCAAGGATTTTTATTGTGTAATAATTTTGATTAGGGAAAATTGATAAATTTCGGTTAATTTAAAAACCGACCGAATTAAATGAAATTTGTTCGGTTCAGTTAATTTTTTTGAAAAAAGTTCGGTTCGGTTAAAGGTTAAAGATTTAAAAACTTTGGTTAATTCGGTTTTGGGTAATTCGGTTCGGCCACCGACCGAAATAACCGTTTGAACACCCCTACTCTCAAATGATATGGTTATACAAATAGAAAAATTCGATTAATCCTTTAAAAATCTGATAATATTTTTTACTTTGCTTATTAAATTTACCATGTTACCATATTTGATATTTTAATAAGAAAAGTAAAAAAAATATTACTCGAATCAAATATTCCAATTAACCGGTCAATCGATTATCTGATTTAATTGGTACAATATAAGATGGAGAATTGAATAATCTGAATTTAGCAATTAACCAAAATAATTTTTTAAGGAATAATCAAACCCGATTTACTTACAAATTTTTAAAATAAATATTTATATTCGGTTATGATTCACAGTTTTAAGCAAAATTGATTAACTGATCTGATCTATTATATACAATATTTCTAAATTTTATGCATTACAATATCTTATAGTCCAGTGATTCGGATACCCTTCTGATTTTTTAAAGAAAAGTTTTGGCTCTAAGTAGAATTAATAGGTGTGAACTTTCATTTTTTGATTTTCTAATTGTTTTTACACTTTTATCAAAACCGAACAATTATTAAATTTATTGTATTATAATATTTGATATTTTAATAAACAAGTAAAAAATCATTTCTAGAATCAAATATTTCAGTTAACTGGTTAATCGATTATTTGATTTAATTGGTACAATGTAAGATCAAGAATTGAATAATCTAAATTTACCAATTAACCAAAATAATTTTTAAGGATTAATCAAATATTTCTATTTGTATAAACATGTCATTTGAGAGTGGCCAAAATATGAACAATTTGAAAGTTAAGTTATTAAATTGAAATTTTTAAAATCTAGTGACCAAAATAGGAGTGAGAAGAAAGTTGAGTGATGATTAGTGTAATTTACCCATTTTTATTAAGGAAAAGCGAAAATTAACGCCGGCTTCTAACAAAAGGTAACGGGAGGGACTATATTGAAAGCAAACTAAAAATTCGTTGACCTTATTGAAATCGAACTAAAAGTTGAGTGACCTTATTGAATATTTTAAAAGTACGGTGATCAAAATAAATCCGTCCTAAAAGTTCGGTGACTATTTATGTAGTTTACCGTTAATTTTTTTTATAAATAACATAAATTGATACTTTTTCTAAAACACTTTCATTTATTTTTTTTAAAAACTCATAAATCCCTAAATCAAGCATTAGCACCGATTCAACCACCGACCACTCCTCATCACAGGAAAACCCCTCCTATCTTCGTCATCCTTGCACCCATTCTCACGTTCGACACCCCTTGCATCGCCCAACCCGTTCTCCCTCAATATTTCTTCTCACTAGCATCGTCGGCTGCCACAATACCAACAACTTCCACCGTCAATTAAATTGATTTGAGAATTTGGGAATGTAGGATTAGGGTTTAGGGTTAGAGATTTAAAATTTTGGGAGTTTTGAAATTTTTTGAAAATTTTGTGTTTTATAATTAAAAATATTTTTTTTAAAATTATAAATTTTTTAAATATTATTTCATTATAAATATTTATATATTTTAATAATTATTACAATTATTTTATATTTTTTGATTTTAAGGAAAAATATTTTTTATGATTTTATACATAATTTTAATTTTTTTACACATTTAAATATTTTTCAGATTTTCTTAAATCTTTTAAATAATTTTTAAATTTTTTATAATTTTAAATAATTTTTCAGATTTTTTAATATTTTCTTGAATTTTAAATATATTATTTTATAATTTTAAATATTTTTAAATTTTTAAATGAGTATTTATGATTTTGATGATGTGGCACGGTCAACATTACAGAAAGGTTAAATTGATCGCAATTTGAATTTTGAGTGCCTGATTGATCGTAATTTGAATTTAGATGACTCAATTGAATGAAAATTTCTCATAATAACTTCATTAATTTTTTAAATTTTTGTTGAGGGTCAATTTGAACTAAAAACTAAAAAAAAATATAATGGTTGGCATTAATTTCAAAGGTTTAAAACAAAGTGTTGCAAAGTCATATAATAATGTGTTTGGAGAAGATGACAGAGATAAGACACGGCACAAATAAAGTAGCATGAAACGTGTAGCCAGTGGCCAAAGCCTTTGGTAAAGGCCAGGACAGGAGCAAATCAATAGAGTAGAGTGGGGGGGCATTTTCTTTGAACTTTCCATAGCAATGGAGTTTATGGATCATGTCTCCATGCTTTTGTCCAATTTATATTTCTCTGTCTCTATGTTTTTGTCCAATTAAAATGTCACACACTATTATCTTTAATTAATATACAGCATTAGCTGCATTAATAATAGTAGGGAATGTTAATGTAATTTAAAAATGAAATTTTATTAAAGGGTGTTGGATGCAATGTTACTGTAACGTTTAAAAATACATGAAAATTTTATATTGTCGTGATTCTCTTGTTTGCATATTCACGAGATTGTATAAAATTGCCATTCATGAGAAGAAGTTATATGTAAAATGTGATCATAAATCAAATCCGAAAGTCCTTGAAAACTTGTATATGTTTTTGCATAATGAAAACCATATATTCTGACATAGATTACCATTCAAGTTAAAGTAAGATTTTTTTAACAAGAAAATGATATTGGGTTGTATTCTAAGTGAAAATGATTACAAAATAATCACAACACAAACATTGAGAATACAATGTAAACAGATAAATACAATAAATTTTAAAGGGTGTGAAAGACATGAAAAATGTAACCTTTCACTTTCTAGAAAAACTTACAGTTTTTTAAATGAAATCCAACAACGATAAACTTTGACCAGAAAGTTTTATGAATTAAGTATACTTTCCGCTACGAGTTCTTGGTACATCGGTAAACTACCACAAAGGAATAAAAAACAGACCACCTATCGTCTTGTGACTATAAATGTTCAATAATATTTGTTATTTGAACGCTAAATTGCTATAACAACAAACAATATTATCAAAAAAGACAGATAAACCTACAAAATAATTACTATTATGTTTTAAGAATGCTTAATTACTCCGTTGATACATAAACTATACATGTTCCTCAATGTCATACATAATGTTTTAAAATTATTAATTTCATACACGAGATTTTTCATCGTAAACGAGTTTACTCATTTTTATGACGAAATCTAATATGGATCCCTTCACCTAATTAGAAATTGACACGTGATTTTTATTTTCAAAAATAAAAACTCTATCTACTTAAAGTATAATAATATGATTAGTCCTTAATATTTTATTAGTTTTTTTAATTTCACCCTTAAATTTTAAAAATTAAATACTTATTTTTTAAAAAATAATTAACATGTGGCATAATATTAATTATAAAATAAATTTAATTTCACCATTATTTTTAATTCGAAACGAAATTATCCATTTAATTAAAATATAATAACAAGTTTAGTCCTATGTATTTTATTCATTTTCCAATTTTGCTCTTAATCTTTAAAAATATAAATAGCTAATTATTTATTCTAATAAATCATAAAAAAATATTTAGATGAATCCATGATTAACACATAATACAATATTAATTAAAATTTTAAAATTACTTTTTTTTTTTTTTGCATTTCTTCTCTATTTCCTTTTATTTTAAAAATTCTTCAAAGTTATTTCTCTTCAAAACTATTTACATGCTTATCTTTTTCAACCTTTAGATGACGATTCATCTTCTGCTTTTATGACAATTCATATTAATTTTTGTTATAATCCCTTACCGTAGGAACATGTAAAATCAATTGTTGCTTGGTTGGCTTTCTGCAAAATCGGTTCTCATAAAAAATTAACGTGTCCTTCTCGACAAACAGTGAGTACAAATTTCGTGGTGAAATTTTTGGAACATATCGAGTGCTTGAAGCAGGTTGCAGGTTGCAGGTTGCAGGGTACTCCATGAACATAAAATGTACGAGATACCTTCACATGGGTTTTACAGGTGATGGGTTACAAATTGCACGAAAATGGTGATGACTGATGAGAGAACATCGAAGAAGAAGTAAATAATATTGCAAGAAAATGCAAATCCCGTTCCCATCGGAAAACGGCGTCGAAGGAGACGACGAGAGAGAAGAAGAAGACGACGAAGACGTAGACGATGATGAAGAAGAAGAGGACGATGAAGAAGAGCCGAGGCTTAAGTATCAAAGAATGGGAGGTAGCATCCCTTCCTTGCTTTCCGGCGATTCCGCCTCGTGTATCGCCGTCGCCGAACGCATGATCGCACTCGGAACGCACGACGGAACCGTTCATATCCTCGACTTTTTGGGAAATCAGGTGAATTTTCCTCTCATTTCAGCTCGTTTGATCTTGTATTTCATTTCGAATCTTAATTTCTCATTTTATATGATATTTCACATTTCAGTACATTTCCTTGTATTTCACATTTTCAGTAAGTACATCTGAATAAGTTAGTTAAAGTTAATCTTTTAGCTTTGTTTTGTTGTTTTCAGGTTAAGGAATTTGCTGCTCATTCAGCTGCAGTGAATGACCTTAGTTTTGATATAGAAGGTGAATATATTGGAAGCTGTTCTGATGATGGCTCTGTTGTACTGAATAGTCTTTTCACTGACGAGAAACTGAAATTTGAGTATCATCGTCCTATTAAGGCCATTGCACTTGATCCTGATTATGCAAGAAAATCATCTAGGAGATTTGTAACTGGTGGCTTAGCTGGTCACTTATATTTTAATACCAAAAAGTGGCTTGGCTATAAGGATCAGGTTCGTGATGCTTGACTGACTTTAATTTATTTGAAAATCTAGATTTTTATGAATTCTGAATGTTGTGTACTTTAATGTGTTTTTAGGTTTTGCACTCAGGTGAAGGTCCAATCCATGCAGTGAAATGGAGAACAAGTCTCATTGCCTGGGCTAATGATATGGGGGTAAAGGTTTATGATGCTGCAAATGATCAACGGATTACATTTATAGAAAGACCAAGAGGGAGTCCTCATCCTGAAATCTTGCTCCCACATTTAGTGTGGCAGGTTAGTCAAAAGATTAATATGGAAATTGTCTGCAGTTGTTTCAAACTTTCTTATGTTGTCTAAACTCTAAACAGCTGCAATGTTATATGCTATTATTCATTTTTCTGAAGTTTTCACTTATCATGGGCCCTAGTCTTTATGAAGCATAGGTTGTTCGATCATTTATACTGTTGCTTGTTGTTTGAAACTATTCAGGATGATACCTTATTGGTGATTGGCTGGGGAACTTATGTGAAAATTGCAGCAATAAGATCAAATCTGAACAAGGGAGCCAATGGAACTTATAAGCGTGTTACAATATCTAACATGAACCAAGTAGATATTGTGGCATCATTTCAGACTAGCTATTACATATCAGGAATTGCTCCTTTTTGTGATTCTTTGGTTGTTCTAGCCTATATTCTTGGTGAAGAAGACGGAGAGAAGGAATTTAGTAGCACAATACCTTCAAGACAGGTATGCGTCCTTTACAGTTCTGAAAAAGCTAAGTTCCTCATCATGGTGTACACCCCTATTTTGAGGCATCATGTGCTATATTTAGTGCATTATCTGTTCCCATTCCTACAAATTTACCAATTTATCTGGATGGTGTGATGCTATTTTTGACAGAAGCCACGGCAGTGGTTGCTGTAACTACTCTACATTGTTGCTCTGCTTTGAACTTTTAGGCTGTGCTTGTATGAAGAAATTTAATGTGGAATTCTTTCTCAATATGTTGGTCTTGCTTCTCTATATGTTCTACTGGTCCTGAGTTTAATAGTTAGTGGGTGGATTGTAGTACTTGAATGAATTAGCTAGTATTGTTTTGTCGAGAGTTTGATTCACCGCTGTTGCTATAAACTTATAATTCTCATTGCCTATGCATAATCTACTGTAGCAGGGAAATGCACAGAGACCAGAGGTTCGCATAGTGTCCTGGAACAATGATGAATTGGCAACTGATGCCCTACCTGTACATGGCTTTGAGCACTACAAAGCAAAGGACTATTCCTTGGCTCATGCTCCCTTCTCAGGTTGATATCTCCGTTTATGAAGTTATTGGTTATTAAACAGAATTTCAGTCAATAGTTATAATGCTCTTCTCATATGAATGTAGGCAGCAGTTATGCCGGTGGACAGTGGGCTGCTGGTGACGAACCAATATACTATATTGTATCGCCAAAGGATGTTATCATAGCAAAACCTAGGTTACTTCCGATTCTTTCCTTTTTTCTTGCTTCTTAAAGATTAAACTTGTCTTTCACGGAAAAAAAAATGAAAATAAGAAAAGGATTGTGGTTTCTGCAGTACTATGCAGTATATACTTAATTGTTATGAAATGTTAGCAGTATCAATTTGGTGCTGGTTGCTTATTTTGCCCTAAAGGAATTTGGATTTTCTGAATAACTCTCCCAGATTTTTTTTCCCTTTAAATATTCTGTCTTGGTAGTATAGAGACATCTGCTAATCTATCAATTTCCCTTTAAGCTGATAGCAAACTGTACAAGCTTCCATTGGGCATGATCTGAAGTATCTGTAGTACCATTATAGATTTTCACCTTGGCAAAACAATTATAATGATAAAAAAGTACTTTTAAATTATCTTCAGATGAAAAATTATGTTGCACATTCTCATAGGACATGCAAAAGGTTTATAATAGCAAAAAACTGCTGTAAGTTACCAATAAGTGAAATATTATGTGGTGTGTTTTGCAGCACATGATGATGTTTTGTTTGAATTTTGATATCAAGATTCTCCTAATATGGACTTTGACGTCTTATAATAATTTCTGGATTTGTGCATAGTGTATTAAAATTATGGCCAATATTTTATGTGGTACTTTTTTATATATTTTTGCAAGTACTGCTTAATTTCCAACCTTTACAATTTTGATACTTTAGGGATGCTGAGGATCACATTGCATGGCTTCTTCAACACGGATGTCATGAAAAAGCTTTAGCAGCAGTTGAGGCTGGTCAGGGACGGAGTGAACTCCTTGATGAAGTAACTTTCTTCTTTTAAAATGACTTGATATCATTTACCATGTAAATCCATGGGCTTAATATCTATTCTTTGCATTATTATGAAAGATTCTGGCTGCAAGCTAACATATTTTAGTTTTTTTTTCTTGATGAATGGTAAAAATGATATCTCTTATTGCCAAGCTCATTTGTTGCCCTAAATAATTCCCATTCCTTTGTCCATGTAATTCCTAAAGTTAGTTGTTGCTTTCTTCATTTTTGTTCACCTTATGTGTAGGTGGGATCTAGATACCTTGATCATTTGATTGTGGAAAGGAAATATGCTGAGGCTGCATCCTTGTGTCCCAAATTGTTGAGGGGATCTGCTACAGCTTGGGAGAGGTACTGAAAATCATTTTATGCAACTCTTTCCATTTTCATGCATTTCTTGCTAATCACTTGCAATTGCTTTGACAGATGGGTATTCCATTTTGCTCATCTCCGTCAGCTTCCTGTATTGGTTCCGTATATGCCAACTGAAAACCCAAGGCTGTGTGATACTGCTTATGAGGTTTGTCAAGACCGCAACTGTGCAAATGTTCATGTAGTCTTCTTTTATAGTTTTTAATGTGTCAAACTTGGAATGAAAACCACTTGTTTGCTATGCTGCAGGTTGCTCTTGTGGCTCTGGCAACAAATCCAGCATTTCATAAGGATCTTGTGTCAACTGTTAAATCTTGGCCACGTGTCATTTATTCGCGTTGCCTGTTATTTCTGCAATTGAACCCCAGTTAAATACTTCGTCGATGACTGATGCCCTTAAAGAGGTTCATGAGGCAGTTTCAAATTGTCTAATGTGAATTGAATCTGTTGATGCTACATATGTTGAATGATCCTATCCTTTTTTTCTCGATAGGCACTTGCAGAATTGTATGTTATCAATGGGCAGTACGAGAAAGCTTTCTCACTGTATGCTGATGTAAGTATTTTAATGTAAATTTGTGCTTAGACAAATATATTTATCAACCTTAAAATTATGTCTGATGCAAATTGCTCACGGAAACTAGGTTTTCATCCATTCTCTAGTTGGATATTTCATTGCTTCTTTCTTAATGTATATACTTGTCTGCGATTTCAGCTCATGAAGCCAGATATATTTGACTTCATTGAAAGGCACAACTTACAAGATTCTATTTGTGAAAAGGTATGGTTATGGAAGAGCATATGAAATATTTGAGCTACTTTGCTTTCTCAAAAATGATTGGTTTTGTAGAGAATGTCAATACCTCTTCATATGAGGCCAGTCTTGTAAATTCTAGAACTGTTTTTTTTACAAAATTTCACTACTTAGGTTGACACATTCATCTATGTTAAGAGGCATTGGGCAATTCAATCAAAATTATAGTGGCAAAAATTAGCTCTTTCTATTTGATAAAAAACATTGGGAAAGAAGAGCAAAAAGTAATTAAAAAAGAAATTTGCGGTTATTTACTTTATTAACAATGAATTTTAATGCCAAAAATACTATGTGCATGGTGCAGGTTGTCCAGCTGATGATTGTAGATTGTAAGCAAGCAGTTAATTTGTTGATCCAAAATCGGGACTTAATTACACCATCTGAAGTTGTTTCACAGCTTCTGAATACTAGAAATAAGTGTGATTCTAGATATTTCTTGCATTTATATCTGCATTCCTTGTTTGAAGTAAACCCACATGCTGGCAAGGATTTTCATGATATGCAGGTATGAATTAGGCAACTACATCAGTGTTCTGATATCTTTTATGTAAATATTGGTGGCATCAGTTGCTTTGAAATTCTCAAATTTTTAAGTTCGTTGTTTCTTTCTAGATTTTATTCATTTCTGTGGAGGCCAAATGCTTTTCACCTGTTCTGTGTGTGGTCAATGGTTGAAGAAATAAAATGGCAGTAGGTTCCAAAATTAGTCTTACATAGTTTGACTAACATAAGACCAGCCATGTCAACTGTACTTTAAACAGTTTATACGTGTTCCAAAATTCTCTCTTTCTTTACTTAATTTTGTTAGTTTGGGTATGATATGTTTGTTTGATGTGACTTGCTGTTTATATGGTACATAGTCAATTTATTTAATTGGTGTTTAAAGAATTTGGATTTATAAATGATGTAAATCTTTAATTTTTCTTACTGTTAGTGATATTCTATATAGATCTAGCCATCTAGGTATAATATGGGTAGTTATATACTACATTGAGAACCCCCAAAAAAACAATATACTTAAACAACTGCTACCGATTTGTACCCCTTTTTTAAGAGAACGAATCACCTGTCCAATATGGTATCAGCAACCTTGGAAAAATTCCTGTTGGTTGATGTTTCTTGTTTTTCTGCTGCATTTGATGCCCTTGTTAACCGGTTAATTATTATTGCCTGTTAGCGTGTCGTTGTTTAGCCTCAATCCTTATGGCTGTGCATTGAGTCTTGTTTGTGGGCAAGGTGCTTGTTATGTTAATTGCATTTTTGATTATGTATTGTCCTTTTTCATGCTGTGACAGGTAGAACTTTACATTGAGTATGATCCAAAGATGCTACTTCCTTTTCTTCGCAGTAGTCAGCATTACACATTGGAGAAGGTTTGGACAGTTTAAATATTAGTTATATAATGATAGCATCATAATTTTCCAATATAACTATGCTGAAATTCAACTTCAGGCGTACGAGGCCTGTGCCAGAAAAGACCTTTTAAGGGAGCAAGTATTCATTCTTGGAAGAATGGGTAACTCGAGACAGGCTCTGGCAGTCATCGTAAATGAATTAGGAGATATAGAAGAGGTTCGATTTGTTATTTTCAATTGGAGCTCCTGGTTTCAGCTGTTGCTTAATATTTGTGTTTCTGGTAATTTTAAGGATTGGCACTAAAGAATAAAGATAAAAGTGTATTTATCCTACACAGGCTGTAGAATTTGTGACCATGCAGCACGATGATGATCTTTGGGAAGAACTAATTCACCAATGCCTCGACAAACCTGAAATGGTAATGACATAAAATGCAGACTGGAAATATGCATGTCTTGTCTGATGATTATTCCTCTTGTTTTGAACTTTTTCTTACTAATCTCACTGATTGCCAGGTGGGCGTCTTATTGGAACACACTGTTGGCAATCTGGATCCTCTCTATATTGTAAATATGGTTCCCAATGGCCTAGAAATACCTCGGTTAGTATCCTCTTTTTGTCAATGGAAATTTGCAAATTGCAGTTGAGCAAAATTTTCTATTTCTAAGTAATTTGCATCTATAACATAGAGGTTTCTTAGTTTAAAAAATAAATAAGGGAAAAGGGAGAAAGGAAAACCTTAGAGGGTTCACTGTTGATGGAAGTCGCACTTTCACGAACCATTATTTTTCTGATAGTTACTGGACAAGGCCGTAATTCATACTTGGATCAAGCTCAAATTTAGTCGGGGCTGTTGATTTAATTAACTGACATTAATGTGGTTAAGCATTTGGTGCTGACTCTAGCAAGAAGAGCCTGAGGTTTGTATCCCAACACAAACACAATGATTGTAATCATTGTGCTGACTATCTATAATGAACCATAATGAAACCTGTTTTTTCATCAAATTTTATGATGCTAAACTATTTCTTTATGCAAACATAGATAATGAATCAGAAAAAAAGTCGTCTAATTACCGCTGTACATGCTACCCTTATCTTTCAGAGCTTTGATCTTAAATTACGCCCCCAAGAATTCCATATGAAGCATCCAACCGCCACAGAACTTCAAATTGCAGAGATCTAAACTCAAATCACTTTATATACTTGCAGAAAGTCAGCTTAATCTTCTATGTTAATTTCAGGCTCAGGGATCGTCTGGTCAAAATTATTACTGATTACAGAACTGAAACTTCTCTTAGACATGGGTGCAATGATATACTCAAGGTACTACTACTACTATTACACCACTTACTCTTACCGCTTGTTATAATACTTGAAATTCCGATTTGAGGAACCTGACATTTGTGTACATGTGAAATATACAGGCCGATTGTGTTAACCTGTTGGTTAAATGCTATAACGAAGCGAAGCGAGCAGTTTGCTTGAGTAATGAAGAAGATGATGCCCGATCCAAGAGGGATGCAAGTAGAGCCTCTCAAACTATAACACCTAGCGTGAGGAACATGGATGTTAAGTCTAAAACTAGGGGAGGTGGAAGATGTTGCATGTGTTTTGATCCTTTCTCGATACAAAATGTATCAGTCGTGGTGTTCTTTTGCTGTCATGCTTATCACACAACTTGCTTGATGGACTCCACGGATACTACTAAAACCAGCAGCAAAAAGGAGACTGGAGCCGCCTCTGAGGGGCTATATGAGTACGAGGAAGATGCTGATTGTGATGACAATGGTAGCGAAGCTGGTGATCCTCGGATGCGATGTATTCTATGTACTACAGCTGCAAGTTAAGTTTGCTTTGCAATTCCTTTATATCTGCATGTGGTGTGTGTGGGTGTGCGTTTGCTCGCAAAATTTTGTCGGTTCATTTAGGTTTTCATATCGTGCTCGCGCCTATCGTCATTCATCATGATCCTTTCCCTCACCTCTCTTATTATTTTCTTGAATGTTGTTGTGCCAGAATTAATGGCAACTTTTGTATTATACATCCCCATGTAATTATTGGAAAGTGTAATTAATCCTTTTTTTGGTTGGTTGATTTATGATTTTCAAGAAATAATCCAAAGCTTAGTGCAATTTTTCAATTATTTTGGTTGACTTTTGCTGGCTGTGGAAAATAAATAAGGAAAATATCATGTACTTTGGTTGAAAAGAAAATTTGAGTTTAGGAGTTCCGGGTTTAGAATTTAAGGTTTATGGTTTAAAGGTTAGAATTTAGAGATTTAGGTTTAAATTTAGGAAAATTGATTAGGGTTTATACCCGCAATAGACATTAAACAAAACCTTTAAACCCTAAAATTAAAAGCGCTTGTTGAAACACAAACCTGTGCATGAAATAATGGCCCAATAAATAATGCATATACTACGAAACTAGTGTTTTGATATTATGGTTAAGAATTAAAATTTATGGTTTATGTATATTTAGAATTTAAGATTAAATTGGTAATACAGTTCGCTTATGTATTGCTCAAATCAATGACAAACAGTTTTTAAGTTTTGCATTGGTCAAAATTTCGATATGGTTAACATTCAAAAAATTCGATATGTTTGGAGTAATATCGGTCAATAATAACATATATAGTTGATATAAGATATTAATATTTTATGGTTAAAAAATAGGAAAAAAACCTTAATACTAAATCCGTATAAACTTTATTTTACACATACCTTTTAATTTTAAGGGTTAAGATTTTAGTTTAAGATTTAAGGATTTAAGTTATAGAGTATAGAATTCAAAGTTAATGTATAAAATTTAAAGTTTAAAATTTAGAGTGTAAAATTTAATTTTTTAAGGTTAGGTTTTAGTTTTTATAACGTAAATACACAAACTTGTATAAAATTAATTATACACAACTTGTGTATCAAAATTTTACCCTAAAAAGTAAAACGATAATTATTAAACTTTAAAATTATAGCAAATTTTGCAAGAGATCATATTCATAACATTTGAAAAGTGATTCAAATGGAAATTTCTTTTCTCTACACACCACATGCACAGGTGAAGCCTTGGAGCAAAATGGCAAACACTAACCCATTTTCTTTAAAGGTCTGCCACATCTTTTGACATGTACTATGACTAACGTCCAAACTATCCACCAAATTGTTCAAAATTCACAACCCAAAAGAGTTTGTAATTTCAAGGTTTGAAAATTAACCCTACCATAAAAACCATCAACCATCCTGTAGCAACTCCCAACCAAACCAAAATAAAACGGAACACAGCCAACCTCAGCAGTAGAACATCACATCCTTCACATTGCCTTTAATGCTGGGCAGGGGACGAACTTCAACACTCAAGTCCTTCGGTTTTCGGCTTCCACCAGTGGAGCCACTGTCCGACATCTCATCCTCTACATAATACCTAGCCCTAAAAGCAGCTAGGTGGGCATAATAAGCTGGAGGCACTGCAAATGTAATCAGAATATCAACCAACAATAACTTAAAAGCAAAATTCAAGAAGATTTAAGAACAGAAAATATCACTAACCTATAGAGACAGATTTGGTACACCTTGCATAGCTAGACAAGAGTGAAACAATTATGTAGTTAGGTCTAATGTGAGCAATATTTATTCAAAGCACTTGAAAGATTACAGAGAGAGTAATGAATACATACGTGTAGCATAAACTGTTAGTGAGCATTTGCAAGAGGTCCGCATTGAACCTGTTTTCATCATAGAGGACATGATAGTGGGTGGGCCTACTGGTTCCCTACACCAGAAAAATAAAGAATGCATTTAGTATCAGACAATATAAGTATATGAAAATGGGTATAAAAAGATCCTTGTACCAGAAGGCAAGCCTCAGTTATTTTACCTTAATCCCAGCATGACTGTTAAGATAAAAATCAAACTCAGTGGGATGACAAATTTTTGTATCCACAACAGTACCTGCAAGACATTGATTATGTTAAGATATTTGAATATGCTGGTGACTGGTGTCCATTTATGAGATATTTGTTACCTGGTAATATATTGCCACTCCTATCAGCTTTATTGCGCTCAGTCGGAAATAAGCGAGTATGATGTCTCTTCTGCACCACAACAAATGTAACTGGTGGCAAATAACCTTCCTGAAGTGAGGCACAAGCCTGGAGGATGGAAGAAATTTAAAGGAGTCAAAAGGGCCTAAACACCAATAGACATTGCAAAAACAGGGGGGAAAGTGAACTTTTTTAAGTGAATATTAATAAAAAATCACCAACACTATAAATATGTTGGCTGTTAATGTCTACGTCTGAATAGAATAGTTATTTGTCAATGAAATAGCAGAGCGCTACAAAATCCTTCGTGCACCTTTCGGATAGCATCCATTTCATGGAGTAGAACTTGACTGAATTGGCCTTCACTAACACCATCTCTGTCAGATTAACAGAGATCAGCAATAATGTTAGAAAAGTTGGAAGGATTTGGATGGTCAGAAACAAAATTCACCTGTAGAAAATAATCCTTTCAGGTATTCGACCGGTTGACTTGCGGAAAGCCATGAGCAATTCCCTAAAGAGAACAAGAATTGGCTTATAAATAAAGTAAAACACAATTAACTACGACAGGATCCTGAAATATATCTACCTCCTTACCTTATCATACCACCATGAACTATACCCTTTTGAGGATCTTTAGTTGTTTTATAGAGGTCCTGGATTATTTCCTCCCGGTGAGTCTGGGCAGAGACAATTCCACGGTATGTTGTTATCTCTGGCCAGTCCATTGAAGCCACTACCTGCAGCCAAGCCAATAACCTCTTAACAAGATGAACAGAAAAGAAATGACAAAGAACAAAGAATATGCTTACTGCAGCAATCGAAGCACTAAAATCTTCCCCAGGCTGAGGATGAGTGACATCCGCACCAAATATAATTGTAGGCCTATCAGTCACAAGCGGGATTCTCTTTTGAATTGCATCATTCAGCACAGTATTTCTCCCCCCAACCTAATTAATTTACAATTCTCAAAGAAGATTAAACATAACAAAGAGAATCGGCAAAAAAATCAAATCACCACCCAGGCAGAAAATTTACCTTTACATTGATCTTCAGAGCAAGGTTCTCTAAATACTGCTGCTTGTTGGCATTAGCAGCAACATCTGGCTTAACACATTGTGAAACAATACCTAGCTCAGTCTCACAAATTCGCTTAACTTTTCCTGCAAGCAAAAAAGAGTTAATTGCACAGAGAAAACCAAACATTACCCATTAACATTATATCAGAATCTCATACCATATGAGCCAGTTTGATCCGGGAGGATGACTATCAACAACTGAAGTGGCATATTCTTGCCAGCAGACTCTCTGTAAATATCCAAGAGAGTTTGATCAATTTTATCAGTACGCGACGCACGGATTGGAATTGAAGGAGTCTTGCGGAACACCTACAGTAAAAGATGGAAAATGAAGCTGATCAATACTATTTTAAAAATATGATATGAGCGCTTACAAAACGACACACCATACCATTCCTTTGCTGTTGCACATATTCACCAGATCAGTACAAAATGGTTCTGACATATTCATATAAATTGAGGAGAAGTTCACACAAGTCCAGAAATCCACACTCCCACCTTTTACCATTTTCTGCAAAAAAAAAAAAGTATAATGTAAAAACCTAGTAAAGGAACTTCCACACAAGAATGCTAGAATCCTGACAAGAGCTTAACTAATATAAATCAATCAATGTTTTTAGCAAACATTTAACTGCTAACAAATGACACTGGAAAACCATATGAACTCTTAAAATGAAATAGAAGAGCGATGCACATGAAACTCTGGAACAAGAACAGGTGACCCAGAAAAACTGATTTTTTTTTCAAAAACACTTCAAATATAAGACATAAAAAACAACACAGCACCTTATTGATCATGTTCCACGAGCCCATATTAGGACAAACACTTCGTTCACGCCCACTATCATGATACTTGAGCTGCAACAACCAGAAAAAACAGAGATTAAGTTTATAATAAGAAAGGACGTCTCTTGAAGATATAAAATATTTATATGCTAGTACCATTGGTGGAGGTAAAACTCTTGCATCAACCACCGCAAGTTCTTTGTGAACTTGAATTCCAAATTCTTTACCAACAAGGTCATCTGCCTCAAAATTATTGATTTTAACCATCTGCATAAACATAATAAATGAATCACAATTCTTATCTAATCAACACAACAAATGCTGCTAAAAATTAAGTATACATCATTATCATACCTCTCTAACATTACTCTCCCTTTCATTCGGGCGTTGACAAGTTGCTCTCAACATTTGTCTAACTTGTTGTTCATTCAACTTTTTCGTATATCGTTGGCCCTCCACAATCCTACAACACTGTGTAACAAAATCATTATAAAAATTGAGTTAAAAACAAAAGAGAAGAAACAAAGATCGTGTCAATATTAAGAACCTCCATTGGCAAGTAGACAGGTCTAGCTTCACTTCCACTTAGAATGGCAGGCAAGGATGGAAATTTAAGCACAATGTTGTACTTATCGCGGAAATACTGGGCAACAGAAACTTTTGTACTTTTGTCATCGAGAGTGAACCTAACAACCAAAAGATGGACAGAAGAGGTACAATGAAAGATTGGACAAATATTGTACAGAAGCATAAGATGTTATGGACTACATATGTACAAATATTATGCTTATATCAGCTATTTGAATTTAAATATTTAGTGCTCTACTTTCATAAAACATTATTATACAAATGGTAGTTTAAGGTTATTGCACAACAAATGGTGGTGGTTAATGACTAATATGCTAAGAAATGTTTTTGAATCCATTTTGGCCAAACAAAAAACAGCCAACTGCAAATATATAAAACCAACACTGTTTGAAAATGGAAATTAGTTAAGCGGCAAATACAAGACTAGCACAACAGATGCAAAAACAATTCAACCATACTCAGTCTGAACATGTAACTAAGATACTAGAAAATATAACGACCAGCACAAACACCCAAATATGATTCAACCATATTGACCCCATAAATGCAGCTTCCCATAGTGTTATAACAAACTCACGTTAACTGACTTATAGGCTCTCTAGATATGCCAACAATCTTTGAAGTTTTGGGATACTTCATGTAATTCAGCTGAACTTTCACTCCTTTCAAAGCCTTTCTAACCTGAATAATAAGAGCATAGAAACATTGTAAGAATTTTCAACCACTTTGATCCATTTACACTGAATTTAAAGTGAATAGGTGCAAAAAATAGAAAAAAATGGTACGGTAAGGTGAAGTAATACTTTAATACGATCTTGATCGGACAAAGGCCTTGACAGGTTTTGACGCCTGAAATGTTTTGAAACAAACTCCGAAACTAAAATCGGCTCATAGAACGACCGAGCAGACACATCTGTGAAGTGAAAACATACATGAAAAGGAAAACCAGTATATCATCAACGTTGAGTAAAAATGCAACAACAAAATTAAAAAGTCAATAGAATAGTTACCAATATTAAGGGATAAACCCATCTGTGTGGGCCGAAGACTCTGGTAATATCCAGACCAATACTCTATTCCATTTCCCAGCTCCCCTTTTGGACCTAATGATGGAGAGAAAAAAGACCTTCCAACAACAGTGTATCTGCAAAATGATGTTTCAAAATTTATTAATTTCATTTAGTACAAACAATATCAGAAATTTAATAGCAAGAAAGGCTGGACATAAGTAATCAGGCAAGTACTTTTCAGAGGGGCTCGCCCGAAGAACAACGTCGAGAACTTGAATAGTTTCTTGAGGGCATTCAAGATGACTTCTGTTCAAAAACTCCCTTAGGAAATGAATGTCAGGCTTCGATGCAAGTTTGACTGCTACCTTAAATTGGCGTTCCTTCCTGCAAAACCAGGCAACCAGAAACATTACAGTTCAATAATGAGACACCATTATAAAATGCAAGAATATTACCTCACTGTAGTAGATGAAGTAGTACCCCGGTCTGCCTCAGTTAATTTAACGACAAACTCCTTGGACTCAAAGGGGAGAGCCCCGGCAGTGTAAAAGCTCTTCCGGCCGTCATAAGCTAGACGCCGATTACCGAGATGTGAGTCCTTGTATGTCTTATGAAGCTCCTTCATTATATCTCTGTTGACCTTTTTCGAAGTTACCTCAGGTGATATAGTAACCTGCAAGCAATGAAGAAGGTACAAAAGCCATTAAAAGAGAACAGAAGAAAATGCACCCGAACAGAGATTGGCAGTGAGTAAATAAGCAAAAAGAAGCCAATATTTCAATAATGAACGGAGAAAAAAATCCATGTGTCAAAATAAAACGAGATATAAGCATAAAAAAAATATAGAACGATTAGAACAAGGCAAAAAAAATGACAACGAAGATTAGCAGATAAAATTTGAAAGGGGAAATGAAAGACAAAAAAAAGCCTTTACAAAGATACGAGAAAAAAATGCACGAAACCTGAGACGGACAATGAGGTAAATAAATACCGGCAAACAGAAAAGAAATCACTGAAATTTTAAAAATATGAAGTAAACAGCGAGTATAATTCATTTAAACAAACCATTAATACATAAAATTTCCCTTGAGATGTTTATTAGAAAAAAAATTATTGCTAAATCCTTCTGTGTACAAAGAAATAAAGCGCATAAAATTCAAATGTAGGAGAAAGAGAAAGAAAGTTACATCGTAGTGATGTACATCCATGGTAGCAACATCCACTATGAAGTGATTCGCTCTAACAGTGCATTTCGTACCGAGGGTACCATAACCTGGCCTTTGAGGGAATCTAATCGCCTTTGTCGACGACGCAGGAAGAGGAGACGCCGACGATGCAGCCACAGTACCCAATGTAAGTTTCTCAGAAAATTGTTCCCTCAGTGGTTCCGCACTAGACGAAGGTTCATGAACCGGAACCGCCTGCGGAGGAGTCTGAGACGGAGCCGCCTGCGGAAGAGGCTGAGACGGAGCCGCCTGAGGAGGAGACGGGTTATAAGAAGCAGGAGGACCAGAAGATCCACGTCCCCTTCCAGAGTCACGGCCCCTTCCTCTACCGCCTCCGCCACCGTGAGGGAAAGACTGGGAGGGTTGACCGCGCCCGGGATCCTGTCTCCGGCCACGTCCTCCAACACCACGCCCCTTCCCCGCCACCGCCACGGCCACCACCAACACCTCCACGACCAGACATTGCCAGAGAGACTTTTGGAATGGCGATTCTGAAAACGTAGAGAATGTGACGAGTGAGCGAGCCCTTTTATACTAGAAAAGAACAAATCCCAACTGACCCGATTTCAGTTTGAAAAAACCCGACTTGTTTTCATCTTCCATTGTTTTTTTTTTTTTTTGTTGAAAGATAATCTTCCATTGTTATTTTTCTGTTTAGGTTATTTTTATTTTTAATCTTACTAATATGTTTTTATGACAATATTTGTTTTGTTTTTAATTTTTATTAATTTTATGTATATTATATAAATAAAATTATTCAAAATCGAATGTAAATAACATTTATTCTTTATTGAGAAAATTTATTAAATTCGTGTTTAGGTTAATTTTAAAATAAAAATAAATCCGTAATGCGAACAGAACCGGGCTTGACCCGCTAAGTTGGCGGTATATTGATCCCTGGATCTTTCTTTATTCCTTAATCTCTCTATGTATATATCACTTTGTGACGGATTTGCCCTCACTATAGAAATAAAAAGACGGGTCAGTCCTGCTGCTGTCTTTTGGTCGACGTCAACGTTGGCGAAATTGTCGCTGTGGGCTTTGTCGTGCCTTTGCATTTTTGCACGATCGAGGGTACGGGGTTTCGAATTTGAAGGGTTAGGTCAGGTGCGGGTGTCAGTTTTTTTTTTAACATATTCGAAAGTAGTATGTATTTATAAATTTTTTATTTTTTAACAATAGGTATATATTTTTTAAATAAAATAATTTAAATTTGTATTTTTTAAAAATAAAATATCATTTGTTTTTTATTGAGAAGTTCATTTTTTTTCTTTTTTAAATAAATTGTTGCAATAATATATCAAAATAAATAAATCTGTAATGATTTCTTATTAATTACTATACTTTTTAAACACTACTATATATCTTTGGATTTTAAATCGTTAATACGAATATATATAATATATGATCATTGATTATAGTTGCTACTCGATTTTTTAATGTTGCATATTTGGTATCAAAATAAATATAATTAAATGTGTCGATTATGATGCATTTATTATATTTTTAAAAAATTATAGTACCATTTTTTGACACAATTATACTACCATTTTTAAAGTTAATTAATGAGTGAATAAAGTATCTTGTCTAAAATGATAAAGTTATTATACAATTACGTAAAAATTAAATTATAAAATAAATAATTTGTCTTTAAATAAAGTTATATTCGTTTTTAAAGTAATTCAATTTATTGAAACAAATAGCTCTTAATTTTTTCACGTTCTAATTTAATTACAACTAAATATTTTAATTTGTGTATTATTTTTCTCTATTTAAGTTTGAAAAGGTTTTTAATGAGAAATATGATAGTCTATTTCTCTTTTCTTAAAAAAACTACTTAAATTCAAATTACCTAAAAAAAACTACTATTAAATTTATATTTATTATAAAATTCAAAAATATATATTAACTAGTTTTTTTTCTCGTGCACGAAATTATTATATGTACAAATCAAAGTATATTAAAGTAGTTAAGTATATTAAATTATACTCCCCTCGCCTATAAGTTCTTTTTTTTTTAGATTTCGATTTTTTAATAATATATATTTTTTATTTGGTGCTATAAGGGGTCTCTTTTTATTTTTAATAACATTTTTATTAATGTTCCCATTTCCATTAAAATTGAAAAGAAGTAAATTTATTAGTATGATCCATGTTTTTTAACCTTATATGCATTATATAGCAGCATAAATTATGGGAAGAATCAAAGCTCCATATTTGATATAGGACAACTTAGTATTTCTAAAATATAATTATGAGAAATTTAAACAACTAGATTTATTAAAACACTTTAGTATTTTCGTCCATGATGACTCTGGTTCAAACATCATTATTTATAATGTGTGAGTTTTATCAATAACAATAAATTAAATAAATATTATTGTAGGACCATATTAAGAATAATAATAAAAACTTAACATTTTTTTTATCTATTTTACATATTCAAATCAAATATATGACAAACATTAAAATGCAAATTAATTAAAGATACAAATCAAATATATGGAAGTGTGAAATTTTTATCTTTAAATCTAATATATTGGATGAAAATATTGTAATTCAAAATGTGATATAATATATCATTTAAACGAAAAGATATTTTATATAATTTAAATGAAAATGTAATATAATATAAGAAACTGTGAAAAATTATCTTTAAATCTGTTCATTTAAAATTCATAATAATATTTTATTTTAATGAAAATATTAAAAAAACTAAATTTATGTTTTCTAAATTGGATATACATATTATCAATTTAAAAAACATTGATATGGAGATGTTATAAAATTTAATCATATCACTTAAATTTAAAAGCCTAAATGTAATGTTAAAACTTTAATTTGCCTATTAAATTTAAACTCTTGTAAAATTTAAACTTATCTCTTAAATAAGATTCAATGATTTAAAATCAATTCAAATTCTAATGACACGTAATTTAAAATTATATTAAATATAATTCTATCTATTAAATTTTATTTTAGTAAATTTAATAATCAGAACAACGAAGAGTCAATCACAACCACCATAGACTTCAATTTACCTGTTAAATTTAAACTCTTATAAAATTTAAATTTATCTCTTTTACTAATCATATTATGTTACAAGTTATTTATTTATTTGGCCAGCAGTTACATATTTATTTAACATAAAAACAAAACAAAACATCGAATTAATATTAGTATAATTTAAATTTGTTTCACTACTTCACTCCCTGTTCCCTTAATCATCATTAAGGACGAAGTCCATAAAGCCGACAAAAGAACCAGTAAGCGGCGGTGCTGACGCGATAGTTTCTATGTAGTTGTTACGGTGGGCTCCAACGAACGGGATTACTTTTTTAACTAAAATTCTTATTATTTTTATAAATATTTCGGGTACTATAATTTTATATTTTTTAATTAAAGTGGGGACCATTCCCGTACCCGTAAACTGTTGTTGGCGATTATTTTAAAAAAAAGAGATAAAGAAGAAAAGGGGGTAAAAGTGGAACTTTAAATTAAAAAGAAAAACTCAGATCCTCCGAAATTAGGGAATGTCTAGCGATTCTTACCAAGGAAGTTGCTTTCATAGTGGGTATGCTCAAATTACCATAAGATCCTTCGCTTTTGGATGCCACGTTTCGACCTGAGATTCAATCAAGGGGGATTACAGCCAAATCGGAAAAGATTTAAAAAAGGGTCGTTAGTATGATGTGGCGAGTGTGAGCGCACGAGATTATTTCATGTCAATACTTGCAGGAGAAGTTTCCGATGACGATCATGATCAACGACTTTTCTTATTGTGGGCCCCACCAACCCTACTGATCCTGCGCATTTTATTTTACATATTTACGGCAATTTTTACCTAAATAGTTTGGGCAAAATTAAATGGATATTGTATCAAAAAACTATTTTGAAATTTATAGCAATTTTAAAATTATTTTTGAATTTATTGTACATTTTATACTGTATTTTGATATCAAATTGTTTACAATCCGATTTCATAAAAATATTAAAAAAATAATAAAGACTGACAGCTTATAGTCTAATTTTATAAAAAATATATATTAAAAATAATAAAGACTAACAGCTTATAGTCCGACTTCATAAAAAATATTAGAAAAAATAAAGACCATTTGCTTGCTGTCTAACTTCATCAAAATTGGAAGAAATCTGATTTCATTTTTTTTATGAAGTCGGAACGAAAGCACATTACTTTTGTGATTTTTTTAATATTTTTTATGAATTTTTGTTGAGATCAAATTAAAAGCAAGATGCTTTTATTTTTTTATTAATTTTTTATAGAGACTGATTGTAAGCAATTCCACTTTAAGATGTACCGTAAAAAGTGTAATAAATTCAAAAATAATTTTATAATTACTATAAATTTTTTAAAAAAAATTGGATGCAATATCTACCCACTTTTCAGATTGTGTTAGAAAATAATTATTAAAATAACATATTTTCCCATATTATTTTTGAAACTACACCCATTTTTCAAACGTATTCAATTAAGACCGGTATAGTCACCGACACATTTTGGGTGGCACAATTGACATGATCTGTAAACGTATTTTAAAAAATTCTTTGATTTACACGAAATGAGCACTTCATTAACTATGCCTTTTAAGGATTTGGAAAAAAAAGGAATTTTTTTCAAATTGTAATTTTTGGTAATTTTTTGCACCTCGTGAATAAAATTAAATTTATTACGATTAAAATGAAAATTTTCAGAGTATAAAACTTACATGTGTGATGTGTCAGATCCTTATAAATAATGTTATATTTATATATATATAAATATTAAATCTTTTAGGTTTGATGAATTAAAATAATCAAAGTTAAAGATTTAAAAATATTGATAAATATTAGGAAAAGTGAAATTTAAGATCAAAATGAGACTTTTTTAAAGAGAAACAATGACAAAACTCCTTTTGATTCAATGTTAGCACACAGCTCAAACAACAATACATTTTGTTTTTTAACACACTTTACACTTTAATATTTTTTCCTCGAATCTCTAAAGGTATAGCTTATGAGATGCGTTTTACATGTAATTTTGAACGTTTCTTAAACTTACTGACTAAGTTGTCATGTAAAGCAAAGAGGCTTCTTGCCAAATACGTTTTACAAAAGACGCGTTGGAATCCAAGTCGCCAAGCATGTTTTAGACCATCAATAATAGCTCAAAGCTCAGCATTAATTATCGAGCATTTACCGATGCTTTGCGAAAACCCAAAAAGCCAGACTTCTTCATCCGAACGAAGCACACCTCCAACAAATATTTTTTTAAATCAAATATTTAATAATTTTTAAATTTAAATTAAATTGAATGTTTGTGTGATTATACACATCTCAAGTGATATAGGTTCGAGTCTTCTTTCAACCATTTTTACTTCTTTTTTCCTAACTGCATTATAACATATGTATATAAAAGTGTGCAATATATATTACTAAGAGTAGCTTTGTGTAGTGGTAAAAGCATGAGAATTACTTGCCTTAGTTCTAGGTTTAAATCCCTTTGTTGCCATTCTTTCTTCTTTAAATTTTCTTTAGTTTTTACCAACAAAGTAATTGTTTAATAAAATATGTTAGTATGTTATGTTAAATTAGTGGACTTGGCTTAGTGGCTTTGGCATGGATTTTCCATGTGGTTGACATAGGATCAAATCCTAATGGAAATAATATACTTTTCATTTTATTCCTTCTCATTCGTTACGGCTAATCAAATAGTGACACATGTCACCATTTGGTTAGTTGATTAAATCTATTAAATTAAATAAATTAAAACTTAAAAATAGATGGGACACGTGTCGTCATTTAGTAAGTTGATTAATTTTATTTAATTAAATTAAAATTAAGATCAAATTGATATAATAGGTAAATAATAGGGATTAAATGTGTAATTTTATAAATTTTCGTTAACTGCCATGTCATGTTAGTTTTTTAACGGCGATGGTCAAAATATGTCAATTTAATAAGTTTGATGGTCTAATTGACGAGTTCGTTAGTTCGGTGTTTAAAATAAAAATCCCTAATTAGTACGGTGGTCACTGGTGTAGTTTACCCAAAATTAAATAAAAAATATATGTCAATGATATTTGTATAAAACATATAATTTTGTAGGTTTTTTAAACCTACCGACTGACATGCCATGTAAAGCAAAGACACATGTGTCAAATATACAAATTTACCGTATGTGTCAGGAGAAAAAATGTTATTTTACAAATTAAATAAAAATAGATGTCAAATTTAAACAAATAATTATGATATTTTTATTTTTATCCACAATTAAAACACCTAATTTGGACCTGTTTTTAAATTTACAGTCTGAGTTGCCATGTAAAACAAAAAATATGCATTACCAAATACGTCTTAACAAAGACGCAAATGATAGATCACCAAATTACAACGTGTGTCAAGACAAATGTCATTTTAAGAATTGAATAAAAATAGATATCAAGTTAAAAATAATAATTATAATATTTGTATTTTTATCCATTATTATGGTTTTTGTATAAAACACCTAAATTTACTTGTCTAACTTATGAGAGATTATTTTTGAGCTCGCATGCATATATTTGCTTTTTACAGTTCACGGTGAAAACAATGTTATGTTGTATAGATTTCAATGGTGGTGTTGATTGAATTCATAGGTCACATGTATTATTGTTATAATGATGGTATTTAAGATTCTTCCATATTCATTTAATAAATATGACAATTAAGTTACTAAAAATATGATAATTAAGGAATATAATATTTTCTAAGAGAACCTTAAAAAGGGTATTTAAAACATTAATGAATGGGGAACAATTCATTAAGAATTAGATTTTGGGAGCATATGTCAAGCAAAGCATAAAGTGGTAACTGGATTATGCCTAAAGTTTTCTAACCTCACTTTGATTCTATTTTTTTTTCAAATCCTTAAAGGTTTGTCTAGATTAATTTAAATAAAAAAAATTATACACAAAACTTTAAATTCAATAATTACTTAAATTATATTAATATGTTTACGGCTCGAACTAAGGGTCTGTTTGTTTCACTGAAAATTATTTTCGGAAAATGAATTCTGAAAAGTGAATTACATTTTCTGGAAAACATACTACGGAAAGCATTTTCTTGTGTTTGGATGATGTTGTGTAATTCATTTTCTGCTGTTTGGTAAATTTTTCTGAAAATATTTTTGAAATCTATTTTAATAAAACAAACACATTACAAATTTTCTTGATTTTTTATCTTTCATTTTTTGAAAAAATAAATTATATTATAATATTTTGTTTTTCAAAATACATCAAAAACCTCACCAATGTAATCGCACACAAACGTGTCACTCAAAATTGGTTCACTAGCCCGTACTCCCCAACCCTAAAGATCAACATGAAGAAATGTCAATAAACAAAGCTTTAGAATACGACCAAAATTTAAAATTGTTACCTTATTCTCTATTTTGAAGACTTCCAATTTCACTCGTACTCCATTTTGCAAAACCCTATTTGGACATGCTCTATTACAGCTACACATGTTATCAAATTCATAAATAAGGTAGCCCTCTTGCATAGGGTTTATAGTTTATAGTCAATGGTTTAGGGTTTAAGGTTTATAGTTTAGGGTTTATGGTTTAAGGTTCAGAGTCTATGGTCTATAGTCTAAGTGTTAGGGTTTATAGTTTAGGGTTTATGGTTTAGGGTCTAAGGTTTAGGGTTCAAGTTTTAAGGTTTAGGGGTTCAAGATTTATAGTTTAGGGTTTATAATTTAAGATGTAGGGCTCAGGGTTTAAGGTTTATGGTTTAGGGTTTAAGGTTTAAGGTTTGGGTTTATGTTTAGAGTTTAAGGTTCATGATTTAGGGTTTGAGGTTTAAGGTTCATGCCTTGAAGTGAAAAGTTAGGAATTTGTTTTACGAAAAATCAAACTGTAAAACACTTTACATGAAATGCAAAATAAAATATGTTGACCCAAAAAATAAATTACATTAATTAATTTATTTTACGTCAACCAAACATACAAAAATAAAGAAAACATTTTTCATAAAATGAAGTACATCACTTTGATTTTACTTTAATTCCATTGCTTTTGACCATTTATGAAAAAAAATGCTGACGCTTCAAATGAAGTATTTGCTGGTTTTCTGACCGAAAAGAAAACAGTGCCTGCCAGCAATTACAATTTCCCACGTTTGATTGGACATCTTTGAATGAGCAACTCAAAAATAACCCTTGCTTTTTTATCGGAATATAGAAAAAGAAAAATTTTATTCTTTTTTTTAAAAAAAAAAAAAGTCTACAAGCCTATTAGGGATAAGCGTTTGATCGAGTTAAATCGAGTCAAAAAATTTTAAGTTATTTAAGTTGACGCGTCATATTTTACAACTTAAACTTAATTTGAATTTTTTTTCCGATTCGAGTCGAGTTTATGAACTTTGAGTCGAGTTCGAATCGAGTTTTCGAGTTTCTATACAAATTTAATTATAATTATTTATCATATTATAGTACGTTTCATTCTAATTTAAACGAATTTCTCTAATCATATAAGATATGCATATATATTTCTTCATATTATTTTCACATGTATAAGTAATATTTGTAATGTTTTTTAATAAAACATATCATCTAAACTTCTAAAATATATTTATAATATTATTTTTTAAATAAGGAACTTTTAGGGATAAAGTATTGATGGGAGTATAAATGAGTCAATGAATTGATGTGAAGAAAAAAACTACAAAAAAATTCAGCTGAATGATCAAATTGAATAAAATATAAAGTTAAAGGACTAAATTGAAAAAATAATATATTTGTTAAAAATATGAATTGAAGTTATATAGATATTATATAGTGTTAGTGAATCATGTGGTTTAATTTTGGTCAAAAATAGACTTAAAACGAAAGAGGAATTGAAAAAAATGAGAAATCATTCAAAGTTGAGGGGCTATGTAACATTTTGAAAACTGGTCTAGTAGGATTTGGGTTCTGGCGATCAGAAACCCTACATCGAAAAGGTTCAAATATTGTATTGACTTTGGCTGCAAGGTTAATTGTATTGATATTGGACTTCAATTGAGTCAAACTATTGTTTAAGGACCTTATTAAATGTATTAAAAATATGTTTGGTGACTAAATTATAGAAATTAAAAGTTTAAGGATACAAGTATAGAGAATTAAGAGTTGAGGGACTAACCTTGCGATTAGCCCCTCTTCAAATATAATCACTACATACATGGGATTATCTAATGCAATTCCTTTAATTGAAGGAAAAGCTATAGCTGTTAGAGTTTGTGAAATAGAAAAGAAAGATAGAAACTTACCCGGTTATCCAATCAAGCTAGCACCTCCATCTCATCTTCTTCACCTAAGCAAGCACCTTCATTGGAGCTTGATTTCAAGCTTGTATTTCCTTTGATTTATTGCTATCGAACGAGTAAGCTTAGTCCCACAAACTATTATTGAAATCTATAGAGATATTGAGTGTAATCTTAAGCTAGGGTTTTGACTATCCATGGATAATTCATCTTTATTGTCTAAATTGAGCTTAGATATCGATTTTGATATCGCTATATTGATTTCGATATCGTATTATCAATTCTAATAAATTCCTTATTGATTTTCCTAGCTCAAGAAAGGGAAAAAGATCATCCACCATCACCAAAGAAAGCTAGGAACAAGGGGATTACTATCCGAGAGCCTTAAAAGCTTCAGAATCGAGGTGAGCGTAGTTGGAGTCTCAGAATTAGGCTAGGTGTCTTTCTCGGTTCCATTGTCATTCTATACAGTATAGCTAACATCATTGTTAAGGAATATTGCATCGAATCTCTTAGTGGATATCGTTGGTAAGTGGAAGTAAGTCACTATACAGAGTATCAGACATTGATATTGCTATAGTTATTGTCATCACTCATTGTCATTGAATTCGTCATCGATATAGTCATTGAATTATTGAAGCGTTGAACATTGGACATAGAGCATAGTTATTGCTATTGTTATCGTCATTGTCATTGTACATTGATATCGACAAAGTTATTGTTATCAAAATATTGTAAATGAAGCATCGACCATTGTTATTGTCATTGAGGTCATTGAACATAGCCATTGTTATTTATATTACTATTGAACGTTGACATTGGAACATCGTTTATTGATAAGAACATTGAACATAGTTATTGTTATTGAACATCGATTATTGATATTGCCACCGGACCTTGGATTCGAAAGGACATTGGATATAATTGGTATACCATAGAATTCATGAGCTCAGTGTACAGGTGGACTACGGTCCTAGGGCTACGACCTATATTGACTTAGCGAGGTAGGGGATGTGTTGTGATATTGGTCATATTGGCGAGGCGGAGGGACTAGACCATTCATTGATTTAGCGAGGTGTAAGGATTCATGTATCCACTATCTGGAATCGATCCAAGGGTTAATGTCAAAATATGGAAATATTGTTATTAACATGATCATTGCATTGATATTAATAGTTCATTGTATTGCTATTGTCATCACTTGAATTGAAATGCATTACATTGTTATTGTCATCATTTATGGCTACCTCACTAGGCAATATATGCCTAACGCATTGCATCCCATCCATTTAAAGTTAAGGGACTCATCGTTTGAGATCAGAGGAGTCGAAGTGTTGAATAAGTCACGAGCAAACTTAAAGTAATGTAAATCGTACCTATAAACTCTTAGTAGGGTGGAAAAGTACTTGAAATAGTCATATATTACTCTTTTGATATCTATATTTTATGCTTATGTGTAATAGTGCTTAAGAATCTAAATGGTCTTATTGTAGGGCTTAAAAAGGACGAAAAATGCATGTTTGGCCCCTAATGGTGAAACCGTAGCAAATGGATTTGAATGAACCTAAAATTTGGCATGCAAGTAGTTCATAACATTGAAATATTATGTGTAAAATTTCATTGCATTTGGACATTGTTTGATAGGTCAAATCAAATTAAAACCAGCAAACATATGTTATTACAGGGCATAGCGTATTGACACATGTAATGGTGTACAGATACGACTTTGCATATTTGGTCAGGTTAATGATGGTCAAAGGGGGCAAATCGATACGGCCTAGGCATATCGGTACGAATTTTGGCTACTAGAATTTGGGTGTAAAAATGGTATCGATACGGGGTCAAGACATATCGATACGAAATCTAATTGGTCAACTAGTATCAGTATAACCCTCAATCGTATCGATACGGGTTTGTTACCCTTGAATATGGCAATTGGAAATTAGGATTAGCATACAGATACATCCCTAGGTGTATCATACGGTGACAGTTAATTCGGTTAAAAGCTATAGAACACAGTTTCGCCCTGTTTACAAAATAGTCACTGAGTCTTGCATAGTTTAATTGGATGCGTAACTAAAGTCTAAATATCATGAAAATTTACATGGTCATTTTCTGTATGATGAATTTCTTGTATTAAGACTATTTTCATATAAGGACCCCTAAAATATTGAAATTATAATTTAGTCCCTAAAACATGAAAAATGTTTAAAATTGGTAATCGTATGCTCGTAATAGACTAAATAGAATTTTGATATTGTTTAATATTGTTTGCTAAGTTTGATAACATTTATTATCGTACCGACCACCGTTTGGTTCATCGGTAGCATACTCTGACCCGGTTCTCAACCAGGCCGGGAAAGGGGTGTTACATTTGTGGTATCAGAGCTAGAGTTTAGTCGATTCTAGGACTAAACCGAATCTTATTGCATTATTATCGTGTTACTTCGCCACCTAGGAGTTGTATATTGTGTATATTGTGACTTGTTGACTAATCTGATCCTTTTATATTATATATATGTCTGGAACTAATGAAGCTCATATAAACGAGCCTGCTACCGGCTCCTGGACCCACATCCAAGAAGTAAGGGGGAGACCCTCCGAATCCTCCTAATCCCCCACCTTTGAATGCCAAGATGGTATTGCCTAATGCACATGCTGAATGTTATCGGAACATGGCTGACATGTTCAAACAATTTATGACATCAATGAGAGTTGAGACGGTGGTGCAACCTACTCCACTTGTTGTCCAGTATGCTCGGGCCCCTATCGATAAGATGACATCATTTCGAGCTTACAATTTCACTAGTCAGGAAGATGACAATCCTGAGACTACGAAATACTGGCTGGACAATACCTTGAGAGTCCTAAACAAGCAATTACAGTGTTCGAATGAGCACAACCTGGAGTGTTCCCTAGCATTGCTAGTTGACAAAGCACTGCAATGGTGGAAGACCTATATTCTCACTGTTCCTGAAGAGACCGTTACCTAGGAGTTCTTCCTTCAAGAATTCTAAAAGAAGTACATTAGCGAGTACTACCTCGCAGAAATGCATAGTATCTTCCTTCATCTGAAGTAGGGTGGTCAATCTATTGAGCGGTACATTCATGATTTATGCAAGTACTGCCGATATGGTACAAAATATATTAAAAAGAATGAAGATAAATGCAGGATGTTCGTTGCTCAGATTAGCGACGAGCTACATCCTATGTTTACTGCTTTGGGCATCACAAATTTTCAAGATCTAGTGAATCGAGTTAAAGCCATCGAAGCTGCGTAGAGAGCTCAAAGGGCCGGTGGATCCGGTAAGTTTGAGAAGAGGTTTAGAGATGACTCTCGACCTCCCAAGTGGAACAAAAGCAAGTATCAAGGCTCCAAGTAGAACTCATATCCATATCCTTCCCGTTCTGTGAATATTGAAAGGCCTCAAACTGTAACACAATATCTTGCCAAGACGGCTTCCGTTGAAAGCATTAGAGGCTTCAATCGAAGTCCACAAAACCTAGTTTGCAACTACTGCTAGAAACGATATCCAGCAGTCTAGTGTCATAAGCATACTGGAGCATGCTTCTATTGTGGTGAACATAGCCATTTCATTCGTGATTACCCTCTTGGTGCTACTAAGTCTACAACTACACTGGTAAATGTTGCCTTATACATATTGATTGATCATGGCTCTAGATATTCATTCATAAGTACTGAGTTAGTTAAGAAGCATAGAAGTCTAGTGAACCCATAGCCTCGAGCATCTCTGTCACGACCCCACTAGGTGATTATGTCATTATGAACTTTGTGTGTAAGAACTGTCATTTGATGATTCAAGAGATACCATTTCTGGCTGATTTAATGGCCATATCGATCCACGAGTTTGATGTTATACTAGGCTTAGTAAGCATCAAGCTTGGGTAGATTGTAGCAAGAGAAAATTGTATCTTCGAGGTTTGGGAAAGGAAAGCAATGTCTTAATGAAAACCTGAAGTCCTTTATTGTATGATTTGACCTTGGAAGCCAAGGACGAACCTTGATTACAAGACATTGATATTGCGTGTGAATTTCCTAAAGTCTTTCCTGATGAACTTTCGGGCCTACCTCTAACCCGTGAAGTTGAATTCAATATCGAAGTGCACCCTGGAACTACCTTAGTTTATATTGCACCTTATCGAATGGCAGCCATAAAGCTAAAAGAATTGAAAGCCCATATTCAAGATTTACTTGATAAAGGCTTCATTCAACAGAGTTCCTTGCCCTGGAGAGCTCCGATTCTCTTTGCGAAGAAGAAATATGGTTTCATGACACTATACATTGATTACCGACAGTTGAACAAGGTGACCATCAAAAACAAGTATCCATTGCCAAGGATAGACGATCTATTCGATCAACTTAATGATGTCTCGGTGTTCTCCAAGATCAATTTAAGGTTTGGATATTATCAAATGAGAGTTAAAGACTGTGATGTACCCAAAACCGCTTTCTGTACAAGATATTACCACTACGAATTCTTGGTGATGTCATTTCAGCTAACCAATTGTAGCGACCTTTTTTTGCTTCCTTTTTGAAAAAAGAAATTTGCCTCGTTAAGGGCGTTTGTTTAGGAAAGAAGTCGGCTACTAATTTTCCCCTAAATTGTTAATGAAAATCCTTTGGAAGATTGAGAATTTCTTTTGAAAACTTTAAATATTCCAAAACAACGAAAACTTAGAGTCGCCACCGGCCACTTGGGTAAGGTAGGCCGGACACTATAAAACCAGAGATTCGTTGCGAAAGGGTCCGAGAGTTGGTTACGTGTAGGGAAGGATTAGCACCCCATCACGCCTGGAGATCGGTACCAGAAAATTTGTTGCTCTTAAAAGGATGAATGTTATTGAAATTTAAATTGAGTTTAATTTGAAGTTCTTAGATGAAAATTAACTTAGATTGCACGGGCCTTATCGAATTGGTGGACTCAAATTAATTGAACATTTAATTATTAAGGTTGACGATATGTCAGACCATAGATTAAACCGACATCGAATAAGCCCGACTACCGTGTTAATTTATGCTTCGACCCCGTACGTCACCTTTTTGCATGATGCAAACATTTAAGTATGATGTGATGATTTTGCTAATTTTTATTCCATTTACCTCGGGATGGTAAATATTAATTCGAATATTTGGTCAACATCCTTTAAGCTCTGATTGTTACGACACAAATGTTTGAATTAATAAATACCTCCCATTTTGTGATTTAGGTTAATTAGAGATGCAATTAAGATTAAAGATTATATGTATGTCAATTAATGTATGACAATCAAGGGCATGAATGTAAACATTTAAAAAGAAAGGTCTAATTTGATATATAGCTCAATTATATATTTAACCCCTAAAAAAGAAGCTCAATTTATGGAGGCTAAATTGCAATTTAATGTTAAGTTAGGCTTAAAATCGATTTTCCCCCTAAAGTAATTAAGAAACGTTCAATTAATTTAATGAATTTAACATTTACCCCAATAAGCTAAGGATAAATTTAAATTCACTAAATTAATCCGAACACTAATCTAATCAAGGCTTTTTTTTAAAAAAAAAGCTAAGGCTAATCTAATTTTAGGATTGTGCCCCTATAAGACAAGCACACGATCTAGATTAGTTGAGTTAATTTATTTAATTTAGACAAAAGCAGGCATGAGGCCCAAACTACTATTATGTAATAAAGCCCAAAAGGTTTAGGATACATTAAAATTTTAAATAATATAACATAAAAACTTATTACTTAAAAATGTACTTTGAAATGCATTATGTATTATAGTTATATAATGTACATAAAAAACCTATTATTTAAAAATATGTATTATTTGTTTTAATTGATTATTCTATATACTTTAAAACGTATTATACACTACATATACATATATCATTTTCACATAACATTATTATATGATTCAATAACTATATTTTATGTACCAACAAATGTATACGTTATATTCTTCAAAATTATACTATATGCCTTAAAAGTTATATATTATTTCCAAAACATATATGTATTATTTGATAAGATTATATTATACTTTTAAAACTATATGTTATAGATTCTAATGTATATATTATATTTCACAAAATTCCATCTTATTCTTTAAAACTATTATATGTCGAAAGTATTTATTATATATACATATATACATTCACACACACACACATATACGTATTTAAAGAAAAAAATACCATATACTAAAAATATATTATATATTAAAACATTTATATTTTCATTTTCATTTATATTTATTTTTTATTTTTTTTTTTATTTTACAAATTCCGACTTTTATTCTAAAACGTATTATAAGTTGAGAACTATTCATAACATTTTACTAATTTTTAATTTATCAACAAATGCATGTTAAACATAAGATTTTACGTCACGTTTCCGATTTATGCTAAATCTACGTACGCATTAAACATGCATTCCATTAAAACTATTTTATCCCTAAAATCACTATCTCAAACGAGTAAAATAATATAAAAATTAAATCACAAATATTAAACATGAATATGCAAAAATTTAAACTAAAAAAAACGTAAAAAGAGTAAGTAAAATAACTTAATTTGAAATTGGAAAATAGACCTAATTGTGAGAAAATAAAATACAAAGACAAAATTAAAAGAAGTAACAAGGATGTAATTGAAAATTTTGAAAAACTACGAAGGACACGGGATGGGGTAATTTAAGAAGGCGGAATGGCTTCCCATGGTAATCATCCCATACGGAGGGACCAATAGTGCAATTGGACCATGCGGAAGCCCTTCCGGCATAATTATTTTAGGGCGAAGGGACTAAAAGTGATATTATACCATTTTAAAAGTTACAACGTTATATATACCTATTTTATCCGAACTTAGAATCCTTTTTACCATTTTTTGTGTTATAACAATTCCCCCCCAAAAAAAAAACGCTCTAAACATGTTCTTCATGTTCATCTGGGTTCAACATGAACCCAGATTTCGGTGGCTTACTCCGTCGTGTTTTCCAGAAACCTACCACTCCCTAGCCGTGTCGGCCGCTACTGAGCGGCGGACAGCTAAACCGACCCCAAAAAAATTCATGTTTTCAATCTGAACCTAGATCTTAACCCTATTCTAACAAAATCAACCCCCTTTCCAGTTAAGAAACCAAAAGCCGAATCAAACGAAGGGCTTCTACCGCCGCGTGCTTCCACCATTTCACCATACCCAGCCTTGAAGAGGCCACGGCTTATCAACAGAGGAGCGTCGGCCAGAGAAAACTGAAAAGACACGAGAGGAAAGGAAAATCTACATGGGTAAAACCCTAACTCTTTTCTCCTATCATTATATATATATATGCATATGGATAAACTGAGAAAAAAAGAAGATATACCTCGAAAGGCTGCTCTTTTTTTGTTTATTGCTTCCGGGTTTTTGTTCAAACTGCCATCGTTACAAATGGTGTATTACATGCTTATATCTTATTCTAATTGTTCATTACCCTATTGCATATGATTTACATGTTTAAGCAAACTTTAAATGTTATTACTGTGGATGATGATGCTCTGACATGTCCCTTTGTTTTTTTATGTTTTTCTCTGGCTCGGTGGTTGAGGGCCGGCGTAATTATCGACGTCGATAGAGGTCGTCCGGAGCATGGATCACACTCGAGCGTGGAAGTTGGGGAGTCGGCCCGTAGGAGCGTGGGAGCTGAATAGTTGCGGACGTGTGAAGCACGCGCGCCTGGAAATCTGGGCAATCATCTCGAGCTTGATCTGGACTGTTGGATCAGATTAGATCCAACATCCAGATCCTGGCGACTGCAAAAGGGATAAGAGGGGATCATATTAGTGTTAGGGTTTTTGTATTGGGTTTAGGCCAAATAGGCCTTGTATTGTTATTATTTTTTTGGGTTTTAAATTTGTAATGAACATGGACTTTTATAAAACACTGGGCTTTAATTTTAATTATGATCTATTTTTTAGATAACAATAATACATAATAATAATACTAACATATAATGTACAAGTACACATACATATTACATATACATGAACACATGTACATACAAACAATAATACACACATAACATGTACATATAAACACATATGCAATATACAACATTCATATTTAAGTAATAATGGCATTGAAATAACAAATAAATACATATATGCACATAATACCTATTCACACTCACATTAAAACAATAGTAAACACATATAATATACTAACAACACATACATACAATTTTATATTACAAGCAATTTCAACACATATGTTCATGTTTTAAATAGACATACATAATAAACACATACTTATGATACATACTCAATACGTGTAATAATACATGTGAGCCCAATTTTATCATCACCTAACAATATAAACATATATAGGCCCATTATTGCCAAATAAAGAAAACGTGTTAACCCCAGACAAAATTAGTGATTACATCTGCCCTTATTTGCTTATACTTGTGAAATGAGAATAAAGCAAAGACCATAAGCACTAATTTTGTCCTATTTCCCTGTCGGATGATTTGCTTTTCCAAAATGGCAGCGAGCAAATCGAGATAACTTGTTTCCCTGAAATGGCAGAAAAATAATTGGGTAACACTGGCATGCATTTCCTGATCGGCATCGAACAAACTAGTTACTGAATGAATTATTCCTCTGAAGCGACAACGAAAGAATCCAAATATATTTCGGACAATTCATTCTTCCGAAGTGGTATTGAATGAATCTGAATAGCTTTGCTTTCCCGAAGTGGCCAAAAGCAAACTTAACGACGCTTGGATGTCCCTCCAAAATGGCAGTAGACATAATCCAACGAAGAAGACATGTTCCTCCGAAGCGCCAACGAGCAAACATGAGTTCTTCGAATGAGGGTTCCATGAAGGCTTCCACTCTTTGTGAGCCTGAACGGACATGCGAACTTCTTCTTCCTCTTTGACGAAGTGTTCTATTACCTCGTATTTTTCACTGAAAATTGGTGTTTTCGAAATCCTTTACTTGGAAATTCTCTCCAAGTTTCCACTTTGATGTTTGTTTCTCTTCTTAAGAGGTCTCGCCTTTTATCCTGTAAAAAGAGACGAAATGCTACGATGGTATGAGTTAGCATGCTTCTAACCTAGGAATGTCTAACTAAATATGATGCATGGATAATAATAATTCACTCGGACACTTCTTCTTCTTCTAGGCCCCTTGATTTTGACTTTCCTTTGCTTTCCTCCCCCTTTCTTGTGACGGCGATGCCCCATCTCTCACTCGGGTTCACCCTTTATGCCCCCATTTGAAATCTCGATTCCTTTGTTCTAAAGTGCCTTTTCAGGTTTTCACTTTCAGACTTGTACTTCCCCAAAGTGCCCTTTACGGGGTTTCACTTCAATTTTTTTCTTCTCTCTCTTTTTTTCTTCTTCTTTTTATTTCCTTGGGCGCCCCTCTGGGTTTTTGCCCTTAGCTCCTTTGATTTCAACAACTTATGAGGTACTTATTGTCTTTCTTTAGAAAATCTCGTCAATTTCACCCCAAATGATCTTTTTATCTTAACCTTGGCAGATTCGCCCTCTATCTTGGAACAACCTACACTCAATAGGTTAAATCATAGTAATACCAAGAAATCATTTGCTTTTCATGATTTATGTCAATTCATCTGCGATATTATTATGAGACGGTCAACATGAATAATATTTTATTAATACTTAGAGAAACATTAACAAAATTTTGAAAGTCATGGCAAACATGAGAAGGAAAAGACACGAATAATATCGATTGTATGAACAATGAGAACCCATCGACCCTAGTTGACATTTCACTTGCCATCTTGGGTTACAGCTTTTGACGACCTAAGGATTAAAGCACGGTTCCCCAACGAAGTCTGCTAGTTGTAAACCATAATTCACGTATGTCTGAATCGTCATGTTCGAATTTTCAATTCAGATAACCTCATTGGTTTTAAAATGCCAATTTTTTTGTTTTTGCCCTAAACCCTCATTCTTCTTTTTCTCTTTCTTCTTTCTTTCTTTCTTTCTTTTTTATATATTTTTTATTTTATTATTTTTTCTTCTTTTTCCTTTTTTTTTTTTTTTTTTTTTTCTTAGGCATAATACTTTTTTACAGAGTCCGGGTTTACTGGGTTGCTTAACTCTTTCCTATCCATCTCGGCTAAGATTAATGCTCCTCTAGAGAAGGCATTCTTTACAACGTAAGGCCTCTCCCAATTAGGCATCCACTTCCCTCGGAAGTCCTTTTGGTTAAGTAAGATCTTTTTAAGCACCAGATCCCCCTCTTGAAACTCTCTAGGGCGAACATTTTTATTATAGGATCGCATCATTCTTTTCTGATACATTTGGCTATGACAGATGGCCTTCAACCTTTTCTCTTCAATGGGGTTCAATTGATCAATTCTGGCTTGTATCCATTCAGCCTCGTCCAACTTCACTTCGTTTAGAATTCGAAGTGACAGACTCTCCACCTCGATGGGCAATATTGCCTCTGTGCCATATACCAAAGAATATGGCGTTACCCCAGAGGAGGTCTTCATAGAGGTCCGATAAGCAAACAGGGTAAAAGGTAGCTTTTCATGCCAATCCTTGTAATTTTTCTTGGTTTTTGCTATGATCTTCTTTATATTCTTATTCGCTCTTCCACTGCTCCGTTCATCTTGAGGCGATAAACAGTAGAATTGTGATGTACAATTTTAAACTGTTCACACACCTCAGTCATCATTTTTTTGTTCAAGTTGGAAGCATTGTCGATGATGATCCTTTTGGGCAGACCATATCGACATTTAATTTCTTTCTTAAGGAACTTGCAAACTGTCGTTCTTGTGATGTTGGCGTACGAAGCCGCTTCTACCCATTTGGTAAAGTAATCGATGGCTACTAAAATGAAGCAATACCCATTATAAGCTTTTGAGTGTATCTGCCCAATAACGTCTATTCCCCAGCCAGCAAAAGGCCAAGGTGAGTTCATGACGTGAAGTGGTACTGGCAGGGAATATATCTTATCGGCGTAGATTTGACATTTATGGTATTTTTTTTTTGCATAATTGATGCAATCTCCTTCCATTGTTGACCAGAAGTAGCCGTATCTCATGATTTTCCTAGCCATCGAGAAACTACTAGCGTGGGTTCTGCATAAACCTCCATGGACCTCTGCTAAAATAGTTTCGCCCCCCCGGGCATTGACACACCTCAACAGTATCTGATCTTTACGTCTTTTATACAAAACCTCTCCATCAAGAACTTACCTTGATGCCAACCTTCGGATAGTTTTCTTTTCATTATCGTTGGCATTTTTTGGGTAAGTTTGATACTTGATATATTGGAGGATGTCGTAATACCATGGATTGCCATCTTTTTCTTCTTCCAAACTATAATAGTGGGCAGCACCTCAAAAGTTTGCATCTCAACAGGTTTTATCTCGACTGTCCCATTTACTTTAAACATGGCAGCCAAGTGGCTAGAGCGTCGACCATTTGGTTGTCATCTCTTGGTAAGTAGGTGAAACTGACTTCTTCAAAATTTCTGACCAAATATTGGATCAATTCGTAATATTTGATCAGATTTGGATCTCTAGTCTCCCACTCTTTTCAAATTTGGTATACTACTATAGAAGAATCTCTAAAACTTGGAGCACCCTGATCTTCTTCTTAATGGCTACTCAGAGTCCCACGACACAAGCTTCATACTCGGTTATATTTTTGGTGCAGAAGAATTCTAGCTTACTGGTGAAAGGGTAGTAGTTCTCTTTAGGGGAAATTAATATTATCCCTATTCCATGGCCTAGGGCATTCGACGCCCCGTCAAAATAGAGCCTCCAGCCCTCTTTCTCGACAACAGATCTCCCTTCAGTTACACCACAGATCAAATCTTTGTCTGGAAAATGAAAATCCAACGGTTTATAGTCCTTCGAGGTACAGCTTGCCAAAAGATCTACATCGACACTTTATTTTGCCGCATTTTGGTTTACGTAAACGATGTCAAACTCTGACAGGAGCATTTGCCAATGGGCTATCTTCCCGGTTAATGCTGGCGCTTCTATAAAAAAATTTAGCGGATCCATCCGAGAAATCAGACAGGTGGTATGATACAACATGTATTGCCGTAACCGCTTAGTAGCCCATACCAAGGCACAACATAACTTATGAATTGGCGGGTACCGAGTTTCATAATCCGTGAACTTCTTGCTCAAATAGTAGATTACTTTTTTCCTTCTTGCCCAAGTCATCATGTTGTCCAAGTACACACCCCATAGAGTTTTCAAAGACTGTTAGGTACATGATCAATGGTCTATCCGACACTGGTGCTACTAGAATCGGGGGATCAGTCAGGTACTTCTTGATCTTTTCTAGTGCCTGTTGGCAATCTTCATCCCAGACTCCCAAGTTATTCTTTCAGAGTAGTCTGAAGATAGGGTCACATTTATTAGTCAATTGGGATATGAACCAGGAGATGTAGTTTAACCTCCCTAAAAAAGCTCAGACTTTTTTTTGTGTTCGCGGTGGAGGGAGATCTTGAATTGCCTTTACCTTATCGGGGTCGATCTTGATGCCCCTCTAACTTACCACAAAGCCCAAAAGCTTCCCTAATATGACTGCGAAGGTGCACTTGGCCGGGTTGAGCTTTAACTGATACTTTCTTAGTCTTCGGAAGAGTTTATGTAAGTTTTGGATGTGCTTCTCCTCGATCTTAGACTTGGCTATCATGTCATCCACGTACACCTCGATTTCCTTGTGCATCATGTCATGGGACAAGGTTACCATGGCTCTTTGGTAAGTTACTGCGGCATTTTTTAATCCAAAAGGCATCACTTTGTAACAAAACGTGCCCTACATGGACACAAAAATGGTTTTCTCCATGTTTTCAGGGTGTATTTTAATCTAGTTGTACTTCTAAAAGCCATCCATGAACGAAAACCAAGCATGCCCCACAGTATTGTCCACTAAAGTGTCAATATGGGGCAAAGGAAAATTGTCATTGGGGCTTGCCTTATTAAGGTCTCTATAATCCACGCACATACGGACATTCCCATCATTCTTTGGTACCGGCACAATATTGGCTACCCATTCTGGGTACTCAGAAACTTCCAGAAATCTGGCCTCAAACTACTTCTTTACCTCTTCCCTAATTTTCAATAACATGTTTGTTCTCATTCTTCGAAGCTTTTGCTGAAGGGCTTGCATTCTGGCCTAATGGGGAGCTTGCGCGTTACAGTGTTCGTGTTTAGTCCCGACATATCTTGGTATGACCATGCAAATATGTCTCTAAATTCTATAAGCAGTTCCACTAACCCCTGCCTGACTTCTGGTGATAAGGTGTCCCCGATCTTTACTTCTTTCATTTCTTCGTTATTCCCTAAATTCAGGATATCTAGCTTCTCTTGGTACGGAATGATTTGCTTTTCCTCATCGGCCATCATCCTTAGCAGCTATTCGAGAATCTCATCATTTTCTTCCTCTACCCTTGCCAAGTACATGGGTCGTTTGAAATTTACTTTTGTTCATACAGTTTATATTAAGGGGCTTTGATTTATCCCTATTGAGTGTTGGCAAGACCTTGAAGGTCCAGTTGTTGAGCTCTTCCCCTCGAAGGCACGGGCGAATTCTGTCCAGAACCGATTAGGCTTGCTTCCGCTTCCAATCACGTTTACATTCATTTCTTGTAAAGCTTTACTGATCAGCTCTTCTTGGAGGCGCCTTTCACCCTCCTAGTTTACCCTTTGGACGCCGTCCTCTAAATTTCGATTTCCCCCCAGATACGAAGATCCCTCTGAAGTTTGAATAGGTTATGAGAGCCCATGGAATGTCTTCCCCTCTCAACCTGGCCTTCATCTGTTTTTGTCTCATTTTCTATTATTGTCTCTTTTGCAGAAAATTGGGCCTATAGCCAAGTCCAAAGTGGTCCACCTTGTGAATCACACTAACGGGCTGAAGACGCCCTAGTAGATTCCTCCCTAAACCTTTATTCTTTCTTGCTCATCTTCTCTAGGTTTTGAACACCATTATTTTAGTATAGTTTAACAGTTTGGGGTGTAGAACTTTGCTCCATTCGGCAATAAAAGTAGCATTGATAAGTTCCAAGGCTCTGAAGGCACACTCTATCGCTTCTCCATCAGTAGGATGTATGGTGTATTCGGAGTTACTGAAACGCTGATGTCCTCTTATGCATTCACTGTTACTGATTTCCCTTCGGTGACAAACTTTAACTTTTGATGAAGTGGGGATAGAATGACACCAGCCGAGTGTATCCAAGGCCTTCCTAATAGGTAATTGTAAGATGGCTGGATATCCATGACCACGAAATCGACCATATATTTAGTGGGACCAATGAGCAGGGGTACTTCTATTTTCCCGACCATATCTCTTTGAGTCCCGTCAAAAACTCGTACCATATTATGACATGGTTTCATATGCGAGCTATCGATTGGTAGTCATTGTAGCGTGGCTAATGGCATGACATTCAATGCAGAGTCATTATCAATCAACACGCCCGACAGCACATAACCTTTACAGTGGGTAGTAATGTTCAAGGCCTTGACGGACCCCATACCTTCCCTTGGAATCTTGTCATCGCTGAAAGTAATGTGATTGACGTCGGTGATGTGACCGATAATTTGATCCAATCTCCCAATTGAAATGTCTTTTGCAACAATGGTCTCGTTCAAAACCTTCAACAATGCATCACGATGCTTTTCAAAATTGAGTAGCAGGTCGAGTACCGAAATGCGAGCTAGTTTTTTTCAAAGTTGATTGACAACATTATACTCACTATGCTTTAGAAATTTCAGAAACTCTTGTGCTTGTGTTTTTGTGACGGGCTCCTTAATCTTTGAAGGTGGGTCATCTCCGAACAACTTTTCAGGTCCCGCTCTAGCTTCCTGGATTTTCTCCTTTGGGTCCCTCAGTTTTTTAGAATATAGCAACGACCACTTCTTGTTAGATGCCCCACGTCGCTTGCTTCTCTGCTACTTGGTTGAGCAGGTTCTGTTTCTATTGTCTTTTTTTCCTTTTGTGCACTGGACGATCCCAGAATCGTGACGCTTGTGGCGTAATTCCACGGGACCATCTTAGTGTCTTTAAAAGGAAAAGACTTTGGGGTATCAATTATAATTTTAGGAGCCACTTTTGGTTCACTCGCCTCATTCGTCCTTAGACCGAGGACAAGTGGCCTCTTCGCGTTGTACTTGGTTTCTTGACTTTCTGATGCACAGACTTCAAACTCTTTTACAATTTTCTCATTATCAAAAACTCTATCTCCTTGTTATCTATCATAGCTTGAAGCAAATGACGGAATTCCTCACAATGTTGAATATTATGATCTCCTAACTGATGGTACTCACAGTACATGCCATATCATTCTTTGACCAACACCCCCGATTGATGAGACGTGCTTTGCATAACTGCTGAAAGACCCATCTCAAGGGAGACTAGACTTTGGACACGTTTTTTTGGCTCTCTCGGTGCACTCGTCTTCAACGACATTTACACTATGTCCCTCGTGATTCGACAACGGGTTATTGGTCGTACTGGGTTCCCCTAACTATAACACCCCAGTTCGAATCAGGTTTTGAACAAACTTTTTAAAAGCTATGCAGTTCTCGATTGAGTGCCCCAAAACATCAACATGGTACTCGCAATGCTCCTTAGGGTTATACCAAGCCGGGTACGGTGGGTTGTAAGGAGTAACATGGTATGGTCGGACCAGGTCGGCCTTGTACATCTGCGAGTATAGTTCTTTATAAGTAATTGGCAAATGTGTGAAAGACCTATTATCCATTTCCTTCTTAGGTCCCTTATCTTCTCTCTTGTTGAAGTTTCTGGAATTCTCTGCTGGAGCCTGCGGCTGGGAGATGGTGAAGTTCTTGGTCTTCTCAAAATCGTTGGTGTTTTTCACTTCATGATTTTTCTTCTTAAACTCCTTCCGTGAATGATCCCCTCCATCGATCATTCCGCTCTTGATGGCCGCTTCAATGAGTTCTCCAGTCATGACTATTTCTGTAAAGTTACTAATAGGGTTACTAATCAACCGATCATAAATGGTCTCTTTTAGCGTGTCTATGAACATATGGGAGATCTTATGTTCATGAAGCGATGGTTGGACTTGGGCTACCACATCACGCCACCTTTGAGCATATTCACGAAGGGTCTCGTTGTGCTTTTGTTCTAGGCTTTGCAACAACAGTCGGTTGAGAACCATGTCGGTTACATGCTTATACTGATCAGTAAAAGCTTTTTCCAGATCTCTTTATGACTTGATCTGAGCCCTGGTCAGTTGGTTATACCACCTCAGACCATATCCTCCTAAGCTGTCTTTAAAATAGTGAATCAAGAGCTTATCGTTGCTAGTAAAATCGGTAATCTTCCGGCAAAACATCACTATGTGAGAGGACGAACATGTACTTCCGTCAAACTTCTTAAAGTTTGGAGCCTTGAACTTGTATGGGATCTCCACATCTTGAACCAAGCTGATTTCTCTAGTACTTAAACCATAGGAGTCATCCCCATCTTCTTTCACTCGGAGCTTTTCTTCTAGGTCTTTTCGAGTATCATCTAGTTGCTTAGTGAACTCTGTTTTCATTTGGTTCAATTTTTCTAATTTATCAAAATCTGGGATGCCATCTCCAATAACCTCGGGATTCTCGAAGGTCACCCCTAGTTGAGTTTGAGGTGCGGCGCCAGCATGAGAAGCAGATGCACTTTGTGTAGGATTTGACGAAGGATCGATGAGCAGATGATTTCGGATGGTTTGGGCATAAAGGCGATCCCCTAATTTTTGGGCAAGGCTCTCGACGGTACCCTTATCTCTTGACTCTTGCCTCAGTTGAGCATGCAATAGCTGAGATATCTACCTCATCATGGATTGCTGGGACTTGAGGATGGTTTCCCTTAATTCCTGTTGGGTTCATTCCATTTGACTACGTAGATAGGCTTCCAGCTTCGCAAAGCCTTCCTCCATTTGTTTTGTTCGTAAACGGGTATGACATGGATGTGGAATGATGGTAATTTTAAAGAACCAAAATGCAATCTTTTTTGTTTCTGAAATAGAAAGGTTTTTAGTCAATTATTTGTTAACACAATAAAGAATGCAAATAAATGAAATATGCATGATTGCAATGAGCAACACTGAGTTTGGCAAATATCCTCGTTAAACGACTTTCATTAATAGAAACATAGTCTTGGTACAATAATCCAAAGAAAGCCAACTAAACATATGACTTCAGGGTAGTATCGAGGTCGATGATCTCTCTCAAAGTCCAAACAATCCTTTATCCTTCTTCAGAGTCATCATCGACACAATCATAAAGTTCAGTAGTGTCTTTGCCAATAGCTGTATCTTATAGGCAACTCCCTACATCTGAACCATCCATTGCGCTAACTCTTGCTCTTGTCTCCAAATGGTGTATGCAGCGAACTGTAGTTGCTCCAAACTCGGCATCAGGCGTACTTGAATTGCTCTTTTAAAGCTTGCCACATGATCCTTAAGCTGTTGAACCTCGGTCTCCAATTCTTCAATACTAGCCTTTAAAACCTGGTTCTCCGTCTTGTTTTCCTTTAACTTGCTAGTCGAACCTTTGTACTTGAAGAGAGACTTCTCCAAACACTTAACTTGATCCTTCAAGGCTTCATTTTGGCGACGTTCTTTCTCGAGCTGCCTAGAGTGAGAAGTGTGCAAGTTCTTCATTTCTTGGGTTAATGTGAGCACCTGGTCCATGTTTTCACAATACATCCTTTTATAATTCTCGGCTCTCACTTTCTCCTCCCTGAGTCAGAGCTCTATCCCTTCGCTTGATCCACCTTCTACAACTCTCTTACTTTTTTAGCCTATTGAGTCGCTGAATTTCTTCTTTTTCTAACTTGAGCTCGAGTTCCAATTCATCATTTATCTTTTGCAAACCTTTAACCACTCCCTCAAACTGTATCTTTTCTAACTCAAAGTCAAATTTCTCTTGGTGTGCTTTCTCCTTGATTTTGAGATACATTTCATGCTCCACTTCAAGTTGTTTTCTCATCAACTCAGCTTCGGTAGGAAGTGTGGCCAACCTCTTTTCCATTGTTCTTTTTCTATCGGGGTTCAACTGGGGAATGTTGTCATTGACGTGACTGAATCTCTATGCCTCGTACTCGGGGGTGGTCATGTGGGTAACACTCATGACCCTGACACGTTCAAGCCCTTGGTAGCCGGAACAAATTGCTTCGATCCATACTGTCTCAAAACCAATCAGAGGAGCGTAAGTAGTGTGTCCCCAAAGTCCAAGCAGTGGCACCCAAGAGTATAAATCACACGTGTAGAGGATACTCATTGCAGAAAGCCACGGAGCCCTCCAAAATATATCTTCCTCTTTCAGGTTGCCAAAAACATCTATCCAAACTTCCTTAGACCTTCGGGTGGGCCAATCTTCCTTACGCAGAAACTCTTCTAAAGGTGAGAAACTGCCATTGCAGAGAAGCTTCGAGAAATTAGCGTCTGAGCACAAGTGACTGTAGAACCAGGCTGTCAACAGGTGTGAGCAACCATGGAAATGACCCCCACCGTGCTCCCGGTAAAACCTTAGAGATCCGAAAGTTTTAGCTAAAATTACGGGCACCAAATTGGTTCCACCACTCAAACGGTCAAACAGGTCCAATACCGTCGAATTAATTAGCCCTCGCACCCGGGGAAAGAGCACTAACCCATAAATTAACAACGCGAAGAGATCCAGCTGAACTCAGCCTACCGGATGTACAGAAGCCAGGGCTAGAATCCCATCCCATCTGAGATACTCCTTACCGTTCTAGGTAATGACCTGATGCTCGACCCAGGATTACAACATGTTCGAAAATCTCTTGAGCTTGCGTCGAAAGGCTTTGTTCTTACTAGGCTTCGAGTATACCCAAGTTTCATCAATATTCTCACAGTTTAAAAGATCTAGATATTCTTCAATCGTAGGAGTCAAGTCGATGTTACTGATCATAAAACAACTGTAGGCAGGATTCTAAAACCTCACCAAGGCTTGCAGAAGTGCCTGATCCACTGGAACATCTAGCAAATATGCAATATCACCATATTCTCTTCTAAAAATGCACATTTTTTTCCAAGTCCCAACTATTCCATAATGTCTTCAGCCCGGAGGTATCATTGTATTATGTATTCATGAATGTATCTGCTGCCAACGTTGACCTAAACCCGGCAGGAATACTATCTCCTTCATGCAACTGTTCCCCTTCGGACCATATCTGTACGTCAGAGTTCTTTTCATCATTGTTGCGAACTAGGCCTCCCATCAATCTAGCCTTTAACTTCAGACTATTTCCAACTCAATGTGCTCTTTATGATATGACGATAATATGCAAAACAAAAGAACAACAATGAAAAGAAAGAAAAGAAAAGAGTTAGTCGTGAAATATAAACACGAAAGCAAGAAAAGATAATCACAAACAGTTTACACGAAAAATAAAGAAACCTAATCACATGAATTCTAGTTTGCTAAGGTTACCCGTATGTCTCTAATAGGGGTGGGCTTCTTAAATTCTCATACATGAGTTCAGATCTAATTAAAGGTACCCGAACCTATCTTATTGCCTACTAAGGCAATAAGAACCAAATTCTGGCCCATTATAAGCTTGCGAATTGGTTTCGATTCGAGGGAAAGCACGACCTGATGGCGTGGAAGGCTGCTCACATGTCAAAAAGTGCAGATTTAGAAAGTGAATTACCGACTCGTAAAGGGCTACTCACGTAGGTATATTGCGTTTCACTCCCACTTAAGGGAAGAAGCTTGGGTATAGAGCTTAATGATATACCGCAACACATGTCGGTGACTCCTTAGAAACTAAATGAAAAATTAATTCGAGGACCATCATTTATCAAAGCCCGTGAAATATTGGATCACATTTTCAAAGAAGAATCTTCTTGGTTAAAATCAATTAAAATCCCAATAACTTTCATTATTTAAAAGCAACAATTTTCCCTTTGGCCTAAATCTCTTTCGTTTAAAAAAGTCATCCCAGTGGAGTCGTCAAGATGTAGCGACCTTTTTCGCTTCCTTTTTGAAAAAAAGAAATTTGCCTCGTTAAGGGCGTTTGTTTAGAAAAGAAGCCGGCTACTAATTATCCCCTAAATTGTTAATGCAAATCCTTTGGAAGATTGGGAATTTCGTTTGAAAACTTTAAAATTTCCAAAACGACGAAAACTTGGAGTCGCCACCGGCCACTTGGGTAAGGTAGGCCGGACACCATAAAACCAGAGATTCATTGCGAAAGGGTCTGGGCGTTGGTTACGTGTGGGGAAGGTTAGCACCCCCATCACGCCCGGAGATCGGCACCAGAAAATTTGTTGCCCTTAAAAGGATGAATGTTATTGAAATTTAAATTGAGTTTAATTTGATGTTCTTAGATGAAAATTAACCTAGATTGCACGGGCCTTATCGAATTGGTGGACTCAAATTAATTGAACATTTAATTAATAAGGTTGACGATATGTTAGACCATAGATTAAACCGACATCGAATAAGCTCGGCTACCGTGTTAATTTATGTTCGACTCCGTATGTCACCTTTTTTCATGATGCAAACATTTAAGTATGATGTGATGATTTTGTTAATTTTTAGTCTATTTACCTTGGGATGGTAAAGATTAATTCGAATATTTGGTCAACATCCTTTAAGCTTGGACGGTTACGACACAAATGTTTGAATTAATAAATACCTCCTATTTTATGATTTAGGTTAATTAGAGATGCAATTAAGATTAAAGATTATATGGATGTCAATTAATGTATGACAATCAAGGGCATGAATGTAAACATTTAAAAAGAAAGGCCCAATTTGATATATAAGCCCAATTATATATTTAACCCCTAAAAAAGAAGCTCAATTTATGGAGGCTAAATTGCAATTTAATGCTAAGCTAGGCTTAAAATCGATATTTCCCCTAAAGTAATTAAGAAATATTCAATTAATTTAATAAATTTAACATTTACCCCAATAAGCCAAGTATAAATTTAAATTCACTAAATTAATCCAAACACTAATCTAATCTAATCAAGGCTTTTTAAAAAAAGATAAGGCTAATCTAATTCTAGGATCGTGCCCCTATAAGACGAGCACACTATCTAGATTAGTTGATTTAATTTACTTAATTTATAAAAAAGCCCAAAAGGAGCAAAATAAGTCCAGAGGCCCAAATTACTATTATGTAATGAAGTCCAAAAGGTTTAAGATACATTAAAAATTTGCATTATGTATTATAGTTATATAATGTACATAAAAAACCTATTATTTAAAAATATGTATTATTTATTTTACAAGATTCTTCTATATACTTTAAAACGTATTATACACTACATATACAAATTTCATTTTCAAACATTATTATATGCTTCAATAACTATATTTTATGTACCAACAAATGTATACATTATATTCTTCAAAATGATACTATATGCCTTAAAAGTTATATATTATTTCCAAAACATATATGTATTATTTGATAAGATTATATTATACTTTAAAAACTATGTGTTATAGATCCTAATGTATATATTATATTTCACAAAATTCTATCTTATTCTTTAAAACTATTATATATCGAAAGTATTTATTATATATACATTCACACACACACACACACACACACACACACACATATATATATGTTAGAGTATGCCCAAAGACCAATCATAAGATGATTGTAAATGAAATTTGTTTTACCTTGTTTATTCATAAAGAGGTATTGCCATTATTATTTTCAGTTACAATTCTGCGTGCATAAATAAACTGGATTATAATAAAGTCCTTAGAATAATATAGTTATTCTAAAATGTCCTTAGTCGAGTATTATTGTGAGCATGGACAACAATAATGCATTAAGACTAATATGTAGTTAATTGATGACAAAGTGTTGTCATTGACATGGAGATGTCAAAATCAATACATAAGTATGTGTTAGAGAACGACATACTGGACTGACCCGTTATGAGCATGTTTCTTGGATTATTATGTGACAGTCATAACATTGCTCATAGTGACACCTACATGTATGATCCTCAGACTTGAGATCATCATTATTTCAACGTCGTGAGTGATATATTTTGATATGGTCAAACGTGTGTCGTAATTGACTACACTATAAAGACTGATATTGGATATGTCACAATCTATGTAGTGGAATATGGTTGATCAAGATAGGATTTATCCCTCTTACATAATAGGAGTAATATCGTAGGCCACTTGATTGAGTGAGACTAGAAATGCATGGCCATGCTCGAATGAGTTGATATGAGATATCATAGTTATTCGTTTATAATAGTCTACTCAATATATCAAGAAACATTAGATGAACTATACAAGTGTGACTATTCCATGACCTGTGTCTAATCTAGATATACAGGACAAAAGGATGTAATACATAACTAGAGTTAATCACAAAAAGGTTATGTCGAATCATGATTTATTGTAACTTAGGTGACAATGACATATTGCTAGATGTCACTCATTATTTGTAATATTAGAAATGTTCTAATATTTACTACTAACGTTACATGAACCTACAGGGTCACACCCACAGTTGAAATGAGCATATATTAAACGAATTATATATGTACAAATTTGTTGCACACGGATTTAGTTAAATTAATATGTATTTGATATATATAATTTAACTATTGGGTAAATATTAAAAGAAAAATAATTATTGTAATTATGACTCTTTTAATATATAAATAATATAATTTGATTTAAATCAATATATATATTGAATCCTAATTAAGTTGAATTGGGATTATATATATTTAATATATATTGAAATCCTAATTAAAGTTGAATTGGGATTATATATATTTAATATATATTAAAATCCTAATTAAAATTGAATTAGGATTATATATATTTAATATATATATATTGAAATCCTAATTAAGTTTAATTTGGATTATATATTTAATATATATATATATATATATATTGAAATCCTAATTAAGTTGAATTGGGATTATATATATATATTAAAATCCTAATTAAAGTTAAATTGGGATTATATATATTTAATATATATTGAAATCCTATTTAAAATTGAATTAGGATTACAAAGGCTATATAAAGGCATGAGAGATCTAGCAGTCATTAATTTTTTTGGGAAAAACCCTCTAAATAGTTTAGAGAGTTTTTATATGCTCGTTCCCTTTTAAATGGTTTAGAGAGTTTTATATACTCGTTTCAACTGGGTGAACTACGTAGAGGTCGGAGCGCTATTGTTGCGGCTTAAGAATCGACATTGTGGAATCGTGATTGAATATCAATCTCCTCCAAACTCAGAATTCCAAATTTTAAATAAGTAATTCTTTATCCTTATTTACCTCGATTCGTTCCTCGTATATGGATCTATAGTGGTAATCGCCGAATAATTTTTCCGCTGCGCCATGGGGTATACCGGCGTGACCCAACAATATATATACGTATATAAAGAAAAAAATACCATATACTAAAATATATTATATATTAAAACATTTATATTTTCATTTATATTTATATTTTATATTTTTATTTTACAAATTCCGACTTTTATTCTAAAGCGTATTATAAGTTGAGAACTACTCATAACATTTTATCAATTTTTAATTTATCAACAAATGCATGTTAAACATAAGATTTTACGCCATATTTCCGATTTATGTTAAATCTACGTACGCATTAAACATGTATTCCATTCGAACAAATTTTATCCCTAAAATCACTATCTCAAACGCGTAAAATAATATAAAAATTAAATCACAAATATTAAACATGAATATGCAAAATTTAAACTAAAAAACATAAAAATAGTAAGTAAAATAACTTAATTTGAAACTGGAAAAAGAGCCTAATTGTGAGAAAATAAAATATAAAGACAAAATTAAAAGAAATAACACGGATGTAATTGAAAATTTTGAAAAACTACGAAGGACCCGGGGGTAATTTAAGAAGGCAGAATGGCTTCCCATGGTAATTATCCTACACGGAGGGACTAATAGTGCAATTGGACTATGCGGAAGCCCTTCCGGTATAATTATTTTAGGGTGGAGGGACTAAAAGTGATATTATACCATTTTAAAAGTTACAACGGTATATATACCCATTTTATCTGAACTTCGAATCCTTTTCAGCCATTTTTTGTGTTATAACAATTTCCCCCCCAAAATGCTCTGAACACGTTTTTCATGTTCATAGGGGTTCAACATGAACCCAAATTCTGACGACCTACTCCGTCGTGTTTTCTAGAAATCAACCACTCCCTGGCCGTGTCGGCCGCTACTGAGCGACAGTCGGCGAACCTAAATCGACCAAAAAAAAATTCATGTTTTCAATCTGAACCAAGATCCTAACACTATTCTAACAAAATCAACCCCCTTCCCAGTTAAGAAACCAAAAATCGAATCAAACGAAGGGCTTTCGCCACTGCGTGCTTCTACCGTTTCACCATACCCAGCCTTGAAGAGGCCACAGCTTATCAATGGAGGAGCGTCGGACAGAGGAAACTGAAAAGATGCAAGAGGAGAGGAAAATCTACATGGGTAAAACCCTAACTCTGTTTTCCTATCATTTATATATATATATATACATGCATATGGATAAACTGAAAAAAAGAAGAAGATATACCTCGAAAGGCTGCTCTTTTTTTGTATATTGCTTCTGGGTTTTTGTTCGACCTGTTGTCGTTACAAATGGTGCATTACATGCTTATATCTTATTCTGATTGTTCATTGCCCTATTGCCTATGATTTACATGTTTAAGCAAACTTTAAATGTTATTACTGTGGATGATGATGCTCTGACATGCCCCTTTATTTTTTATGTTTTTCTCTGGCTCGGTGGTTGAGGGTCAGCATAATTCTAGACGTTGATAGAAGCCGTCCAGGGCGTGGATCACACTCGAGCGTGGAAGTTAGGGAGCCGGCGCGTGGGAGCGTGATAGTTGTGGTCGTGTGAAGTATGCACGCTTGGTAATCTGGGCAGTCATCTCGAGCTTGATCTAGACTGTTGGATCAAATCCAATGGCGAGATCCTGGTAGCTGCAAAAGGGATAAGAGGGGATCAGATTAGTGTTAGGTTTTTTGTATTGGGTGGTGGGCCAAATAGGCCTTTGTATTGTTATTATATTTTTTGGGTTTTAAATATGTAATGGACCTGGACTTTTATAAAACACTGGGCTTTAATTTCAATTATGATCTATTTTTTTTAGATAACAATAATACATAATAATAATACTAACATATAATGTACAGGTACGCAGACATATTACATATACATGAACATATGTACATACAAACAATAATACACACATAACATGTACATATAAACACATATGCAATATACAACTTTCACATTTAAGTAATAATGGCATTGAAATAACAAATACATACATATATGCACATAATACCCATTCACACTCACATTAAAACAATAGTAAACACATATAATATACTAATACCACGTACATACAATTGTATATTACAAGCAATTTCAATACATATGTTCATGTTTAAATTGACATACATAATAAACACACTTATGATACATACTCAATACGTGTAATAACACATGTGAGCCCAATTTTATCATCACCTAACAGTATAAACATATATAGGCTCATTATTTCCAAATAAAGAAAACGTGTTAATCCCAGACAAAATTAGTGTTTACACCAATGCACCAGCAGCTTTTATGGACTTGATAAATTAGTTTTTTAGGCCCTATCTTGATAAATTTGTAGTGTTATTAATTGACGATATCCTAATCTATTTCAAGAATGCCATAGAACACTGTAATCATCTTCGTATTGTGCTTCAAACCCTCCGAGAGAAGCAATTGTTTGCCAAGTTCTCCAAATGTGAGTTTTGGCTGGCTGAGGTTGCTTTCTTTGGGCACATTGTATCAGCTCTAGGAATCCAAGTAGACCCGAAGAAAATTCAAGCTATTCTTGATTGGCATCCACCGAAGAATGTCGGTGAGTTGAGAAGCCTTCTTGGTCTTGTTGGCTATTATAGAAGATTCATCAAGGGATTTTCTATGTTAGCAGCTCCATTGACTAAACTATTGTAGAATGAAGCTCCATTTATTTGGACCGAGGAACAACAATGAAATTTTGACCAGTTGAAACAAGTTTTGACAGATGCACCTTCATGACCCAACCTAAGTCTAGAAAAGACTACATAGTTTATAGTGATGCATCGCATCTCGGGTTAGGATGTGCGTTGATGCAAGAATGCCATATGCTTCGAGACAACTTAAGCCACATGAAATGAAATATCCCACTCATGATTTGGAGTTGGTTGCAGTTGTATTTGCATTGAAAATCTAAAGACACTATCTCTACGGGGAAAAGTGTTATCTATTCATTGATCATAAAAGCCTTAAGTACCTTTTAACTCAAAATGAGCTAAATCTTCGGCAATGGAGATAGATGGAACTCCTCAAAGACTATGATCTTGTTATAGACTACCATTCGGGTAAGGCCAATGTTGTAGCTGATGCACTCAACCGCAAACCTTTGTCTGCTTCTCAAGCCATAAACGCTCACTTTTGACTTCAGAATCATCATTGTTTCGTAGCTGAAATCCAAGTTCATTCTACCATTGCTTTGAGAATCAAGACATTGCAATACCAAGACCCCGAACTCTGAACTATTATTTCTAAACTCTAAGATAATCCTGATTTCAGAATCAATTCTGAAGGACTCATGTATTTTTGTGATCAGGTTTATGTACCTAATAATGAGTCACTCTGTAATGATATTTTCAAAGAAGCTCATTCGAGTTCATTCTCTATTCATCCGAGGTCTGTGAAGACGTATAAAGACCTACGTGAACTATACTGGTGGCCATGCATGAAGCAAGCTATAATTGACTTCGTGTCCAAGTGTCTCACATGTCAACGGGTCAAAGCTGAGCAACGTGTCCCTACCAGATTATTACAACCCATCGATCTACCGCAATAGAAGTGGGAAAAGATCACTATAGATTTTATTAGTGGTCTACCCCCTGCTCCTGCTAAACACAATGTCATTTGGGTCATCGTAGACCGTCTCACCAAGTCAGCGCATTTCTTACCGGTTCGAATAAATTATGGACTTCCCAAGTTAGCTGACTTGTACATCAAGGAAGTTATTCGACTCCATGGGGTGTCATAATCTATCATCTCCGATCAAGATCCACAGTTTGCTTCTCGATTCTAGAGAACATTGCAAGCAGCTCTAGGCACTAGAGTCAACCTTAGTACCGCCTTTCACCCTCAGTCTGATGGCTAATCAGAAAGGGTAATCCAGGTAACCATCGAAAACCTCTTCCTTCAAACCATCGATAAAGCATACCAATATTGAATCTTTCTCTATAGATATTGGAAGACATGCTACGAGCATGTATTATTGACTTTGCGGATCATAGGAGAAATCCTTACCCCTCATTGAATTTGCCTACAACAATAACTACTAAGCTTCCATCAAAATGGCACCATATGAAGCATTGTATGGTAGGCGTTTTCAAACTCCATTGTTTTGGTATGAACTCGGCGAAGGCAAAATGTTAGGCCTTGATCTACTTCAAGAAACTGAAGAACATGTTGCCATCATCCACAATCGCTTAAAAGCTGTATTTGACCGATAGAAGGGCTATGTTGATCTTAAACGAAGGGATATTCAATATGAAGTTGGCGAGAAATCCTTCCTTAAGGTTTCACCGTGGAATAAAGTTCTGAGATTTGGCAAGAAGGGGAAACTGAGTCCCCAATTTATTGGACATTTTGAGAATATTAAAAGAGTTGGCCCAGTGGCTTATCAATTATTGTTGCCTTTAAATTGAGCAAAATTCTTGATGTATTCCATGTATCAATGCTCCAGAAGTATCGATCCGACCCATCGCATATCATCGAGCATGAGTCAGTTGAGATTTAGCCTAACTTATCCTATAAAGAAGAATCGGTCCAAATCCTTGCAAAAAAAGTCAAAAGGCATCGCAACAAATTTGTATTGTTAGTCAAAGTCCTCAATTGGGGCTTGATTTCAAGCTTGTCTTTCCTTCAATTTATTGCCATCGAATCATTGCGATCAAACGGGTAAGCTTAATCCCCCAAACTATTATTAAAATCTATGGAGATATTGAGTGTAATGTTAAGCTAGGGTTTTGACTATCCATGGATAATTCATCGCTATTGTCTAAATCGAGCTTAGATATCGATTTTGATATCGTTATATTGATTTTGATATCGTATTATTAATTCTAATAAATTCCCTATTGATTTTCCTAGCTAAAGAAGTGGAAAGAGATCATCCACCATCACCAATGAAAGTTAGGAACAAGGGGATTACTATCCGAGAGCCTTAAAAGCTTCGGAATTGAGGTGAGTGTAATCGGAGTCTCGGGATTAGATGTGCCTTTATCGGTTCCATTTTCATTGTATACAGTATTGCTAACATCATTGTTAAATAATATTGCATCAAATATCATAGTGGATATCACTGGTAAGTGGAGGTAAGTCATTGTACTGAGTATCGAACATCGATATTGCTATAGTCATTGCCATTAAATTCGCCATCAATATAGTCATTGAATTATTGAAGCATTAAACATTGGACATAGAGCATAGTTATTGCTATTGTTATCGTTATTGTCATTGTACATTGATATCGACAAATTTATTATCATCAAAACATTGAAAATGAAGCATCAACCTTTGTTATTGTCATTGAGGTCATTGAACATTGCCATTGTTATTGATATTACTATTGAACATGGACATTGGAACATTATTTATTGATAAGAACATTGAACATAGCTATTGTTATTGAACATCGATTATTGATATTGCCACCGGACCTTGGATTCGAAAGGACATTGGATACAATTGGCATGCCATAGAATTCATGAACTCAGTGTACGGGTAGACAACGGTCCTAGGGCTACGACCTATATTGATTTGGCGAGGCAGGGGGATGTGTTGTGATATTGGTCATATTGGCGAGGCAGAGGGACTAGACCATTCATTAATTTGGCGAGGCATAGGAATTCGCGTATCCACTATCCGAAATCGATCCAAGGGTTATTGTCAAAATATGGAAATATTGTTATTAACATGATCATTACATTGATATTAATAGTTCATTGTATTGCTATTGTCATCACTTGAATTGGAATGCATTACATTGTTATTTTCATCATTTATAGATACCTCACTAGGCAATGTATGCCCAACGCATTGCATCCCATCCATTTCAGGTTAAGGAACTCAAGTGTTGAACAAGTCACGAACAAGCTTAAAGTAATGTAAATCGAACCTATGAACTCCTAGTAGGGTGACAAGGTAATTGAAACAGTCATATATGACTCTTTTCATATGTATATTTTATGCTTGTGGTGTAATAGTGCTTAAGAATCTAAATGGTCTTATTGTAGGGCTTAAAAAGGACTAAAAATGTATGTTTGGCCCTTAATGGTGAAACCGTAGCAAATGGATTTGAATGAAACTAAAATTTCGCATGCAAGTAGTTCATAACATTGAAATATTGTGTGTAAAATTTCATTGCATTTGAACTTGTTTGATAGGTCAAATCGAATAAAAACCAGCAAAAATCTATCATTACAGGGTATGACATATCGATACAGGTGATGGTGTACCGATACAACCTTGCATATTTAGTCAGGTCAACATTGTTCAAAGGGGGCATATCGATACGACCTAGGCATATCGGTACAGATTTTGGCTACTGGAATTTGGCTGCAAAAATGGTACCGATACGGGGTCAATGCGTATCGATACGAAGTCAACGTGGTCAACCAGTATCAGTACGACCCTCAACCGTATCGATACGGGTTTGTTACCCTTGAATCTGGAAATTGGAAATTAGGCTTAGAGTACCGATACGGCCCTAGGTGTATCGGTACGGTGACAGTTAATTCGGTTAAAAGCTATAGAACACAATTTTGCCTTGTCTACAAAATAGTCACTGAGTCTTGCATAGTTTAATTGGATGGGTAACTGAAGTCTGAATATCATGAAAATTTACATGGTCATTTTTTGTATGATGAATTTCTTTTAGTAAGACTATTTTTAGATAAGGACCCCTAAAATACTGAAATTACAATTTAGTCCCTAAAACATGAAAATGTTTAAAATTGGTCCTAATTAGGTAATCGTAGGCTCATAATAGACTAAATGGAATTTTGATTTTGTTTGCTAAGTTTGATAACATCGATTATCGTTTGAAATTATCATACCGACCATCGTGTGGTTCATCGATAGCATACTCTGACCCAGTCTCAACCGAGCCAAGAAAGGGGTGTTACAGGCTAAATTGAAAAAATAGGAAATTTAATTTTAAAAATATGAATTGAAGCCAAATAGGTATTTTAAAGTGATTCAGGAGCATGCGATTCAAATTTGGTTAAAAATTGACTTAAAACGAAGGAGAAATTGAAGAAATGAAGAAATCATAAAAAGTTAAGAGGATGAATTGAAAAAATATGAAATTTATTTTCAAAAATAAAATCGAAGATAAATAAGTATTCTAATTGGTTTAGGAATATGTGGTTCAAATTTGGTCAAAATAGAAATGAAGGAAGAATTGAAGAAAAATGAAACATGGACTAATCGCAAAACTATAAAATTAGGTTTTTTGATTTTTCGGTTTTTCGAGTTGGGCAAATTTCAAATTGACTCGAACTCTATTTTTTTTAGTTAATCGAGTTGACTAGAATAAATCGACTCAAATAACTCGAAATTGAAAAAAATATCAATTTTTCGAGTCGTGTCGAGTTTTGCTCACCTTTAAAGCCTACAATTTGACTAAATCACTTAAATATTCCTTTTAAAATAGTCATTTATTAAAATAATCTCTTCAAAATTATTTATGTAAATATTTCTTTCTGAATACGCCGGATTGAGTCCCGTTCTTTCAAAAAAGAACGCGACTCAAACACGGGTTTTGAAAGTTGTTTTTATGTATAACGTGATTTTAATTTTTTTATATTTGTAATTATAATCGCGTTTATACAACATATTGATGATAAAAAATTAAAGTAGCGTTATACAGAAAAACGACTTTTAAAAATTACGTTTGACCAATTACAATTTAGTCTTACATGTTAAGAAAAGAGTATTTTTATAAATAATTAGAAGGTGACTATTTAAATAAATAATTATTTAAATGAAAATATTTATGTGATTTTGCCCTATAATTTGAATGGAATGGCATTTTTAATAAATTATACAAAAATAATTAAAAATTATTTTTGAAGGTGATTTTTTTAATTATAATATTTTGAATGTTTGAAATAGCTACTCATGAAATTTTGCCAAAATAACTATTCAACTAATTTTTGAGCACATTTATAAGTTAAAGAAAAAAATTATTTTCTAATATAGCATCTTTACAAACAAAAAAAAAGGAAAAATCTTTACAAACAGAGAGTAAAATACTTTTTTTTTTTACCAAATTAACACTAACAAAATATTTTCTAATATAACATCTTTTTAACTTATTTTCTTTAATGACATATATTTATTAATTGATGTGATACGTAGAGCAAATACATGCTCGATTAGCATGAGATTATTTTATTGATTTAGATTTTTTTAAAAATTTTATGGTTTTTTAGGGTTGTTCTGGTATTGTAAATAAAAAAATTGAATTAAAAAAAATCATATGTATATTATTTTTTTGGGTAAACAACAATGAAAGTCACTCAATTATGAGCAATGTTACATTTGAGTCACTCAATTATTAAAAGTTACATTCGGATCACTCAATTATGAATAAGGTTACATTTGGGTCACCTAAATATTAAAAGTTACACTCGGGTCACTCAATTATGAGTAAAGTTACATTTGGGGTCACCCTTCATATTTAAAAAAATATATATCAATTTGTATATTAAATTAATTATTGATTTCAAATTAAGTACTCTAGTATTAACGAGAGTATACAAGTGATTTGGAAGAAAAATGACTAAATTGATATATACTTCAAATATGAAGGGTGATTCAAATGTAACCTTCCACATAATTGAGTGATCAAAATATAATCTTTAATAATCTAGTGACCCAAATATAACGTTACCCATAGTTGAGTGACCCAAGTATAACTTTTAATAATTGGGTTATCTAAATATAACATTACTTATAATTGAGTGACATTCGTTATAGTTTGCCCTAATTTTTTTTAAACGTCGGGCGCATATTAAGCTTCTATAAAAAAAATATTTAACTTTTAATACGAACTAAATTTTTTAACACGGAAATACGAACTAAATGGATGTTGATATAAATAGTTAAAAATATAATGAACTCTTCAGAGGAAATATCTTTCCGTTTCCATTTTCCTCAATACCCTCAATATTCTATAATGGCTTAAATATAAAATAAGTGTATAAAGTACATATTTTTTCATTTAAATGTCTAAATATTTTTGATAAAATAAGTGTTCAGATTTTTTTTTGTCAAATTAGGTGCTTAAGTTTTAATTTTTGTCTAAATAGGTGCTTAGCTCTTTTGTGATTTTAGGTATTTTGGTCACCAGTTAATGGGGTGAGTTTAACATGCAGCATGTCTAAGGTGCGATTAAAAGACAACAATTTCGAAATTTGTCCTCAAACTGAAAATGTTAGACTTCTTGATAGCATTTTCAGTTATTTTTTACAAGTATCGATACTTATTTTGTAATTTTCTATACTCTGTCCCAAATTAAAATTTTATCAAAAAACTAAGTATTGATACTTACAAAATAAGTATCAATACTTGTAGAAAAACTCAAAAAAAAAATCAACTAAAAATATTATCAAAAAGTCTAACATTTTCACTTAAAATACAAATTTCAAATTTGAGGACCCTAAACATGTCGCACCCTATACCTACCCCAATTAATGATCAAGTGTTGGTTTTTTTAAAGTTAAGTATAAATTTCGACAAAAAAAAACATCTTTAAACATTTATTTTATTAAAAAATAATTTACGTATTTAAATAAAAAAAATAAGATACTTGGCGCGTTTATTTTATATTTAAACCCTCTATAAACAACAAAACACCGGATTTCACATTCAAACCATCGGATTTTGACCACAACTCAATTTTGTTGAAAAAGACTAGACAAAACCATATTGCATAATTTGTTGTCAAAAAATCCTGGACAATACTAAAGAACACATATTTCTGTCGAAAATAATCGAAAATGATTAGACAAGTTTAAAGAGTAAATTGACTAGACAATAATATAGTGAAAAAGTAATCAATTTGTGCCAGTTCACAACAACTTCTCTAATTGTTATAAGAATTCTCTCGGTTAGAATAAAATCTCTCATTAAAGCATTTCATCAAATAAAATTAACCAAATTTTAGTTAATAGAAATTCAAAACGAGAAAACTCAAGAAAAATCCTTCGTATTTGGTTAAGAAGGTTGGTCCAATTATGCGACATTGTTGTTATATATCAGTCAACGAGGGATGATGAGTTATCCCTCCCTGCCAAAAGTTTAAGGGTGTGTTCAGCATTGCTCCTCAAACTTTTGTTAGAGTGTTAAAAGGAGAAATAATGCTAAACAATCACGTCCAAGCACCTCAAACGGCCGTTTTTCTAAAGCTAGAATTCCAAACGTCCGTTCTATAATTAGTGCTGAACTTTTTGAGTCAATTAAATTTTCGTAACAAGCATATTACTTTATCGTTAAAATTGAAACACGCTATAATATAATAATATTTTTAATACTAAAATTTAAACATTTTAACAATTTAGTTAATTAAAATTAAGTAAATCTAATCATTCATATTTAAATTTCGACATCATACCTTCCGACCATTTTTTACACTTCATGTTATTATCTCTCAATACAATAATCAATAAAGGTAATAGCTCCACACACATTCACTTTGACACTTGACAAAATCTTAAAATATTAATATAAGAAAATAATTTGTCTAGTCGCGTAACGTCCTCAACAAATTACTACTAACTATATAAGGCATACAATGTTAGTAATTATTATTTTATCTAGAGCACACCATATAGGTATTAATTCTTAAAAATCATGGACAAAATTTTAGAAGGATTAAACACGTAATGTTGTCAACAATTACTAATTATATAAGGTTTTATATTGTTTGTAATTAGTATCTTGTACTCTCTCTGTCTCACTCAATGTCTCTTTTGTGTTTTAAAATTGTCCTACTTAAAATATCTCATTGAAAAAATCAGCAACTTTTATAAGACACATTTTCCTTTATACCCTTTTTTTAAGTTTCTCAACAAAATAAAATTCAACTTTTCAAAGATAAAATTGTCATTTCAATTATTTTACATCATATTTCTTTCACATTCTTACACAAATTTTTTTCTTCTTAAAACTGTGTGAAAAGTCAACAATGAACAAAATAAATAGGACAAAGAGAGTATTTTATTATTACATTTTGGACCCAAAACCCTCTATCAATAGTCAATACAAGGTAGTCGTTCTTAAGATTCATTACCAAATTCTTAAAAGAATAAATTTCAAATAATCTAGACACATAATGTTATCAACAAATCACTAGTTATAAAAGTTTTACATTGTTATTTTAGTATAATCATCGATATCTGATTTATTAGTTGATTAATTCGGATTGAGTTTTATAAAGATCCATTATAGGGTAACCTACAAAACTCAGTTTTCTCCATTCATAATGTCATAATTCGAACTTCTAACCTTACTTAACTAGCGTCTCATCTTGCTAGATCTACTGATTGTTGGTATAAGATTTACATTGCTAGTAATTAATATTCTATGTTTTATTCCAAACAACTAGACCATAAAAAACCCAAATAGCAATGTAGGGTAACTCGTTCTAAAACGTTAATAAATTTTAAAAGCTTTAGACATGTAATTTTAGTCAACAGGTTATTAATTATATAAGATTTACACTGTGGGCGATTATTATTTTATATTCCATTATTAAAACTTGAACACTAAACCATACTAGTAATTAATAGACGGTGACGAATCTACGATTTAGGGTTGAAAGACAAAACATAAATATTTGAAAGTAGGAAGGAAAATTTATAAATAAGATAATTTTCAAAAAAATTATATAAAAGACAAAAATAAAAAAATTTCTTCAGAGTGAAAAGCGACAAATATAGACAGAGTTGTAATTGGATGGAAATGGAAAAGAAGTTGTGTTAGTTGAGTTTGGTTCTTTATGAAGTTATTGAGCTGCTAAGCAATTACTTGGGCTTATCAGATCAAATATGTAATTAATTAGAAATACAAGTTATAATTGAAGTCCAATTTAATAGAAATTTTCTGAAAACTTTCAGGGCAATGTTTAATACTCATTGCCTTTTTTTTAATGCTAACAGATTGCCTATAATCGACTCTTTATTAGATGTATTAATAAATGTTAATAATAAATTTTATTACTATTATAATAATTGGCACTTAGGATTTTTATTTTTATTTTTATTTTTTTAGAACAAACTTGTATTGGATCTTAAAAATACGTGCATGTAATCTTGTTCTGAATCTAAAAAATAAATATAAACTAAATATATCACTCTACTTGGCTAGGAAACTTAAAGATCGTTAATTTCCTTCTTTTTTGCAGGCTTTATTTTAGAAGTTTAATTTCTTGTATGGGACTAGAAAGAGTTGGGGAAGTTTAGAACAATAAGATAATTTTCATTTTCTCTTACAATATTTTATCAAAGTGTATTAGGATCAATGAAACGAGTCATTGCAAGGGATGCCGACTGTTGAGGTGTGTTTTGTTTTTGTTAACCGGCACACCGTTCATCAATTTTTAGCGACGGCGCGTTAAGGGAAATAGTCAGCTGGGTTCGGTGACAATAGCGGCGAGGATTTAGAGATTTAGATATTTGGGGACTATTTTAGAAATTTTTAGATTTTTAAGATTTTTTTGAAAAAAATAAATTATTAAAAACAAAGAATTAATTAAAAGAAATTATAAATTAAAAAATAACACGTGTTGATTTTTTATTGGTTAACAATTTTTTAACGATATTTAACTACCAAACACCTAAAATTAGAACGGTTGAAACTTTAGACACTTATTTTTACAAAAATACTTTATGCACCTGAAGTTAAAAAAATTATACTTTAGGCACTTATTTTTTCATTTAAGCCAATTATTTTATAATAAATAGATCATTATGACCTTAAAATTGAAATGGATGATTTGATATAATAACAATTTTAGCCTCTAAAACTTATATGTTCTATTAATTTGGTCATAAATTAAAATAATTCAATAAATTTAATCTTCATATTTAAAATTTCCATTAGTGAAGTGATTGTATCTACTAGTAGATGATGTTAGGTCATAATAAGTATGTTCTATTAGTTTGTTAGTTGTCTAGCAGTGAAGAGGCTGTGTCTATCGAGCTATCTCATATGTCGATTATCAAGCTGAGACACAATAGCATGGAGTGCGACAAGTGGTCAGAGAGTTGTATCAAGAGAGTGCAATGTCAAAAATTTTAAATAGGAACTGTTAAATTTATTGATTTTTTTAAATTAGGACCAAATTGATAGGATACATAAGTTTTGAGACTAAAATTATTATTATACTATGTCATATTTTAATTTTAACGGCTGAATGACTTGTTTGTCACAAAACTAAGTTATTAGTTTTAGAAAAAAATAACTTCTTAATTATCAAACCTCATCTGTCAACAACCTCCAGAGCAAGTGGTTAAAAGCTCTTAGTTGACACCTCCCCTCTCCATAGATTGTGAGTTTTAGATCTAGTAAGAGCAAATTTTCCCTTCCCATCCTCTAAGTAGGAATTGTTCAAAAAATTATCAAACCTCATCTATGCCTTGACTGGGGTCTTGTTTGACGGCCTTATAGTTTCTAATACTTTTATGTAGTAGTTAATTGGCTGCTTCTTTGAATAATGAAAACAATACTTATAAAAAATTATTAAACTTTTCACCAATTTTTTTATTAAACTTATAATTAAATAATTTGTGATGTATTTTACCTTGTTGATTGCCAAAATGTGCAACCCCTTGGACCATGGTTCACGGTTGTTTGGATGAGGGAGATGATGGAGTTTTAGTGGAGCTTAAGAGCTTGAATTTTAGTTATGGGGAGTTTTGTCTTATTTGGGGGTGCATGGCTCCTTATAAGGGGTTAGATGAGGTGAGGACATGTGTCTCTTGAAAGAGACGCGTGTCTTGGTGAGTTGCTGTGACACAGTATCGATATAGATCATGTGCATCGTCACGTGGTGGTTCGCATGCCCAGTTCGCAAATAGTTGTAATTGGGTGTTCGCGTAGTGGCGGTTCGCAGGTACTAACAATTGCCCCCAGACGAGGAAAGGTTATAAAGTAACCTTTGTAAGTCTATAAACTTGAGTTGGGCTTGTAGAAAGAGTTTGGAAGGTAACCTTTGTGTAATTTGTCTCTTATTTTTTATTTTGTCATAAATGTTTGAGGTAATTATTATTCCATATTGTAATGACGTATTATATTTCCTTTGGGGTGAATTACTGCCCCTTAGTGATTTAGAAAGCTATGGAGAATAAATTATAAAATTTAAATTATTCTCATACTCTGATTTTTGCGGAATGCGGATTATTGTCTAGTCTATTTTGAGTACGTTTGTTCACTGGTGCGAAGCCACCTTATGGAAATTAGTTTGCAGGAGACGAACTTTTACTTTAGCGTATGTTGTATGCGCTTATTTGTTGGTTCGAATATTTAAAGCCATACCAAATTCGTTTCAGGAGGCACTGATGTCGCTTCAGTTCATAGTGAAACATGAGATAGCAAAACTTATTCGCTTACTTGGAGCGATAAGAGAGTTCTCTAACTAAAAGGTGTAAGATTGAGAGAAAAGTCGTTTCTTTGTATTGGAATTAATCAAGTAAAATAATTACAGAAAGATTAGTTCTTTTAAGAACTAATTACAATGTCCTAAGTTCCTTTGTTCTAAGTTGGTTCTCTGAAAAACTGTGAGGTGTTGTAGGTACTTTTTTAGTAATAGGTGATAATGGTTATGGAACGATGTCTGCAGGTTTTAGTGTAGGCATTGGCTTGGTTAAAGGTAAGGTGATTTGAGACTGAAATTCATCATATTTCTTCCCCCGCATTTTAGAATCTGAAAAATAAGGCAAATATTCATGAAATGTGACATTCATAAAAATAAAAAATTTCCTATGTGTAGGTGAGTAACACTTAAAGCCCTTCTTATGAGAATAACACCCTAAGAATACACACTTAACATATCTATGATCTAATTTACCCTGAAATTGCTTATGAACATGAACAAAGGCAGTTAAACCAAATATCTTTAAAGGCAGATTGCAAGACAAAGGTTTAAAAGAAGGAAAGGTTTGCAGAAAAACTTCCTTAGGAGTTTTGAATCCCAAAATCCTACTAGGTAACCTGTTTATAAGAAAAGTAGCATGAAGAAATACCTCTCCCCAAAAATGCTGAGAAAAATTAGAAGATAAAATTAAGGATCGAACAACCTCTAAGAGATGTCTATTATTTCTCTCACCCACTCCATTTCGTTGATGAATGTCTATACATGAACTGACATGAAGGATACCTCGATCTTTAAAGAAGTTACATAAGGCATTAGTAAAGAATTTACTCCCATTGTCACTCTTAAGAATTTTAATCCTACTAATAAACTGATTTAGAATTATGAAATATAAGGTTTTGAAGATGCTTTCTATTTCAGATTTGTTTTTCATGAAAAAGTCCAAATAAGCCTAGTATGATCATCTATAAACGAAATAAACCATCTAGCCCCAGTAATATTCTTAACACTAGAAGACCCTAGATGCCACTATGTATTAAAGAAAATGGTGAAGAAGGTTTATAGGTCGAAAAGGGGTAAGATGATCTTTTATGTTTAGAAAGTTGGCACACATCACATGATAATGAATATGGATCTTTATTAATAAACAAATGTGGAAACAATTTTTAGAGATAAATAAAATTTGGATGTCCAAGTCTAAAATGCCATAAGAAAATATCATTAGATCCTAAATGTGAAGTATTTGAAGATAAAAATGTGCAATTTGGTTGGACTTGTCTTGTAGGAGGAAGACCTTCGAGGATATAAAGTCCACTACACAACTCAGCACTACCAATCTATGTCCCCGAGTCCACTTCATAAAATACACAACCAGTGGCATTAAATGTAATAGAACAGTTAAAATCATTGCACAATTTACTCACTAACAACAGATTGCACTGTAAATTTGGAACACAAACACAGAGGAAAGAGTAATGTTATTATTAACACAAACTGTTCTTATCCCATCTACTTTAGTTACTAAACCATCAACCGTTTTTACATTCCTTGGATCATGTTGTTTACGGAGTTGAAGAAAAACAATTTCATTCCTTGTCATATGGTTAGTGGCACTAGAATGCACAATCCACAAATATTTAATAGAGGTTTGAAGGCAAGAAACACTACCAGTATGACTAGGAGAATCAGTTGTGGGTGTCATCTAGGAGAGAAGCTTCTGTAAGTCTACAATTTGTTGTTTGCTGAAACCAAATAAAAGACCTGCTGCTATTGCATTAGCTGTTGGCTCCTTCTGCTGGGGCCTTACTTTCTGTGGTTTCCAATCAACATGCTTCCCATTTAATTTCTAGCAACTTTCTTGAAGATAACCCACCTTTTTACAGTAACTACACCATGATTTTCCTCACTTTTTGTTTGCTAGAAGATGTTGCATGTATAAGAAATACATAACCATCACTCGTAGATAAATATGGCAGCATAAACAATCGCTTGTTCTCTTCTCTTCTTACCTCAGAGAAAACTTCTTGAATAGAAGGAAGGTGTTTGATACTCAGAATTCTTCCTTTTACATCATCCAACCCTTTATTTAGACCATTCAAGAATTGAAAAATTCTTTTATGGTCAGTCTTTTTCTTGTAAATAGCAGCATCTTCTAGGTTGGTCTAGTCATTGGACTCATAGGGATTAATCTGTTGCCATAATCTTGTCAGAGTGTTGTAGTAGATGGTGACATTCATATCCTCTTGTTTCAGGTTGAAAGCCTAGTATTCAATGCCAAACAGTTCATAAATATTGCCTGAACTATAATAAGTTTCTTGGACTGTAACCCAGACATCTTTTGCAGTCTTATATAAAAGAAAGTTAACCCCAATAACTGGTATCTTTGTGTTGATTAACAACGACATCACCATACTATTTTCTTGCTGCCAATTCTCATATGCTAGATCTGTCGAAGTAGGCATTTTCACCTTTCTTGTGATTAACCTAGCTTTCCTCTTCCAGTGATGTACACCTTCACTAATTGGGACCACTGTAGATAATTAGGAGCCAATAGTTTATGACATGTTACTGAGGAAGAGGTAGAATCCTGAAAAATATTAATGAATGAATTGATTTCTCCTCCTGAACTAACCTCAGATGAAGAAGATTTTGTCATTATATTAAGGATCGAAACCTACTGATACCATGTAAGATTGAGAGAAAAGTCGTTTCTCTATATTGGAATTAATCAAGAAAAATAATTACAGAAAGATTAGTTCTTTTAAAGAACTAATTACAATGTCCTAAGTTAAGTTAAACTCTAACTTCATCTATAGTTTTTAGGAATTAGTTTTCTACTGCATTACAAACTTCCAATCTAACTAGAACTCTAAACCATATGTACGATTACAATTTACAATAGATACTTGACCAATTCTTGGAGCGAGTTTGCTAATTTAGAGCAAGTATATATTTTATTGCATCGCTAACTTGGAGCAGCAAGAGAGTTCCCTTATTGAAGGGCTTTAAAATTGCAATTTTCGCATAAAATAGTTTTGCTCACTATATTTTATTCGAACATTTCTTAATATATTATTCATCACGTGTTTACTTGGGACTGCCATATGTTTAACCTTTTGTTTGGATTTTGTGGTCGCTTTATTATACGCACTTACTGTGAAAGTGGCTAGCGAACCTTTATCTCTGCTCTGGTTTCATAGCTAACTTGGAGCGGTAGGGGAGTTTACTTTTATATCACTCTGTTGGTGCGAACTACATTATATATATTCGCATAGCTACCTTGAGTTGGGAGGATTCTTGCCCCTGGGTGAGATAGTCTTGATAACACATATCTGTATATTTATTCGCTAAACTGTAGCGACATTGCTAACTCATTTGCTATCTCGGTCGTTATTTCATTCGCTAATTTGTTCGTTATTTTCTTGTGTGTTAGTATATTCATTTTTACAATCATCGTCATTCTCTCGAAGTAGATTATATGTATTCTTGCCCCCATGCTGTTGCAAATATTAGATTCATGAGTTTGGTGATGAAACCTTGGTAAGAAGATAAGTATTTTTTGTACTTGTATTTTTGTATCACTAGTTTGGAGCACATAAGAGAGTTCACTAATTAAAAGCGGTTTCACTAATCTATAAATTGAAATGAGATTGTGGGTTGGATTCTTGCTCCTGAGTGATGAGAAACTTATGGAAAATAGATTGTAAAGTTCTTGGGAGATAAATAGGTAGTGGTCTCTTGCCCTCTTTACAATTGCCTCCGGACGGGAAAAGGTTATAAAGTGACATTCGCGCACTTACTTTATCCTTTTAACGATCATGCTATGCTCTTTCTTTCAATATGAATGGCGAATTATATGTACAAACTTTTATAGATGTGGATTTTTTAAGAAAACTGGTAGCGAAGTACATTATGTGTACTCGTGGTTTCCTCGAGTTTGGGAGAATTTTTGCCCCTCGTGTTAATTTGATAAATTTTCTTAATGAAGATCGAAACCAACACATATACTTGTGATATGTGCACGCTTGCACCCTATGTTAACATTTACTTTTCCTTTGTGTAAATAGTTTGGCTTTTCATTATTATAGGTAGTGTACTTTTCCTTTGCGTAAATAGTTTGACTTTTCATTGTTATAAGTAGTGTAATTTGTTCTCGTTCTCGTGAAACGACAAGAGTTGTAGGAGAATTGGCTTAAATAGTTTAACCCGTAATAAATGGGATGATTCTAATTTTCATATTATTTGTGCATGTTTGTTCGCTAGTTCGAACACTTTCCCCTTATAACAATAGCTCACGGGATTTACACTATTTGCTTAGCATATTAAGTGTTTGCCTAGATGTTGGCGACTTTTTTGACTTTTTGTAAATGTTAGAAGTAATATTAATTTCTATTGTGATGACATACGTTGCCTTTCTAGGGCGGAAGATCATTTAACGAATATTTACTTTTAGATATTATGCACACTCACTTGAGAGTGGCGAACGCTTAGATAATTTATTTTTCTGACTCGTCTCTTTCTTTAAGATGGCGATACATATAGATATAAATTCCCGATACTTACAAACTTGTAGGGTAAATAGGTAACGAACGATTGCCCCCTATTTAAAAATAATTCGCAGGAGAGTTTGTTTTTATATCATTTCTCATGGAATGACATATCTCTTTCGGATCAGATTATGTAGTTATCTTAAATTGGGAGGATTCTTGCCCCTCGGGTGAGATAACTTTGATCACTATAGAATTGTTCGCATATTTTTATTGTACACTTGAAAGTGGCTTAGCGAACCTTTATTTTTGGGAAGGGCAGTCAAAGTGGTTTAAACCCTTGACCTCATGTGTTGTTAGACTCAAGCCTTAGCCATCTGAGTTAAGACCATTCTTTCTTTATGCCCACTCACTTTGGGAGTGGTCGACCATTAAGCTAATTCCTTTATACACACTTCTTAAAGGTGGCGAACGCTCATACGACCCCCTGTTTACTTTTGCTTGTTTTGAAAGCGGCGATCGTTGAACTGATTCCTTTATGCACACTTCTTGAAAGTGGTGGACGTTCATACGACCCCTTGGTTACTTTTTCATTTTTCATCGCTACGCTAATTAGGAGCCATAGGAGAGTTTCATTTTTCATCGCTACGCTAATTAGGAGCCGTATGAGAGTTTCATTTTTCATCGCTACGCTACTTAGGAGCCGTAGGAGAGTTTTTAGTTTTCATCGCTACGCTACTTGGGAGCCGTAGGAGAGTTTTTCATTTTTCATCGCTACGCTACTTAGAAGCCATAGGAGAGTTTTTCATCGCTACACTACTTAGCGCCGTAGGAGAGTTTTTCTGCCAGGGTGATCACTTCAGTTGCATGGGCTAATTATCCGCTAATTAAATTGTTATATAGAGTGAATTTCTAATTAAAATAAAATAAATTGCATTTTACCTTGCAATGTAGGTTCTATCATTTTCATTTCGCTCTCCATCTTTTCCAATTCACGGATAGTATCTTGGTTTCTCATAGCCATGTCCATCAGAATCCACGTGTTGCCAAGTCGAGTGTGGCTAGCTCATCTTTAGGAATTGCTTTATATGCATGTTGAAAGAATAAACCTTAGTTATAAGAGAGATCTTAGAAGCCAGACATTCATTGAACCTGTTAATCCCGTCGAATTCACTAGAGATGAAACAATAGATATTAATTTGTTATATTCCTTTAATCAATGACAATGAGACAGCATGCAGAATATCATTTAACCAAAATGCATAGTGCATCATAGAAACCAGGTGATGGGCATTACCATTTGCCATACTTTTATGTGCATGTAATGCTACAGAACACTAATTGGGCGGGCATGCGGCAAAATTCCCTTTGTTTTTCATGAAATTTGTTTTTTGGGCATGTTACACAACATTATTTATGGAGAACTCAGAAGAGATTTATCATACCCAAGTGAGATACATACCTGTGTCTGATATTGGTATCTGGGCCAAAGAACACGAATTGCTGACAAAGTGCAGCAACTAAACAAGCTCGCCGTGGAAACCGTTTGATGATTCGAGGAGTGACCAAGATTGCAAAAATCTCTACACGACTTTAAGAAAAATAATGTTTTAGCAATTTATTCTTTATCTGAATATAGACAAATCAATACTTAAAATAAATTATAAATGTTGGCATATGATGCTCCTAAGCTACTAGATCTGCTTGATTGCAAGTAATTAGTCCAACAACATTTCATAAGGTTGATGATTAGGAATAGGAATGGAATGAGATCATACCTTCCTCACGATCTATGAACTGTAGTCATATGTCAATGGCTCGCCAATTTTGATTGACCAAGCAGCAAACACCTCAGCAATGCTTCTTAGTATGGTTTATTGTTTATTATGATCTTCAAACTAACTAGCAAATGGTTGAAGATGACGAATTCTCAGGTAGACTCAATATTAAAGTGAGAAATTGCAGTGCTGTTGGATGGATGGAACAATAACAATGATAGTTACATATAGAATAATAACAATCATAAACAGTAGAGTGATTCTACAACATGACTCCATAATGTACTGATTTCATGGAAGGACTAAAATTAAAGTTCCAATCAGCAAAGCATTTCTCGTTACAGCAAGCCTTATGAGATGGAGATCAACAAGCATATTATTTTAGTTAATGTACTATTCAGCGTTAAGTTTATTTTCTATGTTCCTTTTATGAAACAGATACAAGGCAGTGTTCTTATGCCATAGGAAATCAACAACGTTTACGATTATAAAGAAAATTGCCATACAAGATTAACACAAGAGGGCTGATATCCAGACAAAGGATACACGCCTGCGTTACAATGCTCAAAGAAAGCAGTAGTGAATAAGGGAGAATTCTAATGTGTAAAAACTAAAGGCGAGCAAATTATGTAAATGGAATAGCGGGATTAACAAGTTCTCAAATGACAAAAGCCAATGTGTAGGGGATACTATGAGAAAAGAGCTGTCATAAGAAATCTACGTTAGACATCTTCAGTCATGAAAATAGCAAATTATGTCTAATTTTTAGACATATGGATGAGAAACTTCAAAAAAATTCACCTTGCTCCTTGTTAGCATAACAAGTTCTCAAGCAAACGTTTTACTTGCCATCTTATAAAGAGGGGAAAGCACTGAAACTTACCATACCACGAATCAGAAAGGGGGAACAGAAGAAGAGATTACCATATGACAACCCTCTTCTCTCATTGCTGAGTTAAATTCATAGTGTCATCTACAAACTCCAAAAGAAAATTTATTATCGTTTAAAAGAGGGGTGAGTAACGATGATTTTTAATAAGCAATATTCTCTTAATATAGAAGGAAATGTTAATTCCCTTCATTGCAAAATATATTAAGAAGATCAAGCTTTGATAACATTATTACTCAACCACGGGGACGGGGTTTCCCCACCGCAACCATATGTCTGTAAGGTGTATGCATAGGCGCAACATGCATGTGAGTCAATAAGGGTTTGCTTTTGATATATCAATACGGTGCCTTGGCCCCTAAACGGGCAGCTGAGTTGCCAAAAAAATTTATACAAATAAGATGCGAGTTAAAAGCAAGAAACAAATTTATAACAATCCAAATTATTGCACCTTGTCCTTTTAAAACACCCAATTTCCTTTGCTAAATTTATACGGTGCCTTGACCCCTGAACAGGCATGTAATTAAGTGCAAGTCTCAGAACCAACTTCCATAGCTAATTGTCAACAACTACTAGTACTAAACCTCCGATAACAATACTTTTATCTAGGGAGATGAGAGCAAGCAATAACAAAGAAATCAATGAAATTGAAATAATACAATACCTGTATCTGGAAATACATAGGCCGAGAAAGTGAAGGTTTTGCAAGCCTGTCAATCTGCCCGCTTTTCTTCTTTTTTCTTCTTCTTTTAATTCAAAGAGTTGAGCAAATATTGAGGTTTATATAATCTCAAAGAAATTTCTCAGTTATTACCTTGTTTCACCGAGAAGAGAAAAGAACAGTAAACATGTGAGCAGAAAATTCATTCATAAATGTGTACGTATGTTTTCATACCTGATGATTATGGCTTCAATCACTTCTGTAGCCGTGTTTTCTGTTAGCACATGATGGACATCACTTTCCTCCCACAATCTGCAACATTTTCCGGGTTCATCTGGAGATTTTCCCCTCACCATTTTTCTTCCAATCCATCGAAGTTGAGTGGACGAAATCATATGAACATCATTACCACTTGACCTCTTCGGCATTAAGTTTTCAAAAAATTCCGTTTCTTTCTTCTTTTGCTAATTTAAATGAGTGAAAATGGAGGCATTCGGGCATTGGAGGCCTAAAATTTCGAGCTTCTCTTCTGACGGGACCTTAATCGACCTGCTCCCTTCAACTGCCCCTTCTTCATTCAGGCGTGTGGTGGATTGAACCTGAAGACCGGGCTATGCATTCCAACAAGTTTTAATCTTTTCAGCATCCTTAATCTCAATAATTTGGAGATGAGTGGTTTCATGGAAGTCTTGGGCTATGCATTCCAACACCGGACACCCCCCAAAATGTAGCTTTTTAAGCATTACAAGTAATTTAGAATTTAAAAATAAATTCCTCAACTTCGGGCAGCAGGAAATGTGGAGATGCTGAAGCCGATTGCACATATCACCCCTTGATGATAACTGTATATTAGAGATGAACAGCTATCAAAGTATAAGTGCTCAAGAAGACAAGTGTCATTACTCATACTCTCATCAAACAGATATCGTAAATTATCACAACTAGAAATCTTCACTTCTTTTAGAGCAGGGGGGGAAGTTACTCTCTGTAGAAGAAACCAGACCTTCACACTTTTCTAGTTCCATTCTTATAGGAATGTGAAAGCGTGCAACACTTGGGGTAACATATTGGAATCACGAGTTTCAAAATCTTTGGAGTTTGCAAATCTCAACATTCTCCTCTCTGCTGCAATACTCCACTTTGAAATGCTTGAAAGAGGCATACTTTGCAAAGAGGTAACCCCTTCCACAGCTGAAGATGAGCATTCATCCACCAATTCTGCACACCCTTCCACGCTTAATTCACTCAGTGATGAAAAACTTGAAATTGAAACTACCAATCTCGGGCACTCTTCGATTTCAAGTCTCTGCAAGGACTAGAGACAGGTTGGCAACCTACCTAACAATTCAGGACATTCTTTGATCGAAAGCTCACGAAAATCCAAAAAGAATCTCCGGCGAACGATTTCAAACTCGCCGCATTAGGACTTCAGGGAAAATGAGGCAAATACTCATAGCTCGGGGTTTTCAGGGCGAAAGATGCAGATACTCAAAGATGAAGATTTCAGGCGAAAGATTTCAAACTCGCCGTATTAGAACTTCAGGGCAAAGGAGGCAGATACTCATAGCTTAGGGTTCTAGGAGCGAAAGGGACAGATATCCGTAGCTCAACAATTTTCGAGCAAAAGAAGCAGATGCTCATAGCTCGGAGTCTTTGGGGAGAAGAAGACAAATACTCATAGCTCCAGGCTCTGGGGAGAGGAAGGGTGAACAGTTCCATATAGGAGGAACTCATAACTCAGAATCTTCAGACAGGGAAGTTGAAAAAAATTAGTACTTATGGTCTTTACTTTATTCTTGTTATATAAAAATAAGCAAAGATGGGCAGCAGTAATCACTATTTTTGTTCGGGAAATAATTGGTTATTGGTTACTTTGTATTTGTTATTACTATTGGTTCGTTGCTATCATCATTATTATTATCTTCATTATCATAAGTTAATATAAAAGTCCAAAACAAAAAAATATGAAAATAAAAACCCATATATTAAAAGGATCCTATATGTGTACAAGCTCATACACTTTATACAAATAAATACAAAAACATATGCATCAGCCCGTATATACACACCAATTAAATAAAGCTCATCTTTTATTAAAAGTCACTCCATTTACAAACCTTAAGCCTATTTACAAAATATATATCGTGTACATAGGGCCTGTTTAGCCCAAGATTAAACCTTAATATCCTAATATGATCTCTTTTTCTCTATCAAGGGGCAGCCGCATTTGAGTCGTTAGATCACACCATGATCTAACGACCCAGATTAAAGGAAGAAAAGGCATTTGGATTTCCCAACCCCTACGTGAACCGCACGTGCCAACCCTTCAGCTCCCATACGCACGACCCGTCGTCTTTCCTACTCACGCGTACGCAGCACCGCCCGTTTCCTTAGATCCCAAGCCGCATCCGCACGCGATCCACGCCATCGCCATACCTCAACGCAAGCAAGGAGAGCCACTGGTCGAGCACCACATCTGCACCATCTCGACATATCGACAGCCACACCAGCAACGGCTCTGGTCTCCTCCATCTCACAATCGACCATCACATGCAAGAAAAAACAAGAAAATGACGATGTCAGATGAAAAACGGATTATAGGGAATTAAGGGACAGTAGCAGAAATCCACAACGATTATCAGAATCGGTAGAACCAATGGAAATATTCCCTATTTATTTTTTTCATAAATTCATGTAATATTTAGGGTATATAACAGAAACCCTAAAGCTATTGTAAACCATTCGAGAATTTAAAAAAAGTAATAGAGCACAGAGAAGCAAAAGGCCTCAAGCATTTCGGTGGTATACCCTTTTTTTCTTCGAATTTAATCATCATAAGCATAAAGGGATTAGGGTTTTATATCTCTTACCTTCAGTTTGAGTCTTCTTTCGTGTCGATTCGTCTTCAGACGTTTCATCTTCTACGCGATTGGTGTCGCTCCTCACAAACAATAAGCTTGTCGACTCTTTTGAGGCTGCGAACGGTGAGTCGGACTGAGTGGTAACTTAAAAGGGGGTCGGTTTTGGGTTTTGATTTTCAAAGCAAAAGGGTTTTGGTTTCTGTTTTTACAAAAACAAAGGGGTTTTTATCGTTTTAAAAGAAAGGTGGTTTCATATCTAGGTTTAGAATGAAAAGAGGGTTTTTCTGGTTGGTTTTCGATTTCGCAGCGGAGAAGTGGTGTTCATCCCCGCTCCAAAGAGAAAAGGGTGGGAGAGAGTTTAGGTTAAAACGTTTTTTTGCTGTTTTTAGTAAAAAAGAATGGCTTTTATACATGTTTTAAAAATGATAAATGGTTTATTTCTCTTTTAAAACCTTCTTCATTTCCATAATCCCCACCACAGTCCTTCCGCGTTTCTAAATCACACCTTAGGTTCTCGAGATTTCAAGGTTTTGTTCAATCTTGTCCCCGGTCTTGTCTCTTTTAAATCATCCCCCAAAGTTTGTTTTCATTCAATTTGGTCTCGAATCCGATATCAAAAAGTCTATGTTAATTCATGCATATCTAATCCCTTTAATTTTCAGTTGTATTTTGCCTAGTGTTCGATTAAATTCATGTGTTTATTGTGGTTTGGTTTGTGGATTTATGTGCATAATCTATTGTTTGATGTGTGTATCATGTAATATAGTATATGGTATAAATGAATATAATATATAGTTTTTAATATGTAATACACATTTTTATAATATAGGCATTTCTATAATATATACAACATAAGGTTTTTATAATATATATATATATACATTAAGTTTTTTAATGATATATAATATAAGTTTTTTTTATAATGTATATGTTGGGCTCGATGATTACAATCGAATTGCTTGCCAAGTGTGGAGAATATGTAACTGGGGTGATGGTGGTGGAAGCAAAAAAAGGAAAAAATAGACACAAGATTTAGAGTGGTTCGAGCTTCTAACCAAGCTCTACATCCACTACCTTAGCTTCCTACTAAGAATTTCAACCAATTCACTAAGAATTCTTCCCCTTTTCTAGGCTAAGGAGGCAACCATTTACAACCTAGACTCACACACCAAGTCTAGCATCCAAAACTCACAAACCGAGCTTTGGGAACACTCTCTAACAAGATAAAACTTAGCAAACTAGAAATCCCTCTAAAAGGTGATTGTTTGCACTCTTAAGCTCTCACCTAAATCCTAATTCACTTGAGCATACATTGACATTTTAGCTCAACAAGTGTAGTCTATACAAAGAATGAGAAATTAAGCACTAAGATAAATTTTCATCATAATGTTGTTAACTTGTGGATCATTAGTCTTCTAAAGATGCTTGGAGGTTCCTTTTATACTCTCAATTGAGTTTCTAACCGTTGGAGACCGTTGGGATTGAATTGGAGCCGTTGGGGCCTTTATTTCCCGCAATAAATACAGTTTTGGAGCTATTCGTATCGATACGCGGGTAGTTGTATCGGTACGTGTTCTTCATAAACTAGCCATTGATCTCTTTCCAGCTGATGCGTATCGATACACTTAGGAGTATATCAGTACGGCCTACAATTTAAAAGACCGCTAGGAAAATAGCCGTTGGGGGTTTTGGTCGTTGGTGTTTTTGCCACGTAGGCGTATCAAAACGCTAAGAGGCGTATCGAAATGACCCCACACCGTATCGATACGGGCAAGCCTTGTATCGGTACGGGTTTTGGCAGTTTCAAAAAGACTGTAGCTGAAACCCTAAGGAGTATCGATAAGGGGAATATCGTATCGGTACGGTTACTTGAAAACTCAAGTTTGGCTACTTTAAAGACATTTAAATCATTCCAAAACCTTATAAAATCCAGCAAACATATTTTCAAGTTGTTTAGACTTAAAATCATTTTTGAAATCTTTTCAATTTTGTCCAAAACTATTTTTCAATTATTATATCAAAATAAATATCCTAACATTCTCCCCCCTTTTGATATAATAAAACCAACTTGGAATTTTTTTTTGTGATTCTCCCTTTTAGTATTTAAAATTTTGAATAAGAGATTTTAAAATTTAAATGTGGTTAAAGCTTCTCCTTATTCACTTGAAAAAAATTCAAATTTTCAAACCATTTCTCCCTCTTTTTGTTATATCAAAAAGAGTTTATGTAACTTTAAGTACAAAATAACAATGGAGATTTGAAAATTTTGACAAAAATAAGAATTTTGGTTTTAAAATGGCCCCCTTACTCAAGCATCAATCAAATTGTTAGTCTAACAATTATGATAAACTAGTTGAATTAAAATAAATAAATCAAATTAAAAGAAATTCAACTAATTTTTACCACACTTGAACCAAAGGTAGGATGTGAAGCCTTCCTTCTTCAAGTATCATTTTTGTGTGTGTGAAGCTCCCCCTTAATTTTGTACTTTATTGATCATTCTTCATCACACCTAAAATAAGTCAATCAAGTAATTTTTGGTATCCAAATTGCTTTGGATCCATAAACATTAGTAGCCCATAACTTAGTCCTCTTAGGAATCCATTTTTCAATTTCATCCTTTTTAGTTGAAGTAATTAGTCACCCAAATACTTCTAAAACATTTTCCATTCAAAAATCTAGGGGCACTAGATTGTCTTTGATAAAAATTTGATTTTTCAAAATTGGTTTTCTTTTCAAGCTCTTTGGAAATCAAATCATTTTCTTCTTGAACTTTATGAAGCACATTTTGTAAATCTATACATTTTTGCTCAAACTCATTGAGTTTTGCTTCAAGTTCAATTTTGGTTTTAGAAATCAAATCATTTTGAATTTTCAAATTTGAAACCACTTTCTTGTTTTTCAAAATGTAATTTTTAAACTCTAAAACCAAATCATCATAGGCATCTTATAATTCATCAAAAGAATATGAACTAGAAGTAGATGAATTATAAGTTACCCTTGAATCTTTTTCGATGGCCATAAGACAAATGTTGGCTTGTTCATCTTCGGTGGAGTCGTCATCACTTCAAGTAGCCATATAAGCCTTCTTCTTAAGGCTTGAAGAGCTTGGCCCATTCTTCTTCATCCTTGATTCTTGTCTTAGTTCTTCATTTTATTTCTTCATGAATCAGATGAATTTGTTGAAGAGCTTGGTCACTTTTTTATCTTCACTTTCCTCCTCACTTGAATCTACATGTTGGCATGTGGAGGTTGAAAGAGCAATGGCATTCACATCAATGCCTTACTCTTTAATCTTCTTCTCCTTCTTCCTCTTCAAGGGTTGAGACATCATCTCATGGGTGAGAAAGGATCCCACGAGCTCGTCAAGCTTGAGCTCCTTCAAGTTTTTTGCTTCTACAATGGCCGTCTTTTTGGACTCTCATGATTCTGTAAGTGAGTAGATCAAATTTCGAACGAGTTTATCTTCTGAAATATCCTCTTCAAGACCTTTAAGTTGATTTACGATTGTAGAGAAACGGTCGAACATCCTCTTGATGTCTTCATCTGAGTCTATCTTGAAGTTCTCATACTCAAGGTTAAGAAGGCCGACCTAGGTCTTCTTTACGTCATTGGTTCCCTCGTATGTGACTTCAAGATTGTCTCATACTTCCTTGGCACTTTCACAAGAAGACATTTTCGCGTAATGTCCGGGCTAAAAGCACAAAAGAGAATGTGCAAAGCCTTGCAATTTAGCTCTATCTTTTTGCGGTCATCCGCACTCCATTCCACCTTGCTTTGTTGTGGCATGAACAGATCATCTTCAACAATGTCCCAAAGGTGATAATCCTTGGATCTCATGAAATACATTATCTTATTCTTTCAATATGAGTAGTTGATCCCGTCAAAGAATGGTGGTCGGTCAATGGATTGCGCCATGGCTTCGGTTGATTATTTTTCGGTCGAGCTTGTCAGGATCACCTCGATAGGATATAAGTCCTCTCGAATTGAGCCTCGCTCTGATACCAATTATTGGGCTCGATGATCACAACCGAATTGCTTGCCAAGTGTAGAGAATATGTAACTTGGGTGATGGTGGTGGAAGCAAAAAAAAGGAAAAATTAGACACAAGATTTAGAGTGTTTCGAGCTTCTAACCAAGCTTTACATCCACTACCTTAGCTTCCTACTAAGGATTTCAACTAATTCACTAAGAATTCTTCTCTTTTCTAGGCTAAGGAGGCAACCATTTACAACCTAGACTCACACACCAAGTCTAGCATCCAAAACTCACAAACTGAGCTTTTGGAACACTCTCTAACAAGAGAAAACTTAGCAAACTAGAAATCCCTTTAAAAGGTGATTGTTTGCACTCTTAAGCTCTCACCAAATCCTAATTCACTTGAGCATACATTGACATTTTAGCTCAACAAGTGTAGTCTATACAAAGAATGGGAAATTAAACACTAAGACAAATTTTCATCATAATGTTGTTGACTTGTGGATCATTAGTCTTCCAAAGATGCTTGGAGGTTCCTTTTATACTCCCAATTGAGTTTCTAACCGGTGGAGACTGTTGAGATTGAATTGGAGCCATTGGGGCCTTTATTTCCCGCAATAAAAGTAGTTTTTGAGCTGTTTGTATCGATACGCGAGTAGCCGTATCGGTACGTGTTCTTCATAAACTAGCCGTTGAGCTCTTTCCAGCTGATTCATGTCGATACACTTAGGAGTGTATCGGTATGACCTGCAATTTAAAAAATCGTTGGGAAAATAGCCGTTGGGAGATTTTGGTCGTTAGGGCTTTTGCCATGTAGGCGTATCAAAATGACCCCATACCGTATCGATACGAGCAAGCCTTGTATCAGTATCGGTTTCAAAAGAGTGTAGCTGAAACCCTAAGCCGTACCGATATGAGAATACCGTATCGATACGGAGAATATCGTATCGGTACGGTTACTTGAAAAACTTAGGTTTGGCTACTTTAAAGACATTTAAATCATTCCAAAACCTTATAAAATCCACCAAACATATTTTCAAGTTGTTTGGACTTAAAATCTTTTTAATTTAGTCCAAAACTATTTTTCAATTATTATATCAAAACAAATATCCTAACATTATATAATACATAGGTTTTATAACATATATAATATAGTTTTAAATATGTAATATTTTTTTTATATATGGTATAGAATATATTTATATTTCTATATGATTTTTTAGTATATGCTTAGTTTAGGTGGTTTAGGCCTTATTTTATTTTTTGGGCTTAAGGCTTGTTTAGTTTTGGTGGGCTTTGGGCTTGTTAGGTTAAGATCTTAGATTATATCAGGGCAAGATTAATTTAATTAATTTAAATTGTGCGCCCATCTCATAGGGGCATAATTTTTAAATTAATTAAATTAATTTAGGATTAGTTTTTAGAGCTGTAGTTAGACCTAAGGTTCGAATTAGTTTAGTGAATTTAAATTTACCCTTGGCTTATTGGGATAAATGTTAAATTCATTAAACTAGTTGAACACCTCTTAATTACCTTTAAGATAAATTTGATATTGAGATTAAATTGACATTTAAGTTTAAAACCATGATTATTTAACTTGATTTATTTTAAATAGTATCATTGGCTTGTTGGAATACTAGTTTAAAACTGATCAAATTAATTATCATGTTACAAGATAATCCATAAATTGTTAGGGTTTTCTAGTTTTTTAGGGTTAACCAATTTATGGTTAATATTAGATTCACTTAGTTACAAACTAAATCATTAATTAAATTTTCATAATATGGCCTTTTAGATTGTGACTTTAGTGGGCCTTTTTTGTGTTTAATTTCAAGCCCCTTTTGTGACATTTTTAATTGTCATTCATGCTACCCATTTATTTTGCATGTTAATTAATTAAAATCATAAAAAAGAGGTATTTATTAATTCCGATATTCGTGTCATAACAGTCCGAGCTTAAAAGGATGTTAATCGAATATTTGAATTAATCTTTACTGTCCCAAGGTAAACGATAAGTAAAAATTGATAAATCATTACATCATATCTTAAATGTTTGCACCATGCATAAAGATGACGTACGAGATTTGAACCATAAATTAACACGACAATCAGGCTTATATGATGTCATTTTAATCTATGGTCTAATGTACGGTCATCCTTATTAATTAAATGTCTAATTAATTTGAACTTACCAATTTGATAAAGTCCGTTTCATTAAGGTCAATTTTCAATTAAGTACACTTAATTAAAATCAATTTAAATTTCAACAATTTCCATCCATTTAAAAGCAACACATATTTTGGTACCGATTTCTAGGCGTAATGGGAGTGTTAATCCTTCTCCACACATAACAAATTCCCGAACCCTTTCAAAATGAATCTCTGATTTTTATGGTGTCCGACCTACCTTACCCAAGTAGCCGGTGGCGACTCCAAATCTTCATTGTTTAAAAAAAACACGAATTTCTAAAAGAAATCCCTTTAAACTAAACTTTAAAAAATATGAAGATGTAACTGACTTGAGATTTTTTTTTAAGAAAAAAAGTCGTTACAATATCAGAGAAAAGAAACTGTTTCCCGGGGCATGCACTGATGAAATTGGATAAAATGGTTACTCCACATAGCAACTTGTCTACCATAAAAAGGGACTCCTAACGATTTTTTTCCAGAACATTACAATGCAAAACGTTAAGGATACCAAAACACGAGTCGCTCATTTTATGAATCCAAAGATTGCTAATATTCGAATCAATGCAGAGAAGCCAAATGGGACGAGATTGTCAAACATGCAGAAATCTTAAGAAATCAAGAAAATTTTTCTGGGCCACGTGTCACAAACACAGATGAGTAGGATCTCAGGAGTGGAACATAATAACCAACGGCAAAGATTTCAAAAATTCAACTCGGCCTGTCCTTACAAAACATTGCTTCTAGTTCACCATAGCAAGTATAATATTGACCCAAAAATGACATGCAAAGGAAGATTATAACTTATCTCAAAGCCACAGGGATAAAAAGTACAAGCTCTGCTACTCCTTTTGAAGTTGAGTCCTTAGCCCCAAGGAAATGAGCTACTCCTTTTGAAGTTGAGTCCTTAGCCCCAAGGCAATGATTGAAAGCTTAGACGTAGTCGTGCCGAAGATTGAAGGGGATCTGAAGGTCGCGCGTTCGGTCCACGCTCGCCGCACCGATTGTTGATTGCCAAAATTAGCAATCCCTTTGGACCATGGTTCACGGTTGTTTGGATGGTGGAGATAATGGAGTTCTGGTGGAGCTTGAGAGCTTGAGATTTAGTTATGGGGAGCTTGGTTTTATTTGAGGATGCATAGCTCTTTAAAAGGGGTTAGATGAGGTGAGGATATGTGTCCCACAAAGGAGAGTCGCGTTTTGGTGAGTTGCCGTGGCTCAGTTTCGATATAGATCTCGTGCATCGTCACGTGGCTCGTGGTAGCGTTGCATGCCCAGTTCGTAAAGGGTTGTAATTGAATGTTCGCGTAGTGGCAGTTAGCAGTTACTAACATACCTATACTTAAAAGACTATAATTTTTTTTCTATCATGACCTTTATAATACCTCATCTGAATTAGTTAGACAATATATTAAATAACAACTATTAATACTAAAAAAAATCAATTTATTTATTTCAAAAAGAATTTTTCTTTAATTGATTTCAAAAAGAAAATTTAGTTGTACAATTGTCTGGCCTTTCCATCCAAAACAAAATTGAGCACTGCATCTCTCTCTCTGTCTCTCGTCATTATTTGCAAGCTGTGAACGCAATGCAGTTGAGAAAATTGGTGCACTTTGGAAACACCATTAGAGGATCCTTATAGAAGCTTGCCCAATTTGTTGGGGGACAACAAGCTTTACTTTCCAATTCACCTGTTAAACACACAACACAAAGATCAGCCTCACTGCAACTCGATATCAAGGATTTCAGAGTTTAAATGGTTAGGACCAGACAATTTCAGAACATGATTCGGAAGGTTTAATCATTCCGAGCCTATCCGATTTGTTTGGCTTTTCTCGAATATTTTCCTTTGCTTTAGCAAAATTATTTGAAAGGTAAACTTACCTATATTCCTTACAGTATTTTCCTATTCTTGAGATATGAATACATGAGAAAAAATGCCACAACAGCTCCGAAGACGATACCGCCTGTGGCTAGCCAGAAGGCAAACTGCAACGTATTAAAAATGGGGTAAGTTAGTATGGCCAAATGATATTATCACCTCAGGATAGAAAGCACTAAGCAGTGACAAAATACTGAATGTTCAAACTTTTATTACAAAAATACCACATGTCCTTCCGGATAGGACCTCAAGTTCATGCCGAATATACCTAAAACAGGAAATATAATCTTTAGCCATGGATTTCAAGAATGGACTCGGAACAAATTTATGCCATAAATGTCAAAATTCAAGCAGTTTCTCTAGGTCCTATCCCCTCTCATGTAACCAAGTAAACAAACAACAAATTTATCACCACATGTACAATATCAAATCCATGTACAAGCACAATTATGCGGAACCAAGTTACAATTTTATTCCTCACGTGATGATTAAGCATCCTAATGAATCAATGATCTGTAGCATGTAATTTTAACAGTTTCTATACTTGATAAGTCAAGGCGATTCTTACAACCAGGTAGCGACCAATAACTATTTATGTTTATGTTTTAGGGGGCATTTAGCGATGCATTAACACCATCATAAACTTAAATCACTTCGAACAAAAAAAAAGAAGCTTAAATCACAAGAATCTAAGTAACTCATGTTGATATATACAAGCAACAATTACCATGTTTATAAAACCATTATTATGTTAAGCAATTCCTGCATATGATGAATAGAGGCTTGGCTACTATTTTCTTGACAAAACTGAAACAAGAGCACCGATTCCAATACAAAATGCCCCAATCTGAAGAAGTAATTCCACTCTGCCTACCTCTAGTCTCCGGGAGCTGATAAAATAGTTAAACCACCCTATTTCGTTAGTAAAGGGAGGGTAAATTAAGATGCAAGAAAGATATACCAGAAACAAATCAGAGAACTCAAATGTCAAATCATCAAAATCATATGGACTTTGGAGGATAAAATATAGACAACACACAAATGAAATGGTGACGTTGACAACAAAATTGAAATCAAAATTCATCAAGACCTTAGGTTGACAGCCAAAGAATCTTCCTTTTCTTTTGCAGAATCAAGAAGCCTTTCTGCTTGACCATGGCAAGATTCACATCAGCAAAATGTAACAGGACATTATAATAAGTTATAGCTGTTGACAACAATAAACGGCTACAAAGCACAAACAATTCAATAAGACAACCCTTTAGGCATGCTGATGAAATTCAAGAAACAGTTAGCAGCTTCAGAGAAATCATAATTATTCCTTTATGTTAAACCAAACCTCAAATCACATCTTCCTTATCTAGTTAATGTCTTGTTCATATCATAAAGATCTGTTAACTTGAAGACTATCAACAGTAAATGAAGAAAACAAATGATAATGAATAATCATATTTGATGCACTGACTACATACTAAACATGCACCACAAATGGAAAAGAGGAAAAACCTTTGAAGATAATTTTCCAAAAGCATCTCAATCTCTTCCACCTCTTCTGTAAAATGACCAAATCAGACCAATTAGAACTCTTATTAGAAACTCCTAACTGAGATGAAATAGCACATTATACCTTCAGCAGCCAGCTTTTCCGAAGGTGAAGAACATTCCACATCATCATTTCCCCTTTTAAGAGTATAATTTCCTCCCATAATACATATTCGATGTATTTCAGCAGGATCTTCCAAAAGATCAAGCAGCATTTGTCTAAGAGCCCCTGCTTTTGAACCCAATTCGGCCTTGCATGATAAAATTAAAATAAAAAAAGATAATAATTAGAGGACAATGTTAAACAGTTTGTTATCAAGCAACTAAACAAGGTTCTGTAGATTAGTATACCAAAGTCTGCTTGCTAATACGAAGTTGCTCCAATATGTCACCGGTTAATTTGTTAGGCAATATCTTAAGTATTGCTTGAACCTACGCAAAAGGGACAGCACTAATAATGATTAAGCAGGTATGTGAGACATCACATAATTACCGTCTAAAACACAAGACAATCAAGGTACAAATTTATACACTTTCAGAAAATGAAAATAACAAAATCAAGAATCCATCATAGGAAACATAGATTCTAATTTGGGTTAATTGTATCAAACATCCCAAGCTATGGCCCAGATTCTAAATTGGTCCCTAAACTTCAAAAGTTCTATCAGTATTTGTCAAATCCTTCTGTCAGCCTAGCCGTCGGTTTGGGCATTAAATTCTATTTGGATTTGATGTGGTGCATTTTTAAAATATGTGGATCAAATCTCAAACACGTGTAGTTAGCTCATGGATAACCTAGACCTAACGTGTTAAAAAACAGACAGTATCGTTAAAATTGAGACTATTTCTTTCTTTTGGAACACGTCAGGTCCAAGTTCATGCAATAGGTACCCAGTTTTTAAATTCGATCAATGTGTTTTAAATATGTTATACTTCAGATTCGAGCTAGCGAACAGAAGGGCATGATTGATACAATATTGATACCTCAAGACCTGCAAACGAGCAAGCCAAAGATCTCATAAATCAAGGCCCTAGCTAAATAAGCATAACATTCAAGCTTATATATATATTGCAAGCTCGCTCCTTTACATAGATGAGGTTAGTTGTAATTGTTTTTTAACAGCAATAATATATGCTTCTGTGCGAATGTTCTAAAAGAAAAAGCATTTTTGTTTATATAAGATAGAGACAATGCCACAAGGACATTAGGTATTCATTAGGCACAATACAATAGGCTAAATAAAAGAATACACGCATACCTCTTATCATCTAAATGAGTCAACAAAATCAGTTGTTTGGAAATTAACAATCAAAACTTGCACATTAACATTAAAAACAAGCTTAAACGTTTGAAGTTGACACCCTCTAGCTCAAACCTGGCTTATTTAACAAAATGCTAAATGTCAAGCTTAGACTTGTTTATTAGATTTACTAATCAAAGATAAACCAACATTCTCAAGTTGATCAAGAGCAATTTCAGCCATTTATGGAATAAGACAATAAGCAACACCAGGTGTGAAACAAAAACAGTTACTTAGGCAAACTTCTCAAATGCTTTTATTGGTAATTTTTAACTAGAAGCGAGTGAGTTTTCCAAATATGTATCTCATGGACAAGAGAGAGGGCAGAGATGCAAAAATATGAAAAAGAAGATGTGGAACTACAGCCTACAAGAATTGCTACAATTAGAATTTATTTCTTATTGTAGAGCCACTTAGACCTTGAAAACCAAACAAAAAAATTTTCTGCTGAAATTGCTTGCAACCACTGTAGGAAATGAGGGACCAGTGGTCTGCAGCTTCAGGGCTTTGACAATTCACCATAAAGCTTGTAAAAGAGAAAAGGGAAATGGAAACAAGAAACAAACAAAAAATGCACTCACTATGTTCACATACTCACACGAGGTTCTAAATCCATTAGTTTCTGTTCCAACCGCTTTATCCGTGAAAGTAACGCTGCTTCAACAACCTGAAAGTACCACAACTAAAGACTCCTAACAAGTTCAGATGTTTATGATTATAGCATCCACCCAGAGAACAAAGCCTGAATGACTTCTGCACGTCAGCATCTCAGAGCAAGGATCCTGAGTTTGACACAAACCTCAAGCTCAAATGGCATACACTGAGCTCCATTCAAGTTATTCAGTCGAGGCAACAATGTTTCGATAAAAGCTTTTCCTCCTTCGCTATAAATAACCAATACATGCAACAAGCATCATTATCAGTTCACAGTAAATCAAGATGAATTGAAAGTAATGGTGAGAATAATGAGATCACAATGAAATCTTATTTGCACAGAGGCAAGAGAGAATTACCTATTATAATTGAATATAAGAACACGGCCTTTCATTGCTATTGCTCGTAATGATCCCAGATTAAATAGAATGGCATGCTCACGTACCTATAGCAATTAGCATGGGAGAGGGAAAATGAGTTTGCAAACAGAGGAAACTAAAGAAGCACACTGATACGGAAAAGGAAAGATTATCATGGGATATAACCATACAAGGGTCAATTACCAGAAGAGATGGAACTGATTTTGTCAAGAATAAAGATGGATCAACACTGCGGATATCTCTTGGGCGAAGGCCTAAGAAGAAAAAAATAATTAATCTACTATAAATATATAGAAAAAAGAAAAAGAAAACAAGCTTCTTATTTATTTATCTTGCTGCAACTAAAGCTTAACACACAAGTAAAAATTACATTACCACTTGATTTCAATAATTTACGTCGTCTTATCTTCCGTGTAGAAAAAGTTCCATTTGACTTCACCTATACCACCTTTAGAGATTGAAAACAAAACATAGGAAATAAAATTATAAACTATTTATAAAGTAAAATCCATGGTAACAGTTTGTAAGCTGTAAGATGAGATATAAGCATTTTCTCACAACTTTTCAAATTGTGAATAGATAATTTATTTATTCAAATAAATAAATATAAAATGCGTGGTTATAAACTTATAATGTCTAAAAAAATGCACACTATTATGTCTATAAATAGTATTTTTTTTGGGTTAAAAACGGCACAAAATTGGAAGACAACGACAAAAATCCTAAGAACAAATATCAAATTAGTAACTAGGAGATCATTTAGGATAAGTAAGCCCTAATAACATTAACTAATATTCGAACAAAATTGCTAAAAAATACTCTAAAAATGTTCGAACAAAAAATCATAACACATAATTGCATGCAACTGCAAGTAAACTGTTTTTATGCTCCAATTTGTTCTATCAGACTATCTTAATATCTTTTTTCCTCTCCTCCTTTTTCATTTCTTAGCTTAAAATTTTACAACAAAGTAAACAAATTCTATCTATCTTTCAGAAAGCAAGGAAAAGAGAAAACCTCATAAATAGGTTCACGATCTCCAGGCAAGACAGAATCACCGTCGCCGGCACTTGAAATGAACAATTTTTCCGCCTCGCTCAAACGATCTTCCTCCGCTGACGATGATCTAGCGAAGCACTCGAACATCTTAAAAGTCGGAGGTCTCGCTACGGCAGGAAGTAGAGGAACTCTGAAGCGCTTTTTAAGCAGAAGCGGAGAAGCATCTCGCCATCGAGAACCGAAGAAAAGATAATGTACCAACGGTGATGGAGATTTACCAGAAAATTGGAGTAATTTTGGATAAGAAATAGAAGCAGGAGAGGGAGATAGCGCCATTGTTTTGGTGTTCTCGTAGGAGAAAATAATCTGGTTTTTGCTTTTAAACAACGACGCCATGTTTTTAACCTTTACTTTTTAACTGAATTTTGGGCGTTGTTAAGAGAAAATGAAGAAAGACCGTTAATATTTGTGGCTTAGGAATTAGGATTAAGATTCAAATCCTATTCTAATTTCATTTATATATGAAAAAGCGAATGGTCAAATTGTGCTTGGTCCTTCAATTACAATGCATTTTAATTAAAATTAAATCCTTGTATTTTGAAGGCAGGTAGAAGGATACAAGTCTTTTGAATCGCCACCTGGCTCGCGCGCTATTGTTTTTCTTTATTTTTTGTTTTTAACTAATAATACCAACTAATTTTACAGAATAAACAAACCGTAACGTTTCTTCTTAAATCATATAGCGTAAAACGAGTTATTTAAAAATAAGATAAAATCAAATAAACACGGACACATCTTAATAATCTAGTTTGAGAGCGTCTATTTAAATTTTCTAAAAGTTTAAATTAAAATTTTTGAAAAAATTTATAAATTTTGAAGAATTTAATTTAAAATTTTCATAAAAATGTAGTTGTTTAGCTAAAATTTTCAAAAATGCAATTGAGACGTATCACCACTTTAAAAATTTTAGGAGAGGATTTAATTATTATATGAAAAAATTGAATTATACTAACAATTTTTTTGAAATAAATATAATAATAATTTTTAATTTTTTTTGAAGAGGCCAAATTAAATTTTTAAAATTTTTAATGAGCTAAATATAAAAATTTTCTAACTTTGAGTGGGCCAAGACCCCACTGGCTCTATAGAAACTCTGAGTAATGACTTATACAACTCAATAGCAACTTATCTTCAATTATTGTAAACGCATGTTAATATTCAATCCAATAGTTCAAAACAAAAATAAATCAACAATATAATATAATAAATAAACATAGTCCGAAAAGATGATGTCAAATACAAAAATAAAAAAAAATGTGTCACAAGAACAAATATAACTTATACCATTTCGTACACAAAAATTAATTGAACAAAATAAAATAAAATAACCAATATAATATAAAATATGTTAAAAATAATTTTTAGGCGGAGCCCAAGGAATAGTTCTAATAGACGAGACTTAAGTTTAAGTAATTTTATCTGTAAAATATACATAACTTTTATTATTAAAACTGAGCAAATACTATATAAGATTACATTAAGAATACTAAAAAAATTCAACGATAGAGTAAAAAAATTCCGGAGGAACCAAATTTGTATTATCATTTTTATGAGAGCGAAAATATTATCTATTTTTGTTTTTTACTTTTAGAAAATAATTTTCTTTTTTTATTTTTTTAAAAATAAAAAAGACATGCTTGGTTAATAGAGATGAAATTTTGTTTTTAAAAATGAAAATAGTGAAAATATATTTGGTATCTAGTTTTTTAAAATAGAAATGAAAAAGTAATTATTAAATAATTAAAATAGAATATATTTAGAATTAATAACAATCATCATAATATGACTAAACACACTAAAGTTTTAAAAAATAGCACTAGAAGAATTCTAACTCGAGTTAAAATGAAGTTAAAATTTAAAAAAATATTGTTTTCATCTTTTCCACTTTCCTAAAGCATTTTCAACGAAAATACCATTTTTTTATGTTTTCAAAATTTATTTTTGTTTTTATTTTCTATTTTTACAACCAAATATGTTTTCTTTACCGTTTTTTTTATTTTTCAAGAAAATAAAAATGAAAACGGACTCCATTTTTTACAACCAAACAGACCTTAAGTTTTTTATTATTGATTTCTAACTTTACATTTTTTAAAGGAACTAAATTATAATTTTATCATTCTATGAGGGTCAAAATGTAATACTATTAAGTATTAAATTATACTATTTTGCCATGGATTAAAATATACTTTTATAATTAGAGTTGGTATATTATTTATAGTTATGTGTTATATTGATATTTAAATTGTTTTATATTTTATAATTTATATTATATAATTTTTATATATCCATGTATTTTTCATTTATAGTTTTTATTCTTTGATACACCGTATATGAAAAAATAATTCTATAAACAATTTAAGGACACATATCATATTTAAGCCATCGGTGGAATTATTCTTGAATTTCAGTTGATTGGTTTCAAGTGTTAATTCAGATTGTGCTCACTCATGTTTTAAATTTTTCAGCGATAGATTATTTCATGTTCATGTCATTTGAGTTTTGTAGACACGGTTTTCGATCAGATCATTTTTTAAGATTCGACAATTAAATTTGAGCCAATTGAGATTTGAATCATTCTAAATTTAAATCATTTGTGATTCGAATTATTCTTGAATTTCAGTTGATTGAGTTCATATTATTGATTTTTTTATGATGTAATCAAATTGCATTGAAAAAAAATTAATCAGGGCCGTCTCGGATATTTTTGAGGCCATGAGCAGAAACTCAAAAATAAGCCCCTATCGAGCGAAAATATATTTTATCTATTTAAATTATTAATTTAAAATTTTATTAATTAATCAAAAAAATACGATTAAATTCCTTTAACACATTATTTTAATTGTTAGATATTTAAAAAATGTTGCTAAAAACTAAAAATGCAATAGAAAATTAAAAAGTTAATTAAAAAGGTAAGAGTAGAAGTAACCCAACATAATTTTCAAGCTAAATAATTTTAAAAATTAAAAGAGACTGATATGGTTCTTCAGAGAATCGATAAAGTGAGGTGTTGGTTCACAACAATTGTACCAAGCAACGACAATTCAAGTTTGAAAAGAATTTTTTTCATTTTCTTTAATAATTTTAGTGTGGGTATACTATTTTTAAGGCAACTACTCTTAATATTTTTTTTCTGAATGTTCAACTAATAGAGATTAAATAAAAATTAAATGTCTTAGAATTAATTTTTTTTATTGAAAGAGTGGATATCACCATGTGTCTCGTTAAAAACTCCTAAACTTAAATGAGAGAAAAGAGTACACATGGATATATGTACAAAATATCTCAAAAAGAGTCCACTATCATAGCAAGGAAACAAACAAGAAACCTACTATGTTTTATCAATAAGCAACAACGATTCCACCTGAGGAGGAGGGTAAGGATGAATGATCTCACCCAAAGGCATACCACGAACCAGACTGGCCAATTTGTCCGCGACCATATTCTTCTCCCGTGGAATATGCGACACGGTCACGTTCCAATCCCGCGATAAGGCATCCTTTATCTTTTGAACCAAAGCACTACTCCCTAACGCTGAGGAGTTACCATTTAAAACCCGAGCCACCGTTATATTATCCATTTCAAGATCAACATTTTTATAACCCAGTCTCCAAGCATGGAATAAAGCATCATGAGCGGCCCAAAGTTCTACTAAGAGAACCGAACACAAACCAATACTCCAAGAGAAACCAAAGGGCCAATTAACTGCCCCATCTCGGATAACACCACCTATAGATGTCATGTTGGAAGGGCCCCCAACCGCTCCATCGGTGTTAACCTTTACTCTCTCTTGGTAGGGTTTATCCCATTTCCTAGCCGATTCAACATGCCGAATAATGCTATTACTCAGACGGCTGGCAACACACTCATCCCTAATTCTGCGACAATACCCCACCACATCATGCAAACCCACATTTCCATTATTGAAAATAAATGAACATCAGCACTTCCACACAGCCCAGCATGTGATCGCAAATAACGTGCACCATTCTTGTTCTGTTGATAGCCCTTGTCCATCATCATGAAGATTGGACTTGAGCCACTCACGAAAGGGCCAATTGAAGAAAGCTTGTAGCCAGCTCGGGTATATAAGTTTTGCCCATACACGACGAGCAGCTACACACTTGCCGAGGACGTGGTCAAGATCCTCTACATCATGTAGGCAAACTGGACATTTATTAGATGTAGCCTGATGGCGTCGGTAACGCTCAACATTTGACAGAATGCAATCATGAGTGACCAACCAAAGAAATGTTCTAACTCGTTGCAGAACATTCAGATGCCAAATAATCTTCCATCTCCTCTCCAACGGGCCATTATTGACACATCCCAAAGTGGAATAGGCCGCAACAGTAGAGAAGACACGCGTCTCTTCCCAATGCCAACCCGGCTTATCCCTACCAAGCGCAGCATGAGGTGTACAGATTGTAGCAATTTGCAGCACAATCGACTGAGGTAAGACCTGATTCAGGCGACTCCAATCCCACTGGCCCGATGGAGTGACCATTGCAGCCACCGGGGTCGATAGTGATGGTTGTATAAGCAGCGAGAGGTTCATTGACTCCCAGCCAGTTGTCCCACCAAAATCTGTTTGCCATCCGTTACGAACTTGCCAACAAATACCTCTTCGAATTTCCATCCAAAAATGACTTAGCCCTCTCCACAATCGAGAGCAAAAAGGGCGACTAATGGACAAAGGAACATCTCCTTTCTATCTATATTTATGCTTTAGGACACATACCCATAACTTGTCATCATTTGAAGCGAGCTAAAAACCAATCTTCAAAAGTAAAGTTTCATTCTGACGGCCTAAGTCCTTGAAGCCGAGACCCCCTTCTGCCATGGGTAATTTAAAGGACTCCCACTTTATAAGATGCACACCTTTCGCACCACTAGATGAACCCCAAACAAACCATCGAATAATTTTCTCCATAGCATCACAAACACCTTTAGGCAACCAAGCTGTTTGCATAACGTAAGTTGGAAACTCTTGTAACAGTGCTTTCGCTAAAGTGATACGCCTAGCCAATGATAGAGTGCGAGAAGCCCAACCAGAAAGCCGTTCAATTTTCTTCAGGAGAAAACGGTAAGTATCTTTAGTAACTCTTTTATGGAGTAGGGGAACCCCCAAATATTTACCCAAATCTTCGACCGTCTCAAACCTAAAACTGTTAGCAATCATCCGTCTTCTATCCATAGAACAATTCATAAAAAATATCTGAGTCTTAGAAACACTTACTTATGCCTAGAGCAAGCACATAAATGAAACATGATATCCTGAATGACATCCAACTGATTCATACTTGCTTTAGAGAAGAGGACAAGGTCATCTGCGAAGAACAAATGAGATAAAATAGGGCCATTGCGTGGCAGCTTAATACCCTTCCAAGCACTAGTATCGACATAACGATTAATGGCCTGCGAGAGTTGTTCTATGCAAATGAAAAAAAGGTAAGGTGAGAGAGGGTCACCTTGACGAATTCCACGTGACGACGTGAAGCTATCAGTAAGATCCTCATTCCAAATGATCTGAGAAGAAACAAACCGCACACAATACATGATCCAACAAATGAATTGATTCGAAAGACCTAACTCCCTAAGAGTACCCTCGATGAAATCCCATTCAAGCCTATCGTAGGCTTTTGCAAGTCGACTTTAATAGCCAACCAAGGTTTTTTGCCCGTCCTCCTAAACATTGAATGAATAACCTCCTGAGCGAGGATAATATTATAAGTGATGTGCCTACCCAGAATAAAACTTGCCTGAGTCTATGCAACCCAATCAGGCAAAAGAGGCTTCAATCTGTTAATTAGGATCTTGGTGATAACTTTATAAAGAACAATGCATAAACTTATAGGGCAGAATTGACTAATCATTTCAGGATTTGGTAATTTGAGGATAAGCACCAAAAGAGTACGATTCGTATCCGCAGTAAGAATTCCGGTTTCGAAGAACCCTGTGACAAACTGAAATACAGACTCCCCCACCACAGACCAATTTTTCTGAAAGAAAGCAGCTTGAAAACCATCTGCACCAAGGGCTTTCAACGGTTCCAAACTGAAAATAACATTGCGGACCTCCTGACGAGAGACCTTATGAACTAAGGACTGAAGCAAATCAGTCGAAGCAGTTGGGAATCCTCTACAAAAATTGATTCTTGCGACATGACGTGGTTCAGAGCTAAACAAGTTGGTAAAGTAGTCTACGACATATGCTTTGAGAATTGACGAGTCATCACACCAAGCTTCATTAGTCAACTTAAGCATACGAATTGCATTACGGCGTATGCGACTAAGAGTGGAGGCATGGAAATATTTAGTATTACGGTCCCCCTGAGAAATCCATTTACTCCTCGACTTTTGAAACCATAGACTTTCCTCTTGCTTCAAAACATCATCTAGATCATTTTTCAAAGCATTGTACAACTCTAATAAGAAGGGCGTTGCAGCACGCTCTAACACAATCTCCATACCTCTAATCTGAGCCAACAAGCAATTTTATGGTGTCTAATGTGCCCAAACACCTCCTTATTCCAACGCCGACTACTATGTTGAAACTCATTCAAGTTATCAAAGACATGAGCCTCATTATTCCAAACATCATGCAAGAGTCTAGCAAAATCAGGATGCCCAGTCTATGCATCGATAAAACGAAACGGGCGCGTACCTCTCATAAAAACATTAGGATTCGTAGCAAGAAGAATGGGCCTGGGATCAGACCCCAATTGTTGCAAATGGGAGATTTCAAAGGTAGCAAACAATTCATACCACTTGGCGTTGCACAAGCATCGATCAAGGCGTTGGCTCAAGTCGTCTCTTTTCCAAGTAAAACGGGGACCCGAATAACCCATATCAATAAGACTAGACTGAAAAATAAAATCACTGAAGAAAGAACAAACCCTTGAATGCCGTTGAGAGCCTCTATGCCTTTCCATAGTCGAAAAAATGGCATTGAAATTCCCTCCCAATGCCTACGGCCAAGCAGATCCCAAACCAACCTCCTATGGCCATAGTCAGGGCTAGCATATACAAAGGTAAGAAAGAAATTTTGAGAAGTAGAACTATCCACACAAATCCCATGGAGGAACTGGTTAGAAACAACTAACATATCAATCTTGATCGTATCTCGGCATAACACCCAGATACCCCTCACAAACCAGAGAGACGAATAAACACATCAACCAATTGCCCACTAATTCTCGGTTCCATAATTGCAAAGACATCCAGATCCTGAGACCTTACCAACAACTTAAATAATGGTTGAAATCAAGGCCTAGAGCGCCTTGTGCATTCCAAAATATGACTTTAACCATAAATAATGATAAAAAAGAAACTAAACCACAACTCATTGCAAACTTCCAGACGAGGTCACTTCAAAAGTCTTGTTTTTGAACAATTGAATCGTACCATCATTGTCCCCGGGAGGTGCAGGAACAACAGGCACAATTAACGCCTCATCAAAGCCTTTAGCAGATGGAGTTTTAGAAAAATTTGTAACCCAATCATTCACCACCACAGGCTTGGCATCACCTTCATCATTTGTCCGTGATTTACTACCCTTACGAACTAACCACTTTGAAGCAGCCAAACTCCTATTCCGTCCTTTTGAATTCATGCTCCAGATGGGACCATACTGAGCTCGGCCATTGTTGTCCTTTAGAGGTTTTCTACCCCATTCTTCTACGACCCGAATGGCAGTATGTTTGTCCACATTAAGGGAAGATGGTGCAATTATAACTTTATCCTTAGCAACAACAATAGGAGCTTCGGCGGGTGCCTCTTGAGAATGCATGAGAGTATGATCCACATTAACAGTAACCTCAGTACCAACTGCCACAATTGGGTGGTCACTAGTTTCCATGGGTTGAGCAGTAACAGGGCACACCGGACCTGATGCCATGCCCTGAGAAGTACCCGAGGGAGCAACTGAAGCTTGCGTAACAATAATATTTGCAGGTAATAAGGATGGACCAGCACGACCAGTAAATCCTTGCACGGCCTACTCATCATCACCAGCTAGAGGCTGGCTCGATTCTCCTCCATCTACCAAAGATAACATGTCAAACCTCAACCCCTTTTAACCTGTTTAATAGGACCAAACCCTTGATTGCGAGGAGCAGAGGGCCGTCGTTTTCGACCAGAGACCTGCATTCAAGGGCCGAACATATCATCAGAACTCGTCATTTTAAATTCAGTCACTTTTTCCTTACCTTTAGACACCACGGCACCACTACACAGTTCCTTCGAGTGCCCGTATTTACCACATCGAAAACATATGACAGGAAGGCCTTCATATTCAATTACTTGCTGACGTCCATCAATAAAAATTTCGGGTATCAACAGCTTATCTAAGTTGATCACCATAGCTAAACGGGCAAACCTACCCCTTGAACCCTCCGTAGTATTGAAATCAATGCGAACCACGTTCCCCACGACACTAGCAATAGCTCTAAAAAGGCTTTTAGAATAGTAGCTGTACGGAAGGCCTAGAAGACGGATCCAAACCATAATTTGCTTGGGATGGTCCTTAGAAGTAGAAAATGTACGAGACCATGGCTGGACGGTGAGATAACTGCCGTCAGGACCCGCTCATAATCATCATCCATAGCGAACCTAAGGAGGAAGTAGTCATTATCCAAATCAACAATAGAGATTTCTCCCTTCGGATTCCAAAGAGACTGCACACAATTCCTTAGCGCACGGTAGCCAATTGACTTATCCAATAAACGCACGATTAACGACTTAGAGAGTTTCTCATTAATAGCTTTGTGAACCCTTTCTGAAAACTGAATCTCTGGAAGAATCCCATTACTGTCCTTCGCATGTAGTTTGACATCCAAATCACTAATAAAATTGTCTTTCTGAACAGAGCCAGTCTGGCTAGTAACCATATCACAGAACGAAGGTCTCACTGGGGCAAACAGATTGGTCGGCGTTGCATTGGCCTTCGTAGATTGCTGCACGCCAGAACCATCAGTAGACCCACCACCTGTATTAGAAACAACGGAAGACGACGCTATATGGACCACCTCCATGCTCACATCAGTTGGCTGTTTACCTTGCATCGGGATAACATCAATCTCACGACCAGAAGACGGATCAGATGCCTCTGACGTACCATCCGGCGTCCTCCCGGACGGCACCAACGGCTGAGGCTGATTAGGTTTTCCTAAAGTTTCTAAGCAATTCATATTATTTTGATAATTTTTTAAGGGCAATCTTTAATTATATTACTGTTTATTTTTTTAAAGCAATTTGAATTAATTCTTTCCCATTTTCAATATAATACGGTTTGGTTAAAGCAATTGCTTCACGTTATAATTTTTTTTTAAGTTGAAAATATGGAAAACGATTGTTTCAGACAATTATTTTCTGTTTTTATACAATCAATTTGTCTAAAATAAATGTTTATTCTTCGTTTGATTTGTTTTCAATATAATATATTTAAAAAAAATTCAATTGTTTACGACCAATGAGAAAAGCAGTAGAATAATTGAATGTTGGCAGCAACAAATGATAGAGTGGGGCTCATTTTGTATAAAATTTGTGTGTACAAGCAATGGTAGAAGCTCAAATGGCAGACGTTTGTCGATATTTACCCATTTTATGAGGCCCCATCAGAGTGGGGTTCTGAGCAGGCGCTCAGGTTCCTGCTCTTAGTCGGCCTGACGATATATTTAAAATTGCAACGAAGGTTTACTATTTAACTTAGTAAACAAAAATATTTAATCTGGACATGTGCATATAATTATTGAAATAATAAATTAGTATTTAGGGATCATAACATAACCATAAAAGGTAAAAATTTTAACTTAAAAACTCAAAACAAAAGATAAATACAAACAACACAAAAGATCGACGATGAAAGGTAAAATCATCAACAAACAACATAACAATGCATATTACAATAAGACATGTTGACAACACAATAATTATCATAACTCAATCGCGAAACAAGAAACAATGATTGTGAGGGTGCATCCAAATTCAGTTTGAGGGTCCAAAACAGAAAGACCGATAGGATAATCAAAAGATGGCAAGTCGTGGCTACGTCAAATCTAATATGATAGAAAATCAAATGAAAAAACGACCAAACGACCGATAAAAAAAAGAAAAACGTGCTAAAAAGTAAAAAAAAAAATGTACTATAAAAGTAAAGTAAAGCGTGCCACAAAAGCAAAGCTATTTATTAAAAATTAAAAACAAAAGAAAAATAAAGCAAAAATGAGAAATAAGAGAGCAAATAAAACGATGGATCCTAACGGTAAACGATTAAAATTAAGACTGATGTTGTCGTCAATAAAAAAAAAAACGACAGCATCAAGAGAAAAAAAATTATGCCACTAGAATTGAAACAAACTTTTGAATTTCTAATCTTAGATGTAATAATAATGTTGTATTGTTTAGAATTATGAGGTTGAGCTGAATTTTGACAATGTGCAATATACAGTAGAAACTCTATAAATTAAAACTCGATAAATTAATAGTTTTTAAAATAATATTTTTTTAATCCCGATTTGAGTCCAAGATTTAAATTAATAATTTTGATAAATTAATAATATAATTTATGATCCCTTTAATATTATAAATTAACAATTCTATAAAATTACAAATATAACTATGACAACTTAATAAAATATGATTCCATTGTTGTTTGATTCTTCTTAAAATTTAAATCTACCTATATTTCATCTCTAAATTCTCCTTATTGCATCCAAAAGTTTGGGTATTGCGTTCTCATACTGCAACAAAAAATTGTGAAGAATTGTTGCAGCTATGAGTGCTTTCTTCTACGTAATTGATTGCAAAGACATTGTATCATCTTCAGTTTCATCCTCAATAAGATTTTCAATCAATCTACTTTTGCAAATGTTTACGTATTTAATTTATCACGTTTGATTTTTGGACACTTTTTAGATTTGAAGTTATGGTTGGTTGGTTTTGATTTGGATTTACTAATTAGGAATGTTTGATGTGTTATATTTAATTAGTCATATTGTATATGAACATCGTTTAATTAGTCAATACAATGTATATATTTTATTCCTAAAAAATAATGTAGGTTTATTGAATCAAAAAAAATCTATTTAAATTAATAAATTATTAATTTATCATTAATTAATACCTTTTTAAATTAATAAAATTACGTGATTATTAATTTATAGAGGTTTTAATTCTCCAAAGTTGACTTCTCGTTTACGAGTCTTTTTCTGGTGGAAAAAGATCAATGCAAAACACTTAATTTTTTAACTTTAAGGGTAAAGTACACAAATGGTCATTGAACTTTTTGGGAGATTTTATTTTGGTCACCAAATTTTTAAAATTTTTATTGGGATCATCAAACTTTTATTTCGATTTTATTTTGGTCCCTAATTAAATCATTCGGAATAATTTTCTTTCTTTCTTCTTCTTCAAAATCTTTTAAAGATGAAAATAGTCTTTGTCATTCTTTAACGGAAAAATCTTAAAAAAACCAAAAAACATGCCCAATATGAAAAACGAGATAACAATGGAGAAAGAGATAATCGTAAGTGAAAAAGCAAATGTTGAAGAATCCGCTGCTTAACAAAAGAAAGAGGAACTCAACGCTGACATTACTGATGAAGGGGCCTCAAATTTGAAGGAAGATTCCAAGCAGCAGGGAACAAAAGTGGAAGGCAACGCAAATAAAGCTTCCGCAAATGTCTCCACAATCTCAAAAACCTTAAAAGTACTATTTTTCATCCATTCAAGCTGTTCTATTGGCGTTGATCACTCGTATAATTTCTTATAACTTAGACATTTTCTTTTATTTTTTATTTTCTTGTGTATTTGTCTATTTCGGTGTGTAGGAGCATGGTAATGCAAAGAGCATTAAGGTGACAAAGGATAAACCTCACCTGAAAAGTGCAGTTCCAGTTACTCGTAATCAGAGGGTTGTGATGTCCTAGAGTCTTTCATTTCCTGCGAGAAGAATACATGGGATATAAGGAGAAAGCTTAGTCGCCATATCATGCACACTGTTTTGCCTCTTCTACTTTGGTTGTATTGTATAATGTATATTTCATTAATGCATTTATATTCATGGTAAATTTGGGATATATATTTGTTTCATTGATTGTAGAAAAAGTTAATGGATCATCTACTAATTCCGAGTGTTGAAAGCCAATGGGTTTTAGTTGCTCTGTGTGTTCAGTGAGATTTCATTCTAGATTTGTTCTACTTCTTTATTTTTTGCATGCCCTTCTCTAATGATTATATTTTTCCAGGCACTAAGGTGTATTGGTGACTTGGCTGCTGGGCATTCCAAGAATTTGGATGCCCTTTCCGGCAAAGTTCTTGGCGAGGAGAAACAAGTACAACCTGCTTTGAATTTTCCTCTCCGAATCATTTTGCAAACATCCAGTAAAGAATTGAATTTGGAGAAGAAGAAGGGTCACATTAGATGGTTTAATCAGCTGAATGTGGGACCTAAAATATATTATTTTATTAAGAAAAAAGAAAGCTAACGAGCCACATCAACATTTTCTAACGGAAGGTAACTGCAGAGACCAAAATAAAATCAAAAAAAAAAGTTTGATGATCCCAATAAAATTTTAAAAATTCAGTGACCAAATTAAAAGTGCCCTAAAAGTACGGTGGCTATCTGTGTACTTTACCCTAACTTTAAAATCACTTTTAAAAGTGATTTTTCACCCGAACCTAAAAAATTAGATTTTATAACTTTTGTAGTGGAAAAATTAGTATGAAAATAAAATTATATTTTTATCCTCTATTATTTAATTATAATTAATTGTTAAACCAATGTTTATATGGGCCTAATTATAAAATAATATATATTTTATAATATTTATATTAAGAATAAAATTATTTTATTTGTAATTTATTTTAAATTTATTATGAATTTATAATTGTTATGTCCGTATATAATCTAGAATATAGTTTATATTTTTAAATTAAATTTATAAAAAAATTATATTTTTATTATAATTTAAGTTGATTTATTTCGTATGTCATAATATTAATGAATCTGAACATCAACCAAGTTTACTTATTTTACTTTACAATATCATGTCCAAAATTAATATTTTATCTTTTCAAAATTAATTTTTGACATTAATGATAAACACTAAAATATTAAACACAACTTTTATTTTATTTTACAATATTATGTTCAAAATATATATTTTTATCTTTTAAAAATTACTTTTTAACATCAATAATTTTTTAAAATCAATTTTCACATCATTTTTAAAATAATTTTTCTCTGCAGTTTTCAAAAACATCTGCAAATTAAATTGTAATCTTCTCGGAAGTTGATTTCTCGTTTATGAGTCATTTTCGCTGGAAAAAAAATCTAATAGACGAACATGAATTCTTGGCAGGCCTTTTGCACCAGGCGGATATCCGAAATATAACTAGTCTAGTTATACAAAAATGATATACATTGTCCCAAATCCGATGTCCAAATCGACAGTCTTTTTCACCTACATGCATCTTGTCTTATTTTGACCGTCTCAAAATTGGGTCCAACTCACATCCGTTAATATTTGGCACCAATTTAATATCGAGGGAATAATATTTATTAGATTCAATCTTGACCCTTGACCCAATATTTAATCCACCCATCATTCATCTGATTTTGGCAACTAGTAGATGACTTTGTTGAAAATAAATTCCCATTTACTTTTATTTTAATCTTTTTTATAAAATACATTTTTAAACTTCTAAAAAAAAAGAAATATAACATCACTATAATGAAGAATACAATTAATAAATCTCAGTGTAGTCACTAATTTTATCTGGGGGTCAACCCATTTCTTTTATTTCGTACGAATAAGGGATTAAAATGTATAATGTTTAGTACCATTACCATTGTTATTATTGTTACCACTAGTATTATTGCTACCGTTGCTGTAGGTGTTACGTCATTATTATAGAAAATCCCTAAAAGAATGTACATACTAATACCACTTTCGTATAAATAAGTGTCATCATATTATCTGTATTATCGTTATTATTATTGGTATTATATCCTAAACTGGAAATATAGAATAGTAAATTTAAAATAGATAAGCCCAATAAATAAATAAAAACCCAAGTCTTTTATTCAAACAATCCAATTACAATAGAAGGTATAATATAAATATAATCGGCCCAATAGGGCCCTAAATACAAAAACCCTAATTATCCCTTCTTGCGCAACTGATCATGGGCCGTTGGATCCAAGATGTTAATCGGATGGCCGAGATCTGCACAGAACGTTCCAGAAAGCTCCATGCGCTCCACGTGCGACCGCTTAGAAACCCCCACGCGCTCGTAGTATTCACGCACGGCTCTTTCATCTTCTACTTGCGCGTCTGACGCTTCATTTCCCACGTGCGACGGTTGATCATTAGATCCCATCTCCACGCTGGCAGATCCGAAGGCTCCCAGAGGTCCTTGCTCCCCAAGCCATTTCTCACTCTGGTCCCCTCCCCTCTTCAGTACGCCACGACATTCCAGGGGACAAGCGCCGCTCGCTATCTAACCGCCATCCTCCATAGCCGAACATCATGGTTCACGGGCAAAGCAAAAAACAGAGGCATTAGAGAAAACAAATCAAAAGGATATCAGAAAACACATTATTAACAGAGGCAGCCAATAGGAATTTTGTTTTTTTTTTTAAAAATGTAACACTCGGGTATAAAAAGAAACCCAATAGACATGTAAAAAATTCGGGATCTCAACCAGCAATAGAAAACATACTTCTAAGGTACATCTATTTTTTAAAGCATGCATATAGAAAATTAGGGTTTAGATTTTACCTTCGTCGTCGAAGCCTGTTTCCCCTCCGATGATAAGCCTTGTAGTGTCATCTAGCACTACGAAAGGTGAATTAGCATGGGGAAAAGAATTTCTCCTCGTCTTAATTTTGAAATGTGGGCTTTTTCGTTTCAGTTTTTAAAGATGAGAGACATCTCTGTTTGATTTTCGTTGAAACTGGGCTTAGATCGGGGCTTAGGGGAAGGAGATGAGTGTTTGGGGTATGGTTTTGAAGGTTGACGGTCGTCGGTGAGTGACAGCCGATGCGGCAGAGCGTGGCCAGTATCTGGGTTTCACGACGTTTTTTAGGTTTGGGGATGAACACCATGGCGGTGTTCATCCCTGTTTAAAAAAAAAGGTAAAGTGGTAATTTACCCACTAGTTGGTAATTATCAAAACCCATTTAATTGTAGTTACATTTCAAGAAAGGGTCATCCTTACCAAAATCAATTGAAATTACGAAGATTTTCCATTAGCAACAAACATTTTCTTGGCCTAACTCTCGTTTTATTTTAAAAACAAAAGGTAGTCCCCAGCAGAGTCGCCATGCTGTAGCGACATTTTGTTAGAAAAACCTTTTGAAAAATTATAAGTTCGGCGCTACGGGTTATCCCAAAAATCCTTTCTTGGTAAGCTTGGTTTAAAGGGATTTCTTTTGAAAATTCTTTTTCTTTGGAAAACTAGTTGAAAACTGGGAGCCGCCACCGGCCAATTGGATAAGGTAGGCCAAACACCACAAAACCAGAGATTCATTTTGAAAGGGTTCGGGAGTTGGTTACGTGTGGGGAAGGATTAGCACCCCCGTCATGCTTGGAAATCGGTACCAAAATATTTGTTGCTTTGAATTGAAGGAAATTGTCGGAACTTAAAAACAATTTAATTTGGTGACCTTAATTGAAAATTAACCTTAATTGAGCGAGCTTTATCAAATTGGCGGGTTCAAATTAATTGGATATTTAATTAATAAGGTTGACGATATACCAGACCATAGATTAAACCGACATCGAATAAGCTCGACTATTGTGTTAATTTATGGTTCGAATCCCGCACGTCACCTTTATGCATAATGCAAGCATTTTAAAATATGATGTAATGATTTGATTAAGTTTTAATTTTATCTTGAGTCGGTAAGGATTAATTCCGATATTTGTGTCGCAACAGTCGGTAAGGGTTAATAAGCTCGGACTGTTGCGACACAAATATCGGAATTAATGAATACTTCCATTTTCATGATTTAAATTAACTAACATGTGAGTCAAATGGGCCAAATGATAACAAATAAAATGAATGTCAAACAAAGACTTGAAAATTAAACACATAAAGGCCCACTAAAAGTCCTAACCCTAAAGACCCAAATTATGGAAATTTAATTAGTAACCTAATTTAAATTCTAGGTGAATCTAATATTAACCCTAAATTAATTAAGCCTAAAAAGCTAGAAAGCCCTAATAAATTATTGATGATAATTAATTTGATCGATTTTAAACTAGCATCCCAATGAGCCAAGGATACTATTTAAAAGGAATCAAGTTAATTAATCACAACCTTAAATCAAATGTCCATCTAAGCCCAATTGTCAATTCTATCCCTAAAGGGTAATTAAGGAGTGTTTGACTGATTTAATGAATTTAACATTTATCCCAATAAGCCAAGGATAAACTTAAATTAATTAAACTAGTTCAAACCTTAATCTAACTATGGTTTCAGAAACTAATCCTAAATCTAATTAATTTAAAACCTATGCCCCTATAAGCCGAGCGCACAAATTAAATTAATTAATTAATATGCCCTAAGAAGGCCTAACATAACTAAGGCTAAAAAAACTAAGGCTTAAGGTTAATTTGATTAATTTAGTTGAAATGGTAAAATGCTTATCTTTATATTCGCAAGGTTATTATCAAACCTTTCTTGATTCCTCCGATGTGGGTGTTGGTTTTGTACAACGGCGGGCCATTTGTTTTCATCAATAGTCTACTCAATCTCCCCTTCTTAGACGCCTTGTCATGGGTTACCCTATGCTAGAACAGTTGCGGCTCCCACAGATCTCTCTTCAAGGCCATCAATCCGCTCATGTACAGACTCGAGTTTCTTATCCATAATTTGTCACAATTCTCAAACAAGTACTTGGAACTGTAGGCTCAGGATTCCTCTTGTTTGTTCTTCATTAGACTCCACTATATTCTTGTATGCATTCATGGCTCCCTGTTCACTCTAAAGAAAAAGAAAGAGGAAAAATAAAAATAAAGTTCACTCACTCTCTTCGGCTTTTACCCTCTGATGCACTCACTCTCTCGTGCCTTTTACCGCTCTTTTTATCTCAAAAGTTCTTGAATCAAACTTACTCAAAATCCTCCAAAATGCTTGTTGAATTGGATGCAAAATAGATGTTAAGGTTTGGAAAAATATGGTGTATAAGGTAGGCTTAGAAGAAAAGGCTTACGGTTCAAAGTTAGAATACTGAAACAAATAAATAACGATATGAAACAAGGGAAAAAAATCTTGAATCATGTTGTCAATTTGCTTTCTTTTTAAATCTTTTTTCACATTTTTTTATTTTATTTTCTTTTTTTAACAACAAAATACGAAGGCTTACTTGATTTAGCCTAAGCTCTAATACCATCTAATGCGATCTCATCTTAAAATTTACAGAGATGCTTGATTTGTATGATCATAAATGAAGTAACTTTGTGTTGTAAGACTTGCAACGGTTTCAGGAGGTTTTAAAGCGTGAGGGTGTGTAACGATATATAATATAATAAGAATAAGGATTCTGGGACTTTAGATGGTTAAAGTAATTGATGGTGGTGGCATGATTGGATGATGAAAGATGGATAATAGTTTAGGACTTGAGAATTGAACCAACACTAAAAAGTGTGACTCGGACTCTATAACAGTCTCTAAATGAAATAAGGGTCTTGACCCACTAGTTAAGTAGAACTAGGAACCAAAGATATCAAAGGTTTGATTCAACAAGCAGAACTTGAAGGATTGATAAAGTTCTTAAAAGAACAAAAGAGATAAAAACTTTCAAATTTCATAAATCAAAGTTGTGTGTTATAATTGAAAAAATCAACCTCTATTTATAGGCTTTACAAAATGAAGTGATCGGCCAACATTCCTTAGGAGGTGTGAAAGATTAGTGAATAAAAAATAAACCTTAAAATGTGTGCCTTTGCTGCCTAATGTAATCATAAGCTAACATGACAATTTTCATGTAAATGTAAGCAAGCATGTCAATTTCAATGTGAATGCAAGCAGGCACCTCAAGCAAGCACCTCTTTAAAATTTGTCGTCCATTGTGAAGGTAAGCAAGCATGTCAATTTCCATGTAAATGCAAGCAAACACCTCAAGCAAGCATCTCAAGCAAGTACCTCTCTGGAATTATCGCCCATTGTGAAGGTAAGCAAGCATGTCAATTTCAATGTGAACGTAAGCAAGCACCTCCAATAGTCACAATTCTCCAAATCACCCTAGTGATATGTCTATTCATTGTCCTTGTCCAAATCACTCTAGTGATATGTCTATTTATTGTCCTTGCATAACACTTGTAAATATGATCATAAATAAACAATATAATATAATGCATGCTAAATATAATAAATATATGTTATATGATTCAACTAACTCTAGTGCTGTAAAATAAACAATAAACAACATAATAGAAAACATGTGCATACTAGAACTATAATAATAAAATGGAACATATGCATCAGAAATAAACATGCAACACGTTGCATGGACTCCCTTTCACGTTGCATGAATCTTCCACATTGTAAGGTATTAATTCAACTTCGGCAGCTTTAATAATCTTCCATGCATGATTTCACTTGTTGCTGACCACGTCTCTAAATTTCCTTGCCCTTGCACGAGTAATGGCGCCTAAGGGAAATTCCTCTGGGTCCAATGGTGGTGGTGATGACATGACCGCATCAACTTACTTCCCATAGTTTCTTCTTACATATATTTTTGGACTTTAGGCGACGTGGTACTTGGAGGATCTCATTTTTATCAGATTATTTATTTTTAGACGACATGAAATCATTAATGTAATTTCATACTTGAGGACTATTTATGTTTTTCGGATTATTTAAGCATTCTTTTATTATGATTTCATTTTGGAGATTTTATTCAAACATTCGAATACTAATTATGACATTTATGCTTTATTTATTATAAGATATTTATTAAATTATCGTTATATATTCTTTTTAAATTATAATATAATTTTTAAAATTGATTTTCTTGAGGGTTAAGTTTTCAAATGCTACTTCCTAGATTCGACCTATTTCTTTTGGGCCAAGTTTAGGGGGTTACAGTTCATGGTTAGAATTTAGGGTTTAGGTTTTAGGATAATATGGTTAGAAATTTAGGTTTAACCTATAATCCCTAAATGTTAACCTTAAACCTAAAAATCTATCATTAACCCCTAAATTTAAAACTACTACACTTAAACCCTTAAATCCTAAACCCTAAACAAAGTCCTAAACCCTAAAACTAAGACGCTTGTGGAAACAAAGCTTGCACAATATATATGGGATAGGATCCACTTACATTGAATGTAAAACTCCTAGTTTTACACGTTTTTTAGATCGCTAGATGGGGGAAATGGATGGCTCAGAGTAACTCCTTACTTTTTTTCCAAGTGATAATCTTCACATAACCCACTATTAATCTCAGTCATCCGTTTCACTCATCCAACGATCCAAAAACGTGTAAAAGTTAACATTATTACTCTATGTAACTAGATCCTAACCTATATACATATATAAGAGAAGGTATAATTCTAACAAAATATTATGGCCTTGTTTGGTAAATAGCGGTTTGAGCTAATATTAGAAGTTTGACTGGTCAAATTTGCTAATTTGGATGTTTGGTGAATAACAGGTTGGAATAGCGGATTGGGGTGAAACCTCTAATTTTGAAAAGTTGCTAATAGAAGATTTTTGAGATTAGCAGTTTTGACATAAGAGTTGTAAAGACCCTTTTACCCTAAAAAATTATCAAAAATCTCCAAGTAACCTAAATTTAATCCTTTTTTATTTTAACTCTTCACTCTCATGTATTTACATTGTGACATTTGTAAACTAATATTTTTTCTTTTTATTCTCGCAATTTTATTTGTATTTAAATTTAATAGTTAATTAAATTGTATTAAAAATAATTATATAAATAGTAAATTAATATATAGATACTTTAAATAGGTTTAATAATGTTATATTAAAAAATTATTTTTCATAATCTAATTAATACTCATAGATACAAAATATTGATAGCTAATAAAATATTCAAACAAATACAAATATAATCATGTCCTTATATGTTATTTTGCTTATTTAAATGATCAAACAACTATTAGCTATCAGTTAATTTTACCAAACACTTTTATACAATCAGCTAATACAATCCGCTAGTCAAATCAGCTAATGCTATCAGCTATCCGCTAATTGCCAAACATAGCCTATGAGAAAACTTCCGAGTGTCTTAAAGCAACAAATGGCAAAAAACTTAAAATCACTTACAAAATACCCAATGCAGAAATCTGTAATAAAGGGATAAAATATCAAACATGTTTTTTAATGGTCAAAGATATTATAAATTTCATTTTGCTCCTCTCTGGTTCTAGTTTTGTTATACTTTAAGCAGATTTAAGTAGTCAGAAAATATTGAAAAATTTAACTCAATGTGAACTATTCTACTCTTACAGTGTTTTTGAAGCCGAGAGACCAGGTTGTAAATTTTCAGCGAAACAGCGGATCTCTACATATTTTTATAAGGTACCGCTGAGTAATGAATGACTGTTTTAGAGGAAATGTCAAAGCAGGGAAGTCATGTTGCTCCTTGTTCTGTTTAAATATGGTGTTGCATTTATCCCTCAGATAATTGCTTTATAGTTATCTATTTCTTGCATGATCAAAGCACTTTGTATTTTCTCATCCAGTTCCACTACTTGTATCTTCTGCAGCTATTGTAGCATCCCCTACATTTTCCCTCCTTTTCTTTTCAAAAAAAAGGTATCAATGGCATTCTATTTTAGTTTATTTGTTGGCTTATTTTGGATCCAGGGTGTATTGTACGGCTCAGTAGGGTTCGGCTGTGGGCTTGTTGGCCAAGGCATCGCAAATCTGATAATGACTGCCAAAAGCTACAATTCTCTCTCAATAGTTCTCGTACCTTTTCATGGTTCACCATTTATACTCAACCTTCTTGGTGTGCGTTCCTGTTAAAAGTTCAATGTGTTTCTTAAATGATTTGGGACTAGAATTCAGTATGCAAGAGATTTAATTGGTTTTTCCACTTCTTCGAGTTCATCACTCTTTTATAGTTGTCATTTCCGTATATCTATTTGTCTGCCCATCTGTAATATTGAAATGTTTTGGCATGCAACTGGAAAAACCAATTTAATCCTAGCATGAGAACCAATTTCAGGAATCATATCACCTGCATTCCCTGAAAGGAATTACCTGCTTACGTTTACTTTCTTTCATTTTTTTGTCTGTTTTTGTAATTGAGCAAACTTCTTTAATTCATCTATCTCTAAACTTTAATAGTATTGACTGTTTTTGTTATTTCTATTTCTTGTATAAATCTTCTAAATGATCAGGAACATAAGGAAATCAGATGAGGACATTCCCATGCCACCTCTTGTGAAAAGTGCTGCTCTTTGGGGTACCGTCTACCGTATTTACATTCCAACTTTTAACTTCAATCTCGTGCTTCTTAATCCTCCATTAATCGTGACAACTATTTGATGAAGTGCTTCTAGTATCTGAGCCTTGAATGGGTTTTAAATTATTAACTGAAAAATGTTCATTTATTCGTATCCTTAGTTTGAAAATAGGTTGACAAAATCTAGTTTACAGTTTAGTTAGCAAGTACCATAGAGATTCATTAACGTGGGATTTCCTTTTTGTTGATCTCCATCCTGCTCAATGGTTTGCCATCTTAATCAGGTGTTTTCCTTGGGGTATCTTCCAACACCCGTTATCAAATTATTAACGGATTAGAGCGTCTGGTAGATGCATCACCGGCCGCAAAGCAGGTTCCACCACTTGCAATGGCCTTCACAATAGGCGTCCGGTTTGCCAATAACATTTATGGTGGCATGCAATTCGTAGATTGGGCCAAATGGAGTGGTGTACAATAGAGCAAAGCAATATTCCTCTCTCCGGCTGGCCGCATCTTGGATGAGACTCAGTCACCGCGGCTGCAGTGCTCTTAACAATCAAAATGACACCCAGTTGTAGGAACAAAACGAAAGAATTAGATACATAGGTTTGTTCAAATACACTTCCATTGAAAGAAGGCTTTCCTTGCTTTATAAATTAGGCTTTTCATCATGACAAGCCCTTTTGTGTGGACTACGAGAATTCCCCGTTTTAGGGTCAGTATTGTTTTCATGTTTAGATTGCTCCTTTTTTTTCCTCTTAATACTTTGACGTATCAATTATATTATCAGGAATTTTTAAGGGTAATCTTCACTCGTAGTCCTTTTTGTTTAGGTTTTGTTCTATTTTGGTCACCCAAATTTTAAAAAATTATTCTTGTCACTTACGTTTAAAAACATTTCTATTTTGGTCATTAGACCGTTAGTCTCTGTTACTTTTGTTTTTAATTTATTTTGTTTTGGTCACCGATTTTAAATTTTTTTGTTTAAGTCACATTATCGTTTTGTTCTATTTTGTTCACTGTGCCATAAAATCCTCATTAATTTGATAATGTGTTACGTTAATAAAAATGCGTAATTTCTTATTTTATCCTTAAACTTTTAAACTTTATTTTTTCACCATCTTCAAACAAAATACCCTAAAAAAATTTCCAACTTTAACCTTCATTTTTACTTATGCCACTGCCGTAAACCGTTGTTGGTGCCTTAACTACAGTCATTTACAAGCGTCTATTTAAATACTAAAACGTAGTTGGTGTTAACTCCGATACAGAACTAACCAAATAAGACAATTAGAATAGTTTTGTTATTCTCGTTCGCTTATGCAATAGTTCCTTTCTAGGGGAGTGCATTATTTAGTTTTAATCGAATTAATCGACAGAACCGAATTTTTTTCTGGTTAATAGTCAGTTAAATTTAGGTAAAACCGGTTAAGAATTTTTTCAAACTTCGGCTATCGGTATGAAAGCGGTTAATTAACCAAATTACCCGAAATTATTATATATTAAATATTATATATATTACATATATTTATTTTTGATCATTGAGCTTTTAAAAATTATAAAATGATCATTAAATTTTTCGATATATTATAAAATAGTAATTAAACTTTTATCAAATTAGCATAAAATGAAAGTTCAGAGACTAAAAATATTATTTAACATAATTTACTGATCAAGTGTGTAATTTACCCAAAATTTTGTAACAAATTTCGGTTAATTCGAAAACCGATCGAATTAACCGAATTTTTTTTGTTCGGTTAAAAATTTTCGAAAAATAATCGGTTAATGAAATTTGGGTAATTTAGTTCGGTCAATTAACCGAATTAGCTTAATGCACACCCCTACTCCTTTCAAGAAATCGAAGAAAACGAAAAAAAAAAATCATTCAAAAAATTGAAGACAAACAAAGCGTTTGCGTGGTTCCAGTGGAACCCAAAGTTAACAAGCTCGATCGGTGAAGGGAATAAATTTTGGGAGACAAAAAGATTATAGATTTTTTTTGTTTGAAGAAGGTGAAAAAATAAAATTTTAAAAGTGTAGGGATTAAAGTAGAAAATATCTATTTTTATTAATGTGACACATCATCAAATTAACGGAGATTAATGGCTCAGTGACCAAAATAGAACGAAACGATAACGTAAGTGACTTAAACAAAAAAAATTAAAATTGGTGACCAAAACGAAACAGACCAAAAATAAAAATAACAGAGACTAACGGTTTACTGACCAAAACAGAAATGTTTTCAAGCGTAAGTGGCAAGAATAATCTTTTTTTTAAAATTTGAGTGGCCAAATTAAAATAAAACCTAAGCAAAACGAATCGCATGTGAAGAATACCTTTTTTTTAAAACAAAGCTGGATATGCTTGTCGAATATTTTTTAAGGGATAAGTATCTAATTATAAATAAATTTTAATTAAATATGCAATATGATACATGAATTAAAACTTGTGCAATTGTATGTATGGATTTTTAATTTGATCTAATTTTTTATAAATTACTAGAATTGTTAGAGATGTAGCATCATTTTACATTTTCATATTTTACCTATCTAATTTGAAATTATTTATAAGGGTTAGGTTTTACGGTTTAGGGTTAGAGTCATCCTATCTTGTATGATATCACGATCGTGCATGCAGATGTCAGAGGATGCAATTTGTAAAAGGGATAGCAAAGGCATTCATGGATTAAGAAGAGGAAAAAGTCTGACGGCAAAAGTGAAAACTACAGTCGGTGATTGGTGATTGGTGATTGGTGAGGTGAGTTAGGGTTGACGGGAGAAAGAAAGGTTGGGGTTTTCAGAGAAGAAGAAAGAAAAATAGGGGAATTTTGTAGTTTTAATCCAAATAATTTACATGTTTAAATGGATTAAATTGATAAAAATATATAAATTTTTAGACTAAAAATATTATTATAATTAAAAATGAGCTATATTATCATGTTTATTAATTTTTAACGGTTGATATACTAATCATAACAAAAACGTAAAATTAACTATTTTTTTTAAATAAATAGAAGTACAACAACATAAATACAATAATAGATTGGTACTAAATAGGGAGTTTATTCTAATTTTTTTAATGCTTGTGTTTGTTTGACACGTTTTTAAACAAATTGTATGTAATATAATGATAGCCTAAATTTTTATACACTTTGTTTTTAATAAAATTCATTTAGTTTATGTATTATATATCAACAATATAAAACTTTGTTACTTTTTTGCACATGCACACACGTATATATTTTATTTTACACAAAGATAATTTAAGTATATAGATATAAAATATTTTTAGAATTGAATAATTTAATTTATAAATTTGAATAATAAAATTATTATTAAAAATTATATAAATGCCAATTAAGCTTGTGGTGTACTGGTAGAGTTTATCACTAACTTCGTTTGTTATTGATGCAATCAAATTGTCGTTGTGTTGTAGCCCGTTGGCAAAAGCTAAAAAATTTAGCTACCAACAAACGTCTGTTTAGACATTAAAAATAGTGGGCAAACATTCGTTCACAACTAAATCATTAGTTGTTTAGCAAGAAAATAATGGACAAACGGCCATTTAGGCTACTAAACGCAACAAAAAACGAGTCCTAAGTCTCGGTTAATGTTAGAATATAACTTGATACTCTCTCTTCAAAAAACTATTTTTTAATATTACATTTGTTTTGAGATACATACAATTTATTAGGCTTAACAGTCAAATAGGTGCCCAAACTATGTCTTTTTTTCAATTAGGTGCTCAAACTATTTTTTAGGCTAAATAGGTGCATAACGTTTCATTCTGTGACTCATTTAAGGTTATTCGTTAATTCCCACCAGTAAAAGACACATGTCATTTCCCGGAAATTCTAAAATTATATTAAAAATAAATTAAATTACTTATTTTTTAGAAAATCTCTAAGTTTTCCATATTTTATAAAACATCCCCCAGATTTCAAAATCCCTAATTCCCCAAAACTTAAATCTCGATTTGGGCTGATTCCGCTGTCGATTGCCATGTCGCCACCCACCACATCGGTTGTCAGATCATCACGACGATTTCCCCTACTATTCCATCACTGGAAATCGACTGACGTCGTGTCAAAATGCCAAAATTATTGAATGGTTCCTTCGAACGATTCGCTACGAACGACGGCAGGACGAATGACGAACGGCGTGTGGGTTGTTCGACGAGGGGAGGGCACTTCATTTCATCACTGGCAACGCGGCCAACGCCGGCAGGGGTGGTCGAATTTGAGGGTTTAGGGATTTGGGGGCTATTTTGGAAATAATTGAAAACTTCAGGATATATTTTTATTTTGTTTTATTAATTTTTATTTATTTTTAATATAACTTTAGAATTTTTCGGAGATGACACGTGTCTTTTAACGGTGAGAATTAACGAAAAACCTTAAATGGGCCACAAAATAAAACGTTAAGCACCTATTTGACCCAAAAAATAGTTTGGGCACCTAACTAGAAAAAAAGGACATAATTTGGGCATCTATTTGCCTATTAAGCCAATTTATTAATGGTACTAATCTCCATTCTTTTTTCTTTTGGTGATTTCTTATACTACTTGATTGAAAATATTAAATTCATGTATTATTTATAGTGCTAAATAAAAATAATTTAAATTGTATATAATTATAACATTTTAAGTGATAGTTTCAAAATAATAATTTTATTTTGTGGATTTATGTTCAATATACCGACGGTAAAAAAAAGTTTTTATAAATGTTTTAGTTTTAGAGTTTAAAGATTTAATTTAGGGTTTAGAATTTAGAGGCTGTGATTAAAATTTAGGGTTTAATGTTAGAATTTAGGGTTTAGAGTAATATGGTTAGTGATTTAAGTTTTAATCTATAAACCATAAATTTTAATCAAACCCTCTAAATTTTAAACCCTTAAACCAAATCCCTAAACCTTAAAACTAAGACGTTTATAAAAAAATTCACCATCAATGTATGGAATAGTTACTCTTACTTTATTACTAATATAATTTTATCCATATTATACTAACATTTTTTGACTTTACATATTATACTAACTTTTAATTATTAATTGAGTTAATTGCAATATATATCTTTAAATTTAAAGTGTAATAAAAAAGTGATTTTGAATTGTTTGGCTTAAAATTTAAACGTTTGCTATTGCTATAAAATTGTGTTTAATTAAATAAAATATACATTTAAACATTAGTTTTAAAAATATAAAAGAAATTGTTACATAAATGTAAACAAATAAATAGTTTTAAAAGAGAAACAAATTTAAATTATTTTGTCTATAAAATATACGTAAATTGTAAAAAATTATTTTTAAAAAATTACTTTTAACCTGAAAACATGTTTTATATCATATCAGTCATAAATTACTTTCAACTAAAAAACGTTTTTGAAAACAACGTTACAAACTTACAATGCAGAACAAAGAAGTTTGGCTATTTGTTCCCAGATGCAATGCAATTGTGAGTGGTTTTCTTGGTTTCGGCGTTTCATTTCCGTGTATTTTCTTTTTGTTTGTTGGCTGAAACCGGCTCCGACACTTTGTGTTGGCCTCCTCACGCCTTTGCTTTTGGATTCTTGTGGGTCCTCTTTCTAGCCTTTGATTTTTGCTGTAAAAAAAAAGAGTACTAAATTTCAAAAATTAAAAAAAAAACAAAATAAACCGAGTTAAATAAAAGTCGTCTCCTCTCCAGACTGCACCTGTTCTTCTCGACGGCTTTTTTGTTCTTCCCCCCCCCCCAAATATTTGTTCCACCGCCGTCTCCCTTTTATCTCTCTTTCTTCTGGTTCAAACCATTTCACCTTTAATTTGAATTTTCCATTTCTAAACCCACTTCATTTTTGCCTCTGAAATTTTTTCGATTTCTTAGTGCCGGATCGATTTCTCCGCTGCTGTTGATTGAGAAAGATCTGAATAATCGAGAGGCAGATCCATCAGGAAGAAGAGGTGGATCTGGTCGATTTAAGTGGAATGACGATGCACGGGATGAGAGGGCTCTCGGTTTTTATAAGCGATATTCGAAATTGCCAGAACAAAGAACAAGAGCGTTTACGTATCGATAAAGAGCTCGGCAATGTCCGTAATCGCTTCAAAAATGAGAAGGTTAGGGTTTCGACTTTCAAAGCAAACTTTCTAAATTTTCTTTTTGTAATTTAGAGGGACATGCTAACAGTATGAGTGTATGACCGGACTTAGTTTTAAGTTTTTCCCAAGTTCTTCTAGTGGAATTCATTTAAGTTAAGAATAAGCGAGCTTTGTTTAGTTTTTGGACTCAGATTTTGTTGGAATTTTTTGTTTTGTTTGAGAACAGAAGGTGAACTTAATTGAGCTGTTAAGTCTATTTAGGGTTTATCATTTTTTGATTTCTTTTATATACTTTTTAAGTATTGGAACTAGCTTGTTATATCTATAATAGCTTTTTCATTTGAAACATTTGCATTTGAACGCCGGTAAATTTATCAATACCTTTCCGTTTAAGTGGACTACTAGAATAAAATTATAACAAATGAAATATCTCATATTTATTAGGAAAGATGTTCCTCCCTGTTTCAGAATAGTAGTGGCTGCTGTTTGAGTGAGAAAATTGCTATCATTTTAAGCTTTTATTGGCACATTTTTTGTGGCTAAACCTATATCGTTCATATTGGTTTATATATATATATATATATATAACAATCAAACATATATTCCAGCCTAAGAAACTTCAAATCCATAACAAACAAACATCAATCCCCATGTATATATATATATATATATATATATATATATATAACAATCAAACATATATTCCAGCCTAAGAAACTTCAAATCCATAACAAACAAACATCAATCCCCATGAGATCAAAAGAGAAAACCCAGCTCTAACCATTTCCTTCTCTAAAATCTAACTAAAACCTCCCCCTTTATACTTTATATTTCATATTGGAATACTATATATAGGCTAATTTTTCTTAGGGTATTTGCTTTTTTTACTTTTTACTCATATTTTTTTCCAAAATAAAGTGAAATGAAAAATAAAAGATGAACTAAAAACATGGGGAAAATAATAATAAAAAAGCAAGAACGAATGGAGCCATAGAGTGTGTGGTTGGATTGAAGCTCACAGTCTTAAGACTTCTAACAGTTTTTGCGAAGCCTAGCTTGAGAGTTTTTTTTTTATATAATTCTATCAAGAATTTTGCTTGCTAATTATGAGAATATCTCACAACTTGATCTTCCAGCTAAAAACTCCTAACATGCATATTTCTATGGTCCTATAGTTAGTAGGCACCACAGTCTGTACACTGTAGTACAACAGCACTCTAATCAAAGAAGCCTGTTTAATTCTGTAAAAGCATAAATTATATAGAGTTGCAATTGAATAGTTCTCATGTAATAAGCTTGCTCAATCTGGCTGCTGAAGCTGAATGACTATGAGGTCCACGACTCCTTTTTAAGAGTCGGTTCCCTCCAGTTTGGCAGTGAAGGCCAGGAAGTTGATATCGATTGTATCATCATGCAGAACCATGTTTAAAAACCCAAACATTTGATCTATGTTATTAAAGCTTCAAAAGTTGTATTTGTATCTGTTAGTGAGGATTCTAACTTTTAAAGATGCATTTACATAAAGTGATGACTGATGAACTTATCAATCCCTTGGCAGACTCAAATTGCAAATATCGTTTTATTTGGATTTTATAGATACTGCTGTTTATTTATAGTTAGGAGATGTCCTTGAAGCCTTTGATTTGGTTTGATGTTAGAATTACTGTTTGTCTTTTTCTCTATCTCTTCAAACCTCACCCTGTGAGCTCACTTTTTTTTGTCCTTATCTGGATTTTTTTCTACGTTCCCCTTTCATGTTCTATATGTTGAAAGGGAAAGGACTAAGGCTCTCAATCTAGGTAATGTTTCCCTCACAAGAAGTTGTATACACCAACAACTCTCTTAGATTGTTGGAAAATTTTATTTGCACAAATTTGCTTCATCATATTACTTTATCATATGTGATTCTCATAAAGGTTCGTGCAAATAAACTATAGTCAGTAAGAAACCGAAACTCTCTTAGGTTCATTCTCTTCGACATGAATCCGTATATTTCTTTATTTAAGGGCTATGTGTGAATTTCAGCCTGTTGTCCAGATTCAAGAATGTAGCCTCGTTTTTTTTTTCTCTTTTTTTAATAGTTAACTTTATCTAGGAGGAGTTTTAGCTCATTCTTTCACATGCATTTAAATCCTAGAGCCAAATTTGTCCAAACACTGGCCATTCTAAGAACATTTAAACAGAACCTATTAGTGGCTTGTTTGGTGACAAGTTCTTTGTAGTGAATTAAGAAGATGAGTGAGAAGTTCCTTATTGAAAGTACATAATCTTCTGACAGGGACTGACGCCATATGAGAAGAAGAAATATGTTTGGAAAATGCTTTATATATTCATGCTGGGTTATGATGTTGATTTTGGTCATATGGAAGCTGTGTCCTTGATATCTGCACCAAAGTATCCAGAAAAGCAGGTAAGATCCTTTTCATTTGCCCTTTAATTAGAGGCACATTTGTGTGACGTTAAATGGAGAGAAAGACCTAGTGGATCCATGCTGTAGAAACGGCATCCTGTTCAAGAGCGGGAAATAAGATGAAATGAGAAAAGAGTTGTCACCAAGGCCTAAAGTAGCTATAACCATTTCCTCTTTTCCGCAAGAAAGAGAGTCAATAAAACTTGAGTGCATAAAGACCTAAGAGAATAGCATGTTGGGACGTCTGATCTCTGTGTCAATCGTTACTCGTTAGAATATGCACTACCGTGAAAGTTTTTTGCTTCATGCTTATAACAAATACTGTTACACGTTACGTATCTCCAAAATAAAGTTGGAAAATTTTTCTACTGTTGAAGCAATATAATCCAATTTTAACCATCATATAATTTTATCCTAATCTCTGAAAATATTATAATGGGCATCTCAAATAGATTTATTATGGAAGCTTGTGTAATTAATTAATTAATACTCATACTCCGTACGCTTAATACTGAAATCTGCATGTATCCATTTTCTCTGTGGTTTAACTTTTTTTCTCCCACAACTGATCACAGGTTGGATACATTGTGACGTCTTGTTTACTCAATGAAAATCATGATTTTTTGAGACTAGCAATCAACACTGTACGCAATGATATAGTTGGTCGAAATGAGACTTTTCAGTGCCTTGCACTAACCATGGTAAGGTTGAGAAACTTGCTCGAGGTTCTACGTGTTCCTTGTAATTAGAATGGTGGAGGAATTATTTCTGATTCACAACTTAAAATATTTACCTCACTACATACTTAATTGGGATGCATAAAGAAAGTTCAGAGAAGGATTTAGTCCATGGAACTTCTATCTTTTCTTGGGAGAAGTTTTTGTTCACTTTTCAAAATATTATTCCTCACTTCATAATTTTCATTGTAGGTCATTGTTCTAGGATATGCGATAGTGGTTCTTATTATTATAGGCACCTTGTATTTTTCATGTTGTTGCTTCTATCCTTTTTTCTATATTCTTATATCTACTCTGAACCTTAATTAACTCCTGTAGGTTGGGAATATTGGTGGGAGGGACTTTGCTGAATCTTTGGCACCTGATGTTCAAAAGTTACTTGTAAGAGATCAGAAACTTCTTAAGTTCAAGTGCTTCTTTTAGAAAATAATTCACTGATGAAATCTGTTATTCCAGCTTTCTAGCAGCTGCAGACCACTTGTAAGAAAAAAAGCTGCATTATGTTTGCTGCGATTGTATAGGAAAAACCCTGATGTTGTCAATGTTGATGGCTGGTATGCTAGAATGTTATAACTTTATACCAAGTGACTGCTTTATGATATTAGTTGTGCTTATTCTGAATTTATTTTATTGCACTATGTTTAGGGCTGATCGAATGGCTCAACTTTTAGATGAGCGTGATCTTGGTGTTTTGACATCTTCTATGAGCCTTTTTGTTGCTTTGGTATCAAATAATCATGAAGCATATTGGTCGTGCCTTCCAAAGTGTGTTAAGATATTGGAGCGCCTGCAAGGAACCAAGATGTTCCTCAGGAATATACTTACTATGGTATCCCATCTCCCTGGCTTCAGGTTTGTATTTCTGTTTCACACTATGAATTCGATCCCAAACTTGGAAAAAATGTTATGTGCCTGGTCTGATTACTGTGTAGATGTGTTTGCAGTTTGCACTAGTCTACTTGGTAATTGTTTTCCTTGTTTCTTTTCCTCTCTTCTTTGGGGTGGATGCCTTTGGTTATTAGTAATTATCGACTCCTTTTTGGTAAAGCTTGTCGGATGTTTATTATTTTCTCTTATAACATTAACAGGTTAAGACGATGAGGGCTCTCCAGTATTTTCCTGCCATTGAAGATCCTAATACGCGAAGAACATTGTTTGAGGTTTTAACTTTTCAATAGAATTCATCTTTTCAATTTTTAAGATTATTTTGATACTGATGGAACTTTGCATTTTGATTTCAGGTCTTACAAAGGATATTAATGGGAACTGATGTGGTTAAAAACGTTAATAAGAATAATGCATCACATGCTGTCCTCTTTGAAGCCCTTGCACTTGTGAGTTTGCTACCAAGTTCTGGTTTTGGCGTGTGCACTTATTATCAAATTCATTCCCTGACTATACCTTCTTTGCTTTTTAGCATCCACACATGCATATTCTGCCCATATTTGAGAATGTAATAAAAGTATTTTTCGTATTGATGATAACACCCCTCACTCTGCACTTGCACAGGGGAGAAAACATACTTGTTTAAAAGTGGAAATCTGTCTGCTTTCTTGCCTCTTTCTGATATACTGTATTGATTTGATCTATATTATTTACTCCACACTCTTGGTTCCTCTTAGAGCATATAGCATATAACCATGGACATATGTCACTGTTCCAAATTAGCATGCATGCTGAAGAGTTGCTTTTTAAGTTATGTTGTGCATTTGCTCTCCTTGTTACAGGTCATGCATCTTGATGCTGAAAAGGAGATGATGTCTCAGTGTGTTGCCCTTCTTGGAAAATTTATCTCTGTTCGTGAACCAAATATTAGATATCTTGGTTTGGTAAGTTGGTTAAACATGTTAACTTAGTTTTCTTTTAAATCATCTTTTTAAATGGTAGAAATTATGTTCACATGTGCCAAAGCTACCTATAACCTGATGATTTACTTATAGTTTTTAAACTACTTGGTTTGCAGGAAAATATGACTAGGATGCTAATGGTTACTGATGTGCAAGATATTATCAAAAGACATCAGGCCCAGATCATCACATCATTGAAGGACCCTGATGTCAGGTTGAGTTTCTTATTTTGCAGTTTTGAGTCCCCCATAAAGGCCCAGATTATCAAAACACTTGTACACACTGGGAGTTCCCTAGAAAAAAAATATTATAAGAGAATTATAAAATCAATTTTTTCAACTAACTCAGGTTTCGCCAAACCAATCAATAAGTAATTTGCCCCTCTCAAAATGTGTTCAGAGAACGATGCTTATTCTTGCCTTTTAAATTGCCAATATAGTTCATCCACTGTGCAACAGTTACATAATTATTGACCTAAAGAAGATCACTAGTAATTAGACTCAAATCTAGGTAACATCTATCACTTGTCTCATGTAAGACATGCCAAAGTGTATAAGCAGTGCTTGTACCTATCCTTGCCTATGCAGTTCAAAAGTTTTGAAATCACCTTATGTCACTGTCTGTTAATGAGTTCCTCATCTGATTAATTAACATGACAAGTTAGTAATTTAAGTCAATCTAAAACCTTAATTTGTACCATATGTTGCTCTAGCTCTTCATTTGTCTTGTAGTACCTGTGTCCTATGCATATTACGGCATAGGTATTACGATATGACCTGCAGACCCTTCAAGTACATGCGAATACTTACAGCATTAAATAAAATAAAAATAAAAGAGAAATAATGGAATATAGATATTAATGGCAGCTGTAAGCAATAATCAAACGACTTCTATTATATAAATTAATATTTATGCTTTGAATTTTATGCTCATAAGATTCATTTTCCTTGATTAACGATATGGAATTTGCAGTATTCGTAGGCGTGCTCTTGATTTGCTTTATGGAATGTGTGATGTAACAAATGCAAAGGACATTGTTGAAGAATTATTGCAGGTACCATAGTCGTAAACATGGATATTTTTTACTTTGAATAATATTTGGGTGATTTATTTTCCATATAACTATTCAAATGCTGAAGCATAAGATGAGAATATCACCGACTTTCATCTCTTTACCAGTATCTCAGCTCAGCTGATTTCACAATGCGCGAGGAATTGTCACTTAAGGCTGCCATTCTTGCAGACAAGTTTGCTCCTGATTTGTCATGGTAAGCATGTTTGGATAAAGCTGTATATTAACATTCATTCTTATGACTAAAAATTTTATACCTCAGTGTTTTCTTTTCTATTATGTACATTAACTTCATCATATTTTGGTCCAAAAAAAACTTCATCATATGATTGCCTGTTTTCCTTGTCAAAATGACTAGCTTGCCTAAATCTTGCAGGTATGTGGATGTTATCCTTCAACTGATTGACAAGGCAGGAGATTTTATTAGCGATGACATATGGTTCCGTGTCGTGCAGTTTGTTACTAACAACGATGACCTACAGGTGATAAAAAAATTCTGACAAATTTACTTCTGTATTTTATAACTGGATATTTTCTTCTTCTTTGATGGTTTCTGGACTGAGACTTTTATGCTTGTGAATTATGACCAGCCTTATGCAGCTGTGAAGGTAAAAGAGTATATTGATAAGCCTGCGGTACATGAGACCATGGTCAAGGTTTGTATAATTTGTGTTTCGTTTTTCCAGATGAGTTTTGCGGTCTTGGAAAGTATAGTGTATGGTTCATGTGAATGGTTTAAGTACTCCATACTATTTTTAAAAAATGGCAATAAAATACTAGCTTCTATGGGTCAATCCTTGGGCAGTAGGAAAAGCATATTAGACCAGATTAGAGATCTTCACCTGTCAAAACTGGTATTTATGTCGCAGCTTACCTCCTTACAAGTTACAAGCCAAATTAGGGATTTGCATTTTTAACGTATTCTATGTATAGTGCGCCGAAATATGCACCATGCTGCATTGAGTATTGTTTCCCTTTTCTCTTGTTTGTTATTAACCAAATTCAATCAGACTTCATTATGTGTTAATCTCTTCCAAGATTTTATTCAGCACTAAATTTTACCAAGATTTATATATTTCAGGGATAGAGATATATAAATTCACTTTGGAATTTGTATGTACCAGGTCAGTGCTTACATTCTTGGAGAATACAGCCACCTATTGGCTAGAAGGCCTGGGTGTAGTCCAAAAGAAATCTTCAGCATCCTACATGAGAAGCTTCCTACCGTATCGTAAGAACCTTTATGCCTTGATTCTCTCTGTTTGGGCAGTATTTGCTTTCCATATATTTTAGTGTCTTATAATGGATATCGTGTTTCAGGACTATTGCCATTCCTATTCTTTTGTCAGCTTATGCAAAGATTTTGATGCACACTCAGCCACCAGATCAAGAGCTGCAAAGTCAGATTTGGGCAATATTCAATAAGTGAGATTTAATGTTTTTATATTTTTCTCTACATTGGTTAATATCTTATCTAGTCTGTTGAAATCTGGAAATCACTTGCTACAGTTTTGTATTTGTTAACTCAGATATGAGAGTTGCATTGATGCGAGATACAACAACGAGCTGTTGAGTATCTTGCATTATGTCAGAAAGGTGCTTCTCTAATGGATATATTGGCTGAAATGCCTAAATTTCCTGAGCGTAAGGTGTGTACTTTGCAAAATTTGTTTAGAATCACCTGCTCGAACTTTGAGTTCTAGGTGGTCCATGTTATTCTTGATTCAAGTAATGGTTAACCATGCTCATGTCCTCAATTTACAGTCTTCATTGATCAAAAGGGCAGAATATTCCGAGGCTGACACCGCAGAGCAAAGTGCTATCAAGTTGCGTGCTCAACAGCAAACATCAAATGCTTTAGTTGTAACTGACCAGCACCCTGCTTACGGGCCAACATCACCAGCTCCTGTTGGCCAGCTTAGTCTTATAAAGGTGCCCAGCATGATTACTACAGAGGTTGGATCTTTTGCAATCCCAGTAGCAACTTGTTTTCTAGGTTTTTGATATATATATATATATATATATATTCATGCTTGTAGCTTTTGTTTTAAATCTAATCTGGACTAATATTATATTTGATTATCTTGGCAGAATGATACTTTAACAGACCAAGCTTTGTCGCAACAAAATGGTGCTTTAAGTAAAGTAGATCCACAACCTCCTTCAGCAGACCTCCTTAGTGATATTTTGGGCCCACTTGCCATTGAAGGCCCGCCTGGTGCTACTGTCCAATCTGAGCACAATGCAGTCTCTGGATTGGAAAGTGGTTCAGAGGCAGTTGATGGTTCAGCCATAGTGGCTGTAGAAGAGCAGACAAATGCAGTCCAGGTATGCATTCTCTTATATAATGTTTTCACATGGTTAAATCTCTTCTTCCAAATTCAAAAATCAGAATGGAACCTTTGTAGTTTATTTTCAAGTTTCAACATTGAAGAAGGTTTTAATTTGTGTCCTACTTATGGTGCGTAAAAGGACACTGAAAGTTCTTGTTATCCAACCTCATTAACAGTCCTCGAACCCATTACTTCAAAATTGTGCGGCAGTTTTGATGCCTCGTCGCCATTTCTAGTAATGCTTACTGGCTGCATTTCGTGCTGGGGCACAGCTTTCTTCATTTAATTATCTTTTTCTTGTATCCAATATAAAAAGTGGGATTTTTTCTTCGCTTCTTGAGAAGAGGTTGGGGGATTCTATTGTTGCTGTCACCTCAGAGAAAGTTCTTCACCTCAGAGAAAGTTCTTCCTGGTGTTCTATCTGTTTGTAGTTTATTTATTGTATGGCTATAATGCCTTTTCTTTTCACATATCCTCGAGTCATTGTACAGAGCATTTATTTTCCAATTCCTTGCTTAAATGTTTCACTAGTTACTGTGTCTTGCAACATGCTAAACTAAAATTAAAAAGTTAAGCCATTGTTGCATGATGATTCTAGCAAGTTATAATCTATAAGATTTATCATTTGGTTGTAGAAAAGCAATTTTCTAGCTTTAGGAAAAACTAATTAACGCATAAAAATAAAGCAGAATTTAAGTTTCTGTAGAAAAGAAGAAGAAAACAGAATTGATTTTTTGTTATTGAATATTTTCAAAAAATTACATCCCTTTACAGTGAATTTATAGACTCAAGTATTGGACTTTAGTTACAATTAGGAGTCCTAAGTACACAAGACATCTAACTCTATCTTTTAGGAAGTAAACTTTAATTTAAACTACTATTTACATGAGGACTCTAACTCTATCTTTAAACTTTAATTTAAACTACTATTTACATAAGGACTCTAACTCTATCGGATAATCTAACATTGGTTTTATTGCACGCATCTGCAGCCAATAGGAAATATTGCTGAAAGATTCCATGCTTTATGTCTGAAAGATAGTGGTGTTCTATATGAGGATCCTTACATTCAGGTACAAACCATTAACTTTTCATATTTTGTAGTTTTCAAGGTGGTAAAAGCTTCCAAAAAGTTGTTGCTGATTTTCCCACTAAACCTTACTTTCAGATTGGCATTAAAGCAGAGTGGCGAGGTCATCATGGACGTCTTGTTCTTTTCTTGGGAAACAAGAACACTGCTCCTCTCGTTTGTGTTCGGGCTATAATATTGCCTCCTGCTCACCTGAAGATGGAGCTTTCATTAGTGCCTGACACGATACCTCCTCGAGCACAGGTGAAATGGATTCATTCTGCTTGTAGCTAGTTGCTGGCTAATAGCTATTTATGTTTTTTCCCGTCATGTTATACTTTAAAAGGACTGAGGACATGGCTGTTTTTTTTTCATTATATGTGTAGGTGCAATGTCCACTTGAGGTTGTAAATCTTCGGCCGAGTCGGGATGTAGCTGTTCTTGACTTCTCCTACAAGTTTGGGACCAATATGGTACTTTCAGATAATTTATATGTTATGTACTTCTATACCTCTGGGGGATGGTTAAATTTTACCAGGTAACTTATTATTCCCGTTTCACAGGTTAATGTGAAGCTTCGCCTTCCTGCGGTGTTGAATAAATTTCTGCAGCCTATTCAAGTGTCTGCTGAGGAGTTTTTCATCCAATGGAGATCACTTTCAGGACCACCGTTGAAACTTCAAGAAGTTGTATGTATACACCCTGTTTTGTGTTCTTTTAATGGTTGGGAATTGGGGGGTAGAGAGATTGTGTTTCATCCTTTAGCCTTAAGGATCCTTTGCTATAAGTGGGTTACTACGTACTAGTCCCACCCTTAGTTTATTTCGATTGGAGTGTGCGATATATGGGACACCCGGCTTCACCTTCACATAACTGCGTAAACAACCATCATATAATGAAGCCATGTTCTATGTATGCTTTGCACATATTACCATTTACGGACTAGTTTCCTTCCATTGCTTGCCCCCGACTTATCTAGCTGCTTCAAATTGTGCAGGTTAGAGGTGTAAGGCCCATGCCTCTTCAAGAAATGGCTAATCTACTCAGCAGTTTCCGGATAATGATTTGTCCTGGGCTTGTAAGTCCCTTTCATTTGAATAATCCCTTCTCTCTTTTAAAGCAGCATTCTTGACCTTTTGTTTTTTTAAAAAAAAAATCAGGATCCAAATCCTAACAATCTAGTTTCAAGCACAACCTTCTACTCAGAGAGTACGCGTGCCATGCTCTGTCAGGTAAGAAATATGTTCTGTTCGATCTAAATGGCTGTTCTATTATAACGGTGAAGCTTGGTGGTAAATTCGAATGGCATGATGGCATACAAGGAACTCTTACTATTTTCCCTTGTTTGGTAGTTATTTGATTTGTATGGTTTGTGTTACATGTAGTATTCTGGTTTAAAAGGATCTAAATTTGTTCTGAAATTACCCACTTCTATTTTTTCCTCCAGCTCTTCCATTCTTCTATCCCGAATTGAATTTCTTATGTACATAAATCTAGTCTTTAAGCCTTTATAACTTGCCCTTTTGGTAGTGTTTAAATTATCCACGACTTTTTAGTCCATTAGGATCTAGGGAAGGTCACTTCTCACAGCTGTCTTCTGTAATATTTTCAGGTCAGAATTGAAACAGACCCAGCGGACAGAACCCAGTTGCGAATGACACTTGCTTCAGGCGATCCTACATTAACATTCGAGTATGTGGCTTAACTTCAAACTGATCAAGTTTAAATCTTTGCCGTTGGCAGATTTTTCTTACATTTGATCTGCAGGTTGAAGGAGTTCATCAAGGAACAATTGATCAGCATCCCTACTGCTCCTCGTTCACCGGCACCAGCAACAGCACCTTCCACAGCTCAACCAAGCCCACAAATACCACCAAATGATCCCGCAGCTATACTAGCCAGTTTGCTATCTTGAAAATGAAGATTTGTTCAGTATACACTTGTAAACCTTGATTTTTATACTCTGCCGGCCACCCATTTGGCATTTGCCCCTCCCACTGAGAGGTGCATGTGGAAAAGTCATGATGCAAGGGCTCGCCGGATCCACATGAGCTTTAATCATGTTTATACGGATTATTGAGAGAAGGGTGGTCGGGCATTTTGAGATTCTTTCTGCACAGTCATGGTGAGGGTTTTTTTTTTTCCCATTTTTGCATTTTTTCCTTCGGAGTTTACCAGATTGGGGTTTGTCTTAGAACGATGTAAGATATGGCGTGAAGTAGGGTGAGTTGTAACAATGTAATGGTTTGTCAAACCCAATATATTTTTCATAGATTAAAAGAAAGTATATAGTGGGAACAAGAAAAACGAACATGTGAAATTTGATTATATATATGTTGTTTTGCTTGTTTGTTCTCTTTTTAATTTTTGTGATTCACTTTCCGTTTTGGTTCTTATTTCCTTGTGAAAAGTTCTGAAGGGAAAACCCGACAATTGAAATTGCCAGGCATTAGACCTTGTGGGATTATTTTATATGCAAGAAATGCTTAGATTTCATCAGAGTTATCTATTTTGCACATATATTTTATTTAGATGCTTAAAGATTTTCTTGTTAAATGTGTATTTAATGTTTCGTTCCGTAGTTATTTTCAGGTCGTTATCCTCGGTAGGTTTTTCAACCAATTAGTCATTTCATTACAAGCAAAATTAAAATATATTGGGACTGATTGTTTGAGATGAGGCCTTGAATTAACTTTCGAATAGATGGCACAATCGAGTATTTTTGATTTCGTAAAAGAAAGAAGAGGCATAAATTGAAATTGATGCATAGGAATATATGGATTTTTGAAATTGATTTTTCAACCAATTAGTCATTTCATTACAATCGAGTCATCTGACCCCTTCCAAAGGAAACTACTACATAACTTTGCCCCTTAAATTTATTAAAATTTTTAGCATATTGTTGTTTGGGTTTTATTGATTTTTAAATTTTAACGGAAATAAATCACGAATTTGTATATTATTTAAATTTAGGGTGAGGTATACAAATAGTCACTAAACTATCCCTAAAATAGTCACTGAACTGCCACGTTCTCCCAATTAACGGCTCACTGACCATTTTGCAATAAAAACTAAATTTTAGTGACTATTATGTACTTGCTGTAAGGACATGAAGTGATGAATCGGGTATATAAAAATTCCCAGAATTTAGAAAACAACTAACCTGGAGATTGAGATTGAAGAACCAAACTAGACTTCAACATATCCCAAACATGGACAGAGTTGTCGCTACATCCTATAGCAAGACAATGGTCCTAGCAACCAAAACAAGAACAAACGTTAACATAAAATAAGGAAAGGAAGAGAGATGAGAGGGAAGGTGGAGAAAATAAAGGGCTGAGATTTTTCCGAGGTATTGATTGGTTGCTACGTATGTTTCAGTGGCTTTGTTGCAGCTGCGAGTCCGCCATTGTTGAGAACGAAAACTCTGAACAGATGGAAGTTGCAAATTTGGTTATGTTTCTTTTTGGTGTAATGAAAGATTTATTGAGCTTTAAAAGAAGGGTTATGCTATGTTTACCCATTGTGAAAGTGGTTACCCCAATTCAGAAAAAAAATAAAAGTTGAAGAAAAGGGTGTGTGGGATGGAAAAATAGATAAAGATGAAGGAAATAAAATAGGAAGAAGTTGCAGAAATTTAGAGAAGGAGAAGAAAGAGAAGGGTGCGTGGGATTATTTAATCAGTAGTATGGACTCAAATATGTTATTTTATTGAAAAAAATAAAAACTAACGGGTTATGTCGACATTTTCTAACAAAAGATGAAAGGACCAAAATAAAAATACTTTAAAAGTTGGATAACACTAATAAAAATATTAAAAATTTGGTGATCAAAATAAACACATCCTATTCAGTGACCACCGATGTACTTCACCTAAAAAATAATGAAAATAATATAAAACTAGCAAGGAGCGAGCCATTTGTAGCGATTTTTTTTGAAAATTTTTCTTTTTACTTTTTAGTATGAAATTTTCTTTTTTAAATTTAATGTCTCAAAGTTTGAAACAGTCGCTAAAAAGGAGTAATATGTTTTCTTTAAAAATTCGTATTTTGAAAACAATAAAAATTGAAGTCGCCACCGGTCATTTGGATTAGGTAGACCGAGCACCAAAAATAAAACCAGAGATTTTGTGTAACACCCCTAAAACTAGCTAGTCGGGATTGGGTTCCGGCGATCGAAAACCCTACACCGAGTGTGATGACATTTTTTCCTTTAAAAAAATTCTCAAGTCGATTACATCCTCATATTTTCTAAAATTTTGTTTAAAGAGGATTTCTTTTGAAAATTTGTGTTTTTCGAAAACAATCAAGATTTGGAGTCACCACCGGCCACTTGATAAGGTAGGTCGAACACCATAAGAAACCAAAGATTCGTTTTGAAAGGGTCCGGGAGTTGATTACGCGTGGGGAAGGATTAGCACCCCTATCACGCCCGGAAATCGATACCAAAATATTTGTTGCTTTCAATTTGATGGAATTTGTTAAAATTTAAATTGAATTTACTTAAGCGTCCTTAAATAAGAATTGACCTTAATTACACGGGCTTTATCAAATTAGTGGGTTCAAATTAATTGGACATTTAATTAATAAGGTTGACGATACATTGAACCATAGATTAAACCGACATCATATAAGTCTGACTGTCGTGTTAATTTATAGTTCGAATCTCGTACGTCACCTTTATGCATGGTGCAAACAGTTAAGATGTGATGTAATGATTTTGTCAACTTTTAACTTTACCTTGGAACGGTAAGGATTAATTCAAATATTTGGTCAACATCCTTTAAGCTCGGACTGTTACAACACAAATATCGAAATTAATAAATATCTCTCTTTTTATGATTTAGATTAATTAATTTAAAATATATGGGTCACATGAATGACAATTAATATGAATGTCAAACAAAAGGCTTTAAAATAAACACACAAGAGCCCACCCAAGGTCATAACATAAAAGACTCAAGTTATAAAAGTTCAATTAGTGATCTAGTTATTAATTAGGTGAATCCAATATTAATCCTAAATTGATTAACCCTAATAGACTAAAACCCTAATAAATTATGGATTATCCTAGGACATGTTAATTAATTTGATCAGTTTTAAACTAGTATTCCAATAAGCCAATGATACTATTTAAGACAAATCAAATTGATTAATTACGGTTTTAAATAAAATGTCAATATAATCTCCATATTAATTTTATCCTAAAAGTAATTAAGAAATATTTAATTAATTTAATGAATTTAACATTTATCCCAATAAGCCAAGGGTAGATTTAAATTCACTAAATTAATTCGAACCCTAAGTCTAACTATAGCTCTAAAAGGACTAAACCTAAATTATCTAATTAATTTAAAGATCATGCCCCTATGAGACGAGTACACGATCTTAAACTAATTAAATTAATTTGCCTAATTAACATTAAGAAAACAACCAATTAACATTAATGCACTATAAAAAAAACAAACCATACTGTGTCCCACACAACCGCATATATGCAAAAAGTTGGTTGTGATATACATAAATAAACTTTAACACTATATCATATAATGTATATAATATATACTTATATATGTAAGAACCGAATGCTATATATTTGTATATAAAATCTCTATATTATATTTATATGTACAAACTATATATATAACGTTTTATAGTATGTATAAATTATATATATAACATTTTTTAAAAAAGAATTACAAATATATACTTATATGAAAGCTATATAATATATACATATATTATACTCTACATTACATATAAATAACAGTCTCATAATATGTATACTATATCATATATATATATATATATATAAACTATACATTATATAAGAACTATATATTATGTTATATAACATGTGCATATCAACCTATATATCGAACAAAAAAGACACAAAACACTAACAAATAAATAAAATAAAATAACATATAAGAATGAAACTTAAATAAACGAAAATGATTGACAATAAACTCATCAACATTTCATTAAATCATAAGAATGGATTACACAACAAATAAAAAAGGGAAGAATATACCAAAAACTCAAGTATTTATGCTCGATTCGCTAAATTTCACGGATTGTTGTTGGGGTTGAGAAGCTCGATTCAAGGGTTTAGTAATGGTGGAAAATAGTTTCGATTATGGAAAATTATAGTGGATAAGGGAATCGAATGGGGAGTGAGTTGGGGGCTTGGGTGTTTGGTGGTCTTAAGGAAAATGAGAAATGACCGTGGGTTTTTCAAATAAAAAAAATGGTGCCTCCTCTAAAAATTAGGGCAATGGGTTCTTTTTATCCATATGGTGATGAAGGGTATTTTTGGTTTTTCCCTTAAAAATGAGAACCAATGAGAGTGAGGCATTGGTTCATCCAATGAGAACCAAGCCTTAGTGAGTAAGGAGTTGAGATATTTTCATTTTGGTATTTTTGTCCCCATGTAAAAAAACATATGTAATGGGTCATGTAGTTTTGGGCTTAGGGTATAACATTTTGGGTATTAAAAGGGATAATGTGAATTTATTTTATTTTGAGCATTTAATTTAAACCTGAACAAAATTTAGTGTCTACACCGAGGAGTTTAAATATTTTATCAATATTGACTATGTGTTAGTTTTATTGTAAAGGGGCCTTAATTGGGTCCATTCATAATTAGCGGTTTCATTGAAAATTGTTGAAAATGTTAATTTTTTTGGCTAGGCGTATCGATACAGTAGGACATGTATCGATACGGTCCAACTATTTTCTAACTAACTTACCAAACCTGAGCCAGCCGTATCGATACGGCCAGAAGGGTATCGATACGGGTCCCTGTCAAAAACTGTTTTAAGGACTAAATTGAAAAGTTTGAAAGTTGGGGATGATTCACCTACTTGGTTGCCACCCATTCACGTGTAAATGATCTGAAAAAGATAACAATTGATTATCAATTGTCTTAGAATTATAAAAGGTATGAAGTGGTAGAAAATGAATAGTTTAAGCTTACCTTCACCAAAGGGAAAGCTTTTTATTTGCTCCTTTGGGAGGTGGGAAAATGATTAAGGATCATAGTTTACTAAATGAATAAAATAAAGCTCTCATCCTTGTTTTGCTATCACCGTAAACAAAGTTCACCCTTTTGTCTTGGAAACAAGTAAGCATCTCCATTGTTGTCTTCAACCTCAAGCTCAAGCACACACCTCTCTATTTGGACCCCTTAAACTCAAGCTTTCTTTTCCTTGAAAGATACAATCTATAGCTATTGATTGGGTAAGTAGAAACCCTCACTTTATTGTTGATTCCATGAGCTATTGGATGATTAATTTCAACTTATGATTCTCAAGCTAAACCCTTGTTCTTCAAGTTTTAATCCATGAATCTAATGAATAGCTAATGGCTATCTAAGCTTAGAAATGAACATCGATATTGTTATATTAATTGTAACAAATTCATATTGATCTTCCCTAGCTCAAGAGTTGGAGGAAGCTAGCCCAACATCTCCAAAACAAGCTAGGAATAAAAGAACTTCGATCTGAGAGCCTTAGGAGCTTCAGAATTCAAGGTGAGTGTAGTTAAAGTCTCGAGAGTTGGCTAGGTGCCATCTCGAATCATTGATTATTGCTTATTGTTAATAATTGTATTGAAGGTTTTGCATAAAACCCTATTGAAAGCTATATATGTGAGAACGGGTAAGTATTATATTGAAAGCATGTCTGAAACATCGTTAGTGTTATCATGGAAAGTATTAAAGCATTGTTATGTTAAGCTATTGAGTATTGAATATCGGTTATTACATATTGTTGATATATGTTTATTGATATTGAATCACCGTATTGAATCATTGTTACCGAATCATTGCTATTGGTCTATTGTTATTGGATCATTGCTATTGATACATTGATATTGGATTATTGATTATTGAACCTTGGGATCGAAAGTATTGGATACAATTGGCATGCCATAGAATTCATGAGCTCATTGGTACGGGTGTAGGTTATGGCCTTTATTATGGTGCGGCAGAGGGATGTTGATGTGTATTGGTCAATTTGGTGCAGCGGAGGGAATATGACTAGACCATTGTTGATGTTGGTGCTGAGGTGGAATTTGCGTTTCCATATACCGTGAAATCGATCCAAGAAAACCATTGAGTATTGCTATTGATCATTAATATGAAAATCGTTGATATGCTATTGATTATTATTGTTATGATGATTATTGATGCCATGTTATATGACGAGTATAATGATTATTCCATGTTGAATCATATGCCTTTGTTAGTATGGTTAGACTTGTTATCGAAGCATGTTGGGATTGCATACCATGCTCATTCACTGTTTATGACTACCTCACTTAGACTATATAAGTCTAATGCATTCATCTTCCACATTTCAGGTTAAGAAAGTATATTGGATCGAGATCATAGCTAGTTGGAAGTTCGGCAAGTCACCATGAGCTTAGAGTAATGTGTTTTGTCCTTTTAAACTCCTAGAATGGTGGCAAAGTAGTTAAACTAGTTGATTGTGGTCATTTTGATATATGTATATTGGCTATGTTTTGTATAGACTATAAAGGCCCTAAATGACACTTTGATTTTGGCTAGAAATGGTTAAAATGGCATAATCGGCTTAAAAAGGTAAAAACATGGTAAATGGATTCATATTGACATGAGATTTGGCATGCTATTAGAGTTATATATTAGTAACTTGCTGGTAAAATTTTAGGATATTTGGATAACGTTCAACAGGTTAAATAGAATAAAAACCAACTAAAATATGTCTTCATAGGGCAGGCGTATCGATACGGGTCAAGTTGTATCGATACGACCTTGCATATTTAGACCTGTTTAAATAGAGCGTATCGATACACAGAAGGGGGTGTATCGATACGGGCTTGGGCAATAAGGTCTGGGAATTACATGGTATCGATACGGATCTAGGTGTATCGATACAATCGATACGACATACAGGGTTAGTTAATTATGTTAAAAGACTTAAACTATAGTTTTGAATACCTTAAAGAATGGTCATTGATTATTGAATGGTTTAATCAGAAGGGTAAATGGTATCGGAACGATATGAAAATTTACAAGCTTATAGTTATTGAATTGAATTTCATTATGGTATAGTTAATTGCAAAAAAGGACCCCTAAATTATCATATTTGCATTTTGGTCCCTAAAATTTGTGAAAGTTAGAAATTGGTCCTAATTGGCTAGTCATTGTCTCAAATGTGATTAGTGAGCTAATATTGACATTGGATAACATTTGAAAGGTAATATGTTGATCCATTATTTGAAATTTCATCGCATCGATTTCCGTTTTGGTCACCGATAGCACTTTTCGACCTGGTTCTCGACCAGGCCGGGAGGGGGTGTTAGATTTTGGGTTCGAGAGTCGGTTATGAGTGGGGAAGGTTTCGCACCCCACTACGCCCGAAGATCGGTATCAAATTAATTACTGCTTTGTTAATATTAGACTTTGCGAGCTAAAGTGACAATTAAACCAAAATTCGGTTATATATACGAGTAAATTTTAAGGGCCCGTTATTCGAGAATAAACAAAAAAGCCACCACCACTACTACTGGTATTGGCTACGCTTAGTCTCGAATAAAAGGACATTGCATTAACAGTTTATATTTCGAATACAACTTAACACATGGCATATAAACATGAAACAAGATAGAAGATTCACATGTCAAAATCATATCCATCATACATATACAAACATATATACATATATAAACAAAAAGGCACGGCAGTAGTAACACACATGGCATTCCAAACCAAAAAAGGACACCTATACACATACATAAGACCTACGATACATATAAAGTATCACACGAATGTACACGTATTATATATAAAAATATATATTTATAAGTTTGGCAGTAAACATATGTATATACGTACTTACATAAAACGTACATGGTACACACATATATGTACCCCAAAATCATATATTATATTATATAAAACTATATATTATACTATATAAACTATATCATACAAGTACATATTGTGCATATGTATAGGTAGTATCTCGAACTATATGTTATATAATGTTTTTAAGAAATATACTTATATATGAAAACCAAATATTTCATACGTTACATGTAGCATTTACATATATTAAAACTATATTATTATGAAACATGCATAATATATATACGCATAGATAATCTACTACATGTATAAACGTATACATTTAGAAACACCATATATTATGAAACATGTATTTCTAATACAACACATACATACACCAAGACCACACCATACATACATATTATAATAATACAAAAAGAGGCAAAATATAAGACTTGTATTTAAAGGAAGTAAATTATAAGGCGGAAATATAAATATGCATAAAGAAAAGGGCGAAACGGAAAAAACTTAAGAATTCAAGGATTATGGCTGTGGTTTTAAAAGGCGGAAGGGTTATATGTGTGATTAAATAGGGGAGGGCGAATTTAAAAAGAAAATAGACCATTTTTCGTTTTTAAAAAATATATAAAAACTCATTTTTATCTGAAAATATTTTTTTATTTTCCCAAAAAAGGATAACCCCCTTTTCCTCTGAAAATCGGATGAACACAACCGTGGTGTTCAACCTTGCTGCCGTGAATTCCAGAATCTGGTCATCCTCCTCATTTTCCTTCGTTTTTGAAAATCATAAATCGAAATCTCTTCTTTTTAAAAAAACAAAAACCCTCTGTCTACTAGCCTTTATACTGATTCACCATGCGCGGCTTTGAAAGCCGGTAGGCTTGTCATCGGCGGGGGGAGCAGCGGATACGAGGGAGGTGAACCATCTTGAAGAAGACGAATCGATACTGGTAAAAAAAACTCAAAGCTTTTTCATGCCTGCACTAAGATTTCTAGAGAGATTGATACCTTTGAAAGCTTTTTCTTTTTTCTTTTTGCGTTCTATTGCTCGAAATTTTTCCAGAATCCCTTACAATTGTTCGGGGCTTTTGTTATATAGCCCTTAAAATTTATAATTTTTGAAATGAAAAAAATTCCCTAATCCCTATTGACCGATCTGTGCATATTTAACCGGATTCATATAGTCTCCAGCCACTGTTGGTTTGACTTTGTTTGTGTTTGTGGTTGTCTTTGCATCCATCTGTGGTTTCTGAGATGTTTTTACCATTTTTAGCTCTCTGATGCTCTGTGTTCTTTTTTGCTGCATGTTGTTGGTGCTTGAACGGGGGAGATGTGGGCTATTCGTGACAGATGGCGTGGAAGGTTTTAACAGTCATACGTGAGCACGTGCGTGGGAGAGATAAAGGGGCTCTCTCAGTTTGAAATTTGAACGGCCCTGATCTAAAGGCTCGTGGACGCGTGCCAGAGGCAAACGGACGCGATCTGGGGAGCTGATGAGACGAGCGCCTGGGTCACACGCGCATGTGAGGGATGCGATGAGCCCCTTTCACGCGTGTATCTGGACCGTTAGATAAAGAGTTGATCTGACGGTGAGGGTTGGGCTGCGCAAGATGGATAAAATTCTTATCAGATTAGGGCTAGGGTTTTTAAATACTTGGGTTTATCGAGCCATGTAATGGATATACAATTTTAGATTTTAAATAAATATAAACGGACTTCTTTAAACAAACATTTGGGCTTTATTATGACTTATTTTTTGGGCTTTTCTGATTTTATTTAATAACAATAATATAAATAATAATAGTAATAAATAATGAACCATAATATGGTAATGTGGCAACTACAATCGTATCCCATTAATACTACAGAGAATATCATAGGTAAGATTAACATGGAATAATAATTCTCTTTTTTCCCTTTTTTCCCCAAATTAGACCTACTAGGGATGACAATAGATCGGACTTTATAAAGTCTAAGTCCAATTCAATTAATAATCGGACCTCAAAAAAATCCAAGTCCGATTACATAAATCCAAGTCTGATCCAATAAAATATCTAAAATCTAAATCCAAATCCGAAAGTCCGATGCCAATTAATCTTTTCCTTTTTTAAAGTAAGGACTCAAATAAATATCTTTAAATAAAAAAATAATTTTCATCAAACAAATATATTTAAACTAATAGTACAAACAAATCTCAACAAATATTATAATCCAATATAAAACAAATTAAAGTAACAACTCAAACTTCAACTAAATAAACTCAACAACAAATAAATCATCCTTACATAAATTACTATTGTCTTACTACTAACATAATTATTTTCTAAATCACAATTATAAAATATCTAATAAATATTACAATCCAAGATGAAACAAATTAAAAATATAATCAAAATGTTCAACCATCAACATTTGACATGGAGAAAAACGTTTCTAACCATTAAGCTTCCATTGTTGGCTGGTACACCACATGGCACAGCGAAAAAATTATCCGACGATCACCACTAGAGATCTATGTACGAAGAATGAACCATGGTGTTTAAGGGTGAAGAATTAACGATTTAAAATCTGAATTCTGAATTTGGAAAAGATAGATATTCAATCACGATTCTACGATGTCGGTTCATAAGCCACTACGATAACACTCTGACCTCTACGAAGTTCACCCAGTTGAAACAAGCATATAAAACTCTCTAAACTATTTAGAGGGTTTTTTCAAAAAGCATTAATGACTGCTATGTCTTTATATAGCCTTTATAATTTTAATTCAAGTTATATTAGGATTTCAATATATATAATCCTAATTTAACTTTAATTAAAATTTCAATATATATAATCTCAATTCAACTTAATTAGGATTTCAATATATATATATATATATATATATTAATATACATAGTTAAGATTTCATATATCTATATTTTTTTAAATCTAAGGGTTTTAAATGTTTTTATTCAGATTCATATATAGATCGGACTCGGATCGGATATAGATTTGAATCGGATTTGAATCAAATCATGACAATATCTATATCCGATCCACCTTCTATTAGGACTCTGACCTTTTTTTTTAAATTCGGATCCAAACTTTTGTCGACGGGATTTGGATCATATATTTTTCATCAGATTCGAATTATATTATCACCGCTGTGACCAACATGTGCTATAATATAATATTTTTGGGTTTTTAAACAAATAATAACAAAACAACATAAGGCGTATAGACAAAGAAACCCATTATTATCATAAACATAAAACGAGTTAATACCCCTAATAAAATTAGTGGTTAGACCGTTACCGTCCAGAAACTTGGCAAATACGGAACAATCTACTTTTGAATGGAATCGCTTTACTATACATGCAGAGAAAGGCGTTTGCTCATCTTAAATTGAAGTTTTTCAGTCCTGTGAGCTGTGAGCTAGGATTCAGTTTTGAATTGTCACCGGTTCTTTCTAAGAATTTAGACCAACAAAATACACAAAAGACAATCTCAAAAACTTTCCCACAACGCTGGGCCAAACTATCGCCATTCTCGACATCGGCCACACCTCCAGCTGCTTTCTGAGGATGAAGACTCATCCCAAGGGGAACATTGACTGTGCATCAAAAACCCACATATATCACAATAAAGTTCAGGTGTAGGCTCATTCTGTAGACACACGTGACAATGCAGTGCAGCAACATCAGGGTTCATGGGTTCCACTTGATTATCAAAATCCTTTGATCCATCCCCCGTTCCATCATCTGATGCTAGCAGCTCGGTGAAAGAGAAATACGTTTGAGGTTCAAACTCCATATCCTCGTAGTTCAGATTTTCATAATCAAATACAAGCTCACCTTCAATGCCCCCATTACTGGAAGCATCCCATTGTGCAAAACGAATAGATGATTCATCCTTGGCCTCAGCAAAATCATTAGGTTCAGGGTATGTCGACAACTCAACATGTTCAAGACCACCCCCGGTAAGACCATCCGCCTCCCCTTCCCGCTTTATTTGCCTTCTGACAGGTAACTTCTGCGGCCCAGGGGCAGAAGCAGTATTCAACTCAACATCCACTTCTGAAAGGGATGTTTCTGGTATTTGCTCAACTTTTGAAAGGGAGAAAAGTTGAGGATCATCAGCATATACAAACTCATCCTCTGTAGAAATTATTGGAGTGACGGGATTACACTCTTTAATGGCATAAGTAGTTCCAAGATCAGAGTCCAATGCTAGATTTCCTTGTCCCTGTTTCTGCAGCTTTCCAAACTGTTTCTTGCGCTTTTGCTCTCTAAGTTCAGGGTCCATGAAAGGACACTCAGGTCCTTTTATCCTTCTACACTTGCAACATTTGAACCCAACCACATCAGAAACCCTTGACTCGTCAAGTTCAACAGCTTCAGCATGGTACCACCCTGGGGGAAAAAGAAAGCATAGGCATTCATCATAACCTAAAATCAAAAGAATATTTAAAAAGGAAAAATGACATTAAAGATTAGTAGCATACTTCCGCAGGTTTCACAGTGAATATACATCAGATCGGAGTTATAGGGTTGTTCACACAGCTCACAAGTAGGCTTTAAAAAGTGGCTATCTGAAACACCCTTTGTGAGAATGTGTGCCTGCCTGAATTCAATTCCAGTTTCACTGTTCTTTTTCCTCCATATGACACCCCAATTACGCAACTTAGTTCGCTTCACTCCTGAACCATTATTTAAAGCAGATTGCTTTATATCAGAACCTTTTTCCTGAATTCTGATGGGATTCTCCTTGCTTCTGATAAAGGTCAGTGGTTTCATGGGTTGAGTTGAACTTTTAACTTGCATACTTTTCGTGGCTGCAGGTGCACTGCGACAATCTCGTCCTTGCAAGGGCAACAGAGTGGTAGGAGACTTGGTATTGATTTCATTTTTAGCAAGAACTTTGGCATGGTAACACCCCTTACAGATGGTCAAGCACTCAACTTTCCCATTCATATGCATTGAGCTCAAAGTACAGTCCTGATGACAATAACCTGATAAAAAATGAAAAAAAAAAGTTATTTAGATAGACATTCAAACCTAACTCTGCAACAACAAAAGTGATGTATCCCAAAGAAAAAAAAGCCTGTATCTCACATATTTTCATGTAAAAATAAAACCAAGAACTGATGTGAGAACGCCCCCACAAACATGAAAGTACAACTTCCTCTCACGAGCATGGAAAAATGAAGATAGAATGGAAATATCAAAAGACAACTACACATTACAATCAATTTTTAAACAGGATGATCATTTCTAGACTGTAACGTTACAGGAATTCTCCATCCAACAGGATCCTCACTTGGAGGAAAAATGTAAATCTAAACCAACTGATGTGAGAACACACCCAGAAATGAAGACTAATAAGTAATGAGAGGCCCTATCCTAAATTGACCTTTCTCTCCTAGATTACCCGTAATAGAATGGCTCACCTTTTTCAGTTTTATAAGTTAATTGCAAAAACAATAAGCAACACAACTGGATTATACATTAGACAGTCAGCCTACTGAGCTACATGAAACTATAACATAATTCTCATATACAAATGCTGAAAAAACAGATGATTTTAGGAACCCTGAGACAAAAATGGGTAATATTCACTATAAATGATAATTTAGAATGAGAAGTATAAAGAGTGGTTAGCATACCTAGGCAAGTGCCACATTTGACCGCATTCCTGATGATTGTATAAAAAGAAAAGCTTAGAGCAAGGAGGTGGAGAAAACAGGAATATCAACAAAAATAATATTTGATAACTGTATAAGATAATTACCTCAAGAAAACATCCATTTGACACGAAGCACAATAACACTTTTCTGACTTATCTCTTTTAGATATCAGATAAGCAAATGTATTCCTACGGGAAGCTTTCAACTGCCTTCGTTGTAACTCGGATAACTCGGTGAAAGGCTTCTTAACCGATGGAAGAACAGCAACACTCATTCTTTCTTCATATTCTTTGATCAAATATAAAGGGATGTATGTTAAATGAAACCAATATTTCTCCTTTCTGTCTTCAGTTTGTTCAATGTCAATTACGTTCTTCATGACACGTGAAGGAAGATGCTTTTGATTTCCAAAAGCAACTCCATATCGGATCTTGCTTTGTACAGTTTTCTTATCACATATAATAGCATTTCTAAAAACTGATGCTTCCGTCTCTGAACCTTTTCCATCTGAGATGTTATGATCAGGACGAAACAGATCATTCCATCTCACATGAAGGTCTAGGTATCTAACCTGAACCAAAAACCAATTCAAATTTTGTTAATATTCCTGGCAATCCAGTGCACTGTAGAAAACAGGGTTACAGGAATGGTAAATTCAAACATTGTTTAATGACAAACCTGAAGTGCAAGTTGTGCTGCGTTCTTACTCCTTTCTACTGCAGCTCTCCAAATTAATTGTCTGCTTCTTTTAGGAATCTCAAAATCATCAACATAATTAATACCAGAAATCTTTTGCACACCACCTATTAAGTCACAAAACCATTATTTATTTCACAAATTTTACTATTATACAGAAAGCAAACTACTTTCTTTTTTTTTTATTTCATAGACACCAAAGATACCTTGTCGTGCAGCTTTTCTAACCATTGAAGCAGGCAAAATTGCTTTCTGGAATACATGGGTTGATAACTTCCCTCCACGCCACCACTCAAAACTTTTATCATCAGAGTCATCAGCTGTAACTTCAGATGCAATAGACTGTTTCCTACGTCGCCTTCCACCTGGTCCGCGTTTCTGTGGCAAACCCACAGCAGATGAAGTGCTTTGAATTACACAAGAATCTACTACCCAATCATCCATTAGCTTGACCCAGTCTGCAGAAAGAGCAGTAACTGAAATGTTCTCCTCAAGCTGAAAACGGAAACCAAAAGCCACATCAACCAAAATATAGAGAAAAATTACATGATGAAATGCATACATCTACTATGTCAGAAACCAAAAACCACATCAACCAAAAGCAATCAATTCTGTAGCTTGTGGCATCCATCAAATTTCATGTTTACAAGTACACGGTGGTAAAAGCATTTTAACCAAAATATATACATTTTCACAAGAAAAACATTATATGAACATTTTAACTAAGATGAATTGAGAAACAGAAAAGGAAGAGAAAGCAGAATAATCCCCCTGATGTGAAAAAGAATGAGGACAGACTAGGCTAGGGGGGGAAAACAGGCATCAGCAAAGAAGAAATGAATGATAAAATTGGAAAAAAAAATCATCGCCCAAATAACCTATTACACCAAAGTTTTAATAAGTAAGATCCAACTATATTTAATTAAACAATATGGTAAAACTAATAATTCCTCGAGGAAAAGATACAAGCTCAAACCTTCCACGTCAGTTAGGCTCTACATCCTAAATTTTAAAGCACACATTGATTGGAAACAAAAATCAGGTAAAGATAAGATGTTTACAGTTTACAGCATGCCAGGAAACCTTGACCAGAAAAGGAGATTGAAAATCAAGATAAGGTGCTTTTAACAGATAAGTATTAAGGAAGTTAATAAATATATTTTGTAAAACTCACGTCAAGCAAGAGGACTTTTACTGCTCTACAGGTTGAAGCTTCTTCTACTTTCCTACGCCATTGCTTTCTATAATCTGGGTTTAAGAAAGAGCCGACTACAAGACCACGTAAAGTCTCCTCCATGTATAAGATACATGTTGCAATGCTGGGAAGACTACCATCTCCATTCTTTAAAGAAGGAAGTCCACTGAGGATCTTATTGGTACTTTTAGTGGCAGTGGAGACAGCAGAATTCAACATGCATCCTCTCTTGCTTGCAGCTGGGACCTTGCAAGAGTGACACCAGCCACACCTTTCCCTTGGAATATCCAACAGCTTCTTTTCAGTGCTTGGCCAGAAAAACCGTGAGGCTGCTAATGAGAAAGCTTTTACTTGCAGCAACATGTTACTAGCAGATGTAACCTTTCTGGCACTGCCTGATTTATTTACCTCAGAAACCTGACTTTCCTCTGATGAAAGAACAGCCAGCTTGGCAGCCGCGGTAGCAGCAAAATGCCCATGGTTATAGTGATTTACATAAGCCTGAGGTTTAAAAGAAACCCCCATGTACAGATGATCAACTGCAGAATTTCTTGTATCCCTTCCAAAACCTATTTGATCGACCACTTTGCTCTGGCTCTGGCAAAACATATTTGCTTGAAAATAGATACCATTTGCTGCTCCACCATAACTGTTACTACTGTTTCCTGAGGCACATGATGTATGATCTATGACACATGATCTGTCAAGTAAGCTTTGGTGGGTTACATCAGAGGCAGTTTGCTGGCTAACTGAAGCAGCAGATATGGCAGACTCTATATAAATCTGCTCAGACAGCTTCTTATTCACTGGAGGATGATCCTTCCCTCCAAGTGTCCCACCATTGCTAAAAGAGCCAGGAAGATCAGTTTGGTTCATTGCAAGCATAGAAGCATCTGGACACAAAACTCCCACATTGCTTCCACTGAAGCTACTTGCATTCTCAACATCAACAGAACCCAAAAATTTATGGCTTTCATTCCCAACAGGAAGAGGTGATCCAGTAGAAACTTTTGTATCTTCCTTTGCGTTTGCTACATTGCCACCAATTTCAAGTGGAGAGAAAATATTTTCCGGGACATTCCAATAGTGTATAATTGCTTTGCATATATCAAAGTATAATGTTTTATGTTCAATGGATGAAAAAAGAACCTGGAGAACTTTGGGAATGTCATTCAGATTGTAGTATCTGACATACGATTCCATGTCAAGGGAAGCCTTGAGCCTGCAATGATCAAATTGCAAATTGTAAACAAAAAATTTAGAACAAATTGGAAAGCTAACAAGGAGAAAAAGAAAATGATGCATCAATTTCATGCATATCGACAACTTAGCACACTGAGCAACTTAAAAAGTCGAAGGCAGTAGAAAAATGGATAAACAACTTCACATACAAAAACTCTCTTTAAATGATGAGACATTTAAATAATAGAACAAAAAGATAAAGGGCAATTTTCCAAGTCAAAGACAAAAACGTGTTTCAGACAGATAACCACTCAAAAGAGAGGTTGAACTTAGAAACAGGAATTGTTACTACCATAGAATAAGAAACGGGTTTAAAAGCTTACACTAACAAGTGATTACAAGTACCCAAGAAGACTTGGCCATATAAATCAACACCAAAAAGTTCTGCTCCTCTAAGTGAGGTGTTTACTGAAATTGCTGGTCCCATTTTATCAATTACACATTCTGGACAATACCAGGGGCCTTCAGGAATATGCATTTTCATGACACCTATGCATCTTGAATGATATGCAGATGGACACCCATCACAACAAAGCAATGTCCCGTCCATGCCACAAAGACGGCACTCATCACTATTTCCATCTACATCAGTATCAACACCAGCAGTCTCTCCAGAACTTCTCAAACCCAATAAGCATGTCCTAGATGACTTGACCTCACGACTTTCTGTGATACTCTCCATTGGCTCCCTTCCTTTGCATGCAGAAGTTTTAGAATATATAGGATGACCCCTTCTGGGTCCTTTTTCAAGAGGATCAGTCACAACTGCATCAGGATCTACTCCCACTTCAGTTGCTTCTCGCATATCAATTTCAGCTCTCAACTCTGCATAGTCTAATACATCATCACATAGAATTTGTAGAATCTTCAGCTTTCTGGTCACAGGCAAGGAACAGTACTCTCTCTCAGCGACATCTTCATAAAATCCTTTCCACTCAGGTCCTCTTGCATATCCCATTATCACAAGATACTGGACCAAATAAGCAGGCCAAGTCAGTGTATCGAGCAAGCTCCAATCGAGACACCTGCAGATAAGAATGTAACATAATTATATGAATTTCTATTGATGAATGAATTTAAGAAAATTATTTTATTGTTTTTCTGTTCTTTATGGTGGTTGGTGGAAAGGTATTATAATGCCCTGAAAGTTGAACCCAAACATATATGTGCTCCAAAGAGATGGCAAGATGCCACTAGGGATCAAAGTGCATTAATTGTATCATATAAAGTATCTGGCACTTTTAGTCACCCATAAAGCACACACATTTTTTTCAAAGAGGGATCAAAGTTACTCTCATTTGCTTTCCTAATTGGAAGGAAAAAGTGCATCAGTTGTATCATTACAAGGATTGCACTTTTAGTCACCCATTAAAACACACAGGAATTTATGAAGGATTGGAAACAAGTCCCGATTTTCTTTTAAATTTTTCTAGCCTGGGACTTCATTGTACTTTTAGCAAGAATAACAGTATAGTAGATTTGGTTGAAACCAAATTTGCCGTTAAACATCCCAAATTGCAATCACAACCTAACAGATCATTTTTTGATGTGTGAAAATGTATGAACATACCTCAAGCATTTTGATGCAAGCTCTGAGCCTTCCGAAGAGATTGTTTCAAGATGACAACTCAATGCTCGCATCAAAGCAACATGAACAGCATCTAGTAAAGGGTTTGGTTCAGAGCAATTTAGTGACCCCACAAAATCATCCAATCCAAACGGGTTCAAAAACAAAATAATGCTGAAGGACCTAAGAAAACCATACACAGAAAACAGATGTGAAACGCACTCCTCCGGCACACCAATTGTTCCCGAAGAAGGAGGCAATATAGGGGGTGGAATAAGAGGAATCTCGGACTCCAAAGACAATTCCCTATCATGTGCATGCTCACAGGAATCACTTGAAGAATCTGCATCATCTTTGTCTTGCTCTCCGTCATTCTCGACCATCATCCCATCACTCAACTTATTTACAGCTGAAGTTTCCACGCCATCAACCTCAGTTTTTGAAACCTCCAATTTCTTCTTTTCCTCCTTCAACTCACTCTCCTTTACAATCCTGCTTAACACTAACTCATCTAACCTAACTTTTCTTCTACTCAAATCATCATCAAAATACGACTCTTCCAAAATTAACTCTCGAAGTTCCCCACTTTCCAGATCCTCAAAATCACCATCTTCATAATCTACTCTATACAATCCAGTGTCATACGAAACAATCTTCCCTAAAAAAGCACTTCCCCCAAATTCTTTCAACACATATCGGCCTACAAAGGCCATGGATCTTGTCTCCAACACACCCTTTTTGATTTTGGAATTATTGAATTTCGCATCAGAAACAGCATTTTCATTTTCTTCTTCTGGCCTCCTACGTTTCCTCGGCCTACCTCTAGGTCTTTTTACCGTAACCTCCATTGACCGACCGACCTGATAACAGATCGAATCGAGCCCTGGATTTGATAAAATAAAATAGTTCCCAAACAGCCTCCTAGGGTTTTCAAATAAAACCTTCTTTTTTGTGAGAATAACTGGTTTGGCGTCTTTGTTGTCTTTTTCTGAATGATCTAGGGCTCGTGGAGATCCTTTAAAAACAAGTTACAAACACGTATTGAATAAATATTTTTTAAACAGATGAAAATCGAAATTTGCAGAAAGAAATCAGAGTAAAATTTTGACGAAAGGTAATTACTGATGAAGAATCATGCAGAAATACCTGGTTAGGGTTTGATAACCGCCATTGAAATCTTCTTCTGAGATTTGAGAGAGCGATACGGAGATAAGAGAGTCCCAATTGCAGTGAACAACGGCCATAGTTGGGGCGTTTTTATTTTTCGCGGGTGATATAATGTGAGGACATCCTCACGGTAACGAGTTGTTAGGGTTGCCATGATGGAACGTGTATAAAATTTTACGATTCTTAAAACAAAATTTAAAAAATTAACTTTTTATTACTTTTAAAATTATCATTTTTAAAAATTAAATTTGTATACATATATTGAAAAGGTATTATAAATAATAAAACATGTTCTTTAATACATATTGTAATGTATCATTTATATTTCCTACTATAATTATTTAAATTCACTAAAATTTGCAATCTTTTAAAAAATTATCACTTATAAGCTGAATTAATGAAATCGTTTAGTTTTATCAAAAAGTAAAATAAAATGGCTAAGTTATATAATGTTCATCTAAGCACGCGTTCCTCAATAAATTTTTGAATGCTCGCTCTTTATGTTTTTTTAGGCTTAACAGTAAAATAAGTGTTTAAATTATATTATTTTTTAATTCGGTGCTTAAATTTTATTTTGGGCTAAATAAGTGTCTAACGTTTTTAATATTATTCAAATAGATGTCTCCCCGCTACTGTTCGTTAATTTTCACTGTTAACCTCCATTATTTGACACGTGTCATTTTCTTAAATTTCTTAAATTATATTTAAAAATAAACAAAAATTAATAAAATAAAATAACTTCAAGTTTCACAAAAAAAATTAAAATCCCTGACACCCCAAAACTCAAAATCTCGATTTGACAGGATTTTGCCACCGATTGTCATGTCGCCGCCCATCACATCCGTCGTCTGGCCATCACGACCATTTACCCTACCACATTGTCGTCGGAAATCAATCGACGTCATGCGAAACGCCAAAATCGTCGAACGATTCATTCAAATGATTCATGACGAACAGCGACATAACAGATGATGAACAGTGTGTGCGTCGTTCGACAAGGAGAGAGCACTTCATTCCGTCGTCGAAAATGCGACCAACGTTAGTGAGAGTGGCCGGATTTGGGGGTTAAGGGATTGTTTGGGATTATTTGAAAATTTCAGAATATTTAAAAAATTCTAATTTATTTAAAAAATTAGAAAATGCTTAATATTATCATGTGTTCGATTTTGATTGGATAACGGAAAAAAATAACGTATGCAACGGTCAAACCTTAAATGGGTCACGGAATAAAACGTTATGCACTTATTTGACTACTTATTCGGAAAAAATAGTATAGTTTAGGCAGTTAAGTTTTTTTTACTACAAATTTGGAGAAATTGGTGAATTGTATATGACTTGAATCTTAATTTTATATATTAATTTAGAATGATTTATCATTTGTTGAAGGATAATTCCACTCTTTAAAGAAAAAGTTTGCAAAATATTGTTCATCAAATACTCTAGTATTTGATATTATCCCTGACTAGATTTAATCTCATAAACTCTATCAAAAGTTACTAAATAAATCAATATAACTAGTAAAAATACAATTAATTATACGTAAAAAAGCATGCTAATGTATTGTACACCGACAAAAACCAATTTTACGAAAAGCCAAATAGTCACGATTCATTCCAACCTCGGCACAAATATTAAAAAGTAGAACGAATAGTCAGCGTGTAAACGAGGCAACTCAGAGCGGTCCGATTCATGCATGTTCGTAGTGACTCAAACCCCTATTTCGCTCTTGCCCACGCTTTTGTTCCTTCTTTTCATATCCATGGCCGGTCGGCAACAGGCTTTTGTTCCTTCTTTTCATATCCATGGCCGGTCGGCAACAGGAAAATCAAATTATTATAGTTGAATAGGAATAGGAATAGGAATAGGAATGGGAATAGGAATAGGAATAGGAATAGGAATAGGAATAGGAATAGGAATAGGAATACAGCAGAAACAAAAATACTATAGTGGCGGGAGAAATTTTCCCCGCTTTAAGCGGTATTACCCGCCAAATGTTTTTCTTTTTCTATTTTTTAAATCTTTGAAATGCTTGAGGTTTTAATCCCCCTAACGAAATTAACGTTCCTTTTTTTGAAGTATCACGTATTATATTATCCAAATCATTATGGGTTCAGAGAAAAGATAACATCAAACGTATTTTGATTTTCGGTCGTATGTAAAACGGAAATGTTTTACTGTAAAATTAAATTAATCTTAATTTAAAATTTTAAAAACATATATTGCAGTGTATTATTTGTATTCGTATCATGTTTATATTGTTATTATTTTTAATGATGGGTAAATATAAAATTGGACAAATATAATTTTAATATTGCATAAATCTTAATACTTTCATGCATTCTAATTTTGTTAAATGATGTTCTTTATCACGTCTTTTTTTGGTTTTTTTATAATAGGCACATCTTTATTAATTTTTCATCATATTCGGGAAATTTAAGCTGCATTATTCAAATGTTTAAAACTTTTATGTCACGTTGTTTATAATATATATACGGGATAGGATCCAGTTACATGGTGTAAAATTCATTTAGTTTTACACTAATACATGACGATTGGATGAGTAAAATGGATGGCTGAGATTAACAGAAAAAAATATGAAGATTATCACTTGGAAAAAAAATAAGGAAACAATCTTAGCCATTAATTACCATCATCCAACGGTCCAAAAAAAGTGTAAAAGTAATTGAGTTTTACACCATATAAGTGGATCCTAACTATATATATATGGGGATAAGATCCACTTACACCATGTAAAGCTTGAAAGTTTTACACATTGTTTGGACCATTAGATGAAGGTAGATGGATGGTTGAGTTTAACAGTAGAAAATTTGAAGATTATCACTTGGAAAGAAAAGATAAGGAAATAATCTTAGATGACTGACATTAATTCCTTACTTTTTTAAGTATAATTTTCACATAACTCACTGTTAATCTTAACCATCCAACGATCCAAAAAACGTGTAAAAGTTAAAAATTCTTACATTGTGTAACTGGATATAGGGATAAGATCCATTTACATGGTGTAAAACTCATTTAGGTTTACACTAATCCATAGTCATTGGATGAGTAAAATGAATGGATGAGATTAAACACTTCTATTTTTTCTCTCATTAAAAATCTTTTTATTTTCAACTTTTCTTCTCATCCATCCATTTTACTCCCCCAATGGTCATGAATTAGTGTAAAACTAAATGATAAGCTCAAATATTGAGATCGTAATCGTATTATATTTTTAGTGCTCATTATTTTAATTGTCTTTTTACTTTTTTTCTTTCGTAGTTTTTCTTTTACACTATCAGTGACTGTATCAATTTTGTGATGGTTGTTGTAACGCCCCGAGTTTGGGCCTAGACGTTAGTCAGGTAGATTAGTCGGTTCGAGAATTAATTCATAATAAATGTTTTAATGTGAAGTAAAATATGGAAAATGGTGGGAAATGTTTAATCAATATGTCGAGGGTTTTGGTAAAGTCAACTTGATAAAATAAATCTGGATTTAATAACATTTTGTGTTGGTGACTAAAATGTAAAATCTTTAAAACTATTTTGGTGACTAAATCATAAAAGGGTCAAAACTTATAATCTTTAAGGAGCTAATCTAGAAATTTTTTTAATCAGACTTTTCCCCTAGTTTACGTTGTTTTTAAATGATTTTAAAATGGTTATTTAATAAAAACAAAATAGATTTAATTAATTTGGTTTTAATAGCTAATTCACTTTTCTTACGTAACCATTTTCGCTCTCAACTTTTCTCTCAATTTTCCTAGCAACCAGGCTACCTTTCTTATTCTAAAATGTCCATGAATCATCTCTTTTTATTTCATTTTGATTCCTCGGTTGATTTTTTTGATTTCCACATCAAACTTTGCTCATCTACTTGAAGGTTTCACTCAAGTCATGTCAATTAAGGGAGAAGCCAACCATTAGAGGTGATTTTTGTTTCTCTCCTCTAATCAAAGGTTCTTTACTGGAATTTTCAAGTTCTTGATCCTTTACAGTCGGTTTTTGATATGAGTTGATAATTAAATCAAGATTAAAATGTAACATCCCCAACCCAGCATAGTAGAAAACTAGGTCAGAGAACGTTACCGATGAACAATACGGTGATCGATGCGATAAAATTGAATCATATCAATAATTAACCAATGAATTGCTTAACAATTAAGTCAATATCAATACCGATGACTTGAGAATTTATTATAATGCTAGGATTACCAATTAAGGACTAATGTAGGCTTTTTACGAGTTTTAGGGACTAAACTATATTTTTTTAATTTAAGGGTCCTTTTTGAAAATTAACTATACCATAATGAAATTTAATCCTTGGTCAATATTCATGCAAATTTTCAGTTTAATCAGAGTTCATTTACTAGTTCAGTTAAACCATGTAATACTTAATGACCAATCTATAAATTATTTAAAACAACGTTTATAGCCTATTAACAGAATTAACTGTCACTGTATCGAAACGCCAAGGGGCTGTATCGACACGAGTATGCAAGGTTAAAGCCTTAATTCAAAACTGTCAAACCTCGTTTCAATACAGGTCGATCCGTATCGATACGGGCTAACGGAATTAACAGATATTGTATCGAAACACCTAAGAGGTGTATCGATACGAGTTGACCTCATTTGACTTGGCCATTGACCCTTGTTTCGATACGCTTAAGACCGTATCGATACCGATCTGTATAGGTTCAAAAGCTTATCTGTTTCGATACAGTTGGGGCTATATCGATACTAGTTGACTATTTTAAATTCCCCAACCTTACTGTCAATTCCCGGACCGAAATGTCCTGAGTCGTATCGATATGCCCTAGTTGACTTAAGCTTTAACCGACCAAATATGCAAGGCCGTACCGAAATAGCTTGACTTATATCGGTACGCTTACATTGTAATGACAAATTTCTTCTATTTTTTACTCGATTTAACCCGTTGAACAATGTTCAAATACAATGAATTTTTACCATCAACCTTTAAACACTAAAATCTACTAGCATGCTAAATTTTATGGTCAAATGAATCCATTTACTAGGATTTCACCTTTTAGTACCACTTGCGCATTTTAAGCCATTCTAAAAAGTCATTTAAGGTCTTAAGCATTATTACAATGCAAGCATGACTTATACACACCAAAATGGACATATGTGACTAGTTTAGCTACTTTGCCACCATCCTGGGAGTTCAAGGGCTAGATTAACATTACATATAGGGAATGTGACTTGCTTCAAAAATTCTCATTACTCCAACCCTTAATCCAACTATGCTTTAACCTGAAAATGCATGGAAATGGGATGTTTTAGGCTTACTTAGCCTAGTGAGGTAGTCATTGACAATAAAATGAACATCCGTGAAAGCAATGACATATGTATCAATGTAAATGCATCTCAAATCACATTTTAACAATATTTGCAATACTTATTCACTTATTTTTCCCTAGATCGACATGTAATGTGGATACGCAAATTCCCATCCAACATCGCCAACAATGAATGGTCAATATCCTCCAACATCGCCAATAAGACCAGCACAATCACATCCCGCCAACATCGCCAATGAGAGCCTTAGCTCAAGGACCGTAGTCCACTCCTTACTAATGAGCTCACGAATTCTATGGCATGCCAATTGTATCCCATGTCCATTCGTATCCAAGGATTTCAATACTTACCAATGCTAATGACAATAACAATAACAATAACGGTAGCAATATCAATACGGCAACAATAACAATAATCACATGGCATGTTCATTAAAGCTTCTTTCAATACTTAATTATATCAATGATTGTATAAAGATTTGATAATCGACTTGGTAATGTAATGAGCTTACCAAAGCTTACCGATAGCACCTCTTATGAGGTTTCAATGCAAACATACCTTGGTCAATGATGATGATGCAATAATTCAACATCAATGAATTTGGGAAAGGCACCTAGCCAATCCCTTGACTCCAACTACACTCACCGATGATTTCAAGGCTTTCAAGGCTTCCGGATGACAACTCTCTTGTTCTTGAACTTTGCGGAATTTAGAGGATTTGGTGATTCTTTACCTTGGTTTTCTTGAGCTACAATGAAACAAATATTTACAAGGATTTCAATATCGATAATAGATTCATAGCAACTCAATATCTATGAAAAATAATAACAATTAAGCTATGATATCCTTAGAGAATTTCTAGGATTCCATGATCTTTAGACATTGAAATTAAACATGGTTTAACCATGAAATCGATAATCCAATTGAGGGGAAATACTTACCCAATCGATAGCTATAATTTAGGATGGATAAACTTAAGGAAAACAAAGCTTGACCTATCATTCAATAGAGGTGCTTGCTTGTTCAAGCTAAAAGAGGAAGATGATAAAGATGGTGACTTTCCAAATTAACTGGGTAAGTTTTTCTTTTTCTTTCTATTTATTCCTTTATTCCTTATTAATTAATAGCTTTCCTTTGAATGAAGAAAGCTATGTTAATCATCCCACGTAAGTGGTGATGAGGCTTGTGGATGGGCTATTTGCAAGATTAGTCCCTCAACTCTCGACATTCTATGCTTTTGACCCTAGACTTTTAATTTCTATAATTTGGTCACTGAAACGTGTTTCAAAGCTTGCAATAAGGTCCTTAACAATATCAATGCTTAATTAGGGTTCAATGACTAATAATTGGTCACTTGGTCAAAATTCAACCTTACAATTTTGACTATCCGTTGTGAAATTTCTGATCACCGGAATCGAATTCTGACTAGGCCCGGTTTTGGGATGTTATATAAAAAGTTTAAAGTGAGCTTTAATAAGAAATTGTTGGATCTTTGTTATAAATCTAATTTGTGGTGGTCTTAATTGATTTAGATCACATCTAAGATATGTTTTAATTTTATGAGAGGAGATTTTCAGAACTAATTGAATTACTAATTTTCTAGGTTGTGAATAGTTAGATTTTAAGGTGTTTGTGGTCTTAGAAGGTTGCTGGAAGTATAAGATGATGTTGTAGGTGTTTTTAGATGTTATTTGAAGTTGTTTAGATGTTTAAATCGTTAGGTTGTGGCTGGGTTTTGGGATGTTACACAAAAGGTTTAAAGCAAGCTTTAATAAGAAATTGGTGGATCTTTGTTATAAATCTGATTTGTGGTGGTCTTAATTGATTCATATCACATCTAAGATATGTTTTAATTTTATGAGAAGAGATTTACAAAAGAAATCCCGGAACTAATTGAATTGCTAATTTTCTAGGTTGTGAATAGTTAGATTTTAAGGTATATGTGGCATTAGAAGGTTTTTGGAAGTATAAGATGATGTTGTAGGTGTTTTTAGATGTTAATTGAAGTTGTTTAGATGTTTAAATCATTAGGTTGTGGCTAGGTTTTGTTTAGGTTGTGGTTAGAAGTGTTTTTGGGAAGACGTTTGATGGTTTTGGTGAGGTGATGTTGGGAATTGTTTTTTGCTGGGATTATGGATGCATAATGATGCATTTATCCTCTGTTGTTATGTGGATAAAATAGGAGATTTTGATCCTACATCAATTGGCGGGGTTTCGGAAGCTTCGAACGCTTGATTTCGCATCGACAAGTGGAGCTTTGTGTTGTCGGTGAGTGGAAACGAGATTTACAGCTTATTAAAGGTTTGAAAGTGATTTTGGAAGTTTAGATTAAGCTTGAAATGCTTGTTTAAGCTCGAAAATAAGTATTGGACGTTCTCGTTCTCATTTTCGGTTTTGCAAAATACATTATCATGCATATGTTTATGATTTTGATTACCTATTGTTATATGCATGTTTTAGCAATGAAAGATGTTACAAGTGATCTTATATTGATGATACATGAGTATGAAAAATGGTTTGCGAAAGGGTTTTGAGAATGCTAAAATACATGAATTATTGTATTGAAAATTGATTTGATTTGATGCATATGTAAAACAGTGATGTAACGTGATTTAGTTGAGTATATTGGCAAGTGGCAATGGTTAAATGTTATCGAATATAGTTGTCATGCCATATGGTTTAAAGTGCACTATAATAAGTCACCTCATGTGTGTCGAGGGGTTGTTAATGTACCGTATCTCCACTACGAGAACCGCAATGGTCAAAGGGTTAATTGTGTCGTATTCTACCCGTACCGATTGAGCCTAAGAGTCATATGTTTGGCCAAGAGGCCATTACATGCCTAGTCGTATCGATACATATCCTCATGTTTTGGTATGTGGGGTCTGATACAGCTCAAAAGGGTGCAAAATTGCACAGGGGTACCGGTACGCCTAGCCCCGTATCGGTACGCCCCTTTGAAAATTACTCTAGGTTTCGGTACACGGGCAATCGTATCGGTACACGTTTTAGCTACTAGAATTACATGTTTTGTAAAACGAACCACATGTATCGGTACGCAGGGAATCGTATCGACACCCCTTTGCAAAATGAGACTGTATTGATACGGGGATGAGGTGTACCGACACCGAAGTTGTTATTTCCGGTAATTGCTTTGTTGAAGTTTGAATCATTGCAAATTAGTCATGGTTTCTTGTTTGGGCAATTAAATGAGTTTGGATGATTGTGTTAAGTTGAGATTTAACCGACATGCATGTAACCTGATTAATTAAGGTTTGGTAACTTCAGATTTAAGTAAGTCCTCACAATTTTCTAGATTTGCAATTCGGTCCCTAAATTATAATTACGCTCAATTGGATGTCAAATCGATGTCTGATTCAATCGAGACTTTATCTACTGCCAACATGTACACTTAGGAATTAAATAAGCATCTAGACAAGATAAAAATAAAAAAATGGACCTTAGTTTGAGTAATACGTTTCGGGTTTGTTCCGGCAAACCCAATGTAGCTCGTTCGATTCAGTCTGGCGTCTAGGCCGAGTCAAGGGGGTTACAGTTGTCGACCTCAAATTATTTTTTTATTTTTTTCCTCTCTTTATGTAAATCTTATTATTTATTAAACATAGTTGATTAGATTTTCACGTGACTTTGATTGTGTGACCAAATAACATAAAAGAATAGTTTCATGACTTAATCAATAGTAATTAAATGTGATATCAATTTAGACATGTAAATTGTAAAAATACAATGACCCAATTTTTCCAAAATAAAATATGGGTAAAATACAACTCATGCCAATTAATTATTAGTTTGGTTACAAATGAATTAATTTTCTCCAAAAGAATAATTTCATGACTTAATCAATAGTAATTAAATGTGATGTCAATTTAGACATGTCTTAATCAATAGTAATTAAATGTGATATCAATTTAGACATGTTAATTGTAAAAATACAATGACCCAATTTTCGAAAATAAAATATGGGTAAAATACAACTCATGCCACTTAATTATTAGTTTGATTACAAAAGAATTAATTCTCTCTAAAAGAATAGTTTCACGACTTAATCAATAGTAATTAGATGTGATATCAATTTAGACATGTCTTAATCAATAGTAATTAAATGTGATATCAATTTAGACATGTTAATTGTAAAAATACAATGACCCAATTTTTCCAAAATAAAATATGGGTAAAATGCAACTCATGCCACTTAATTATTAGTTTGGTTACAAATGAATTAATTTTCTCTAACAGTTACAATTTGATTACTCAATTAAAAAATGTTATAAATATGTTACTTCATCGTTAAAATTGAAATGAACGTCTAATATGGTATAATATAACAATAGTTTTAGTCCCAACACTTATACACTCGATCAATTTGGTTCTAATTCAAAATAATTTAACAAATTTAACTCATTTAGTTTTTTTTCCTGATAATGTCAAATTAAGAAGTTTGTCGGATTAAATCAACAGTTGAATAAGTGCATTCAAGCATACAACAAAGAAAGGTTACTGATAAGAGCAACAACCGGAGAACTACAACATAAGTTTAATATACTATTTATGGGAGAAGAATATGCAATTTAGGAGAAGAGTAAATACTAAATCGATAATATTTTAAATATGAAGGATTAAATTCTTTCAAATTATGATTAATTTTGTAGGATTTATAATACTTTTGGACTATAATTTTTATTATACCATGTCACGACATTATTATTCGTTCATTTTAACGGACAATAACATGTAATGTTTTTTTAATTAAGTGACTAAATTATAACTCTTAGAAAAAGTGGCCCGCCAATTACCAAAACTAATGACTGAGTGACTTGAAATAAAGCTTTACCCAAAGATATCTACAAAGCCGTCGTTGCAATTCGCTCTTTTGATTTCACGGCAAATCGGAACAAGATAGTCCGGACCCAGACCAGATCAGCGTGCAAGTTTGGTGGAGAAAAAAAATGAGTACCGAGAAAGAATCCTCTGCTGCTCAGCGTCGCTTATCTTGCACCAAATGTTTCGATGCTCTCTGGTTTTGCTACTGTAAACGTCCCTCTCTATCTTTTCCCCTTTTCTTTTTCTTTCAATTTTCAGTTTTTAAACTATGAATTGATTTTGGTAATTTATTGGGCAGCACCGGTTCATCAATTGCAACAGTATTATAGAGTAGGAGTTCTTGATAATTGCTATGGAAAATGGAGTGCTCTTTGGGATTGTTTGTATTTGAAAACCAAGCCCTCTTCTCAACTCCAGGTTCTTTTTCCTCAATCTTTTATTTGCTTTTTAAAATTTTTAAATATTAGTTCAATTATATTTGTTTTTTAACTGCGACTTTTGTTTTATAAACTAGTTAGTATTTGCTGTATGCTTAAATAGTGGCCCATAAGCTAAAATCTGATTAGAAGATAAACATTCGACAATTGTATATGGATCTCAATTTTAATTGCAAATGTTACCGAAATATGATACGAGTTTCAATTGAAAAATCCCTTGCTGTGAACTTGTTTTCGATTGCATTTTTAAAACTGGGTCTTTTCTTTAGTATCCTAAATCCACCATATTCTTGTAAATTGTAAACGATGACATGAAACTATTAATCATAATCAAAAGAGGTAGTGTCAGTTAATTTTAATTTTATGTTTCAAGCATCAACTCGTAGTAACTTTAGTGTGATGCTTCTGGTTTTGCGACTTCGTCTCTTCAATATGATTACTGAGAAGTTTCAAAATGTTTAGCAAAGTTCAGAGCTGTGTTACCCAAACTCAGAGATGAGTGTAGGATAAGGATGTGTCTGATATGAGTATGCTTAATTTTCTGTAGAGTTTTTTTTCGTATATTTGGAAGAACATACTCCTTTATGGATGGATATGTGTTGCAGATGGCTTTTGGGAAATGAATAGTCTGTAACATAGGTTTAAACAGGGAAGCAACTAGAAATTTTACCCGGAGAAGATGAAAGGAGATTAAATCATAAGTTTTTAGGGGGCCAAAACACATTTTTAATGCTTTTAACACTATAATGCAAAATTTAAGAAAAGTATTAAAGAAATGGAAGAAGAATGGAAGACTCCCCCCTCTGTCCACCCCTGGTTCAAAAGATTTTAACTTTTACCTCAAAGACAATCAAATACTTCTGCTTAAAGTATGTTACTATGGAACTTAAAACTAGGTTAAGTGGAAGAGAAAAGATGACTATAAATAGGGATATAACCAAAAAAGTGTTAAGTGGCTAAGATGGGTATTGCTAAGGAACCAATGTGGGGCGAGGAGGAGAGGATCACCATGACATCTTAGTTCAATATCTTTGTATAGGCTTAAGTGGTTCAAATAATATAGGTACACAGAGTAGTGTGGAAAAACTAACGCAAGAGAAACACAAAAAGACGAATTGCTAGAAATATAAATAAGTAAATGCGGATATTTCTTAGGTGAAGAGGTAAGACATTTACATATTGCGTTGTTTAGTTTTAAAAAATGAAGCCCTTGATGGATGTGATGGTGAAGATTGGAGAGAGTTACTGATATGGCAAAAATTAATGAAGAGAGCCTTAAGGCCAAGGGTTGGGTGCTATATATATGTAGTGTTTTCTCTTTTTGTGTGTGTGGGGCGGATAAAAACTATAGCATTTCATTTTATGAATGCCAATGGCATTTACAATAAGATTCATGCAAAGGGAACAATGACCAGGAACTGTAGGGCGGTTTATTGTCTGCCCAACTATTTGTTTTTTCTACCTGGCAAAAAATTCAAGTTGTAGTTGCATTTTACACTTGCTAACTTTTCCCGAACAATGAACTGGTCATGCTGAAAACAGGAAATTCTGGAGGCTCGTGAGAAAGCTGAGTCCCATATTTGGACATTTCGGACGCCTGAAGAAGCACAATCTTTTTGGAAGAAGGAATTTGGACATTTAGAGGATGTGGATTGATAAATTTGAAAAGTATTAGACCTTTATTTTGCTTATGATATTGCAGCATTACATCTTCATTGCCCCATCTTAGATTCTGTATGACAGATAGAAATAAATTGTTATTAGCTGTAGGTTGCAGACTTGCAGCTGAGGTTTTTGTTTTTGTTTTTTTTCCTTTGAGCTTTTGTTGTTACCTTTCAACAATTTCAATACATAAATTTAAATCAAAGATTTGATTCATTCTGCAATATCATTGGATTCATTCAACAGTTTCTCCCTCTCATTTTAATGAAGGATCTACTAGATACAAGGCCAGCCATCGATAAACTTGGCTGGATCATACATTAGCAAATAATTTATAATTTTTGGCATCGAGAACTATTTGTCTTACTGCTGCAACGGCTGCTATAACTCCCAGTGCGGAGAAAACCACTGCAATGATAACATTCAACCAAAAAACAAGACCCCGCTTTGATGGCTTAAACGTCAAGTTGAAGAAAACAACAGGTAAGATGAAGTCGAGGGGCATGAAACCGAAAGCTCCAATGACAGCATTGATGTCTCCAAAAAATGGAAGCATTGCTGCAACCATTGTTGAAACAACAACGGACAGTGATCTTGAAACTACCCTCGGGATAACATTACGAGTAGAGAACTCTTTGCTATTTGGATCTGCAAATGTTCTTTCCAGCACCTCATTTGTTGGCTGCAAGTAGACCTGTGACAAAGGACCGTGTTTTTATTGAATATATGTACCAAATATATGGACCTATGCTGTTCAGATCCGGATATAAGTATTAGATATGGTTATTTCAAGAAAAATGAAGTCTAAGCAACGTAGATATGAAGATCGGAAAAAGGGAGGGAAGGCCTGTGATTACCACACCAACTGCTGATAGTTGGAGAATGGTGAAGAGGTTTGTCATCAGGATGAACCATTTCGGCACCAAAGGTTTCCCATCATCCAAGAAATTACTGAGTAAAAGGCCTTCAGATTTGTTGCCAAATGCCCAATAACCCGAGATGGCAACAGTGAAGAAAGTCGCTATAAGCACCGTGTAACAAACGCATAACCCTTTGAACATCTTCCCCTTCACCGGTGGTGCAATTGTTGCCTGAATCTCTGGAATGATACCATTGCCGTAAGTCGTGGCGATAATGGCGATGGCGTTGAAGATTCCGAAAACTTGACTTTCGGTGTCACCTTTCAGACTATAATCCTTCTTTGGTCCCTTGGAAGAATTCCCTGGAAACAATAGCCCAAAACTATTTACAATCATTTTAACAAACAGATGGTTGAGACAAAGTTTTCAGCATGCAGAATCACCTATATATATGGAGCCAGCAGTGGCACAGGCGCTATAGGCAAGGCAAAGAAACAAAGATATCAAATTGATGTGCCTTAGTGAGTGAAAAGATGGGATTTGAGCTAAAATCAGCATGAATGATCCGAATATAATCACGAATTCGTAAAGCTTCATAGTCCCATTCGGTTCTGATAGCAAATAAATTGCCTGCAGGAATTGGAAACAACTCAATAATCTTAAACTATAATTGATGAACAGTTGCTTTTAGTTTAGAAACTAATTACTAATTAGGAGCTGACCTTCATACATTGTCCTCCGAGAAGAGTGCAGGCTATTACAGCACCATAGCACACCATGAACTGAATTGGCCCTACGAAATAACGACCCCATCTTGGCCCTGCCAATATTACGAGTTAAAAGTGCTGAAATTAAGCTTAACGTTTCAATAACTTACAATTATAATTGTAAGTACAAGTGGTACATCAGCCATAAAATTATTACAAGAATTAATTTTGAATTGAAATTCAGTATATGGTATTCATATATATAATGAACTCGAATTCAGAACATAAAAAGTTTTTAAGACATCGATCTTATCATTGAACCCAATGGCGGATCTATATGTACTCTAGGATAGGCCCGTGCTCACTCTGAACCTTTTAAACTTTATATATTTACCTTAAATTTTCTTAAATTTTATTAATTAGTCCTTAAAATTTTATAATATTCATAACTTGTGCTTACCTTGAAATTTTAAAATTTTATATGTCTCAACTCTCAAATATATTTCTGAATCTGCCATTAATTGAACCAATATCTTATTTGAATGTTTAGCTAATGTAGGTAGGTAGGCATGCATGTATGGATGTATCACCCCTTAAAAGCTTTAATCATGCAACTTGCAAGCAGGATTGAGTGACATCTTGTAACTAGCTAAACGAAAGAAAACACACTATACAATAAGTTCCATTATCCTCAGTATCTCTTACTTTTATTATTTTAAACATCAATACACTAACGACTGCAAATATTTAAATTTTAATTTTAAACTTTAAAATTTAAATTATAACTCTTAAATTTTATATCTTTAAATTCTAAATCTAAAATTAAGACACTTGCGAAAACATTTTGTTTTCACCGTTTGTGTATTGAATATAAATCTAAATATTAATATTCTTTTTACAAATATACTTATTGGATTTGATGGAGTAAAATACTGACATTATATTATAACGTTTTAAAAATAAATTTATGTAAATACAATTTAAATAATTATCATCATTTGTTTTTCTAAAAAATAGAGAGTTCAGATAACCTTTTTTAACCAACCAAATGAACATTATCGAGTCAACCCCACAACCCCATTAAATTGGCACTAGGATTTAGATTTACACATGTGCCATTGGACTTGGTGGAGTCCTAGTGCCCACTCATTTCCCGTCATTTTGGTCAATTTTACACGCTAAAACCTTACTCTATTTAATATTAATACTTTTCACCATTAAAACTACACATTGTAATACTTGCACAGATAAATAAATAAATAAATGAACAGTTCAACTAAAAAATAAACAGTTCAGTAAATTGAAGTAACTAAACTAAATATATATATATATATATATTGTATAATTAATTGTTGATTTAAGAAAAGAAATTGGAACCATTCAGAATTCAAAAGTGCAAGGTATTTAATGGACCGTGTATTGAACCCTAGCCAAGCTTTGGTCATAGGCATTTAAGTTTGTTCATTTAATTACACAAAGGACCCGTTTTTGTCAATCAACAATGCAAAAGAAATAAGCCACGTAATTTCTCATCATTCACCAACTATCGTTGAATTATATTATTTTATTTGAAGTAATGCTTACCTAAGATGTCGTTGGCCATGTCTCTGAAACGAAGGTGTCGACGACCCAATTGAGCATGGTGCTCAAGGACAAGAGACAGCAAGTTGTAAGAATAGAAAGTGACCAATGCTCCAACCACCAGACACATAACTCCGGCAGCCCATCCGAGGAAGGTGAAGGCAAATGGGAGACTCAGAAGCGGCGGCGCCACAATCGATGTTGTCAAGTGGTAACCACAATGCATCCATGAGCCTGCTCAATTCAAACATCTATATAATTTAATTGAATTTGATGCACTAATTAATGAATATCATTTTAATTAGATATTTTAGATTTTTCTCACTAAAAGTACACATCCCTATTTTTCGAACCACCCATGTTTTGACCAATATATGTATAAAAACTTCCATTTCTATGTCAGCTTGTGCCAATTCTAGTGTTAACAAATTCAAACTTTGCGGCTTCCATGTCTATAATAGATACGTAAGCTTAAGATCTTTTTCTTCCTTATTTTGACAAAATTATCCGACACCCTTCTAAAGTGGACTAAACCATAATGAAATAAAAGTTGCTCAATTTTAGTTTAAACTATTAAAACTCTGTATCCATAAAACCTTAATTATTAAATTAGAGTAATATCTCAAAAAGAAAATCCTATAAGAATTAAGAAATCAAGAGTTTGTGCACGCTCACGGAATAAAATGGTTTTTATTAAAACAATACCAATAGGCAATAGAGGTTTGTCTGGTTCAAAGATTTAATTTAATTTAATTTTTTAATTTAATTTTGAATATATATATATATATATATAGCTCTTGTTAGGGTGTTTATGGTAGATTAATCGAATTATTTAGTCTAACTGATAGGTTAATCATTATAGTGGTTATTAACTGTAATCTAAATGTTAAAAATAATTAATTGTTAAATTTTTTAATAATAACCGTTTAACAATTTAATTACATGTTAATCCCTAACATATTACAAAATTTTCACATATTCAAAAGGATATTATTTTAAGAATAATAAAATTATCTCTTATAAATATTATATTATTTAAAAAAATACTTAAAAAGCAAAATTTTAAACACAAATTCTACATTTAATTTAAAAAGTATATATAGATTAATTATTAATTATTATTTTTAACAATTTAATTAATCAAAATTATTAACCTATAAAATATAATAATAATAGTAATTAACGATTACAATTTATTTTTACAAGCGAAGAATCATGATATATACTAGCGTTGGAGTTTGTGATAAAATAATAAGGTAAGGAAGAAGACAGGTAGGTGAAAGGGAGAAAGGCAGCCGGCATAAAGCCTGAGATTTTGGATTATGGAAAATGGATATACCTTTGGATTTAAGGACAAAGAGGGCGCCGGCGTCGAGATCTTCACCCATCGGCTTCTGGGGAAGATGATCATTTTCTCCTCTCGAGTTTCTACTTGGACCCAAACTACCCATCTCTCTCTCTCTCTCTCTCTCTCTCTCTCTCTCGGGTTTATCTAAGAAGAAAATATGGCTACTTTGGAGTTCAAGACCCCAAGACGGTGGAGATATATATTACCTTTGTTTGTGGTGTCAAGTCAACAATATTGCTGGATTAATATATGAATTAAAAGACGGAAAATAACAGTTTTACTCTTAGGTATCTATGGAGGAAAAATAATAGTATCTTTGAATTTGGTAATATTATTTGGGTAATTATTTAATACATTCGCGGTAAAAATTAAAAGTTTTCACAAGTTTTTTAATTTTAGGGTTTAAAAATTTAGTTTAGGGTGTATGATTTAGGGGTTTAGGGATCATGTTTGAAATTTATAATTTAGGGTTTAAGATTAAAATTTAAATCCTCACCATATTACCCTACAAATTAAATCCTAACCACTAAATCTTAAATTCTAACCACAATCTCTAAATTCTAAATTCCTACACTTAAACCCCTAAATCCTAAACTAAGCCCCTAAACCCTAAAATTAAAATATTTGTGAAAATTAAAAATTTCTACCGTCAGTGCATAGTATATTTTCTCTATTAATTTTATAGTGCTGGATTCATATCACATGTGTTATTTTTTTGGGATAAAATTCATTTAATTTTCTTCTTGTTATTTCTTCCTTTATTTTTGGTTCTAATTTGTATGCTTGTTTAAGAAATTCAGCAAAAGCACGTTTTCGTCAGTCACGTCTTTTTATGATTGTATTACGCAAGGATGGATGAAATTATAGAAGAGATCGAAATTAGGATAAAATTATAAAGGAGTTGAGTTGTTTTGTTTATCTTTGAAACTAATAAGCTCTTAAAAGATAATTATAAAAAAATACGGTTGAGATTTAATTTTACTAATTTTAAAATTAATATATCTTAAAAAATAATTAAATAAAAATGATTCAAACTTAATTTTATTAACATCCAAACTGACAAGGTCTTAATAAAATCAAACTAAAACTTTAAACTTTTAAAAGGACCAAAACTTAATTTTAATAACTTTAAAAATTTTAAAATGTAATTAAACCATAAATCCCTGATATCACGTAACCGTGTCTTCACAAAGGTTCAGCATCACATATCCAAAAACATGACCAATCAGCTGCACCTTACTAAGATTCAACAAAACTGTATCATTCTTTAAATAATCTTAGAAAGATACTAATTTAATAAATAATCTTTAAAATGATATATATATATATATATATGGTTAAAAATGCCTTGATGATGTGCCTTTTCAACATTGGATTTATATTCTTGTTTAATTTTTTTTGCTAGAAATATTCTTGTTTAATTTTATACATTATATATTTTTTTATATTCATGCCTAAAATAAATTCAGTTTAGTATAACTTTCATGTAGGCAATGTAATTTCAAAAGGGGAGCAACATAAACTCTAGCTTATGATTTCTATTTTCTATTTTCATAATTTTAGTAATTTTTAAGTGACAATTTTATAAATTAATAATTGTATTTTATTGTTTTAGTTATATTTAAAATACTTACATAACGAAATAATAGAAATAATGTATTTGACAATGTTTGATCATATTTTTATAGTTTATTCAGGGACGGAGCTATAATTGCCCCTTCCCACCTCAAGAATTTTTTTTTCATTTTGGTCCTTTTATATAATTTTTTAAAAATAATTTATTTATAAATTTACCTCAACTTTTAAACATTTATATTTTACTCCACAACCCTAACTCTTAACTCTGACATTAAGTTTATTAATGAAATATTTAATCAATTATTAAAATAATGATATATATTTTTATTTTATAGAGCCTATTTTTAAATTTTTGTTCTTACCTTTCAAAAATATCAGAAATAATTCTATTATACGTAGGAGCGTTAAAATCTCGTCCGGTGGAATTTGAAAGATTGGGCAACTTAAATAACCATCAGCGATTATATTACCCTCGCGAAACACGTGTAGTACTTGTATTCATAGATGGATCGAGAGGGAGAAACAAACACCTATCTAAAAATTTAAAATTTTTATATGATTTAATTTTTTTTAATTTTTATGTAATTTTTTTAAAAATTTATTTTTACTTTTTTAAAATTTTATAAATTCACATTTTTAAAATTTTATAAGTACATCACCTTCACATAAAATTTGCGTTCATCCTACTTGTATTTCCCAGTTGCGTTGCAGAATTCCTGCACATTTTGCATTATCGTCCCTAGAGCAAAGGCTTGTTAATAATATAATTATTTTTAGTGATTTTTTAAAATTTATTAGTGTTGTAATTTGATGTTTGCTGATACTGTATTAATTATAAACCATTTTAACTTTTTATTTAAATTTTAAATATAACATTTTTTAATATGATCTAAAGGTGATTACAAGATAATATATGTTCATAGATATTCTTAAACCATTTGACAATGCGTATATTTTATAATCAAAGCGATTTAAATTTATATCTTTTAAGATAAACATTGTTTATTTTTCCACTGAGGTATTTGTTGACTTGTTTTGAATATAACATTTAACTTAGAGTCAAATAATCTTTTTGATTTTTAACTTATATCGAAGCAAGCCCGTAACCGTTAATATGGATTAATATTTCATTTGAAATCGATTACTTATTTAGAAAATAACATAATTATTTTAAAAATATATTTTAATTTTATATAAATAATTATAAATTATTTGATAATTGTAGAGTTTTTAAATACTAAAAGAAGTTAAAAACCGTCATATATTTTAAATTAATATATATATATATATTTTAAAATGAACAAAACACTTGTCAATTGTTTAATATCTTATGAAACTACATTTTCTAATCGAAGTCAATAAGTGGTCTCAGTTAGAAAGATGATGATGTTCATCCTAAAAAACTTATGATTAAGTAGTCTTGTCTGCAAGGTGTATATCATATCAAAGGATTACGAAAAAGTATACATATACCAGTGGCGGAGTCACATATGGTTTAGGGGGTTAATTGACCCTACTTGATTTGTTGTGGTATGAGATTTTTAAAGAGTTAAATAGGGTTTTTATAGAGTTAGTATAGTTTTTTTTCATGAAAATATTAGAATTGACCCCACTTGATTGTTTTGAGTATGGGGTCAACAATATTTATATTATAGCGGTATGAGATTTCTCATACCTCAAAGTCTACTCTGACCCCACTATATAAGAATCTTGACTCCGCCACGGACAAATACTATTATATAATCATCTTACGACTATTAAATATTTTTTCTAACCCAATATATTAAATATTTTTTGAGCGAAATATATTAAACAATACATATAAGTGCAAAAAATGGGGAAGCATTGGCCTTGGAAGTTTGGACCCAAAATGATATAAATGTAATTAAATCCTTTAAAATGATGTGGTCCTTTTTAAATTGTAATTATAATTATAATTATGAATTTATACTTTAATATATATATATATATATATATTTTCAACTTCCCAAATTTGTTCATGTTTGGCCATGTACATCAATCATTCATAGCCATATAATATTTTAGCTGCTTTTATTTTAACATATGACAATATCCAACACAACATGATCATAAAATATAAAAAATAGAAAATAAAATGTATATATTAATGTGTAAAAAGTTACGTAAATTAAATTACTAACAACTTGAAACGTACAATTTTTAAAAAAAATATTTAACCAGAAACTTATACAATTATATAACAGTAACTTTTTTAGAAAGCATAAACTTATGATTTATCATGTTTAGTTTAATCGTATTTATTTTGTATTGTACACATTCCTTTTTCGGCAAGTGTATATTAAAAATTCTTGAAATAATTATTTAAGTTAAAAATACGATCATGACTAATAACTTGTTAGTCTAACTGGATGATGTGTTAAAGTTTCGTAAGTAAAATTAAGAGTTCGAATTCTAACGTTGTGGATAAAAAAATTAGACAGAAAAAATCACCTCATATTAAGCATCTCTAAAATTTAATTTAAATTAATAGATCAATAAGTCAAATATCAGTTTAAAATAATTTTGCATCAACGTGATTGAAGTGCTAAGATTCTGTTCATTATTTTTTGCGCGTTATATTTTAGACGATTTGAATCGTCTAATGAGACCAACCCATAATTAGTATTAAAAAATATTTTATAGTTATTGATCGAGTATCAGTTTAATTTGAATGCTTGTCATGAAAGACAAACTATCCTATAGGTAAGGAGCGGCTACCCTGATTTTCTTATTAAAAAATATGTATTTTCATTAATATTAGTTGAGATATATATTTCGAATTAATTTTAATTTATTCAAAATTTGTCTCTCATTTTTTATTATTAATTATATTTTATCCGAGAATTTGATTTTAACTTCTTCTTTAATTATCATTGCAACATTCAAGAGGACGTGAATTCAAGTGTACTTAGGTGCACAAATCTTCATATTTTAACGATTCGAGAGAATTTGAATAAATTAGGTTTTTTATAAAAAATCATTATATAAAAATAGGCTAAATTGTATTCATGGACTGTATAACAAGGTAAAAAAATTTGAAATTATTAACATGGTTGATAAGATAATAATTCATATGATATTTTATGAATAATAAGAATGATACTTTTTTAAATAATACCTAAATCTCTAAATTGGAGGATAATACATGTCTAAACGCGTTACATCCTCTTAAACAGGAACAAAGCCACTTTATAGGTGGGAGGGGCAATTGCCCTCTAATTTGTTAGGTTAATTGTATTTTAGGCCCTAAGAATTGTAAAACTATTGCAATTAAGCTCTTGCCCCTCTCAAAATTTTACGGTTTCTTGTTTTTTAAGACTCCCTCAAGTTAATAAATTAGACCTTGATCCCTCATTTTTAATTAATTTTTAAGACCTTTTAATTTTAAAATTTATAAAATTAAACCTAAACTTCCTTAAATTTTAAACTTATTCATTTCAAAGTTAATCAGTCTGCCTCATTGTAGACTATAATTCAATCCTGGCTCCGTCAATTGCTCTTAAATATTGTAGTAATAATAATAATAATAATCATATAAACCAAATTAAGACTCAGTTGCCTAATTCATATTATATAAAATTTAAAATATGTGCATATTCATATCATATGTCATATTAGATTTTTAATCAAATTGTTCATGTTTGTTGTCTGAAGGTATAGTGTGAATCTTTTGTTGGGCTGTGTAATAATGAATTATTATTGTTTAAATCATTATTAATTAAATTTATATGGTATGACGTGAAATTAAATAGAACAAAAAATATATTATGAGATTCATGGCTGCTTTAGTTGAATATTGAGTTGGTTTACATGTGATGTGCTGAGAAAGCAGAAGCAAGCAAAGCTGATGAAAAAAATAGGATTCCTTAGTTGTTGACTTCTACATTACATTTTGCTAGATATCTTTACTGACTATAAGTTCGCCCAAATGGTTGAATTTTCTAAACATGCTCGAAATTTAAAATTTAGTCTCTCTCTCTCTCTATATTTATGAAACTTAGTCTTTGTATTATTTTTTATTTAAAAATTTTAAAATTTTTTGAATTCAATAAGTGTTTTAGTGAAAAAACGGATGATGGTCATCTGAGGAGATACGGGTTCAAATCACCTTACCTACATGGTGTATGCACATTGTCCCCAAGGGGTTGCGGGTTTTTTTCTACCAATGTTAAGAATATCTATGAACAGATACTACATTGTAATCACCATTAGACTTAAAAGAATTAAATTCTTTTAATTTACTGTTAATTGTTATCCGACAAATATAGAAAAAGTAAATTAACTCTTTAGTCTCTTATGTTTATAATTTTTAATCAATTTGACATTTAATCTTTAAAGCAAAATAAGAATTAAACTAGGAAAATTTTCAATCATACGCTTTTACATATTTTTAAAGGAAGTAGATGAAAGTGTAAACATAAATGACTAAAAAATGTTTCTTTTTATAACTAATATGTAAGCAATTAACAATAAGCTTAAACAAAAATTATACAAATGAGAAATATTTACAAATAAAAATAGTACGAAAATTTTACTTTTATAAAAATAAAATACGAAAACCTATAATTTAAAATAACACACAAATCTTTACAAATTTGAACCTTTCAGATATATTCTCAAGTCAAAGCCAATGGGCTCAGGTGTGTCATTTAACTCGTAAGTAACACAGGCTAGGTTGTGAGGGTTTAATTCTCAAGTCAAAATCAATGGGCTAAGTGTGTTTCTTTGAATACTTTGGATTCAAATATATTTTTTGTTCTTTGAAAAAAAGTATTTATTGTTTTATTTTAATACATAATTTATTCAAATTCATTTTATTTTTTAGGACAAATCATTATATAAATAGTTATATTAAGTATACAATGATATATAAAACATAATTCACACATATTCTTAGGGGATGAGTCTATCACGCTCGACGAACACTGCTAAATTGATTAATAAAGATTAAAAATCTCAAGGACTCAACATATAATTTTAAATTATTTAAAATAAAATTTTAATTAAATTATTTTCCATATATATTATATAATTTTTTAAATAATTAGATCAAATACCAACCTTAGTCGATTTAAAAAAACAAAAAACTTTAAACTCAAAATCCAAAACTATAAACCGTAAACCCTAAATTGTAAACCATAAACTCTAAACCCTAAACTTCAAATTCTAAATTTAAACATTGGGTTTAGGGTTTCAAGTTTTGGGTTTGGGTTTTCTAGTTTCTAGTTAGGATTTATGGTTTATAGTTGTGGGTTGAGGGTTTTTTATTTTTAAGTTGACTAAGATTAATATTTGATCCAATTATTTTAAAAAAAGATAAAAAAATATAATATATAAAAAATAATTTAATTGAAATTTTATTTTAATAATTTATAATTATCTACCAATGGGAGTGGAGTACATTTCATGGCCAGCGGTTTACCTCTTAGTGAGAGAACCCACGGCGAGGGGATTAGTCACTGCTATCGGCGATGGATACCTTAGCTCAAATTAAAAATAATTTATAATTATCTGTTGAGTCCTTAAAATTTTTAACTTTTATTAATTAATTTAATGGTATTTAACAATGTTTAGTATTAATGGTATTCGTCGGTATTTTTCAAGCGTAATAAAAATTTTCTTCTCAGGTGAATATAATCTACACATATTTGACAATAATATAGTTTCAGGATTTCGAACTTTTAGTTATTTTATTATTCTAACCAATGCCATTTTGTTTAATAACAACACTTAATTAAAAGTAAAATTTACTATAAAAACCAATCATTATAAGTACTTAACTGTATAATTAATTTCAATTTCAAAGAGAGTAATTTTTCGATTTGGATGAGTCTGTCATGCTCGACAAGCACTGTTGAGCACCACTAATGATAAGCACCGCTGAGCACTATTAAATTAATTAATAAAGATTAAAAATCTAAAAACTCAACATATAATTATTAATTATTTAAACATATAATTATAAATTATTTAAAATAAAATATTAGTCCCTCTATCCCATAAAATTTGTTCAATATTAATTTTTAAAAAGTTAATTTTTTAACTTTAACCACAATTATTTTAAATATTTGAATTAATTAAATTTTATAAAAATATATACTTTTAGAGTACTTGATTTAAGGTTTTTAAAACATATTTTTCATATTTTTACCAATAATAAATTTAAAGTAATAAATAGTCAAAGTTTAAAAAAGTTGACAAAAAAGTTAATACTGGACATATTCAGTGGGACGGAGGTAGTAATAAATTATTTTATATATAAAATATTTTTATTTTTTTAAAATAATTGAATTAAATACCAACTTTAGTCAATTAAAAAAAATAAAAACCCTAAACACTAAACCATAAACCATAAACTCTAAGCTCTAAACCCTAAATTCAAACATTGGGTTTAGGCTTTAAGGGTTGGGGTTTAGGGTTTATGATTTAGGATTTTGGTTTATGGTTTTGAGTTTAGGGTTTATGGTTCTATGTTTAGGGTTTATAGCTTCGAGTTTAGGGTTTATGATTTAGGGTTTTGGGCTTATGGTTTAAGGTTTATAGTTTAGGGTTTTTTATTTTTTAAATTGACTAAGGTTGGTATTTGAATCAATTATTTTAAAAAATAAAAATATTATATATATGGAAAATAATTTAATTAATATTTTATTTTAAATAATTTATAATTATATATTTAAATAATTTATCATTATACGTTGAGTCCTTTAAGTTTTTAATCTTTATTAATTAATTTAATAGTGTTCAGCAGTACTTATCATTAGTGGTGTTCAGCAGTGCTTGTAGAACGTTATAGAATTCTCTTATTTATAAATAAAAATATTCATTACAGATATTGAATTGTATAACAAACTCTATAACTAATTTAACTCCAACTACGTTTAGAGCTAAAACTAACTAGAAAAACAACACATGACATGATTTGCGTTGGATGAGATTCGAACTTAAATGCTCAAAGTCCTAAGATTTCAATATTTGTCAACTCTGCCATGTCCTCATTGACCAATCTATACAAGTTTTAGTTGGCCCCGTGACTTTTTTCCCCCTCGAATATATTAATAAAAAATGTTTTAATCCTTAAAACTTATTTTCTGTGTCTTTCAACCCTCAAACCAATAAAATTTTATTAAAATGAACCTATTGACAGAAAAAGTGATGGAGTTGTTAAGCTCACATAAGTTATTTTTGTCAATCTTGGCATCAATTATTTTGTTATTGTGAAAATTAAAAAATATATTATAAAAAAAGATTTTAAAAGAATTAAAGTTTTAAAATCAACACTTTCTCTTATTAACTGGATTTTCTTCTTCCCTTGTCTAGCACGTATTTAGTCAGCTATTGTGTATGTAAGCGAGCATTTGGAGCAACCAAATAAAAACATTTGTTATTTTTATTTTATGACAGTATTAGATAATTTTACACCCAAATTCTATGTCTCTGTATTATTCTGGAGTTATTCCTATGCAATTTCATATCTGGTGGATTTGGGAGACAACTCATAATAGCGACCCTTAATGACAAGCTCTTCGAGAGATTAATATTATTAGGGTAAACTACACAGATGACCACTTAATTATAGGGTTGGTGTCAATTTAACCACTATACTTTTAATTTTGGTAAATATACCACTTAGCTATTTAAATGGTTTCAATTAAGCCACCAACCATTAAAAAACAAAAAAGTTGACGGGATGTTAAATAAAATTAGTATAATTACATATTTTGTCCCTTATATTTACACAATCTATAAATTTGGTGCTAATTTTAATCTAATAAAATAAATTATATTTAATTGGTTGAAGCACTTTAATTTTTTTATATAATTTAATTAATTGAGTTTCTCCCTCCAATCATGTGCCTGATTGGAGAAGGAAAAATTCAAACCATGAACCTTGAAGTGCAAGTGGTGTGTGCTTACCACTGGGCCAAGTATATTTTAGTGATATGAGTAACATCTAATATATCTCTTATACTGTTGTTAATGCTTGGAAAAATGAAGTAAATATAATTTTAGGAAACTCGAATATGACATCTTATGATGAATAAAAATGTCTAACCCAATTAAATAAATCTAATAATTAAATTAAAGTTAATAATGCTTTGTATATATTTTAAATTATAATTAGTGCACGATTTGAAATAAAAAATTTAAAATTATATTAAATTCATTTAGCGAATCCAAACTCACAAACATAATTCAAAATTATATGTTCGTGAATTTGGATTCGCTAAATGAATTTAGTATAATTCTAAAAATAAAATTTTAATATAATTCTAAAATTTAACTATAATTCTAAAAATAAAAAATTTAATATAATTCTAAAAATAAAAAATAAAAACTATATTAAATTCATTTAGCAAATTCAAACTTACGAACATAATATAAATTTGAATTATATTCGTGAGTTTAGATTCGCTAAATAAACTTAATATAATTTTAAATTTTTTATTTTAAATCGTGCACTAACTATAAGTTAAAATATACACAATATTGTCAGTTTTTTCCTTTATTTTTCCAGACATTAACAATCGTATAAGAGATATATTAAATGTTGTGCTTCAAATCACTAAAATATACTTGGCCTAGTGGTAAGCACACATCACTTGCACTCCAAGGTTCATGGTTTGAATTCGCCTAAGACCTTTTCTTTGCTTTCATTTTTTCGGGCATTCAAATCATCTAAAACATATATTAATTGTTGTACTTCTTATCACAAAAATATGTCTGGCTTAGTGGCAAGCACGCAATATTCCACTACATTGTCTCTGGTTTGAATCTACCCAACCCCAATAAGGTGGTGACATGTGTCATCACCTAATTAAATAATTAATTTATTTTATTAAATTAAAATTAGGACCAAATTGATAGATTGTGTAAATAACAAAGACCAAATGTGTAATTATACCAATTTATTTAACAACCACGTCAACTTTTCTATTTTTTAACGGTTGGTGGCTTAATTGGAACCATTTAAATAGTTAAGTGGTATATTTGCCAAAATTAAAAGTATAGTGGTCAAATTGACACCAACCCCATAATTAAGTGGTCATCTATGTAGTTTACTCTATTATTGGAGCCCCAAGCTATATTGGGAATAAATACTATCAGCATAATAATAACCGTACTCATGTGACCGACATGCAAAGTCTAACAAAGAGGTTGAATTATTCTCTGTCAACCCGTTCCTAAGTTGTCACATGATCTGACATCGTCCAATATAGGGTGCTAATTGAGTGGAGCAGCTCCCAAACAGCTTGAGCTCGACTCGAATTCGAGCTCAACTCGAGATCTTAACAAGTCGAGTTGAGCAAGGTCTAACTCGATTTGATAAGTTCGCAAATAGCTTATTATATGTTTTTATAATTTTTATGATTTTTTTGTGTGGCTACCTTAATAAATTATGTTCCAAGAAGTTTAAATGCTGGTAGAAAGCTCTAGAAAAATTTGCTAGATAATTTACCAATAAAATATTTGGTTTCAAATTTTCAAAATATTTTTAATTTTTCAAGAATTCAAAAAGTTAATTTGTATTAATAAGAAATTAAAATAAAATAATTAATTTTCCTTATTTTTTTATTAAAACCTTTCTTCTTAATTTTTATTATTACTCTAGTACAAAAGTAGAAAACTCTTTAGTTTCCATATAAAAAATAGGAGCGAAAGTCAAAACACTGTGTTAGGATATTTGTTTTGATATAATAATTGAAAATTTGTTTTGGACTAAATTGAAAATATTGCAAAAATAATTTTAAGTCCAAACAACTTGAAAATATGTTTGAGAAGGTTTCAAAAGGTTTTGAAGTGTTTTTGAAATGTTTTGAAGTAGCCAAACCTAAGTTCTCAGCTCAACTGTATCGATACGGTACACCCCGTTTCGATACGCCTTAGGATTTCAGCTACAGTCTATTTGAAACTATCAAAACCCGTACCGATACAGGGCTTGCTCATATCGATACGGGGATGGGTCGTTTCGATACGCCTCTTAGCGTTTCGATAGCATACGTGGCAAGAACCCCAACGGCCAAAACCCCTAACGACTAGTATCCCGTACCGATACAGATGTATCGTGTACCGATACGCCTAATTGCTTTTTAACGGTCAATTTCCCAACGGTCTTTTAAATTATAGGTTGTACCGATACGCTCCTACGCGTATCGATATGCATCAGCTATGAAGAGCATAACGACTAGCTCCTGAAGAACCGGTATCGATAATGCTACCCGTGTATCGATACAGATAGCTCTAGAACTGCATTTATTGCGGAAATAAAGGCCCCAACGGCTCCAATTCAATCCCAACAGTCTCCAACGGCTAGAAGCTCAATTAGGTGTATAAAATGGGCATCCAAGCATCTAGGGAAAACTAATGATCCTATTGTTAACAACATTATGATGTCAAATTTGTTTTAGTACCTAAATTTTCATTCTTTGTATAGACAAACACTTGTGAGCTCAAATTGTCAATGTATGCTCAAGTGTTCTAAGATTTGAGTGAGGGTTTTAGTGTGCAAACATCAACCTTTAGAGAAAGATTTCGTTTGCTAAGTTTTCTCTTGCTTAAGAGTGTTCCCAAATCTCGGTTTGTGAGCTTTGGATGCTAGACTTGGGTTGTGAATCTAGGTTGTAAAAGGTTGCCTCCTAAGCCTTGAAAAGGGGAAGAATTCTTAGTGAATTGGTTGAAATCCTTGGTGGGGAGCTAAGGTAGTAGATATAGGCTTTGGTTAGAAAGCCGAACCACTCTAAATTCTTTGTGTCCAATTCTTAATTTTTGCTCCACCACTATCACCCAAAAATCAATCTTCTCCACCACTTGTCAAGCAAATCGGTTGAAGATATTGAGCTCAACACACTGAAATCCCTAAGACACTCTCTCATTTGTTGTTCATCAAAGATTGTTGAGAAATTAAAAATAGTCACACTCGAATATTGACTTTATTTCTAACTCGGTCATGACAAGTTCGTTTATTTATCTCAGTTTTCAAGTTTTTTCTTCCTTCCTTTCTTTCTGAATATGTATATTTATATTAAGCTCGAATAGTATTACTAGATTTTACCTATATTTAAAAAACAGGGTAAAAATTTTGGCGAGCTTAACGAGCAACGAGTCGAGTCGAGCATTACTCAACTTGTGATCAACTTGCTCGATAAACACCCACAGTCCAATCACCAACATTACTAAGGGGATATAAATATACACCTCTCATTGAGAGATAAGTCCGAAAATGGACACGAAGTGCCTAGACAAAGCCATTCTAAGAAGGTTGTACCCCTCTTATCTGCTCCACCCAACTATATTGATCACAGTTTTCCGCCCTAAACTTATCACGGGTGAACCGCCTGAAAACACCATTGATTAGCTTAGTATTCTTTTCTCTCTTATTCGCTATCTTCTCACCTTAGCATCAATAGATACAAATTGTGCTATTGGATGCAAATACTTGATAGATATAATTAGATAGCTTTCGATTTGTTAAGATATAATCCTCTTAGTTTCCCTTACTTATATATATATATATATAAACAAGGTGAACAACTTTTGTTAGGCCATTATCATCTAAAAACACTTATTTCTATTATTGGTCGTTAGATCAATAGTCGATTGCCATTTTCACCACGTCACAGCAAACCACAAAGCTAACAAAATTAGGACATGCCACGCCAAATTTCCAATCACATAGGGTCATTTTCTGTTATTCCAACCTCAATATCAGTTTTTAAAATGATTTTTTTTAATATTTTTTTATAAACTTTCATATATTTCCCATTCTTTATATATATAAAGAGAGGGTGGGTATTGAGGTTACCAAAGCTGATAGATGGATAAGGTTGGGGTTAAATTGTTGGACAGTTATGGTTTTGGATAAGCAGCTGTTAGGGTTTGTTAAACTGTTGTATTATTTGTTGTAATTAGGTTATAAAAAGATGTACCAGGCTTTGTAAAACCCCACTTAAGCAATACACTATTGATTTATGTTTCCAAAAAAGCTTTAATGTTTTTAATAATTCATCTTCTTCAATTTACTTCTCCCAAAGTTTCTTTTCCTTTTATTGTTTAACTCATCATGGTATCAGTCGCTGTGGTTCTTGGAGACCGTTCAACCTAAGATCCCAAGTGGCTATCCGCCGTGTTCATCACTGCTTTTGCTATGTGTGGCTGTATGTCTTGGAACGTGGAAGTTGGTTAATCTACCAGAAGATAGACGAGCTATAGGCTGCAAATGACTCTTCAAAATTAAAAGAAATGCAGATGGCACTATGTCTAGGTATAAAGCCAAGCTGGTTGCAAAAGGTTTTTCCCAAATACTAGGCCAATACTACACTGACACCTTTAGTTCAGTGGTTAAGGCCTCAACTGTGAATGTGATCCTTGCGTTGGCAGTTTCAAACGGATGACAGATAAGGCAGATGGATGTGAACAATGCCTTCTTGAATGGGGAGCTCAGTGAGGATGTCTACATGGAGCAAGCCCTGAATTTGAAGAGATGTCATCAGAAGGAATAAAACTTTTATGCAAGTTACAAAAGGCTTTGTATAGACTCAAACAAGTCCCTAGAAACTGGCATGTTCGACTCAAACAAGCACTGATTCAGTTTGGATTCAAAGAGACTGCAGTAATTCCATCTTTGTTCATTTAGAATTGTGAAGGTACACATGTCTATACCCTTGTCTATGTGGATGATATTTTGGTTACTATAGGATCACAAGCTAAGGTAGAAGAAGTTGTTGGAATGATTAACAAGGTGTCTGCTTTGAAGGATCTTGGAGAATTGTGATATTTTCTTGGAATTGAGGTTCTAAGGTATGATAATGTGCTGAAACTAAGCCAAAGGAAATATGTGTTGGAGTTGTTAGAAAGAATAAAGATGACTCAAGCAAAGGCTGCATCCACCCCTATGACAGTCACCAGCAGGCTAACTCAGAATCAAAGGAGTCCTATTGAGGATATTCAAGGGTATATAAGCATAGTAGGAGCTTTGTTGTACTTAAGCCACACAAGACCCGACTTTAGTTTTGTTGTGAGCAAAGTAGCTCAGTTTATGCATGCTCCTCATGAAACTCATTGAGATGGAGTGAAACGAATTCTCAAGTATTTGAATAGAACACTTAACTATGGGTTGATGTTTACATCCTCTAAAATGGGGAATGTGTTGACTGCATTTGTAGATGCAGATTAGGGAAGCAGTGTGGATGACAAGAGATCCGTGTCTGGGTACTGTGTGTTCCTTGGAAATAATTTGGTGTCATGGTGTTTCAAAAAACAAAAATCTGTCTCTAGATCCACCACAGAGGCAAAATATCGAAGTATTGCAGATGTTGTGGCAGAAATCACTTGGCTGAAGGCTCTTCTAAATGACATGAGAGTGGTGCTGAAAGAAAGTCCTTGGTGTGGAGCGACAATACTAGTACTGTAGCCATGAGTGCTAATCCTATATTTCATGCGCGGTCGAAACACGTTGAGCTAAACATCCATTTCGTGAGGGAGAAAGTATTTGATAAGAGTCTCAGAGTAAACTACATACCAGGATCATATCAGACAGCTGATGGGCTTACCAAGCCTCTATCAAGTCTATATTTCAATATGTTCAGACAAAAATTGAATGTGTATTTGATTGAAGAAGAGGAAGGAAAGGAATGAAGAAAGCGGGGTGAATATTGAGGTTACCAAAGCTGACAGATGGATAAGGCTGGCAGTTAAACTATTGGTCAGTTAAGGTTTTAGTTAAGCAGCTGTTAGGGTTTGTTGAACTGTTGTTCTGTTGTAATTAAATTATAAAAGGATGTACCAGGCTTTGTAAAACTCCACTTGAGCAATACACTGTTGATTTATGTTTCCAAGAAAGCTTTAATGTTTTTAGTAATTCATCTTCTTCAATTTACTTCTCCCAAAGTTTCTTTTTTTTTTTTGTTTAAGTCATCAGCGGGGGACGACAGAGGTATGTGTAACTTGGGATGAGTTTTTGCCCTCCCATTTTTTTTTTATAATAATATTTGAAGTCTTTTTTTAATTTAAATAATAGTCAAATAAGGTTCTTGTCCATCGTAATTTTTATATTTAAAGATTTAATAAATCTTGTCCCTCCAATATTCAATTCTAAGTTGGTCCCTATATATGTGTGATTTTTTTTTATATTTGTAATTCTTATAAAATTATTATTATTTAATATAGATTTCATAATGTTTAAAATTTTAAAAAATGTTTTTATTATATTTTGAAATTTTACCCAAAATGATAAAATAACTAACATTAATATTGATAAAAAGACAATAGTTGGAGTTAGTTTAATAGTTTCATCACTTTTTTCATTAATTGATTCAATTTGAAAAAAAGAAGGAAAGTTTGAGCATCAAAAGAGACGGAAAAAGCTTAAATACTAAAATGATGTTTTTTAAAAGCACGAAGGTCAAAAAAGTCATTATACCTTTATAGTTTTTAATAAATACGGAGAGAATAAAATAAATCATCACCGAACTTTATTCCCTAACCTATTTGGTCACTAAACTTTTTATCCCGGTAATTTTACTCAATCAACTTTCAAACTGCTCTTGTTTTAGTCATTACTTAATGGAATAAATTATTTTAATATTATTTTTATTATGACATATCAATTTTATTAATATTAAATAGTAAATATGACACCTAAAATTTAAAACCAAACCCATCGTCTTCACTGAAAAAAGTAGCCTAACCCCAAATTCCTTTAACCAATCAATTGCCAACACCTCAGGTAAAACTTTCGGCTCTTTAACCCTCAACTCCCCGACGTCTCACTCTGCTCTTGTGCAAAATTATTTGGTGAGATTTTCAATGGCAATCAAAATAAAGGAGCAAAACTGATAATCCCCATCACAAACCTAGGCCTACCCCTTTCTCTTTCTCTCCCTAAATTAGTGTAGAGAACTAAGACAAACTTTATCCCAAAATTATTTGATTACTACCATTAGTGTAGGAAACTGGGATAACATTGGTAGCAAGGGAATAAGAATACGTCTGGGGGTGAGGCTATCAGAGGGGTTGTGATTTGAGGTTGGTTGGTGTTGCGATTTGGGGTGAGGCTACCGATTAGCCGTCGTTCGTGTGTAGAGAGGGTGAGGGTAGAGACGAGGGTTATAATTTGAGTTTTTATTTTTATTTTTAAATTATATAAGTATTTAATATTAATAAAACTAACATGTCATAATAAAAATAATATTAAGATAACTTATGTCATTAGAGAGGGTGAGGGTAGGACTCGATACTGCTAAAATTAGGCCGTACTTGGTTCGGCAAAATAACTAAAAGCACGGGGATCACGGCCTAACTCCACTCCATAACCCACAATAATCGGCCCGACTCAAAATCTCTTTCTCAATGGGCCGGATCTTATACCAAAGCGAATCTATATGGTAAATGAAGAGAGAGAGACAAATTTTAATCCACGATCAATGCAAAACAGATAAGGGATTTGTTCGAGTTATAACTTTCAATTATGATTCCAAATTGGCTCCATTTGATCATAAAAATTCAGAAAGAATTCGGATCCAAAATCCTTTAAATTCAAAATAACTTGAATCCAAACGACTTAAACTTATAATGATTTTTCTATATGTTGCAATAGTAACTTTGTTACCCGAATTAAAGTCATATTTGACTATTAGCGGATAAATGATAACGGATTACATTAACTGACACTTGATTGCATTAGCTGATTTGATTAGCGGATTATATTAAATTATTGTACAAAAGTGTTAGGTAAATTTAACTGATATCTGATAGTTGTTTGATTATTTAAACAAGCAAAATGACATATAAGGACATCATTATATTCGATACTTGTTTAATTAATTTGACTATGAAAAATATTTTTTAAATATAACATTACTAAGCATATTTGAATGATCTATATGTTAGTTTATTATTTATATAATTATTTGTAATAAAATTTAATTAATTTTTAAATTTAAATAAAAATATAAATGTGTGAGAATAAAAAATAAAAAATATTAGTTTATAAATGTCACACTATAAATACGTGAGGGTGAAGAATTAAAATAGAAAATGTTAAAATTTGGGTCATTTGGATTTTTTTAATTATTAAGGGAAAAATGATCTTTATAACTCTTATGTCAAAATTTCTAATTTCAAAAGGCTCATATTAGTAGTTTTTTTAAAACAAGAGGTTTCACCCCAATCTGCTATTCATTAAACATTTAAATTAGCCGATTTGACTGGTCGAACCTCTAATATTAGCCCAAACCTCTAATTTTGGCTCAAACCGCTATTTACCAAACATGAACTAAGGTCATGTTTGACAATTAGTGGATAGCTGATAACAGATAGCGAATAGCTGATAACATTAGCTGATTTGACTAGCACATTACATTAACTACTTGTATAAAAGTGTTTGACAAAATTAACTAATACTTGATAGCTGTTTAATTATTTGAACAAGTAAAATAACATATAAGGAGATGATTATATTTGATATTTATTTGAATAATTTATTAGTTATTAACATTTCGTATCTATTAACATTAATTAAATTATGAAAATTAATTTTTGTAATATCATTACTGAGCATACATATTAATTTTTTATTTGTAATTTTTTTTTAAATATAATTTTAATAGTTATTAAATTTAGATGTATATATTAATTTCTTATCTATGAAATTATATTTTGAATATAATTTTATTAATTATTAAATGTATATGTATTTATTAATTTATATATTAATTTATTTTTTTGCTTAGAATATGTATAATTTTTTTGCAAAAATAAAGATCATACAAAAGCCTAGACCTACGGCTGAGAGCCTCATTAAAAACCTCCGTACAATTTAAATAGAGAAAAAGAGTACACCGTAACTAAAGATACAAAGACCAACACCCCAAAGAACAAGGGTAACCTCAAAAATCGATATGAAGCACAAACGCTCTCTCAGCCCCATGTTTAACTAACGAGTCCCCAAACCCATTTGCCTCTTGGAAAACATGATGAAAATAAATACACGGCAAAATCAAGCTTATCAAATCAATCGAAACATAAACTTCCCACATCTTCCAAGGACGACAATCACCTTGCAATACCCGATCAATGGCAATACGCGAATCAGATTCAATGATAATTCCACACCAAGCATCTAACGCCATCTCACGCAAAGCCGACAATGCAAAATGAATAGCTTGAAGTTCAGCTATATTGGACTCCATCAAGCCAAGAGGCCCAGAAAACAAAGCAATAACCTTCCCAAGATCATCTCTCAAAATGCCACCGAAACCTGCTCGACCAGGCTTACCCTGAGAAGCACCATCAACATTAAATTTAACCATTCGAGCGGGCGGTGGCTGCCACTGAATACCAGGCCGAGGACCACGTGGTACCATAAACTGAGCACAATCTCGAGGAGACGCCCATCACTGTGCTTTACTAACATTGCATCTATGTCGTGAATGTTGAACCCAAAAAAAGTGCATCTGTCAAAAAGAAAACCTCCTATAAAGGCACTCGTTTCTTATTAGATATTGCCTCATTCCGAGCCAACCAAAGAGACTAAAGAGCAGCTACGACTCCCGACATCCACCACTGTCGTAAAACCCCACTAAAAAGAACAATGACAACCCGATACTAAGAAATCACCAAGGCAAGAGGGAAACACCAAGCTTACGCCCCACCATGCTAAAAACCAAAACCAAAACCGTAACACAACAGGACAACAAAGAAGAATGTGATCCGCATCATCCTCAGAGACCCCGCACCACACGCAATGACCTTGGTCCTCGCTAATTACCATGCCCCTTGTCACAAAAAGCATACAGTAGGCAAGAGGCACAAAGTGTGCAAACCAGAGGAAGGATTGCACCTTCAGAGTAACTAAAACGTCCCAAACAAAGAAAACACCAACATCCCCATCCCCTACTCGATCTGCCAAAAGCAAGTTCAAAAATAGTCGAATCGAGAACCGGCCATGCGAATCAGGTTTTTAGACCAGGAAATCGGCAACCTCGGGCTTGACCTTGCTGGGTGCAACAATCGCAGCCAACTTGCACAACATACGCACCTCAAAAGAATGCAAAGAGTGTCAAAAAAACCCATCCCAATCCGAGTGACACAAAGAGCCATCACGAGCCAAATCACACACAAAAGCTAACTTGTTTACGGCCAAGGAAAACAAATATGGAAAGTCCTCTTTTAACGGAATATCAAGGCACCATGGACCTCACCAAAATAAGATCATCTTCCTACTCCCAAGAAAAATTATACAATCCCAAATGGCCAGCTACGTCATCGGACAAAGCCGAATCCACAATTTGTCTCCATATAATAGACATGTTTCGTCGTTTCGACGTACAAAAACGCCACCAAAGAATCACCTCACCATATTTAGCCACAATGCGAGACCATTTAGAAAGTAAAGCCGAATTTTGCAAGCTAATATCCACCACGCCCAACCCCCCACGATGTCGAGGGCGACACACAACATCCTACCTTACACGACTCATCTTTTGCTGCATCTCTACACCTCCCCAAAGAAACGCTCTACAAATTTTATCTAACTTCGCTAGAATGCCCTTTGGAACGACAAATAATCCCATATAATAAATTGGGAGAGTGGACAATACAAAATTAACCAAAGTAACTCGCGCCGCAAAGGAAAGGGATGTGCGTTTCCAACCAGCAAGCTTAGTAAAACTTCCTTACAACGAGGATTCAATCCTAAAGGCATGCCCAAATAATTTATATGCAATTTACCACGCACGCAACCTAGGATCACTTTAACCTCCTGAAAAACAACATCATCTACTCCAAAACCAAAAAGCGAGGATTTGTTATAATTAATGACTAAACCTGAACAAGCCTCAAAACATAATAACAATAGCTGAATATTCTTCGCACAAGCCATCGAAGCTTCAAAGAAAAGAATTGTGTCACCTGCGAATTGTAGATGCGATAAATTCATACCTGCGGCCACAACAATACCTTTTATCAAACCGATATCCTTCACTTGACAAAGCAACTGACTAAGAGCCTCAGTGGCCATAACAAACAAGAGGGGTGAAAGTGGATCGCCTTGCCGAAGGCCCTTACCAATACCAAATTCCTTAGTGGTGGAAACATTCCTACATCCAATTTCGCCAAATGACGTCAAAACCCATACGACGTATAACATGATCCAAAAAATCCCAACTAACACGTCGTAAGCCTTGGATAAGTCAAGCTTTAACACAAAACCACTTCCCAAAGAAGAATTAGACTTCAAGGAATGAATTACTTCATTCGCCAAAAGGATGCTATCAACGATTTGCCTACCTTGCACAAATCTAGACTGAGAATCACTGATCACCTTACCTAGAACTCCTTATAGACGTTTCACCAAAACTTTGGCCAAAATTTTATAAGAAGTGTTGATCAAGCTGATAGGACAATAATCCCCGATTGGCAAAGGGGATACTGTCTTAGGAATAAGAACTAAGAAGATCGAATTGACCCCCTTAGGTAACCGTTCGTAGTCTTGGAAGCGAAGAAGAAACCGCATGACATCGCCCTTAATAAATTCCCAAATCTTCTTAATAAGAACTAAGACTTCAAAGCGAAGAAGAAACCGCATGACATCGCCCTTAATAAATTCCCAAATCTTCTTAATAAGAACTAAGACTTCACTCCACCCGACCCTCGCAATACCGCAAGAACTTCATCCTCTGAAAAATGTGCGACTAGAGTAGACACATCCAAGCCTGAAATCTTTGTGAAATTATCAGGCAATTCCCAAGAACAATTTCGTTTAACACAAGCAAAATGGATTCGAAATTCTCATTAAATAACCCCTCAAAGTGTTCAGGTCGGTCACCCATTGACCGTTCATTTCCAAGGCGATAATCAAATTCTTCGTAGCCCTTATCTTAGACACTCTGTGAAAGAAAGTTGTGTTTCAATCACCCAACTGCATCCACGAAATCTGTGATTTCTTCCTCCACAAAGTCTCTTTACGCCGAATCGCCCTCCATAGTTCTTGCATCCAAGCCTTGTGTTGCTCAAGCCTCTCAGTCGAAGCCCCTCCCTGCGCAACCTCGCAATCAATCTGATCAATGAAGACTTGTAGTAAAGAAATAGACTCATCGATATCCCCAAACTCAGAATTGTTCCACACCCGTAAAAAATGCTTCAAATGTCTCAACTTTAACGTGATATTATCAGATACAATGTTACAGTCAGAGAGGCACCGCCATTCCTCAACTATTCAGTAAAAATTCTAACGACAATCCAACCACTGAAGTGAAAAGGCTTAGGACCCCAATTTTGGTCATCACACAAGAGTAACAAGGGACAAAGGTCCGACACGGCTCGAGGTAAAGAAAGTTGTTGCAATTGGCCGAGTTGTTTAACCTAATGAATTGACACAAAAAATCTATCAATTCTGTTGTAGCGATTACCGAATCTGAACCAAGTGAACGACTTCACTAACAAAGGTAAATCAACCAAACCAGCTTCTTCGATGAAAGACGAGAACTCGTCCAAGCCAAGGGCCAAAGTAGAACATCCCAACCTCTCAACCCTATTACGAACATCGTTAAAATCCCCCTCAGGCACCAAGGACCAAGGCAACACAAAATCTCCCCCCAAAGCGCAACTTGGTCATAAACCGAGTTAAGGCGCATATATAGACATAACGCGGCATTCCAGGTTCTCCAGCACCCACGTGCCTTTCATGAGAACAAAATGGAGATGTATCTCAGAGAAATCAATACGAAACCGAGACCCTTTCTAAGCTAGAAAAATTCCTCCCAAAGCGCCGATAGAAGGCATGAACACGCAACCAAAATTGTCTGATGGCCACGTACAATAAACTAAGTTGTACGATATCTCTTCCAACTTTGGTTTCCTGAAGCAAAACCATGTCCATTCTGTGTTTACGTAGAACATCCCGAATCCCTTTCTTCTTTGAAGCACTCCCCATCCCTCAGATGTTCCACGCCAAAATCCGCATCCTTCACTTGCCTTTCTCTCGCCTTGAGAGGATGCGATAGAGGTCTTTAATCACGTCTTCTTCCCTATCAATAGTGGAAATACCAACAAGTTTGTTCAAATTCAAAGCTTCAGTGGCTTCACGAATAAGCACTTCCCGGCGATTCTGAAAATCTGAGTCAGACAATGGCTCGTTGGCACACTACGCTGCCTCGACTAGTTTTGAGCGAGGCATGTCCCTACGATTTTTGCTAAGAATCTTTGCGATAGCTTTATGTTTATCCAAAGGAAGCAACTCGTCGTCAACTTTGGATAACAGACGAACTTTTCGAGCAGTACCTGGGATCAAATGAACACATGTGTTACACTCTAAGAGAGGGATATTCAAATCTAGAACAAAATTAAAATTTGATAAAGATTGCAACTCCCCCGGTTAACCCTCCTCATTTGAATTTAGATAATTTGAATTCAAGATCGATAAATGGGCAGAATCCAGAATCCTAATAGAAGTAGGACTCTCCAATCGAGTAGGACTCTTCATCAAAACATCTCCTCTCATCTCCGACGCTGGTGCTAACCCAACCCCCTTCTCTGGTACAACAGCCACTGCATCAACCAAACCACCAACCAACAGTGGAGTTGTAATAAATAATGCATTATTCGTCCACCTTGGTTCGACGTTCTGAGCAGAATCCTGGCCCATGTTTACCTCTAACCCTTCACCACCCCCGCTCCCACACCCTCAGTAGTAAATCTCCCCACTGAATCCTTCAAAACAGTATGAGATTCCGCCGGAACTAGACCCTCCACCCTTTTCCGATACTCATTTGACAAAGAAACAAAAACGTAGTGTTGATCCTCCTCCGAACTAGAATCCAAAGAGCTGTCGCTGTCATAAAATAGCGGACAAAAAATAGGACAAGCTTCCCTAACCCGAATCAAATAAGGCGTTTCTTGTATCACCAGGGAGACTAGAGCATCTATGTTCCTCTACTCAGACGTAACCACCTGAAAGTTAGCGCTATCAAAGGATGACGACGACGTAGTTCGCACATCAACATCTATAAAAGCCCCCAAAGTGATGTTAATTGGCAAAAGTATCCCGGGACCAAGCATGAACAAGGACCCTAATAACTGATAACCATACACGTCGACTGTGAAAGGATGTAGCTTGCTCCGACCACTCCTCGATTCGATTAAACCACTGCTGAAAAATATCCCAGCTTGAAACATAGAATGGCGAACCTCATTGGAATCAAACAACAAAAGAACCACAAATCCAGACACTAATTAAAGTAAATCCTAGAAACATACGTTATGTTGAGCCTCAAACACACTGATCACCGATTCATATAACCTAGAAACATGGAGCATCTCCATCGCTTTTCAAGCCTCTTTTTTAGAAGCCATCCTGATGAAACTAAAACGACAACCATTTTTCACACGTTTCTTAGGGATAAATGTAACACCCTAGACCAGTACGGATGATCCAATCCGACCTGAGGTGCCACATTTGAGTTACAGGGGCGACCCACAAATATAATTATAAATAAATTTAAAGATTTTGAATCAACCAAAGCAATTTAAAATCGAATTCAGAAATCGAAACATAACTCAGACTTAAACTGACATACAACCAAAGTATAGTGACCTACACGCCCGCCTAGATATACAAGTACCGTACTTCGCAATTAAAGCTGCTAGAACTCCCTGAATTGATGTTAATATCCTGAACAAAGTTCAACCTATTGATATGTGAAGATTAATAATTTTTAAGGAGCTTGGGATTCCAGTAATACATAAATACCAAAAATGAATAAATATAAAGTAGGCCAATATAATTGACAGAAAATAAATTGAGCATAAATGCAGTGCAGAATAATTAAATCAACCAAACCGTAAAAAGGTAGAACCAAATTCGAGTCCCTTGACTCGAAATCCTAAACATACAGAATACCAAAATGTAACACATACCTGAATTGTAGTTATAATCGTAAAATGCCTTATACGAAGGCTAGTCGTAGAATGCTTGAATCGCAGGCTAAATGTAATAGCGCTAAATGCTCATGAGCCATCATCGGTATACCAGAACAGAATATATATAAGCTGGCACCGTTGTACGAGCATCTAAATAAATCGTGTGCATACGTACATCATACATTCAAATACGAAAATACCGAATAACATAACTTAGAAATACAAAATTTATAGAATCTATCATATACCAAAACTCAAAATCTTAGAACTTACCAAGTCTACCATACTGAGTTTTAGAACCACAAAGGCCAACAAGTGTCGAGCGGGTCCTGTTCGAGTCAAAACATGGTTGCCAAGCCTTAATAAGGATCCTAAGATCCTCGGAACAACAAATAAACAAAGTCTAAGCTTTACTCACCCTCGAAGTACACTTAGAAGCAAATTAAAACTTACAAGCATACAACCAAAACTCCTAAAGGTTGATCAAAGGTAATTGATAATTTGACGGACCAACAGTAATTTAGTCAACTACAAGTAAAAGGTTATTTTGGTAATTGACATCCAAAATGGGTATTTGACCAATTGCAAACAAAGGGACGTTTTGGTCATTTACCCCACTAGGGTATTTTGGTAATTTATAAGCAAAGGATAATATTAGTCTTTTTGCACAAATACGAAGGTCTCGATTTCAAAAAAGAAAGCTAGCATATTCAGAGGTCCAAAGGTCAAAACGAATTATTTTAATTTTTGCGGAAGTCCTCGGCTTGGCTCAGAAGTCCTAACGATCAAAATATGTCACAACGGAAAATTTTCAAAGTATAAGACTCAGATCAGAATATCGAATCCCATACAGGTATCAAATCTGAACTAAACTTAAAAGCTCCGAATATTAATTCTAGCCGAAGGTTTCGAGGTATCGAAACTATCTCTTGAAAATCACAATTTATTTCTAGAAAGGCTACTTAATTCCCTAAATCAAATCCCCAAAGGCTAAAAATCCAAAATCGACATCAAATTAGACTTAAGGCAGCCATTTATCGAACAAATGGATTTAATCATTAATACACAAATATCATACTACAATTTATAATCTAATCAAGCATACAAAACTATATTTATACGAATTCAAAGAGGTATTTAAGTATTTCCTTAACTCCAAGCAAAACAAGATCTTTCCAAGCTTCACCAACCTTCAACAATCATTAGCTTTGGAGGTTGTCACCAATATCAATTGTGCTCAAACAAAGACAAATCAAGACAATATTATAGCATTATAATACGAAATTAAACATAAAACATTCAATGAAATGGTTAGAGTTTAGATAAATTCTTACCTTAACTAAACACCGTCAGAAACCAACTTGAACTACTAAAATCAGAGCTGCTGAAAATATCCATTTCCTAATGACACAAAGTTCGGATGAAAATTTTAACCGTCCAACATCAAGAATATTGTTTCATCTAGCTTCTGTCCAAAAATGAGTTAGGCTTTGATCATGACAGCACCAAGCTGAAAATTTATTTTCCTCTCCTCCATTTCCCGATTCTGCTTTCCTTCACTCTCTCCTCTTCCATTTCATTCACCGCCACCCCATTTCTTTCCCCCAAACTAAGGCTTTAAAGTCAAAATAAATAATAAACAAATGATGGATAAGATAGATAGATTGATTGGGGGTTTGGTGTTGGCGGCCAACTCTCCCCCTTTCTCACGCAACACACACAATATATATATATATATATCTTTATTATTATTATGAAAAAAATCATAATATCCATTTGATTCGATTGTAATATATATTCTGAAATACGAAAATGTGTGTCGTTTCAATAAAAGCATCCAAGACTCAATAAACCCTATCAAAAGCGAGCCACAATCCCTACCAATAACGTGAAAACTTTCCGAGGAAACTCGCCTCAAACATCTTGCATAAAACAAACTAACAATAGTTTCCAATCTATTGTCAATACTAATCTCATATCCTGTCAAAATTAGGGAAGATCTATAACTATTAATTTTTTATTTATGGAAATACTTTTTTTAAATTTTTTATTAGTTAATTAAATTTATGTTATTTAAAGAAATTTTTATAAAAATCAAGGTTAATATAATTTTTACTAGTTTTTATGCAAACCTCTAACTTAAAAAGTTTAGAGTTTTTTTAAAATGAGAAGTTTCACCTTAATTTGATATTACAAATATTTATTTACCAAACATCTAAATTAACAAATTTAACTGATCAAACATCTAAAAATACTTTAAATCTTTAATTTTAATTTAAAAAATTGTTTACCAAATATAATCTTAATCTTTATCGATAACCATAACGGTAGTAGTGGAATAGTTCATAAAATAATACAAAAGGATGACATTCAAAGTGAAATGTGGAGACGAGAATGGGGAAATCCAAAGTATCCTAAAAACATGGAAGTCTTGATAATGAATCATGTGATGGATTTACCGATTCGAGAGGGGTACAGCTTTTTGGTTGTTGTCAATCTTTTTTCTTATCCAGGTTAATCAAGGTACCCCATAATTCTAGGAATTTAATATTTTTGTTTTTATAACACATACACACACATCATGTTAATTATGTGATACAGTTATACTATGTAAAACTCAACTAATTTTATACTAATTTATAGCCATTGAATGAATAAAATAGATGGATGAGATTAGAAGTAGAATACGTAAAGATTGTCACTTGGAAAAAAATAAGAAGTTAATCTCATACATCCATTGCACCTATCTAATGGCCATGAATTGAGTTTTACTTAGTATAAGTGGATACTAACTCATATTAAGGTAAATGGATGAGATTAACAGTAGAAAATGTGAAGATTATCACTTAAAAAAATAAGAAAATAATCTTAGCGATTTATTACTATTATCCAACTGTCCAAAAAATATATAAAAATAATTGAATTTTATACAGAAGTGAATCCTAACCCATACATATATATATATACACTGTAATAGAATTAGTAACTTAGCATCTTACTAGTATTTTGAAATACATGGGTGAAATAGGACGCCAAAATCATGGCAAATCTTGTATGAAATATCAATGGATTCAAATATATTTGTCATTTTTAATTTGCACTAATAAATTTTGATATTAATTCAGTATGATTTTGATAATAATTTAAAGTGTTTAATTTAAAACCAAACTAACCCTAATTCAAAATAATTCAAATCTGAATAGTCTAAACTTGATTGACAAAGTTCAAAATGACTTGAACATGAAATGACTTAACCTGAATATCTTAACTAATAAATCTAATTATTCGAATCTAAAATTAACTCGAACTTGACATATCTAAACTGAAAATACCTATAAAACTAAACTCGAATTAAATCGACACATATTAATGCAACCGATCCAATTTAGACTACTAGACAGTGGAAGAGCCACATATGTCCTTAGAGTGGGTACGAGCCTACCCTAAACTTTTTAAAGTTCATATATTTGACTTCAATTTTTTTAATTTTTATGAATTAGTCCTTAAATTTTATAATTTGTGCTCACCATGAAGTTTTGAGGTTTTTATGATTTGTACCCACCTTCAAAATTTTGACTTGTGCCCACCCTAAAAAAATATTCTGGATCCGCCACTGCTTCTAGATCCAAGGCTTGGAGTTCATGAATTGGAATCTTAAACTTTTGGCTCCAATTCTAGCAAAAGAATAATGTACAAGAAGTTGAGTTGGATATGAGCTTCATTGACAATTTTGAGAACCGAATTTAATTATTTAATCTAGTTGAAATAAAGGGTTTTCGAGTCATTAAACCAAAGGCCAATGGTTGTTTTTTAGAATAAATAATAATACATTTTAGTAAATCGAAATAGGATGAATTCGACCCGATGTTATGACCCATGAATAAAATGCAACCCGCCATCACTTTCAAAAATACAAGTGGGGGCATTCTGAGGATTTCATTTTTGCGTCTTCCTAAACTGTCTCTAACTTTATTACATCTGCTCTGATTTAATGTCTTAACAAAACATCTATTATATCTATATGCATTGTCAAAAAAAAAAAACATATTAAAGAAAAGTCATTAGTGACGAAATTTTTGTCGGGCAAAAACATTTTGGGTTTAATTGATTAATGTTGTCTGGTATATGACCAAATTTGGTGGTGTTAAAGTTCACTAACCCTCATATTTATTAGATTTAAAAAGGGGGAAACAATAATAATGAAAAAGGAATTAGTCAAAAATAATAATAAAGAAAAAGGAAATTTGCATTTTGGATCATTTACAAGAACAGTCGTTTTTGAAAAAGCACTAGCCGCTTCTGCAATTTTTTCAAGTGGTTGGTGGTACCGACCTTAATGCTAGTTGTCGACTGTCAACAACTGCATTTTTCTTTATTTCATTTTTTATATTTCGTTTTTATTTCAATAACTCGGTCTTTATCATACACTTTTCTCTATCTTTTGGTATGTATTCTGTCTTTTGGCACGTTTTTATTTTTTATTCGATCGTTTGGTCTTTTTTATTCTTTGATTTCTTATCAGGGTTAGATTTGACGTTGTCACAACTGATCAAGATGGCGCTCTTTAATCATCCCGTCGATTTCCCTATTTTGGACCTTCGAACTGGATTCGGATACGAGCTCACAATCACCGTTCTTGTTCGTGATTGAGTTGTGGTAATGACCGTGTTGTCAACGTGCCTTATTATTGTAATATGTATTTTTTTAATGTCGTTTGTTGTTGGCTTTTTACCTTTTATTGTCGACCGTTGGTGATATTTATATCTATTTTGTTTCGAGTCTTTGAGTTAGGGTTTTACCATTTCTTTGTATGGTCTTGTTTATGATCTATGAATGGTAGTTTTTGTATATTAAGAATATGTCAGGATCAAATTTATTTATCTGAGTTGTAAACTCTCATTGTATTTTGGACACATAAAAAAGAGATTTGATCATTTATGTATAATTAATTAACTTTTCTTTCCTCAACCGATTTTGCTTGCTAAGTAGTGGAGAAGATATATTTCGGGTGATTGGTGGTGGAAGCAAAGATAAGAAAAATAGACACAAGAATTTAGAGTGGTTCGACTTTCTAACCAAATCCTACACCCATTACCTTAGCTTCCCCACTAAGGATTTCAACAAATTCACTAAGAACTCTTCCCCTTTTAACAGGCTTAGGAGGCAACCTTTACAACCTAGACTTATACACCAAGCCTAGCATCCAAAGCTTACAACCCAAGCTTTGGGAACATTCTCTAACAAGAGAAAGATAAATCCAACTAAAATCACTCTTTTAGGTAGATGTTTGCACCCTAAAGCTTTCACCCAAACTTAATACACTTGAGCATACATTTATAATTTAGCTCAACAAGTGTAGTCTATTCAAACATATGAATTTAAAGCACAAAAGACTTAATTACAATCATAGACATGTTGGCATTTTGATCATTAGTTGTTTCTGGTGCTTCAAGGGTCCTTTTATACTCAAAATTGAGTTCCTAGCCGTTGGAGACCGTTGGGATTGGATTAGAGCCGTTTGTGGCTTTATTCCTCGCAGTAAATGCAGTTCTGGAGCAGTCGATATCGGTACGCGGGATGCCGTATTGGTACAGGTTCTTCAAAAACTAGCCGTTGAGGTTGGTGCAACCTTCCCGTATCGATACGCCTTGGCGCGTATCGGTACCTGGGATCGGTACGCCACATTTCATTTCGGTACTGGGATCAGTACGTTGCTGGGAGCTAGCTGTTGGGGTTTATGAAAATAGCAGTTGAGGATTTGAAAAGTAGGGATCGGTATGCCTTTACGCGTATTGATACGATCCTCTCCGTATCGGTACGCCTAAGCCTATACCGGTATGTGTTTTCGATTTTGGAAAATTTCTGTAGCTGAAACCCTTAAAATGTATTGATACGGTATTAGGTGTATCAAGGTTTGATAAAATACATGTTTAGCTATTTAAAACGTTTTGAAGCCTTCCAAAACCTTATGAAAACATCTCAAACTTATTTTCAAGTTGTTTGGACTTAAAATCATTTTTGAAATCTTTTCAATTATTATATCAACAAATATCCTAACAATCTCCCCCTTTTTGATATAATAAAACCAACTTGAAAATTTGTTTTTGTGATTCTCCCTCTTAGTAAAATAAATTTTGAATAAGAGAAAATAGATTCAAAAGAGTTAAAATATCCCCTTATTCATTTGAAAATTCAATTTTTCAAACCATTTCTCTCCCTTTTTGTTATATCAAAAAAAATTTTGTAACTTGAAGTTCAATAACAATGGAGGTTTAAAACAAATTTTGACAAAAATAAGGGTTATGTTTAAAAATAGGCTCCCCTTACTTAAACATCACATGAATGTTAGTCTAACAAATATATGATAAACTAGTTGAATTAAAAAAAATCAAATTAAAACAAATAAATTCAACTAATTTTACCACTTGAATATAAGGTAGGATGTGAAGCCTTCCTTCTTTAAGTGATCTTCCTTGTGTGCATAGAGCTTCCATGGTTCATCACATTGTTGATCAATGCTCCATCACACCTAAAACAAGACAATCAAGTAATTTTTGGTATCCAAATTGCTTTGGATCCATAAGCATTAGTAGCACAAACTTTAGTCCCCTTAGGAATTCATTTTACAATTTCATCCTTTTTATGTGAAGTAATTAGTCCTTTTGGGAGCCAAATACTTCTAAAACATTTTCATTTAAAGAATCTAGGGGCAATAGATTGTCTTTGATAAAATTTTGATTTTCCAAAATTATTTTTCTTTTCAAGTTCTTTGGAAATTAAAGTTTTTTCTTTCTTAAGATCATCCAACTCATTTTGATGATCTTTTTCCATCTTTTGAAGCAAATTTTGTAAATTTAAAAGTTTTTGCTCAAAATCCTTAAATTTTACTTCAAACTCCAAATTGATTTTAGAAAGTATTTCATTTTCTATTTTGAAATTAATTTTTTTTGTTTTTAGAAAATGAAGCATTGAATTCAAAAACCAATTCATCATAGGCTTCTTGTAACTTATCAAAAGTATAAGAATTTGAATGGGATGAGTTAGAAGTTACCTTTCCCTCTTGGAGGGCTATAAAGCATAGGTGAGCTACTTCATCTTTATTGGTGGAGTCGTCATCACTCCATGTTGCCACATATGCTTTCTTTGAAGATGATTCCTTTTTGTTGAAGCTAGGGCAATCGTATTGGTGTGCCTCATCTTTTTGCATTCATGACTCTTGTGGGGATCCTTCGTCTTCTTCTTTGATTCATGCTTGGATTCTTCCATTTTGTTCTTCATGAATCTAGTGAACTTCTTGAAGAGATATACCATCTCTTCACTTTCACTTTCCTCTTCACTTGAATATTCTTGATGACTTGTGGAGGATTGAAGAGCAACAATGTTTAGATCTTCTATACCTTGCTTTTTGATCTTCTTCTCATTCTCTTTTCTCAAGAGTTGAGACATCAACTCATGGGTAAGAAGAGACCCAATTAGCTCATCAAGCTTGAGCTTCTTTAAGTTTTTGACTTCAATGATAGTCGTCTTCTTGCTCTTCCATAATTCAAAAAGTGAGTAGATCAACTTCCAAACGAGTTTGTCTTCCAAAATCTCTTCTCCAAGACCTTTGAGTTGGTTGACGATTGTGGAGAAACGGTTGACCATACTCTTAATGTCTTCATCCAGGTCCATCTTGAAGTTTTTATATTCGAGGTTGAGTAGACCAATCTTAATCTCTTTCACCTCGTTCGTTCCTTCGTATGTGACTTCAAGCTTGTCACATACCTCCTTGGAACTCTCACAACAAGATACCTTTGCATATTCTTCCAGCCCTAAAGCACAAAATATAATGTGCAAGGCCTTGCAATTTAGCTCAATCTTCTTGCGATTATCTGCACTTTATTCTGCCTTGCTTTATTATGGTACGAACGGTCCATCGAGAACTATATCCCAAAGATGATAGTCATTTGCTCTTAAGAAGAACATCATCCTATTCTTCTAATAGGCATAATGTTAACCGTTGAAGAAGGGCGACTTGTCAATGGATTGCGCAATAAAAACCGGTTGAGTGATAGTTGATCGAGCTTGTCGGGGTCACCTCAATATGATGTTAATCCTTCACGATTGAGCCTCACTCTGATACCAATTGTTGAGCTTGAATTCCTCAACCGATTTTGCTTGCCAAGTAGTGGAGATGTATTTTGGGTGATTGGTGGTGAAAGCAAATATAAGAAAAATAGACACAAGAATTTAGAGTGGTTCGGCTTTTTAACCAAAACCTACATCCACTACCTTAGTTTCCCCACTAAGGATTTTAACAAATTCACTAAGAATTCTTCCCCTTTTAACAGGCTTAGGAGGTAACATTTACAGCCTAGAATTATACAGCAAGCCTAGCATAACATCCAAAGCTTACAACCCAAGTTTTGGGAACCCTCTCTAACAAGAAAAAAATAAAGCAAATTGAAATCCCTTTTTTAGGTAGATGTTTGCACTCTAAAGCTCTACCCAAACTTAATACACTTGAGCATACATTTACAATTTAGGGTGTGTTTGTTTCTTGTAGTTTGAATTCCATAATTTATTTTCCGTAATTTACGGTGTTTGGTTCATGTAGTTTCACATGGTCAAAGGAGTTTGAATTACAGTTGACTATTTTTTCTTTACATTCTTTTGCAATTTATTTTACCATATTTTTTTCGTAAAACAAATTATATTTTCTTCAACTCTAAACCCTAAACGTTAAACACTAATCTAAACCCTAAACCTTAAACCCAAAATATTAACATAAACCACCTTAAACCCTAAATGCTAAACCTTAAACCTTAACCCTAAACCTTAAACCCTAAATGCTACCATAAACCTTAAACACTAAATCTTAAACCTTAAATGCTACCATAAATCCTAAACCTTAAATGCTACCATAAATCTTAAACTCTAAACCATAACCACTAACCTAAACCTTAAAAACTAAATACTAACCCCTAACCCCTAAACCTTAACCTAAACCATAAACCCTAACCCATGAACCCTAACCTAAACCTAAACCTTAAATGTTAAACCCTAAACCTTAAACCATAACCATAACCCATAAACCCTAACCTAAACCTTAAAAATAACCTAAATCCTAAATCTTAAACACTAAACCTTAAATGTTAAACCATAAACCCTAACCTTAAACCCTAAATACTACCCTAAATCCTAAACCATAAACCTTAAACCCTAAACTATAAACCTTAAACACTAAACTAAACCATAAACCCTAACCTAAACCTTAAACATTAAACCCTAAACCCTAAACACTAACCTCTACTCTAAACCCTAACCTAAACCCTAAATATTAAACCTTAAACACTAACCCCAAACCTTAAATGTTACCTTAATCACTAAACCCTAAATACTAACCTAAACACTAAACCATAAACCCTAAATGCTACCTTAAATCATAAACACTAACCTAAACCCTAAACCATATTTTGGTTGGAACTTATTTTTAGCATTATCGATGCTTGTTTGTGGACTGTTCATGAAATTATTAGGAAACTCTACAAAACAACGAAAATGAATTACACAACATCATTCAAACACTAAAAAATACTTTCTGTAGTTTGTTTTCTAAAAATGTAGTTTATTTTCCAGAATTTATTTTCCGGAAATAGATTTCAGTAAAACAAACGGACTTAGCTGAACAAGTGTAGTCTATTCAAACATATGAATTTAAAGCACAAAAGACTTAGTTACAATCATAGCCATGTTGGCATTTTGATCTTTAGTTGTTGCTAGTGCTTCAAGGGTTCTTTGATACTCCCAACTAAGTTCCTAGCCGTTGGAGACCGTTGGGATTGTATTAGAGCCGTTGGTGGCTTTATTTTCTGTAATAAATATAGTTCTAGAGCAGTCGGTATCGGTACGTTGGTAGCCGTATCGATACTAATTCTTCAGAAACTAGCCGTTGAGCTTGATGCAGCCTTCCCGTATCGATACGCCTTGGCACGGATCGGTACCTGGGATCGGTACGCCACTGTCCGTTTAGGTACTAGGGATCGGTACGGACGTTCGGTACGCTACAGTGAACTAGCCATTGGGGTTTATGAAAATAGTCATTCGAGATTTGAAAAGTAGGGATCGGTACGCCTTAACGTGTATCGGTACGACCCTCTCTGTATTAGTACGCCTAAGATTGTACCGGTACAGATTTTTAGTTTAGGAAAATTCCTCTAGCTAAAACCCTTAAAAGGTATCGATACGATATTAGGTGTATCGATACGAGGCTTGATAAAACATCTCAAACTTATTTTCAAGTTGTTTGGACTTAAAATCATTTTTGAAATCTTTTCAATTTAATCCAAAACTAATCTTCAATTATTATATCAAAACAAATATCCTGACAGAGTATCTCTAAATGTATGCTTAAGGGGGGAAGATGAAAATTCCACTTTCAAATCGATTAGTTTACTAAAAAAAGCTAAATACAAATAATCACTAAATTAAAGATATTCTTTTAAGGAGAAAAAAAAATGAAGCAAAAGCAGAAAAGAAATTCAAGATTTGCTTTAAAGAGATGTAATGTTGAAGATGTAAGAAGCATCTAGTGGACTATATAGTTGTAGCAAATATAAAGGGTGGTGTTGAATAAAGAAAAATACTGATTTTGGATTTCTTCATGTATGGTTAGGGTGCTTATTGAGGAGATGACCGCGATTTGAGTAGTGCTCGACTTGACTTGATACTTAATAAGTTCTATAAAATTTTGTTTGACTATTGCTCGTTAAAAAAACTAGTTGCTCATTAAAGATTTTATGTATAAATAACTTAGTAAGCCACCGATTTTTTCTAAAATTTTCAACTAGCATTGAAACTTCTTGAAACATAATTTTTTAAAGTTAGCCACCAAAAATAATAAAAAATAATAAAATAAATTAACAAGTTTCACTAACTTATAATGTCGAGTTAGGTCTTGCTTGACTCGACTCGTTAAGAACTCAAATCGAGTTCGAGTCGAGTCGATTGTTAATTGAGTTCTGGTCGAGCCAAGCTCATGCTGCTTGTAAACTGCTCAACTCAATTAATACCCCTGTAGATATATTTGTATTCATCGAGATATGTTGTTTAGATTCATATAATCAAAAGTTCTAACATTAAATATTGTTCTCGGTCTCACTTTTGTCTCTTTAATTTTATCAAGAATTTTAATCGATTCACATAGTAACACTATCTCATTCATCAAATAAACTAAAGAGTTTGTGTTTGATGGGATTTGAATCTATGATTTATGCTCGAGACTAATATAATACTGTGATAACATCTATTTTGACATTAAAATATTTATATTTCATAATTTCGTTAAGATTGGATAAAATTAAAAGATACCAACAAAATTGAAAGAAAGATTTTTCATATTCAGCATTATCAATGAAGATTGAGCAACAAGAATTGGACGAAAAGAAACTTACAGGAAAAGACACCAGTGATTTACACGCACACATAAAAATATTATAAAATGGTATTTGTTCATACATATTTTTAACCCTTTGACAATGTCTATACAACTTATAGACAGAGCTATTTGAACCCATGTTTCTTAAGATAGACATTAACCGCTTTTCTACTAAGACACTTGTTGTGATCAATATTAGATAATTTTAGATAATCTTTTTCTGAATATAATAATTCAATATTATTTAATAATAATTTTATATTTAAATTCAAGTGTAAAATATATAATTATTAAAATAATTAGATATTAATATAAAAATAGTTTTTTTAATGATCTATTAGTGTTAGTGGCGTCACTTTGAATTTTAAAACCTACAGAACGTTCAAAAAGCAGAGATTAATTTACAACGATGCTTCAACGGTCTAATTATAACTATAACTTATGATGTGCAAAATGATTAATTTAAATAATTCAAATAATTTATATTTTAATTTTAAATATATAATTTTGAAAAAAAAATCTACAAGTGCCTTAGTTTTAAGGTTTATAGATTTTGTTTAGGGTCTAAGGTTTAGGGTTTTAAGTGTAGGAGTTTAGAATTTAAGGTTTAGGGTTGGAATTTAGGATAACATGATTATGAGTTTAGGTTTTAACCTATAAACCTAAATTATAACCCTAAACCTAAATTTTAACCACACATCCTAAATTCAAAACTCGTCCACTAAAATCCTTAAGCACTAGACCCAAACAAAATACCTAAACTCTAAAACTAAGGTGCATGTGAAAAAAGTTTCCACGAGCGTTTATGCATGGAATAATTACCCTTTATAAAATGGATTATTATCCCATGTACAGGCGGTGCCACAAACGCCTCAACTTTAGGGTTTAAAGTTTTAATTTAGGGGTTAGAGTTTATGGTTTTAATGTATGTGTTTAGAATTTAGGGCTTATGATTAGAATTTGAGGTTTAGGGTAATATTGCTAGGGATTTAGGTTTTAACCTATAAACCCTAAATACAAAATTTTATCAACATCTTCTAAATTCAAAACTATTACACTTGAACCCTAAATGGAGTCTCTAAACCCTAAAACTAAGGTACTTGTGTAAACAAAAAAATTTCATAAGCACTTGTGCATGAAATAATTACCCTTATAAAATTATTATTTTTTTAAAAAATGGTTTGTTTAGGCAGATCAAGCTCTGGCTCATGACGTTTTTTTTAATAAAAAAATGGGCTTTGGTCTGGGCGTCTGGCCTGATGTATGGATACTTCTCATTTTGTAGTCAATTATGGTCCTTATACTTTTATAATGAGAAAAACATTTTGTACGCTGGAAAATGTACAAAATGATCATTTTGTTATTGATGAAAGGTCTTTATTGTCATTGGATTGAAAAGTGTTGTCTTGTGGTTGTGGACAATTCTTCATTGTTATTAGATTGAAAATTGAAGTGAAAATAAGGTACACAATTTAAATTGTTCAACTTTGCTGTTAAAAAATGTTGTAAAAAGTTAAAATATTCATATATATATATAAAATAGAAAATAAAAGTCAACTTAAATAGTATATTTGATAATTTTATACCGAAAAACCAAAAAGCTATTTTAACTTTTCGAAAAATTGATTTGAAAAAAAAGCCTTTTTTATTTAAAAAATTATTATTTTAACCTTGTTGTATATTGTTTTTCCAGTTTGAAAGAAGCAATCAAAAGTGTCTTAATTAAGTGTTTGTGTATAATATATCAAAAAATTAATATAATATATCAACAACCAGTTAATTTAGTGAAATGAGAGATTAGTTCTCTTAAGCAAGTGTAGCGATGTTCCCCTCGCTAAAAAAATATTTGTTGTTTATTTTTTGTACTTTATTTTAAAAATATTATCTTCCGCGTGGAGTTTTATAAAACCCGTGTTTTATTTAAAAATGGAGTCGCCACCGGCCACCGTAAAAAACCAGAGATTTAAAATTGACGGGTTCGGGAGTCGGTTACGGATGGGGACGGATTAGCACCCCCACACCGCCGAAAATTTGTACTTTAATAATTACCGCTTTATTAATATTAAACTTTCTAGATTAAAGTGACAATTAATTTAAAATTTGGTTATATGTGCGAGTAAATTTTAAAGGCCCCGTTATCCGAGAATAAACGCCCAACCACTACCACTACGCTTGATACTGACCCCATTTACGCTCGGATAAAAGAGCACCGCATTGACAAAATATATGTATCCGAAATGCAACTTAAAACATGACAAACAAAAATAAATACAATGCGATAGAAATATAAATAAATAAATAAATAAATACTAACATAATAAAATACTAATCTAACATAAATACATAAATATTAATCTAACTTAAAAATATAATGATTAAGGTAAAATAGTTAATACTTATACCTAAAAAATCTAGATATACTTAAATTTAATAGTTTATATATGTTATTACTATTATTTTAAAAAAAAAAAGAGTATTTATTTATATTATATATATAGTAATTAAATAAAACACTATACATATTTTTACAAATATATCTAAAATTATATATATAATAAAAAATAGTTATTATACGTGAAAAAATATGTAACCTTAATATAAACACTTATATAAACACATATCTTATACATATATGTACATAATAATAATAATAATAATAATAATAATAATAATAATAATAATAATAATAATAATAATAATAATAATAATAATAATAAAAGTGATGGATGGCATGAACTAAATTAACATATATAAACAATATGAAATTCAATATTAAGGACTAAATGCATTAAAATTAAATTACATGGAAAAAATTAAGGGACTAAAATGTACTAATATTAAACTACACGGCAAACATAGAAAATATCATAGGACTAAAATGAACAAAATATGAAACATGAGGAAATAAGCATCAACTAAAAAATAACAAGCTGAAAATTAAGTATTAAATACAGTGACCAAATTGAAATAAAAATAGAAATTAAAAGCTAAAACAATGACTAAACTAGACACGCATGAAAACTTAAAGGATCAAAAGCAAAATTATACCACAGACGGAAATGTAAACGAGAAAAGAAAGGGGGACCATCTCTGTAATTAGACCCTTTCACAAAAACGCGGATCTTCCCCTGGGTCAGGGTCACCGCGCGGGTCGGGTCTCCAATGCGATATCGTTTTGCTGAAGCCGGTTAAAACAAGGACAAGGGTTAATTTTTGTTATTCGAAGCAAATAATAAAACCCTAAAATGTTTTTATTATCCCTCATTTTCTCTCAAAGCTCATCCTCTTTTCTCTCATACGAACGACGATCGTCCCCTCTCGCTTCGCGATCGTTCATCGGCCGATGGCCTCACGGCGAGGAAGAGATAATCGTCGGCAAACTCAGAAAGACTGGTAAACTTCGACTCCTTCCAATTTTTTGAGTTTGACCCGGGTTTGAAAAAAAACTAAGAAAAGAATTTGGATTTGAAACTAGAAACAGGATTTAAACTTTGATTCAAACAACACTATTTTTTTGTTTTTGAAATTTTATTAATGCTTCAAAATTCCCCTTACAAGATTTTTTTTAAAAATTCCTCTCCTTACAAGATTTTTCAGAACTGAAAAGCTCTAAAACTCCCTGTTTTTTCCTCCTATTTTCTCTCTAATTTTTTTTGAACTTCAGCCCCGAGAGCTCATCTTTTTTTTTGTTTTGAAAATGGTCGGCTCCTCTCAAAATGTTTCCCTTTGTTGTGTGGTTATTTGAAGTGGATAAAGTGGGGGTTGAGTGGAGTGTGAGAATGGGGAATAGGGAATGGGTGAAACATGGGGGTAAGTGGCGTGGGGGATATTTTTGCAGGGTATGGCAGCATGGGTGAGGCAAGGTGGGGCGGCATGCAGGGCATGGTTTGCCATGCCTTGGTATTTATTTTTTTTAATTTGATTTAAATGTGGTAGATGGTTCGAATATAATTTAGGGCCCGGACAAAAAAATAGGTATTACAGCTGCCCCTCTTTGCTCATTGATGTGTAACAGGAATAGAGCAAAGACAAAAAGAATAACCATTTTTGTCCGGTCTGGCTGAACTTCTCCTCTTTTTGACGCGTGCTTTCTTTCTTCGGTAGATCTTCTTTCTCTTCGGCGCAAGTCTTCTTTCTTGTCTTGATTGATCCACCTTGTCACTATTGGGGAAGCAAAACCTTCAAAATGGGGGGTTGTGGAAACAAAATGAGAGCAACTCGCTATATTATTGATAATAAGCTAATACCTAAAGAGAGTTTGACCCAGCTGCAACACCGACGAAGAGGCAGGGTCTATAAAATTCGATCCAACTGCAACACTGACGAGAAGGCAAGACCGATGGATGAAATTTCTGAAGTCTGATCCAGCTATAACTCTGACGAAGAGACAAGACCAGAAAACTGACAACTTTTTCCTTTTTTCTCTTTTTTGTTTGTTTATTTTCATTCTTTTTTTCATACTTTTCTTTTCTTTCTTATTTTTCATCATGGTAATACGAGAGTAAAAATGATATGACTACAACACCGATGAAGAGACTAGGTCGAAAGATAGATGTTGGACCCCACTACTCCATTAACAGAGAAGTAAGATCGGAGAACGTTGGTAACATGGATTCAACCACCCTATCAACGGAGGGACTGGATCAGATATGGCGACCTGTAACCGGCTACACTATCAGCGGAGAGCAGGATCAGAGGACGACTGTAGATTGGACCTAGCCACTCCATCAACGGAGGACTAGATCGGATAATGACGACCTGGAATCGGCTACACCATCAGCGGAGAGCAGGATCAGAGGACGACGATAGCTTGTACCTAGCCACTCCATCAGCGGTGAGACTAGATCGGGCGATGAAAGTTTCTTTTGATTTTTTCATTTTTTTCTTCATTTTTTTAACTTCTTCTGATTTTTTTTCTTTTTTCTTTGATTTTTTCTTCTTTTTCTTTCTTCTTTTTTTCTTTTTTTTCGATTTGTTTTCTAACTACAACATTAATAAAGAGAACTTGAAAATTAGTAAAGTTGGATCTAACCTCGCCATCAACAGAGAACCATAACATTAACTGGAACCCTACTACACCATCAACGGAGAAGTAGGATAGCAGCAACTGGGACCTAGCCATTCCATCAGCGGAGGGATTGGATCGGATAATGACGACCAGGAATCGGCTACACCATCAGTGGAGATCAAGATTAGAGGACGACAGTAGCTTGGACCTAGCCACTCCATCAGCGGAGGACTGGATTGGAAAATGACGACCTAGAACCGCTACACCATCAGTGGATAGTAGGATCTGAGGACGACGAGAGCTTGAACCCGGCCACTCCATCAGCGGAGGACTGGATTGGACAATGACGACCTGGGACCGGCTACACCATCAGCGAAGAGCAGGATCTGAGGATGACGGGAGCTTGGACCCGGCCACTCCATCAGGGGAGGACTGGATTGGATAATGACGACCTGGAACCGGCTACATTATCAGCGGAGAGCAGGATCTGAGGAAGACGGGAGCTTGGACCCGGCCACTCCATCAGCGGAGGACTAGATTGGATAATGACGACCTGAAACCGGCTACACTATCAGCGGAGAGCAAGATCTGAGGATGACGGGAGCTTGGACCCGACCACTCTATCAGCGGAGGACTAGTTTGGATAATGACGACCTAGAACCGACTACACCATCAGCGAAGAGCAGGATCTGAGGACGACGAGAGCTTGGACCCGACCACTCCACCAGCGGAGGACTGGATTGGATAATGACGACCTGGAACCGGCTACACCATCAGCGGAGAGCAGGATATGAGGACGATGGAAGCTTGGACCTAGCCACTCCATCAACGGAGGACTAGATCGGACGATGAAAGTTGATAAATTTCCTTTGATTTTTTCGATTTTTGATTTTTTTAAATTTTTCTTTGAATTCTTCTCTTTTTTTTCAAAAATGTTCAATTCTTTTTTTTGATAATTTTTTTCTTTTTTCTTGAACTGTACAAAGAAGTAAAACTCGAGAAAAATTAGGTCTGGCTACACCGTCAGCAGAGAAACAAGGCCTGTATAGAAATTCAATCTGCTTTGGGAAAGGTTCGGATCTGTTGCACCATCAATAGAGAAACAAGATCTTCGGGATGTCTATACTGCTGCACCATCAGTGGTAAAGCAAAATCTAGAAATGTTGGCCCATCAATAATGACGAAGGCAAGATCTGAAAAAGGCTACTTCTGCTGCTCTATTGGCGGAGAGGTATGACCTGAAAATGAAAAAAAAACATTAATCAGCAAATGTACACAAAATTTGTCACGTTACCTTTTATTAATGTTTCAGCATTCTTTCTGTGTTTGGCCTCATCCAAGACTAAGGTTGGCCGTCGTGTTGTTGCCCCCATGGCTGAGGCTCTTCGGTCTCTTTTTTGAGCCTTTTTGTAAGCAAAAATGCATAAATTTTATGCCTAAATGCATGTGTCTATCCTAAATGTATGATGACTTAAATGTATGCACCTAATCTAAATGTATGATGTATGCAAGAATGATTCAATGCAAGATGAATGCAACTAAATGCATGAATGCGACATGATTTGATTTTGATTTTTTTGGTCTTCAAAGGGATGCCCCTGACTCTCGACTGGTCATGTCGGGATCTTGGTCTTTTGTATGTGATGGTGCCCCAACCTCTTCTTGGGTTCGATCAGCTTCTTTGGACTTATTTTCCTGTTTGGATGCCCCCAAACTTTTACATATTGTTCGGGAATGCCTTTGTAGCATGTTTCAACTTTGAGTTGCATTGTCGCTATGTTGCGTTGCCTCTTAAGTTGGGTTTATGATTTGTCATGTTGGTTCCTGGCCGCTTATCACTTTCGAATTGGGTGGAATGCTGTAGATGGTGATTGGTGTTTAGCATTTGGGATGTGGAGATATGATTCCAAAAGAAGGATAGTAAAGGTTTGCTCGGCTTTCAGTTTTTTTAATGGCTTTGGGTAGAATGGTAGAGTTGAAGGGCTTGGTTGTCGGGTGATGTTAAGTCGAGAGTTCAAAGGGACTCAAACATAAGGGTTCAGGCAGTGAAATGAGGGGGGTTCTCTGTTCGAGTATTTTGGTCGATGGGTAGCGATGGTAGTAGGGATGGAAAAAACTATTGTGTTTTCAGTTGAAAATGGTGAGTTTGAATGATTTCTGAAGGATGAAAGGTGGTGGGTTAATTTCAGTGATAGAGAGTGAATGGTGAGTGTTGGAATTTGGCACTTGTCGAGAGATGCCCCCAGACTGAGTTCTTGTAGAGGTTTGGTAATGGTGCTGAATTGGCCGACTTTGCTTTCTCTGGTATTAATGACGCGCGACATCCCGAGGGCCGATTTTAAAATTGATGCATCTATATGCAAAATGTGTCTTAAATGCAAAATGATTTATGTGAATGCAATGCAAAATTAAGATTGTGATGATGTTGTGTAATGATGCAAATGAAATTGATATGACGAAAATGAAAACGAAACGAGGTAGTATCGAATGAACAAATGATAAATATGACAAAAATATAGTAATTAAAAAACTATAAACAAGAAATAAGGCACCAGAGATTTATAAAAAATAGGTGTTGTTTATTTTTTACTTTATTTTGAAAATATTATCTTCCGCGTGGAGTTTTATAAAACCCGTGTTTTATTTAAAAATGGAGTCGCCACCTGCCACTCAAGGTGGACCGGACACCGTAAAAAACCAGAGATTTAAAATTAATGGGTTCAGGAGTCGGTTACGGATGGGGAAGGATTAGCACCCCCACACCGCCCAAAATTGGTACTTTAATAATTACCGCTTTATTAATATTAAACTTTCCGGATTAAAGTGACGATTAATTTAAAATTCGGTTATATGTGCGAGTAAATTTTAAAGGCCCTGTTATCCGAGAATAAACGCCCAACCACTATCACTACGCCTGATACTGGCCCCATTTACGCTCGGATAAAAGGGCACGACATTGACAAAATATATGTATCCGAAATGCAACTTAAAACATGACAAACAAAAATAAATACAATGCGATAGAAATATAAATAAATAAATACTAACATAATAAAATACTAATCTAACATAAATACATAAATATTAATCTAACTTAAAAATATAATGATTAAGGTAAAATAGTTAATACTTATACCTAAAAAATCTAGATATATTTAAAATTAATAGTTTATATATGTTATTACTATTATTTTTTTAAAAAAGAGTATTTATTTATATTATATATGTAGTAATTAAATAAAACACTATACATATTTTTACAAATATATCTAAAATTATATACATAATAAAAAAGAGTTATTATACGTGAAAAAATATGTAACCTTAATATAAATACTTATATAAACACATATCTTATACATATATGTACATAATAATAATAATAATAATAATAATAATAATAATAATAATAATAATAATAATAATAAAAGTGATGCATGACATGAACTAAATTAACATATATAAACAATATGAAATTCAATATTAAGGACTAAATGCATTAAAATTAAATTACATGGCAAAAATTAAGGGACTAAAATGTACTAATATTAAACTACACGACAAACATAGCAAATATCATAGGACTAAAATGAACAAAATATGAAACATGAGGAAATAAGCATCAACTAAAAAATAACAAGCTGAAAATTAAATATTAAATGCAGTGACCAAATTGAAATAAAAATAGAAATTAAAAGCTAAAACAATGACTAAACTAGACACGCATGAAAACTTAAAGGATCAAAAGCAAAATTATACCACAGACGGAAATGTAAACGAGAAAAGAAAGGGGAACATCTCTGTAATTAGACCCTTTCACAAAAATGTGGATCCTCCCCTGGGTCAGGGTCATCGCGCGAGTCGGGTCTCCAATGCGATGTCATTTTGCTGAAGCCGGTTAAAACAAGGACAAGGGTTAATTTTTGTTATTCGAAGCAAATAATAAAACCCTAAAATGTTTTTATTAGCCCTCATTTTCTCTCAAAGCTCATCCTCTCTTCTCTCATACGAACGACGGGCGTCCCCCTCTCGCTTCGCGATCGTTCATCGGTCGATGGCCTCACGGCGAGGAAGAGATAATCGTCGGCGGACTCAGAAAGACTGGTAAACTTCGGCTCCTTCCCTTTTTTTGAGTTTGACCCGGGTTCGAAAAAAACTAAGAAAAGAATTTGGATTTGAAACTAGAAACAGGATTTAAACTTTGATTGAAACAACACTATTTTTTATTTTTGAAATTTTATTAATGCTTCAAAAATCCCCTTACAAGATTTTTTTTTAAAATTCCCCTCGTTACAAGATTTTTCAGAACTGAAAAGCTCTAAAACTCCCTGTTTTTTCCTCCTATTTTCTCTCTAATTTTTTTGAACTTCAGCCCCGAGAGCATAGGGGTGAGTGGCGTGGGGGATATTTTTGCAGGGTATGGCAGCATGGGTGAGGCAAGGTGGGGCGGCATGCAGGGCATGGGTTGCCATGCCTTGCTATTTTTTTAATTTGGTTTAAATGTAGTAGATGGTTCGAATATAATTTAGGGTCCGGACAAAAAAATGGGTATTACAGCAAGATCAGAGTTTAAAGTTCTAATATTGTGAATGGAGAAAACTGAGTTAGGAGGGTCTCCCCATAATAGGTATCTGTAAAATCTTATCCGAATTAGTCGATCAATGAGTCGAATACCGATGATTATACCAAAAGAAAATCAATAAAATATTATTAAACAAAATTTGAATATCTAAATTGATAAAATTTAATTCTTTATAACGAAAGATTAAGGTATCATCAATATATTATTTAATTTACAGCAATATAATTCTTTTGTTATAAATAAAATAAATGATATTAATATGCATGATTTATGGAAAAGAGTAGAAAGAAAAACAGGTATGTCTACCTTTTGGGCACATTATTTCTGTGATAAGCCCCAACTTTTCCAATGTTATGCAATATATGCAACTATCTGCCCCAAAATTTGGGGTTAGTCGGTTTGCCCTAAATCCCCATACCTACTCTATCTTTTCTATCCAACTCTCAAAGATTTTTTTTCTCTTAAAAAACAATTCGATTTAAACATATAAGCAATGACAGAGGTATGTGGAGAGGGACAATTGTCCCCGCCCTACAATTTTTTTTCACCTTTGTCCTTTTATATAAATTTCTTTAAAATTTAATTTATTTTTAAATTTGCTTTTTACTGTCAAACATTTATATTTTCACTTCAACCCCAAAACGAACTATGTCCCTGTATATAAGGGTGACAATGAAACTAGACCATAGTCGATATTTTCAAATCCATCATTGTTTCATAATTGATACAATTTATATCATCAAACATCTCGCTCTATCATAGATGTGTAATCTTAAAAATCTTATTACATTCATGAATACGTTGGATAGGTCTATTTTCTCTCACTTCTTTGTATTGTTATCTGACTTTTGCTTTTTATTTATTATATGAATTCTTATTTGGTACATTGGTGGAGTTTTTCTTACTCCACAAGCAGAGTTATGAAGTTGTCACGTGTCATTTTTATTTTTTTATTTATCATTTTTAAATATTAAATAACAATATATGACAATTTTTTAACTCTTTTTGTAAAGTAAAAAAATAATTACCGTCAATATATCAATTAATTATTTTTATAATATATTATTTTTAAATTTTTTCGAAGACAAGAAAAAATATATAACTATAATACTCTAAAACAAGTATTTAAACATAGAAAAATCATTTCCACTATTATCTAATCATCAACGAATTGAGGATTTCTGGCATAACATATTTTTATATTTTTATTATTTTAATAGTAATATATGTATAAAAATAAAATAATAATTTGATATAATGAGACGAGACATAATAAAACAAGAAGTTAGCCATTTAGTTTTAATAATAATAAAAAGAGATCAAATTAAAGAACTTGAAAGAATAAATTGGATTTGACGACAGGCTGTTTAAAACGTGCTCCTAGATGATGAAACGACTAACTCTTTGAAGATATTTCACATTAGAAACTTAGACGGGAGTTTGAACCACACAAGATGGATGTCTAACCCTCCAAAAATATTTAAATAGGAAATCCTAGACGGTGAAGAAGAACACATCAACACCTTGTGACACAATTGGATCTTCGTACTCCGAAACAAAAATAAGATAAAAATTTTGAACAATAAAAAACTCTCAAAGAGACTTTGAAGAAGAAACTTGCTTATTGATTCGATGAATTGTTTCTATTACATAATTATAAGCTTAAAAATAAAAAAATAAAAAATTAGCCTCTTTTACATTATTTTTTAAAAAAATTAAAGTTCTTTTAATAGTCTAAATGTGATTACAAGGTAATATCTATTCATATATGTTAAAAGATCAAGTATTGAGAGAATACTCTTCATTGAAAATAGTTAGAATACAAAGGCACGTTTATATAATGTAAACTATCAACCAAACTGCCTTACTAACTGTAGCGACCTTTTTTTTTTTTTAAAAATATAATAAGTTTGGGTGCTATAAGCCTGACTGCTGTGTTAATTTATGGTTCGATTCATGTACGTCACCTTTATGCATGGTGCAAACAGTTAAGATGTGATGTGATGATTTCTCAAACTTTTGATTTTACCTCGAGACGATAAGAATTAATTCAAATATTTGGTCAATATCCTTTAAGCTTGAACTGTTACGACACAAATATCGGAATTAATAAGTACCTCCTTTTTGTGATTTGAATTAATTGATTCAAAATATATGGGTCTCATGAATGACAATTAATAGGGATGAGAAATAAAAAGTTTAAAAAACACACAAAATGCCCACTAGAGCCCTAACCTAAAAGGCCCAACTTATGGAGAACCAATTAGTGATCTAATTGATAACTATGTGACTCTAATATTATCCCTAAATTAATTAACCCTAAAAACTAGAAAACCCTAACAAATTATGAATTATCTTATAATATGATAATTAATTCGACTGGTTTTAAACTAGTACTTCAATAAACCAAGGATACTATTTAAAATCTACCAGGTTAACTAATAAAGGTTTTACTTTAAATGTCAATCTAATCTCAATATAAATTTTATTTTAAAAGAAATTAAGAAATATTCAATTGATTTAATGAATTTAACACTTATCTCAATAAGCCAATGGTAAGTTTAAATTCACTAAATCAATTTGAACCTTAATCTAACTAAGGCTCTAAAATGACTAAACCTAAATTAATCCATTTAATTTAAGAATCGTACCCCTATGAGACGAGCACACAATCTTAAACTAATTGAATTAATTTACCTGATTCTAGCCTAAAACTAGTCTAACAAGCTCAAGGCAAAGCAAAACCCAAACTACCTAAACTAAACAACTTAAGCCCAAAACCTAACAAGGCCCAAACTATCCAAAACAAACAAATAAATATATAACATAAATTATAACTATATAACTACAGGTTGTATACTATGAAAATTATAGACTTTATAAAAACTATATTAAATACTTTAAAAACTATATTTTATATAAACTCTACAAGATTATATATATTATATATTAAATAACAATATTATAGACTTTACAAAATTATATTATATACTTTTAAAAATATATTACATATTTGAAGAAGAACTATACATATATGTTATAACTTTCATAAAACTTCATATATTATACTTTAAAAATTAAATTATATATTATAAACTTTATAAAACTACAAATATTATATGATATATAAAATATATATTATACACTATATAAAATACTATATATTAGACATAGACTATATGTTATTAGCACACATTATACAAATATATAAAAACATCAACCATCACCTCAAAAAGTATTTTTTATCAACCACAAATCAAAGGATCTACTAATTTCAACAAGAACAGGCATATTAAACAGCGAAACTGGAAAATAAAACATGAAATAAGGGAAACATGATACTGGAAAATGGATTAAATTGCAAAGAAAAATAATCAAATGACCATATTTAAAACATAGTTTTGAATGAAGAAAGGGACGAAATTGCAAACTGAATCAAAACTGGAAGGACCAGGGAAAGGATTTCAAAATGCGGAATGGCCTTGGGGATAGTTTACCCAAGCGGAGGGACTAGTGTTGTTATAAAGGGGTGCATAAGCCCTTTAAAATGGGGCGGAGGGTTTTAAATGGCAATTAGCCCATTTTTAAAACGTTTAAACACTATAAATAGAGGGACTCTGGCTATATTTGCCCATTTTGGTTAAAATTGGCTCTTTTGAGCTCTCTCCTCTCTCCTCATATTTGATGAGCATCATCGCTCACCGGAGAAAAAACCCAGAAAACTGCCGTGTCGGTCACCGCTCGCCAGCGGCCGGCGAACCAAAAAAAACACATTTTGAAACCTTTTCTTCTTCTAAAGCCAGATTCGACCTTTCTTTTACTTAAAAACAGATAAAAACCTTTCCTTTTAACAAAAACTGAACCAAAACTTTTTTTGTGTTTCAAAAACAGAACGAAAACCAACCTCCTCGGTCGACGTTCCCTCCGACTCACCAAATACGACATTGGGAAGGTCAAAAGGCTTCTCGTAGGGGAAGAAGACAAACGGGCACAACGAGGGCAAATCGACACCAAAAGGACTTAAAAAACGAGGGTAAATATTCTAAAACCCTAATCTATGTATGCTTAATACTCTAAAATTGAAATGAGAGGAAGAGGTATACCTCCAAAAGAGGCTTTATTTTTTCTACCCTATTTCTTTTCGAATTCCAGAAAAATCCTTACATTGTTTCTAGGGCATTGTGTTTATATACCCTGTCAAATTACATGTATTTATAAAAATGGGAAAAGCTATCTAAAATCCATATTGGCTACTGTATTTGTTGGCCGGATTCATCTGCTCTCTTGTGAATGTCAGTTAATTCTCTGAAAACCCTGGTATTGTTGCGTGTTTTTGCCTTCTCTAACACCTTTGTTTCCTTGCATGTGTTGGCCGACTGGTGAGAGAGGGGAGCAGAGGAGGCACGGCTTGGGGAGCAAGCTTCTGATGTGGCTACCGACGTGGCAAATCAATGGCGAGGTGGCGCTGGGCCACTGGATCCTTTGGCTGACGTGGAGGCAAAGTTGGAAGGTCAACTAGCGCGCGAGGGAACCACGCGAATGGCAAAACAACATGCACGCGTCCGTCTTGAATTCTGAGAGCCTTGCGTGGGAGGAGCTAAAGAGTCGACTCTGGTTGCATCTGGACCGTTCGATCTTGCTTCTAGATCTGACGGTCCACAAGATCAAACGGTCCAGAATGGGCTGCGCAAAATGATTAGGGGATTAGTGTTTTATCAGGTTTAGGGCTTAGTTGGGCTTTATGTAATTTTAAAAACTTTGGGCTTTTCTTTTTTATGTAAATGGACAGATATATACTTAAACTTCTGGGCTTTATATATATATTTATGGGTTGTTATATAGCTTATATATACATTTTTGGGTTTCAATAACATATTTGTATAGTACTTAATTAACAAACAGACAATAATAATCGGGCATCTAATTATGATAATAATACTTTGGGGTGTTTAACTTAGTAACTTATAACTTAAAGTAGATAATAACTATAACCATAATAATAATAAGATAGTAATATAATAAGACAGAAAAAGGATAAATAAGTATCAATGGTAAAGGAAGTAACAAAATAGAACTTACACTCTTTTTAAAACTTTGGATGATATATATATATATATATATATATATATATATATATAAAGGCCGATTATATGGGCCCTTATTTAATTAAACTAGTAGTAGTAGTTTTCTTTTTGTTCTTTTGGGTATTAATAAAATAGAAAGCATCTTATTATTTAAAAGGAACGGGTTAATACCCCATACAAAATTAGTGATTACACTAACTATTAACAGATTAGTTAACAAACTAACTAAAGTTATAACTAACAGCTTTAGTTACATTCAACCAACCTCTCAACACTCCCCCTCAAATTGGTGCTTGAAAAACGTTTTTAACACACAACTTGCACATCAAATAATTGTGTTGTTGTATGCCAAGAGCTTTAATAAAGATTTCTGCCAACTGTTTTGTAGATGACACATGTCTCGTTTGTATCGCACCTTGTATCTTGTCTCGTACAAAATGGCAGTCCATTTCAATGTGTTTGGTTCTTTCATGGAACACGGGATTTGCTACAATCTGTAAAGCCGATTTGCTATCACTGAGGAGTGTTATTGTTCCTACTTCTTCACTCAAGCAATCTCAACTGTAGCTACTGCCATACTTTGATATTCAGCTTCAACTAATGATCATGCAACAGTATTTTACTTTTTTGATTTACATGAAATCAATGAATCACCTAGCTTAATACAAAATCCTGTCACTGATCTTCTCGAAATTGGGCAAGCAGCCCAATCTGAATCAAAATAAGCTGTGATCTTGCATCCACTTGAAGCTTTTAACAATAAACCATACCATGCGTTATTCTTATTTGACAACCCGTAAAGCAGCTTCAAGATGTGATTCTTTTGGGTCTTGCATAAACTGACTCAAATGTTGCACAACATATGAGATATCAGGCCTTGTATGCGTGAGATAAATCAACCTACCAATTAATCTTTGAAAAACAGTCTTATCCTTCAATAGAAGACCATTTGAATCATGCTTCAATCCTTTGCAAACGCAACAGAAGTAAGCTTCAAGTTCTTTTCCAAGGGAGTTTGAAAAGGTTTTGCTCCACCAAGTCCTATTTCTTCCATGAGTTCCATTGCATATTTCCTTTGATTCAACACAATGCCTTCTTTTGATCTCAAGACTTCGAACCCTAGAAAGTACTTAAGTGTCCCAAAGTCTTTCATTTTGAAGTTTTGATTTAATAATGATTTCAACTGACTAATCAACTAGCCATTGTTCCAAGTAATAAGGAGATCATCAACATAAATAAGTATTACCACAAGTTCATTTCCTTGTTTCTTGGTAAACATAGAGTAATCAAATTTACTCTATTGATACCAAACAACTAACAAGGCTTCAGTGAGCTTCAAATTCCACTGTCTTGAGCCTTGCTTCAAGCCATATAATGATTTGTGTAGCTTGCAGACATGATTTTCCCATGCTGCCAAACCCCGAAGGTAATTGCATATAGACCTCTTCAACCAGGCCACCTTGTAGAAAAGCATTATACTCATCCATTTGGTATAATGGTCGGTCAAACACTACAACAAGAGCCAAGAGAGTTCTCACAATAACCAGCTTAGCTACTGGAACATATTCCTGCTGACTATAGCCTTTAGCCACAAGGCATGCTTTGTAACGTTCATGTAACACCTTAAACTCGAATGTCACATTTGGGCCTTAAGCCTAAACCTGTTACCATAAATTTTCTCAATTTGATTTAGCTCAAATAAAATACTTTTCGAAAGCATTTAAAGCCAACAATTAAAAATATAAATAAATAATCAAAACGGTACAAAAGAGCTCCAATTTAAATTTAAAGCATTTGAACATTCAATTTGATTAATACAAAATCAAAAATAAGAATTACAAGCTCCACCACGTAAGGCCCTATGAATACACAACCCATTAAATACAAGTATCATACTCTAGAAATCACCACATACTGGAATCCCGTACTAATAGTGCTCCACGATCTCATGAGGCGACAATCAACCTACACACGGAAATAACGATTCTAAGCGTTGAGCTTGCAAAGCTCAGTGGTACATATCTACTCTAGTATTGTATCCACAATGATTTTCTAGGAATTAAATGCCACGATAGTTACTTGTAAATTGTAACAAATGAGATGTCAATTGATTTTGGATTTTAATTAAGAAAATGATTAAAGGAAAATGAAGCAATGATTTGATCAGATTGGCAAACACTTATGTCAAGATGATTAATGGGCTTGGAAAATGATGCTCGGATTTCATGCTAGCGACGGCAGTAGATAATAACGTTCAACCTTGGTTTTATTGCCAAGTAGATTTTAAGTTAGTATTATCTCCTTCGATGGAAATACTCTAAGTTAATTACTTTTAACACTTATATATTTATAGTGATGTTTTCAAATCATTAAATTGGCAAAGTTTTAATCCTTACTCCTAAGGGGTAGATTCACTTTTGAAGTAATCTCATCTACTTGAACATCTTCTATCAAAGTTTCTCTCCTTAGTATTTGGCAATTAATCCTTATCTCTCTGTTAAGATATTAAGGGATAATGAGCATTCAATGCCAACTATTGTATGGCATAAAATATGGGAAAATAAAGCGCTAGCAAAATAGACAATAAAGCCAAGGTATTCAATTATTAAAATCCTAAAAGCTAAGCATTCATCGCAAACACCCATATCCAACATAAAAGATGAGTTCATGGCCGGGGAAACCAACAAAACCATATCATTTTTAAACAGCACCATCAAATCAGAATTAAATATAAGAGAAATGGACTAGAGAAGGAGATCCGTCGATGCAACCCTTCAATGGATCTAGAGCTCTCTAAAACTGCCTGGTTCGAGCTTTGATTCGCCTTTAACCTTTCTCTCTTCCTTACGACCCAACCTCCATTTGCTCAATCGTTGGACTTCTTTATATAGGCGCATGTGGAACCCTAACTAGGGTTAGGATTTTGAAAGATTGTTACCACCATTGTAAGCACGTTATCTTCTCTTTGAATTAGGGATGACTTGGATCTAACTCATGGTTGTTTGACCGGGCATCCGACTTCCTTCTTTTTCGAATCCAGCTTGGCATTCTTCTCCTGCATTTTGCTAACTAAACTCGACATTTCTCTTTCTTGCTTTCTACCAATTGTACTCAGTATTTCTCTTTCATGCGTTCTACCAACTGCGCTTCAGACTTGCCACAACCTGCACACCACAAAAAGAAAATACCCTTTCACTTTGGCTACATTCTTTAACTCCTAGATGCAAATGCATGAAACTACTGATAAAATATACTAATATGTACTCAAAGTCAAGCAAAAACATGGCAATGTATGCATGAAGAGTACATGTTTTGGGGAGTTAACACTCCCCTAAACCTAGCTCATTGCTTGTCCTCAAATAATCCAAGACTACAAACTATAAAAGAAAATTAAAAAAAAGTAAAGTAAAGTGCCTCGACAAAAATTTTCTGATTAACAACATAAGCTAGCAAGCATAATCTGGCCCTAGTTCAGTTCTCAGGTATCTTAGAGCAGTAATGCCAACAGATTAGAAAATTCAAGTGCAACAATATAACTCTAACCTAAGGTCATGAAGTATGAATGAAGTGCGGATGGTTTGCATCAAGTACCCCTTAACTCCCTTAGTCAATTTTACTACTCAAACTCAGAATCATTATATATATATATATATTCTTTTATTCACCAAGGTAAAGTAAAGTGCCTCGGCAAAAATTTTACCTTGGCATATATTATATATTTCTTTTTGAGTTCAGTTTCAAAAATCCTAAGTTTGTCTTGGGAATTAAATGCATACGACGTGTTTAAGTGAAATTAAATTTCCCTAAGTTTGAGATCAATTACCAAGCAACTTGCATTACTAAATCTACTGGCTTATGCTAAACTAGAGATTCGAAATTCATCATTGAACAGGGTCATACTAGGACAAAATCTAACTATGCTAGCAATGTGTTTGGAAAAATTATCAAGTCAAAATCAAGCCTTAGCAAAAAAAAACTTTAATGGTCTAGCATTCATGGTTCTACCTAATCTACATGGAAATAACAGAATGCAAACATAAAAATAAAAATGAATGTCATGGCAATAAATATGAGGCAACACACACCCCAAACCAAAGGTGTGCATCGTCCTCAATGTATGAGAACACATATATACAAATGTTATGTATGCTAAAAATGAAAAAAATATGGAACTAAGGAGTTAAGGGGATGAGGACTCCCCTTCGGAATGTTCTGGGCGAGAGATGCGAGTCTTCTTTTTGATGAAGCTGCCTCAATTTGGTGCCAAGGATTTCTTCTTTTTAGCTGTGGCTTTGGGGCAGCAGTAGAGGCATTTACTTCTTGCATGACCTCTTCAATTACCCTTGCTGGCTCAGATGTGGCATGAGTAGCTGAAGAGGCTAGAACCACTAGTAGCAAATCAGTCTTGGTAGGCAGGTCATCATCAGACTCATTATCGATATGTTGGTCTCGGTTTTGGCAGAATCTACATGGGTAGGTGATACTTGTGTTGTGGCATCAGATTGCTGGACTAGAGTATGAGTAGACTGAGGGCTGAATGACATTTTTTCGGTGCATAGAGCTCAATTAGGAACTCTGGATATGGTAGCAGAGGATTGATAGACATGCCCGCAAGTGTTGTCCTCAGGGCACGGTCTCTGGCCCTAATATATTGCTAGAGCTCAAAATTTTGTTCCTTAGCCTTCTCGAACTTTTGCATAAAGAGTTCATGGCGTTGATAGATTTGTGAGAGTAATTCCATCACATCACCTGGCATTTGCGTGGAAGGCTTTACCTTAGGCATCTTGGCAGCAGATCCTGGTTGGGAAACTTTTCCTTTGCCCTTTTTTCGTACCTCCATGGCAATCAATTGTCCCTACAGAGCAAGAGTGATAGTTCCCTTACATTTCTAGACATTTGTCGGAGTCAAGAATAGGCATCTTATGTTGAAGGTAGATGGTGAAGGTAATGGAAGGGAAAATCAGGCTACCACAATTTTGACCGACACATTTGTAAGTCTCGTTGATGATAAGTCGGCCGATATTAATCTTTCTCCCCGTCATGATGGAGTGAAACAATGCCATCCTATCCTCCAACACCGTTTCACTATGAGTGGTGGGCATTAGGCGGGGCTTTAGAAAATGGTTATACCCTCGCGACTATGGTCTTAATGCCAACCTCTTCATAGTCCTCTTGCCCTTGGAGGATACATTCCACTTCCTATCTTGCTCGCACAAATCCCATAAGAGAAGCTGGCGCTTGTCCTCATCAATGAATTCAAAAAATGTTGTGTGCTCCTCTCTTGTACCATCCAAACTGGACATGCGATTAACATACCTCTCATCAAACTGATTACACTTACCCCAAACATACACAAATGGCGAATCCTTGGTGGTGAAGAGGTCATAGAACTCCCAGAGGATGATGGAGTAGACCTCCTCGGGTTAAAGGTAAAAGACCTCCTATTTGTGTTTCTTGATGATGGCAGCCACCTCCATTGAATCCCCTATGTTAGGCTCATCCTTGAATTCAAACCCTTTCTCATAGCAAAAGGTTTGCGCTACGTAGTTCTCCTCATACTTCTTCTTCGTCTTATCATTGAAAAAGATTTAGAATGGGGCTAATAAAGATGCCATTGAAGAATTTTGGGAAAAAGGGTAATCGATTTGGAAGATGAAAAAGAATTTGGGTTCTTAATTTCTCTTGTCGGCTTGAAAGAAAAGAAGAGTGGAAAGGTTATTGATTAAGGAAGAGATGATAATTAAATAGGGTTTAATGAGGACGCTTGTAATAGCTTTAGTGGGTTTAGTAGAGATAATGATGGTTTGGTAGTTAAGACGTGTATGGGGGAGTGGGATAATCATGAGTTTGAGCGTGTGGGAGAGTGACAGCGTGGGAAATGGGGCACAACTAAAAGTAGGTTAAAATTTCAAACTTTGAAATTTTAAGATGAGCAGCTAGGGTTTCACGCTTAGCGACGAGTGAATCTCCCTTGGGCCTGATTTGAAAATGGTCCACATGTTATCTAGATTTGTGATGATGGGTGTTCAAATGCTAGCCTGTCCTGACATACTACCTTGGCAAAATTACCTACGCTAACACTCACAAAAACCTTTCAAAACAGAAAAAGAAAAATTGAAATAATTAAACCAAAAATACCAAAAAGAAAACAACTATCCTAACTATTTACAACGATCATACTGTGATGACAAAATTTATTGAATCTTTGTCAGGAGAATAGTCTTCTTGGCATTACTTTGACTTCCTTCCCACTAATGTTTCAATCGTTGGTCATTGTCCTTGAAAATTGTCCCTATTTTAAGTCATTGATGTCTATTGCTCCATGAGCATAAGGCTTGAAAACTTCAAAGGGTCTTGACCACCTAGATTTGAGTTTACCTGAAAACAACTTAAGCCTTGAATTAAACAACCTCATTTTTTGCTCAATTTCAAAATGTCTTGGCAATATTATGTTGTCATGCCACCTCTTTGTTTTTTATAAAGCTTGGCATTTTCATAGGCTTGTTCTCTAAACTCCTCCAACTCATTCAGGTCTAACAAACGCTTCTCATCTGCAACCTTCCATTTCATATTCAACTGCTTGGTTGCCCAATAAGCTCAATGTTTTAGCTCCACTGGAAGATGGTATGACTTTCCAAATACAAGCTTGTATTTGGGAAGTCCCTAATGGCATTTTGAAAGCTATTCTGTATGCCCACAAGAAATCATCTAGTCTCAATGACCAGTCCTTCTAAGTTGGTTTCACAGTCTTCTCCAAAATCTTCTTTATCTCATTGTTTGAAATTTCTCTCTAGCCATTTTTGTGTGGATGGTAGGCAGTGGCAATTCTTTGCTGGATTTCGTATATGCATAAATCTTTAGTGATTAAATGACATGTAAAATGTGTACATTCATCATGTATAATAGCTCTGGGGCACTGAATCTGGTAAAGATATGCTTGTGTAGGAAATTGGCAACTGCCTTGGCATCATTTGTTATGAGAGCAATGGCTTTAACCCACTTTGAGACATAGTCTACTGCCACAAGTATGTATACATTACCAAATTATGGGGAAAATAACCCCATAAAGTCTATCCCCCAACACATCAAACAACTCAACATGCATGATATTTTGAAGTGGCCATTTAGTGAATATATGTCATTTAAAATGTGTACCTTCATCATGTATAATAGCTTTGGGGGCACCGAATCTGGTAAATATATGCTTGTGTAGGAACTTGGCAACTGCCTTGACATCATTTTTTAGGAGAGAAATGGCTTCAACCTACTTTGAAACACAATCTACTGCCACAAGTATGTATAAATTGCCAAACAATGGGAGAAAATAACCCATAAAGTCTATCCCTTACACATCAAACAACTCAACAAGCATGATATTTTGAAGTGACAATTGATGTGTGTTGGAAATATTTCCAGTTCGTTGGCACCTGTCACATGACTTGGCAAAATAATTGGTGTCCTTGAATAACGTTGGCCAGAAAAATTCAGACTGCAACACTTTGGTTGTTGTCTTCATTCCAGAAAAGTGACCTCTATATGGTGTTGCATGACAGAGCTGAATAATGTTTTGTTGTTCATCCTCTGGCACACAATGGCAAATGACTTGATCGGTACATTGTTTGAACAAGAACAACTCATCCCAATAGTATTTCCTAATATCTCTCAGAAATCACTTTCTGGCATTACTTGATAGGCCTGGTGGCATTATATTGCGTACCAGGTTGTTGACTATGTTAGCATACCATGGAATGATAGTGGTCACAAGCAATTGTTCATCAGGAAAATCATCTCTAATGGCAGTGGTACTGCCATCCTCATGATGGTGCTCTAAACGAGACAAATGATCAACCACCAAGTTCTCACTCACTTTCTTATCTCGAATCTCAAGATCAAACTCCTGTAACAATTGTCCATTGGCTCAGTCTGGGCTTGGCATCCTTCTTGACCAGGAGGTATTTGATTGCCGAGTGGTCTTTGTACACCACAACTTTACTACTCAGTATGTAAGATCTAAATTTGTCAAACGCAAAGACAATTGTAAGGAACTCTTTCTCAGTTGTTGTGTAGTTAAGTTGGGCTTCATTCAACGTCCGGCTGGCATAATATATGGTATGGAAAATTTTGCCATGCCTTTGTCCTAACACAACTCTGACGGTGTAGTCGTTGGTATCGCACATGAGCTCGAATAGCTCATTCCAATCTAGTTCCACGAATATTGGGGCATTAATTAACATGTCTTTCAATTATTGAAAAGCTTTCAAACAAGAATCATCAAATGCAAAAGTGATATTCTGTTTCAAAAGTAAGCATAAAGGTTTAGAAATTTTCAAGAAGTCTTTAATAAAGCGATAATAAAAACATGCATGTCCCAAGAAACTTCTAATACCTTCGACACTTTTGGTGGTGGCAATTGTTTGATTACCTGTACCTTTACCTTGTCTACTTACAATCCCTTCTTGGTCACTTTATGCTCGAGAACTATGCCTTCCTTCACTATAAAGTGACATTTTTCTCAGTCTAAGACCATGTTGGTTTTGACGCATCTCTAAAGAACAAGTTCCAAACTCTAAAAACATTTCTCAAAACTTTTTTTCAAGATGGAGAAGTCATCCATGAAGACTTCTGGAGCAATGACTATTTGATTATAGCCCGAGTAGCCATCTATGAAGCAATAAAATGCCTTCCCTACCAATTTGTCCAACATCTGATCAATGAAGGGCAGTGGAAAATTATCATTCCGGGTGGCATTATTTAGCTTCTTGTAATCCATGCACAACCTCAAACCTGTCACGGTCCTCGAGGGAATTGATTCGTTCTTGTTGTTCTAAACTATGGTCATTCCACCTTTTTTGGCACACACTACATCAGACTGACCCAAGATCTATCAGAAATTGGATAAATCATCTTGGCATCCAACCATTTTATGAATTCTTTCTTGACTACCTCCTTCATGCTGGGATTCAGTCTCCTTTGGGTCTCAATTTTTTTTGCTATGGTAATCCTCCAAAATAATTTTGTGCATGCAAATTGTTGGGCTTATCCCTATAATATTAACTAGGGTCTACACAAGGGCATGCTTATAATTGCCCAGTATCACCATCAATCTTTCCTCCTGATCTTCAATCAAATCAGCAGCAATGATTACTGGAAAAGTGGACTCATCTCCTAAATACACATATTTGAGGTGACCTGGAAATGGTTTTAGTTCCGCAGCTCCTCAATAGATAGCTTTGGTGCTCTGATATCCCTGCCAGCCAACTCAAGTGGCTCAGGTCTTCCGTAATAACTCATGGCTCCACTCAACATGATTGGTTCATCATATTCTTCATTCATCATATCTTTATCATACTACTCTATGGCATCAACCATTGTGCCCTAGCAAAACTGTGCTATGTCGACATTGAGAATAGACTTCATCAGCTCAACAGCTTGGTATTCCTCATGTTCGTTTGCACGCATAAGAGCTTGAAATACGTTAAACGTAAACATATTGGTCATTCATACACATAGTAAGCTCACCTTTTTGAACATCAATTAAAGTCCTACCCATGGCAAGAAATGGTCTTCCCAACATTATTGGACATCAATATCAGTCTCATATTCTAAAATAATGAAATCAGTTGGAAATGTAAATTTATCTACCTTTACCAACACATTCTCAATCTTACCATTGGGATGTGCATAAGATCGATCTGCCAGCTGAAGTGTTACTGTGGTAGGTCTTGCTTCTCCAATACCAAGTTTCTTGAAGACTTACATTGGCATTAGATTGATGCTAGCACCCATATCACACAATGTTTTGCTTGTGAATTTATTTTCAATCGTGCAGGGAATAGTGAAACTTCCAAGATCTTTCAAACATGCATATTCATTGTATACCTATTTTGCAAATACTAATACACAAAGCAATCACATTTCTAATGCTCATGAAGTAATAGGAGTTCGAGGTGTACTAATCTTAAGCCAAAGCGATAAATCCTTACTCGAGCTCCTCAAATGTTCCTCTTGATCCGGTATTCAAGCTCGAATAATCTTCATGTAAATACGAATACATGATTCATATCTCTTAAATAAAAAGATATGGTCTCAAATCAATGAAACCCTAGAGTATTGCTACACATTCAAATTCCCATAAGTTTAAAATATGTAACCAAAATGTCTTCTATTAATTATTTATTCATAAATACAAAAAGATAGAGCTAATTTCTTACCTTCGTTTTATGTTTTGGAGGACCCACAAGAATCTCAAGCTTAACCGTGTTCCATTTTCAACTTTCTTCAGCTCATTCTTTCCAAAAAAATTCGATTACAATGATGAAGACCAACAATCGAATTGGAAACCATGCTCCTGCTTGTCCTCTCTTTCAACTAATTATTTTCTTTTTATTTCCTTTGAAAATGGCATGAGAAAAAACCCATTATAGCCCTCTTTTTCACTTGAAAATGGCGTGCGGATTACAACCCCATATTCACTTTACTTTCTCTAATATATTAACATTTTTCTTTTTAAAATAAATCCAAAATTCATATAATTCATTTCATTTGATGACCCAAATTAGAAGTAGAAAACTCATCAAAATCTAATGGCTAGAAATGATTACTTGTGCAAGTATCCATAACTACCTTTGGGAAAAATAATTATAAGGACCCATCTCTCTCCTTGGTTTTAATTCTAGGCTCTTGGTTTTCATTTCTTCTCAATTTTGTCCTTAATCTTCCATAAATCACTTTTCCTAAATTAATCATTTATTCAAAAATTATATTTAATCATATAAACTGTGAAATTCACTCAATTAGCCCTTGAATCAACTAAATTACCAATTTAATTCTCAAATAATTAATTAATTTTTTTGGATATTACAGTTCAACAACACCAGAGGCCTGAAACTTAATTTTATACTCTCATTTGCAACCAATGAAATATTTTCCTAGAGGGAAAGGTACCACTGACCAAGTATGATTGTTTTTTTAGAGCTTGAATTTCCTCTGCCAAGGCCTGAACTTATATGAAATCTTTTTTGGCTTCAATAAAAGTTTGAGGTTCAACAAGGATAGAAGAAGATTGGCAAACATTAGCATAGTCCTGTAACTAGTTAGGTGGTTTGAAGACTCGAGAATCGAGTTGTTTGAACATTAGCATAGTCCTGGAAGAATAGAAGATTGACAAACATTAGCATAGTCCTGTAACCAGTTAGGTGGTCTGGAGACTCGAGAATCGAGATGTCTTTCTAAAAGGAACATGAAGGACATGATCAAAACTTTGAGAGCCTAGAATATCTGTTGAGACTATATTTGACGGATCTGGAAAATGAGAAAGGTCTGATGGCAATGAAGAATTGGAAACTGGGATGTTGGAAGGAACTAGTGATGAGGAATGATCTGATGATGAATTGTCTGAAGGTAAATGATCTGAAGGTATTGAATGGTTTGGTGGTGAATGGTTTGATGGAGAAGGATTTGGTGGTGAAAGAACCAATAAGTCAGTATTAGAAATATGAGACTGGGCAGAAAAGAAAGTGGAAGTGGAATCTTGTGGAAACTTAAAAGGAAAAGAAGATTCATGAAATACAACATCTCTATTTATGATGAAAAGTTTAGACTGAAGATTAAACAGAAGGTACCCTTTTCTAGTAGAAGCATACCCCATAAAAACTAAAAGTATAGCCATTGGAAAGAATTTGTTAGAATGATGAGTGGCAACATAACACAAACAACCAAACACTCGAAGGTGAGATAGAAGAGGTGGGACTTTGTGAAGGGCTTCAACAGGTGTTTTTCAACTCAACACGGAAGAAGGAAGCCTGTTAATAATATAACAAGCAGTTTGAACACATTCCCCCAAAACTTAATAAGAACTTTAGATTGGAAAAAAAAGCTCTAGCCACTTCCAACAAGTGTTTATGCTTTCTCTCAGCAACCCTATTTTGCTGAGGGGTAGAAAAACAACTACTTTGATGAATTATGCCTAAATAAGAAAAAAATCAGAGCATTCAGAGTTAAAGAATTCTATGCCATTACCACTACGCAAGACTAGAAGTAGTATAAAACTGAGTTTGAACAAGGGTAAAAAACTGTCGAAGATGTAAAATTGTGTCAAATTTAAGTCTCAACAGAAATATCCAGGTCATTCTAGTATGATTATCAACAATAGTGAGAAAAAATGATGACCCTGATGTGTAGAGACCATATAGGGACCCCACAAATCAAAGTGAAGCAATTCAAAAGGAGCAGATGATTTATAAGAATTAGAAAAAGGTAACCTTTGATGTTTAGCTAATGGACAAACAAAACTATGAGGTATATTTTGTAAAGAGATGTGAATATTAGAAGGAAAAGAAATTTTATTCATTTTAGCAAATGCGACATAACTCAATCTTGCATGTCAGATAACAGTGTTATCAATAACAGATGACATACAAGAAGACTTAGGAGAAATAACATCAGCAACAAAAGTACATTGAGGAATTTTAGATGAAACAGGAAAATAAAAAAAGACATCAGAAGAAAAGAAAGTGTAAAGACCTGCAGACTGTTGACCAATCACCCTCATCCTTCCCGTGGAGAGCTCCTATAAGAGACAAAAATTAGGATAAAACAACACAACAAAGTTAAGGTCCTTTGTCAATTTAGAAATGTATAAAAAATTGTGTAAAGGTAGGGACATGAAGAACATTATGGATAATGCAATAAGGGGGAAAGGGAAACATAACCAATATGTGTTATGAAAGCATGTTTGTCAATTGGAAGATATACATACCTAGAGTTCGAGGCACATGGAAGAAGATTAATCAAGCAAGATAAATCAGCACGCATATGATCAGTCACACCCGTATCTAAAATCCAACCATAATGCTTAATAGAAGATAAGCAAGAAGCACCTATCAGATTAGCAGACGTAGGAGCAACAGGGGACGGTGAAGTAGCTCCAAAATTTGTTGATACTATGACTAGGTAAACACAAGAGCAGCAGGTGTTGCAAAAACCACAAAAGCTGCAGAAGTAGATGTAGGAAGCACATAATCAGTAACACAGACAGCTTGTGGCTTCTTCTTCTTGGTGAATTTGAAGTCAGAAAAAAACCCAATGAGACAATAACATTGGTCCCTCTTGTGCCCCTTAAGCTTACAATGATCACAAAATCCTTGAAACTTCCTTCGAGACTAACCCGAGGCATACAAAACAATTGATTCAATAAGAGCTATCCCATTGAGATGAACACGCTGACTTTCTTCTTGAAGAATCATGGAAAAAACATGATTTACTGTAGGCAAGGGTTGGAGAAGAAGAATCTGACTTCTTAGGGAAGAAAAAGTCCCATTCAATCCCATAGTAATTGAAAGAGTCGCCATTGAAGAATAACCTTAAGATTTTCTTGAGAACTCTCACATTCGCAAGAAGAAATGACACAAGACAATTATATTCATCCCACATAAGCTTCATCTTAGTAAAATAAGAGGAAACAGACATATCACCTTGAACAAGAGTGGCGATCTCGTGATGGAGAAAGAACACGCGAGAGTCATCGACCTTATTAAAACGCTCCTTAAGGTCCTTTCAAACAAGGGCGGCACTAGAGGCGAACACAATACCGACAGACAAATCTTTGCTAACCGAATAGAGAATCCACGAAAGAACAAGCGCATTGCAATGCTCCCAAAGAGGATGAAGAGATTCCTCAAAACCATAAAGGCGAAAATCACCAGAAACAAACCCTAGTCCATGTTTTGCGAGAAGAGCAATTCGAAGCGAACGACTCAAGATGCTATAGTTGTCAATTCCAGTCAATTGATGAGACACCAGAAGAGTACCAGAGGTATCAGAGGAATGAAGATAAAGAATGTGATTAGAATCAAAATTGAAAACTGCCGCCGCCGGCATGATTGCGAAAAGGAGGAGAAAAAACAAAAGGCGAAAGAAATTCAATGGGAAAAAATTGTTATCCAAAGGCAAACGAGGGCCCAAGAATAGAAGAGTATGCTACAGCCCAATAGACCTTGCAGCTGATACCATGTTAAAAGATCAAATATTGAAAGAATACTCTTCACTAAAAATAATTAGAATACAAAGGCACGTTTATATAATGCTAGCTATCAACCAAACTGCCTAACTAACTATTAACATATTAGTTAACAAACTAACTAAAGCTATAACTAACTACTTTTGTTACATTCAATCAACCTCTCAACAATATATATTCTTAACATTTTGACAATGCACATACACCTTGTAGATAAAGCGATTGAACCTGACATCATCCGCTCTTCCATTGAGACCACTCGTTGATTTAAAAAAAAACATTAATGTTTGATGTGCTTAAAGAGAAATTGATGCATTTACTTGTACAAAGCAACTTTGCTTTAACACAAAACCATTAATTTTGACTAAAAAAAAAGTAATAATATATTACATTTGGTCATAAATTACTTAGAATAAATAATAATAAAAATATTAGGCTGAATTTAATTATAAATAATGAATAAATAATAAAAATTTTGTGATAATTTAAAAATCTTATATCATAGTCATTTTAAGTTTTTGGGCGTGTTGTTCTCGTTAAAATAGACATATCTTAAATTTTCGATAGGGCTGTAAACAAACGAAATGTTCAGCGAACCGTTTGTGAATCGTTCGGTGGGAAGTTTGTTTATGTTCGTTTATTTATTAAACGAATATTTATTAAACAAACGGACATGAACAAGACTTTTTGTTTGTTTGATTAAATGAACGGACATGAACAATGAGCTCGTTCGGTAATCCATTCATATATGTTCGTTCGTTTATGTTCGTTTAAATTTATTTATATTTATTTTATTTATTATTTTTTATAACAGAAGTATTATATTTTTTAAAAAATTAAATTTATTCATATATGTTCGTTCGTTTATGTTCATTTAAATTTATTCACATATGTTTTTTTATGTTTGTTCGTTTTCGTTCGTTTATCATTTAACGAACGAACACGAATAAACTACATTTCTTAACAAACGAACACGAACAAACTACATTCCTTGACAAACGAACACAAATATTAACATACCCTCGTTCGTGCTCGTTCTGTACGTTTATTAGCCTAATTTTCGATGTTCGATTGATATGTTTCAAGAAACGTTAGACATATAACTTATAGACTGTCGTTCCAGAAGCAAAATCGACTAAAAAATCTTTGGATCTCATCCATAAAATCACTACAAATCAGATGATTTTACAACATTCAAAAACAACATCAATTACTTGTCTAAACTAAATTGTTTTACCCCATATATACATGTACCAGTAAGATCTATGTTACAAAATAAAAATAAATGAATTATTAAATAAACAAAATGTCCATCGTTTTTCGTTAAAAAAACTAAATTGGACAAGAAACACTGAAGTAAGATTCTTGCACATGCCTTGCTGAATTTAAAGCATCTTTTCTTTTAATGTTCGACTCATTAATTAGCCGGTGGATGTGGTGGTGAAATCTAGAATTAAGAGAACATTTTCCCCGATTTTAAATTCATCCATAAAAAATTCCCAATTTTTAACATAAAGGACAAACATAATTAGCCGGTAAGTCAAGACTCTTTATTTGAAGTCATTAATCATCCACATGATTAGCAGTTTACTTGATTATCAAGAATAATACAAACAAACTCAATTTATTTATTTTAAGATATTTAGATTCGAGCATTTATGTGTGTAAGGTGTATATGTTGTCATTATGTTAACGCAATATAAACAAGATACTACCATGTAATTACACTAATATATTAAAAATATGTTATATTTTAATCCACAGGTTGTATAAAATAAAATTTAAAACCTTAATCTCAAACTCTAGCACCCTAAAACCTAAAAAAACTTAAACTTAAACCATAAACCATAAACCCTAAACTCTAAATTCTAACCATAAACTTTAAATTTTACACCCTACGCGCTAAACCCCTAAACACTAAATTATAATCTAAAACCCTAAAGCATAAAATTGAAAGACTTGCGTAAACCAACTCAAGTTTACACAAACTTGCATATCAAAGTATTTTCCAAATATATAAACAAAGGATGAGTCTGTCACGCTCAACGAGTACCGATGAACACCATTAATGACAAGCACCGATGAGCACTATCAAAAGGTAAACAAAACCCTATTTATTTTAAAAATTTAATCCGCTGCCGTTAGCTACCGCCGCCGGCCATATTTGCACCACCCGCTGCGGTGTTTCTGGAGGGGAACGAAGGCGGGTTTCGATTGGAATCGACATAATCCATGACCCCATTGTTTTGTTCCTCGATGAACCGACTTCGGGTTTGGACTCGACAAGCGCGTTCATGGTGGTTAAGGTCTTGCAACGAATTGATCAGAAATGAAATTAAAAAGTATAATGAAACTTCATCATTAAAATCGAATGCACGAAGAAAAGAACAGGAGAGGAATCCAATTGAAATTACTAATAAGAGATAAAAAAAGGTATCATAAAACTCAACGGCGGCCACGGAGGTACGACATCGGAGCAGTGTGAATGTTGCTGGCGGTAGCGGCGGATTGAATTTAAAAAAATGAAAATTTTGTAATTTAAGAGTATGTATTTTGATCTAATTATGTTAAAAAATTAAAAAAAAAAATATATTTTAATTAATTTACCTTTTAATTTTTAAATAATTTATAATTATATTTTAAATTTTAAAATTTTATAAATTAAATTAATAATGTTTATCGGTGCTTATCGTTAGTAGTATTCATTAGTGCTCATTGAGTGTCATAAAATTTTCCTATAAACAAATTACAAAGGGAACAACAAATAATTTTATTACACTAAAAATTATAAAATCAATAATTAAATGTATACCGTACTAAGTTTATCAAAGATATTAATTACTTCTTAATTTGGATGCAAAAGTCCGAAATTTATTGTAGGTTTCACATGGTTGTATATTTTGGACTTCAGAAAAGAGAAACGCTGGTCAAAGTTAATGCAGAAATTGAGCAGAGCGAGTTTTATCTCTCTCATTTTCTTTTGGTTTGATCACATTGTCTAATCTATTTGTTAATTAATTCGAATTTATTGCAAAAATTTATTATAAGGACGGATCATTTTAATCTAATTTATTTTATTTATAATGTCAAATTTAAACCCTTAAATTTACTTAACAAATTTTATGCTTGATCATACTAATCTAACTTCTTGTTGGTTTATCTCCCTATTTTGAGAAAATGAATTGCTATTATAATTAATTGTTATTATTTTGGTGAGAGAAGAGGAAACAATAGCATGAGCATGGCTCACACCGCTCTAGACTTGAGAGACATGCGGCAGCCACTAGCCAAAGGGATCCGGTAATTGCTCATCTTACCCATCTTGTCATTCTCAGATACAATGCCACCGTCCAATGTAAATTCATACTTCATTCGTTTCTCAAAATTTGTCTATCGTTGATCTTTTACGAAGTTTTTAAAAAAATTGTATAAAAAATGTATTGTAAAATAAATTAAAGCGCAATTCATCTTTAATAAATTAAAATTTATTTTGTTAAAAAATAAAAAAAGTAGAAGAGAAAACATGTTTAGTAAATGTTGTTAAAATTTTCAATAACACAATTTAAGTGGAACAATTTTAAGATACAAAAAAGACAAGTTTTATGAGACAAAGAGAATATGATATTGCGGGTAGGTCTGGGGTGCGGCATGCCTAGGGTGCGGCTAAAAGACGGCAAATTTTGAAATTTGTTCTCAAACTGAAAATGTTAGACTTCTTGATAATATTTTCGGTTGTTTTTTGAGTTTTTTTTTGTAAATATCGATACTTATTTTTTTGATAAATTTTTTGTTTGGGGCAAAGTACCGTAACTTACAAAATAAGTATCGATGCTTGAAAAAAACTAAAAAAACCAACTGAAAATGTTATTAAGAAATCTAAACATTTTCAGTTCGAAGGCAAGTTTCGAAACTTGCCGTCTTTTAGCCGCACCCTAGGTATGCCACATGATAGACTCGCCATTTATTGGGTTATAGAATTATATTTCAGCTATTTTAAAATTTTAAAATTTCTAAATTTAGTGACGTTCTCAATTATAGAGTATGGTGTTGTTTGTTTCGGATGATTCATATTCGAATAGTGTAATCTGCATAATATGTGCGTCTAAAAAGGTTAGGAGTAAAAAAACATATACTATTATGTAAATTTACTAAGTAGTATCTGTTCATACTTTTTTAACTCTTTGATAAGGCAGACGCACCTTGCAGAAAAATTACTCAAATCTGGTGAAGACATACAAAGTCTTTCCATTAAATATTTAACGATGTTACATTTTCGTGAACTCGAACCCAAAATCTTTAATTAAAGTGAAACAACCCAACCACCCCGATGAAATAAAACTAACGTTGCGTCAATTTGTTTTTGGAAGAAGAGTTTGTGTCAAATTAGGTTTGGAAATTGATGGAATTTAAACCCCTGGTTGAGTGGCATTATGTGCGGAGAAATTACGTATAAGAGTACAAATGAACCCACCCTATATGCTTTCACACATATTCTTCATCGTTTTGACTTTTGATTATGATGGGAAACTAGGTCGTTTTGAGGAGACAAGTCTTGTCCTGCCATTTTATATCGATCTAATAACAAAGCGTCCAATTATCATTTTTCACGTTCTTTTCTTCTTTGTAACAGAGTAGTTGTAATCTGCTTGCTGATTGTTTCTTAAAGAAACAGAGTAATTATAATTAGTTGTTGAATAAATATAACTTTAAATTCAAAAGGTAACAAAAATAATCAACTTAAGATAATAATCAATCAATTCAATAAACTTTTTTATGTGAAATATTCAAAGAGTCATCCGTAATATTTTAAATTCCATATGTTTTAGTTATAAAATATTGCAAACGGCCAACGATTATAACTTAATGAAAAGACAATTTAAAAAACATAATCAACAGGTTGGTTCAAGTGGTATATGGTTTAGTATTGCTTAAGCAGATCTTGAGCTCGAAGTCTTGTGTATGCAAAACATTTTCGCTGGAAAACTGACCGCCAAAATCAGGTGTTCGGCGTAGGTCGGTCTAAATTAGTCAGGACAAAACTTTATGAATCAGGAGGACAAAAAAAAAGAGCTGCAACCTTTTATAATTAATTATTATTAATAAATTGCTTGAGCTAAGTTTGGTTTATATTATTACTGATGTAACATACCAGAGGAAATAAGATTAAACAAGCACACGCTTAAGTGCTCAATATCTCCTGATTAAAGGTGGAGAGAAATTTGAATTGTTTACACATTGTATTAAAAATATATAAATAGTGAGATCCACTAATTGACTTAGTGACTAATGATACTCATATTACCTTATTTTGGATAGGTTCGAATACATGAGAATATACACACCTCTCTATTTAATAAAAAAAAATATAAATAGTGATACAAATACTCCTACTTCATAATAAAATATAAATATTAATCTAAAACATAATAAAATATATAAATAGTGATAAAAAATATAAATAAATACTAACATAATAAAATACTAATATAACATAAATTTTAATCTAAAACATTATAAATTTAATCTAACTCATAAATAAAAACAAATCTAACATAAATAAAATATTAATATTATAAATTTTATAATAAATACTAATCTAAAACATAAATTTTTTACAAACTAAAAACATAATTTTAAATTAACTACTACTTCATTAAATCATAAAAAATTACAACACAAATAAAAAGGAAAGAAAATATAACATGAAATGATAGTAATTTAAGACCTTCAAAAAATAACTTGAAGACAAAATAATTGAAAAGAATAAGCCTTCATTCATTATTTGTTTCAAAACCCTAATTTACCACATGAATGTCATTTAAAAGCAAAAGGGGTTTTCTTTAAAAAGTATAAAATCAAATAATTATTTATTATTATTATTATTATTATTTTAAATTATTAATATTATTATTATAATAATAAAATAATTATTTGATACAAAATGAGTGATTTTTTTCAAAAGCAAAGGTTACTTCTTTTTTCAAATGATACAAATGTATATATGTGCTTCACATGCATGCATATATATATAATTATTTGATACATTATCAGTGTTTTTTCAAAAGCGGATTTTTAAGGCTGTCACATGTCCTTTTTAGGGGTTCTAGACTCTAAACCTTAAAATCTATTTCCAAACCTTAAAACCTGACCACAAATACTAAAATCCTAACTCTAAAACCTAGCATCTAAATCCTAAAAACTAAGCATTTGTAGAAAATGAATTTTTCCACCGCCAGTGTGTAGAATATTTTCCATATATGTATATATGTTGCAATGGCAATTAAGGGTGCATAAGATGATACCAAATGAGATACTAACAAAGACTTTGGTCATGTTTGACAATTAGTGGATAGCTGATAGCAGATTTTATTAGTTGATAGATGATAGCTGATTGCATTAGTTTATTTGACTACCAGATTGTATAAAAGTGTGGTACAATTAACTGATAATTGATAGTTGTTTGATTATTTAAACAAGTAAAATGACATATAAGGACATGATTATCTTCAATACTTGTTTGAATAATTTATTAGTTATGAATATTTTGTATCTATTAATATTAATTAGATTTATGAAAAATTTTTTTAATATAACGTTATTAAACATATTTAAAGGATTTATGTATTAATTTATTATTTATATAATTATTTTAATATAATTTAATCTATTATTAAATTTAAATAAACATATAAATATGTGAGAATAAAAAAATTAAGTGAAGAATTAAAATAAAAATGTTAAATTTAGGTTATTTGGAAATTTTAGGTAATTATTAAGGGTAAAAGAATCTTTACTATTCTTATGTCAAACTTCTAATTTAAAAAGTCCCTATTAGCAGCTTTTTCAAAATTAGAGGTTTCACCCCAATCTACTATTCACTAAATATCCTAATTTGTAAAATTGACTGATCAAAACTCTAATTTTAGTTTAAATTGTTGTTTACCAAACATGATCTTTATAAAAAAAAATATGGGCACATAAGAATGATTCAGTGACCATGGCTATTGTACTAATGCAATGTGTTTGAAATAATAGTAAAAAAAAAGGTTTCCACTCAAAGGGTAATCAAACAATCAATAGTTAGAAGATTATCCTTAGTTGTAGTATGTGTTTTTCTTTCTTTCTATTTTTGTTTTGTTCTTCATCATTCAGGCTTTTAATTGTTCATGTTACAATTCTAAAAATTGAACATGAAATATTGTACTTCATCCTAGTTTGGATTGGGGTAAATGGAGGGGGAAAGAAAGTAAAGTAAGAAAATAGGAGAACCTTTCCCTTATTTGTTTTACTAAGCAAATATAATTCGGTGTTACTCCTCTTACTATTATGGAAATTTAATTGATGTTATGATTTGGTCAAATTAATGGTTTCGTCCTTTTACTATGATGGAAATTTAATCTTTTTATTTTAATTTGATATAATTTGATGTTCTACTTTTATAATGTTATTATTAAGTTTAAATTGATAATACCATTAATTGCTTCTGTTAAAATGGTAACGTGGATGTTTTTTTTGCTATTATCTAGTCATACAGTTAAGATCATATAAAAATCCAGTCAATAATAATCAACAATAAAAAAATTACATGTCCATCAAAAGCTTAATGCTATTTAAAAAAAAATCAAATTATAAGTTTAACAACAAAACTAACAGTGTTATCGATTTAACTTACTCATAATATTATAAAAATAGAGGAACGAATCATGTTAAATTAAAGTGAAAAGGTTAAAGCTTAAATTTCAATATAATAGAGGGACTAAAGTTATAATTAAACCAGTATGAGAACTTGCTCTGTTTTAGTCTCGAAACAGGTTTTGATATGTCTGCTGTGATTTTTAACTAATTGAAAAGGGGGTAAAAAAAGTAATGAATTGAAAAAAGGTAAAAAAGAAGGTCGAGGTTTTGATTTGTCTGCTGTGATTCTTAACTTGAGTAATAATCTGATGATGATTTATTACCGGAAGTGGCAGCTTAACCCATCTTCTTCAGCCTTCCTCTGTTTCTACTTTCTTTTTAACTTTTAGGTAAGGGCGGTTAATAATCACAATTTCCTTATAAAAGGTTAAAGTGTTCAATGCCTTTTTCTTTTTGGCTTTTCCCTAGCAGTCAATTTACATAATGCCACAACCATCTCTAAAGAGTGAACTATAATAATTCTACTTATAAGATTATGAGCTATAATATAAGAACTTATAAGATGCTTCTTACCATTTTTGGCATTTGTGTATTAAATTGTGTTATATTTTATATAGTAATCTCTTTACAAAGTTGTTAGGTTGTCTGAACTAATAAACGTCACCATTTACTCCCTTAGTTGGAAGTTGGAACAGTTAATGTACTGAACTGTTATGCTCACCAGAACAAGTATAATTCCAAAACAAAATTAATAGGAGAAAATACTGTAAAATTAAAACCCCAAATAGGACCAAATCTCACTATAAAAACACACCCTCTCTTTTTCTCAATGTCCATCTTTTTCCATTCCCTGTTTTCCCTCTCAGACTCTCTCTCTCTCTCTCTCTCTCGCACTGCCCCCATTTTTGTTTCGGTTTTGGTACTAAGAAAACGTAGGCTACATTGGCCGGCACATGTTTTACGAGAGATTTAAGAGTAGAGCAGTGGCAGATTTGAATTATGTTCTTGTTTAGTTTTCCATAAAAAAAATCAAACCTTTCTTCCATAGTTCCATGTGTTAGAGCAGAAAAAACGCCATTTTCGACCATATTTTGTTTGAGGAAAAAGACCCAGTTTTGCAGCGATGGCTCAGATTTCACCAAAGCTGCTGATTCCGGAGTCGTTCCAAGTGTCGCGAGATGATATAACGGGCCAACTGGGTTTGATCTGGGAGCTAATCAAAGCGCCATTGATAGTTCCTTTGCTGCAACTCGGTGTCTACATTTGCTTAGCCATGTCCCTTATGCTCTTCATGGAGCGGGTTTACATGGGAATCGTCATTATTCTCGTCAAGCTTTTCTGGAAAAAACCAGAGAAGCGTTACAAGTTTGAGCACATTCAAGACGATGTCGAACTCGGCAGCTCAAATTTCCCGGTCGTTTTAGTCCAAATCCCAATGTTCAATGAAAAAGAGGTCTGTAACTCTGTTTTTCTTCATTTCTGGGTTTCAGAGACGATTCATTGTGTTTTTTTTTTCGGGTTCTTGGAACAGGTTTACAAGATCTCCATTGGAGCTGCTTGTGGACTTTCATGGCCGTCCGATCGTCTCGTGATCCAAGTACTTGATGATTCAACTGACCCTGCAATCAAGGTAACAAAAAAAAGAAGGAAAAGCCAATCCAGTTTTTTTTTCTTTATTTAAACCGTCGAAAAATCATTTACTGGAAGAATTAATTACCCATTTTTTTCTTCGAATTCGCAATGATTATTGCAGTTGATGGTAGAGCAAGAGTGCCAGCGATGGGCGAGCAAAGGGATAAACATAACGTACCAAATAAGGGAAAACCGGACCGGTTACAAAGCAGGGGCTTTAAAAGAAGGGTTGAAACGAAGCTACGTTAAACACTGTGAATACGTCGCCATTTTCGACGCCGATTTCCGGCCCGAACCCGATTTCCTCCGACGGAGCATTCCGTTCTTGGTCAACAACCCCGACATTGCTCTCGTTCAAGCTCGCTGGAGATTTGGTAAAGCTTTTAAAAAACTCTTGAAAACCATAACTATAAACATAAAACATGACATTAATTTTGATTAGTGTTTTTGATTTTTTGGTTAGCTTTGCTGCTTAATTTTCTCAAACTGTCGGTGGTCTTATCTTTTTACTTAATTTAGGTTTTTATGTTGCGTTAATTGGGTTTTTGGTTCTTTGTCGGCGGAATTGGTTGCAGACTGCATGGAGGATAAAGGCGGGTCCACAAGAGAAAAAACCACCAATCACGGTGGTGTGGACCCCATCCCCCTCCTATGCCACCATCATCAGCCGTATATCAATGTTCACGGGACCCATCTTTAGGAATATAGTATAGTATCATAACACCTAATCAATTATACAAATCATATTTATTCATTGTTTCTATTAATTTCTTAAGTCAATTTATTCTACTCATAATTTTATTATTTAAAATTTTTAATATAATTTTAAAAAAATTAACGTTTTATTTTCGAAAATTATTAGTTACTATTGCTATTAGTTATATCAATAGGTAAGATTTTTCTTTTAACCTTTTCATAGTAAATTCGATTACATTTGGCATCAGAGGGTTCTTTAGTCATTTTGAAACAAGACAAAACGGTGGGAAATGGCTCTTTTGATCAACGACCCAGATTGTACGGATCACGTGGTCAAGAGGAGGGTCACCTAGTGGCTTAGGGGGGTTAAAATCGTCATTTCGACAGCAGCAACAGCAACAGCCACGCCACTTTCCACGTGCCGTTTTAACTTTTTCAAGTAAAAACAGGGTAAAGTTAAGATGCGGGCAGTAGTACAATATCCCTAGGTGGTGGACCATACTAGATTATGCCGACACTTGGATATTTTTAGGTCAAATGTGTTTGTTTTCATATTAAATTAAAATATCAGTAGTAATTTTTGTTTGGATGCAAGGAATTAATTAAATTGAAGAATCAACTAAATTATTATAAAATGGACATGAGAGTCAGAGTTGCATAGATTTTAGATGCTCCCTCGTGTTGTTGTGTGACGTGTCGCTTTATAATTTGAACCAAATGTGGACAAAAAAGTCTAAACGGCTTCCTCTTTTGTTTGCACCCTCCTTACTAGCGCAATTAACTGCCTAAGATGCCTTCAACAAATACAATAGTAGTGATCATATTCATATGAATACAGTTTGAGAATAATCTTATGGAAATTATTCGTGATTAATCGATACATGTTCGGATATGAATATAAGAATATTCGTGTATTTTTTTGCAGTGAATGCGGATGAATGCTTGTTAACAAGAATGCAGGAGATGTCATTGGATTACCATTTCACTGTGGAGCAGGAAGTTGGATCAGCAACGCATGCTTTCTTTGGTTTTAATGGTAAACAAAGAATAAGCCCTACTTACGTGTTAAAGTGACGGTTTTAGATTTCAGTTACACTAACTACATTAAAAAAACAGGTGTAGTTGGTGTTCGAAAATGAGTGGACACAAATTTTGATTTGATTCTGCCAATGGCTGCTTGAAGATAAAAATTTACACTAATTGATTACTTAAAAATGTATGCAGGGACTGCTGGTATTTGGAGAATTGCCGCTATTAACGAGGCCGGTGGTTGGAAGGATCGAACCACCGTGGAGGACATGGACCTCGCCGTCCGAGCTAGTCTCAGGGGATGGAAATTCGTGTACCTCGGTGACCTTCAAGTGAAAAGCGAACTTCCCAGTACTTTCAAGGCGTTTCGATTCCAGCAACATCGATGGTCATGTGGCCCTGCAAATCTGTTCAGGAAAATGGCGTGGGAAATCATTCAAAATAAGGTACATTTACTGCAAATTATCTTGGAAAATTCACTTCTCGGTTTATTTCTTAACACTGTTGATTGATTTCTTTCGAAAAAAACGTGTTTGCAGAAAGTGAAATTCTGGAAGAAAGTATATGTTATCTACAGCTTCTTCTTCGTACGAAAGATCATTGCTCATATGGTCACATTTATCTTTTACTGTGTTGTTCTTCCCCTTACCATTTTGGTCCCTGAAGTTAAAGTCCCTATCTGGGGAGCCGTTTATATTCCTTCAGTCATCACCATTCTAAACTCTGTCGGAACACCGAGGTATGTCAAATTGTCGATGGCCGCATCAGCCTACATTGTTCCTCTGTTGTTTTATCATCTATATGTATATAGTTTTTCTTGGAAATTTTTGCAGATCAATCCACCTATTGTTTTACTGGATTCTGTTTGAGAACGTGATGTCGTTGCACCGGACAAAGGCGACATTTATCGGTCTCCTCGAGGCAGGGAGAGCCAACGAATGGGTTGTCACTGAGAAACTCGGAGATGCTGTCAAGAAAGCGGCAGCCGATGCCGCTAAGAACAAGAACAATGTTAAATCATTCAGAAAGTTTCGATTCAAATTCACTGATAGGTATACAACATATCATCGCTCTTAAATCCAATCTTCCTACTTCTTTCGAACAGTATGCATCTAACTTCTTGTTCGTGCTCTACCGACAGACTGAACACCTTGGAGCTCGGATTCGCGGCGTTCCTTTTCCTTTGCGGATGCTACGATTTCGTCCACGGGAAGAACAACTACTTCGTATACCTCTTCCTGCAAACCATTACCTTCTTCATCACCGGGATCGGCTATGTCGGCACCATCATTTAGTAAAACACCAGCCCCACATTGGCTGCAACAATTTGACTGCAAAACATCAGTCTGTCGGTTATTTTTAGTTAATTTTGAAACAGAAATAGTTCATTCAACATATTCAGCACTATCACCATATCTCCCTCAAGATGATTGCTGTTAATGGGAATTTTCACCAGCAAGAAAAGAAGTGGTGTTATTGCCAATATATATTTATACAGAGTCAAGGACATTTGGATAGTTTGCTTTGGACAATTTGCTTGTAATTGTGAGGTTTTTTTTTACTTTTTTACTGTTGGGGTTTTTCATTTGTTAGTTTTACTCAAGCATTTTCAAGGGAAATAAAGTGATGAATAGAAGGGTGAACTTTGTAATCACAGTTAGTTGATTTATCAAATCCCAGTATTTGCATGTTTCTGTTATATCCTTGGCTATAAGAATCCAGAACCATAGTATAGAGTTCTTTGATCAAGTTATGGTTTTGGTCCTCTATTTTGTTTAAATTTGAGATTTAGTCTCTTTTGTATAATTTGTTCAAATAGTTAAAATAAGCTCTTTTTTTTGAAATGGTGATGTAGATTATTCTTAAAAACACCCCTTCCAATGCAAAAAAAAAACCATGTCAAATACGTGAAATTATTAGATGGACTCGGCTCATCACGTCATCCATGGTCCATCTAATAATATTCACTTATTTCAGTGTAACTTTCAAGTAACTACCCATTCCTTAATTACATGTAGGAAAGATGTGAGGTATTATTGGATGAGACCATGAATAACGTGATGAGTCAAATTCATATAATAATTTTTTTTAAATACATAACAGAAGGAAACTAATCTCTAATTTCATCACATTAGAGGGACCAGAAACATGATTTGATATAAGTTCTTTCTAACTTTTCTTCTTATAGTTCCTGAAATCATTGCTTCCATTCATGTAATATACAGCCTACAGATAAACTATAGAAAATAAACTTGTTGCTAAAGTAACATGGATACCACAATTTATCTTGGAGTTCAAGCATTGACCTAAATTCCCTACTTTCTTTAAGAAAAAAAATAAAGAAATAAAACATATAATATGGTATCCAGACTAAGCTTTTGTAATCATTTCTGGATCTGTAATTTTCAGACATTTTATTACTAGGTAGTTAACAAGATAACAGTTTCATTGCTAACCCTTTCATGTCCTGTTCCAATCATTTGCAGCTTTATGGGATGAAATTATGATTTCTGGATTATTTTAGTTTTATTATATTTTATGTTTTAACCTTTTAAAACATTAGACTTGAAATGATGCTGAATGTATGCATGTTACTTTATGTACAAGCCTCATTATATCTCAGTTTTGTTACTTTTGCTTTAACAAGCGGGGGAGGTAAAGAGGGAGGGAGACAAACAAAACAGTATTTAATTTATATTAGCCTAAAGGTTAGGGGCTAAGATATGTACATATTTATACACACGGAGACGGAGCACATCAAGGGCCTAATAGAGTCTTGGTCCTCTAAGAATTTAAAATTTTCATAATAAATTCTTTAATTTTTTTTTGAAAAACATTACTTTGGCCTCTTCATATATTTTTAAAATTTATATTGAAAATTAAATGTTTTAATATTGTTAATTAATTTATGTAAAATTTTAATTTAGTCCCTTCAATTTTTGTAGTCTAATGACAATTTAAGTCCTATATATTTATTGTCCCTCAATTTTAAGTTTAACTACTTAATAAATTTTTACATTTTTAAAATTTAGTAATTTAATCTCTTTTCGACATTCAATCCTAATTTTATCCATGCGTATAGAGGGAGTAGGTTGAAGTTTAATTGAGTGAAGTGGGAGGCCTGCCCTTTATCTGTTTAATTAATGTTTGACAATAATTGGGGTTATCAAAGATAATCGTATTTTAATTGCAGGCCATAGACTTGACAATTTGTTTAAAGACGAGGCATTAAGTGCCTCTCTAATCTCTCTATAATCAGTCTTTTATGATTGTTTGAAGCTCATTTTTTATTCTTTACAAATAAGAAGGGTTTTTTTTAATATATTGGTGTGATTATAAAGTATTATCTGTTCAATTTTTAGCCCTTTAATAACGCATACACATTGTGCACAGATGGTGCTCGAACCCGGGTCACCTGGATGAAATGCATTATCCTTTATTCCTGGGACCACTCCACATGTTTAGAAGGGTTTTTAGGTTGTAATTCGAGAGGAATATATCGGCCTTGTTTGGCAATTAGCGGATAGTTGATAGCTGATAGCGGATTATATTAGTTTATAGCTGATTGCATTAGCTGATTTGACTAGCAGATTGTATTAGCTGATTGTATAAAAGTGTTTGGTAAAATTAACTAATAACTGATAGCTGTTTGATTATTTAAACAAGTAAAATGACATATAAGGACATGATTATATTCGATGTTTGTTTGAATAGTTTATTAGTTATCAATATTTTGTATCTATACCGTTCAAAAAATATTTGGTATCTATTAATATTAATTAGATTATAAAAATATGTTTTTAAATATAACAATTATAAGCATATTTGAAGGATTTATATATTACTTTATTATTTATATAATTATTTTTAATACAATTTAATTAATTATTAAATTTAAATAAAATTATAAATATGTGAGAATAAAATAAAAAATAAAAAGTATTACTTTACAAATGTCACAATATAAATATGTGAGAGTGAAAAATTAAAATAGAAAAGATTGAATTTAGGTTATTTGGAGGTTTTTGATAATTGTTAAGGGTAAAAGAGTCTTTATAACTATTATGTCAAACCGCTAATTTCAAAAAGCTCATATTAGCAGCTTTATCAAAATTAGAAGTTTCACCTCAATCCGCTATTCACCAAACATCCAAATTAGCGAATTTGACCGGTCAAACCTCTAATTTTAGTACAAACCGCTATTTACCAAACAGGTCCATCGCGATGTAATCTTCCATAGTATATATTCTGCAGACAATATGGATGGCATAATGAGTGTTGCGTGTTTTTAGTGCAACGCAAACAGTGCAAGTATACATGTCGCAAGTAATAAATGATAAGTATCGAGTATCGTCTCCACAGGGATTGGCTTGGGCCACTTTGCTTAAGTTATTACACTGTAAAAGAAATAATATTGAAGATGATGAATATCAAGTAAAATAAACTAAACAAAATAAAAAAATAGAAAGGAGTAACCGATTAAAGAGAATAGGTCAGGTTATCGTGAGTCGTGGAGTGATAGTTGAATGGACCGTCGTGGTAATTGAGTGCTGGAGTAGCTCAATTGCTTCAACAATTGAACCCAGTCAGATTGCCTGGGCAATTCTGCGATTGCCTGGGCAATCGGGAATGGAGCGATTGCCTGGGCAATTGGGCGATAACCTTCAAAGTTCGACGAAGCGTTCTTCAATGGTTTCTCGTTATCCCTAACTCGAAACACTATTAATTGTGCATGCCTTGATAATACATCCCTGCGTGAACCAAGGGTGGACAACAACCTATCTTGCGCTTCTTTTAGCCGTTGAAATTCGTAACTTATCCCTAAGTCGAATTAATCTTCACCATCGATTGATTGAATAAAGACCATGCTCATTCGTTTCTTGAATCTAACTCTCCCGATATTAGATAAATGGATGAATTCACGAGATCCTCTCCCAATTCACTCGAAGAATTTAAGAACCAAGAATGAACAAACTTTGAATTAAAATTGTAAACTCAAATACCTAAACAAATCCAATCGTTCTCACAACTACAAAAACACAAAAACCCAAACCAATTTACATCAATTCATGGTTGGGTTCGAAAGATATACAAAGGAAAAACTCCCAGCCATGAATCGAATGGAATAAAGAAGAAAGAAGAAGAAGATGTCGAACAACCCTTGTTTTTTCTACAAGTCAAACTCTCTCAAATCGAACTCTCTTGAAGTTGACGGCTAGTCTTGTTATTTATAGGAGATGACTAGGTCAAAGTCTTTCTTGAGGAGGAAGTTAAGTTGGAATTAAATAAAATAAAAGAAATAAATCTCTTTTATTATTATATTTTTATTCCTCCAAAAAATCCTTCTAAAACTCTTGGAATTTAATCTCTTTTTGATCTCCAATTCTTCTAGGATTTATCCTCATAATTAACTCGAATTAATTGAATTTATCCAACAAAATCGGTAGCTCCCTTTTTCTTGTTGTCAATTGCGTCGGCAATTTCCTACTTACTTGGGCAATTAGATCCTACACACACAAAAACACATACCAGCAGTACCTTTTTCCACAAAAATCAACCAAATTATGAAAACAAGCATGACGGTGAAAGAGATCATTAAAACATGTATGAATGCAACTAAAATGAGCCTAAGTCTAACAATAATATGAGTAAAAAAGGGTCATAAAAATAGTACTTTTGAACACTCATCACACTCCTAAACTCGAACTATTGCTTGTCCTCAAGCAATGCAAAACTAACAATTACCTGCCAAGACTTTAATCATCAAAGACATGCTTTAAATTTGCCTTCAAACCTCAAAACCGTGGCACAAAGTATGATAACCTTTTGAATTCTTTGGATGGCACAAAAATTTCCCAGGACCAAACTATAATGCTTGTACAATGTGTGTGCGTAGTTGTGTACAAGTTGATTTTCAAGATTCTATGTGAACAATATGCTTTTATCAAGTTAATTATCGGGGCATTTATTCACCTTTTTACTAGAGTTAATTTCGGACACCTCTAGTAAAGCAAGCAATTTCTTATTTTAATTATTTTTTTGTCGACTAGAGCCAATTTTGGGCACCTCTAGCGATATCTTTAATGTGCAACTACTAGAGCCGGTTTCAGGCACCTCTAGCAAGAAATTAACTTTTAATTTTAAATTTACCAAAATTTTAAGCAACATAAGTTCACCAAGTTTTTTTCAATCAACAAGTCACAACCGTTTTCATAATATTTAGCATCATAGTAAAATTCTAAGTTCTTTTCATGCAATCCTAAAATTTAAAGGTTCTTTCAATTAAGTGCAGTGACAAAAATTCATCATTGGATATTCAACAAGTTCAAGCAATTAAATCCAATCAAAGCCATGACAAGTAGCATATGCAACCTATATGCTATTACTAAAGATGAATGCAACTAAGAATGAAATTAACTAGCAACAAGTACCCCCCAAACTCGAGAGAAGCATTGTCCTCAATGCATGCAAAAATTAAAATAAAATGCAAATGAGTTAGTCGGAAAGGTCGTCACCTTGAATGATGAGTTCTTTCGGGCCGTTTGCTTGATTCTTTGTCCAGTTCGCGGTGGTTGGATGCGGGTGGTTGTTGTTGCAGCTTGATTCTTCATCGCGTGCTTTACCTTTAGCATGTGCGGCAGTTGCTGAGACATCTTCGGGTGCAGTGGATTGTTTTAATGTTTTGGGCCATGGATAATCTTATGGTTGTGGTTATGGTTGGAAACAAAAAGAAAAAATAAAAGAATCCTAAAATAGAGAATAAAATAAATCCAAAAATAAAATAAGTTCAAAAATAAAACTAAAAATAAATAATAAATACTAAAAGAGAGCAGGGTCATGCTTCTCCTAAAGTAACTATTTCCTTGTCACGCTCAACATGGTTGCCGGCATAGTGCTTTAATCTTTATCCGTTAACTTTGAACTCATGATCCTCGGTTGTGGACTTGATTATCACGACACCATGGGGGTAAGGTTTGACCTCTTCAAATGGTTCAGACCATCTCGACTTCAGCTTCCCTGGGAATAGTTTTAGCCGAGAATTAAAGAGGAGGACTAATTGCCCGGGCAAGAATTGCCTCAGCAATAACTTCTTGTCATGCCAACGCTTCGTTTTCTCCTTGTAGATTCTTGCGTTGTCGTAAGCTAAGGCACGAAATTCCTCTTTCTCGTTAAGGTCCAGTAGACACTTTTGTCTGGTACTCTCCCAATCCATGTTCACAGTTTTGATTGCCCAATATGCTTTGTGTTCGATTTCTACCGGTAAGTGGCAAGTTTTACCGTAAACTAATCGAAAGAGAGACATACCTAGGGGTGTTTTGAAGGTTGTTTTGTATGCCCAAAGTGCATCATCTAACCTTAAAGACTAATCATTTCGTGAGGGATTTACAACATTCTCAAGTATCCCCTTTAATTCCTGGTTAAAAATTCCAGCTTGCCCGTTCGTTGACAACGATCGCACTGTTTGTAATAGTCTTGAGCATCTTTGTAAAGTGTTGGCCAATAGAAACCGAATTGCAAGACTTTGGCTGTGGTGCGAGTGCCTCTAAAATGACCTCCATAGGATGATGAATGGCATTGTCGGAGCACGTTTTACTGCTCTTCCTCGGGGATGCATCGCCTAATAACCTGATATGCACATTGTTTAAAAAAAGAGGCTCATCCCAATAATAATGCTTATCATCATGTCGAAACTAGTTCTTTCCTTGGTGAGTAAGATCATGAGGTAAAATGCCACTAACAAGAAAATTCACTAGATCTGCATACTATGGATTTGCCGAGGCAATTGCTGCTACTGTTGCCAGGGGTATTGCCGAGGCAATCCCTATTTGCGGTTGTCTGGGCATCGCTAGTGAGGTTGCCTGGGCAATTAACAACTGCTCATCCAGGAATGCATCATGGATTTTCACGTTTTTGTCATCGTCTTTTCCTCGTTCTAGGCGTGACAAATGGTCGGCAACTTGGTTCTCGGTACCCTTCATGTCCTTAGTTTCAATGTCAAACTCTTGTAAAAGTAAAATCCAACAAATTAAACGAGGTTTGGCATCTTTCTTGGCAAAAAGGTACTTAATTGTCGAATGGTCAGTATGAACAATTACCTTGGTCCCGATCAAGTATGAACAAAATTTATCAAAAGTGAAAACTACAGCTAGTAACTCTTTCTCCGTAGTGGTGTAGTTCACCTGAGCTCCATTAAGAGTTTTACTAGCATAGTAAATCATATAAAAGATTTTAACTATTCGTTGACCTAGTACTACTCCTATTGCAAAGTCACTTGCGTCACACATAAGTTCAAAGGGTAATGTCCAATCTGGTGGTACAACAATAGGTGTCGAGGCAAGCTGCTTCTTCAAGGTTTTGAATGCTTGGACACATGAATCATCAAAATTAAAAGCTTTGTCATGTTCAAGCAAGTTACACAAAGGTTTAGAGATTTTGGAAAAATTATAAATAAACCTCCGGTAGAAACCTGCATGACCGAGGAAACTTTGAATTCCCTTGACCGGATTTGGTGGTGGCAATTTTTCGATCACTTCCACCTTGGCTCTGTCGACTTCAATTCCCTTGGAGGAGATCTTGTGACTGAGCACTATACCTTCATCTACCATAAAGTGGCACTTCTCCTAATTGAGCACTAGATCAGATTCTTCGCATCTTGCCAACACCTTCTCCAAATTATCGAGGCAATTGTCAAAGTCATTGCCGAAAATAGAAAAGTCGTCCATGAAAATATCAAGGAAGTCTTCTACCATTGCCATCATACATCTTTGGAATGTTGCCGGAGCATTGCATAATCCAAACGACATCCTTTAGAAAGCGTAGGTACCATATGGGCATGTAAAAATGGTCTTTTCCTGATCATCCGGTGTTATGGCAATTTGGTTATAACCTGAGTAGCCATCAAGAAAATAGTAAAAAGGTTTACCTGTAAGTCAGTTAAGCATTTGGTCAATAAATGGCAAAGGAATGTGATATTTCCTAGTAGCTTTATTTAACTTGTGGTGATCGATACAAACCTTCCAACTGGTCACAGTCCTAGTTGGGATTAGTTCATTATTTTCATTGCTTACCACGGTTATACCTCCCTTTTTCGTTACACATTGTACTGGGCTTACCCATATACTATCGGAGATAGGATATATGATACCAGCATCAAGTCATTTGATGATTTCCTTTCTCATGACTTCCTTCATAGAAGGGTTAAGCCTCATTTGTGCCTCGATTGTTTGTTTATGATCATCCTTCAATAGGATTTTGTGCATACACATTGCCGGGCTAATTTCCTTCAAGTCGACAATTGTCCATCCTATTACCTTCTTGTGTAGTATCAACATGTCGATCAATTTTTTCCTGTTCAGGTTGTAACTTAGAAGAAATAATTACGGGCAATGTATTATTGATTCCTAAGTAAGCATATTTTAATTGCCCTAGCAATGGTTTCAAATCAAGAATGAGAGGTTGTTCAATTGAAGGTTTCTCGAGTTCACATTCATTACCTATGTTGTCCAATGTTTCAAAATATGTACCTGGTCGGTTTACCATCCAATTGGCTTCCTCAAGTTTGTTATCATTCAGCTCCTAAAACTCCTCAAGTTCAATTGTCGAGGCAATTCTTCTTGGCAATATTTTTCCATGTCAAAATCAAATTCGATTATAGTGTGGATTAATTGACATTCTTCTGGATTGTCGGCATGCTTTAGGGTATGAAATACATTCAGCTTGACTTGCTGGTCATTCACCCTCATCGCGAGCTCTCCATTTTCAACATCAATCAACGTTCTTCCTGTAGCTAAGAAGGGTCTCCCAAGAATAGTTGAGGTGAACTCATCTGCTTCATAATAAAAAATAATAAAGTCAGCGGGAAAAATAAATTTATCAACTCTTACTAGTATATCTTTGATTTTCCCTCTAGGTGCACGTACGATCTATCAACAAGCTGTAGCATGACTGTTGTTGGTCTTGCCTTCCCGATTCCCAATTTCTGGAAAACCAATTTTGGCATCAAGTTTATGCTTGCCCCAAAATCACACAATGCCTTCCCGGCATAATGGTTTCCTATTGAATATGGTATGGTGAAACTGCCGGGATCTTTAAGCTTGGGTGGCATGCGGTTATGTAGCATGGCCATCCATCATTCTATCACATCAACTGTTTCAAATTCTCCTAGCCTTGTTCTCTTAGAGACAATGTCTTTAAGGAACTTAGCATAGTTCAGCATTTGCTCTATTGCTTCAACCAATGGCAAGTTGATGTGGACTTGCTTCAAGATGTCAAGGAACTTTTTGAACTGGTATTCTTACTTCTGCTGTTTCAAGCTCTGTGGGAATGGTGGTAGAAGTCGAATGTCCTCAATTCGTTCTTTGCAATGGAATTTGATTTGAGGAATTGCGGATGCATCAGGACTTGCCGAGGCGATGTCATCTGGCATTGTCGAGGCAATGGCTTCAGGTCCCGTGAGGCAATGGTATTGGGGATTGTCGAGGCATGGATATTTGGTATTGCCTTGGCATCAGGGTTTACCGAAGCATGAGTATGTGGAATTTCCTTGGCATTTTTCGACTCGTCATTTTTATTAGAGGTTTTGTTACTGGATTCATCTGTCTGGATAAGGGGCTGCTCCTTTGGTTGAGTGTTATCTGTTGAGTGAGCTTGGGTTTCCTTAAGTTGTCGACCACTTTGAGTGGTGATTGCTTTGCATTGTTCATGGTTTTTTCTCTTGGCGACTTTAGTATCGCTGGGTAAGCCGCCTGGTGGTCTCATATTCAAGTTCTGAGCGAATTGCCCGACTTGTGTCTCCAAGGATTTTAGGGCTGCCTCTTGATTTTGCAATCTCATCTATGTCCTGTTCATAAAAAAATCAGTCTTCTTCATGAAATTACTATTCTCTACCATATAAGATTCAAGTTTTAACATGAAAACATTAAGAGAATTTTCTAAAGAATTGGATGGTGTTGATAGTTGCTGTGGCATCTGTTATCGTGGCAAGTTCTGCTGGAATCCTGTTGCTTGTGCATTCTGACTGCTCTGGTTGAGGGCATTGTTGGGATTATTCCATGAAAAGTTGGGGTGCTTCCTTAAGGATGGATTGTAGGTATTGGACATCACATTGTTGTTCCGGTTATAGTTTCCAACGTATAAACTAGATTATGGGTTCTACGGACATTTAGAAGAGGCATGGTTATCGTTACATAATTCACAAAATGAACCAACTACCTTGACCTCCTGTGGGTTGCTAGGTCGCTGCATGTTCTTAACCATATTGGTTAAGGTGGCCAATTGTGCAAAATAGATCCTGATGAATCAAGCTCGTTTATTATAGTATTGCGTCTGACTATCCTCCTTCGGGTGGTTAGGAACTGATAGTCGTTCTTGGCAAGAAGGTTCAGAATCTCTATTGTTTCCTCAGGTGACTTGTTGAAGAGTATGCCACTTGCCGAAGCATCTAGCATCATCCTTGTCGGAGTGTTCACTGAGTTGTAGAACATCATCACTTGCATCCACAATGGGAATCCGTGCATAAGACATATGCAAAAGCTCTCTGTATAGCTCCCAAGCCTCGTACATGGATTCATCATTTTCCTGTTGAAAAGAAGTAATATCATTACGCAACTTATTAGTCATATTTGTAGAGCTAAATCTAGCAATAAAATCACGACACAAATCCGTCCAAGATCCTATAGATATGGTAGAATACTATTCAACCACGTTTTTGCCCTATCCCTCAGTGAATAAGGAAAAAAAATCATCCTTAGGATATCTTCATGGACTCCTTGTAGCTTGAATGAATTGCAAATCTCTAGGAATGATTTGAGATGTTGTCTGGCATCTTCAGTTGCCGAGCCGCCAAATTGACCAATTGTGTTGATCATGTTGAACATCATAGGTTTTAATTCAAAGTGGGCGGCATCTATCTCCGGTGCGACAACTCCTGGATTGAGACTGTTGAGATCTTCCTCTAAGTAGTCTCGAATGGGTCTGTTACGAACATGTTGTATGACTTGACCTCCTCCTCCTCTTAATACGATGTTCTGGTTACCATTGGCATTCAGATTACCGACTGGGTTATCTTGTTGTTCTGCCATTGCTGCTCAGTGTTCTTGTCTTCTTCTATGAAGAACTTATTCTATCTCGGGTTCGAATGGATAGTCTTGTGCTATTGGTCTCGCCTTGGTCATACACATGTGCAAAACCAAAGTTGTAAGTCCCTTGAAACTGAAATAAACTAAAATAAAAAGAAAAGGTGCAAGAAGTTAAAAACAAAGTCGCTATTGCCAATCCCCGGCAACGGCGCCAAAAACTTGTTGCGTGTTTTTAGTGCTAAGCAAACGGTGCAAGTATACATGTCGCAAGTAATAAATGATAAGTATCGAGTATCGTCTCCACAAGGATTAGCTTGGGTCATTTTGCTTAAGTTATTACACTGTAAAAGAAATAATATTAAAGATGATGAATATCAAGTAAACTAAACTAAACAAAATATAAAGGAGTAATCGATTAAAGAGAATAGGCCGGGTTTTCGTGAGTCGTGGAGTGATAGTTGAATGGACCGTCATGGTAATTGAGTGCTGGAGTAGCTCAATTGCTTCAACAATTGAATCCAGTCGGATTGCCTGGGCAATTGGGCGATAACCTTCAAAGTTCAGCGAAGCATTCTTCAATGGTTTCTCGTTATCCCTAACTCAAAACACTGTTAATTGTGCATGCCTTGATAATACACCCTGCGTGAACCAAGGGTGGACAACAACCTATCTTACGCTCCTTTTAGCCGTTGAAATTCGCAACTTATCCCTAAGTCGAATTAATCTTCACCATCGATTAATTGAATAAAGACCATGCTCATTCGTTTCTTGAATCTAACTCTCCCGATATTAGATAAATGGATGAACTCACGAGATCCTCTCCCAATTCACTCGAAGAATTTAAGAACCAAGAATGAACAAACTTCGAACTAAAATTGCAAGCTAAAATACCTAAACAAATCCAATCGTTCTCACAACCACAAAAACCCAAAAACCCAAACCAATTTACATCAATTCATGGCTGGCTTCGAAAGATATACAAAGGAAAAACTCCCAGCCATGAATCGAATGGAATAAAGAAGAAAGAAGAAGAAGATATCGAACAACCCTTGTTTTCTCTCCAAGTCGAACTCTCTCCAACCGAACTCTCTTGAAATTGGCAGCTAGTTTTCTTATTTATAGGATATGGCTAGGTCAAAGTCTTTCTTGAGGAGGAAGTTAAGTTGGAATTAAATAGAATAAAAAAATAAATCTCTTTTATTATTATATTTTTATTCCTCCAAAAACTCCTCCTAAAACTCTTGGAATTTAATCTCCTTTTGATCTCCAATTCTTCTAGGATTTATCCTCGTAATTAACTCGAATTAATTGGATTTATCCAACAAAATCGGCACCTCCCTTCTTCTTTTCGTCAATTGCCTCGGCAATTTCCTACTTACTTGGGCAATTAGATCCCGCACACACAAAAACACATACCTGCAATTCCTTTTTCCACAAAAATCAACCAAATTATGAAATCAAGCATGACGGTGAAGGAGATCTTTAAAACATGCATGAATGACTAATAATGCAACTAAAATGAGCCTAAGTCTAACAATAATATGAGTAAAAAGGATAATAAAAATAGTACTTTTGAACACTTATCAACGAGCCTTAACAGCCATAGGCAATATATTATTGCAAAGCAGGACTTTCATACCAATAAATGTTGCATTATAAATGTAACATTCATGTTGTCTGAATTAATTTATCTTTCTCAATTATGAGAAATTATGATGGGGAAATTCCACCTTTGATTGAAAGTGTCTGCCCTTGTTTGTTGCAAGTATTAGGGTTCGCTAAAAAATCAGATAAATGAAAATTGAATTCGAAATTTGAAAATTTTGATTTAAAAATTCGGTTATTTTAATTGAAAATTTTGTATCAAGGATTTATAATTTTGATAAAATCGGATAATTGATCTGATTTATTATCTACAATATTTATAAATTTTATGCGTTAGAATCTCCTATAATCCAATGACTTTGATGACCATTTAATTCTCTAAAGACTTTTTTTTTCATGAGTTCGATTATTAGTTATTTCTTACTTTTTTTAGTTTTTTTTACCTTTACTGAAACCAAACAATAATCAAATTTAACACATTAATAATAAGATTAATATTTGATGCACTGTCAATGGAATTTTTTCTTTCTACAAGTAAACTTCAAATGATGTCACATGTCATTTTAGGAGCCTTAAACCATACACACTAAAAATTAAACCCTAAATTCTAAACCAAAAACCTTAACTCTAAACCCTAAAAGCTAACTATGAACCTTAAAATATTAGCCCTAAACCTTAAAATCCTAAACGCTAAAAATACAACGCTTGTAGAAAACTTCGTTTTCCACCACCAATACATCATATCATTTTCCTTATTAATTTGATATCTTAATAAAAGAAATAAAAAATATTAACAAAATCGAATTGAATATTTCAGTTAACCAATAAATTAATTATATAGTTTATGTGATACAATCTAATATATTGAAAATTAAAATACCTAAGTTTATCAATTATCTAAAACAATTTATTAACAATTAATCAACTTGATTTTTGCACGCCACTAAAGAGTATTCATGTTAGAACTAACATTTTAATATAATAAATTACGTAAAAAATACTTTGAACTTAATTAAAGATGAAAACATAATTCAAAGTACAACTAACTTGAAAGATATGTTCAAGTGGTCTTAACTGTTTTTTCCTTAGCCAAATATTCCCAAATTGCTTTTAGTGTAAAAAATGTGCATTCAATATTGGTATTCTATTCCCGGTACCTATACCTACAAACCAATACCGGTACAAAATTACCAAGTACCAATAGTCAGTGTTTTACCAAAATTTTAGTAAATTGATTTGGTACCGGTACTGCCCATTGGTACTGATATCCAACTAACCATAGTGATACTCAACCCTTGAGTATCGGTTTCAGGGGTTTTTAATGGCTAGTTTTATTTAAATCTAATGCAAGTACCGATATATATTTTCGAATATTGTTAACCAATAAACAAAACTGATTTTAATGAAGAAAAAATTAGCCTCCAGTAGCTCGAAACCTTCCTCAACAGTCATAAACGTCTGCATGCTCATTCCACACTAAAAAAGCATGTTAAGAACGCTTGAATATGGTTAGAGAATATATCCAAACTTTGCAAAACACCCACTTAGAGAAATATTTTTATTTATCTAAAACACTCACTTAGAGAAATATTTTTATTTATCTAAAACAAACTTTGCAAAAGAAGAGAGATTCTAGTTTAGCTTTAAAAATTATTAAAAATAAAGGGGTAAGGTTGCACATTGTCCTTAAAGGCAAGAAATTCATGATAGATAATTTAGTAAATCTTTAGTGGTGGTATGCTAAGGTAATGAATGTAAATTTTGTTTAGAAGTCGAACTACTTTAAATCGACTGTTTTAATTATTTATTTTATTTCTGATTTTCACCAAAATTTTTAAAAATTAATTCATCTCCTCTTGACAATATTTGATTAATCAATTCGAGTCTAACAATTCATTCAAGAAATTTCTATCGAGGACCACTTTGCAAACAGTTGGAGCTTCCTTCGCAGACTCGCAGTTAATCATTTCTAGAAAAAAGGAAAAGACCACTGAAGCAAAGTGATAAAACTGAAAATGCCATGAATGAAGAAAAGGACTGATAATGAAAGGAAATAAGTTAATTTGCAGGTACAAAACTGACAATTTAATGGTATTTGATACACTGAAGATTAATTCTTAAATTTAAATTACAAATCTGTTTTTTATTTTGTTTAAAATAAAAAAATGAATATAATTAAATTATTTGTTAAATATAAAATTTAAAAATGTTGAAAATATCCTCTGTTAGGTTTAGTAGTCGTTGTCTACTTTTTCAACTAAAGAATTTTTCGAATAATTTTAATTTTTAAATTATCAAACATGTTTAAAATAATAAATTGTTGCAATTGTTAATTTCCAATGAATTCTCAAACTGTCTCTTAGTGTTGTACTTTAATTTGGTCATTATATTTTTATAATGCTATTAGTATGTCCAAGTAAGTATTATGATGTCAACAATCTCTAGAGCATGTTGTTAAAGCTCTCAGTTAACATTTTTTCTTCTTCTTAAGTTGTAAGTACAAGATCTAGTAGGAATAAAATTCCTCTTCCTTCTTCTTCCTCCCTAAATAAATTTTGTTAAAAAAATAACACTTATAATCCTTGTCATTAAAGGAATAATGCAAAAAAGTTTTTTTTTTTTATAAAAAAGAAGCTTCCATTATTCAGCTCAAATGTAAATTTATTATTGATGGAACATATTTGACCAGATTTCCATATTAATACTATTATCAAATTAAAACTATTAATAATATTATAAAAATATAAAGGCCCCAAATGATAGAAAGACATAGATACAATAATTGATTTGAAAGGGTTAGTTGAGATGCCAACTCAAGTGGGTGTCTTTGTGTTTTGGCGTTAGAAGAAGTGGTGGTTTGATCTGATGTATCAAATTTAAGCATGGACACACATAGGGATCCCATTTTCCCCATCATTTGGGGACGAGCAAGGCCCCATTTTCTGAGACCATGGTGTCACTTCTTTATCGTTATATTCCGCAGCATCTATCCACCATGCTCATTCAATCATTAGTAACCCCCTTTGTCCATGTCCAATCCTGTGACAGATTCATCGATTAGTTCTGATTAAGTATTGCATAAACTCATTAAGAACAATCATTCTGAATTAGTTTGCTCTATTCATAAGATTAAAATTCAAACTCCTGACAAACCTAACGTCTCATCCCGTTAGACTAACTGATAATTGATATTGTTTTTTCAACATTAAAAGTTAGCTATTTTGCTATTTTAATATATAATGACTTTTTTACTCATTTTAAAAGTACAGATATAGGAACCCAATAAGTGTCTCAGTGGAAAAGCGGATGATGTTCATTCTAGGAGATACAAGTTCAAATCGTTTTGTCTACAAGCTGTATGGTCAAAAAGTTAAGAATATATATGAACATATACTACCTTATAATCATCTTTAGACTATTAAAAAATACGGATATAAGACTTGTACAATAGTTTATGAACAAAAAAAGGACTTGTACAATAGTTTTACCAAAAATATTGATGTCAAAGCCATGGCCCAAACGTACATTGGATATAAGCTGGCATAGCCCAAAGCTTCAAAGGATGTCATGGATGGGCCTACAAAGTCTTGTTTTAATGGATGATTTGAATACTCTAAAACCAAAACAAAACCCTTTTTCAATTATCATCTACCTTTCAGGAAAAGCTTAACTACAAAATAAATGCTCAAATTATACTCATTTTTTTGGAGACAAGTGACTAATTTTTTTCTTGGCTAAAATAGATGCCTTAGTTGACTTTAAAACAAACAAAAAATAAAACTTTAGGCATATATTTCAACTAAAAAATACTTTAAGCATCCATTGCAAAAAAAGTGTATAGTTTGAGCACTTATTTTGTAGTTAAGCGTTCAGGAAACGAGAAAAGTTATTTTGAACAAGGAGAAAAACAAAGAAAAAAATGGCGGAGCACTTGGCGCCGATATTTGGGGACTGAAAAGGATAGAGTGAACTGCCCCTTTTATTTCAAGATAGGCATGTGTCATCACGGAGATCGGTGCTCACGTCTCCACACCAAGCCCAACATCATTCCCACTATCCTTCTCTCCAACATGTACCAAAGGCTAGACATGATCACCCCCGGCGTCGATGCCGAAGGTAACCCTATCGACCCCCGCAAGATCCAAGAACATTTCGAGGTGGTTGTCCTAAAAAATATTTTTAAATCTAAAAGTTCCACTGATTTGTTTTACTTTTCGGATTAGTGATGTGCTGAAGAGTAATTTTTAGTTGCCTCTATTGAGAGATTTTTTTAATTTTCTTTCGATAACCAATAGCAAACAGTTAATGTAGCAGGCCAACGAGTATCTTAGTCGTTTAATGCTGATTTTTGCAAGCTTTTATGAGGATTTGTTTGAGGAATTGAGAAAGTATGGTGAAATCGAGAGGTTGAACATTTGTGATAATTTGGCTAACCACATGGTAAATATTTTCTCATTAATGTGTCGTGAGGATGGGAGATGAGCGTTCGATTGAGTCGAGTCGAGTTAAAAATTTTGAGTTATTCGAGTTGACGTGTCATATTTTACAACTCAAACTTTATTTGATTTTTTTGATTCGAGTCGAGTTTATTGATGTTTGTCGAATAATGATGAACTTTAGAGCAAGTATACTCGTCGATCAAGTAATAAAGTGATAGATTAGAGTGTGAACCCACGAGGATTGGATCAATAAATACGAAGCGATCGTACTTAAGAATGGTTGATCAAGTATTAGTTGATGTTGATTTATCAAAACTAAATGCAAAGAAAGTTAAGTAGCTATGATCAAGACAAACAGATGTTGCGGCAAACAACAAATAATTATGGAAGCTGAGTTTATTGCTAAAGAATTATGCTTGATTACTTATTCCAATGCTATAACGACTGACAATACATGTTTGTGTAAGCCATTAAGATCTTTATCTACTCGTAAGAATTTTCTAATGAACTTCTGACTCTTTTGATGCCTAGATGTTAATAACATTAAAGCTAAGGTAATACATGTCTGCGTGAACCCTAACAACTATATTATTTATTAAACTCCTTATTACTCGTTGAGACCCTAAACTTATGTCTAAGTCGAATTAAGACTAAGTTAACAGCTTAGCCCCACTATTCACGTTTGTGTAACCTAACTCTCTCAATATCAAGCCACAAATCAATAGTTAAAAGCCTCTCTTGATAGTTCTTACAATAACTACGCATGAGAACGATGAACATAATAGATAAAGGGAAAATTATATCATCAAAATAAAGTATTCAAAACATAAATATCCTATAAAGCAATAAACCCAACTAAAAGTATTTAGCTCATGCCTGAGTCTAAAACATCCGTAATAGAAAATAAAAGTATATTGGTTTATCAAGCAAGGGATAGAACGGAGTCGAGCATCCTCGAAGATCTCCTCCAATTTTTCCAACTATTGCTACAAGTCTCGCACTCCTTCAACCTCTCTCGACGGCTTCTGTCGTGTAGAGAATCCTCTAGAACTTCAAATTCGGCGGTTATCTGATAGAGGAAGACTAAGGACTATCGTATATGATCAAGCTCTCTTTAATTGTTGTCCAAATATTCTTTATATAGGTGAGAAATTGTTAACTCTTCAAAAGTACTATTTTTCATATACATATTACCATGCTTTTACTTGAATTTGAGTGTATATTTATGCATTTAGTTAGTAGAATCATGCATTTGCGTTAAGGGGTTAAGGAACGTTTCTTTTTCTAGAGTAAAGGTGTATTTCTTTACTGTGGTGTGCATGGCAAGTTAGGAGCATGAGTAGGACAAGAGCAGTTGGCAGAGCAGAGCGAAGGACTAGAAGAGAAATTCTGAGCTCTATTGGAAAAAGTAGGACGAGGATTGCCAAGCTTGGTTGGCAAAAGAAGGGTGGTCGATGTCCGATCAGTTAGCCATTGGTCAAAGATTCCAGTCAGCCCTAATTTTCAAATGAGGAGATAAGCGAATAAGAAGATGATGCGCTTTATCATAAGTTTGTAACCAATTTTCAAATTTAAACCTCATCTAGGGTTTCCATGAAGTGCCTATAAAAAGCAAGTCGATCATTGAGCCAAGGAGGTTGCACCGTGGTGAAGAAGGCAAACTATGGTTCGATTAGGCTAAGACTGAGAGCTTTAGACCCATTGAAGGGCTGCATTCACGGATCTCCTTCTTTATCCATTTCTCTTTATTTTAATTCTATTTTTCCGATGACGTTGATTTCAAACGATATGGTGTTGATGGTTCCCACAACCATGAACTAATTTTCTTAAGTTGGTTGGAGATGTTTTTGCGATGAATGCTCAGCTATTTTTAGATATTAATAATTGAATGCTTTGACATTTTTGTTTATCTTGCTAGCGCTTACTTTTCCTAATTTCTTTTTCATACGACAGTTGGCATTGTATGCCTATTATCTCTGAATATCTTAACAGACTTAGGGGATAATGATTAATTTTCAGGTACTAAGGTGAGAAACTTCAACAGAAGATGTCAAGTAGACGAGCTTACTTCGGAAGTGAGTATACCCCTTAAAAGTAAAGATTGAAACTTTGTCAAGTTAATTATTGAAAACATCACTATTAGACATATAGGGGGTTAATCGTAATTAACTTAGGGTATTGCCATTGATAGAGGTAATACTAATTAAAATCTACTCGACAATAAAACCAATGCTGAAATTTATTAATAGCTGTCATAGCTAGCGTGAAATCTAAGCATCATTTACCAACGCCAACCATCTATTTGAATACATCTGTTTGCCAAACTGCCTAAATTTTCATTGCATTTTTCCTTAGTAATTTTTTTAAATCCAAAATCCGAATTCCAAATCAAACTTATTTGTTTGTCCCTTTCACAAGTAAAATCGTGGCATTTAATTCTTGGACAATCTCTATGGATACAATAATCAGCTTACGCTGTATTACATGCTAACCATGTATACTTGCACGTAAAAAAGACCTAAACTTGGTATTATTTACTGGCATATTTACATTCATTTATCGATTATTTGCCAAGCGTTAGCCAGTCGATGAGCTTTTGGCGCCGTTGTTGGGGATTGCAATGGAGTTTATTGTTTTGATTTTTTACTTGTGTTTGTTTATTTTACTTATTTTGTTTTGCTTGGTGTATGACCAAGAGTTGCACAACAACAGAAGAATGAACATACAACCCAGAGATTGAAAGAACCTTACGCAGATTGAAAAAAAAGGTTTGAGAAATGAGTCTTAATGGACAAGGGGAGGAGATGGTGTCCCAAATAACCATGAGGATCCACCAATACAGCATGACATTCCGCCTGCTCTTGCTGCCGTTTCTGTGGAAGAAGAAAGAACTATTAGAGAACACTTGGCACCAAATATGGATAATTTGATGCCATGCCTAATTGGTCTCGAGGTAAATACAATTAATTTTGAACTTAAACCGTTAATGATTTAGACATTGTTGAATATAGGTCAATTTGATGGATTAACTACTAGAGACCCATAACAATACTTGAAGTAATTCATGGAGGTTTGCCAACTATTTTAGCAACCTGGTGTAGCTGAAGAGATAGTGAAGCTAAAACTATTTTCATTTTCCTTGCGAGATTGGGCAAAATTGTGGCTAAATTCATTGCTACCTGGTTCAGTTACTTCATGGAAAAAAATTATGCCAAAAATTCCTTTTGAGATTTCAGCCACCTAAACTTAATGCCAAGCTAAAGAGTGAATTCATTACTTTTAGACAAGCTGATGATGAGACTTTGTATGATGCTTGGGAGCGTTTCAATGACCTGTTGAAGAGGTGTCCTATGCATGGATTCCCTACTTGGACCCAAATGGAGACCTTTTATAATGGACTCAATGCTCATGCCAGGACTGTAGTTGATGCTTTGAAAAATGGTCTATTGCTAAACAAAAATTACATGAAGGCGTTTGACATCCTTGAAAGGATTGCCACCAATGATCTCCAATATCCTACTGCCAGATTGGGAACCAGAACAAAAAATGCTGGAAAATTAGAGCTTGATGCATTATCTTCGATCAATGCTCAGATTTCCAATCTGAGTAACATAGTGAAGACAATGCAAAAACCCACTGATGTTTGAGAAGTAAAAGCACTAGAACCCTTATGCACTACTTGTGGAGAGGATCATCATGTGGATGAATGCCCATTAAATCCTAAATTGGTATTTTTTGGAAATTTCAATCGCAATTTTAACCCACATTCTAATACTTACAATGCAGGTTGGAAGCAACATCCTAACTTTTCTTGGTCAAATAAGGGAGGTAACCAATTTAATGCCAATGCCCAGCGTCAAAACAACAATAGACCGCTTGGATTCAAACAGAATGAAATACCACAAAGAGCACAAAACAATTTCCAATCAGGGCATAGATCTACACAGAGAAATTCTTTAACACAGTACATGGAACGAAATGATGCAGCTGTCCAAAGTTTAGTAGCATCTATGCTAAACTTAGAAGTTCAGCTAGGGCAAATTATCAATGCACTCAGTAACAGACCCCAGGGAACTTTGCCAAGCGATACAGAGGATGCTATGCAAAAAAAAATCAAGAACAATGCAAAGTAGTTACACTTCGAAGTGGAAGACAATGCGAGACCAAGACACATGTTAAATAGTCAACTATTTTCCTGGATGAGAAGACGGTACCAATAGATAAAAACATATGAACATAGAAAAAGAAGGCATGCACTGATGATGCCAGACCTTAATCTGATGCCAACACCACTTTGGCAAAACCAGCAAAACCAACATTTGCTTATCCACCACCACCTTTTCCACAGAGATTCTAAAAACACAAGCAAGATCAACAGTTTAAGGTCTTCTTGGAACCTTAAACAACTGCAGATCAACATACCATTAGTGGAAGCTCTCGAACAAATGCCCAACTATGTCAAATTCATGAAGGACATCTTGTCCAAAAAGATGAAGCTAGGTGATTTTGAGACTGTTACTCTTACCGAAGAATGCAGTGCAATGATAACCAATAGATTGCCACCAAAACTGAAAGATTCGGGAAGTTTCACTATTCCCTGCACGATTAGCAATAGATTTATGGGAAAAGCATTATGTGATCTGGGAGCCAGCATCAATCGGATGCCAATGTTAGTATTCAAAAAGATTGGAATTGAAGAAAGGCCTACCAAGTAACACTTCAATTGGTAGATCGATCATTTACACATCCCAAGGGTAAGATTGAGGATGTGTTGATAAAGGTAGACAAATTCATATTTCCTGCTGATTTTATTATTTTAGAATATAAGGCTGATGATAATGTCTTCATTATCTTGGGAAGACCATTCCTTGCCACATGTAGGACTTTAGTTGATGTTCAAAAGGGTGAGCTTACTATGCGTATGAATGACCAATAAGTTACATTTAACATATTCAAGCTCTTAAGTGTGCAGATGAACCTGAGGAATGACAAGTTCTTGAGATGATGAAATCTATTTTCACTGTGGACATGGCACATATTTGCTAGGACGCTAATGATGATGCTAGAGGACTTGATAATGAGAACATGATGAATGAGGAATTTGAAGAACCAATCATGAAGAATAGAATGATGAGTTATTTTGGGAGACCTGAGCCACTTGATTTGGCTGGTAGGGAGATTAAAGCACCTAAACCATCCATAAAGGAGCCACCAGAACTAGAGTTGAAACCTATGCCAAGCCATCTCAAATATGCTTACCTAGGAGACAATTCCACTTTGCCAGTGATCATTGTTACTGATTTGACTAATGATCAAGAGAAGTGATTGTTGGAGACATTGGACAATCACAAGTAAGCAATAGGATGAACCTTAGCTGATATTCGAGGAATAAGCCCAACAATTTGCATGCACAAAATCATTTTGGAGGATTACCATGGCAAAAAATTGAGGCCTAAAGGAGACTAAACCTAAGCATGAAAAAGGTAGTTAAGAAAAAAGTTATAAAGTGGTTGGATGCCAAGATAATTTATCATATTTTTTATTGCTCGTGGGTCAACCTAGTGCAGTGTGTGCCAAAGAAGGGTGGAATGACCATGGTCCAAAACAATAAAGATAAATTGATCCCTCGAGAATTGTGACGGGATGAAGGGTGTGCATGGATTACAAGAAGCTAAATAATGCCATGCGAAAGGATCACTTTCCACTACCCTTCATCGATTAGATGTTGGACCGATTGGCAGGCAAAGCATTTTATTATTTCCTGGATGACTACTCAAGCTACAATCATATTTTCATCACTCTAAAAGATCAGGAGAAAACTACGTTCACTTGTCCATATGAGACATTCACTTTTAGAAGAATGCCCTTTGGATTAGTAATGCCCCAACAACGTTTCAGCGTTGCATGATGTCGATTTTCTTAGACATGATCGAGAAAACTTGGAAGTGTTCATGGATGTCTTCTCGATGTTCGGCAAAACATTCGAGGAATGCCTTCAAAGTTTGGAACTTGTTCTACATAGATGTATTGAAACCAACCTAGTCTTGAACTGGAAAAAATGCCACTTCATGGTGAAGGAAGACATAGTTTTCGGACATAAAGTAACCAAGAATAAACTGGAGGTTGACAAAACAAAGGTAGAGATAATCAAACAATTGCCACCACCTACAAGTGTCAAAGGTATTAAAAGTTTTTTTGGGACATGCAGTTTTTTACCGTCGTTTTATTAAAGATTTCTCAAAAATTTCTAAACCTTTATGTTTACTTTTGGAACAGAATATCACTTTTGTGTTTGATGATTATTGTTTGAAAGTTTTTTAGGAACTAAAAGACAAGTTGATTAATGCCCCTATAGTCGTGACACCAGATTGGAATGAGCCATTTGAGCTCATGTGCGATGCTGTGTTATGAAAGAGTCATGACAAAATGTTCCATACCATTTACTATGTCAGCCACACATTGAATAAGGCCTAACTTAACTACACCACAACTGAGAAAGAGTTCCTTGTAGTTGTTTTTATGTTTGAAGAATTCAGATCTTACTTGGTGGGTAGTAAAGTTGTGCTATACACAAACCACTTAACACTCAAGTACCTTATGGCAAAGAAAGATGCCAAGCCCAAACTGATACGATGGACAATCTTGTTGCAAGAATTTAACTTAGAGATCCAAGATAAGAAGGGAGTGAGAACTTGGTAGCTGATCATTTGTATCGATTAGAGCACCATCATGAGGATGGCAACACCACTGCTATTAGAGATGATTTCCCTGATGAATAATTGCTTGCGATCACTACCATTCCATGGTATATTGACATAGTCAACTATTTAGTCAACAACATTTTGCCACCAAACTTGGCGAGTAATGCCAAGAAGCAATTTTTGAGGGATATCCGGTAATATTATTGGGATGAGCCATTTTTCAAGCAATGTGCTGACCAAGTCATTCATCGTTGTGTGCTAGAGGATGAGAAATAAAACATTCTTTAGCTTTGCGATACAACACCATATGTAGGACATTTTGCTGGAATGAAGACATCGACTAAGGTGTTACAGTCAGGATTTTTGTGGCCCACACTGTTAAAAGAATCCCATTATTTTGCCAAGGCATGCGATCAAAGCCAACGTACTAGAAACATTTACAACAGACATCAATTGCCAATCTAGAATATTATGGTAGTAGAATTGTTTGATGTGTGGGGGATAGACTTTATGGGTCATTTTCTCCCATAATTTTGCAATTTATACATACTTGTGGCACTGGATTATGTCTCGAAGTGGGTTGAAGCAGTTCCTCTTCCTACAATCTATGCCAAGGCTGTGGCTAAGTTTCTACACAAGCACATCTTTACAAGATTCGGTGCCCCCAAAGCCACCATCCATGATGAAGGTACTCGTTTTAAATGCTAACTAATCAGTGAAGCTCTGTGTAGGTGCAAGATCCAATAAAAATTGCCACAACTTATCACCTTCAAATGAATGACTAGGCAGAAACCTCAAATAAGAAGATCAAGAATATCCTAGAAAAGACTGTGAACCCAACCCAAAAGGATTGGTCTTTAAGGTTAGATGATTCTTTATGGGCTTATAGGACAACCTTCAAAACACCACTAGGGACCTCTCCCTACAAGTTGGTGTTTGGCAAATCATGTTACCTTCTAGTAGAATTAGAGCATCGCACCCATTGGGCTACCAATCAATTGAATATGGAATGGAGGCCTGCATGAGAGAAACGTTTTCTAAACTTAAATGAGTTGGAAGAATTCAGGGCACAAGCTTATGAGAATGCCAAGTTATATAAAGAACGAGCGAAGAGATGACATGATAGCAGAATTTTACTAAGACAGTTTGAGGTCGGGCAGAAGGTGATGTTATTTAACTCTAGGCTTAAGTTATTTCTAGGAAAACTCAAGTCTAGATGGTCAGGGCCATTTGAAGTCATTAAGTCCTATGCTCATGGTGCGGTTGACATCAAAGACTTAAAAAAGGGACAACATTCAAGGTGAACGGCCAAAGATTAAAGCATTATTTGGAGGGTATTCAAGGTAATGCTAAGGAGACTATTTTCCTGGCAGAGATTCGGTAAGTTTTGCCTTCATAATTTGATGCTTGTAAATAGTTAAGACAATTGTTTTTCTTTTTGGTATTTTGGTTTATTTATTTTCGTTTTTCTTTTTCCATTTTGAAAGGTTTTCTTGTGTAAGTGTTAGTACAAGAAATTTTGCCAGGGTAGTATACCAGGATAGTATGCCAAGAGGAATTTGATTTTGAAGGACTTGTGCGAGCCTGGCACGAAATGGATCATTTAATCCAAAGGTCATAGGACTGTGAAACGGTTGGCACTGAAGCCATACCAAGGGGTTGGAACCACTTTCTGAAAGCCAACCTTATGCCCACAATGCACAATGAGACCATCTCCAAAGAGAGGATGACGTTGCTGCATTCGATAATGGTATGGAGGAAAATCAATGTAGGACGTCTGATCATTGGCGAAACCTACAAGTGTGCCGACAAGGGAAGTGACAGTTTGGTTTTTCCTTCTTTAATATCTAAGATTTGCAGGTTGCATAAGGTGCCAAAGCTCGACTTTGATAACACTCAGAAGTGCAAGAGAACCATTACTCCTATGTTGTGGAACCAATTAATTTCCAGAGAAGCAAAGGAGAAGGGAAAGGGAAAGGTTACTAAGCCGGTGTCTATTGCCAGAACGCTTAAGATATAACCTGTTACACCAATGTTAGAAATGATGCCAGCTAATGCCTTGACATTACTTTCCTAGATTTATCAGTGACAAGAACTTATTCTCTAAAAACTTGAGATAGCTAAATAGAAAAGTTTGGTGCTCTAGCAATACGTTGGAGCCAGAGGTTAAGCCCATAAGATGACTCTTAAGGGCATCACCACCATTCTTTGAGTTCCCAGTCAAGTTCACTACCCCAGAAGGAATGCTGCCTAACCTACAGTCTATTCACACTCTGACGCAACAATCTAATGCCATCATCCCTATTTCGCATGTCCAACTTGAATTTGCTCAAACAAAGACTCCAAAAGGGTATGATGAGGAAGTCCCTACCAAGACCAACGTGCCACCAGTTGCACCTACTTCATCTGTCGCTCCAATAGCCCCCGCTGCATCTAAGCCGGTGAGGATAATTGAGGAAGTCCTCCATGATGTGAAGGCTTCCACTACTGCATCAAAGCTGAAAAGAAAGAAGCACATGGCTCCTAATCAAGGGAGCTTTTTCAAGAGAAAGACCCGCGTCTCACGCCCGAAACATTTTGAAGGGTAGTCTTCTTCTCCTTAACTCCTTTACATGCATATTTTTCATTTTTATCATGCATTTCATTTGTATATATGTGTTTTCATGCATTGAGGACAATGCACACCTTTGGTTTGGGGGTGTGTATAGCCTCACATTTCTTGTCATGTCATGTATTCATTTTTATGATTCTGTTTGCATTTGTTGATGCATGAATTCTTTTGCCATGTAAATTAGGTTAACACATGCATACCAAACCGTTAAAAAATTATTTTGCCAAGGATCGATTGATCTGATAAATATAACTGCTAGCATAGTTAGAGTTTGTACTAGTATAAAATGTCCGATGATGAAATTGAAATCTTTAGCTAGCATGAGCTAGTAGATTAACAATGCCAGGTTTGCTTGGAAATTGATCTTTAGTTTAGGAAATTGTAGTTTCACTTAACACGTAGTATGCATATAGTTCCTAAGGAAAACTTAGGATTTTTAAAACTGAACTCAAACTAAAAAATGATGCCAAGGTAAAAAGAAAGAATACGACAACAATGTTTTGCCAAAGACAAAAAATATAGAACTCTCCTCTACCTTAGAGATAATATGTAGCTTGAGGCTTTGTGGTTTGCTCCCTCTTAGTTCTCAAGGCAAAAGCTTTAGGGTATGAGTATGATGAGTAAGCCTACTAATGTTTGGACTAACATGAGGGGAGGGTTCGTGGTATGCTCCCTCTTACTTCTCACGCCAAACAGTATTGTGACGCAAGACTGAAAATATTGCCAGCAAAAACCCTTGGTGAATAAAATAAATCTGAGTTTGGGTAGTAAATTTGACTGAGGGAGTAATTGGATTCTCGATGCATATTGTCTACACTTCATGCACACTTCATCACCTTAGACTAGAGTTATGTTATTGCGCTTGAATTTATTGATATGCTTGGCATTACTGCATTAGGATATTTGAGGACAAAACTAGAGCCAGATTCTACTTGCTAGCATGTGTTATTAATCAGAAAAATTTTGCCAAAGTACTTTGTTTTATTTTCTGTTTACTTAGTTTCTAGTTGCAGTACTTGAGGACAAGCGATGAGCTAGGTTTGGGGGAGTGTTAACTCCTCAAAAGTATTATTTTCCATATGCATTTAGTTAGTAGAATCATGCATTTGCATTAAGGAGTTAAGGAATGTTTCTTTTGCCAAAGTAAAGGTGTATTTCTTTGTTATGGTGTGCATGGCGGGCTAGCAGCAGTAGTAGGACATGGACAGTTGGTAGAGCATAGTGAAGGACCAGAAGAGAAATGTCGAGCATTGTTGACAAAAAGTAGGAAGATGATTGCCAACATGGTTGGCAAAAGAAGGGTGGTTGATATCCAATCAGTTAGTCGTTGGTCAAAGAGTCCAGTCAACCCTAATTTTCAAACAAGAAAAAAAGTGGATAAGAAGATAACGTGTTTTATCCTAAGTTCATAACCAATTTTCAAATTTAAACCTCATCTAGGGTTTCTACAAAGTGCCTATTAAAAGCAAGTCGATCATTGAGCCAAATAGGCTACACTGTGATGAAGACGACAAACTGTGGTTCGATCAGGCTAGGACCGAGAGCTCTAGATCCATTGAAGGGCTGCATCGACGAATCTCCTTCTTTATTCATTTCTCTTTATTTTAATTCTATTTTTACGATGGTGTTGATTTCAAACGATATGGTGTTGATGGTTCCCCCAACCATGACTAATTTTCTTAAGTTGGTTAGGGATGTTTTTGCGATGAACGCTCAGCTATTTTTCTACTTTTAATAATTGAATTCTTTGTCATTTTTCTTGATCTTGCTAGAGTTTAATTTTCCCATATGACAATTGTCATTGCTTGCCTATTATCTCTTAATATTTTAACAGACTTAGGGGATAATGATTAATTGTCAGGTACTACGGTGAGAAACTTCGACAGAAAATATTCAAGTAGATAAGCTTACTTCGGAAGTGAGTCTACCCTTTAGGAGTAAAGATTAAAACTTTGTCAAGTTAATTATTAAAAAACATCACTATAGACATATAGGGGTTAATCGTGATTAACTTAGGGTATTGCCATTGATAGAGGTAATACTAATTAAAATCTGCTCGACAATAAAACCGAAATTGAAAGTTATTAATTTTTGTCATAGATAGCATGAAATCCAAGCATCTCTTGCCAACGCCAACTATCTATTTGAATACATGTGCATGCCAAACTGCCTGAATTTTCATTACATTTTCCTTAGTCATTTTTTTAAATCCAAAATTTGAATTCCAAATCAAACTCATTTGTCCCTTTGACAAGTAAAATCATGGAATTTAATTCATGGACAATCCATATAGATACGATACTCAGCTTACTGATGTATTCTTTGCTGACCGTGTATACTTGCAAGCAAAAAAATTAAACTTGACATTATTTACTGGCATATTTACATTCATTCATCAATTATTTGCCACAAAAAGCTAGGGTATTGTAACCCTAAAGCACGTGCAACCTCCTTTAAGAGGAATTTTGCTTTCCTGCTATCTTTAATGAGTTCCGTATCTAAGGAGAGCCCACATGGTCAAAGTAAGATTTATCTCCAACATTTCTTACCTCGTCAGCTCCAATCAAGAAGTCTGCTATCCTTCCGCTCCATTATTCCTGTAACACCCTCAACCCGATTTAGAAGAAAAACCGATTTAGAAGAAAAATCAAAATTAAGGATGTCACTACAAGAAAATTTCATGAAACATGTTACATACTTCCAGAGTAATTTAAAACAGGTTAACAAATTTTTTTCCTTTTAACCTTTATTACCTTAGAAGTCTAATGTGTTAATCACACAATCTAATTATTTTAGATTTGACATTTCAATAGAAAATATAGACATTTTAACATATATTATTGATTAAAAGGTGAAATTGATGAAACATCTCCAAAGCAAATCATAATACGAAAATCCATTTGAAATGGAACCCACAAAAATCAACGGTGATGAAACTCTTTTATAAGCTTTTCCATTATCAAGATCTAGTCATGAAGAACCCTTTATCGGAAATCAAAGTTACCAATTCAATAATAAAAATCCCAATCAAAATAAACAATAAACAAGACCCAAAATTGTGTGACAAAGAAAATGCGTCAGCAATGTGATATTAGATCTGATATTTACATGTATAATCAGAAATTCCCATCAAAGGTTGCGTAGCAAAGAAACAAAACTTACTCAAACAACATTTAGGCCCATACATAGGTTTCTTGTATTCTATCTTGTTACCACATTAATGCAACTTTGTTCATTCAAACTAACCGTCCATAATTCATATATTTTACAAGTACAGCTTGCAAATAGCCCAACTTATCCATTTCAATCAAAACAGTTTATCTACTTTCAGGTATACATACAAACATGTCAAAGCAGTTCATTAACTTCATATATATATATATATATATATATTCCAAAATAGTCCATATAATCCTATATACATTCAACATATTAAAACAGTCCATTACCTTTTATTTTTATTCAAGATAGCCCCTTCGACATTTCCATACGATTATACATTACAAAAACAGTCCAAACATGGTTAACTTCCTACCAAACAGTCCACAATTCAAGAGCACACATATATACAATCCAAGTCAATTCATGAGGTTTCGAATCGTGGCAACTCGCATTGTAGATACAATTTAATTTTCAAATTATCAAAACACATTACATCACACTTATAACTTACTTATCTCTTAAGTTATCAAGCCTAACTTATCGTGCAAGAAACCATTCAAAAATAGCTAACATCAATCGAATGAAATACATTAAGCATGATCTAAGTATTAGACTTAAGCAACCTTTAGCTTGTAGCATTTTTAACTTTCATCCATAACTATCAAGAGTAAACATCTAATCAAAACTCATACATAAAGATATACAAATAAAATTGCATTTAGATTATACATGCCAAGATAAAAAAGAACATATGCATATACAAATGCCAAAGTGCCACCACCCTAGGAGTTATTTCAAAAGAAAGTTATGTTCGACTAAGAACTTTAAGTGTGACATGCAACACTTGACCACGATCGAGCACAAGGTGTCATAATTCCAGAAAATTCATGACAAAGAATGCATTAGGCTTATATAGCCTAAGTGAGGTAGTGACTTCAAATGACCAAGCACAAGGACAATGATAACAAACGAAGATTTAAAAGAAATTCAAGCTTATATCGAACAAGAGGATTTTATCTTATTCTTAGCTTATCATGGCTTTGTTTATTCTTACTTAATCTGAATTCATATTCTTCCAATTCTTATTCGAATTTCCTTCAGAAATCAAACTGAGTTTCTTTCAAAATTTTACTTAGCATTCAGAATTCATAATTTATCTTTTCATAGCCTTAATAAGGCTTATCGGAATTCTTATCAGATCTTATCAGAGTGCTTATCAAAGCTTATCGAAGGTTACAACGGAACTTATTTGAATTCATAATTTTACTAATCAGAGTTTCTTTTCGAGCTTAATATATGAATTTATATCTTTTAGAGTGTTTGCCTTGGATCACATTTGGACATGAGTAGCATTGGCATGAGATTGACCGTATTGATCCAAGTTATACATAGTCCAAAACACATAGCAATGGCTAGTATCGAAAACATAACAATCCTAACTTCTCAACTATCCAACCAAATTGTTGCCAAACTCCGTATCATCTCCCCGTTACCTCCTATTGTCGCCAAAATATCACATATAAATGAGGCGTCCCCCGAGCCGTAGCTCATGGACCGTAGGCCCTGAAACATATACCTCTGTACCATGCCAAATTGTCCAAGGTCTTCCATTTCTCAGGCAACTTAAGTATCTTATGCTTAAGATTAGGAGGGTATCTTATGACAGATCTTGCTTCTTTTCTTAATATCTTATATCATAAAGTAAGCTTTTTAGCTCCTTAAAGTATAAATTCTTATAAATTTAAAGTTTGATGTTGTTTCTTGTGTTATAAGCTTTTAGGGATTAAGGGTCATTACTAGTTCAAGGCAAAGCTCATACACAATATATTCTCCAATTCCATAAACAATAAACATCATAGTCAAGCATACAATGCATTCATGATGTACATGTAATGCATACCTTAACCATAGGACTTCAATGCAATGTATGTACCCCAAATCCCGGATGCTCTATGTGAGCCTTATGCAAAATGATCATGTGATCCATATATAAACATCCAATACTTTAAATATAATGAAATAGTAAATCAGGATAACTCTGTGTCACCCGAGACACAAACAACTACACTCACCTTTTATCCCGAAGTTACGGGATACTTGAGTCCACAAATACTCCTAGCTCTCAATTAAATCCTTTCTCCTACTCATCCATATCATAATATGTACCTCGAATAGAATAATAAGTTACTAAAACCAATTCAATTTATTAGCAATTCAAATTCCTTATAGGTACCTACATATGCACATTCAATTTAGTCTAGCATAGATGTACACTTGTACATGTCGAAGTAATCCATCATGCTATTCATATTACACAAACAATCCAGTTATTCATGTTTATAAATATACACCCAAAAATAGTCCTTTAACATTTAAATTATAACAAAACAGCCTCAAAGATTTATTTATTCATCCATACATTCTTAAAATGACCTTTCATACACGTATATACTCCTATGATTGCACTAAACAGTTTCTACACATTTGTCCATGATCATAGCTCTCAAACTACGTGTATTACACTAAACAGGGCAACCTTAACACCTTCATATTTATTCAATTCTGTCCGCTAAACACACACACACATATATATATATATATAAATACTTATCAACAACAGTCCACATATATGCACAATTCAATCAAACAGGGCAACTTACACAAACTTATTTCTTTTCACTCAAGTCTGTCCACAAATCACATATAGGTATGCATCAAATTCAAGACAATCCATATGCTTTAATTTACCACATTAATCAGATTCCATTCTTAAGATTCATACAATATCAAGTTGTTCTCGCTTTTAAACTAGGCAATTATTTCCAGAATTTTGGCAGCATGCACTACCTTCGAAGATTTGCTTCTACATAACACAATACTCATTATAATTAAACTTTCTTTATACTGTTAAAAACTATATTCGAATACGGTTCTAACGGTATAAGCCACATAATTTAATAAAATCCACAAAAATTATGAAAATTCCTAAAAGTCCCGAAATAGAGACTGCCCAGAGCAGAATCTGCTTCCAGTTTTTTTGTCCTACATTCATTCAAAAACTCATATCTTTTGATCCAGGACTCAAAACGAATCCCCTTTTTCTTTAACTGAAACTAGACATATACATGATTCTGTACATATAATATTCATTATCTAATTTGACCTATGTGATTTTCTATGAATTTTCAAACTTACAACCAGTGCATAACTTGTAGGCAGATTTCACTATCTTGACCTTAAGCTCCCTTTAACATTCATAAACACTTTCAAATCAGTTCCTAAGCTTATATAGCAGCCTTATGTATCACTTACACATCAGCCCCTAATTTCATTTCTCAATTCAATCCATTTAGTTTCATATGTATCCTTATGATAGCTCTAAAACATCATGATTTCATTGTAAACATAAAAACAGTCCCATTCCAACTTCTATACACTCAAGACAACCCTAGCTTATGTATTTTCTTATTTATTCAAGATCAAACAATTTATCAAATGTTAAACTTATACAAACAGGGCATTTGTAAAATATCCACATTCTTGGGGTACCAAAATCAGTCCTTTAACTTTGAATCTATTCATAACAGCCCACACATTTCTCATGCATTCCTAAAACTGTTCGATTGCCTTACGAATTTACTTAATCATTTCAAAACAGGGCAGCATATCTATGCATATACACCTTCACATTCAATTAAGACACCCATAGCTCGTCACTTTCGTATACTCCAACTAGCATACTTATCAAGCAAAACTCATGAACTTTTGATTCTAATTACAATTACTCTTGTATCTTTGAACAAATTTCGAATTCAAAATGCACATTTTTATCATTTAAACATTGAATTCACTTAATCATAGAGGAGAACGAGATAATTACCTTACTATTGAGGTTTTTTTTCGAAATAAAATCTTCTATTTGAGCTATCATGAATGTACTGCAAGCTTCCTTTCTATTTTTCCTCCCCTAAGGTTATCGGTTCCTTTTTCCATGGGAGAACAAAACGAATGTTTTGATTATCTCTTCTAACATGGCTGAGAGTCCCTTCCCCTTTACACTTGTTCCCTACTAGGCTTGACACATGTGCTACTCCTATCTTTAAAAAAAAATTTAACATGCAATCTTTCATGAAATAAGTGATTTCAATTTAGCCATTCTATATAGCTAACATACTTTCCAATCTTCCCTAATTAGTCCTCAAATTATTTAATTATCCACTCTAATAATATCTTTAAATCAAGTTAAGCTACGAACAAATTAGTAACAAACTCTTAGGTCATAACTTGGAGTATTACAATTCCTCCAGCTCCAATAGATCTTACGCATGCACCACAAAAAAACTACCTTTCCCATTAAAAGTACCAAAATATATAACAATTAAGCACAAGTGGTGTAACTCCCGAGCTATATGCAAATTACTCCTAAATGCAACTAAATGAGCTTGAACACATGCAAAATCCAAGTAAAAGGGTATGCAAAATAAGATAAATACACATTCATCATTTATGAAATTCGAGTCGAATCGAGTTTTCGAGTTCCTATAAAAATTTAATTGTAACTATTTGTCATGTTATAGTACAGTTTGATTTCAATTTAAACGACTTTCTCTAATCACATAACATATGCATATATATATATATATTCGTATTTTTTCATATGTGGCATATATTTCTTTATATCGGTCTATATATATCAGGAAAAATTGAGGGACTCGACTCAAACTTAAAAACAAATCCACTAATTAGTAAAAATTTTGAGTTATTCAAATTTTTATTTTACAACTCAAACTTTATTTGAAATATTTTTGAGTCGAGTTTATGAAATTTCGAATCGAATCAAAAAATTTGGTTTGTTTGAGTCGAGATTCGCTCACCCCTAGCGCGAATTCTATTTGTTTTATAATTTGGTAACTTACTAATTTAGCTTTGCTTCATTTTGTGAATAGGAGGGCAATATTTATGTTCAGTTTAGAGAGGAAGAACATGTTGCGAATGCGCTCAAGAACCTTACCGGAAGATTTTATGCTGGTTTGGTTTCTATCTTTTTTTTTTTTTTTATTACACAACACACTCATGTAGTATGATTGTTGAGTTGGGATTTGGAAACCCGCATTGCATGAAATTCTAGTGTAACTATTTAGGGGACTTAAGGTGTGTATTAATGTTTTTTTTGGAACAATTTTTATTTAAGGTATGAGGAAGGAGAATTTTGCTTATACTGGGTCTTGAACTCACAACCTAAGAGAAGTGAAATGTGTTAATTGAGAGCTTTAACCACAAGCTCTAGAGATTTTTGACGCATTAACCGTGTTGTTAAAAGGTGTGACAAATGAATTGGATGACTAAAAACATCATTTTAATAAGTCGTTTCAAAGACCTTGTAATAAACACGACACATTTGTGGCACAAGTTACTGGAAAATGAGTTTAAATATATCAAAATCAAACGAATTTTTCATAATTCACGTATTTAAACATGGATGATAAGTTATTTATGCATTTCGAATATTATTTAACTCTATAAATGGGATTAAATGGGTTAAATATGTTGAGTAAGGTAGGTTAACCTATTAATACAATTAATTAAACATGTGCAAACCGTTCATTTATGGTATTTCAATAGATGAATGTGTTCTACCTTGCCCTTTTGTATTTGTTTCTATCTTCTCATAATATGTAATATAGTTGCTTTCATTGTTATATTGTCCTTTCGTGTTAACTGCTATATACAGGGTCGTCTCGAATATTTTCGAGGCCCTGAGCAAAAACTAAAAGATAGGCCCCTATAAAACGAAAATATATTCATCTATTTGAACTATTAATTTAAAATTTTATTAATTAATCACAGAAATACGATTAAACTATTTTAATTCATTATTTTTCATTGTTTTGTTAAGAAGTCGCCTTAAATACAATTAAAATAAGAAAGGACAACCAATAAGTTACAAGATTGTCACTTGAAAAAATTCATCATCCGAGCATTCTTCGATGCAAATTCATCAATCAAGTCTTCATAAAAAACTTTATCCAAAGCATTATTCTCGATTGCCACCAAAGCTAGTCTATTAAGCCTTTCCTGTGACATAGAACTACACAAGTAAGATTTGAGTAACTGTAACTTTGAAAAACTTCTTTCGGCTGTTGTAACTATCATAGGAATAGCTAACAATATCCTATATTCAATAATTGCATTAGAAAAACAATCAACACGTTTCAAAAACTTTAAAATATCAAGATCCCCAACTTTTCTTTGGGCAAAAATTCTTGGAGCAACTTCAACTCGACATATAAGTCATAACCATGAATATCATATTTATCACCATTCTTAAGTGAATCTTCCAAACAGCTACAACAAGACATTAAACTCAAATCATCTAGTGAATATAATGTATCAAAACAAAATATAAAACTAAACATATTTTTATATTGTTCATATTATTCAAACTTCCTATCAGGCGAAACAATTGCTTGATCAATGATATAATTAAAATAATTAATTTTAGAAGACTCATATGCACATTGTGAACTCCCATCATCTAAATTCTCATCAAATTGTCTTTTTGTCTTGATTTGACGCATTTGAGGATTACTGTACCAATTTTCATATCAATTACAAGTTTCTTAGCAACCTCAACCGCATTAGAAAATTCATTCTCTCTATACTCCTTAAAAAATAAAATCATTTTTTTCACATTTTCAATGGCAACAAAAACAAGCATATCTTTCAATTGTAATTTTTTACTAATCAAGTTGACAACATATAATAAATCATACCAAATGATAATAGCTACTATAAACTCAAAATTACCATGCTCATTATTGGCTAAATATTTACCTTCGCTTCTTATTTTAGAATCGTTATCACTGTTAGCAACCTCAAGCAAAGCTTCCTTTAAATCTGAAATCATATTGCTTTTACACTATCAACACAGCTTTCCCAACGAGTAGAAGACAATGATTTAAGAGTTAAATCTTTTAAGATTTTTTAAAAATTGTCATCTCTTTGTGGAATTTGCAAATATAGTGTAAATACGTTGAAGAACACCAAAAAACCGCTAGCTTTTCTAGAATTGTTAGCCATGTCACACAACAATAAATTAAGGTTATGTGCACCATAAAAATTGTAAAAAGCTCTAAAATTCAATTCTAAAAGTTTTCTTTACACTCTTTGATTTTTTCTTTCATATTTGACCCATTATCATAACTTTGTCCACGCACATTATCGATGTAATATTGCATGACAAAAGATTAAGTAGTCAGTGTAAATATGCAAGTAAAAACAATGCCAAGAATACGTCTTTTACGTGCAGGTATACACAGTCAGCAAGTAATACAATAGTGAGTTGAGTATCGTTTCCACATGGATTGCCTAGGAATTGATTGCTATGACTAATACTTGTAAATTGAAATAAATGAGTGGATATGAAATTTGGATTTAAGATTAAAAATATGACTAAGGAAAATAGGATAAAAGTTCAGACAATTTGAAAAACAAGTGTATTCAAATGGTGATGAGCGTTGGCAAGGGATGCATGGTTTTCACGCTATTCATGTCAGCCTTTAATAGCATCATGCCTTGGAATTATTGCCGAGCAGATTCAAGGATGGCATTACCTCTGTTGATGGCAATGCCCGAAATTAACCATGTTGAAACCCCTATATGTCTATAGTGAAGTTTTTCATTAATTAATTTGATTAAGTTACAATCTATACTCATAAGGGGTAGATTCACTTCAGAAGTAAGCTCATCTACTTGAACATCTTCTTTTGAAGCTTCTCTCCTTAGTATCTAGCAAGTAATCGTTACCCCTCAAGTCTGTTAAGATATTAAGTTGTAATAAGAAAGAAACGTTAGTGGTTGCAACGAAAGGAATTTAGAAAACTAAAGTACATGCCAGATAGAAAAAATAATGCCAAGGCATTTGTATTATTAAAAACCAAACATAAAATCAGCGTTAAACGCAAACATCCCCAACCAACTGTAAAAGTTTAGTTCATGGTTGAGGGTTCCATCCACACCAAATTGTTTTCTAAGAACATCACCATTAAAACAAAATTAAACCGAAAGAGAAATGGGCAATGAACTTTGAATAGGTTGGGGGTTCCATCCACACCAAATCGTCGATGCAGCCCTTCAATGGCTCCAAAGACCTTAGTCTAGCATGGTCGTACTACAAGTCACCCTCTTCACCATAGTGTAACCTCTTTTTCTTCTTCAAGTTGTTGTGTTGATCGATCTCCTCTCGTCATTTAAATATGTATGCGTGGAAAACCTATGATAAGCCTTTGAGTTTAAATTTTGAATATGCAAGGGATAAGATGTGTGATCATCTTATCCAAATTTGAATTTGAGCCGATCAGGTTTTGAATAGGGCTGACGTTATCGGTAGTTATCCTTTGTCAGCCGAGCTTGGCATTGTTTGGTCCAACTTTGCCAAACAAGATTGGCATTATTTTATCGCCATCTTATATGATAATATTTTTTTTCTAGATTTTGATCAAATGCTATTTTCTTGCAGTCTAATCGGGTCCTATTTCTCGGGCTGGTATTGACAAGGGTTCTTGGAAAAACTCTTCTAGAGACCTATTACCAAGGGTGCTTGGCATTTCTCTTCTGGTCCTCTTGCTTTTTGCTTATGTACTGCTCTATCATGTCTGTCTGTCTATGTTCTCCATCAAAACCAGCAAAATAACCCTTCACACTGGCAAAAAAAACAACTCCTAACTCATTGATGCAAATGCATGATTTTAGCAACTAAATGCACAATTATGTACTCAAAGGCAAGTGAAATCATCGTAATATATGCATGAAAATTAGTACTTTTGAGGATTTAACACACCTCCAAACCTATATCTTTGCTTGTCCTCAAGTAATGCAACTAAAAATATAGAATAGAAAAACAAGAAAGTACCTCAACAAAATTGTCATGATCTCCAACACCTGCTAACTAGCAAAATAAGATCTTAGGTCTGTCCTCGGATATTCAGTATATCAATGCCAAACAGATAGACAAATTCAAGTGCATCAATAAAACTCTAGTCTAAGGTCATTAAGTGTGCATGAAGTGCAGGCAATATGCATCAAATTTACTCAACTCCCTTAGTCAGCTTTACTACCCAAACTCAGAATTATTATCATATTTTTTTATTCGCCAAGGGTTTGTTTTTTTGCTGGCAATATTTTAAGCTTACTTTGTATTCATGTTTGGCGTGAGAAATAAGAGGGAGCATACCATAAACCCCCACAATAATCCAGACATTACTAAGCTTTAGCTTAAGATGAAGGAGCAAACCACGAAGCCCCAAGCTACTTATTGTAATGAACCAAATTTTAGAATATGAGAGTCGGTTTGACCCAAGCATGTACTTCACCTTTGGGTCGAGTAGTGGGCTTTAAGAACTTTGGTAAGCTATCCTTGGTTGTGGGCTTTGGGGGCTTAGTGTGGGTTTTAGGTAGGAAGATGGAAGAAGGGTATGAAAAGGGGAAAAGAAGAGTTTGGTTAGGGTGTTGAAGGAAGAACGAGATTGAGTGTTGGAAGCTCAATCTTTAGTCTAAGTTAGTGTTCTTAACCTCCTTAAATTTCTCCAGCAATGATTAACATGTTTTGTAACCTCCATTTGTAGTGAAAGAGGTTGAGGAGGCATCTCAAGCTAGATAAATGAGCAAGGCTTGAAGCTTGTGTTTGGGAGTTTCTTCCTCAGTCCTAAATCAAGGTTAGTACACTACTAACTCCTACATATTATTGGGAATCATTGATTGGCTGCTTTCTTTCTTTCTAATGCTTTGGTTAGGAAACTAGGGCTTGTAAATTATCCATGGTAAACTTTGAATTAGGTGTTCAATTGATGTAAAAATGGTAGAAATCCACTTCATAACCTACCCATAACTTGTAGTGTTAGTTTGGAGTCTTGCCTTAAAGGTTTGAAGGATTTTTGGGATGAAATCCAAGCTCTAAAAACTAATTTATGGGCTTGCGTATCGATACAGTCGTGCACATATCGGTACGCTTGCCTTAAAATGTCAAGAACACTTTGAATTCTTGAAGGCTATATCAGTATGCTGGGGAGGGTATTGATACATTTTCCCCAACTAGATTCCAATAGCGAATCTTAGTACTGATACGCTTCTAAGGTGTATTGGTACGCCTTGAAGTATCGGTACACATCTTCGTGTATCGGTACGGGGTAGCTTATCTGAGACCACGTGAGTGTAACTAAGTATCGGTACGTGGGTGAGCGTATCAATACAGTTGAGCGTATCGATAACCTTGTAAGGTGTATCGATACGGCTTAGGCAATCTGCCTAAAAACTTTATTTTTAGTTCGAGGGTTCAAAAATTTGAGAGTAAGGGCCCGATGGGTCTTTTAAGGGGTAAAATGAATAATGATAACAAGAAACTAAGTCTTTAACATCGTATGTGGCCTAAATGATGAATAACGTGTTAGATAAGAGATAATTTACATGTGTATATTTGTAAACCTTGAAGATCATTTATGTGTCATGGGTGAAGGTGCCGTGTAAGGGCACCAGGGAATTTAACCTTTGTTTATGGTATTTGAATACCCAATGAGAAAAGTATTGCAACATGAGAAGACCACTCAATGTGAGATTTTGAGTGTTGATGCTCGATGTGAGATTCTAAGTAATGATGCTCGATGTGAGATTCTGAGCCTTTTCACTCGATGTGAAATTCTGAGTGTTGATGCTGAATAGGAGATTTCAAGCAAGGGTGCACATATTCGAGACCGTGTAATACCAGGTCTCATCTCAGGTTTTATAATGTGTTTCTATGCTTGAGTTTGAGTTTGTACATCCTTTATTATTATGTTTAGCCGAATATGGTAGCGCCATTGCTTTTCATGTCATGATATCTTATTGTAGCATGCACCTTTTTATGATTTGTATGAATTGTGGTTGAGTGGAAGTGTATCCGCTGAGCTTTGTTAGCTTAGTGTTCAGAATTGTTGTTTATGTTCGCAGGTTAGTAGGTTGGTGTACATCTTGGAGCACCATCAGAGTAGGAACCCAACATCGATTAGAGTCCAAGTACAATACTTAGATTTATTGGGCCATGTATCTGATGGACCCTATGTGTATTGTAACTTGTATTTTGGATTTAAGCTTATGTGTCGAATACTTCTAAAATTATGTATTTAAAGTGGAGCTCCTCATGTAACATTTTAAATGGTTTATCGACTTAATATGTTTTAACTCAATGGCTTTTATGAAATAATGATGTTGGGATAAGAATAGTTGCAAAAATCTTATGGTTTTGGTTTGGGTTTGAGGCCTAATTGTGGCATCCGGGTTGGGGATATTACAAGATTGGTATCAGAACCTAGGTTTAGCCGGTTCTAGGAAACCCCGGGGGCATTTATAGTGTTGTATAGGTGTCTAGTAGATACCTTGCTTATAGATCGAAATTGTACTTGTTTAAACTGAGTGTTCGATGGTGTAACTTAAATTGTTTGCTTGTGTAGAAAAAGGAAGTTATGCCAAGGAGAGTGCGTGATCGTGAGGAGATTTGGAGCTCTCGAGAAGAAAATTATGATGAGGATTACAATTTCGGCTGAGAGGAGGTATCCGAGGAAGATATGGGTCGAGGGACCAACTACTTCTCTCATTTACACCAGGCACTTCACCAAATTGTGAGAGCCATACTGAAGCCTTCGACTACTCCATGCGAGGTACCTATCGAGAGGGTACAGTGTTATGGTTCCACAAATTTCTTTGGTTCAGGTCAAGACAACCCGATCAAGGCAGATCAATGGTTGAAGGATACCCGTTGGATCATGCGTCAGATAAGGTTGAGATCTGAGGATAAGCTGACATGTGTCCTTTCCTTGTTGAAATAGAACGCTCGTGAATGGTGGGAAACTGTAGAGATGGGTTGGTATCCTAATCGGCCTATATGGGATGATTTCTTGGAAGAGTTTGAGAAGAAGTACGTGAGGGAAGCCCACATTGATAGCTTGAGAGATCGGTTCACCCATTTGGTCCAAGAGGACCGATTAGTCTTTGAGTATAAGCAAGAGTTCTTACAATTAAGTAGGTATTCCTCTGAGTTGGCTACTATCGAGAAGATGAAGTGCAAAAGGTTCTTGAAAGAGTTGAGGAAGGAAATTTAGACCTATTTGACTACTGCCTCACTGAAAGTGTTTTCAGAATTGGCTGCTAGTGATAAGTCAATTGAGCAAGTGCAAGGTTTGACCTATGGCTCATCTGTTAGGAAAGAAAGCTCGAGTGGCAGGAACTAGAACTTCTCCAACCGTTTATAGTCCTACTCTAGAAAGAACCAAAATCATTGGGGCCAATGTATGGGAGCTGCGAATCAGAGTTTGAGATCAGAACGTAGGTCAGAGTCTGCTAGTCATAGGAGGCCTTCATCATCTTCACCTATGATGAGTTCGGAAGGATCACAAAAGAGTGTAGGTATTCCAGTTTGCAACTAGTGTGGGCGTAGGCACTGAGGCGAGTGTTGGGGGACAGTTAGAGTTTGCTTTGATTGTGGATCACTGGACCACCTTGTGAAAGATTACCCAATGGTTGTTAACACTACCCTAGTCCAAATTCAAATAACCTCTTATCTAGCTCAGAGGGGTCGGGGCTTTGCTAGAGGAGAAGTGAGCCACGTGTCGGGACATCAGAGTAGGGGTACGATCTAGCCCGCTGCTAGTGCACCAGCCAGACAGTATGCAGTCATGGCTCAAAAGGAATGTGAAGCTACCGATGTTATCTTAGGTACGTTTACCTTGTTTTCGGTTCCTATTGTTGCTCTTCTAGATTCAGGGTCTACCCACTTCTACATTCGTAATGGGATATCTCAGTATTGAGGTATTCTACTAGAGGACCTTAAAATTGGGGTTCATGTTACTAGTCTGTTGGGGCACGATGTTTTAGTGGATCAAGTGTATTGGAGGTGTCTGATTGAGATTGAGGGTTCAGTCTTTCCTACCGACTTGATGGTGTTACCATTTTAGGAGTTTGATGTTATCCTAAGGATGGATTGGTTGTTTGAGCATAATGCACGGTTGGGTTGTAGAATGAAGAGTCTAAAGCGTTGTGGTTTTGATGGGCAAGATTGATGGTAAAGGGCGAAAAGAACCCTTGCTTTTCCAATGTAGTGTTGAACTTGGCGGCGCAAAAGATGATTTTTCAAGGATGTGATGCCTTTTAAGCTCATGTTGTAGACACGAGTATTGGGAGTCTGACACTTGAAATTCTTCGGACCACTAGAGAGTTCACCGAAGTATTCCCGGAAGAGTTGCCAAGGTTACCTTCAGATCGTGAGTTGGAGTTTTAGATAGAAGTGATGTCCGGCACGACACCTGTATCTATTGCTACATATCGTATGGCACCCATAGAGTTGAAGAACCAGATCCAAGAGTTGCTAGAAAGAGGTTTCATCCGACCAAGCATCTCACATTGGGGTGCATCGGTCTTGTTTGTCAATAAAAAGGATGGGTCGATGAGGATGTGTATCGACTACCGCCAGCTCAACAAGGTAACTGTGAAGAATTGTTACCCTCTACCGAGGATTGATGACCTACTTGATCAGTTGAGAGGTGCTTGTGTGTTCTCTAATATTGATTTAAGGTCGGGTTACAATTAGTTAAAGGTGGTGGAAGAAGATGTTCAGAAAACCGCCTTTAGAATGCGGTACGGACACTATGATTTCTTAGTAATGACTTTTGGCCTTACCAATGCACCAACAACTTTCATGGACTTGATGAACCAAATTTTCCAACATTATCTAGATCAATTTGTGGTGGTGTTCATTAATGATATCTTGGTCTACTCGAGCTCGGAAGAGGAGCATGACTATCATCTTAATATTGTCTTCTAGACCTTAAGGGAGAGGCAACTTTATGGTAAGTTCAGTAACTATGAGTTTTGGCTATCTGAGGTGGCATTTTTGGGCTATATTGTTGCTGCAGACGAGATCCAAGTAGATACCCAAAAGATTCAAGCTGTGGTGGAGTGGAAACCACCTATGAATATTGTAGAAGTCCGTAGTTTTCTCGGGCTTGTCGGATACTACCGTCGCTTTGTCAAGGGTTTTTCCATTATAGAGGCACTGATGACCAAACTGTTACCAAAAAGAGTTCCATTCATTTGGAATGAGAGTAGGCATCGAAGCTTTGAGCAGTTAAAGGCTTGCCTCACCGAGGCTCTGGTTTTGACACAACCTGAACTGGGGAAAGATTATGTGGTGTTTAGTGATGCTTCGTTGAATGGACTTGGTTGCATTCTTAAGCAAGAAGGAAATGTGGTCACTTATGCTTCGAGGCAAATTAAACCTCATGAGCGGAATTACCCTACTCATGATTTGGAGCTTGCCCCAGTTATCTTCGCTTTAAAGATTTGGAGACATTATCTGTATGGGAAAAGTTCTATATTTATACCAACCATAAGTATTTGAAATATCTCCTCACCCAGAAGGAGTTGAACTTGAGGCAAAGGCGGTGGATCGAGTTGTTAAAGGACTATGATTGCATCATAGAGTATCATCCCGACAAAGCGAATGTGGCTGCCGATGCTTTGAGTAGGAAGTCTATGTCGAATTTTAAGAACAATGTTTGCTTGGTTAAAGATGACCGAGGATGGTAGGTTGTTAGCTGAGCTTCGTGTAGAACCTACCTTGGTGCATGAAATCAAGAGGACAAAAGTGTCAGACGAAGAGTTAGTAGCAAAGATTGAGATGGTTTAGGGAGGTGTGGTAACCGACTTTGAGGTACGCGACAGTGGGGTCTTATATTTCAAAGGTCAGCTATGTGTTCCAGCATTGGAGGATTTGAGAGACCGCATCCTTCGGGAGGCACACCGTAGCCCGTTTGCTTTACATTCGGGGAGTAACAAGATGTATCAAGATCTACGTCCTTTTTATTGGTGGCCTAGCATGAAAAGAGATGTGTCCGCATTTGTGACAAGATGCTTAGCTTGTCAGCAAGTTAAGGCCGAACATCAGGTTCCTTCAGGCTTGCTTCAACCCCTCCAGATTCTATAGTGGAAATAGGATCGGGTGACCATGGATTTCTTGTCAGGTCTACCGCTAACTCAAAGGAAGCATGATGTCATATGGGTGATTGTGTACCGGTTGACCAAGTCTGCCACTTTTTTCCTGTGCATAGGGATTTTATGCTTAGGAAGTCGGTGCAGTTGTACATCCCGAAGATAGTAAGGTTGCATGGTGTGCCATCATAGATCATATTAGACAGAGATCCACGTTTCACGGCAAGGCTATGGAAGAAGATACACGAGGCTTTGGGCACCGAGTTACATTTTAGCACGACCTTCCATCCTCAGACTGATGGCTAGTTAGAGCGAGTTATCTAGATTTTGGAAGACATGTTTCTTTGTTGTGTTATCGACTTTGAAACAAGTTGGGAAGATCAGTTACCGCTTGTCGAGTTTGCCTACAACAACAGCTTTCAGTCAAGTATCAAGATGGCTCCTTTTGAGGCTTTGTATGGGCGTAGGTGTAGAACACCCTTGTGTTGGACCAAGCTTAATGAAAGAAGAATAATGGTGTAACGCCCCAATTTTTGGCCTAGGAGTTAGCCGAGTTTAGGCTAGAAGGTTCGGTTGAATCTGTTTCGGCAATTTAAGCTAGTTTCGGGAATAAATCGATTTTGAGGCTTTTTGGAAGAAATAAAATATAGAGAAATGTTTTAAAATCATTATTTAATATATAAATGATTTTGGTGGGATCGATTTTGGAATGTGGATTTTGGAGGTTTGACATTTTGGACTAGTGAACAAAATGAAAAAAATCGTAAAACTTTTTTGGTGACTATTTTGTAAATGATCGAAACTTTGAATCTTTAAGGAGCATTTGATATAAAGTATAATTCATACTTTTTCCTCTTAATTGGATAATTTTAAAGTGGTTTTAATAAATAAAATAAGTTAGAGAGAATTAATTAGGCATTAATCTCTTAAAACACATTTCATGTAACTAACTTTTCTCTCAACTATTTTCTCTCAAATTCTCTCTAGCCAAACATCAATTTCTCTTCAAAGATCTAAGGTAATCACACGATTTAATTCATCTTTTTAACTCTAAACGATTTCCCATCAAAACCTTATTGTTTTATCTTTGTTTTCTCATGTAAATCTATACAATTGGGGGGGAAAGCAATCATTAGAGGTAAGGTTTCATTCTTCTCCTCTAATGAAAGGTTCTTTACTGAAATTCCCAAGTTCTTGATCTTTTATGGATGTTTTCTAACGGGTTTTGATGATATTGTTGTAGAAAATTGGTTTAATTGATGTTTGATGGGTGAAATTAATTAAGGTTCATTTTGATTTGATAATGTTGGGTTTTAGGATGAGATTAATAATGATTTTGATGTTTGACAGTGAGGCTTAATGGATTTTTATGTGGCAATCCCGAAACAAGGTGAATTGCTTGATTGTTAGGTTGAGATATTTGAGTTTGTGGCTTATTTTGGTGTTGAGGAGATGTTTTTAGTTGTATCTTGATGATGTTTTGTTTTTGATCTCGCTGGGTAAGGGTTGGCGTTTGGTTAGAGTGGTTTCGTTGATATTTTTGGTAGTTCCGTGTAGCGATATGTGGATAGTTGAGTAGAGAAAGTGTAGAGTTGAGTTGTTGGGGATTTTGATGCAATGATGTGCATTAATCCTTTGTTTTGCTTTGGTTAGAAGCAGGAGAGGATGATCTGATAGCATTGGAAGAGGTTTCGGTTGATCCAAAGGCTTGAGATCGCTTCGACAAAGCAAGCGAAGCATTTTTGGTGAGTGGAAATGTTTTTAAAAGCTTTTTAGAGGTTTGAAAGCAAGGTTTGGGGGTTTAGATTAAGCTTGAAACACTAATCTAAGCTCAGAAGTAAGTATGAAAGGTTTCGCTCTCGGTTTTCGGTTTTCCCATTATTTTGCTAAATCATGCTCATGTTTTGAAGATAGATTTTTTACCTACTGTTATGCATGTTTTTATGAATTTAGAGATTATTCATGTTATCCCATGAGATTGGTTTATGGTTTTAAAGAGATTATATCTTGTTGAGAAAATGTTATGCATTGGTTGTGCTTTTGAAATGGGATGAGAAATGATTTATGTTTATGCATTGAAAAACAATAAGGTAACACGGTTTTAAAGTGTATATTGGCAAGTGATGACGCTTATTATAATCGGATATAATTGGTCAACCAATAAGATGAGAGTACAATATAATATATACAAAATTCATAAGTAAGCCAAATTCCTCGGTTACACAATAGGGGTAGTTCTATTGTGTTGTGAGTGATGGGGGTAGTGCCAACCCGGCCGAAGTGTGCATTATGGTGGGTAGTATCACCATGAGACTTGATGGGGTTGGAACCATCAAGGTGTCTGCATATCCGAACATTTAATGGGTAGGGGTAGTGCTATCCAAGGATAGGGTTGTAGCCATCCGGGTCACTTGAATGCCAATATATGAGATTACATGTATCATTTTTTAAATGGTTTTGTATAATGGAATTTATACATGAGATTCTATTTTGAGACATGTTTTGTAATGTTCAAGCATGAAAGGCTTGCATTGAGATTTGTATTGGGTTTAATGCATGAGCCAAATGATACATGTGTGCAAAGGTAAATGATTTTGCTTTTATGGGTTTTAAAGCATGAGATTACATTTGAGCACGATGAGAAACATTTTGATGAGAAAAGGTTGTTGCTTACTGTTGCGTGTTTTTAGTGCAACGCAAAAGGTGCAAGTATACACGTCGGAAGTAATAAAGTGATATGATAAGTATCAAGTGTCGTCTCTACAGGGATTGGTTTGGGCCACTTTGCTTAAGTTACTGCGTTGAAAAAAAATAGATTGATAGAGATGAATATCAAGTAAAATAAACTTAACAAAATAAAGAAAATAGAAAGGAGTGATCGATTTAAGAGAGTAGGTCAGGTTATCGTGAGTCGTTGAGTGATAGTTGAATAGATCGTCATGGTAATTGAGTGCTAGAGTAACTCAATCGCTCATCAATTGAATCCAGTCGGATTGCACGGGCAATTCTGTGATTGCCTGGGCAATTGGGAATGGAGCGATTGCCTGGGCAATTGGGCGACAACCTTCAAAGTTCGGCGAACCGTTCTTCAATGGTTTCTCGTTATCCCTAACTTGAAATACTTTTAATTGTGCATGCCGTGATAATACATCCCTGCGTGAACCAAGGGTGGACAACAACCTATCTTGCGCTCCTTTTAGCCGTTGAAATTCACAACTTATCCCTAAGTCAAATTAGTCTTCACCATCGATTGATTGAATAAAGACCATGCTCATTTGTTTCTTGAATCTAACTCTCCCGATATTAGATAAATGGATGAATTCATGAGATCCTCTCCCAATTCACTTGCAAAATTAAGAACCAAGAATGAATGAACTTTTAATTAAAATTGCAAACTCAAATACCTAAACAAATCCAATCGTTCTCACAGCCACAAAACACAATAACCCCAACCAATTTACATCAATTCATGGTTGGGTTCGAAAGATATACAAAGGAAAAATTCCCAACCATGAATCGAATGGAATAAAGAAGAAAGAAGAAGATGTCAAACAGCCCCTAGTTTTCTCTCCAAGTCGAATCCTCCCTTGAAGTTGGCGGCTAGGGCTTGTATTTATGAGAGATGTATAGGTCAAAGTCTTTCTTGAGGAGGAAGTTAAGTTGGAATTAAATAGAATAAAAGAAATAAATCTCTTTTATCTTTTTCCTTAAAAACTCCTCATAAATCTAAATTTAAATCTTCATTAAATGTTGCATGGAAATCTAAATCTTCGGGATTTATCTCTTACTTTTCGTGCTTATCCCTAATGAGGTGGACTTGTCCCGACATGCCTCGGCAATCCGCTCGGCATGGCTTTCAAAAATCAGCTTCAATTGCCTTGGCAGACCCTTCAAATTTCTTCCTGAAATGCCACAGCAATTCCTGATTGCCACGACAATCCAGTCCTACACAAAATGACCCACAACAGGATTTCTCCACAAAAACCAATAAAAACGCAAACCAAGCTTGTTAATGAAGGAAACTATGAAATTATGCATGAATGTCTACAAATGCACCTAAAATGAGCCTAAGTCTAACAATAATCATGTGTAAAAGGGTAGAAAATATAGTACTTTTTCACACTTAACACACCCTATAACACCCCCTACCCCGGGTTAGTAGCAAACCGGCTTGGGAGCGTTACCAAGCAAGAATAAGGCATTACAAACAAGAACAAGGCAAGAATAGATTAACTCATCCCTATTAGATGAGTTACTTAACTAACAAGCAACCAAGCATACTTAACTTATCAAGCAAGCCATCTCACATTTTGATTTCAAGTCATTATAGGGCATTCGAATAGGCCATTAAAATGTTTACTTTCATGCTTACATTATAGATTACTACTTTCATGATTCATTTTGCATATTCAATCCAAGATATCATACAAAATTCGAATGGCCTAAGTGTACAAACATGCTTCCTTTCATTTCGTTGATCCTAGATTTATACATGTAATATTTCATACCTAAATTACTAAACTTGATCATTTAAACATACATTTGCATGTAACTAGTTTCCAAACAACTAGACCATTCGACCTTCACTATACAAACACACAATACATTTACAACAAGGTATGTTCACACTCAAGTGACCATATAATTTCCAAGGCAATCGAATGGCTCAATATAACTAGATCAATCACTTGATCATTCCATTTGTATATTCATATATGTGCAGCAAAACACCATTCCATTACATGTAATTTAAGTTCAATACATGTTTCACATTATCAACCAAGTTCATAACATAGTAGGCCCATACAAGGACAATATATACAAGTACTCAACTTCCAAAATACATGATCAAGATAAACTATATACATTCTAGTGCCACCAATCTAGGAGCATTCAAAATAAGTATGAAACCATACTTTAGCTATGCTTGTGTCTTGCTTCGAGCTCAAGGAAACAGGCTTCAGAATCAAGCAACGATCGAATCCTTTATCCTGTTGGTTGGGAAGGATGAGAACAAGAGTGATTAGTACAAGAATGTACTTAGTGATGTAGTAACTAGTTCTAACCAATTGTTATATAAAGTTTTGTGTTATTTAGTCAAGAATGATCCTAGCTAAGGATTGCAAGCATTCGACTAGCACTAGAAGCAAGAGACAATGAATCATAATTCATGCTTCTATGTCAAGAATCAAGCAAATCATGCTTACATAACAAGAAATCAAGCAAATTATGCTTACATGATAAGTAATCAAGCAAATCATGCTTACATGACAAGTAACATACAATTCATTGATTTCATGTAAAGTAACATCCATTATATAACTTTCAAGACAAGTAACATGTATTATAGGATTGTTATTTCATTTGTTATTAATTAAACAACCCCCTTGGTACTTAGTTTGTATAGGTAATCGAGTCTCCAACCAACTGTCGCCACAAGATGCACCGTAGTGCTGGTCAACCCTCCTACTGTCGCCAAAGACCACATGTGTACCCTCCGTCTGTCGCCAAAGACCACATGTGTACCCTCCGTCTGTCGCCAAATAGGGGCCTTAGCCTTGGATCATAGTCCACCCTGACACAATGAGCTCTAGACTCTAAGGCATGCCCTTCTACCTAATCCAACTAGCTACCAAGGTTGTTCAATTTTAGCCATTTATACAAGTATTCCAAATTCAAGATCATGTCAAGTATTCAACATGTTCATTATATACTTGGCCCTTAGGCAAATTGAGCCATAGCTCACATATCATGTAATTCTAATGTGTTCATTTCATCAAGTTGGGATAACATTTCAAGTAATATCTTTAAGCATTCAATCACATGCCATATCACACATACAAGCACCAATGTTACCACTTAAACATGCTTAGCAATCGAATCATACATGAATTCAAGGATGTGATCAAAATTTCATGCATTGCTTTAATCATTCTTCCCTTATTAGGCTAAGTCCATATTAGATCCATTTAAACACTACGAGAATGTAGACATGCTTGCTTTAGTTAGGACCGAGTCCTAACTCTAGAATAAACTACTCTCACAATACTCCAAGCTTAGCTAGTCTTGGATCCACACTCCTTTGTTCTTAGCTTTAGGATGTTCCACCCTTTCCTCTTCCACCAAGTTCACTCATGGTTTTAACACTTTACACAAGTAAATACATATCAAAACAAGTTCACATAATCATTCAATCAAGGCAATGTTACTAGTACACAACATATACAAATCAGGCAGCATGTTCATATATATTCTTTACTACACATAACTACATTTTTCTATACTCTAATTCATGTAAAACAGATCAGTAACCATTGTCCCAAAACTGTTTACAAATCAGTTTACGAACTGCCACAAAACTGTGTACAATTACTTAAACTGTTGTTACTAGACAGCATGTACTCTGCTCACTTAAACATGTATAACTTTCATTCTGTACGTCAGAATTTCAATTGGTTTACACCGTTGGAAAGATAACTTAGTTTTCTTTCTAACCATATAGGCCTTGCATTTTATTTCTTTTCCAATTAATACAGTTTTTAACTTAAAGATAGGGCAATTTATAACACTGGACAGTTTGCACTGTCCCTAGTTTTTCTTCTCTACAATTCATTCTACAATCCAGAATCAGTTCTGTTTCCTCCTAATGAATTTAGACATGTTAAGACATTATCCATATAAATTTCAGCCTTAAATTCCATTTATACAATTTATGGTGATTTTTCAAAGTTACTGCCCAGAATAGAGTATTCTGGGCAGATTACACTAGGTTGAGTTTCTAGCTTCATAACTCACCTAAACAAGATTCTAACATTGTAATTCAGCTTATTTTCATGTTTTTACATGTCTAGGTCAGTCTAATTCACCTAGCAATGTGCTTAAAACAGGGAATTATAATGTTAAGTTCAATTTGATCTATTTGATCAACATTATACTTCCAATTCACCATTTGAGCATTCCATTACCTAGTTTTAACTAATCCAATTGTATACATTCATTTTCCAGCAAGCTATTTACTCTATTCAAGCATCAATTCACCTAACAACATGATCAAAACAGGGCATTATATACAATTAACATTTTTACACATCTTCTCCTACCAAAACAGTCCCTATTATCAATTTCCAGCAACTATATACATTCTCTTTAGTAATTTAGCTACTAACACTCACAATTTCAAGTACTATTAGAAGCTAACATGATCCTAACATACATAACAATCATCCTATTCAACTTAGGCAACAAGAACATCATCATTTCAAAATTCAAGCATTCTATAACACGTAGAAATCAAGCAATTTACCTTATCCAAACTAATTTGATCAAAGTTCAATCAAGAAACATGAATTGAAGATGATCTATGAAGCTTTCTCTCCCCCCTTTCTCTCTCAAACATTCGGCTATGGGATGATTTTGGGAGGAAGAAGATGATACAATTTTTGTTCATCTTTCCCTTCATGCATGCCGTGAGTCACCATTCCACAAGGCACATGTTCTCATCAAATGAGAACATGTGTCTAGGCCTTAGTTTTAATTAAATTTTACATGCAAATTCTAGAGCTTTGCATGTTCACATTTCCATCCTTCCATTTAAGCCTTCTAGTTCTAATTTCAATTCAATTTGGTTCTAATTTCACTTATTTGATCTTAAAGATAGCTAATGTTCTTTCTTCTTAAATTTGGTTAACACATAATTCAATTAATCTATAGCTTGGATAGTGGTAACTTTCCTAGGCTAAGTTTAGGGTGTTGCACAACCCCAAACTCGAACTATTGCTTGTCCTCAAGCAATGCAAAAACTAATAATTATCTACCAAGGCTTCGACCATCAAAAACTTGCTTCGTATCTTACTTCAATCCTTAGAACCATGGCACAAAGTATGATTGCCTTTCAATTTTTTGGATGTCATAGAATTTACTCGGAATTAAACTATAATGTTTGTGACAATGTGTGTGTGGAGTTGTGTACAAGTTGAATTTTAGGATTCCATGTGAACAATAGGTTTTTATCAAATTAATTACCGGGGTATTTATTTTTATTTTTACTAGAGCCAATTTCGGGCACCTCTAGCAAAGCATGCAATTTCTTTTTTTAATGTTAATCAACTAGAACCAATTTCAGGCACCTCTAGTGATTTTTTAAGTGTGTGATAACTAGAGCCAGTTTCAGGCACCTGTAGTAAGAAATTATCTTAAATTTCAATTTTAGTTTAAGGCTAAAGCCAGATAGGCACCTCTAGCACAATTTACCCAATTTTAATAACCTAAGTTCACTAAGTCTCCCTTAATCAACAAGTCACAACTTTGTCAATAAATATTCAGCATCATATTAAAATTCTAAGTATTTTCCATGCAAACCCTAAAATCCAAAGTTCTATCAATTAAGTGTAGTGACAAGGTCATCATTAGATATCCAACAAGTCTAGGTAAATTAAATCCAATCAAAGGCATGGCAAGTAATATATGTAACCTATATTCTATTACTAAAGATGAATGCAACTAAACATGAAACTAACTAGAAACAAACACCCCCCAACTTGAAAGAAGCATTGTCCTCAATGCGTGCAAGTACAAAAATTAAAATTAAAATGCAAAAGAGTTAGTCGAAAAGGTCGTCACCTTGAACGATGAGTTTCCTTCAAGCCGTGTTCTTGATTCTTTTGTCAGCTCGTGATGGTTGTTGGCGTGTGGCTGGTCATGCCTCTTGAACCTTTGTCTTCTCTACCTTGTCGCTTTGTGCATCCTCCTTTGTGGCCTCATCGATATTAGAAGCTTTGCGCTTATAATACCCTAAAATTTACTAAGTTGATTAAGGGTCATTTATTACTAAGATAATAGCTTAAAAGCTAACTTAGTGACTAAAATGCAAAAGTTAGGATTTCTTTAATTATGGTTTTGGAAAGGAAATTTCTAAGGTTTAAAGGTATCATGTGATAGATAGTGAATTTAATAAGGTATTCTTAAAGTTTGGTTGAATTTCAAGGAAAATTGGAATAGGAATTGAAGTTTAAAATGCTAGTGACCAAAATGTAAATTCTAAAAATTTTATGGCTAAAGTATGAACTTTGGAAAAGTTTGGGGACTAAAGTTGTAATTTCCTAAAAGTTAAGGGTTTTTATTTCATAAATAAATAGATCACCTAAGGGTGTGGATCGAATGTGAAGATTTTGGTTCGATCTGATATTTTGATTATTGGGAAAATCGCAGTTAAAGTTTAAGTGGAATTCGGATACCCGGATCGAACTGGAAAATTTTGAAATTTTGCCATATGATAGAGAAAGGTTATAAAAGTCATTTCCAAGTGTTGGAAATATTTTTAGTTTGATTCAAGATGAATCCTACAGTTTATTTCTGAGTAAAGGATTATATATCGGTATATTGGATCGAATGGAAATTTTGGAGACTGGTCCAAAAGCTATGGAAAAGTAATAAAATTTTATTTTATGAATATTTTACTATGTTTGGTTGAATTATAACTAGATTTAGTTATATTTTAATGGAATGGCAATTTGGAAACAAACTAGTAAATAAAGACTAGTTGGAGGGCAAATTGGTCATTTGGCCCCAATGGCAATTTTGAAATATTTAAAAAGTTATAAGGGAAATTTTGGAAAGATGAAATGGAAGATTAAATCTTGGCCCTTGATTGATGATAAAATCAATCTCAACCATTGGATAAAAGGGCAAAAATGTAATTTCGCTATTAAATGAATTTAATATTCATATAATAGATATATGTTTAAAATTATGGTTTCCAGCCTTGAAACGTGGAGAAAGAGGGGAAAGAATAAGAAAATTTTCCAAGCTCGATTTAAGCCCCGAAACTTGATTTTCAGGTAATCTCTTCAACTACAAAGTTGTTCTAGTCTTCAAGCTCTATCTTTTGATATCAATAATTCATGGAATACATGCTTGGTTGATGAGAATTTTCATGAGAAAGAAATTAGCGTTATGGATCATATTGGGCTTTTTAGATTTTATGATTCCATGATTGAATTCAAGTTAGAATTAAGCTAGTATGATGTTAAAATCATGATATTGAGTTGGGATTTAAGTTTTACATGTTTTGATTTTTATGAAGATGATTAGGGTTTATGGATTCAAGTTTAATTTAGGGTTTGTGATGTTGAAATAATGATCTAGTAAGCTTGAATTATTGTTTGGAAGCAAAACCCTAAGTTAAATTGTGTAGGGGCCATTTCAGCAAATTGAAAAGTTGAAGGATCAAATCTGATTTTTTAGAATTTGGAGTGTATTTATGTTATTAATGATGTTAGAGACAAGAAAATAAAGTTAGAATGCTAAATTGATGTTGAATTGAATTAGTGACCATTTTGACAATTTGTCAAAGTTAAGTGACCAAATCGAAATTGAAGTTTTGTATGGGGGCTAAATCTGATTTTTAGTTGTAATAATGGAATTAAGTTACTAATGTTGAATTGAGGACTAATTTGCAAAGTTAAGAAGCTTGAATCCTTATCTTTGCATTTTAGTGACTATTTCGGTAAAGAAGGAAAATTAAGGAGAATTATTGTGAATAATTATTTGATGAAGAAGGTCATAAGATGGTGGGTTAAAGCAAGTAATTGGACTAAATTGAAAAGTAGAGAAGTAAGGAGAAGTTAGTATAAAAGTTGAAGTTGTTTATGGAAGCTGTGTAGAAAAACTGGTTTATGGCAGTAACTTTGAAAATTCACCATAAATTCTACAAAATGGTTAGATAGTGAATTTTATACTGATGTAAAGATTTGTTCATCTAGTTTCTTGCCCAACAAATGGAATCTGATTTCGAGTTTGGAGTCAAAAGATATAAATTTTTAAGTGACGAAAGGTCAGAAAATAGAACACCAGTCTGTTCCGAATTTCAGCAATGTATCTAACTTTGAAAATTCGCCATAAATCGTACAAGTTGAATTTGGGCTATTAATTTATATGGTTGAAAAGATTATTGAATCTAGTTTCTTTTAGAACAAACGGAATCAAATTTCAAGTTATAGATTATTTTATAGAAATATTTCTTCGAAGGTACTGCAAACTGGCAAAAAATGAGAATTGATACACTTTGTATCTAAGGTTGATTAGTAAGCTTGAAAGGGGTAAATGGAAGTTGAAAGTGGTCACTAAGGACCATAATGAATTTTTGAACAATACAAGGAAGAAAGAAAAACGTTTGGAGATTTTGTATTCCAATGATTATTTTGGACAATATGTCTAAGATATTGTTAGATTGGGATCTAACAAAAATTTACTTGTTTGAATTATGAAGTTAAGTTCGAATCAAGGGAGGTTCGAGGTACAATGAAGGAAAGGATCAAAGAGGACTTAGTGAGGCATACTAATAAATGGCCTAGGTGAGTGCAATACATACATAACATTATACATGGATGTTTCATACATCACCGGTAGGACTTGCAATGAGTCTACCTAGTTTATATATTGTCATGATATTTATGTCATTGATCATATATTTGACATATTGTAAATATGTCAAAGGTTGAAAATAAATGCATTGATCACTAGTTATTGATGATGGTAAAATATGAATGTTATTTCGGCTATGAACTGTTAAATGTTGATATATATTGATATATGTTGCCATTGGTTACTTAAATGATGAAATAAAGCCCAATGTATGATATAAAGGTTCGATGGTATAGTTGGATATCCATATGGTCATAAACAACTGTATAAATATTCTAAGCACTTCAGGTAAATGCAAATATTATAAATAATCATTGAGGAGTATACTCATGCATGGTTTGAGTATACGGACTTACTACGGGTGCTAAACACTTCGATGTAATTTCATAAAAACTCAATGAGGGATATATTGTATACTCCGGTAAGTATACAGAAGCACTTCGGTGCTAAGCACTCCCGGTAGAGTGCAAATTATACACATACTCAAGAAAGGTTGGGTATGAGGGGATGACTCGTGTACATAGAATCTCTTAATTCGATACTTTGGGCTAAATAAATTGAAAAGAATAAAAAAGAAACAAGAAGATAAGCTTGAAAGCTTACAGATGGAATGACAACGGTATTATGACAATTGCACTTGAATTCGAATTATTGCCTCACTAAGTAAATACTTAGCGTGTAACTGTTTTACATGTAGGAAAGAAGAAATAGTTGGAGTAAGGAGCATAAACGGACATCATCAATCAATAACAGATACATCAGTATCAGTAAGATATCTTTTGACACTGTTTGATATTTACTAGTTGGCATGTATATTAAAATAATATGTCTGCTCTGATAGAATTTGTATTTTATGTGGTATCTGGATGAATTTTAAGTCAGGCAGTTTTTAGGCAGTTTCATTAATTATATAAAGTCAAATTAAATTAATAAGTTGCTGCCTGAAATTAAACTCGATTTGAAGATTAAAATATTATGTTTAAACTATGCGATTAACTACATTTGTAAATAGAAACTAAATATATTGTAATATTTTTAAAAGAATCAAACTTTTTACCGAGTTACAAATGTTGAGGGTTTTACAAATATTTTGTGATATCTCTGATTTGTTTTTAGCTATGAATACGGGAAAGGGGTATTACAGCGCTTCAACTTTGATTGCTTGGTCGGGGGGCGACTTTATTGGGGCAAAAAATTTATGTGTAGCAGTTGTCGTGGCATCTTCAGTTGCCGGGGCAAGTAGCTTGGCAGGAAAAACTGGGAAGGGAATGGTGCTATCGGGATAGTTCTCCAATTTGACTTGCATGATGGCCACTTCACATTCCTTCATATACCGCATAAAAAGTAGTTGTTGGGCCTCGAGTCGCTCCAATCGTTGTGCTAAAGAGATGAGTAATTCGGCAATCTTATCGAGGCTTGCCAAGGCATGTGAACTTGTCGCGACATTTTTAGTTACCCTGGCAATTTTCGGAGCAGGGGATTTCTTTTCTGTTGTCAGTTCTTTTGTCGGTTCCTCACCCATTATCCGCATGTAGTGGCTCCAAGTCCACCCAAGATATGCGTTGATGGCAGTAGCTTCAACAAGAATTTGCCCTTCCAATTTGAAAACTTGGGGAGGAATCGCTTCTCAATGAGTGGTGATGCAAATCGCATTAAAAAGGCTCAAGTGCTCGTGAAGAACTTGCTCCAGGCATGGTTTTGAGATTTTTGTCCATGGGTTTGTAGTTCTGGTGGGTTCTTGATTGGAAAACAAAGTAAAACAAGAAAGAAAAACTTAAGAGTTTAAAGGAAGAAGAAAGCTAGGAAACTCCTTATCCCTTGAAACTCTTATCCTAAAAAAATAAATATAAAAGGATAATTATCAAAATAAAGGAAAAAAATGAAAATAAAAATATAGATAAAAAAGAAAGCTTGAGAAGGGTCGTTTCTGATATTTCTTATAGTCCATCCGTACCCTCCATCAGGTGACAATATTACCCAAAAAGAGTTGGGCCAATGTGCTTGTAGCTACTCCCTTTTGCGTTACCATAGTGGAGGTGCCTTCCTTGTAGTCCATGTATACCCTCCACCTTGCTACTGTTCCTGAAAGCATGAATATATTAATAGGAAAAGTTATATCAACACCCAACCATTTAATTACCTCATTCTTGTCGACCTCCATCATGGTTGGATGTAGCATTCGTTGTCATAGCAATTGCTGCTCAAGCCAATTACCGTGGCAATCTTCTGACAAAATTCTCTATAAGTTAAAGGAAAAACCAATTTTCTAAAAAGCTTCACGAATCCAAACATCATTTTCTTTAGGCTCCTCAAACATCTCCATCAGTAAAGATTTCGATGGCTTTAAATATACCAGCGTTGGTTCCTCAAGAAATACCTGCAATGAATGAGGTGAGTTTTAAAAAAATCAAAAGGTTCCACCATCACCTGCTCATATTCCATTGGCAAAGTATTGTCATCTCGTTGATCTTGCATGTGGTCGTGTAATTGCCGTGGCAAAGGTGGGTGAGAGTAATTTTCTGTAGCATTACTCTACGCAGCCACTCAGAATGTTGTCATGGCGTTGCTCTGTTCGGGCTTCTCAACCATTGTCGTGGCAATTAGTTGCATAGGCTCATCAATTGTCGGGCAGTCTTTCTTATTGGCAGGCTCTCGACTTGGAGGTTTTAATTAATCCTCACTCATCGAGGATCTATCCTTGTATTGCTCATTCTTATATTGCCTTAGGATTTCAGTATCCCTAGCAATTGATTGTTGGGGCATGTTATCCATAGCATAGTGGATCTCCTCAATTGATTTTCTGAATCCCTCAAGGGTGCATTCGACTTAGCTATCCTCGCATCCATGGGCTTTGATAGCTCCCGAATCTCTTCCATTGATCTGTCAAGTCTAGCCAAGGAAGCTAGAAGCATTTCCTCCAAGGAATTTGAGTGCTCTTGAAAAGGACTATATTGCCATTGCATATATGTTACTGCGGCAAAATTGTCATGGTAAAATTTTTTTTGAGCTTTTTTATCATACCATGAAGGATTTTGTTGTTGGTTCCATCTATGGTCATCCATGTAGCCATATGCACCAAGATTGTGAGGGTAATCTTCAAACACATGATGTTTTCCACAATAAGCGCATGAGTTTTCCACAGTATAGGCTTTTCTTGGTTGGTATAGGTAATCATCGGTGAGTGTAAGAAACTCTTGATTGGATTGATTCCTATCTTCCATCATCAAATCTCGAATAGATCGGCTTTTATTTCTCGACATGTTGATGTCCCTTAACTTGTAGCGCACCTGATTTTTTTTTATAAAACAAATAAAAAGAAAAGTTAGTAAAATAATAAGAAAAATTCAATAACAAAAACAACTAACACCAATTGCCAATCCCCGGCAATGGCGTCAAAAACTTGTTGCGTGTTTTTAGTGCAACGCAAATGGTGCAAGTATACACGTCATAAGTAATAAAGTGATACGATAAGTATCGAGTATAGTCTCCATAGGGATTGGTTTGGGCCACTTTGCTTAAGTTACTGCGTTGAAAAGAAATAGATTGATAGAGATGAATATTAAGTAAAATAAACTAAACAAAATAAAGAAAATAGAAAGGAGTGATCGATTTAAGAGAGTAGCCCGAGCTATCGTGAGTCGTAGAGTGATTGTTGAATAGATCGTCATGGAAATTGAGTACTAGAGTAACTCAACCGCTCATCAATTGAATCCATTCGGATTGCCTGGGCAATTCTGCAATTGCATGGGCAATTGGGAATGGAGTGATTGCCTGGGCAATTGGGCGACAACCCTCAAAGTTCGGCGAACCGTTCTTCAATGGTTTCTCGTTATCCCTAACTTGAAACACTGTTAATTGTGCATGCCTTGATAATACATCCCTGTGTGAACCAAGGGTGGACAACAACCTATCTTGCGCTCCTTTTAGCTGTTGAAATTCGCAAGTTATCCTTAAGTCGAATTAGTCTTCTCCATCGATTGATTGAATAAAGACCATGCTTATTCATTTCTTGAATCTAACTCTACCGATATTAGATAAATTGATGAATTCACGAGACCCTATCCCAATTCACTCGCAAAATTAAGAACCAAGAATGAACAAACTTTGAATTAAAATTGCAAACTCAAATACCTAAACAAATCCAATCATTCTCACAACCACAAAAACACAATAACCCAAACCAATTTACATCAATTCATGGCTGGGTTCGAAAGATATAGAAAGGAAAAATTCCCAGTCATGAATCGAATAGAATAAAGAAGAAATAAGAAGATGTCGAACAACCCCTAGTTTTCTCTCCAAGTCGAACTCTCCCTTGAAGTTGGCAGTTAGGGCTTGTATTTATAGGAGATGGATAGGTCAAAGTCTTTCTTGAGGAGGAAGTTAAGTTGGAATTAAATAGAATAAAAGAAATAAATCTCTTTTATCTTTTTCCTTAAAACTCCTCATAAATCTAAATTTAAATCTTCATTAAATGCTGGATTGAAATCCAAATCTTCGGAATTTATCTCTTGCTTTTCGTGCTTATCCCTAATGAGGTAGACTTGTCCCGACATGCCTCGGCAATCCGCTCGGCATGGCTTTCAAAAATTAGCTTTGATTGCCTTGGCAGACCCTTTAGTGTTCTTCCTTAATTGCCACGGTAATTCTTGATTGCCACAGTAATCCAGTACTGCGCAAAATAACACACAACATCAACTATTTCTCCACAAAAACCAACCAAATCGCAAACCAAGCATGTTAATGAAGGAAACTATGAAATTATGCATGAATGGCTATAAATGCACCTAAAATGAGCCTAAGTCTATCAATAATAATGAGTAAAAGGGTAGAACATATAGTACTTTTTCACACTTAACACTTACGCTCTCTTTTTTTAACAATGCAAATAAATAGCTTGTTGGGCAGCAAGGAGGTAAGAGTAGGAGTCCAAGAGGTTCTTTAAGCTCAAGTATGGTTTTGAACTAAATGATAGTAATAATTGGCAATGGAAGGGGAATCATATGTTTTGAGAGTATGTTTGATGAACTCCCTGGTTTGGCACATGTTTATGTTGCCTTTAAAGACTTGTAAATGGCCTTTATTGTTTGGTTTGAGCTTTGGTATGGTTTTTGGTGTTTTACTTGGCCTGGCAATAGGGTGCATGCCTATAGATTTCCCTTTGAGTATATGATCATGTTTTGGTGTTGTTTTCTGGTGCTTTTGGCTGAAGATCGATCCTTGAATATGTTATGTGTGACTTTGAAGCATGTTAGAGTGGTTTGGTAGCTTAATTGTGTGATTAAACAACAAATTTGAACATTATAGGCCCATGCGTATCGGTATGTGAGCTACTATATTGATACGGGTAGGCCATTTCAGGCATACCGTATCGGTACAAGCTAAAGGCAAAAAGGGAATGCGTTTCGATACGCGGGGGCGTATCAGTACGGTTAATGCTACTGGAATTTAGGGTTTTAAAAATTATAGACACCGTACCGATACGGGCCTACGGGTATCGATACGGCCAGCCATTATGGTAGTTAAATGGCATCTTTTGAGTTTCTATTTTCTTACATTTTGGTCCATGAATGTCGTGAATACATTTGAGTGAGTTTGGATGGTCGTGTTAAGCTAAAAATTGACGTGTGAGCATGGAACCTGACTAATTGTATATTGGTAACTTTAATTCCTCATTAAGTCCCTAAACTTTGTAAGTTTTACAAAATGGTTCCTAATTGAAAGACAAAGCAATTGGATGCCAAATCGACGCCCGATTGAGTCGTAAATTCACCTACTTCTAGCTTGTACACTTAGGATAATAATGTTGCATCTAGAGAAGATAAAAAGAAAAAAAGGGTCGTATATTGAAGAGAAACTTTTGGGTTTTTCTTCAATATTCTCCGTATGACTCGTTTGGTTTGATCTTGCGACTAGACCGGGTCAAGGGGGTTACAAATGGGTTCGAATTTGATTAAACAGATTGAAGAGAAAGTGCAGATAATCAAGGAAAGATTGCAAGTAGCTTTTGATTATCAGAAAGCTTATGCGGATCGTAGGCGCAAGCACATCGAGTATGAAGTTGGTGACAGAGTTTTCCTTAAGGTATCTTCGTGGAAGTGAGTGATCCGTTTTCGTCGGAAGGGCAAGTTGAGTCATAGGTTCATAGTATGAGATCTTTGATAGGGTTGGACCAATAGCTTATAGGTTGGCTTTACCTCCGGAGATGGCACGTATCCATAACGTGTTTCATGTATCTATGTTGAGACGTTACCGCTTTGACCCTTCCCATGTTATCCCTCTTGAGGAGATTGCGATCAACGCCGATTTGATATACGAGGAGAAACCAATAAGAGTCCTTGATAGATGAGTCAAGGAGCTGTGTAACAAGTGCATTCCTTTGGTAAATATGTTATGGAAGAACCATAGAGTCAAAGAAGCTACGTGGGAAGTTGAGGATGATATGAAGCTGCTCTATCCACATTTATTTCCAAAAGGTAAATTTTGAAAACAAAATTTTCTTTAAGGAGGGGAGAGTTGTAACGACTCGGATTTTAGAATCCGAGAGTCGGTTTGACCCAAAGCATGGGTTTTGCCTTTGGGTTGAGTAATGGACTTTAAGAGCTTTTCTAGGCTATCCTTGGTTATGGACTTTGGGGGCTTGGTGTGGGTTTTAGGTAGGAAGATGGAAGAAGGGTATGAAAAGGGGGAAAGGAAGAGTTTGGTGGGGGTGTTGAAGGAAGAACGAGATTGAGTGTTGGAAGCTCAATCTTTGGTCTAAGTTAGTGTTCTTAACCTCCTTAAATTTCCCCGGTAATGATTAACACGTTTTTTAACCTCCATTTGTAGTGAAAAAGGTTGGGAGGCATCTCAAGATAGAGAAAAGAGCAAGGCTTGAAGCTTGTGTTTGGGAGTTTCTTCCTTAGTCCTAAATCAAGGTTAGTACACTACTAACTCCTACATATTCTTGGGAATCATTGATTGGCTGCTTTCTTTCTTTCTGATGCTTTGGTTAGGAAACTAGGACTTGTAAATTATCCATGGTAAAATTTGACTTAGGTGTTCAATTGATGTAAAAATGGTAGAAATCCACTTCATAACTTACCCACAACTTGTAGTGTTAGTTTGGAGTCTCGCCTTAAAGGTTTGGAGGATTTTTGGGATGAAATCCAAGCTCCAAAAACTAATTTCTAGGCTTGTGTATCGATACAGTCGTTCACGTATGGGTACGTTTGCCTTAAAATGTCAAGAACACTTTGAATTCTTGAAGGTCGTATCGATATGCTGGGGAGGGTATCGATACCTTTTCCCTAATTAGATTCTAGTAGCAAATCTCAGTACTGAGATGCTTTCAAGGTGTATCGATACACCTTGAAGTATCGGTACACGTCTTCGTGTATCGGTACGGGGTGGCTTGGCTGAGACCACGTGAGTGTAACTAGGTATGGTACGTGGGTGAACGTATCGATACAGATGGACGTATCGATACCCTTGTGAGGTGTATCGATACGGCCTGAGCAATCTGCCCAAAAACTTTATTTTTAGTTTGAGGGTTCAATAATTTAAGAGTAAGGGCCCGATGGGTCTTCTAAGGTGTAAAATGAATAATGATAACAAGAAACTAAGTCTTTAACATCATTTGTGGCCTAAATGATGAATAATGTGTTAGATAAGAGAGAATTTACATGTGTATGTTTGTAAACCTTGAAAATCCTTTATGTGTCATGGGTGAAGGTGTCAGGTGAAAGCACCAGGGAATTTAACCTTTGTTTATGAGATTTGGATACTCAATGAGAAAGTATTGCAACACGAGAAGACCACTCGATGTAAGATTCTGAGTGTTGATGCTCGATGTGAGATTCTGATTAATTATGCTCGATGCGAGATTCCGAGCCTTTCCACTTGATGTGAGATTCTGAGTATTGATGCTCGATGTGAGATCCGAGCAAGGTGCACATATTCAAGACTGTGTAATACCAGTTCTTCCCTCGGGTTTGATAATGTGATTCTATTCTTGAGTTTGAGATTGTACATCCTTGATTATTGTGTTTAGGCGAATATGGTAGCACCATTGCTTTTCATGTTATGATATCTTATTGTAGTATGCACCTTTTTATGATTTGTATGAATTGTGTTTGAGTGGAAGTGTATCCACTATGCTTTGTTAGCTCAGTGTTTCGAAATTTTTGTTTTCTTTCACAAGTTAGCAGGTTGACGTACATCTTGGAGCACCATCTAAGTAGGACCTCAGCATCGATTAGAGTCCAAGTACAGTACTTAGATTTATTGGGCCATGTATCCGTAGGACCCTATGTGTATTGTAACTTGTATTTTGGATTTAAGCTTATGTGTCAAATGCTTTTAAAATTATGTATTTAAAGTGGAGCTCCTTATGTAACGTTTTAAATGGTTTATCGACTTAATATGTTTTAATTCAATGGCTTTTATGTAATGATGATGTTAGGCTAAACTTAGTTGTAAAAATCTTATGGTTTTGGTTTGGGTTGGAGGCCCAATTGTGGCATCCGGGTTGGGGATGTTACACTTATTATCTCTAAGGCAGAGGATAGTTCTATTTTTTTCTTTCCTTGGCAAAACATTATTGTCTTATTTTTCTTTTTACCCTAGCATCATTTTCTTCTCTCTTTCTTTTTTTTATAATTATTCTGAGTTCAGTTTCAATAGAACCTAAGTTTGTTTTGCATACTAGATGCATACCTCGTGTAGAGTGAAACTAAAGTTCCCTAAACTAGAGTTCAATTGCCAAGCTACTTGGCATTGCTAACCTATCGGCATATAAGTTCTAAAATTCCAGTTTCTTCATTGGATAGATAAATCTAGAACAAATTTAATTAGGCTAGTAGATTGTTGACAAAATTTCCAATCTTAGCCGAGGCAACAAAATTTTTTTAGTGGTTTGGTATACAAGTTTTATGTAATGATGATGTTGGGCTAAACTTAGTTACAAAAATCTTATGGTTTTAGTTTGGGTTGGAGGCCCAATTGTTGCATCCGGGTTGAGAATGTTACACTTATTATCTCTAAGGCAGATGAGGGTTCTATTTTTTCTTGCCTTTTCAAAACATTATTGTGTTATTTTTCTTTTTACCCCGGTATCGTTTTCTTCTCTCTTTCTTTTTTTATAATTATTCAGAGTTCAGTTTCAAGAGACCTAAGTTTGTTTTGCATACTAGATGCATACCTCATGTAGAGTGAAACTAAAGTTCCCTAAACTAGAGTTCAATTGTCAAGCTACTTGGCATTGCTAACCTGTCGGCATACAAGTTCTTAAATTCCAGTTTCTTTATTGGATAGATAAATCTAGAACAAAGTTAACTAGGCTAGTATATTATTGACAAAATTTCCAATCTTAACCTAGGCAACAAAAAAAATTTAGTGGTTTGGTATACAAATTTTAATCCTATATGGCAAACTAAAATTTAAACATGAATGCATGAAATGGCAAAAGATACGAGGCAACACACCCTCAAACCAAAGGTGTGCATTGTCCTTAATGCATGAACACATATATTCACAAAATAAAATGCATGAAAACGTGTATATACAAATATAATGCATGCTAAATATGAAAAACATGAATGTAAGGAGTTAAGAGGATGGGGACTCCCTTGAGGAATGGCTTTGGCGCTCCACTAGTATAGTGGCATCATATTGCTGGTTGGAGTATGATTAGGCAGAGGGCTTGTTAACATTCCTTTTGTTGCATGGAGCTCAGTTGGGAACCCTGGATATGGTGGCAAAGGATTGGTAGACATTGCTTCAATAGTTTTCTTCAAGGCACGATCTCTGTCCCCAATATATTGCCAGAGTGTCAGGTTTTGTTCCTCAGCCTTTTGGAACTTCTGAAGGATGAGCTGTTGGTGTTGATAGATCTGGGAGAGTGATGCCACAACATTAGCTGGCAATTGAGTGGTCGATTCAGCCTTGACACTAGAACTCGGCATGGTCTCTTGACATAATTTCTTGTGCTAAAAATCAACGAAAACTTTTAAAATAGAAAAATAAATAAAATAAAAACTAAAATTTAAAATTGAGATATCTTAAGTATTAAAAATAAAATAATTCTTCTAAATTATTTACAATGACTATACTGTGTTGGGAAAAATTTACTAATTTTCCGCAAGGAGAATGGTCTCCTTAGCACTAATCTGATTTCATTCCCAGTAGTACTTTAGTCCTTGGCCCTTGGTTGGTGGTGGTAGGCTGTGTCATCTTTTGTTTGAATAACCAATGTAGAAGTCCAAAATATTGCTTTCCTTTGAGTATTCCAAACGCCTAATTGCACAATGAAAGAGAATATTTTACCATATTGGCTTTAAACAACCACCTTAGAAAATCGAAGTATCTCTTTGTTGTAGGTCTCGAGAACATTTGATAGAACTCAACACCCCAGCAGTGCTTAGGCTTTGCTGCTCCTTTCTCTTTAGATGTTGAAGCACATTTGAGGTGACTTGGCAATTGTTTCAGTTCCAAGTTTGGCGGCTCCTCACTTGATGGCTTTGGTGCTCTGATCTCTCTACCAGCTAACTCAAGTGGTTCAGGTCTCTTGTAGTTATGGCTCATGGTTTCTTTTATCTTGGTCAAATTTTCCAAATCCTTAAAGGTTTTACTAGCCAGATCCTTGCACTCTTGCTCTATGGCATCCACTTTTATTCCCTGGCAATTCAATGCTAGGTTCTCATCCAAAATGGATTCCATTAGCTCAACTACATGGCATTTTTCAATTTCATCTGCACATTTAAGAGCTTTGAAAATGTCAACAGTAATACATGCTTGTTTTACCAAGGTAGGGTTGGCATCATGTTGTGATCTAGCATTGTTGGTGTTTGCTTCCTCTTTCTCAGCTTCCTTAGTTTCTTCTGCTGGCACTGAATTCTCATGGAAAACAATTAGCTCTTTTCCACGCGTTGAAATCTTGACTTCTTTGCCACTTTGGAGAGTATCATCTTTGCATTGTTCTCTCCCTTTTTTCGAGCATCCTTTGTATTACTTGGCAGAGTCCTTGGAGGTTTAGCATTAAAGGTGCTGGCAATCTATCCTATCAGAACTTCAAAGTTCCTCATAGATGCGGCTAAACTCTGGACAATTGTATCGTATGCTCCATATAATCCTTCAAAGTATCCTTATCGGAAGATCTTTGCCCTGGATGGGAAATATTTTAGGCTTTATGTGGCATGGTATTCCGGTTGAATCCTGGCATTGCATTGTTTTTCTACCACAGGGCATTGAATTGGTTACCGTCATGGTTCTCCCAAGCAAAGTTTGGGTGATTCTTGCAACCTGCATTATAAGTATTGGAATGTGGGTTAAAATTTTGATTGAAATTGCCAACAAAATTTATCGATTCAGGGTTTGTTGGGAATCATCCACATGGTGATCCTCTCCACAAATAGTGCAAAATGGTTCTAATGCCTTGACTTCTTGGGATTCATTACTCTTTTGCAAGGTTTTCATGATGCTAGTAAGATTGGAAATTTGAGCGTTGATGGTTGTCAGCTCATCAAGCTATAATTTTCTAGCGGTTTTTGTCCCCGTTCCTAGTCTAATAATAGAATATTGAAAATCATTGGCAGCAATCCTTTCAAGGATGTCATATTCCTTTGTGCATTTCTTGTCTAGCAATGAACCGTTTGCCGAAGCATCAACAACAATCCTGGCATGATCATTGAGTCTGATGTAAAAAATCTCCATCTAGATCCAAGTAGGGAATCAATGCATTGGACATCTTCTCAACATATCCTTAAATCGCTCCCAAGTATTATAGAAAGTTTTTTCATCGGCTTGCCTGAAGGTAGTGATTTCACTTTGCAGTTAGGCAGTAAATGTAGGTGGCTGGAATCTCAGAAGGAATTTTTGGCATAAATCTGCCCACGTAGTGACTGAACTAGGTGGCAATGAATTTAGTCACAATTTTTCCCTATCTCGCAAGGAAAATGAAAAGAGCTTTAGCTCTATTGTCTTTTCAGTCACATCAGGCTGGCGGAATAGTTGGCAAACCTCCATGAAATGCTTCAAATGCTATATTGAGTCTCCATTAGGTGATCCATCAAATTGACCTACATCCATTAGCAATTGAATCATTATCGGTTTAAACTTAAAGTTAGACATATTTACCTCTGGACTGATTGGTCCTGACATCAAATCATCTATGGTGGGTGCTAGATGTTCTCTAATAGATTGTTCTTTAGGTATCTGAGCAACAATAGCGAAAGTTAGCTGTAATACCCCTTTCCCATATTCATAGCTAAATATGAGTCAGGGATATCACAAAACATTTGTAAAACCCTCTACATTTGTAACTCGGTAAAAAATTTAAACTTAAAAAAAATATTACAATATATTTCGTTTCTATTTACAAATGTAGTTAATTGCGTATAGTTAAAATATAATATTTTAATCTTCAAATCGAGTTTAATTTCAGGCAACAACTTATTAATTTAATTTAACTTTATATAATTAATAAAACTGCCTAAAAACTGTCTGACTTAAAATTCATCCAGATACCACATAAAATACAAATTCTATCAGAGCAGTCATATCATTTTAATATACATGCCAACTAGTAAATATCAAACAGTGTCAAAAGATATCTTACTGATACTGATGTACCTGTTATTGATCGATGATGTCCTTATATGCTCTTTACTCCAACCATTTCTTCTTTCCTACGTGTAAAACAGTTACACGCTAAGTATTTACTTAATGAGGCAATAATTCGAATTCAAGTGCAATTGTCATAATAACAATATTAATGATTAACAATGCATATGATCACCTTACCATTATATGCTCGTTAACATAAATAAATATGTATATCAAAGTGATAAGATTAGATCTTACCAATACCGTCGCCATTCCATCTGTAAGCTTTCAATGCTTACCAATACCTTTTTCCCATTTTTATCTGCAAGCTTTCAATCTTATCTTCTTGTTTCTTTTTGATTCTTTCAATTTATTTAGCCCAAGGTATCGAATTAAGAGATTCTATGTACACGAGTCATCCCCCCATACCCAACCTTTCTTGAGTATGTATATTATTTGCACTCTACCGGGAGTGCTTAGCACCGAAGTGCTTATGTATACTTACCGGAGTATACAATATATCCCTCATTGAGTTTTTATAAAATTGCACCAAAGTGTTTAGCACCCGTAGTAAGTCCGTATACTCAAACCATGCATGAGTATACTCCTCAATGAGTATTTATAATATTTGCACTTTACTTGAAGTGCTTAGAGTATTTATACAGCTGCTTATGACCCTATGGATATCCAAGTATACCATCGAACCTCTATATCATACATTGGGCTTTATTTCATCATTTAAGTCATCAATGGCAACATATATCAATATATATCAACATTTAATAGTTCATAGCCCAAATAAAATTCATATTATACCATCATCAATAACTAGTGATCAATGCATTTATTTTCAACCTTTGACATATTTAAAATATGTCAAATATATGATCAATGACATAAATATCATGACAATATATAAACTAGGTAGACTCATCGCAAGTCCTACCGGTGATGTATAAAACATCTATGTATAATGTTATGTATGCATTGCACTTACCTGGGCCATTTATTAGTATGCCTCACTAAGTCCTCTTTGATCCTTTCCTTCATTGTACCTCGAACCTCATTTCATTCGAACTTAACTTCATAATTCAAATAAGTAAAATATTTGTTAGATCCCAATCTAACAATGCATATTGTCCAATATAATTATTCGAATACAAAATCTTCAAACATTTTCTTTTCTTCCTTGTATTGTTCAAAAACTCATTATGGTCCTTAGTGACCAATTTGAACTTCCATTAACCCTTTTCAAGCTTACTAATAAACCTTAGATACAAAGTGTATCAATTCTCATTTTCTGGCTGTTTGTAGTACCTCCCAAGAAATATTTCTATAAAATAATCTACAACACAGAATTCAATTATGTTTGTTCTGAAAGAAACTAGATTCAATAAGATTTTCAACCATATAAATTAATATCCCAAATTCAACTTGTACGATTTATGGCGAATTTTCAAAGTCAATTTCCAGTATTGAATTTCGGAACAGCCTGCTCTACTGTTTTCTAACCTTTCACCACTTAAAAATTCATATCTTTTTACTCGGAACTCGAAATAAGTTTCCGTTTGTTGGAAACAAAACTAGACGAACAAATATTTACAGCGGTATAAAATTCACATTCTAACCATTTTTTTAGAATTTATGGTGAATTTTCAAAGTTACTGCCATAAACCAGTTTTTCTACACAACTTCCATAAACAACTTCAACTTTTATACTAACTTCTCCTTACTACTCTACTTTTCAATTTAGTTCAATCACTAGCTTTAAACCACCAACTCATCACATTCTTCACCAAATAATTATTCACAATAATTCTCCCCAATTTTCCTTATTTACCGAAATAGGTACTAAAATGCAAAGATAAGGATTCATGCTTCTTAACTTTGCATTTTAGTCCTCAATTCAACATTACTACCTTAATTCCATCATTACAACTAAAAATCAGATTTAGCCCCCATACAAAACTTCCATTTTGATTTGGTCACTTAACTTTGACAAATTGTCAAAATGGTCACTAATTCAATTCAACATCAATTTGGCATTCTAACTTCATTTTCTTATCTCTAACATCATTAATAACATAAATACACTCCAAATTCTAAAAATTCAGATTTGGTCCTTCAACTTTTCAATTTGCCGAAATGGTCCCTACACAATTTAACTTAGGGTTTTGCTTCCAAACAACAATTCAAGCTTAATAGATCATTATTTAAACATCGCAAACCCTAAATTAAACTTGAATTCATAAACTCTAATCATCTTCATAATAATCAAAACATGTAAAACTTAAATCCCAACTCAATATCATGATTTTTTAACATCATACTAGCTTGATTTCAACTTGAATTCAATCATGGAATCATAAAATCTCAAAAGCCCCAATTTGATCCATAAACCCTAATTTCTTTCTCATGTAAATTCTCATCAATCAAGCATGGATTCCATGAATTATTAATATCAAAAGATAGAGCTTGAAGAGTAGAACAACTTTGTAGTTGAAGAGATTACCTGAAAACCGAGTTTCGGGGCTTAAATCGAGCTTGGAAAAAATTTTCTCTTTCTTTCCCTAGCCCTCACATTTTTGGCTGGAAAAGATGAACATTATTTTACACATATATCTATTAAATGAATATTAAATTCATTTAATAGTGAAATTACAATTTTGCGATTTTTATCCAATGGTTGAGATTGATTTTATTATCAATCAAGGGCCAAGATTTAATATTCCATTTTCTATTTTCAAAATTGCCCTTATAACTTTTTAAATATTTCAAAATTACCATTGGGGCCAAATGACCAATTTGCCCTCCAAGTAGTTTTTATTTACTAGTTTGCCATTCTTGTAAAAATTCAACTAAATCTAGTTGGAATCCAACCAACTATAATAAAATATTCATAAAGTAATATTTTTTGAATTTTTCCATATCTTTTGGATCAGTCCCCAAAATTTTCATTCGATCCAATATCCTGATAAATAATCCTTTACACATAAATGAACTGTAGGATTCATCTTGAATCGATCTAAAACTATTTCCAACACTTGGAAATGACTTTTATAACCTTTCTCTATCATATGGTAAAACTTCAAAAAATTTCAGTTCGATCCGGGTATCCGAATTCCACTTAAACTTTAACTGTGAGTTTACCAATAATCAAAGTATCAGATCGAACCAAAAATTCCGCATTCGATTCACACCCTTAGGTGATCTATTTATTTATGAAATAAGAACCCTTAACTTTTGGGAAATTACAACTTTAGTCCCCAAACTTTTCCAAAGTTTATACTTTAGCCATAAAAATTTCAAAATTTACATTTTGGTCACTACCTTTTTAAACTTCAATTCCCATTCCAATTTTCCTTGGAATTCAACCAAACTTTAAGAATACCTTATTCAATTCACTATCTATCACATGAGACCTTTAAACCTTAGAAATTTCCTTTCCAGAACCCATAATTAAAGAAATCCTAACTTTCACATTTTTTTCATTTTAGTCACTAAGTTAGCTTTTAAGCTATTATCTTAGTGCTAAATGACCCTTAATCAACTTAGTAAATTTTGGGGTATTACATTAGCGGTATAACTATAGGCATTGTCGGTTTTTCCTGGTCATTGGCATTATTTAAGACACCTAGTTCACCATTCTTGTCACAAGCCTTTTCTCGACATTCTCTTCTTAGCCTGCGTAAGGTTCTTTCAGTTTTTGGGGTGTATTGTAAATATTCATTCGCAGTGATGCTCATGTACATATATCAAATGAAATAATTTAAATAAAAAATGAAAACTAGTAAAAATCAAAATAATCAATTTCGTTGCAATCCACTGCAACTGCGCCAAAATCTTGTCAACGTAATATTGCATGGCAAAAAATTAAGTATTCAGTGTAAATATGCAAGTAAAAACAATGCCAAGACTATGTTTTTTACGTGTAAATATACATGGTCAACAAGTAATACAATAGTGAGTTAAGTATCGTCTCTATAGGGATTTCCTAAGAATTAATTGCTACGATTAATACTTGTAAATTGAAATAAATGAGTGGATATGAAATTTGGATTTAAGATTAAAAATATGACTAAGGAAAGTAGGATAAAAGTTCAGGCAGTTTGGCAAACAAGTATATTCAAATGGTGATGAGCGTTGGCAAGGGATGTCTGGTTTTCACGATATTCATGTCAGCTTTTAATAACGTCATGCTTTGGAATTATAGCCGAGCAGATTCAAGGATGGCATTACCCTTGTCTATGGAAATGCCCGAAATAAACCATATTAATACCCCTATATGTCAATAGTGAAGTTTTTCATTAATTAATTTGATTAAGTTTCAATCTATACTCCTAAGAGGTAGATTCACTTTAAAAGTAAGCTCATCTACTTGAACATCTTCTTTCGAAGCTTCTCTCCTTAGTATCAGGCAACTAATCATTACCCCTCAAGTTTGTTAAGATATTAAGGTGTAATAAGCAAGCAATGTCAGCGGTCGCATAGCAAGCAATTTAGAAAACTGAAGTACATGCCAAATAGAAGAAAAAAACAATGCCAAGGCATTTGTATTATTAAAAACCAAACATAAAATTAGCATTAAACACAAACATCCCCCAACAAACTATAAAAGTTTAGTTCATGGTTGGGGGTTCCATCCACACAAAATCATTTTCAAAGAACATCACCATAAAAACAAAATTAAACCGAAAAGAAATGGGCAATGAAGGAGATCCGTCGATGCGGCCCTTCAATGGCTCCAAAGCCCTCAATCTAGCCTGGTCGAACCATAAGTCGCCCACTTTACCACGGTGTAGCCTCTTTTTCTTCAAGTTGTTTTGTTGATCGATCTCCTCTCATCCTTTAAATAGGCATGCGTAGAAACCCTAGGATAAGCCCTTGAGTTTGAATTTTGAATGCGCAAGGGATAAAATGTGTGATCACCTTATCTAGATTTGAATTTGAGCTGATCAAGTTTTAACTAGGGCTGACATCATTGGTCATCGATCCTTTGTTAGCCGAGCTTGGCATTGTTTGGTCTATCTGTGCCAAACAAGCTTGGCATTATTTTACCGCCATCTTATCTGATGCTATTTTATCGGAGTTTGATCAAATGATATTTTCTCGTAGTCTGATATGGTCCTGTTTGTGTCCTACATCAAAACTAGCAAAATTACCCTTCAGATTGGCAAAACAATGAACTCCTAACTCCCTGATGCAAATGCATGATTTTAACGACAAAATGCACAATTATGTACTCAAAGGCAAGCAAAAGCATCGTAATATATACATGAAAATTAGTACTTTTGAGGAGTTAACACACATCATCTAAAACAACTTCAAGAACATTCAATTCATGTAAGAAAACGTCAAAAAGTCCATGCCCAATTGTGTCATTCACAATAAAAAAATCCTAAAAATGATCCATTTATCATAACACAATCCAAAGAAACATCTACATATCCTAAAATTAAAGATGTTTGCTCTTGATGACTAATATTAGAAGTACAATCAAGTATTATAGAAAAATATTTATCCTCTTTTATTTTTAACAATTTTAGATTTAATTGCACATACAAGTAAAAGAATCAACTTAATTTGGATGTTGTTGTTAGTAATGCAAAAGACGGTTATCCCACATTGAGTGGGTAAATACCATGTGGAAGATATTTATGTCATTCATTCTCCCCTCCCTTGTTGAGTGATAGAGAACAAGGGGCAGTCTCGCGCGCTGTCACCGCTGACGTCCGTCTGTCTCAGCTCGGCTCAGCTCATGCTCGTGGTTCATGGTAATACATATCGTAGACACATCTGCACGCATAGTATTCTTTTTGGAGAAAATTCGTAAGGAATTTTCAGAGAATCAGAGAGAATAAAATGTAAAAGAATTATCTTCTAATATTTATAGACTGCATAGAGGGACTGTCTGATCCAAATTTCAGAGGATAGTAGCTAATTATATTAGCTGTCTTTTTTATTTCTGAAAATTTAAGCAGCCAGTTATGGATGTAACTACATTAGTAACTGCAGGAGTTACAAACATCTAGAAATTATACATCGTATTTGGACGCTTAGAGAGCCAGATTCATTTGTTTAATTTTTTAGCAGTTTTGTATTATAATGATAGCAGTTACAAAGTGTTTAATTCGGATAATAAAATCAAATTTTAATATGATTTTTGTCAGATGAATTTACCCCAACATGTATCCTATAATAGAGAAGCAAGTTGGCTTCTCAAATTATCCAATTCACTCAGAAACACTCTCTCAAAATCTCCCACAGCTTACATATATCTCCGGTGATCAGAGGAGCAATACCACATCAATTCACTCCAGTTTCAGGTGTACGAATTCTCAGAGCGACCGTGTTAACCTCAAGAGATGATCAGCCTATTGTAGCGATTACACACATTGGGGCGAATTCATTTCTAAGGTAGTGGTTCTACCACGACACGGTGTGAGTTAAAATCATTTACTTATTTTTATTATTATTCCTAGTTAGTGCTAATGGTGTAGTTTTTCAGTCATATAAATCCAACAATTTAGAAACGAACTCCCGATATACTGCAAAATGTCGACACCTCTAAGCAAGTTGATTCCTTACTTGTCAAAGTTTGATGCGTTTGACGAAAACAATTACCGAAGGTGGTCCCAACGAATTCTGATATTCTTCGAGCAGTTTGATCTTGACTACGTGCTGCTCAAGCCACCACCTTCCATACCGACGACCTCTACTCCTGCCAAAGTTGCTGCTATCGGTGATGGAGCACTATCAGATGCTGGTTCTGATACTGCCACCATTACTATCGAAAAATATGAGAAGGACAACAAGACGGTGTGAGGCCATCTCCTAAGTCACATGTCTAACAAGCTCTTCAACATGTTTCTTAAGGAGTGAAGCGCTAAGCTAATATGGGACACTATCAAGAGGAAGTATGGCATGGATGATGCGGGCATAAAAAAAATATGGCGTCAAAGAGTGGCTAAAATTCCAGATGACGGATGCCAAGCCGATCATGGATCAAGTCCATGACTATGAAAACCTCGTCTTTGACATACTGGCAGAAGGGATGCATATGTGCGAGGTACTCCAAGCCAACATCCTAATCGAGAAGTTGTCCAAGTCATGGACTGACTATCGCAACTCTCTCAAACACAAGAAGAGGGATATTTCACTTCAAGAGCTGGTGGGCCACATGAAGATAGAGGAGGCCAACCATTTGAAAGATAAGCTGACAAACAACTTTGGTCAAATGTCTTTTAATTCTAACTTGGTTGAGTCTGGTGGTGCCTCAGGGTCTAAGTTCAAGAAGACTGCGAAAAATGGGTTTCAGAACAAAAAGACAAAACCACAAAAAAACACCAACTTCAAGAAGCTAGTAAAGACCAAACCTGACTAAAAGTCCCTAAAGTATTATGTCTTTGGTCAAGCCGATCACAAGGCGTATCAATGTCAACACCGTTCAGATCGTCAGAAAGAGAACAAATCATATCTAAACATGGCGGAAGACAATGCTAGAGATGTCATAGCCGTAGTGGTTTCCCAAGTCAACCTGGTGGATAACAATACTGAATGGGCCTTGGACACTGGCGATTCTAGACACTTCTGTGCAATGAATGAGTTTTTCATCGAGTTCGAGGATGGGAACGACGGTGAACGAATGTACATGGGGAACTCTAGCAGCTCTGAAGTGCTAGGCAAAGGCAAGTTTTTACTCAAGCTAACTTTCGGTAAAACTTTTGCGCTTAACAATGTTATGTATGTACCTGCCCTGCGTAGAAATTTAATAAGTGGTGGGCTTTTAAATAAGGCATGCATTAAGTTAGTGAAAATAAAGCTACCACTTCTGCTTATATTGTTGAATCTGTGAATATGTGGCATGCTAGATTAGGACACGTGAATATTCACTCTTTAAAGAAAATGATTAAAATGAATATTCTGCCTAAACTATACTTAAATAGCTTTAACAAATATGAGATTTGTGTAGAAGCCAAGCATGCTAAACCTCTCTTTAAGACTGTTTCTAAAAGGAAAATTGAACTGATAGAACTTATACATACTGATCTAGCAGACTTTAGAAACTCTAAGAGTAAAAGAGGAAAACACTATTACATCACTTTTGTAGATGATTACTCGAGATATAAAAAAGTTTATCTCCTTAGAACTAAAGATGAAGCTGAAAACTTCTTTCTTATTTATAAGGCAGAAGTTGAGAATCAATTAGATAGGAGAATAAAACGGGTTAAATCCGATAGAGGTGGTGAATATGGGTCTAATTTTCCGAAAGAGGTATGTGAGACGAATGGCATAATACACGAAACTTTAACTCCCTACTTTCCTCAACAAAATGGGATAGCCGAAAGGAAAAATAGAACTTTCAAAGAGATGATGAACTCATTGTTGATAAGTTCTGGGTTGTCCGACAATATGTGGGGGAAGCCATTATATCGGCAAATCATATTTTGAACCGAGTACCTCACAAAAAAATATATTCTACCCATACGAACTGTGGAAATATTATGCTCCAAATCTGTAATACCTTAAAGTGTGGGGGTGCCTGGCTATAGTGGGATTCCCAAAGTTTAAAAGTCTACCATTGGACTTAAAATCATTGATGTAGTGTTCATCGGGTATGCAACGAATAGTGCAGCATATAGATTCATGTTCCTGCATGACTATTCTATTTGTGAATCTAGGGATGCTGTTTTCTTTGAAGATATATTTCCTCTAAAGAAACCTAGGTTAATGGTTGAAACACAAATAGAAAATTTTCCATCCTCTTCTTCTAGTGTGTCTGCTAGGGGTTCTCAAGAGATCGAATTTGAACCTAGAAGAAGTAAGAGACAAAGAGTAGAAACCTCTTTTGGACCAGACTTCATAACTTCATTTATTTCTGAGATAAATGATTTAGACACCTTATCCAATCCGATAGCTCGAGTCTTTCTATTAGAAGAGGATTTGAAGACTTACGAGGATGCTATAAGATCGATTGACGCTAGTTTCTGGAAATATGTGATTAAGGATGAACTAGATTCAATAATGTCTAATCATACTTGGGAATTGGTGGACTTGCCTAAAGGATTCAAACCAATCAGCAACAAGTGGGCCTTTCAGAAGAAACTCAGACCAGATGATTCAATCCAGAGGTACAAGGCAAGGCTAGTCGTCGAAGGGTTCACTCAAAAGTTTGGTTTAGACTTCTTCGATACTTACTCTCCCGTAACAAAAAACTCAACGATCTGTGCATTGTTTGCATTAGCCTCCATTCATAAATTGCAAGTACATCAAATGGATGTAAAGACTACTTTTTGGAACGGAGATCTAGATGAGGAGATCTATATGGAGCAACCACTAGGTTTTGAGACATTTGGTATGGAAGGAAAAGTTTACAGACTTAAACAATCTCTTTATGGCCTCAAGCAAGCTCCTAAACAGTGGTATGAGAAATTTTATAAAACTATCCTTAGTTTTGGTTTTGTTATGAATGGTTCGGACGCATGCGTGTATTCGAGGATGTTTGGTGCTGATTATGTCATCATAAGTTTATATGTTGATGATATGCTGATTTTCAGTACAAACATTGAGTCCATTAACAAAACGAAAAATTTCTTGTCCATTAAGTTTGAGATGACTGATCTGGGAGAAGTTGACGTAATCTTAGGAGTCAAAGTCACCAAAACTGAAAAGGGATTTTCTTTAAGTCAAACGCACTATATTGACAAAGTATTAAAGAAATTTGATAGTTTTAATGTCATCCCTGTTCGAACACCTTATGACTCTAGCATACATCTCTTCAAGAACAAAGGAAGTAGTGTTTCCCAAATAGAATATGCTAAAATTATTGGAAGACTTATATTCCTAACGAACTATACTCGGCATAATATTGCCTACGCTGTGAGCAGACTTAGTAGATATACTCACAACCCTAGTAGTGATCACTGGGTTGCGCTTAGATGTTTACGTAAGTATCTTAAGGGTACTATAGATTGGAAACTAGAGTATGTTGGCTTTCCTGCGATTTTAGAAGGGTATTTTGACGCCAACTAGGTTTTTTATAACGACGAGGTAAGCTCTATGAGTGGGTATGTTTTTAATTTGAGTGGAGTAGCAATCTCATGGAAATCCGCAAAACAGACTTGCATTGCTCGCTCTACTATGGAGTTAGAGTTTACAGCTCTTGACTTAGTTGGGCAAGAAGCCGAGTGGCTCAGAAATTTGTTAGCAGAGATTCTGTTGTGGGGAAGACCGACTCCTCCATTCTCCTTGTTGTGTGATTCACAAGTTACGATTTGTGTGGCTAAGAACCAAGCTTATAATGGTAAGAAAAACACATTCGCATAAGACATGAATCGGTTAGACACTTGATAAGGAATAGAGTACTCGCTTTAGAGTATGTGAAGTCGAAAAGGAACCTAGCAGATCCACTTACCAAAGGGTTAAGCAGGAAGTTGGTCCTAGATTCGTCGAGAGGGATGGGTTTAAAGCCCATTGGTTGAGGAATTCATGGTGGATACCCAACTTAGTTATCTAAGTTCAATAAGGTCAAACGAAACCATAGAAAGACTCATAGTGTACATTTCTCTATACCTATCCCTATGATGAATAATGTACATGCCCAAGATGAGCTCAATTGCTCTTAATAAATTCATAGCCTAGGTTTTGGGTGGTCTTAGTGAGAAAGACTTGATGAATTTACCGATTTTAGTTTAATATCTATTCTTAATAAGTTCATAACCCAGTGTTAAGTGGGTAGTCCCAAATGAAAATGATTAAATGAACTTACCGCTAGAGAGGTTGAGTTTCACTGAAACTCTTAATGAATTCAAACCCAAGTGTTTGGGAGTTCCTATTGAGAAAGACATGTTGAATTCACCGATAAACGAGGTTGAATATTTATTCTTAATTATTTTTTAGCCCAGAGTTTGGGTGGTTCATTTAATATGAACTTAAAGAAAATCACCATACCCTTTGTGAGGCTGAGCTAATATGAAAGTTCTTTATTATTTCATAGTCCTATATGGATGGTTTTATTGAGACAAACCTAATGAAATAACCTATGTAAGTGAGAAGGATTAACCACCTTCTATGAAAAAACATTGGGCCGTTTTTCTAAAACACTTACTAGAATCCTAAGGTAAGATGGCCAAATATATACTTTCGTATATATATATATATATATATATACATTGAGAACTTCGGTGGATGAAGAGGTTAGCTGTGTGTTATGAGTTTACCCCAATCTTAAAAAGTTCAAGACTAGTTTCACTTGTCTAAGAGAAGGATTGCTCATCATCACTATGTACTAGTTCAAGATACGTTCACTAGTGCTTAAGCAGCTAATCTCGTTATTGCTCTTCTAATAAGGATATTTATCGATTTGTGGAAGAATTCTTTTGCATTAGTGGGGGAATATTGGTAATGCAAAAGATGGTTATCCCACATTGAGTGGGTAAATACCGTGTGGAAGATATTTATGCCATTCATTCTCCCCTCGCTTATTGAGTGATAAAGAACAAGGGGCAGTCTCGCGCGCCGCCGCTGTCGTCGTCCGTCCGTCTCGGCTTAGCTCGTGCTCGTGGTCATGGTTCGTGTAATAAGTGTCGTAGACACGTCCGCGCCGTAGTATTCTTTTAGGAGAAAATTTGTAAAGAATTTTCAGAGAATTAGAGAGAATAAAATGCAAATGAATTATCTTCTGATATTTATAGACTGCATAGAGGGATTGTCTAATCCAAATTTTAGAGGATAACAACTAATTATATTAGCTGTCTTTTTTATTTCTGAAAATTTAATCAGCCAGTTACAAATGTAACTATAGTAGTAACTGCAGAAGTTACAAACGTCTAGAAATTATACATCGTATTTGGACACTTAGAGAGCCAGATTCATTTGTTTATTTTTTCAGCAGTTTTGTATTATAATGATAGCAGTTACAAAGTGTTTAATTCGGATAATAAAATCAGAGTTTAATCTAATTTTTGTTGGATGAATTTACCCCTGTATGCATCCTATAAATAGAGAAGCAAGTTGGCTTCTCAAATGATCCAATTCACTCATAAATACTCTCTCAAAAGCTCTCACAGCTTACATATATCTCTGGTGATCAGAGGAGCAATACCACAGTAGTTCACTCCAGTTTCGGGTGTACAAATTCTCGGAGCGACTGTGTTAACCTCAAGGGACGATCAGCCTATTGTAGCGATTACACACATCGGGGAGAATTCGTTTCTAAGGTAGTGGTTCCACCACGACACGGTTACGGGTTAAAATCATTTACTTATTTTTATTATTATTCCCAGTCAGTGCTAACGGTGCATTGCAGTCATATAAATCAAACAGTTGTGGCCAATATAATGAATATGAATATCATCATTAGTAATACGACAAACATGCTCTTGAATAATATGATCAAACTCCGCTAACATTTCAATTAATCTTAAGAATTTTTCATTACTATTTTGATGCAATTTCTCATTAGTGCCACGAAATTTTAGATTATGCTTTCCAAGAAACTTCATAATTGAAATAATTCTTAACAAAACATTTTTCAATGTTTTTTTTCTCTTTTTCAAGTTGCTTTTGAGCTATTTTGTCAATAGTTATGTTCTTTTGAAGTCTTAAACGCAAATCATACCTAATGACCATATTTTGGACATGTTCCATACCAATTTCATGCTATCTAATTCTAACACAATAATGCGATCAATCACTATAACCCTCATTTACTAATTTACCTTTACAACACCCATTCTTAAATAATTTACAACAAAAACAAAAACCTCTATCAAGTTCTTTTGAATATACAAGCCAATCCCTATGACTTTTTTCTCCATTTGGTAGTACTCTAGTATAGAATGAGGCATAAAATTATCTTCCAATTTAATCTTTAACACCTTTCACAATAGTTAAAACCTGTTTTAGAACGTTTTTACCATTAAAATATCAACTAATTGAGAATTTAAAGCATCCCAATTTTTAGGGTCGAATATGTTAAACTTATGACGTGTAATATTATAAAATATCAACATTATTTGCATTATCAACATGCTCAACATTAGAGGAACCAACATCATCACCAAAGGCGTTATTCTCGTTTAGAAAAACATCTTCATTTTTATTTTTGTCATTTAAATGCACATTTTCATCAATATCAACATCATTAGCATTGACATTAGCAGTATTAGAATTACCAATATCACTAATATTTTCATTTTTAAACATTTTTGATTCTTTGATAAAAATTTATCAAGCGATCCTCTTTGAGATTGAGTTAATTCTTCGATTCTTTTTTCTTTTTACTCTTTTCACATTCTGAGTCGTGTTTTCTTTTATGAAACATTATTAAATAATTAAAATTGTAGGTAAAAACTAAATATGCAAGAAAAAAACTAAAAATGTAATTAAAAAGGTAAGAGTGAGAGTAACACAACCTGATTTTCGAGCCAAATAATTTTAACAATTAAAGGAGATTGATGTGGTTCTTCGAAGAATCGAGAGAATGAGGAGTTGGTTCGCAGCAAGTGCTAGAAGAAACGATAGTTCAAATTTGAAAAGAAATTTGTTTTCTCCTTCTCCTAAAAATACTAGTGTAGATATATTTTTTAAAGAAATACTTTTAATATTCTTTTGAATATTTATTTAGTAGAGATGAAATAAAAATGGAATGTCTTGAAATTTAAAATTTTTAAAGTAAATCTTAATTTAAATTATGGTTTATTTTTTTATCAAGGCAATTTGAATTAATTAAATTCCATTTCCAATATATTACCGTTTATTTTCAATAACACTTTACCGTTTAACCTTTTATATTACCGTTTGATGGCCTCCTAATTGAAGAAATAGCAAAAGCATTGAAGGAGGATGATCTCAGCTAATAATAAAGTGGGACCCATATTATGCAAAGTATAAAATGACAAAATAGAGTGGGGCTCGTGAGAAAATGGCTAAAACATTCGATTATTCCCGTTGTTTTGTTCCCAAAATAATTTAAAACCTTTGTCAACATAGCTACAAATGAGGTCCCATGAAAGCGGGGCCTGAGCAAGCGCTTAGAGTGCTCCTACTATTAGTCGAGCCTGTCTATATATTGAGTATTTTCGTAATATGTAACAGATGCTTTGACGATAAGTTGTTGTTTTGTATAAGCTTCGATTTATTGGTTATTTTGAAAGTGGTATTGCAACAAATGCTTGTATCAGTAAATTGCCTTAGTTTTGTTGCAGGCCGGCCTATCATTGTTGACTTCTCACTTGTGACAGACTTCCGTGAGGCCACCTGTAGGCAACATTACCTGCATATGGTCCTTAAAAGAATCAGCAGGTGGAATGTTTTTTCAAGTCAACATTACCTGCATATGGTCCTTGTTTCAATACCTCTAAAAATTTTCGTTGCACTAATCTTCATTAGGGAGTTGAGGCACCAGTTATTTGGGAGATCTAGAAGGAGGCGAAGTCATAGTCGAAGCAGAAGCCCTGACATGCATCATAATAACCATGATGATCGCCCTCATGGTGCACGAGGCCATAGTAGGCGGTACGATGAGAAGGATGATTATCACGTAGCTCAGTTCGTGAAGGCAGTGAGGAGATATGCTAAAATTGAGCAATGGAACCGTGAAGGGAAGAACAAGAAAATGCAAATAACTCTCAGCAGCAGGAGTAGGCTTCACATCTGGAAGCCCATTAATCCTGGTATAATATCACTCTTCCCGGTTTGTCTTAAATGTTTTTCCTTCATTATTTTTATATTTTTCTTCCTCAATAGCGAGTAGAGCTCGAAATATTTCTACCAAGACCAACCATTCTGTAAATATTTCTACTAAGCACATTTTTCACTATGCAGGTGGTGCAGGTTGACATTTTTTAATATGAAACTTGAAATTTGTTTTGCCTTTTCCCTTTTGGTCCTTGCTTTTGCAACTATCATCATTTTGCTTGATTTTATGGTTTACTTTAATAAGTTTCAAATTCATGTCCTTTTTTATTCAATTTTCCAATTAGTTTCTTTTCCGATATGTTTTTGCACTCTCTCTTTCTTTACCGGTTTTATTTCCTCAAAATCTCTCTCCTCTATTGACCTGGTTTTACCTTAAAAGCTATTTAAGACAATTATGAAAGAGAAGTCCACATGCTTGAAGTTGTCTATGGCTGCTAGAGTGATGAGGCTTTTAAGCTAATCAAAATGCATTTTCTTTCTTTCAGTCCCCTCCCCTGAAGCTTTTGTCATGGCCTTGATCTCCTATGTTCTTTCAATTTCGTTGTGACCATTAGGCATAACATTTTAATACGTTCACTTGTGGATTTTATTCAGAAATCGGAGCACATTTGACTTACCTCAAGTCTAAGGAACATGATTAAGAAAATGCATGGATCAATGCATGTATGTGCCTTTATATTGCGAGTGTGTATGGGTCGTGCCAGTGGCGGAGTCAGAACTTTCATATAGTGGAGGCCAGAGTGAGGTATGGGTTATGAAAATTTCTATACTACTCCAATAAATATTGTTAACCCCATATCTCAACAAATTAAGTATGGTCAATTTTAATATTTCTTTTGAAAAACATTGATACAATTTTAATATTTCCATATAATAGGACTTTTAAGTGGGGTCAAAAGCACCCTAATCTTTCCATACAACTCCGCCCATGGTGTGTGTATAAGTTGATAGTCAGGTTGGCCATGACAAATGCTGAGTGTTTTGGGAAAGAAAACTGCAACAATTAATCACTGTCGCAACCCTTTTTCACGATGCTCGACGATTTTTAAAAAACAAGACAACAACATAGCCCCCGCCAATTTTTTAAAAGGTGTGATTGGATCACCTAAAAATGGGTCATTTTAATAAAACATTTTATTTTATTAAAATAACGGTTTCAGTATGTGAAAACAAAAAACAAGTTTGGGAGCCGGTTACGCGTGGGGAAGGGTTAGCACCCCCACAGCGCCCAAAAATTGGTACCTAGCCGATTAAGAAATGTTGTAACGTAGAAATTTGCAAGTTCATGTAAAAATTAAATTGTTGTCCATTTATGAATTTGATTCCATTTTAACGGTCTTATCATTCGAAAAATGAACTTTAATCACCGCCAACACTCATGGCGCTAACCTTTCATTTCTGTTTGATGAGACACCGCATTAATTAGGTTTCGCTTTTTAATCAAACAAATAAAGAAGTAATTAGTTGGTCGAAGCTTTTATTATTCTATGTCAGTGATTAACTCTAAGAATTGTCTAAGTGAATTTTACTTATTGGGGTTTAAATGTAATTAAGTGTGTTTTATTAATTTTAGAGTAAAAAAGAATTTTTTTTAGCTTTAAATAGGACATTTAAGAACTTAGTCCTATGGATTTTACCTAAACTAAAAGTTAATTAAAAGATGAAATAAAACACAATGAAAGATAAATGGAAAAATTAAATACATGTGGGAAATAAATTAAAGGGTCTAATTAACAGTAAATAAATAATGTAAATAAATAACATAAATAATAAAGGGCCCAATCAAATCTTCCAAATCTAGAAATATTTAAATTTTTTAGATCAAAACCATTTTTACCAAGAACACTGCCATGTTCTTCACTTAAAAGATTACTTGGATCTTCTCAAACATAGAATCATTTCCCCAAACACGTTTTTTTTTTTAAGATTGAACTCTCAAAATCCCAAGAACACTTCTATATTTTTCTTTTGAAAACAAAACCAAAACAAAAGTAAATTGTATAAAAGAAATAGAAAATTAAACAATATACCTCAACAAAGGCTTCAAACTTTTATTGCTCAGAATCTCGAAATACAACTACTTCTTATATGCTTCTATGAGTGTGGTAAATAGGGTGAGTGGTTGTAAGAAGATGAGTTGTGAGTGAGTGAATGAATGAGTGAGTGAATATTACAATAGAATGAAGTCTATTTATAGGCTTCAAAAACCTAAAAATCCTAAAGCATGTTCCCTTTTTATGCTTGGTATACATGAAAAGGAATCAAACCACATTCAATACTATCCTAAAAAAATAGGAAAATATCTAAACCTGATTTTAATTAAAAGTAATCAATCCATTGAAAATTTGTATTAAGATCAAAATCTCGTATTGAACCCGTATATGATTTTCTGCATGCGTTGTCTTCAGTAAAATGAGCATATCTTGAGCTCTCGACGTCTGATTGAGGCGTTTCAAGATGCGTTGGAAAGGTAACTAAAAGACGGTCAATACTTAAGAAGACATCTTGGCCTGAAAACGCTTGGATCCTATCAGAAATTTGCCATAAGTCCATAGTGAGGAATCCTTGACTTTCCATGTTTGTTATGATTATGCTCGATTTCTTGCCTTACTTGAATGATTCATATTTCCCTTTGAATTTGGTCCGGTTTGCATTAATTTGGGATTTGTTTCCCCTTTTTCCATATTTGATGCGATCTCTTCCCTTATTTTTTATGTCAGGCTAAAATCAGTGACAACAGCTACCCCTTTTTGCTCATTCCTGAGAAACATGGATAGAGCAAAGAACAAAACGCACTGATTTTAGCCAATCACACTGCAAAATTGGTTGATGGGCATCAAAGCTTGGTTCCAACCTCCTCGCGCCTAAACGAATAGGTAATTGCTAAAAATAAGGGTTTCATTCTTCTTGCGCCCGAACGAATAGACGTTGTGCTGAAAAATAAAGGTTCCATTCTCCTCGTGCTCGAATGAATAACCGGGTTCTATTCTCCTCATGCTCGAATAGATAAGCAAGTGTTGAAAATAAAGTTTCTATCCTCCTCGTGCTTGAATGGATATGCGGGTTCTATTCTCCTCATGCTCGAACGGATAAGCAGGTTCGATTCTCCTCATGCTCGAATAGATAAGCAGGATGAAAAATAAAGGTTTCACTATCCTCATGCTTGAATGGATAAGTAGGTTCTATTCTCCTCGTGCTCGAATAGATAAGCAGGCTGAAAAATAAAGGTTCTATTCTCCTCATACTTGAATGGATAAGCCGGTTTTATTCTCCTCATGCTCGAATAGATAAGCAGGCTAAAAAATAAAGGTTCCATTCTTCTCATGCTTGAATGGATAAGTAGGTTCTATTCTTCTCGTGCTCGAATAGATAAATAGGCTGAAAATAAAGGTTATATTCTCCTCATGCTTGAATGGATAAGCATGTTCTATTTGCCTCATGCTCGAATAGATAAGCAGACTGAAAAATAAAGGTTCCATTCTCCTCATGCTTGAATGGATAAGCAGGTTTTATTCTCCTCAAGCTCGAATAGATAAGCGGGTTGCGTACCTGTCAAAATTTAACAAATGCGATGATCATGATGAGCATGCCCCTAGGGATGCCTAACACATGAATACATGCCATTTTTTCTTTCCTTTTTTCGTTTTTAAATTTTTCTCTTATATATTTTTTTTTTTTTTTTTTCTTTTTTCTTCTTCTTTATCTCTTTGAATATTTGCTTGTTCAACTCAAATAGACAGCCATGCTCTACCGTTTCACTTTTTGTATCTCTTCGCTTCATAGAAAACATATGATCTTTTGACCCATATATTTATCTAAATAATCTGATTTTCTATTCAAGCGTCTCTTAAAATAATATCAAGCACCTTCAGTGCCTCTCATGAGTTCTCAAATTCTTGCCCCTATATGGCACGTTAAAGCACTTGCATATAAATCCTAGCAGCAAAGCTTATTTCTACCTTGAATGTCTTCGAATAATTTCTTCCTCTTGCTCCTATTAACGCCGAGGGCCTTAAATCCTTTTCCAACGTAAACTGCCCCAATTGGATGGCATGATTTGCTTATCATGTGTTATTTCAAAGAAAGATGCCTTCTAGACCACGATAATCATTTTTTTAAAATAGAATAGGATGCCCTTGATATCAAGTGCATGAGTGTCTCTTTTTTAAATGTTGCGGTGATATTTCAAAGTTGTGAACTTCTCTCAGACCGCTTGGTTCATCCTTATGATTATCGCATTACTTGATCCAGTCGAAAACAACTCATTTTCAGTTCTCATCATTCTTCTCTATTCAAAAATGTTTTCACGCTTCTTAGACTTGCTTAACCAAGAAAGTGCAAAATATCTTTCTAAGAATAAAATTCTACAAGTGCATGTGTGCATTTCTGATTGCAACTAGCCTCTCTTTTATCAGTTTTTTCTTTTTTTCAACCTCCTCGAGATTTTATTTTATTAATTTGTTTGACTTTTTCATGATTTGAAAATCACTCGTAAAGCCAAGGCATTTAGCAGATAGAGCATTTCTACCTTATTAGATACTCGGCCTCACGACTACAACGGAGTGCCCTCGAGGTTTTCTTTTTACTGGTCATTTTTATTTATCTCGGGATTTCATCTCATTAGATATTTGACTTTGTCAGGATTTGAAGACCACTCATGAAGCTAATGTATAAAATAGGTGGAAAATTGCTTCCTTATCAGATATTCAACATTATAGCTTCAGCGGAGTGCCATCGAGATATTCTTTGAGCTACTAGTTGCAATCTATGTGTCTTTATTGGGTATAGAATACTATTATTAGAATTTCAATTTCCAGTAACTATCTTTGGTTAAACTCGCCTAGTTCATGATTCCACATTCATGAATTTCAAAGATTTTCTCATCATCGAACGACATCAAAGGCGTGGCAATCTTCTTTTTCTTGCTTTGCCGACCTGAGTAGTCTAAGAAGCAAATCATACTTCATCATTTTCGCAACAATTAATTGATCTCTACATTGGAATCAATGCCACGACATGCAATTGATATCCAAATACCTACAAGGGTTGGATGATAAATGCATATATTCAAGGTTTCATGGTCAAGGACGTATATTTCATTGAAATGAAAAATCTACAGACCCGCCATGGATGCCTCTACAGAAAGATCCTTGTTGTCTCTAGGCAAACTGGACCTCAATGTGGCTGTGTCTCACTAAGCTTGTGTACTCTTGCGATTTTAGTTTAACGACCATTGCTCGGGTATCGTACTTATACGAGATTTTTGCTATTTTTAGATTTCCCAAATTTCACCATAACTAGTCCTTTTATTATGTGTGAATGTATGCAATAATCACAACATAAATTAATTCAAGAAACAATCAAACAAAAATACAAATGCATGAATGCAAGCAAACGGTCATCGATTCCATTAAAATATTACTCTAGAAGTAACTTTCATTGGATGACAAAGGTCCTTATTAAGAAAGGTTAAAGATATATTCTACGAATATGTCTCAGCCTGAGCACCTAGTTCCTTTATTTCTTCGATCAGTCTTTGGAGACTTGGTCCCACTTTCCCTATTGGTCTGACGTATGGGCGAATAGATGTAGCTTCTCAGACTAGCATCATCACATTCTTAACTACGTCTTCAATTTATAATATAATACTTCTATCGAACCCGTCTCGCTCCTGGGTTCTTCTGACATTACCCCTAAGTCAGGGTGACCAATAATCATCCATTCATTGGCATCTTCAAAAACCAAAATCTTCGTTTTTCAACAACTGTTTGGTTGCACTGTCGAAGTGGTCTCATAGCACTTACAACTTATGTACAATATTCTGCTTGGCACTGATGTGAGCATCCTCCGATGTCTTTGTCACATGATCAACTGTCAAACTATCCAATAAGCTAGCTGGTTGACCTTAGACCAGTGATGTACATCCGTGTTGTCTTCCTCTTTCTTTTGGTACCTTCCATCCATGGCGAAAGCTTTTTGTATTTGAGCAACATGCTTTAGAATCGACCTCTTCTAGATATGAGATGTGAATGCAAGAAAATTACACAAAACATCAAAACACAAAAAAGAAGGATTAGTAAACTTGAAAACATAAAAGGCCCAAAATTATTTCATTATATGAATAATACTGGGTAGCACATTCCAACACTCTAGGACATGTCTCCACGGATTATCCTTCCGAAATAATTTTGACCAGATTCTAAACCTAGGTTTTTCACATGGCTCTAATAGGGTGGGCTTCTAGATTCACACACATAGTTTGGTTCTAGAAAGGTCCCTGAGTTGTCCTCACTGTCCCCTACTAAGGTAGCAAGGCCCCTGATTCTCACCCATTATAGGTTTCGAACGAATCAAGTTCAACTCAAGATGACTCATTTAATATGTCTTCATGAAGGATCGATATCCTTACGAAGACATAATACATATGATTCCCGAAGTTACTTGCTAGGCTCATACGGAGAATCAGTATTCTCACATGAGCAAAGCGTTTTCCCCTCACTTAAACAATCGAGACGAAGCTCAGGTGAAGAGCTTAGCGAATTTTTTAATGCGTAAAATAGAATCACATTCATAAATGGACAACTAAAATGAATTTTATGTGAACTTTCAATTTTCAACATTAAAACAAGGTGTAATCGCCTAACTCTCTTTTTGTAAAAACGAAAACAAAAAAATCCCCAGTGAAGTCGCCAAGCTGTCGCAACCCTTTTTCACGAGGCTCGACGATTTTAAAAAAAACAAGAAAACAATATAGTCACCACCAATCTTTTAAAATGTGTGATTGGATCACCTAAAATGGGTCATTTTAATAAAACATTTTATTTTATTAAAACAACGGTTTTGGTCTGCGAAAACAAAAAACAGGTTCGGGAGTCGATTACGCTTCGGGAAAGTTAGCACCCTTACAGCGCCCAAAAATTGGTACCTAGCTAATTACGAAATATTTTAACGTCGAAATTTGCAAGTTCATGTGGAACTTAAATTATTATCCATTTATGAATTTGATTCCATTTTAACGGCCTCATCATTCGGAAAATGAACTTTAATCACTGCCAACACTCTTGGCGCTACCTTTCTGTTTCGTTTGATGAGACACTGCATTAATTAGGTTTCACTTTTTAATCAAACAAATAAAGAAGCAATTAGTTTGTCGAAGCTTTTATTATTCTATGTTAGTGATTAACCCTAAGAATTGTCTAAGTGAATTTTACTTATTGGGGTTTAAATGTAATTAAGTGTGTTTTATTAATTTTAGAGTAAAGAAGAATTTTTTTTTAGCTTTAAATAGGACATTTAAGAACTTGGTCCTAGGGATTTTACCTAAACTAAAAGTTAATTAAAAGATGAAATAAAACACAATGAAAGATAATTGGAAAAATTAAATACATGCGGGAAATAAATTAAAGGGTCTAATTAACAGTAAATAAATAATGTAAATAATTAGCATAAATAATAAAGTGCCCAATCAAATCTTTCAAATCCAGAAATATTTAAAGTTTTTGGATCAAACCCTTTTTTTACCAAGAACACTGCCATGTTTTTCACTTAAAAAATTACTTGGATCTTCTCAAACATAGAACCATTTCCCCAAACACATTTTTTAAGATTTAACTCCCAAAATCCCAATAACACTTCTTTTATATTTTTCTTTTGAAAACAAAACCAAAACAAAAGTAAATTATATAAAAGAAATCGAAAATTAAACAATATACCTCAACAAAGGCTTCGAACTTTTATTGCTCAGAATCTCTAAATACAACTGCTTCTTATATGCTTTTATGAGTGTGGTAAATAGGGTGAGCGGTTGTAAGAAGGTGAGTTGTGAGTGAGTGAATGAATGAGTGAATATTACAATAGAATGAAGCCTATTTATAGGCTTGAAAAACCTAAAAATCCTAAAGCATATTCCTTTTTATGCTCTGCGTCCCGTCAAATGCTCTCGCGGTATTTTGATAAGCTCTCATGTGCGAGCTATCTATTGGTAACTTCTTTAATGTTGCTAAGAGAAGAACATTCAGAGCTGACCCATTATCAATAAGGACACATGGTAGCATGTATCTTTTGCATCCTGTGAAGATATGAAGAGCTTTGTATGTTCCCCATCCTCCTTCGGGTATTTCCTCATCATTAAAAGAAATAAAATTATTCACAACAATGTTGCCGACTAACATGTCCATCTTGTTAGTCGTGATCTCTTTTGGCACAAACGTTCAGTTCAGAATCTTCAGCAAGGCGTCGCGGTAACCCTCAGAACTCAACAATAGAGACAGCATGGAAATTCAAGCTGGGAGTTTATGGAGCTGTTCCACCACACTATACTCGCTATGTTTGAGTATCTTTAGAAATTCTTGAGCCTCTGACTCCTTCACGGGCTCATGGTATATTGGTGACTTCTTTTTAAAGAAATCTATTTCATCTTCTTTGTCTAGCTCTTCAGCAGCAGCCTTTCTCTGTGTCGTATCTCTGTCTCCTATTGTCGGTAGGGAATACAGTCTTCCACTCCTTTAAAGTGGCTTACTTCGTTAATTGGTTCCTCCTTTGTCTTTTCTCCAACGAGTGATTCTCATAGGGCTGCTACTGTGCTAGTGTAGTTCCAAGGAACTTACTTACTGTCTCTGTATGGAAATGGGGTCGGTGCCTTGATTATTAATCGTGGGGTCACATCCCTTGTAGATTCACTAGCTCTTATTTTATCCTTGATAACCAAAGGCTTCATCCCTGTGTAATTTCTCCTAAATGATGACTCCGCTGATGCACATACGTCCATTATGTGCTCTTTGCCTCCTTTCTCAAAGAATACAAGTTCTTTTTCATCCATTTTAATTTGGACCAACTGTTTAAATTCCAGGCAATATTCAATCCCATGTCCTTCTGCTCTGTGGTACTCGCAGTATGATTCTTCTTCAACCTTTATCTTCTGGTTTCCCCTTCCAACATCCCAGCTGCAACCATTTGGGCCCACACCCACTTCATGGGTGTCCTGACCTCAGCAATACATTCCTTAATCATCTTGTCTCCCTCCTTAATGAATGCATTCACTCTCTCCTTCTGGTGGTTTGGCAAATGGTTCCCTTTCTCTTTTGACGTGTCAAAAGATAGCATGCCTCATTTCCTCATATCATCCACCACTCTTTTAAATACAGTACAGTTTTCAATTGTGTGCCCCCTAATACCTGCGTGGTATTCACATCGCGCCTTCTCATCATACCATGCGGGGTATGGAGGTGAGAAAGAAGGAACATGGCGTGGCAGCACCATCTGGGACTTGATTAGTTCAGCGAATAATTCTGCATATTTCATAGGGATATGAGGGAAGTATGGTTTAGAATTCCCTTGGTATCTTCGTTCTTACTTCGGTGAACTTATTATAGCAGCTACATTTTCCTTCTTTTTTCAAGGGTTCCTTTGCCCCCTTTCATTTTTTGCCACTTGTTTACCTTTCTTTCTTTCTTCTGCGAGTGCCCGTCTGTATTTCTCAATTTCCTGTTTGTTTCACTCTTTTTCCTTGCCCATAGCCTGCTCCATTTCCTTCTTTCATTACACTAGACTCTTTCACAAGTCAGCATTTCGAACAGTGATCTGAAATTTGAGGAAGTCAACCCTCTGAATCTTATACTTTTCTTTTAGGTCCATGTACAGCTTCATCACTCGATTTGTCTCCCCTTTTATACTTTTCTACCTCAAGTCTTGACTCGAACTTGTCCTGCTAGTTATGCTCTTGCAAGGCTTCTATTTCCAACTTGGCTCTTCTTAGTTCCTCCCTCAGGCATCAGGTTCAGAAGGGACCACCTTCAAAATTTCCTCTAAAGACTTGGTTTGTCCAGGTGTAGGTAATATGACCTTGTCATTCATTCTCATATGCCTCCAGACATCATAGTTAGGGCTAAACATGCAGTGACTGTCAAACTCTAGCTTCATATAATAGTAATTGTTCCACGAGTCGCTAATTGTCTGTACCTTCTGCCTGAACTCACCCTAGAACTCAAACTTCGACAAGCTAAGACCGATAGTGAATGGGGTGAACTGATGAGAACCATACTGTCGAGACATTGGCAAAGGAACACAGCCAATTCCACCCCCATAAACCCAACAGCATCAGGAAGTTGAAATCTCCACATTTGTACAGAACCCTGGCATGGCCCATCCACGAAACTCTCCATCTGATGTCTTTATCACGGCGGTCTTTGAAAATATCAACCCATTTGCTTTTCTTGACAATTGGCCAATCTTTTGCCAAGAACTCCTAGAGAGGAGAAAATTTTGGGGAAAACACATTAGATAAAGTCAGAGTTGGGCATTTCTAGAAGTGGCTGAGGGCCCAAACCTGAAGTAAAGACGCACACCCTCCGAAACGCACACCTTCCACCTTTTAGCATGCATTCAGTGAGATAAAAGTTTCGGCTAACATAGCAGGTACTGGATTGACTTCCCTCTTCAGCTGCTCTAAAAGGTCAAGCAAGGCTACATTAATGTTTTCTAAGACCTTTGGGAAAATAACCAAGCCATAAATCGCAATTGCCATGAGATCTACTATCTTCTCTTTGTCTGGTGGATTGGAATTATGTTTTTGATACTTGTCAAGGGAAAGAAGAAACTACCATCTCTTTTCAGTATCAACCCTTTGACCCATCCATCACTCATTCCAGCAAAAGCCGTAAGCCTTTGGTGCAGATTTTTGTTCTTAGGTGGCTTGGCATAGACCCAATTCTTCTTCACCTTACGTAGGTTGAACAGAGCCAAGTATTCTTCGAATGTGTGAATCATATCTTCTCTATTGAAGGTAAAGCAATAATACCCTGGATTCCAAAACTGGACCAAAGCCTTCAAGAATTGCTCATCGACCTTCACATACAGCAAATACGTTATGTCTTCGTAGGTTTCATAGAACAACTGCTTGGTCTCATAGTTAAAGTGTTCCCATATTCTCCACAACTCCTACACATCATTCTGCTTGACACTAATATGGGCATATTCCGATATCTCTGTCTCATGATCAGCTATCAGACTATCCCCAAATGCTCGCTGATTGACTTCAGACCAATGACGAACTTTTGCATTTTCATCTTCAAACTTCAGGATCCTTTTATGCATGATAACAACTTTTCTAATTGGGCAGATATTTTTAAGAACCAATCCCTTCTTGATATGGAATGATGATGCAAGATTAAACATGCAAAACAACAGAACAAAGGGAAAGGATTAGAGATAAGAAAACAAGAGAAGTCTAAAAATAATTTTTTTGCATAAATAATTCTGGGCAGCCATTCCAACACTCCAATACATGTCTCCATGGATTATCTTTGCGAAATAATTTTGACCAGACTCAAAACCCTAGGTTTTTCACATGGCTCTATTGGGGTAAGCTCTAGATTCTCAAACATTGTTTGGTTCTAAAAGGGTGCCCGAGCTATCCTTGTTGTCCCCTACTAAGGGTAGCAAGGCCCCTGGTTCTCACCCATTATAGGCTTCAAACGAACCAAGTTCAACTCAAGAGGACTCATTTCTTTATGCCTTTTCAAAGAATCAATATCCTTACGAAGAAAAAGGGCATATGAGTCCCGAAGGTACTTGTTAGGCTCATACGGAGAATCAGTATTCTTACATGAGCAAAGCATTTTCCCTCCACTTAAACGAACGGGACAAGCTCGGGAATAAAGCTTTTGAACAATTTTGGAATGCATAAAATAGAATTATATTCATTAAACGGGCGAATAAATTGAAAATTTTGTGAACTTGCAAATTCCATTTTTTAAAAAACATTTTGAAACCAATTTGTGGCCTGACCCTCTTTTGTTTTTTATTTAAAAACAAAAATCTCCCCAACGGAGTCGCCAAGCTGTCGCAACCCTTTTTAGGAAGCCCGACATTTTTTGAAAACTAAAACACGGAGTCGCCACCAATCTTTTTTTAAGTGTGATTGGATCACTTTTAAAACAAGTGTTATTTTAATAAAAACATTTTATTTATTAAAATAACATTTTTAATCTGCGTAAACCAGAAAACAGGTTTGGGGGTCGATTACGTGTGGGGAAGGGTTAGCACCCCCACAACGCCCAAAAATTGGTACCTTATTGATTTCAAAAAAATGTTTTCAAAATTAGAGTTTGCAAGTTCACAAGATTTCGATTTATTCATCTATTTAATGAATGTAAATCTATTTTAACGGCCTTACTGCCCAAAAAATGAACTCCAATCACCGCCAGCACTCTTGGCGCTAACCCGTCATTTCTATTTGATAAGACTCTGCATTAATTAGTTTTCACATTTTAAACAAAACAACAAAAAACGATTGAGTGCGTTAAAGTTTTTAATTTAAACTTAGTTAGTGATTAAACCCTAAAATATCTACATTCATTTATTCTATTAAGGTTCAAGTAAAATTAAGTTTGTTTTATTTTAATATGAGGGAAATTTTAATACACACATGGTCTCTAATCTAAGCTTTTGAGAACCTACTTCTGAGGTTTTTTAACAAACAAGAAAACAAAACAATTAAATTACAAAATAATAACACAATTTAAAGGAAAAAGGGAGAAAATAAATCTTATTTAAAATAACAAATATTTTTGATTTAAAATAAGGACCAATTTGAAAAGAAAAGAAAATCTGAAAGCCAAATTAAAACGGTAAGGACGAAATTGAAAGGATTTAAAATTAAGGTGTTGTACAAGATCCATATGAGTAGGGCGCGGGTTGAAAGGCAGATACAGGTCGGGTTACGGGTCACTATATAAGGCTAAATTCGGAAACATTGTCATTTTAGTTTCAATATCCCAAAACTGATTAAAACCTTTCCCCAAAATTTCTCTGAATAGTTCTTCGTGTTGTTCATGGATTGAAGAACACGACGAACGTCCGTCGCGCCGACCACCATCCACCAGCAACAGAAAATTCCAAAAAAACCTTTTTTCCAGAATCCAACAAAACCCCGAATCACGCATTTATCATCGGAGACATGGCCAAAACACATGCACGGTGGCGTTTTGTAAAAAAAAAGGTAAAAAGCTTATCCTTCTTCCTTATTTTGAACTACGAATACAAAAAGATGGAATAAATTACCAGAAAAAAGAACTTGCTTTATTTCCGCTGGAAATTTGATTACAACACTTGCTTGCTATCCTCTAATCTGAATGCTATATTTTGTGTATCTCTGTACCTATCGTATGATTCTTGTTGTGTATCGTGTATGAAATTTACAGGGTTTATATAGTTACATATTTGCTTGAATTACACGAATGAATCCCTAATTTTCTACCCAGAATTGCTTCCGATTTGATTGGGATTTTGCTTAATCTCAGCCATGGCTTGAATTTAGGGATTAGGTATTATGTTGATTTTGTTGACTATGCTCCATTTTAGGGATTTAATCCCATTTTGTTTCTTTTTTGCACGTTTTTGGTGGCCATAAACAACGAGGGAGATACCGGCAAAGAGCAATCGGTGACGAAATCGGCTCGGGTGTTCGTCGAAAAAGGTGAATCGACTGCTGGAAGGTGAAACGACGAGCATGTGGCTACCACGCGTGAGTGACAATTCCCATGCCCTGCTCTGGAGCAATCTGGACCGTTAGATCACTCCTTGATCTAACGTCAGGAGGGTGCACCGCTTGATCTTCTCCAACTATGGCTTCTACGCGCGATCTGTGCCGTTGGAGCAGCCTTTGATCCAACAGCTCCCTGTTGGCTGTGCACATAGCAAAGAAAGAGGATTAGAGTTTCAACTTTGGTTGAAATTGGGTCGAACAGGCCGTTGTTGTACACATACATGGACTTTTGCAATTTTATTTTAATACAAGTGGGTTGTTTTTATATTTTTGGGTTTTATACTAACTATTATACTAACAACTAACAATAGTGTATACAATAATGATAATAATATTAATAACAACGTTAACTATTATATAATGATAACAAAAACGATAATAAGAGAATAATAATGATAATAATACAACAACAAAATGCAAAGGAAATCAAGTGAAAAATCAGTTACAATAATCCCAAAGTTGTTGTTAGCCTAATGACAAAAGCATGCCACTTGCTCTAGGCTTACCTTGGTTCAAATCCCCCAAAAGGTAAGCTTCTTTGTATTTATTTTATTAAATTAAAATTAAGACCAAATTGATAGACTGTATAAATAACGGGACTGAATGTGTAATTATACTAGTTTTATGTAACATCCTCTCTATGAAGTTTTAACAGTTGGTGGCTTGATGTGAACCACTTAAATAATTACATTGTATAATTGTCAAATTAAAAGTATAGTGTCAAATTAACACCAATCTTATACTTAAATGGTCATATATGTAGTTTACCCTTAATTTTAATTTTATTGTTGTTCTCACTTCTCGGCAAGCAAACATGTAAGCATAATTTTTTGAAGAAAAAAATATAGTTAGACAGAAAATGAATTAACTTTCACAATTGTTTAAACATAAAAATATCCTACACAAACGTGTAAACATAAATAATTTTAGGTCATATTACCCAAATACCGTATAATACCCACCGTCCAAAAAATTCACTAAGCCATTATTATATAACATTCATTTTCCGAGTTTCAAACTTCTTTTTCCTTAAAAATACTTATTTAAAGCTGATTGGTTCTGAATTAATTTAATGTTTGGAGTTGTCATTCTTGCATTTTTTTAACCACTTGTATTTAATTTATTAATTGACTAATCTAAGTTAGGCATTATAGAATTTCATTTGAGACGACTCTTCCAACCCAATTGTTCTATTCACAACGTCAGAATTCAAACCATTGACGTTGTTTAAGTGATCTGGTGCCTTATCCCACTAGGCCAATTAATTGTTGATAAATTTACGAAGGAAAAGAATTGTTCTGGATTAAATTTGAAACCAAATATAAGTAAAATTTCAATTCAATAAAGTGGAATTCATCCTTATGTCATCAGGTCTGTTAATTGAATACTTAAAGTCTTAATTTCAGAATATATCCAGCGACCATAAAAGGAAAAGCACTTAAAAACAATGTCAGAAGGTTCATGTATACATAAAATCTAGTGGGATTAAACACTAGATCCTTCAAATAATGACAAGGGTTTGAGTTCTGACTATGTAAATAGAAAAAATAAAGTTAAAAAGGTCGCCCTCATAATAAATTCCTGCAGTACTCAGTTCAAATTAATTAACCAATAGTTGGATACCAATAATTAAACAAAAGTTTACGTTACGGCATCGTACTTTTCACATTTTTTACAGGCAAATGTTATAACCTGTTATGACGAGTTTATATAATTCAGGAGATATATCTTGTTGAATAATTTCCTAAATCCATTGTATTGAATTCATGTATTACATGATGTGATTACAGGGTCATATTACCTTATACTATTATAATCATACATTTTAAATGCTTGATAAATTATGAAAACGGAAAGGTCTAATGATAGTTTTAATCACTCTACCCTGCTTAAGTTTAGAATTAATCTCTAATTTAATTTAGCATGATTTGATTTCTCAATTTTTATTAGATCCGAATTTATAACTTAAGTCTTAAAGTTTCGGGCAAGTCAGCTGATTGATTAGAGTTTAAAATGAAGATCAGGCATACCAAACTTAACTAGGGGTGAGAATAGGTCGTTGCACGTACGATTTTCTATTTTTTATTCCGTCCCCAACACTTATAGGTACAGTTTCGAGTAATTCTAATTATATATTTCGGTGATTTTTTTGACCTCATACCCATCAGATCTCCATGAGTCTCGAGGAATCCTCATCCCAAAAAGTTAAATAGAACTTACTATTTTTAAACAAAATAAATGGTCAATTTCAATTTACAAGTCATTTATAGCGGAGGCAAAACTTGACTCGGTTTGAAAAAAATCAAACTATTCTACTCAACTCGAGGCGAAAAAACCGATTCATTTTGACTCGACTCGTAATTTCATAAACTCGACTAAACTCGAAAAATTTTCAAATAAAATTTGAGTCATGAAATGGAAATTCGAATAACTCAAATAACTCAAAATGTTTAGTAATTAGTTGATCAAATTTCATATTCGAGTAGAGTTTGTCAATTCTGCATGATATATTATGTATAACACATGTGAAAATATGAAGAAATATATGTATATTATACATGCATATAAAAAGCTGTTAAAATTGGAATCAATATGTACACCACCCAGCCCTATGTATATGCATAGAGAAATATATATGTGAACGGCTACATATATGCATATAGAAATATATATGAAGAAATATATATGTGCAATTAAATTTGTACAAAAACTTGAAAACTCTACTCGTTCGACTCGACTCGATTCGAAAAAACTTTAAATAAAGTTTGAATCGTAAAATAGGACTTGCAAACTCGAATAACTCAAAATTTTTTGTCTCGACTCGATCGAACGCCCAGCTATGCAGTGGCGGATCCACAATATTTTTTTTAAGGGTGGGCACAAGTGGAAATATTTTTAGGGTGGGCACGCGTCATAAAAACCTAAAACTTTCAGGGGTGGGCATAAGTTATAAGATTTAAGGACTAATTCATAAAAATTAAGAAAATTAAAGCCAAATGTATGAATTTTGAAAAGTTCAGGGTGTGCACGGGCCTAGGTGAACAAGGTTTTTGGGTAACATGAACGATAAAATTAGGGAGATAAATAGATTATATACTCTTTATTAACAAAAAAAGGTAAATTATTAGAGATGTCACTTAAACTTTATAAGGTTTAAACAAAAGGCACAAATATCTTGATGGAATGAAATATTGATAATAAGATAGGTAGGTATATAGATAAATGAGAGTTAATTATATATTTTAATTTTTTTGTAAAATACCGGGATCCTTGCGGATATTTTTCGGGGATCTCAACAGTTATTTATACGGTTACGGTTCGAATATAGCATTCTTCATCCTCATTTGAGCTTCGATGATAAAACTTTCTCATCTCCGTCCTCGTAGGTGAAGGTTTTAGCAGATCCCGATTTTTAGATATTCCCGACTCAATTCCCACCGCCCTATACTTGAGCAAAAAAGAAAGTCATTAAAAATATGTTTAACTGCGGGCTGTGAGGTTCGAACTCACGCGCACTTATGTGCAGCAGATCTTAAGTCTGCCCCCTTAACCTCTCTAAATGTTTGGTCACTCCATAATGAGTGTATCTCATATTTGGTTAAAGTCTAGTAGAAATCCTTGTACTACACCCAAAAATTCATTTTAGTCCTTCTACTATAAAACAGAACATTTTACTCTTTGTATTATAATTAAAAGTTCATTTTAGTCCTTCTACTATATAAATGAACAGTTTAGTCATTGTACATTTAAAAAGTTAACATTTTGATCATTGTACGTTTTAAAATGCTAAAGTTATTGTTAGTTAGCTTAAATATTTTGGTTTAAACACTCTTAAGTCCCTCTTAGTTTTGAACTCGGACAAGTTAATCTCTCCCAAAGCATTTTTTGTGATTTTTTTTCATAAAATTTTTAAACACTTATTAAATCTAAACGCTAAATTAATTCATATTCTAACTTCAAACTCTTTTGTCCCCACTTTCAATAATATTAAAATTACAATCAAAATATAAAAAAAACTATTAAAAATGTTTAATTGAAAAAATGTACATTAAATTTCTTAGAATTTTCTAGATTTGTAGTGAGTAAGGGTTCACTGAAAAAAAATATACCAAAATCATAAAAGAAATTAAAGTTTCATTAAAAAAATCAAAATAATGAAAATATTATAAAATTATATATTTTTTGTTTATTTTATTTTTTAAAATTCAATCACAGTTGAAAAAGTGTCATGTATTGACAAAAAATGTCAATATCATTATAGATCTTTTTTAATTACTAATTTTTAAAATTTATATCAAATAAAATACTATCACTTTTCAAGAGGGATCAATTTGCTTAATTTAAAACTTGATAGCAATTTAAAGGGTGTTTAAACCAAAATATTATAAAATTATATATTTTTTGTTTATTTTATTTTTTAAAAATTCAATCACAGTTGGAAAAGTGTCGTGTACTGACAAAAAATGTCAATATCATTATAGATCTTTTTATTTACTAATTTTTAAAATTTTCATCAAATAAAATGCTATCACTTTTCAAGAGGGGTCAATTTGCTTAATTTAAAACTTGATAGGGATTTAAATGGTGTTTAAACCAAATTATTTAAGCCAGTTAACTATAACTTTAAAATTTAAAACCAAAAAATTCACTTTTTAAATGTACAAGGACTAAAATTTCTCTTTCTATAGTTGAGGGATTAAAATGAACTTTTAAATATAGTACAAAGATTAAAATTCTCCCTTTTAAAGAAGGACTAAAATGAAGTTCCAGTATAGTACAAAGATTTCTAATAGACTTTAACCCTCATTTTTTTCAAATTCCCCTAAGACTGTTAGATTGACAGTAGTCTAAATCCTAAAATGAATAGATTAATCATATATTTGAATAATATTTAAAATTTCCCTTTAATTGATAGTTGCAATGTTCTTATATTATAGCATGCTCACTCAAATGCTAAAACTATTTATATATAGCATTCAATAAACAATGTAAAAATCCATACTCAGTTACACACGTATAAAGAATAAATAAACTTTCTTTTAAATTAAAACGTCATTCGAAACCAACAAGTGGTCACAATAAAAAAAAAACGAATGGTGTTGATATTTCAAAAGGTTAAGAATATGTATGGACATATACTACCTTGTAATCACCTTTAGACTATTAAAAATAAAAAAATCTTTTATCCAAGGCAACCATAATTAATAATTAAAAAAATATATTGTTGATTAAACTTGTGATGTAATCACAAAAGGCTTCACTTTAATTTTGGTTGGCATTAGATTCTGAGTTTAATATTAAATTACTCTAACAATAGTACCTTGCTTCCTTCTTCGGTTAATAACCGTAAAATGCCTTGGATGTGGAAGGATATTGTGAGAGTACTATCTTCCACTTCGAGTCTAGCGCATAAGATTATTTCCGAGCAATTTGATTCGTAATTCTACATCCACGGCAAGCACTCCTAAAATGACAATTTAACAAGATAAGGATAACTCGGTAATTTGATCTTATAGGGTGATTTGAGTAATTTGGTAAACTTCCAAGTTAAAACAAGTTAACGGCCATTCCAACTAGTTGGGAGAATCAACGGGTTGGTCTAAATATTTTATTGGGTCAAAAAAGCCCAACGTAGGCTTAACAACACCAGAGTATCGAAACTCTATGCAGAGTTTCAAAACTCTAGTCTAGGTTTTCCTAGTATCGGAACTCACCTTAGAGTTTCAAAAATCTGGGGTCGGAGACTATAATTAGACTCAAAAAATGGTGTTTCAAGACTCTTAAAATGACCTTAATGGTCCTAAACACTATTTTTTTTTTTAAAAGAAAAAATGGTCATAAACACTAGCTAGACATCTAGGGAGCTAACCAATTTATGCCTCAATGCAAATTTCACCTTTTTAAGACTTTAAGAGCATAATTAACATGAATGACGAGCATTCTCGTACTTAAAACACAATAAAACGCTTATTCTTATTATAGGATAGCTTACACTACTTTAAAAGAAATTCACTTATAAAAATTTTAAAATACAAATCGAAAATTGGTCATTATTTGTTTTAAACGAAATTAGACTAACTCACGGTTGCAACGATGTATAGATCATTTCTTAATTATTTATATGAAAATTTTGGCAATTTTCTGAACTCACTATCACTGCATAAACTCCTAGACAAATTTTCTAAACTTGATCTTTGACCCATTAATCATTCCCAAAATTCTTTTGAAGTCTTTAAACAAGATTTGTCATTGGATTTCAAGTGAAAACACTGGAAAAACAAGCATATCCATACTCAAATTAAACATACAAACATGATTCATTTAGCATTCAAGAGGTATTAATGTATTACCTCAATTCCAAGCAACAAGAAATTGATCTCCAACAATCTTTCCAAACTTCCTTCGAGTATCCCCTTATGAAGCATTCTCCAAAACTCTATGAAATTTTGAATTACACATATAAATTAAACAAGGAAATAACCATAAATCAACTAATGGAAGAATGTAAGCTCAAGAATCTCACCTATCTTACATCCCTTCAAAATGCCACTTAAATCTTCAAAAGATGATAGAGATGAAAATGCTACTTGCTTTTAAGCTCAAAATAACTAAATCAAATGACGGAATCAATGAAGGTTTAATGCTTAAGACTTAAATCTTCAACAACAACAAAAAAGCTTTAGCTTATACAAGCAAAAACGAAAGGAAGGAGAAGAGAGACAATAGGAGATGGGGATGAAGCAATCGGTGAGGGAAAGAAATAGGGAAAATAAAGAAAGTTTTAGAGATTAGGTGGAGGAACCCTAGGATTTAATTGCTCTGCCCCATTCAATCCAAAATTCCCGAATATGGATAAATTATTAGATAAACCCGGCTCACCACGTCATCTATGGTCCAACCAATAAGGTTCATCCATCTAATTTTAATTTCTAAATAACTATCAACTTTTTATTGATACGTAAAAAGGAGGTAAAGATTCACCTTAAAAAAATTAAATAAGTAAATCTTATTGGCCGAGAACATGGATGATGTGGTGAGGATGTCCATTTAATAATTTTTTCCCGTATGGGAAGGAAATCAACATTTGGAGGACCAAATGGTTAAATTAACCCTTGGTCCTCCAATTTCTCAAAATTAAAAGAAATGACATTCTCTAATATTAAATACCAAATCCAATTATAAAGACCCAAATTCTAAATACCCAATAAGTTTAAATACCTCTAACTCAAATGATTCATAAACCAAATCAGATACACGAACCGGAACCCGACCCAGGAACACTAACCTGAACTTGATTCGTTACATGGAAAATGAATTATCATTCACAATTGTCTAAACATAAAAACATTCTACTCAAACGTGTAAACATAAAAACATAAAAGAATTTAAGGCCAAGAGTTCTAAATTTATTGGATGTTTTGAGTTTTGTCATCTTTACATACACTTTTTAGTGAGGAAGAAGGGAAAAAGTTGATCGAATACCGAAACTCTTAATTTCAGAATATCACCGGTGATCATAAAATGATTATCACTTAAAGCTTTTTATAATTTACATTACAGCATCGTACTTTTGATAATTTTTTTTACAGACAAGTTTATGTAATTAAGGAAAGGTATCTTGTTGAATAATTTTTCTAATTCATTGTATTGAATTTGTGCATGTTTCATGATGTGATTACAGGGCCATATTACCTTATATTATAATCATACATTTAAAGTGCTTAATAATTATGAAAACAAAAATTCTAATAATAGTTTTAATCCCTTTACCATACTTAAAGATTGGAATGTAGTTTTTTTTTTTGATAAATAAAGAAACAAGACACAAATGAAACTAGCTATGGTCGTCTTCCTCAAGCTGGTCGAAACAACCAGACGGGGCAGTAAAAACCAATGGCACAATAAATCGTCAAACGATGCACTGTTAGCCGATCTGTCTGCCAGTCGATTTCCTCCGCATGCACGTGTTCCAGCTTAACCAGTGAAGGTCGACTCAAATTTCAGCAATGTATGGAACCATAACACGAGATGACTGCACAACCTAGAACTTACCAATAAGCTGAATAGCCTCCAAACAATTGGACTCAATGAGTAACCGCTGAAATCTAATGGACCATGCCGCCAAAAGACCCCCTCATCACTCCGAACAGCCCCGCCGCAAGACGCTGCACATGAGACTAGGTCTGCAACGCCATCTGTGTTAAGCTTGCACCATCCCGAGGGTGGTTTCCTCCACTTGACAATGCCCTGACATGTCAGTACGGACCCGATTACTCAATAACGCTGCCGTGCTCTCCTGTACGATGGTCTCACGCCTCATGATTTGATTTCTCTAAATTTAGTTTAGCATAATTGATTTCTTAATTTTTAGAAGGATATTATTAGATACGAATTTATAACCTAAGTGTGACCCTTAAACTCGCGGGCAAAGAGATTTAAATAAAGACCATGCATATCAGTACTTAAAGTAAAAAAAGAGTCATTAAATATATTTTAAAAAACTTGCTGGCTGTGGGGTTCGAACCCAAGCTCACTTATGTGCCGCAGATCTTAAGTCTGCCCCCCTTAACCTCTCGGTCAAACCAGCTGACTGATCTAGTTTTCAAATAGATTTTATATGTTAGTTAAAACGTCATGACCGGGTTTGTATCACATAAAAGTATACTACGATAATGTAGCTACAGAATTGATTTTAAAATATAGCCAAAATAAATTTTAATTCCATTATTAACATTTACTGTTTTTATTTACATCACAAATGTTAAGGCAAAAATGCGAAGACTGTGAGATTGGCATTAGTCTAAATCCTAAAATGAATAGATTTGAATAATATCTAAAATCTCACAAATGTAAACATATATAAAAAGAATAAATTAATTATCTTTTAAATTAAAACGTATTTTATTTAAGACAATAATAATGAATACTTAAAAGAGAATAATTGTTGATTAAACTTGTGGTGTAATTGCAAAGGACTTCACTTTAGCATTAAGTTTAATTAAATAACACTTCTTCTTCCGCTCATAAAAAAACAAAAGGGGATAATTAAATTTTATTATTTTATGTGAACTAAAATTATTGTGTTACTTAGAAAACTACCAATCAAAATAATCATAATTGAATAATTTTCTAAATTAAAATTATGAATTGAAATATATGACATCAACTCCATAGTATTAATTAAGATATATATTGTAAAAATATTTTGCTTATATGAATTATGAAATAATTATTGTTTAATTTTAATAATTACATATTTAAATAAGTACAGGATTATGAAAATATTTGGCTTATTGCGAACTCTCTGCAAAACACTCAAACCTGAGACTGCAGAAGCAGACGAGCATCGAATCCTTTCCACCATGAGAGCTAAGTGGAAGAAGAAGCATACGAGGAAGAGAAGAAAGATTAGGCAAAGATCTAAGTAGTTTTATTTTCCTTATTGTTTTGTTGTTTGATGGCTACTTTTTCTTGTATTTGAACAATGTTATTGAGCTTTTAGCTAATTATTCTCCCTTTCGATCAATATATATGTCTTATTTATCAAATTAGCCCTCATAATCACACCCAAAAATTAAGTAAATCGCTGCTTCAAATGACATCTCAGACTTAATTTTTTGATACACAGATTGTATAAAATAAATTTTACACAAGCTTGTACATTTATACTATAAATTCACATCCTAAATTACTAAACTTAAACCCTAAAAACTAAACCACAAACTCTAAATTCTAAATACTATCTATAAATTCTAAACACTACAACCCAAACCCCTAAACTCTAAACCTTAAACTAAACCCAAAACCCCTAAAATTATAAGACTTGTGTAAACTAAAATGTAAACCTATATATTGAATTTTTCTCTCTCCTAGTCAACATGCTATTATTTTTTAACAGCAGTATACTATTTTAAAAACGAAACATAACGTTAAGTACTATTTTGTCAAAAAAAATAACTAGAGTACTAAAACGATATTTCAGCAATAGCTGAGATACTATTTGAGTAGTTTTCCCAAAATATAATTGCCTCAATTGATAATATAAAGCATCGACATGCAACCACTTTGATTTACCTCAAATAAAAGAGCTTAGGCTAAACATAATACTTTGATTTACCTCAAATAAAAGAGCTTAGGCTAAACATAAAACTTTGATTTAATTCCAAAAACATGACAAGAATTGAAACAGATAGAGATGGAGATGGACAACATAACGAGCTGAAGATAATTGCAAAATGTTAACGCTTGGAGTCATATGTAAGGGCCTCACATTGACTTCTTTTTTAAAAGCAAAACATAAACCCCCATTTCCTGGCAACATCAACCTCATTTGCCACCGTGCTTGGCCTTCTTGTGGGATTCGAGACCACCCTCAGAACCAAAGGACCTGTTCATGATCATACGCAGGGAATTAGTAAAGCAAGCAAACAAACTTGATCAAAAACGGAAGTAGTTCCAAAAGTTGTAGGTAAGTACTTGCTACAAGATCCGCAAGAGAATTGACCACCAGACTTTGGATTCTTTCCAGAAGATTTCCCAGCTTGTTTTGATGGGTGTGGTGTTGCGGTGTGACCACCCTTCTTACCATCTGTAGACAGCAGTTAACAATAATCAGAAGATCGTAAAAGAATGAATGGCATAGTCCTAGTTAACCATTGTCAAAAAAGACAGAAATGATATTCGATATTGCAGAGTTTGTTGTAAACTATGAGAAAGACCTGTCTTCTGAGGTGTAGCTGCAGATTTTGCCTTCTTTGCAGGAACAGGAGTTGCAGCTTCAGCTGGTCTCTTTTTGCTAGACTCAACCTTTGAAAGCAGAAGACAAAATTACAACGAATGAATTAGGGTCAAGCCAGATTCAACAAACAAATGTTTCTTAGAATTTATGAAATGTACCTTCTTAGGGGTCTCCTCATCTTCATCCTCATCATCTGAACTTCTATCCATAGACATCTGTCCAGAATAGCAGAAAACTCAAAATCTCAAAATCTACTTCAGCTAGAAAGGCTAATAATGAAATGAACTCCTTATAAAATTATCAGTCACTGTCTAAAAACGAATAAATGAATTAAAGCTTTTGCCTAGTTTGAGGGGTGAAATACCTCATTGTCTTCATCCTCAGAATCATCATCAGAACCACTTTCATCCTCAGAATCGCTATTATCCTCATCCTCATTTTTCTTGTTATTGCTTGGTTCTGCTATCTTGACAGCTTGTTTTTTTACAGCATCAGGTTTCCCAGCATTAGCCTTGGCCATTTTAGCATCAGTTTTAGGTTTCCCTGTAATGGAATAAAATGCTCGCCAGTTTAAAATAAGAGTCAATAGATTATGCAACAAGTGAATTAAATTCCAGTACACAAGAGAACTAACCATTTTCAGCAGCAGCCACAGCAAGCTCCTCCTCGTCACTACTTTCTTCCTCACTACCTGTATGTACAAATAACATGAGAAATACTTGATCAAACCAATTTGCAAGAATGCAGGTTAAATATACACCAATACTAACCAAATTCATCATCAGTGGTGGCAAAAAACAGCACTAAAGTCAAGGAAGCACAACATTGCACAAGCAAACTTCACTTTCATGAAGAACAAGTTTGGTTATCAAAATAATAATAATAATAATAATAATAATAATAATAATAATCGTAGTGTAATAAAAGGATATCCTTCCTCTGGGACAAAAGTCTTGTAACCAAGGAAATATACACTCCCGTTTTTCCAGTTGTGAGAGAGCTCAAAGTCCTGCTCGAATACTAAATCAAGGTTTAATTGTGCACAATTCTGGTGGGAAAGAGTTCCAAGAACAAGTTTCTTCCCATCAACATTCACATAGAGTGGAACCAACTCCGCAGGTTTGTTCTTTGACTCACCAAGTGATGCCTACAATACAAGCAGCAGCATTGCAGATATATGTAAACAAATAAGAACAAAAACAATGATAGATAACCAAAACAACTTCAACACAAAAATCATTTCAAACCTGGGATAGATGGATGACATGATTGACACCAGGGTTTGTTTTAATAGGCTTTCCGGCTTTAACTTCAATACCTAAAGAATAAAACAAAAGACAAATCAAATTTAATCACCCAAACTGCAAACACCCATCCAATGTCTTAAATATAAGACGGAAATACATAGTTACAAACAGGGTCTTTACTATTTCGACATAAACCATAGGTATATATGATCATTTTCAACAGGCTTTCATTCAACAACCACAAAATAAATCGAATGCAAAATCTATTAGCTACCCAACATATGCTAAAACATGTTTCAAGGAACAACCTTTTCTAAAAATCAAACTATGCCGTAATCATACCAGTGTTTATAGCAGTATAAACGAAACAATCAAGCATAAAATCGAAAAAGAATCAACCTTTTAAAAACAAAAGAAACATGAACATAAAATCGAAAAGAACAAAGTAAAAAAATATGATTGCACGAAAGCAGCAAAATCAACAACATGAAAGAAGAAAAAACAGTGGAAGTAGAAGTCCAAAGCTTCAACTTGTAAAAGATACAAGGGCTTACCCCAGAACTCCATGGATGAATGCAGAATGAGGGAGCTGAGGTTTTAGTGGCGTCGGACAACTAGGGTTTTGGGAGAGCTGGACAGAGCGAATAAAATAAAGGCTTTTTAAATAGTGTGGAAACGAGCGGCCATTAGCATGAATTTATAAGTGGCCGCTAGGTTGTGTTTATTTTAGGGTTAGTATTTTAAGAGATTTTAGGGTTGGTAGTGGATATATTTTTAGGAAACATTTGATTCATGAAAAAAATATTATCGAAATGTTGTTGTTTTTGAAGAAAAAAAATCATGTTTGGTTTGGTATGATATTTACTAATAATTCATTATTACAAAATATCTTTTCTCTAAATAGTATTTTTAGGTATTACACAATTTTTATTACTTTAAATTAAAATGCATAAAAATAATAATGAGTCGAAATTGGATCAAACTCTATAAAGTATGAATTCGATTAATAATCGCACCTCTAGACTGGTCTAAATTTCAATTTAAGTTCGAATGCACCAAACTTAAGTTCGATCCAAGTAGAATTCAAGTCCGAATATCCAAAATTCGATTAGTTTTTCTTTTCTTTTCTTTTCTTTAAGCAATGGTTCAAACAAATAAGAACTCCAAGTTTAGGTTCTAGTAAAATTAAAGTAGTTGATCAAATACTACATACTCAAGATGAAACAAATAAAAAATACAACCCAACATGTACCTAAGCAAAATTCGGTAATATAATTACTAAATTTCCTACCGCCACTTGTTGTCCTTAGACCCATTTTACTAGTCTCATTAATTTTTTTGACAAATTTTGAATCTAATCTTAATCTATCTTAGAGAGGAGAAGAAAGAAACTCTAGGAGAACGAAAAGGAATACTTCTAGTAGATTTAAAAAAACATGACGTAAAAAATATGAGAAACAAAGATGAACAACTTAATTAATCATTCAAATGTACTTACTCCGACTCTCATTAATTTAATTATAAATTATTGGATTTGAACACATTACTCTTTATAATACTAGCATATGTACTTGAAAAACTCACCCAAAAATATTAAGGCAGAAATTGGGCAGGAAACATATATACTAGACTTGGGTTAAGCCCATCATACATCACACCTTATCTAGAATGGTTCGATATACACAACCCCTACTAGGACTCTGGCATGATTAATATCCAACACATTTCTTACTAGGACTCGAATATTTTTTTTATAGATTTAGACTTTTTTTCAGATCAAATCGAATTTAAATTTTTTTTTCGGATAGAATTGAACTCGAATCGGATTCAGACTAAATTCACATCCCTAACCATGCATATGAAATAATGTTATTTTATTTATGTAAATCATTATTTTATATTTTACCGACAATGATTTTTTTTGTTTGTTATTTTAAATACTTCCAACTTAAATTATTGCTTATAAAATCTATATTCATAGATTTAAAAATAATGTAAGCTGGGTAGTAAAACATATAAATATAATATTTATATTTTTTAACATTATATTTGATTTAGTACCGAATATGATAATTACTATAAAAGTTTATAAATTTAATTATTTATATTTTTAAATATATGATTAAAAAATTACATAATGTATACATTGTGTATGCATATTTCCAAATCTATAATAATGTAATATAACATCAAACGATATATTAAATTAATTGAACCATGAGATGTAATGTGGTGATTGCTCACCTCATCCCTTAATGTTGAGATATAGATTTTGATATAATAAATTGAAAAAAATGTTTTGGACTAAATTGAAAAGAATTTAAAACATGCCTTAAATCAAAACAACTTGAAAATAAATTTGGGGAAGTTTAAAAAGGTTTTGAAGTGTTTTGAAACGGTTTTAAGTAGCCAAACCTGTGATTTTAATGTACATGTTTCGATACATGTATACCTGTTTCGATACGGCTAAAGGTTTTTGCTACGAGTTTTTGAAACTGTCAAAATGTATTTCGATATAGGCCCTATCCGTATCGAAACAACAAGGGGTCGTTTCGATACACCCCTTTTGGTGTTTCGATATGCCTACGTGGCATATATCCCAACGACCAAAACCCCCCAACGGTCATATTTCCAACGGTCTTTTAAATTGCAGGTCGTACCGATACGCCTATATGCTTATCGATATGCATCAGCTGACCAGAGCTCAACGGCTAGTTCTAAAGAAGGTCGTACCAATATGGTTACCCGCATACCGATACAGACAGCCTTAGAACTGCAATTAATGCGGAAAATAAAGCCCCAAATGGCTCCAATTCAATCCCAACGGTCACCAACGACTATGAACTCATTTAGGAGTATAAAAGGGACCTTCAAGCATCTATGAATGACTAATGCTTCAGTTGTCAACAACATTATGATCAAAGATGTGTCTTAGAGCTTAATTGTATATTCCTTTGTATAGACAACACTTGTGAGCCAAAATTGTCATATTTGCTCAAGTGTTTAGGTTTGGGTGAGAGCTTAAAGAGTGCAAACAAATACCTTGTGAGGGGAATTTTAGTTTGCTTATTTTCTTTCTCTTGTAAAGAGTGTTTGGTTAATCTTTGGGTAGAAAGATTAGCCGTTTGTAAGGTTTCCTCCAAATCCTAGAAAAGGGGACGGAGAAAATCTACTGGATTTTGTTAAAAATCCTTAGTGGGAGCTAAGGTAGTGGATGTAGGTGTTTGTTTGAAGCCCGAACCACATAAATTCATCGTGTCATTCATTCGGCTTCCACAAATCAATCCACCCAAAAATCCAACTTCTCCACCACTTGGCAAGCATCGGTTGAAGGCGACCATCGAGCTCAACAATTGGTATCAGAGCGAGGCTTAATCGAAGGGGATTAATATCCTATTGAGACGATATGGCTAGCTTGACCAACAATACAATCAACCGACAAAATGACGTAATTCATCGACAAGCCACCTTTCTTTGACGGGACCAACTATACTCATTGGAATACTAGAATGATGTTCTTTATCAAGGCCAAAGATTACAAGCTTTTGTACGTTATTGAAGATGGTCCATACGTACAACAAAGATGCAAGACAGAATGGAATGCGAATGATCGCAAGAAGATGGAGCTAAATTGCAAGGCTTTGCACATTCTCTTTTGTGCTTTTAGCCCCAATATTTATGAGAAGATGTTTTCTTGTGGAAGTGCCAAGGAGGTATGGGACAAGCTTGAAGTCACATACGGGGGAACAAACGAAGTGAAGGAGACCAAGATCGGCCTCCTCAATCTAGAGCATGAGAACTTCAAGATGGATTCAGAAGAAGACATAAAGAAGATGTTCGATTGTTTCTCCACCATAGTGAATGGACTCAAAGGCTATAGAGAAGTCATCCCGGAAGAAAATCTTGTCCGAAAGCTTATCTACTTCCTTCCCGAGTCATGGGACTCAAAGAAGACCGCCATCATTGAGGCCAAGAATCTCAAGACCTTGAAGCTTGATGAGCTCATGGGGTCTCTTCTCACTCATCAAATAATGAAGAAGGACAATGAAGATGAGAAGAAGAAGGAAGAGATAAGAAAGATGGGGAGAAGGAAATCAAAAAGCTAGGCATCAATATGAATGTCGTAGTCCTCAAATCTTCCCAATGCCATCAAGAAGATTCAATTGAGGAGGAAGAAGAAGATGAAGAGATAACCTATCTCTTCATGAAATTTGCCCGGGTCATGAAGAGCAAAATGGAAGAATCCAAGCATGAATCAACAAAGAAGATGAAGAATCCCCGAAAGAGCTATGAATGCAAGAAAAATGGGTCATCTTCAAAGAAGGCGTATGTGGCAAGATGGAGTGATGAAGACTCCACAAATGAAGATGAAGTTGCCCATCTATGCTTCATGGCCCTCAATGAAGGGGAGGTAGCTTCTAACTCATCTTGTTCAAATTCTTACACTTTTGATGAGCTACAAGAAACATATGACCAATTAGTTTTTGAGTTTAAAGATTTTTTCAAAAAATAAGAAATTTATTTCAAAGTTAAAAATCGAAAATGATTTGCTTTCTAAAACCAATTTGGAGTGTGAAGCTAAAATGAAGGATTTTGAGCAAAACAGTTTCAGATTTGCAAAATTCGCGTCAAACAATGGAAAAGATCATCAAAAGGAAATTGATGATCTTAAGAAAGAAAAAGATATGATTTCCAATGAACTTCAAAAGAAAAATAATTTGGGAAAATCAAATTTTTATATTAGACAATCTAGTGCCCCTATATTTTTAAACGGTAAATGGTTTAGAAGTATTTGGGTCCCAAAAGGACTAAGTACTTCAACTAAAAATGATGAAATTGAAAAATGGATTCCAAAGGGGACAAAATTATGTGCTAATAACGTTTATGAATCCAAAGCAATTTGGATACTAAAAATTACATGATTGTCTTGTTTAGGTGTGATGGAGAGTGATAAGCAAGTCCAAATTTGAGGGGTAGCTCCATACACACGAGCAGGAGAACACTTGAAGAAGGAAGGTTTCACATCCTCACTTGAAGTTCAAGTGTTGGTAATTTTTTAGTTGTTTTTGTTTTTGTTTCTATTAGATTTATTTTCTATGACAACTAGATAATCATATTGTTGTACTAACATTTATTGATTCTTTGAGTAAGGGGGAGCCAATTTTAAAACGAAAGTTTTTAATAGAGCCAAAATTTTTAAACCTCTATTGTTATTCTTGAGCTTAATGTTTTTTTAAATTCTTTTTGATATAACAGGAGGGGGAGAGTTGGTTTAAAAATTTTCTTTTCAAAATGAATAAGGGGGAGCTTTAAATTCTTTAAAAATATAAAAATCTCTTATTCAAATTTTTAATCTTAAAGGGGGAAAATCCCAAACAATTTTTCAAGTTTGTTTTATTATATCAAAAAGGGGAGATTGTTGAGATATATATTTTGATATAATAAGTTGAAAAAATGTTTTGGACTAAATTGAAAAGAATTTAAAACATGCCTTAAATCAAAACAACTTGAAAATAAGTTTGAGGAAGTTTAAAAAGGTTTTGAAGTGTTTTGAAACGTTTTTAAGTAGCCAAACTTATGATTTTAATGTACCCGTTTCGATACAGGTATACCTGTTTCGATACGGCTAAAGGTTTTTGCTACGAGTTTTTGAAACTGTCAAAATGTGTTTCGCTACAGGCCCTATCCGTATCGAAACAACAATGGGTCATTTCGATAAACCCCTTTTGGTGTTTCGATACGCCTACGTGGCATATATCCTAACGACCAAAACCCCCCAACGGTCATATTTCCAACAGTCTTTTAAATTGCAGGCCGTACCGATATGCCTATACGTGCATCGATACACATCAGCTGACCATAGCTCAACGACTAGTTCTAAAGAAGGCCGTACAGATACGGTTACCCGCATACCAATACGACAGCTTTAGAACTGCAATTAATATGGAAAATAAAGACACAAACGGCTCCAATTCAATCCCAACAGTCACCAACGGCTATGAACTCATTTGGGAGTATAAAAGGGACCTTCAAGCATCTATGAATGGCTAATGCTTCAATTGTCAACAACATTATGATCAGAGATTTGTCTTAGAGCTTAATTGTATATTCCTTTGTATAGACAACACTTGTGAGCCAAAATTGTCATATTTGCTCAAGTGTTTAGGTTTGGGTGAGAGCTTAAAGAGTGCAAACAAATACCTTGTGAGAGGAATTTTAGTTTGCTTATTTTCTTTCTCTTGGAAAGAGTGTTTGGTTAATCTTTGGGTAGAAAGATTAACCGTTTGTAAGGGTTTCCTCCTAATCCTAGAAAAGGGGACGAAGAAAATCTAGTGGATTTTGTTGAAAATCCTTAGTGGGAATTAAGGTAGTGGATGTAGGTGCTTGTTCAAAGCCCGAACCACTATAAATTCATCGTGTCATTCATTCAGCTTGCACAAATCAATCACCCAAAAATCCAACTTCTCTACCACTTGGCAAGCATCGATTGAAGGTGATCATCGAGCTCAACACTTAACCATGAGGTCAGGAGTTCGATTTCCACCAATGAGAATAGAATACATTTCATGGCCAACCGTTTACCTCTTAGTGAGAGCACCCGCGGCGAGGGGATTAGTCACTACTATCGGCTGTGGATACCTTGGTTCAAACCAAAAAAAAGTAATTGTATAAGAATTTTATAAAAAATATATAAATTAGAAATAATAGAAAAAATGTGTTTCCTATTAATCTTCAAGCAAATATTTTTACTTTAATATTAAAAATTTGAATTGTTAAAAAGAAAATATATCTTAATGATAAATTGGTAAAATATGCATTTTAGTAATGTTATATTCCCCAACTAAACCTTGTAATTATATATTCATGCCAAATAAATCGAACAAAATAATGTAGCATTTTCAGTAATATGTCAGCTACTGTAACATTACGTGAACCAAATGCCTTTTTAGTAAACATTTTTTAAATATTGTTATATATCTTAAACTCAAACTGTAAAACATAAACGCTCAGGTTTAATTTTAATACACTAAAACCTAAATGATGCATGACATTCATATTATTTTTTTGGGGAATATTTTTTACCGTCAATATATAAGCAGGGGCGCAACATAGGGCGGTTTAAGGGGGTTTGGTCCCCGCCAATTTTTTTCACTAAGAATAGGATAGATTTTTTTAGAAAAAAAGTAAAATTACCTCTATAGTCCCTTCAAAGTTTGTAAAATCTTAGTATGACCCCCTTAAAATTTTTAATTTCATTTTGACGCCCTTTATAAGTTTCTAGTTTTTTTGTTTCCCTTTATAAATTTTTAGTTCCACCCCTGTATATAAGATGATAATCCTCATTTTATTTTAAAATTTATTTTTTTAAAAATTTGAAGGTTCTTTTTGGAAGAATATTTTTGAGCTGACCCAATATGTTAGGCCCAAAAATATTTGAGCCCAATTATGAGATATTTTAGGTTGAGGAACATAGGCCAATGTTTTAATATATTGAAAACCTAAAAGAAAACCATTATTAAAACTATGGATTTATACTCAATACACCGGTATGAAACAAAAAGTTTCCACAAACACTTTAGTTTTAGAGTTTTTAGTTTGATTTTAGAGTTTAAAGGTTAGGGATTTATGTTTAGTGATTGTAGTTAGAATTTAGTATTTAAAGTTTAGAGGCTATAGTTTATACTTTAAGATAATATGGTTAGAGATTTAAGTTTTAACCTATAAATCCTAAAGTCTAACCCCAAACCTTAAATTCTAACCGCAACTCATCAATTCTAAATCACTCAATCAAAACCCCTAACTATTAAAACTATTTATGGATGTTAAAGATTGGGCTTCATTTCTCAATATATAAAAAAAAATATTGATTTATTGAAAAAAATGGAATTTAAAAGTAAAAATGAGAGAGACAAAACAACACAATATGAGATAATATAAACGTTTTTATTAAACAAAATTTTTTCCACAAATACTTTAATTTTAGGGTTTATGGTTAGATTTTAGAGTTTAAAAGTTATGGATTTAGGTTTAGTGGTTTAGAAGTTAGGGGTTGTGGTTAGAATTTAAGATTTAAGGTTTAGAGGTTATGGTTTATACTTTAGGGTAATATAGTTAGGGATTTAAGTTTTAACTTATAAATCTTAAATTCTAACCTCAAACCTTAAATTCTAACCGCAACTCATCAATTCTAAATCACTCAATCAAAACCCCTAACCATTAAAACTATTTATGGATGTTAAAGATTGGGCTTCATTTCTCAATATATAAATTATATGTATTCATGAGCTTTACAATGTTACTATTTATAGTGCAAGTATCATAAATATTAGAGGAATCAACAAATAGCTGAAAAGACAAAGAGACGAGGTAAACGACTAGCTATGAAATCTACTCCATTTTCATTAGTAATAATTGAACTCCTGACCACATGGTTAAGGAATGAGGTGAGCAATCATCACACCACATCTCATAATTTAATATATACATATGTTGGCATACATTTATTCTTTAATAATTATCGATATATGATCTATTGATAGATTAGTCAATAAAATGTTACAAAAAAATATTAAAATATCTAATGTCATGTTTTATTTTTTTAAATAATATTTTTTGTCAACAATTTCTAGAGTAGGTGGTTAAAACTCTCAGTTGACACATTCCTTTTCCCTTAGGTTGTGAGTTTAAGACCCAATAGGAACAAAATTTTATAAATATTCTTAACCTTTTAACAAGGTACATACACCTCGTAAATAAAACGATATAAACTCGAGTCTTTTAAGATAAAGATCATTCATTTTTCTACTAAACCCACTTGTTGAGTTGAAGTCGTGTTCTATTAGACTAACTTATAAGTGATAAAAGAAAAACTTTACTTTAAGACACATTACATGCTCAACCAAAGTTTCCCACAGTTTCAGTCGGCAAATATGGGGTTTATGTGGTGGGGGATCTTGGATCTTTAGTATTAAAAAGAAACATAATGTATCTGTTTCCACTTTACACCCATTGGAGCCATTAGAATTGTAATGGTCGGTTCGGCTGCGTGTGGCGTTTTTCTTTTTATTAATCTAGATTTAGTCGGTATCAGATATTGCTCTTAAAGTTTAGTTTATTTTCTAAAATAATACAAAATTGTTATTTTTATAATATCTATATATTAAATTAAAATAAGCATGGTTTATTTCCTTGGCTTGTTTGTTTTTATCCATGGCATGTGCTTTGGATAATACCCCGTAAGAGACACAAATAACACCATTTACAAAAATGAATATTTAACTCTAAAATGGAAGATAATCTAATTAGCAGTCCAGTAAATAAAATAGTGATGTTTATCTTAATAAATTCGAATTACAAATAATATTGGGATTATTAAGATATAATATAAAATAAAACAAATTTATTCAAAAAAAAAATACAAAACTAAATTGTTTTTTACTCTAAAAATCCTCCTCAAAACTCCATAGGCAAGGCAATATAGTTTTTTTTTTTGACAAAGAAAAGTAGATTAACACAACAATCCTCAGGCAAGGAGGAACAATCAGCGGCCAATTCGGAGGGCACAAGCTCACCCTGATAGCTTTTGCCACCCAATCGACAACACGATTACAAGAACGAGGAACATACGAAAACGAGAAACATGACAAAGAAGGAATTATAGCAAAAATGTCTTCCTCGATAGCAGCCGAGTCCCAAGCCGTAAGCTTCTTGGATTTAAACAGTGAACAGCACCCCAAATATCAGATTCGAAGATAACATTAACATAACCCTCTTTGAGGGCCAATCCAACCCCAAGCCGAACCGCGAAAGCTTCTACCGAAGACGCAGAAGGGGGCAAAAAAGGAGAGCGATTCACCTCCGATAATAAGACCCATGGAATTACGGGCAATAACGGCAGCAGCCGCTGACCCCATTTTCGCATCAAAAGAAGCATCACAGTTTATCTTGATCATATCAAAATCCGACGGACTCCAAGTCGATTCCTCAACACTCATGGCAGAAGAAGCTTCTCTGGAATTCTGTTTAGCATTGAACCATACATCCAAAGGGGAGTTAAATATGCCTGCAAACACTGCATTGTTTCGAGCTTTCCAAATGGACCAACACATAAAAGCAATAAGGTCACATCCATCCGAGAAATTCCCTTTATCCCTAGTCTTAGAGATTTTAACCCACCATTTTCCAAAGCTCAGGAAGCCAACTCTCTATGGTGAGTAGCTAAAACCCGAGGCTCTCCACATCGCTTGCGCAAAAGGGCAAAAGAAAAGCAAATGCTCAATACTTTCGACTCCGTTACCACATTGTGGGCACTTTTCGCAGAAAGAAACCTTGCCATGGAAATGAGCAAATACATTTCCTTCCATTCAGAGAATATTGTGGTATAGTTTCCACAGGAATGAACGAATTTTTGGTGGGACACCGAGACTCCATATGGAATTCCATAAAAGAGTGTTCCTTGTGAAAGTATCACTACATTCCGATTTATCCTCAACATTCAAAGAACGAGCAAGGAAGTTATACCCAGATTTAACCGAGTATTCTCCGTTTTTAGATCCAGTCCAAATAAGAAAATCCTTAATCGATGGGCCTCCAATTTCTCAATCTCGGAAGAGGAAAAATATCTCTCTAGGTTTGTCCTACCCTACTCACGTGAGTCCTCCAAAATAAGTTTTGACACCATGAAATCACGACATTACACTAGCTACATAGAATAGATAGAGAAAGACAGGATTTTAGGAATCCATTACCATCCCAAATTAAGACACTTCTGCCATTCCTAATTCTCCAAAGGGAACCCCTTGAGATTGTTTTAATTTCATCTCTAACACTTATCCAAGCCCGTGACGGATTATGACCCTCGGGAGCATTAAGGATATTCCCATTAGAAAGGTAAATTCCTCGCATAACTTGAGCTAGAAGCGAATCCATATTTTTAAGGATCCTTTAAACCACCTTAGCAACAAGGGCCTAGTTAAAGGTTCTCAAATGTCAGAATCCCATCCCTCTTTTATCATTTGGTAAACACATTTTCTTCCAATTCAAATAGTGGATTCCCCTCTTCTTTTCATTTGAATTGTTCCACCAGAACCTACTGATCATAGCACAGATTTCATCACAAAAGGTAGATGGTTGAAGAACACATTGCATAACATAAGAAGCAATTGTTTGTGCCACTACTTTAATAAGAGTTTCTTTTTTTGCTTGTGACAAAAATTTCTCTCCACCCTTGAAGTTTGTTGTAGACACGTTCCTTAATGAAGTTAAAAGCCTCCTTCTTGTTCCTTCCCCAAAACGATGGTTGATAAGTGTTCAAAAGTAATATTTTTCTTACCCTTTTTACTCATATTATTGTTAGACTTAGGCTCATATTAGTTGCATAGTTAGCCATTCATGCATTAATCCATGTTTCCTTCCATCGTTGAGCTTGATCACATAACTTGGTAGTTTTTGTGGAAAAGATGCTGCTTTGGTATGCTTTGTGTGTGTATGTGCAGGATCACTTGCCAAAGCAATGCCGAGCTAGTTGCCAGGGCAATGCATGAAGGATATGCCGAGCTAGTTGCCAGGGCAATGCATGAGGAGACGCCGAGCCAGTTGCCATGGTATTTGTCGACAAAGAGAAAATGCAATAGGGATGTCGAAATTAATGACTTTACAAGCCCAAGATGCCATGGAGCAAGGCCCAAGCCCAAAGGAATTTGATTGCCATGCAGAGATTAAAGAAGAATTAAATTCCAAGAAGATAAGAGAAGTTCTAATAGGAATAAAATTATAATAAAGAATTATATTCTTTAAAGATAATTTAATTCCAACTCAAACTCCTCCTCAAAGAAGGACTTTGGCCTAGCCCTATAAATATCAAGGGAATTTCGACAAGATCAATAGAGAGAGCAAGAGGGAATTTCTACAAGATCAATAGAGAGAGCAAGAGGGAATTTCGACAAGACCAAGAGAGGAAGCAAAGGGGAATTTTCGACAAGCTTCAGCTTTTCTTCCTTGTTCGATTGGGTTCATGCTAGGGATTGTTTATCTTGTGTTTCTTTGGAACCTAACCATGAACTAAATTTACTTGGCTATGGTTATTGTGTTTTGTGGTTGTGAGAAACTATTGGTTTTTGTTTAGGTAATAAGAGTTTGCACGTTTCTATTTCAAGGTTTATTCATTCTTGATTCTTATTATCGTTTGCGAGTGAATTGGGAGAGGATCTCGTGATTTCATCCATTTATCTAATATCGGGAGAGTTAGATTCAAGAAACGAATGAATATGATCTTTATTCAATCCAATGATGGTGAAGATTAATCCGCTTAGGAATAAGTTAAGGATTTCAACGGCTAAGAGGAGCGCAAGATTGGTTGTTGTTCACCCTTGATTCACGCAGGATGTATTATCAAGGCATGCACAAGTAGCTAGAGTTTCGACTTAGGGATAAGAAGAAACCATTGAAGAACGCTCCGCCAAACCTTGAAGTTGCTGCCTGATCGCCCAAGTAGTTGCCCAACTAGTCGCCCGGGCAACCATCAATTAGTTGCCAAGGCAACCTCGTCGTGCAAGTTGCCACGGCAACTGAGTTGCCCGTGCACTCTTTTACCAAGACAATCCAATCGGCTATCACACCTCAACTCACGATAACCTAGCCTATCTCTCTCAATTGAATTCATCTTTTCTTTTACTTATTTGCTTTCTAGATTAGTTAAACTTCTATAATCTTTTATTTGTGTTTTTACTTTTTACAGTGCAAGAGACTAGATTCTTGAAGTAGCACCAATCCCTGTGGAGACGATATCTTTTATACTATAACTTGCGATGTGTATACTTGCACAATTGCGTAGCACTTATTACGCGCAACAAGTTTTTGGCGCCGTTGCCGGGGATTGGCAATAGCGACTTTGTTTTTATTTTCTTGCACTTTCTTTTTATTTTTCTTGTTTAAAAATTCAAAGGGCTAACAAACTTTGGTTTTGCATTGGTATATGACCAGGGCGAGACCGACTTCACCAGAATATCCCTTTGATCCAGAAATCGAACGAACCTTACAAAGACTTAGACGAAGGATAAGAGAAGCAATGGCAAATCAAGACGGCAATATGAATCAAGATGTTCGAGCAGGAGGAGGAGTGATTCTTGCATGAAACAGAACTATTCGAGATTATCTTGAAGAAGATCTTGATGGACTTAACCCAGGAGTTGTCGCACCTGAAATTGAAGCCGACCACTTTAAGTTGAAACCGGTAATGTTTAATATGATCAACACAATTGGTCAATTTGGCGGCTCAAAGAATCGAAGATGCACGACAACATCTGAAATCTTTCCTCGAGATTTGCAACTCGTTCAAGATACACGGAGTCACCCCCGATGTCCTACGATTAAGATTATTCCCCTATTCACTGAGAGATAGGGCGAAAGCATGGTTGAATAGCATTCCTGCCGGATCCATAGCATCTTGGACTGATCTTTGTCGTGATTTCCTTGCTAGATTTAATCCTACAAATTTGAGTGATAAGCTTCGTAACGACATTACTTCTTTTCGGCAGGCAGATGATGAATCCATGTACGAGGCTTGGGAGAGATATAGAGAACTTCTACACAAATGCCCTCTACACGGATTCCCGGTGTGGACTCAAGTAACAATGTTTTACAACGCCGTGAATACGCCAACAAGGATGATGCTAGACGCCTCGGCAAACGGCATACTCCTAGATAAGTCACCGGAGGAAGCAATGCAAATCTTAAACAGGTTGGCCAAGAATGACTATCAATTCCCATCTACTAGAAGAGGAGGAGTTAGACACCAAGCCACAATACATGAACTAGGATCATCAGATTCAATTTCGGCACAATTGGCCGCTTTAACCAAGATGGTCCAGAACATGCAAAAATCAAACAACACACATGAGGTCAAGGTAATGGATTCTTTTTGTGAGTTATGTGGTGATAACCATAATTCTTCGAATGTATGCAGAATCCGGAATCCGACTTCTTCTATGTGGGGAATTACAATCGAACAACAACATGATGTCAAATACATACAATCCAGCTTGGAAGAAGCACCCAAATTTTTCATGGAGTAATCCCAACAATGCTCTAAACCAGAATAATCAGAATGCACAAGCATCAGGATTCCAGCGAGAATATGCCACGACAACGGATGCCGCAAAGAACGGACCGACGGCATCTAGTTCTTTGGAAAATTCTCTAAATGCATTTATGATGAAAACTGAATCTTATATGGCTGAGAATAGTAATTTCATAAAAAGAACTGATGCTTTTATTAACAGGACCGAGATGAGATTGCAAAACCAAGAGGCGGCAATCAAATCATTGGAAAATCAAGTCGGACGGTTTGCTCAAAATCAACACTAGACCACAAGGAGGTTTACCTAGCGATACATCAAGTCGCAAGAGGAACGGCCATGAGCAATGTAAGGCAATCACCACCAGAAGTGGCCAACAACTTAGAGAGGTTCAAACCCACTCGTCAAACAAAACTCCACAAAAAGATCAAGACGAACCTAGCGGCAAAGCCTCAGATGCTGAACCAGGAATTGCTGTGGCAACCGGCAATAAGCATGCCTCGGCAACCGACGATAAAGACGCCTCGGCAACTTGCGATAAGCATGCCTCGGAAACCCCAGTTGATAACACCTCGGCAACTCCAGATGTCCCGGCAATGCCGTCAATCAGGTTTCAAACCAATGAAAGGATCGAAGATATCCGACTTCCACCACCGTTCCCACAAATGTTGAAGCGACAAAAGCAAGAATACCAATTCAAGAAGTTTCTTGATATCCTAAAGCAAGTCCACATCAACTTGCCACTGGTGGAAGCAATTGAACAAATGCCAAACTATGCCAAGTTTCTTAAAGACATTGTGTCCAAGAGAACAAGGCTAGGAGAGTTTGAAACAGTTGCCGCAACAGAGGGATGTATGGCAATGTTGCACAATCGTATGCCACCTAAGTTGAAGGATCCCAGAAGTTTCACAATACCCTGTTCTATTGGAAATCACTATGTCGGGAAAGCATTATGCGACCTTGGGGCTAGCATAAACTTGATGCCTAAATCGGTTTTTCGTAAACTAGGAATCGGGAAGGCAAGACCTACAACAGTCATGCTACAACTAATGAAGCCAGATCCTATGTGCATCCAGAGGAAAAATCGAGGACATCTTGGTAAAAGTTGATAAATTTATTTTTCATCTTTGACTTTATTGTTTTGGATTGTAAAGCAGATGAGCATGCACCTATCATTCTCGGGAGACCATTCCTAGCTACAGGGAGAACCTTGATTGACGTTGAAAAGGGAGAACTCACAATGAGGGTAAATGACCAGCAAGTTAAACTAAATGTGTTCCAAACACTAAGGCATGCCGATGATCCAGAAGAATGCCAACTACTTCATGCCACGGCAGAGTTTAACTTCGATGAGGAATTTAGTTGCCTCGGCAACTACATTGCCGAACACGAGGAACATGAGGAGTATGAAGAACCGGTCGATGAGGAACAACCAGAAGAGGCAAATTGGCTAGTCAATCGACCAGGTACATACTTTGAACCACTGGACTACTCAGGGAAGGAAGGTAAGCTCGAAAAACCCTCTATTGAACAACCACCAATTCTTGAGTTGAAACAATTGCCAGAGCAACTAAAATATGTATACTTGGGGACCGATAATACATTGCCTGTAATCATTTCTTCTAAGTTACAGCCTGAGCAGGAAAAGAAGCTGATCAAGATGTTGAAGCTACACAAAAAGGCAATAGGGTGGACAATTGCCGACTTGAAGGGAATTAGCCCGGCGGTGTGCATGCACAAGATCTTGTTGGAAGATGATCACAAACCTTCAATTGAGGCCCAGAGGAGACTGAATCATGCCATGAAAGGGGTTGTAATGAAAGAAATCATCAAGTGGCTTGACGCGGCATTATATACCCTATCTCCGATAGTACGTGGGTAAGCCGGTACAATGTGTACCGAAAAAGGAGGTATATAACAGTGGTAAGCAATGAAAATAATGAACTTATCCCAACCAGACTGTGACCGGTTGGAGGGTTTGTATGGACTATCGAAAGCTAAACAAAGCCACTAGGAAAGATCACTTCCCATTACCCTTTATTGATCAAATGCTTGACCGTCTTGCAGGTAAACCCTTTTATTATTTTCTTGATGGTTATTCAGGTTACAATCAGATTGCCATAGCACCAGAAGATCAAGAAAAGACAACCTTCACATGCCCATACGGTACTTATGCCTTCCGAAGGATGCCGTTCGGATTGTGTAACGCCCGACAACCTTCCAAAGATGCATGATGGCACTCTTTTCAGACATGGTCGAAGACTTCCTTGAGATCTTCATGGATGATTTTACGGTTTTTGGTAATGACTTCGACGGCTGTCTCGGCAATTTAGAGAGGGTTTGGCAAGATGCGAAGAAACGGATTTAGTCCTCAATTGGGAGAAATGCCACTTTATGGTAGATGAAGGAATAGTGCTAGGCCACAAGATTTCATCCAAGGGAATTGAAGTAGACAAAGCCAAGGTGGACGTGATCGAGAGATTACCCCCACCAAATTCGGTTAAAGGAATTCAAAGTTTTCTCGGACATGCGGGTTTTTTGGGAGGTTCATTCATAATTTTTCTAAAATCACTAAACCCTTGTGTAATCTGCTTGAACAGGATAAAGTCTTCGATTTTGATGATTCTTGCACTCAAGCATTCGAATCCCTAAAGAAAAAGCTTGCCTCGGCACCCATTGTCATTCCACCAGATTGGACGCTACCTTTTGAGCTCATGTGTGATGCAAGTGATTTCGCGGTAGGAGCAGTCCTAGGCCAACGCACAGGTAAGACCTTCCATGTGATATACTACGCTAGTAAAACTCTTAATGATGCTCAAGTGAATTACACAACAACGGAGAAAGAGTTACTAGCTATAGTTTTCGCATTTAACAAGTTCCGATCCTATTTAATTGGTACAAAGGTAATTGTTCATACGGACCATTCGACAATCAAATACTTATTTGCTAAAAAGGATGCTAAACCTCGTTTGATTCGTTGGATATTACTTTTACAAGAATTTGATATTGAAATTAAGGACAGGAAAGGAACAGAAAATCAAGTGGCCGATCACTTATCACGTTTGGAACGCAATAGAGAGGAAGACGCGGATCTAGAGAAATGCGATGCATTCCCGGATGAACAAATCCTAGTTGCCTCGGCAACCCTAGATGCCTCGGTAACCCTTGACGCCTCGGCAACCATGGATGCACACACCTCGGCAACTCTCGACGCCGCAGTAGTCTTTGACGCGCATGCCTCGGCAATCTTGGAAGCAGTCGCCACGGCGGCACATGCCTCGGAAATACCCTGGTACGCGGATTTAGTTAACTTCCTTGTTTGTGGTATTTTTCCTTATGGCATTACTCACCAAGGGAAGAAGCGGTTCTGCCATGATGCTAAGCATTACTTTTGGGAAGAGCCTCTTTTGTTTAAACAATGTGCAGATCAGGTTATACGCCGATGTGTCCCTGAAGAAGAGCAACAGAATGTACTCTGGCAATGCCATTCTTCACCCTATGGAGGACATTTTGGAGGAACTCGTACCGCGGCCAAAGTCTTGCAATCCGGTTATTATTGGCCAACATTGTACAAAGATGCCCAAGACTTTTACAAGCAATGTGATCGTTGCCAGAGGACGGGCAATATCTCTAGACGACATGAGATGCCGCTCCAGAACGTCATCGAGGTGGAACTGTTCGATGTATGGGGGATCGATTTTATGGGACCTTTCCCATCTTCATTTGGCAACCTCTACATCTTACTCACCGTCGACTATGTGTCTAAATGGGTAGAGGCAGCTGCAGTTCCAAACAACGATTCCAAGACCTTGCAACGATTCCTGCAGAAAAATATATTTACACGGTTTGGGATGCCGAGAGCAATTATCAGTGACGGGGGCAAGCATTTTGACAACAGAATAATTGCCAAGATGTTGCAACGCTTCGGCATATCACACAAAATCGCCACGGCATATCACCCACAAACCAACGGGCAAGCAAAAATTTCCAACCGAGAGTTGAAGGGAATACTCGAGAAAGTCGTAAATCCCTCAAGGAAGGATTGGTCATTAAGACTAGATGACGCACTTTGGGCATATCGCACTGCATTCAAAACACCCTTAGGTATGTCCCCCTTCCGACTTGTCTATGGTAAAACATGTCATCTACCGGTGGAAATCGAGCACAAGGCGTACTGGGCAATCAAGACCGTGAATATGGATTGGGAAAGTGCCGGACAAAAGCGTTTGATGGATCTCAATGAGATAGAAGAATTCCGTGCACTCGCCTATAACAATGCACGAATCTACAAGGAGAAAACAAAGCGATGGCACGACAAGAAACTATTGCCACGGCAATTCACGCCAGGGCAACTAGTTCTCTTATTCAATTCTCGGCTAAAACTTTTCCCGAGAAAGCTGAAATCAAGATGGTCGGGACCATTTGAAGTCGTCAAACCATTCTCCCATGGTGCTGTGATAATCAAGTCCATCTCTGACAACCATGAATTCAAAGTTAATGGACAAAGATTGAAGCACTACAATGGTGCCCATGTGGAACGTAACAAGGAAGTGGTCAATTTAGGAGATGCATGAGCATGCTCTCCCTTTTGATATTTTTGTTTTTATTTATTTTTATTTTTGTTTTTTTTTGTCGATTATTTAATTATTTTATTTATTTTTCATTTATTTTTCGATTTTTTTATTATTATTTTCAATTATTAAGTAGTTTTAGGATAGATTTTTTTTTTAGTTTAAGAATCCTATTACACATCTTTATTTATTTTCTTTATTAGTTTATCTTTAATTTTAATCCTTATTTGATTTGTTTTTGAATTGTAGGAAAGGAAGTTCAAGATAAAGAAGGAATTCTAAACCAAGTAGGAAAACATCTTCAACAAGGAAACTAATGGGCTGAATCTAAGGCTTATATAAAGCCTCCAATTCATCCTAACCAAAACCCCTTTTGTAGAAAATTCCTACCAAACCCTAAACCCTTTTTCGATTTCCCCCAATCCCAACCACCTATCTTTTCTATAAAACCCATCACCCTTAACCTATTCCTACTTTATATCTTGCAACTTTTTAGTTTCTCTTCTTTTCTTTTCTTTGTTTTTACTCACAACCAAGATCATACATGGCATCCAAGATTAAACTTTTAGTTCATCCAAGTTCCTCCAAAGAACCAAGATACAAGAAGTTTGCTACACCGTCGATTCAAGAAAGATTTCAATCCAAGTTTGAAAGCCGGAAGATTCATGAAGAACAAGGCTTTGAATACTCCAACTCTCATCAAGATTTCGGCCTTGAACCATTCATCTTTAAGAGGATTGCACATCAAAAGTGGCAAATCTTTTTCCATCAACCGGAACCGGGTAACATCTCATGGGTAAGAGAATTCTATGCTCACTCACCTAACCCGGATAATCCTTATGTTTTTGTTCGTGACAAGGCCATACTTATAAGTCCCGAAAGCATCAACACCTTTTACGGACTTTACATTGAGAAGGACGAGCATCAAGCCTTCGTTGACCAAATCAATCCCAAGCAACTCGACAAGGTGCTTCAAGAACTCACTCAACCGGGAACTCATTGGAACGACGGTAAATACAAGGGCACGATAAATCACCTTCGGCTTAAACCCGAGGCAAAACTATGGAATAAGTTTGTTAAAACTTCTTTAATGCCCTCCACACACAATACTACCGTTGATATACCACGTCTTTTGCTCATACATTCTATTTTGCATAATCGCATCATTAACATTGGAAAAATTATTTGTGATGAGATTTTTGTATGCAGCTCAAAAGATAAGGGTTATCTTTTCTTCCCTTGCTTAATTTCTAATCTTTGCAAGGAGATGCATGTCCCGAGTGAGTCCACCGATGAAAAGGCCCTACCCAAGTCTTGTTGGAATATAACACTAATCCAGAAGCTAATGGGAGAGGCACCGGGAGATTCTTCAAGGCCTCCAATTGCCACGGCAACCCCTGCCGCCGCGGAAATCCCTAATGCCCAAGCACCTAACGCCAGGGCAACTCGACCATTAATCCCGGGACACTTTGAAGCACTTTTGCACCCATTGGCAAGCCGCCTAAGGCAAATTGAAGATCGGCAACTAATGTTCATGCGGTACATGAAGGATCACAACAATGCCATCACCCAAGTCATCCTAGAAAAGTACCCGGACAATCGCGTGCCGTTCCCAATCTTTCCCGCCGAAATCCTTACCACGACAACCAAAGAAGCTAACGCCACAACAACCAACCCTGACGATGCCCCGACAACCACTGCAAAAGCCAAAGGTAAAGCACCTATGCCCGAATCAACTCCTACGGAATCATTTTCTGATTTTTTAGATTCGGACGAATCCTCCATTGAACCAATAAAGACCGCACCAATTGAATCCTCCAAGCGAAAAGCCATTGACGAAGAGGATGATGAGGACAACCCCGTACGAGGATCGATTCCACCACCGGCAACAAGAAAACAACCATCGCGTTCAAGCAAGAAAATCAAGGCGTCAACTAGAAGGAAACTAATCATCTACGATGACGAACTCTCGGAGTAAGTCCTCGTATGTATTTTTTATTTTTATTTTTTTTATTTTAGGTATTTTTATGCATGCATTGAGGACAATGCCTCACTCGAGTTTGGGGGGGATTGTTATTAGTAATTACCATGTTTAGTTACATTAATCTTAAGTATTACATTTAGGATACATAAATTGCTTGCCATGCCTTTAATTAGAACAAGAATTGCTTAGATTTGATGAATATTCGATGATGACTTTGCCAATGCACTTAATTGATAGAATTTTTATTCTAGGATAACCATGGAAAAACTTAGAATTTTACTATGATGCTAAATTTGATGAAACACTGTTGTGGTTTGATTGATTTAAGGAATTCTAGTAAACTTAGGTTGATAATTAACAAATTGGGGGATTAGAATAAAAATTGGATGAATGTTAGAGGTGCCCGAAATTGGCTCTAGCATGTGCTAAAACTTAGGATCACTAGAGGTGCCCAAAACTGGCTCTAGTATAGGTTAAAAAAAATTTAACTAGAGGTGCCCGAAACTGGCTCTAGTCGATTAAATTAACTTAAGAAAACTAAAAATAAAACACTAGAGGTGCCCGAAATTGGCTCTAGTTAAAACATGTTAAAAAGAACCTAATAAAGTAATTTGAAAACCTATTGTTTGCATAGGATCCGAAAAATCAACTTGCACACAACTCCGCACACACTCACAAGCATTATAGTTTGATTCCGAGTAACTCCTCAGTTTTCCGAAAAATAAAATTATAATCATACTTTGTGCCCCGGTTCAGAGAATTGAAATCAATTTCAAAGCTAAGTTTGTGAAAATTGAAGTCTTGGCAGGTAATTATGAGTTTGCATTGCTTGAGGACAAGCAATAGTTCGAGTTTGGGGGGTATGATAAGTTTTCAAAAGTACTATTTTTCTTACCCTTTTTACTCATATTATTGTTAGACTTAGGCTCATATTAGTTGCATAGTTAGCCATTCATGCATTAATCCATGTTTCCTTCCATCGTTGAGCTTTATCACATAACTTGGTAGTTTTTGTGGAAAAGATGCTGCTTTGGTGTGCTTTGTGTGTGTATATGCAGGATCACTTGCCAAAGCAATGCCGAGCTAGTTGCCAGGGCAATGCATGAAGGATATGCTGAGCTAGTTGCCAGGGCAATGCATGAAGGAGACGCCGAGCCAGTTGCCATGGCATTTGTCGACAAAGAGAAAATGCAATAGGGATGTCTAAATTAATGACTTTACAAGCCCAAGATGACATGGAGCAAGGCCCAAGCCCAAAGGAATTTGATTGCCATGTAGAGATTAAAGAAGAATTAAATTCCAAGAAGATAGGAGAAGTTCTAATAGGAATAAAATTATAATAAAGAATTATATTCTTTAAAGATAATTTAATTCCAACTCAAACTCCTCCTCAAAGAAGGACTTTGGCCTAGCCCTATAAATATCAAGGGAATTTCGACAAGATCAATAGAGAGAGCAAGAGGGAATTTTGACAAGATCAATAGAGAGAGCAAGAGGGAATTTCGACAAGACCAAGAGAGGAAGCAAAGGGGAATTTTCGACAAGCTTCAGCTTTTCTTCCTTGTTCGATTGGGTTCATGCTAGGGATTGTTTATCTTGTGTTTTTTTGGAACCTAACCATGAACTAAATTAACTTGGCTATGGTTATTGTGTTTTGTGGTTGTGAGAAACTATTGGTTTTTGTTTAGGTAATAAGAGTTTGCACTTTTCTATTTCAAGGTTTATTCATTCTTGATTCTTATTATCGTTTGCGAGTGAATTGGGAGAGGATCTCGTGATTTCATCCATTTATCTAATATCGGGAGAGTTAGATTCAAGAAACGAATGAATATGATCTTTATTCAATCCAATGATGGTGAAGATTAATCCGGCTTAGGAATAAGTTAAGGATTTCAACGGCTAAGAGGAGCGCAAGATTGGTTGTTTTTCACACTTGATTCACGCAGGGATGTATTATCAAGGCATGCACAAGTAGCTAGAGTTTCGACTTAGGGATAAGAAGAAACCATTGAAGAACGCTCCGCCGAACCTTGAAGTTGCTGCCCAGTCGCCCAAGTAGTTGCCCAGGCAACCATCAATTAGTTACCAAGGCAACCCCGTCGTGCAAGTTGCCACGGCAACTGAGTTGCCCGTGCACTCTTTTACCAAGACAATCCAATCGGCTATCACACCTCAACTCACGATAACCTAGCCTATCTCTCTCAATTAAATTCATCTTTTCTTTTACTTATTTGCTTTCTAGATTAGTTAAACTTCTATAATCTTTTATTTGTGTTTTTACTTTTTACAGTGCAAGAGACTAGATTCTTGAAGTAGCACCAATCCCTGTGGAGACGATATCTTTTATACTATAACTTGCGATGTGTATACTTGCACAATTGCGTAGCACTTATTACGCGCAACAATGGTAGCCCCAAGTACGAGCTTTCATCGTCCATAAGACCCAATCTCAAGATGTTAACAAGATGAAGCTTTCAGCTAAGGCTCACATTTTGAGAGAAGAAGATCGATGACTTGCTAAAATTAACAGTTTGCCCCGTAGCGCTTTGGAAGTCTTTTAAAATTTCCAAAACCAAGGCACAATTAGATTCATCAGCTTTGGTGAACAAAATACAATCATCAGCAAACATTAAGTGACTAAGAACCAGTCGTCTCCTTTTAATCTTGAAGCATTCAAGTCTTCAAAGGAAAGGCTTTCTTTCTCTCTTTCCATAATCCACGAGAAGACATTTGAGATAATAAGAAAAAGAAAAGAGGAGAGAGGATCCCCTAGTCTCAACCATCTACCCAAGAAGAACTTCTCTCGTCTTTCACCATTTATGACAAGAGAGAACGAAATAGTAGTGACACATTGCATAATTTGTTGAACCCACCATTCACAAAAACCCATCTTTTGCATGACTATCTTGAGAACATCCCACTCCACTTTGTCATAAGCCTTTTCCATATCAATCTTTAAGGCCATGACCCTTTTTGCTCCTTTTTTCATTCTCTTCAAAGTGTGGAAAGCTTCATGAGCAATAATAACTGTAACCCTCTTGACCCGGTCTAGATGCAAGACCAAACCGAGCGAGCTACATTAGGTTTGCCGAAACAAACTCGTAAAATTTAACTCGAATTACATCCATTTTTTTCTTTTTATCTTATCTAGATGCAATATTATAACCTATGGTGTGCATACTAGCAACAGGTAAAATATCAACTCAATCGGGCGTCGAATTGATATTCGATTTCTCGTAATTGTAATTTAGGGACAAAATTACAATTCTAGAAAATTACAGGGACTTGCTTAACTTTAAGGTTACCAATCCTCAATTAGTTAGGTTACATGATTGCTTGTCAAATTTCAGCTCAAAACGATAATCCAAGCTGATACAATTGCATACATACGAACTAGGGACCAAAATGGAAGAACCAGAAACTTCCATACATCTCATTAACTGAAATAATAGCTGCATGTATCGGTACACGAGCAAATGTATCGGTATGTTTTTACATTTTTCAATTCCTAGATTCTAGTAGCTCAAAACTGTACCGATACAACTCTTCGCGTATCGGTACACCTTGCCAAATACTTTTACTCGTACCGATACAAGTTCCCGTGTACTAAAACTTAGTCTCAAATTAAGCTTACCCGTACTAGTACAAGGACACGTGTACCGATACGCCTGGACCTAAAATCCATTTTTGCTGGTGTTTCATACTTTCATGAATTTAAACACATTCTAACATGCCTTAAACATTTACACAACATTACTAAGGATCAATCCTTATCATAACATCACATAAACATCATCAAGACATGACATCATGATTAAAAGAAAAGTCTAGAGGCATGCTTCCTAGAAACCAAGCCATCCAATCATCCAAAACATAAATTCAAAGCAACATCAATCATAAAAGGCCATTTACAAACCTCAACATCAATATAAACTTGCTCAACAGGGAGTTTAGCATAAACCCTCCCAAAAACACAATGAACCCCATTGCCTTTATTACTACAAGTCTAGTTCAAAACCATACGTTCAATTGGCCGAAGTCCATGGATTTCCTTTGCTTACTTGCTGCCTCCAATCATTTAATTCTCTGCATTGATGGACAAAGAGAGCGTAAGCACACTAGGCTTAGTGAGGAGTGCTCAAACCACGCACCATCGATGCATTTCAAAACCATTTTTCTAAAACACATTGAAATCATCATTTCCATTGTCTTATAAAACATCATGCCTTGAAAACCATGCACTTAACACTTTCAAAAACCAACATATTAAACCATATGCAACATGTATCATGGATCAACAGCAAAATCTCATTGTTAACCCTCAATTTAAGCCTTCCCATGCGTAACAATTCATATGCAAAGCTTAAAGAGTAAACATGTATAAACCAACATTATACATCAACATCTATTAACATGATACATAAAAAATTATATCGGCTTCCAAGTAATCATAGACCAAGTTCCACTTTCGCAAAATAGTTTATCAGATACACGGATTCAATAAGTGTCCTCTTAGCACTTTATGCCATCTCAACCGAAATTCAAGGTACATTCACAATCGAGATACAATCACAACCCCTCTCATCTGTTAGACACATAATCCACTAATGAGAGTTTTCGGTACTATATAACCCCTCGACCTTTAGGGTACTCGTGGTGGAGTATTAGGTACACATAAACTCATCAACACCTGTTGCGCATATTGAGTGCTATGCAAACGGTGCAAATATACACGTCGCAAGTAATAAAGTGATCTGAGTATCGAGTATCGTCTCTACAGGGATTGGTTTGGGCCACTTTGCTTAAGTTACTGCGTTGGAAAAGAAAAACACAAGTAGGTGATTGTAGGAATTATAACTAATGAGTAAACTAAGAGCAATAACCTAAAAGAATAGATGAAATCAAATAAGAGAGAGTATAAGCCAGGTTATCGTGAGTTGAGGTGTGATAGCCAATTGGATCATATTGGTAAAAGAGTGCAAGGGCAACTCAGTTTCCGTGGCAACTTGCGCAGCGGGGTTGCCTTGGCAACTAATCGATGGTTGCCTGGGCAACTGGCTGGGCAATTGTTTGGGCGGCTGGGCAACAACTTCAAGGTTCGGCAGAGCGTTCTTCAATGGTTTCTTCTTATCCCTAAGTCGAAACTCTAGCTACTTGTGCAAGCCTTGACAATACATCCCTGCGTGAATCAAGGGTGAACAACAACCAATCTTGCACTCCTCTTAGCATTGCACTTCTCTTAGCCATTGAAATCCTCAACTTATTCCTAAGCCGGATTAATCTTCACCATCAATAAATTGAATAAAGACCATACTCATTCGTTTCTTGAACCTAACTCTCCCGATATTAGATAAATAGATGAAGTTACGAGATCCTCTCCCAATTCACTCGCAAACAAAAATAAAAATCAAGAATGAGTAAACCTTGAACTGAAAGTGCAATCTCTTATTACCTAAACAAAATCCAATTGTTTCTCACAACAACAAAACACAATAATCCCAACCAATCAAGTTAGTTCATGGTTAGGGTTCAAAAGATATACAAAAAATAATCCCCAAACCATGAATCTAATAGAAGCAAAGAAGAAGAAGAAGAAGAAATCGATCAGCCCCTAGTCGAACTCTCTCTCAATCGAATTCCCTTCAAGCTTTCTCCCAATCGAACTCGCTCCCTTTTGCTCTCCCCTTGAGTTTGACGGCTTGGTCTCCTTTAAATATGAGATGGCTAGGTCAAAGTCCTTATTGAGGAGGAAGTTAAGCTGAAATTAAATACATTAAAAGAATATAATTTTTTATTATATTTAAATTCCTTCTAGATCTTCTCCTATCTTTTTGGGATTTAATTTCTCTTTGACCTCTTCATGGAAATCAAACTCCTTTGTGATTTAACTTTTCTCCACGTCATCTTGGGCTTATCTAGTCATCAATTTTGACTGCCATATCATCTTATCCCTTATCGACAATTGCCCTGACAACTAGCTCGACATCTCCTTCATGAATTGCCCTGGCAACTGCGTCGGCATCTCCTTCATACACTGCCCTGGCAACTGGTTCCAGCCTTGCTTTGGCAACTGATTCTGTACGCACAAAAACACACCAAAGCAGTATCTTTTTCCACAAAATTAAGCAAAATATGAAATCAAGCTTGTCCACCAAGAAAACAATGAAAACATGCATGAATGACTTATAATGCAATTAATATGAGCCTAAGTCTAACAATAATATGAGTAAAAAGGTAATAAAAATAGTACTTTTGAACAGTTAACAACACCCATTGCGACTTATTTATAGTGTACTATCAATCCTATGGCCGACCAACTATATCCAATAACATTTTTAAACCACATCACATGCTAATATAAATCATTGTTAACCATGTACCTCGTTGTTTTTATACGCATCAATTCAAAACCATTTCCAAAGCATCAAACCATGCTTAAACATACTTATATTATAAAAAATATAAAACATACTTTAAATCATGCTTAAACAGTGGGTGTAACACCCTTTACTTGGCCTAGAAAATAGACCGGCTTAGAACATGTTACCAAACAAGATTTTCAAAGATTCTTGATCAAAATAATACAATTTACTGAACACGACAAAACACTCTTTGCAAACAAAACACTCTTTGCAAATGTAGAGTAATTTAAAACTTTTATTGAAATATTCGTAGATCTAATATCAAACTCAATTCAAATGCATTCAAATGATAATACAACAAGCAAACCACTCCAGACACTAATTCGAAACTTACCCCTATCGATTATCACTTATAAAAAAACTTGACTTTTCCTACACATAGTCTAATCTAAAACCAGTTTCCAACTTGAATACCAAACTGCTTAAGTCTTGAGCTTAAAACCCATTTTCTTGACACATTTTATTTAGGCATCGTCGAATATTAAACTCAAACTGTAAACAAACAATACGGTTTAGACTTAGATCTATAATCGAACAATTTTTTAAAGATTTAGATCTCACAATGATCCATACTATTTCATTTAACTCCGATACCATTCACATTTTATAATATGTAAGGTAATAAATGTATCATCTGGTCAATTTATATAAACCAACCACTAAGCTCTCAAGTTATCTCATCGTAACCAATTTTATCAGATGATACATGGTACGCAAATACATACATATATGCACACTACCGATGATCTATTTACTTTAGGCATTTAAACTTATGTCTTTGCTCTACCTCACCATATCGGAACTACTATAATAGTACCATAAATAAGCAGCCATAAAACAATTAGAAAGGCCATTTACAAAGCTTAGAATAATTTAAAGAGCACACAATTACACATATACGATCAAAGAAGCTCTAGATGCATAATGCATACATATCTACTATGTGCCACCATCTAGGAGAACTTAAGAAGTTACAACATACTTCTTGACACTCGTGATCCCGTCTAAGCTCGATAGATAGTCAGAATTAATGATTCCTTGAAAGATGATGAAAGAGTAAGGTAAGCTACCGCTTAGTGAGGTAGTACTAAAAATCAAAGCATTACAATAAACCTTATATAATTTACTTCTATTCTCTCATTCAACTAGCCATAGTCCAAGTAAGTACTAAAACCATTGACTTAATCACGTAATATTGGATGCATGGTTTCAATGTATCATTACAACTTTCTCATTACACAAGACATTAGACAAAATACCTCATAAACCATAGCCTTAATCTTGATTAAGAAATTGGCTATCTACTTTATGACATTCAAACAAGGCATACATATCACACCATAGATTTTACAAGCACATATAAGTGAGAGTTACTTATCAAATAATTCAAGTACGTAGGCACTTTACCGAGCTTAGCTATCTACTCAAGAGGGTACCCAATAATCCAATGGAACCTTTCACTTGATAAGCAAGTTGTTACCATGGTTTGTTTATCTATCTTATGTTTTTTTCTTTTAACATGATCTACTATTGATGTCTTCTACTAGTTATAAGTTGTTAAACATGTCCTAGGCATGAATCCCCTTTTTATCAAGTAGGTATTAGCATTTCATTTTACTAGTTACTTAACATATAAGGTATGCTCATTTTGATTTTTAATCAAGAATTACTTGACCTTTACGAATAGTGAGTATATCAACATGTAGGCATAGATCTTTGATTCACAAAGTATCAAGATTATTCCTTATCCTAAATGTAGTTCATTATAACCCTTAAACATAGCAATCTTGTTCGAATGTAACCCTTCAAAAAAATCATAGGGTTTAAACAACTTCATTTTCACGGTCAATTTGGTTTGTGTATTATAACAAACTGATCGAATGCAAGCTATCATAGCCACTAGATTCCAAATAGGTCTACAATCCTTATCCCAATTATACTCAAGTATCGTTTAAACGTTGGTTACTTAACATGCAAGTTTTCATGGTAATTTGATACATTAACTTATGGATTTACTATTTATCTTAAATAAGATATCTTTGAAATAGGGTTTCTTTTCACATAAGTTATTATGAATCTCGTTCTAAATTTCTTGTCTCCTAAGAGATCAAATTTATCATGAGCATTACCTATCTTATACTCCTATTTCAACATTAACATTGCATAAATCCAATCTATCTAATATTATAGTTTACATATTTTATGTAATCAAAACATCTTATTTGATAATCCATTCAAACAAATCACTCAATGAACATGCATAATCAAACCTCAATTAAGTAAACAATCAATTCATGCCAACATACAACTTCCATTCGAAGCATACATACATATATATATATATATATATATATATATATATATCCATTAGAAGTACTTGGATTCTGTTGGTATTATAATGCTTATCAAGCATATTGTCATAACTCATCTTTAAATTTTACTTATAATCTCAGACATTCTTAAGCACATTGTTCTCCATTAGAAGTAAATATACATATTAGAAAAGGTGATCTATTATATATATATAAACTTATACAAAACAGTCCCTATATTCATAGAATACACTTGTAAGTTTCAAACAGTCCAATAAACACACACATTTAGACAAAACAGTTTTTTGAAACAATATCATATACTTATAGGTCCAAAACAATCCACTAAATTCTTAAATTTATCCAAATCAGTCCTTAATTCTTGTATATTCTTTTACAAAATAAAAATAGTCCACAACATGCTTGAATTCATTCAAAACAATCCACTAATCATGTATATATATGTATATATAATTGTCCAAAGGGTTACACACAGGTTAGAAGAATCTTACTTATTTCACAAGCTATTTCACTTTATTTACTAGTTTAAAATAAAGAATTTTCATTGTTTAACTTTAACATAACATCTCATTGAACAAGGTTGCTTGTATATATAAATATACCAAGCCATTCGAATAATATCAAGCAAAATATATAAACTCAATCCAATCCAAGATTCAACAATCCAAAATTTCATTAGCAAACAACTTTTAATAGAAATAGGTCTTTTCCAATTAAGAGTTATTCAAGTTACAATAAGAACACATTTCTTGATGTGTAAGTTACCACAATTTCTCCTCATTCTAGCTTAAACATTCTTGTTTTCTTAATATCATAACCTTGATGTGTAAGTTACCACAATTTCTCCTCATTTTAGCTTAAACAATAAGAACACATTTCTTGATGTGTAAGTTACAGTCTAGGTACACGAATCCTCAACCAGCTGTCACCCATAAAAACAAATGGTACTCGCAGTACCGGTCAATCCCTCATACTGTCGCCAAGTGACCACAAAACATCCCTCCTGCTGTCGCCAAATAAGGACCATTATCCCGGACCATAGTCCGCCCCAAACCTGAGCTCTATGGACTCTATGGCATGCCAACTATACCTAAGACTGACTCGAAACCAAGGCTTTAAAATTTATCATCTTTTGATAGAACAAATTGAGCATAGCTCCATATTATAGTAACATGTCCATAACTCATTACCCCTTTTTCAATTCGGTTATGTATTCACCTCATGTGAATTTCTCATTATCTCTTTTCTTTCAATCGATTGGCATCATAGCCACGAGTATGTCATTTTCTTATTATGGATAAGCATTCCTTTCATGCCATTAAGACTTATTTCAAAACATAATCACAAGTTCAATCACATGTGGTTGCCAAGCAAGTATGTTCTATATAGCATTTCATATATATTCAACCATATTCAAGGCATCAAGTGAGCATAACTTGTTATTCATTTCAAGAAGGAGTATAACTTTATCTTTAAGTGATTACTTATAGCTTTCGAGTATGTAGTTCTTAGCATATCAGCTCATTCAATTTCATATAACTTCTAACATGCATTCCCCGACTCATTAACAGATTCACATACACATAACTTTCAAGCATGCATTTCATAACACATCAACATATTCTACTTCAATTTAACTTTCGAATAAAGCTTGCTTTACACCAAGATTTTTGCTTGTTACATAGAATTCTATAAATTTAGTACTTACCTCGCGTTCCAAGCCAAAGTTAAAGAATAGATTGACACAACTCTAGAGGAATTGAATTTAAATCAAATAAAGATGCTCGGGAGGGCTGTAAACCTATCCCGAGACTTTAAACTACACTCAACTTTTATCCCGAAGTTAAGAGATACCTGAATCCTTAATCCTATCTTGCTACTTATCCAAATCCTTTTCTAGCTCCTTCTAGGTCTAACAATTTACAAGAAATATGATTTTTATATTAGAGCCATACTTATCAACAATTCATTTTCAATGTTACTCTAATTTTATGCACACAAACATGTAAACACAAGGCAGCTCATAACAATCCTAGATGCCAAGACAATCCCTAATCACATATTCACAAACAACTGTGCAAAAACAGTCCATAATTGTCCAAACCATTCAAAAACAACCCACTCATTTTCATGTATAAACATAACCAGTTCAATTTCACAAGTGCACAACCACAAGTGTCAAAACAGTTCCATACTTTTCTGCATATCTAAAACAACCCCTAAAAGTTTACCAAATGAATTTAACTCTTAATTAATCAATTTAAATCATAACAGTCCTTATACATTTTGTTCAGCAAAACAATTCCAATTTTCATGTATACATCTAGTAAATCGAAACAATCCATTTTTATTCATATGTTTACCAAAACATGGCAATTTTCACAGACCTACATTCGATTGCTTAAAACAGCCCACTTCGAACATATAAGCACAAAAAACTGGGCAATTTACATACTCTTACATTTGATCACTTAAAAAAGTGCACTAATGGTATAAAAACAGTCTTTTTAATAGTACCAAATCAGCCTCTATTAAATTTCAAGGAATCCCCTAATCTTAAAACATCTAATTTGTCCATTTCTCTTGTTAAAACAATCTTTAGAATCGTGTCTATAATTGCATAACAATTCACACCATACAACCCCTAAATCAAGATTACAGATCGGTTCATTATTTGATTCAAACACTAATATAGCCAGTTTAAATTCTGCTTCAAACTATACAATTAAGCAATGCTTCATTCAAAACTTAATTCATACTAGTCTTAAAATTCCTATATGAATTCAATGACGCTTTAACAAGAATTTCTCGGCAACCCATAGTTCAAACATAATTCCATTGGCATGCATTCAATATATATGAATTAATCCTACAAGAAAATACATGCAACCATTTCTAATTCAAGAATTCCTAAAGAGATTAAAATTAAAACTTAAGCTATTAACTAATTCTAAGGGAAGGAAGAGTTTCTTACCCTCCAAATTGAGCTACCCGAATCAAAACATCCATTTTGGTTCAAAACTTTTGAGTTTCATGAGAAGCTCTCCAATTCTCTCTGTCCTCAAGCATAGAATTCTGTCACACAAGGAAGAAGGTGAAAAATGAGGAGAATATCCTTGTTGGCCGAAACCCCCCATTCAACCAAACACATGTTTTTCCTACATGATAGACATGTGTAATGACCCTTGCGTAAATTTCTTTTAGCATGCAAATTCCCACTTTGTTTTCTTTTACAAGTTGGTACTTAAAGATTGGTCACACTTTTATCATTTTCTTCTATTATAGTCCAAACTTTTGATTTAATCTAAGCTTAAACTTACGTACGTATGTGACAATCGATCATTGTTACCATAAGAAACATTAGTATACTTCCAAGCCAGTATTTGGGGTATTATAGTAGGTACCATGTAATTCAAAACAAGTGCATAAAATCCATTTCGTAAAAGCACGACCGAGGGAGAAATCTCTTATACTTACTTCTGATTTTAAACCAGCATTTTAAGCTAAGTTTAAACCCCCAATCTTAACCTTTAGACCATTGCAAAGATGAAATCCACGTTCTCACTCACTAACAACGCAAAGCTTCATTTGCCGATGCGAATCACTCCTCCAAAGCTTCCGAAGTGACTCTTCAAGCTTGAGGATCAACCTCCCCTAATTTCACCATACAAAAATAGAGGATCCAATGCATCAAAATGCATTCACAACCCAGCAACACCAATTCACAACAAACCTCTGCAAATTCTAGCTGAAATCCTTTTGAAACTACCGAAAACAACATCAAACAACTCCCAAACTTAACCCAAACAAAACATAATGATTTAATCCATTAATTACCTTCAATTAACATCCAACAACAACCTATTATCATCCTTATACTTCCAGCATTTATTAAACAACCAAAACTCGCCGAAAACACAAAATTAGCAACCCAGGAAATTAGAGATTCACATAGCTTCGGGATTCCAATATTAAAATCAATCTATTAACATTATAAAACATCAAAATCTTGATTAAAATAAATCAAGAACTCAACAAAATAGATCCAATTCAAAAATCATATAATCTCACCAATTAAACATTGATTTAACCAATTTCCATAATCAAATAACTAACTCATTAGAAAATATATATAAAGGATCAATAGCTTGGGAATTTCATTAAAGAACCATACTTTAGAGGAGAAGGACGAAGCTCACCTCTAATGTTGACTTTCCCCCTTAATTGGATTGATTACATGAGAAAACAAGATTAAAACAATAAGGTTTTGATAGAAACCAATTAAGAACTCATTTGAAACCAAAATATTGATGAAATCAAGAAGTTACCTGAAGATTTTGAAGAATATAAAAGTCTTTGGCTGAAGAGAATTTGAGAGAAAATATTTTAGAGAAAATGTAATTACGTAAAGTTTGCTTAGGAATTAATTATGAAATTAATTCCCCAAAATCTATTTATATTTTCCAAAACCTTTTTAAAATATCCAATTAAGGAGAAAAAATGATATTAGACTTTGGGCAAATAGCTCCTTAAAGATTCTATGTTTTGACCCTTTTACAAAATAATCACTAAAAACATATTTCATTCTTTACATTTTGGTCACTAGCCAAAATGTCCGATTTCCAAAATCCATCTTTCAAAATTGACTTTACAAAAAATATTCACATATTAAATAATTATCTTTAGATATTTTCCCAAATATTTTCTCACTCAAAAATATTTAATCCAATTTTAATCCTGAACCTGACTCAAATCTCTAATCCCGACCCATCAGACAGTCTACTCAGCCTAAAAACCACTAGGCCCAAAACTGGGGTGTTACAATAACATTGTCATGAATGCGTCCTCCATTCACAAAAGCTGATTGCATAGGGGGAATAACCTTCGAAAGAAAGCTTTTAAGTCTTATGGCCAATACTTTTGTTATGACTTTGAGCGAGGAGTTATATAAGCTTATCGGTCGGAAGTGGTGAGTTTCACAAGAATACTTCCTTCTGAGGATTAAGAAAGTATTTGTCTTATTAAGCTCGGTGTCAAGAATTTCATCCTTGAAGAATAAATCTACCATTATATAGAGATCCCCTTTTATTGTGTTCCAAAAAGTCTAATAGAAGGTACCAAGAAAGCCGCCCGGCCCTGGAGATTAAAGGGTCCTATGCTGAAAACAACCTCTTTAATTTCTTCTTTAGGCACATCTCTACTAAGGATCGAATTCATGGAAGGTGAAATAACCGATTGGATGATGCTAAAAAAGCTTTCTAGATCAATTCCAGGATTCTTAGAATACAACTTTTGAAAGTTTTCTTGAAAAAGATTAACAATAGTAGCATCATCTTCAATCTATTCTCCATGATCATTTCTCATTATACATATCTCATTAGCCCTTCTATTTTGGATAGTAGTAGCATGGAAAAACTTCGTATTTCTATCACCCAACTTGAGCCAATCAATTTTAGCCCTTTGGTGCCAGTACCTCTCTTCACTTTCCCAAATCTTGTCAACCTCTTTTTCTAGATTTTTGACTTCTTGAGCTTCGAGGCTACTCAAAGGCTTCTGTTGTATCTTATTGATTTTATCCATAAGCTCATCCATTGTTTGCTTGTTCTGCCTATATTTGGCTCGACTCCATCTAACCAATTTAGATCTTGTTCTCTTCAGTTTCCTCCCAAAGGTTTGGTTATGACTACACCACATAATAGTCTCCTACCCTTCTTTAACTTCCCTAGAGCAGTCCTTCTCAATGAACCATTTCCACTCAAACTTGAAATCCTTCTTCTGTATCTTACGATACCCTTGGAAGAGTAACAAATTAAGGGCATGAGCTAAAGTAATCGCCGCATCCAATAGACCAAGGGCTTTCGGGTACACATTGTTCCATTCAATAGTTGAAAACATCTGGTCCAATTTTTCAAGAATTACATCTTTGTCACTTCTCTGGTTGGACCATGTAAAAGCACCTCTTTTAATGGGTAGCTCCATCATGCAAGATCTATCCAGAAATTCATAGAGACATTTCGATTGAGGAAATCAAAAGGAACCCCACCAACTTTGTCCTATTACCTGGACACTATGTTAGAATCTCCAATAATGCACCATTTCTCATTACTATTGGACCTTAAAGAAGACAAGGATTCCTAGAACAGTTTCTTCTCCTCCACATAAGGTGGAGCATAAATGAGCGTACCATACCAATTTTTCCCCTACTAATAGAAATCTGCGCATCAATTAGATTTTTTCCAGAGAGGAGGATAGAGATAGTAGCCTCATCAATTCACCATATAGCTAGTCCACCCACAGTTCCAATCGGGTCAACATAGAATGCTTTGCTAATCTTTATCTTCATTCTAATCTTTGTTCGGATGATCAATCAATGGTGAAAGGCCAAGAGGGGGTGAATTGACAATTTAAAAAATTGGTGGAAGCAAAAAGAAAGTAAAAATATTGGGACACAAGAATTTATAGTGGTTCAAACTTCTAACAAGGTTTATATCCACTACCTTAGCTATCCACACTAACAATTTTCTCAAATCCACTAGATTTGCTTTCCTTTTGAGGCCATAGGAGATAACCTTACACTCCCTTAAGACTTATACCCCAAAGTCTTAAGAATTCCTCACAAATGGAATTAAAAATAAAGCAAACTAAAAAATACTTTCAAAGGTAAAATGTTTGCACAATTCTAAATTGACTCAACCCCTTGAATAAAAAGATTACAAATGAGCTCTCTCAAGTGGGTTACAAGATTTAACTCTAAAATGCTCAAAGATTGTTTGATGTGTGCTTGAATGCTTAGACTTGATGATTAGTTGTTGTTGTAGCTTTGGAGACTTGTTTATATACACTCTCATTGATTTCTAGCCGTTTGGGTAGTTGAGATATTGAATAGAGCTATTGGGTTGTATTTTTCCCGCAATAAATGTTGTTTGGTGGCCAGGCGTATCGGTACTTGAGCATGCGTACCAGTACCTACCATAAGAAGAAAGAGTCATTGTACAAATAGGTATCAATATATGGGAAGCCGTATCAATATAGATAGTTCATTTTACAAAGGCATACCAGAACGGTCCGTATCGTATCGGTACTAATTTTGCTCACTGGAATCCTGATAACTTGTGCAATAAAAATTGTATCGATACACCTATAAGGGTATCGGTACAGGTTAACTAAAATTCAAAGTTATGATTCCAATAAACTGACAAGGCAACAATCGAATATTTATTACAAAAGATTTAGAAAATCTTAACACCACGTACCAGTATGCATAAAACGTACCAATACTCAAAGGCAAAGTTGGTTCCCAGGTTGAATGGCGTATCGATACGGCTACACGCGTATCGGTACTTTAGAGCCATTAAGTCTAAAATAAAATTCTAGTAGTGAAAAACCGTATCGATACGACCAAGGGCGTATCATACTCCTGGACCAATTTGGCTATTTCAAGCACCGAAACACTTAGAAAATATTTGGGGTTTAAGGTTTTGACTTAGAAATCATTTTAAGTTTGGATCCTTTTCAATTTTGTGGGTCTTTTGAATACTTAGAAATTTATCCCTTTTACAAAATAGTCTTTGTTTTTCCTTGTTATATCAAAATCAATTATATGTTTTACAATCTCCCACTTTTTGATATAACAAAACCAAAACAAATTTTTAAGTCTTTTGACTCCCCTTTTCTTTAAGGCTATATTTTGAAAATCCTTCGAAAAATTTTATATCCCATACTTCTCCCACTTTTTATTAGATCAAAATCAATGGGTAAAGAAAACACAAGATATAAAGCAATGCAATCCAAAGATAATTAAACAACATAAATATTATAAATTCAAAGCACTGTTCAAAGCAACATAATTATCCAATTTAAACATAAAAACATAACCCAAAAGCATAAAAATTCCAAGCATAATGACATAGGAAATCAAATAAAGACAAAGGTGCATAAAACTCAAAGCCTAATATGATAATATGATACGAGCGAGACGCAAAGGCTTAAGGAGCGTCCTCATCTTCATCATCCTCATCTTCATCTTCCGCAAGATCATCACCAAAAGCATGACCATGACATTCGGTATGAAACGTAGTAAGGGTCATGCCCATCGAGGCTTGACGATTCTCTATTGAGGCAACTCGAGCATCCATGGAAGTCAAACGAGCATCAAGAGAATCAAACCTTGCATCCATGGAGGCAAATCGAGTGTCCATGCTAGCAAACTTCCCATCAAGATAGGCTATGAGAGCATAAAGGGAAGGTTGAGCGACCGAAGCCACGAGATCCACCGGAGCAACGAGAACATTTTTTACGGGATCAGGTTGAGCATCACCGGGAAGATCTGCAATACGAATCAATTCTCCATTGTAGAAGGTAAACTTGGCTCGCTAGAGAGAATGATCATCGATGGGATCGGTGAGAGGCAATCCGAGATCTAAAGAGTAATCAAGCCCAAGCTTGTGGAACATGTAGCACTAGGCGGTGCCATAGGTAAAATGTGACACGGGAGGTGTAAAAGTTTTGGACAAGGAACACTAACTCGATAAACATAATTTGGGTTAGGTTTGGGTATTTTTCCTTACGAAAATAATAAAGCCAAAAGTCATCAACTTGGCGAATGGTGGACCATTTACCATTGGATGGTTGAAACCACCAAGTGATAAGGAGGTGAAGAAAACGCTCATGGGCATCCAGTACGATTATGGAGCCACTATATGTATGAGAAAAATAAGATTCATTATCTATATCCATATCATCCATCCCCAAAAGATCAACAATAATTTTAGAATCAAGATATAATTTCTTCCCCATAAGATAAAACTCGGGAGCTATGACCTCAATTTTTTCTCAGTTTAAAATACACCGGGCATTAGAGTAGAAAATAAGGACAAGGTTTTTATAAAGAATGCTGGGTATACTTTATAAAGGTATGAATTTCCAACGGGTCATGTAATCAAGACATCGAAACTTAAAAGTATCAGAACACATAAAATACATAGAAAGCAAACGCTCACAATGAATTTTGAAGGATTGAAATTTTTAAAACGATCCATACCATTGGGATATTCCGGTTCATTAAAACATTGGATATAAAGTTGGTTAAGGTTTGGTCATGTACCATTGTTTTTGGAATTGAGATTGGAATTGGTAGGATTTGTAGAACTAGATCCCATCTCCTTTCTCGATCTTTTCTTAGGAGGCATGGTTAAAAACCTGAAAAATTAAAACCACAAAAACATATGTATGCATAAACATCACATTCAATCTAATATTCAATCCAATGATAAAGGTAATGTAAAAATCTATATTTTATAGTTTAAAATTATATACAAGTATAAATAAGAATTTTGGTAAAAATAAAACTGAAAAAAACAATAAAGAAAAATATACAGTATAGTTTTATATTCGATCAAAAAAGTTTCTGTTTTGAAAACGATTTTGTAAAATATTTGAAAACAATGTTATTTACATTCTAAATATATATATTTGAAGCAAAAAAATATACAAATATAAAAGAAATCGCAATTTAAAGAAAAAATAGAGTTTATACATTGATTATGGATGATGGATGAATGAAGAGATGATTTGCACAAAGCTTGATGAATTTTGCTTGGGTTTGATGTTGAAAACAAAAGTCCCCAAAGAGTTTTGATGATTTTTGATAAAAAACCAAGGGATTTGAAGAGTTTTAATAGATAGAACTGACTAGGGTTTTGAGAGAATGAGTTAGAGTTGTGTTTAAATTAGGAAAACCTATTTTAAAACCCCATTTAAAGCTCCAGTGACTACACATACCAATACACTAAAGACGCGTACCAGAACGAGTTTACCCTGTATTGATCCTAGACCTGTATCGGTACAGGCTTACCTATACCCTTGATACCCGTATCAATATGATATACCTCATATCGATACATCTTGACCAAATATGACAGATTTAGATGTAAGGAACCCAAAAATTTGATTTCTCTCGAATTGATATGCATGATTATGATATGAGAACATCATGAAAGGGCAAAAATAGTTGTATACTCCCCCTACTAACATGAATAGATGCATATAGGAGCAAAATCACATAAACATGTAAATCAACCAAATTCAAGCAAATTTAAGCTCAAAACAAGGCTCTAAGGTTCAAGAAAGGCTAGTAAGCCCCAACTCTCTCCTAAGAGACCAAAAATGCTCTTTGTCTAAAGGTTTGGTAAAGATATCCGCTAATTGGTTCAATGTGTCTACATATTTTAGAACATCATTTTCAAGACATGATGTCTAATGAAATGATTTCTTATCTCTATGTGCTTGGTTCTAGAATGTTGGTTGGGATTCTTAGTGAGACAAATGACACTAGTATTGTCACACTTTAAAGAGATGGTACCTACACCAATTTCATAATTTAAGAGTTGTTACTTCATCCAAAGGACTTGAACACAACAACTACCAGCCGAAATATATTCCGCCTCGGTGGTAGATAGTGCTACACTATTTTGCTTTGTAGAAAACCAAGTGATTTGAACTTAAAATTGGATAAATTTTAAAGTTTTCAAAAGGTCTCACAAAATGACAAGGATTTGAACTTAAATTTGTTTCTAAGTCAAAAACTTAAACCCCAAATATTTTCTAAGTATTTTATACTCAAATAACCAAAATCGCCCAGGCACATCGATACGCCCTTAGGTGTTTCGACAATATTTGGCTACTGGAAAATGGTTTTAACTTAATAGCAAAAATATACCGATAAAAGTTTGCCCATTTCGATACGGCCTTCAACTTGGATTATGTTCTTGGTTATGAGTATCGGTACGGGTCTCAACGTACCGATACGAGGTGTTAAGATTTTCAAAATCTTTGTAATAAATTTTTGACTGTTACCTTGTTAGTTGTTGGAATCACCAAACTTTGAAAATTGGTTATACCATACCGATACGCCCTCTAGGCGTACCGATACATTTTTCCTTAGATTTTTTCCTTAGATTCCAGTGAGTAAAATTCATATCGATACAGCCCTACCGTTTTAATACGGCTATGTTTTTATACACTACTCGTTTTGATACGCCCTCAAGCCTATCAATACCCCTTTGTAAAATGACTTTTTCTTATTTTGGCAGGTACCGATACGACAATCCGCATACTAATATCGAGGGTTGGTAGACTGCATTTATTGCAGGAAAAATTATTTCCAGCGACTCTATTGATGATCTCAATTACCCAAATGGTTAGAAATCAATAAGGGGGTATTTAAACAAGTCTTCAAAGCTACAACGACAACTACTATTGAACAAGTCTCAAGCATTCAAGGAAAAATCCAACACCTTTGAGCTTATTATAGTCAAATTATTTGTAACCCACTTGAGTGTTATTCATTGTAATTCTTTATTTCAAGTTTGGGTTGAGTGAACTTGTAATTGGGAAAACACATTCCTTTGTGAGGATTTCTTTGTTTGCAAACAACTTCTTGTAAAAGAGTGAACTTGATCAAGTTTTGGGTAGAAAGATTTGATCATGTAATGATTTCCTCCTAAGCTTGAAAAAGGGGAAGAATTTCTTATTGAAATTGTTGAAATCCTTAGTGGGAAGCTAAGGTAGTGGATGTAAACCTTGTTAGAAGGTTGAACCATTATAAATTCCTTGTGTCACAATTTTTATTCTTCCATTTGCTTTCTTCTATTTTTTAAAGTACCAATTCACCCTCTTTTGTCCAAATCAAGTTGATTAATCATCCTAACAATTGGTATTAGAGCCTAGCTCATTTGAAGGATTAACATCCTTTTGAGACGATCCTAGAGGTGATTCAATTAACTGACATTCAAGCCATGACCTTCATTTTTGGCAACAACCTCTACAAGTCTCAATCCATCACCAAACTGCCTTATTTCAATAGGGATAACTATCCCTATTGGAAGAATTGTATGAGGCTCTTCATCGAATACAACAACTACCTCCTATGAAATGTAGTGGAAGATGGACCAACAATTCTGATGAAGAGATAAGGTGACCGGTTGATCCCAAAGTCCAAGATAGAGATTATTGATGAAGATTGGAGGAGATTACAAGTCAATGATAAAGCTACGCACATGCTCTTTTGTGCACTTGGACCGGATGAGTACTCGAATATGCCTTCTTGCACAAGTGCAAAGGAGATATGCGACAAGCTTGAGACCACCTATGAAGGCACAAATGATGTCAAGGAGACCAAGATTAGACTCCTCAACTTGAGCTACGAAAATTTTAAGATGGATCCTGATGAGAGCATCACCAAGATGTTTGATCGTTTCTCTATCATTGTCAACGACCTCAAATGCTTCAGATAAGTCATTTCAGAGGACAAGTTTGTCCGAAACCTCATTTACTCCCTTCCTGAGTCATGGGATGGAAAGAGAACCGCCATCATCGAGGCAAAGAACCTAAAGACCTTGAAGTTCAATGCTCTCATGAGTCTCTCTTAATTCATGAGATCGTGAAGAAATGAAGGGAAGAAGAAAAGAAGAGAGAATAGAAAATGATGAAAAAGAAGTGTAAAAGAAGAAAATGGGAATTTCTCTCAAGGCTTCGCAAGAGGAGAGCGATTCAAGTGAAGAAGAAGAGGAAGAGATGACAATGCTTGCCAAATGGTTTACTCGGTTCATGAAATCCAACCGGGGAAGAAAGTTTCATCGAAGAAGGAATTTAAAAAACAAGAACAAGGAGGAAAAGAAGGATCAAATCATATGCTATGAGTGTAAAAAGCCTAGACACATCAAGATCGATTGTCCCCAACTCAAAAAGAAGAGCTTCAAGAAGAAGAAGAAGAAGCTCAAAGCTCATATTGCTACTTGGAGTGATGAGGAATCATCCGAGGAAGAGGAGCAAGAAGTAGCCAATCTTTGTCTCATGGCACTTGAAGAGGATCCTAACGTAACCTCTAAATCATCCACATTTGATTTTACTTTTGATGAGATTCAAGAAGCTTATGATGAGTTGCAAGAGGTTTATGATGAGTTGGTTGAAAAGTATAAGGAATCGATTTTGAAAAACAAGAAAATAATTTCTGATCTAAAAAACCAAAATGATTCCCTTTTCCAAAACCAACTTAGAACTTGAGAATAAGGTTCTCGATTTATAAGAGAAAACAAAATGTTTTTGAAAAAAAATCAAGATTTAAACAACCTTCTTTCAAAAGTTCATGATGATCACCAAAAGAAAGTTGGTGATCTCAAAGCTTCTCTAACCAAATACAAGTTTTGAAGAAAAACTTTAATAGATACAAACAGAGAAGCATCCCAAGGCCCTCTAGGGGATAAGAGGATTAGAAGTGTTTGGGTTCCAAAAGAACTTATCACTTCTAATGACATTGGTGCCATTGCTTATTGGATTCCTAAGGGAACCAAGATTTTGAGAGCTAATACTCATGGACCCAAAATGATTTGGGAACCAAAAATCAAGACTTAATCTTTGTTTGTAGGGGGAGCATTGCTACAAGGCCAAAGCTATTTGTGCAAACTCATGGTACCTTGATTGTGGATGCTCGAGACACATGACCAGTGACAAGAGTCGGTTATTGGAGCTAAAACCAAAGAGTGGATGAGTAATGACTTTTAGTGACAACTCCAAATGCCACATTGAAGGAATTGTTTCCATTGGTAATCACTCTTCTATCCTTATTGACAATGTTTTGTATGTCAACGATCTAAAACATAATCTTTTGAGCATAAGCCAACTTTGTGATAAAGGTTTCAATGTGCTTTTTAATTTAAATGGTTGCAATATTATCAACATTGAATTTAACAAAATTGTGCTTATTGGCCATCACATAGGAAACATATAAATGGTGCATTTAGATGTCATTCATATTTCAAATGTATGTTTTATTGCAAAAGATAAACATGATTCATGGTTATGGCATAGAAAACTACAGCATGCAAGCATGCGTGTTTTAGAAAAATTGATTTCAAACAATCTTGCAAGAGGTTTTCCTAAAATAAAGTTTTCATTTGACAAAATTTTTGTTCCTTGTGCAAAAGGCAAACACAAAAGAGTTTCTTTTAAACCTACTAATGATGTTTCTACAAGTAAAGTTTTACAATTGATCCACATGGATATTTTTGGCCCTATTAGAACTATGAGATTGAGTGGAAAATCATATGCATTTATTTTAGTTGATGATTACTCTAGATTTACTTGGGTTCTATTTTTAAGTACCAAAGATGAAGCTTTAGAAAAATTCATCACGTTTTCAAAAATAACTCAAAATGATGTTGGTCACTCTATTTCTCACATTAGAAGTGATCATGGAACCGAATTTCAAAATTTAGGTTTTGAGGATTTTTGTAACTCAAATGGTATAAGCCATAATTTTTCTGCTCCTCAACAAAATGAGGTTGTTGAGAGGAAATATCGTACTTTAGAAGAAATGGCTAGAACCATGCTTTGTGAAAATAATTTGCCTAAGTATTTTTGGGCGAAAGCCACAAATACCGCATGTTATATTGTCAACCGAGTAATGATTAGGCACATTTTGAAGAAAACTCCTTATGAACTTCTTAAGAATAAAAAGCCTAACATTATCTATTTTCATCATTTTGGATGCAAATGTTTTGTTTTAAATAATAATGGAAAAGACAATTTGGGCAAATTTGATGCAAAAAGTGATGAAGCTATTTTTCTAGGTTATTCTTTAAACTCTAAAGCCTATCGAGTATTTAATAAGATAACTTTGTTAGTTGAAGAGTATTCATGTGGTTTTTGATGATAACTTCCTTCCAAGGAAGGATTCTTGTGATGATGATGATGTAGCAATTTTTTATAGCAATGATGGTGGACAATCATCAAAGGTAGATGAAATTCCATCTAAAGAAGAAGAATCACAAGATCCATCTCTAGAAGCCTTGAAAAACATGCTCGAGAGGAAAAGAAGGTCACTTACCCAAGGGAGTTCAACTATGTCAAAGGGGGTGAGATTTTGGGTGATCTATCTAGAAGGGCAACCACTAGATCCTCTCTTAGAAATACATGTAATTTTATTGTATTCATCTCATGCATAGAGCCTAAAAATATCAAAGAAGCATTAAATGATGATTATTGGATATTGGCTTGCAAGAAGAATTAAATCAATTTGAGAGGAGTAAACTTTGGACATTAGTTGATAGGCCTAGTAATAAATCTACCATAGGAACTAAATGGGTTTTTACAAACAAACTAGATGAGAGTGGCAATATAGTGAGAAACAAGGCTAGACTTGTTGCTCAAGGTTACACTCAAGAAGAAGGAATTGATTTTGATGAAACCTATGCACCCGTAGCTAGAATGGAAGCCATTAGAGTGTTGATTGCATTTGCATGTTATCATGTATTCAAGCCTTTTCAAATGGATGTTAAAAGTGATTTTCTAAATATTTTTATAAATGAAGTGTATGTAGAACAACCACCTGGTTTTGAAGATCCAAAATATCCAAACCATGTTTTAAACTTTCAAAAGCTTTATATGGTTTGAAACAAGCTCTTAGAGCTTGGTATGAATGTTTGTCAAAATTTTTAATTGAAAAAGATCTTAACAAAGGAAAGGTGGATAATACAATTTTCATTAAAAGAAAAGGAAAAGACATCTTAGTAGTTCAAATTTATGTTGGTGATATTAATTTTGGTTCTACTAATGAATTGCTTTGCCAAGATTTTGCTAAGTTAATGCAAGGTGAATTTGAAATGAGCATGATGGGGGAGCTCTCATTCTTCTTGGGACTCCAAATCAAATAAAGGAAGGATGACATCTTCATCAATCAAGCTAAGTACATCAAAGATATGCTCAAGAATTTTGGCTTGGTGAATGTGAAACCTCAAGCCACACCAATGAGTTCATCTACAAAGCTTGACAAAGATGCAAGAGGTAAGTGTGTTGATTTAAAGCTATATAGATCAATGATAGGATCTTTGCTTTATCTTACCACAAGTAGACTATATATTATGTTTAGTGTTTGCTTGTGTGCTAGATTTTAAGCTAGACCTAGAGAATCACACCTTATAGCCGTTAAGAGAATCTTTAGATACCTTAGAGGCATACATTGTTTAGGCCTTTGGTATCCTAGAGATTCTTCATTTAGTTTGCATGCTTATTCGGATGCGGATTATAGAGGTTGTAAGATAGATAGAAAAAGTACCTCTGGTACTTTTCAATTCCTAGGTAGTATGCTCATATTGTGGTTTTTAAAGAAATAAAATACTGTAGCATTATCTACCACCGAGGCGGAATAGATTTCGACCGAAAGTTGTTGTGTTCAAGTCCTTTGGATGAAGCATTAAATTTTAGATTATGGAATTGATATAGGTACCATCCCTCTTAAGTGTGACAACACTAGTGTCATATGTCTCACTAAGAATCCCACCCAACATTTTAGAACCAAGCACATAGAGATAAGACATCATTTCATTATAGTTAATGTCTTGAAAAATGAGGCAGTTCTAGAATATGTAGACACCTTGAACCAACTAGCGGATATCTTTACCAAACCTTTAGACAAAGAGTGTTTCTATTTTCTTAGGAGAGAGTTAGGGCTTACTAGCCTTTCTTGAACCTTAGAGCCTTTTTAGTGTCTAAAACTTGCTTGAATTTGGTTGATTTCATTGCTTATGTGTTTTTGCTCTTATATTCATCTATGCTTGTTGTTAGGGGGAGTATGCATCTATTTTAGCTCATACATGATGTTCTCATATCATTCTCATGCATTTCGATTCGAGTAAAATTAAATTTTTGAGCACCTTGCTACCAAAAATGTCACTTTTGGCACGGACGTATGGATACGAGGTATCAAGTATCGGTATGGGTATCTTAAGCAGCTTCGATACAGGTTGGTCTGTATCGGTATGGGGTTGAGGATCGGTACAGCTTAAAATCGTACTAGTACACTATTTCGATACGCACAGGTGGCGTATCAATACGCGTAACTGCTGGTCTTTTAATGAGCCATTAAAGGAGTTTTTCACTTTAACCAAAACTCTTCAAACCCTAGATACACAAAATCCTCTATTTAAACTCGTCAAAACCCTTTATTTTTCACACAAATCATCAAATCTTTTGAGGGATTTTGGGTTTCTCATCAAACCCTAGCAAAATCATCAAGTTTTGTGCATCATCATCTCCTCATTCATCCACAATCCCCATTCAAGGTATAAACCCTACTTTCTTTTATTTTCATTTTTGTTCTTATTTATATATTGATTTTGTTTCAAAATTATATATTTAGTATGTATATAACATGGTTTTTAAAGATTTTACAAAAATTCTTTCAAAACTATTTTTTTGTTTAGATATAAAATTATACTTGTATATTTTTCAACATTGTTTTTCAGTTTTTATTTTACAAAAAATTCTTTTTATACTTGTGTATGATTTTAAACTATATGATATAGGTTTTTACAATACCTTGATCATTAGATTGTTTATTGGATTGAATGTGATATTTATGCATACATTATTTTTGTGGTTTGATTTTGATTTCATGTTTTTACCATGTGTCCTAAGAAAACACAAAGAAAAGAATTGGGACAATCTTCCAATGCTCTTAATTCCAATCCCGAAAACTATGGTACAAGACTCAAATTAACTCATATTTTTCAAAATTATTTTAATGAACCTAGTATCCTAATGCCATTGATCATTTCAAACATTACCAAAATTTTAAAATTCGCCGTTAGCATGTGGTTTCTATCCCTTTCATGTCTTCCGAACAATTTAATTTTAGATATCTTGATTTAATGAATCAATTGCGGTTCATGGCTTTTTAAGCATACCCGACATTTTATATCGAAATCTTGTCCTTATTTTTTACTCCAACGCCCGGTGTATTTAAAACCAAGATAAATCCAAAGTTATTGCCATTGAATCCTATCTTATGAGAAAGAAATTTCAAATTGATTCTTCAGTTTTAGCAAACTTTTTGGGTTTTGAGGATGTGGGAATAGATGATGAGGACTCTTTGGGACATGTTCAAAGTGGCTCCGTGAACGTGCTTGATGCTTCTAATCGCTTCCTTCACCTTCGTATCACTTGGTGGTTTCGACCATCTGGTGGTAAATTCTCCACGATCCGTCAAGTTGATGATTTTTGACTTTTTTACTTTCGTGAGGGTAAGCGTCCTAACCTTGCTCAAATTATGTTTGCCGAGATTGTCTTCCTTGTGCAAAATCACCATACTACTCTTGTATCATCCTTCACCTATGGCATCGCTTTGAGCTACTTATTTCACAAGATTGGGATTGATTGCTCCTATGATCTTGCCGAACCTCTCACCGATCCTATTGATGAGCGTTCCCTTCATCGAGCCAAGTTTACCATCTATAATGGTCAATGGATCTGTATTGCAGATCTTCCTCAAGATGCTCAACACGATCTAATGGCGGCTCCTCAAGCGGTTCCTCTTGTTATGGAAGCTCCGGTTGCTCAACCTTCCCTCGATGCACTTATGGCTTATCTTGATGGGAAGTTATCTTCATTGGATACGAGTATGAACTCGGGTTTCACAACTCTTGATACTCGTTTGACATCCTTGGAGGAGAGAGTTACCTCGATCAAGAACAGTCAAGCTTCGAAGGACATATCTCTCACCGCTTTTCATGGAGAGTGGCGACATTCTCTTGGAAACAATACCTTGGATGAAGATGAAGACGATGAAGACACTCCTTAGGCTCTTGCATCTCTCATATCATATCATATTAGGATTTAAGTTTTATGTACCTACGTCTTTGTTTTATGAAATCCTATGCTTTATGTTTTATTTCCTTTGGTTTATGTTTTTAGGATTAAAGTTGGATTTTAATGTTGCTTTGAATATTATGCTTTGAATTTTAATGATATCTATGTTGTTTCCTTTAATGCTTGGAGTTATTCATTACTTATTTATTGCTTTATCATATCCCATTGATTTTGATCTAACAAAAAGGGGGAGAAGAAATTGAGATCAAATATTTAAAAAAAGTTTTTCAAAATCAAATATTTTAGCCTTAAAGTAAGGGGGAATGTTTTTCAAAACTTACTTAAAAATTTTCTTTGGTTTTGTTATATCAAAAAAAGAAGAGATTGTAAAACCTATATTTGATTTCGATATAACAAAGAGTTTAAGGACTAATTTGTAAAATTGGATAAATTTTTAAGTATTCAAAAAGTTTCACAAAATGACAAGGATCTGAACTTAAATTTATTTCTAAGTCAAAAACTTAAACCTCAAATATTTTTTAAGTATTTTGATACTCAAATAACCAAAATCACCCAGGAATATCGATACGCCCCTGAGGTGTTTCGATACAATATTTGGCTATTGGAAATTGGTTTTAACTTAATAGCCAAAACGTATCGATAAGGGTTTGCCCATTTTTATACAACCTTCATCCTGGGATTATGTTCTTGGTTACATGTATCAGTACGGGTCTCAACGTACCGATACGGGGTGTTATGATTATCAAAATCTTTGTAATAATTTTTTTACCGTTACCTTGTTAATTGTTGGAATCACCAAACTTTGAAAATTAGTTATACCGTACCGATACACCGTCTAGGCGTGCCGATGCATTTTTCCTTAGACTTTTTCCTTAGATTCTAATGAGTAAAATCCGTATCGATATGGCCCTACCATTTCGATACAGCTATGTTTTTATACACTACTCGTTTCGATACGCTCTCAAGCATATCAATACCCCTTTGTACAACAGATCTTTCTTTTTTTGGCATGTACCGATACAACAGCCTGTGTACCAATACTGAGGGTTGGCAGACTGTAGTTATTGCGGGAAAAATTTTCTCCAAAGGCTCTATTGATGATCTCAACTACCCAAACGGTTAGAAATCAATGAAGGGGTATTTAAACAAGTCTCTAAAGCTACAACAACAACTATTGAACAAGTCTCAAGCATTCAAGCAAAAATCCAACACCTTTGAGCTTATTAGAGTCAAATTCTTCGTAACCCACTTGAGTGTTTTTCATTGTAATTATTTATTTCAAGTTTGGGTTGAGTGAACTTGTAATTGGGCAAACACATTCCTTTGTGAGGATTCCTTTATTTGCAAATAACTTCTTGTAAAAGAGTGAACTTGATCAAGCTTTGGGTAGAAAGCTTTGATCGTGTAACGATTTCCTCCTAAGCCTAGAAAAGGGGAAGAATTTCTAAGTGAAATTGTTGAAATCTTTAATAGGAAGCTAAGGTAGTGGATGTAGACCTTGTTAGAAGGTTGAACCATTATAAATTCCTTGTATCACAATTTTTATTCTTCCATTTGCTTCTCTCCATTTTTTAAAGTGCCAATTCACCCCCTCTTGGCCAAATCGAGTTGATTAATCATCCTAATCAAGCATCCGAACAAGCATACAAACTAACGGAATAGTCTCTAAGATACCAAAGGCCTAAACAAGGAGTTTCTCTAAGGTATCTAAAGATTCTCTTGACGTCTTGTAGGTGTGATTCTCTAGGACTAGCTTTGTAACACCATGATCCGACCTAGGCGCCAGACCGAACCGAGCGAGCTACATTGGGTTTTGCCGAAACAAAACAAACGATTAACTAAAATTAGGTCAATTTATTTTCTTTTTATCTTTTCAAGATGCAACATTATATCCTATAGTGAGCATGCAGGCAGCGGGTGAAATCTCAACTAAAACGGGCGTCGATTATACATCCAAATGCGCAAATTGCAATTTAGGGACTAAATTGTAAATCTTGAAACTTACGAGGATTTAATTAAAATTCAAGTTACCAAACCACAATTAATCAGATTACATGCTTGCTTGCCAAATTTCATCTCAAAACAATAATCCAAACTCATACAATTGCATTCAAGAACATTAGGGACCAAAATGAATGAATAAAAAACTCAAGAATCACATTAACTGAATTAACGACAACCCATATTGGTACGCAGGCACTCGTACCGATACAGGGCTTCATTACACAGGGTCGTACCAAAACATGAACAAGGTGTATCGATACGTAGGCTCGGTTGCAAAAAGTTGATTTCTAGTAGCTAAAGCCCGTACCGATACGGCCCTTGGTGTACCGATCCCATGCCTAATTTCCAGCTTACCCGTACCGATACGAGGCCCCGCGTATTGGTATAGCCTAACCCAAAATATCCAATTTTGCCAGTTTTTCAAACAATCATGGATTCAAACATGCTTCAACAATCCATATACATGTATTGCACTAAACTAAAGATCAAACAATGACATAACATCAAGGAAACATGATCAAAACATAGAAACATACTTCAATCATGATTCTAGAGGCATGCTTCCTAAAAACCAACCATCCAAAAACGTGAAACATAAATCCACCTCATACACGATCATATAAAGCCTTATACAACAACATTATAAACTTGCACTAATAGGGAGTTTAGCCAATAACCCTCCCATACAACAATGAACTCCACTGCCTTTATTACTACTAGTCTAGTTCAAAAACCATACTTTCAATTAGCTCAAGTCCTTGGATTTCCCCTCGCTTGCTCGCTGTCTCCAACCTTTAATTCTCTACCTTAATGGACAAAGAGATCGTAAGCACACTAGGCTTAGTGAGGAGTGCTCAGAACTAAACACCATCAATGCATTTAAAACCGGTTTCCAACTCACAATGACATCATCATTTAAAACAACTTTCCAAACATCATGCCTTTCAAACTATGAACTTAACATTTCCAAAATAGGCATATTGAACCATATGCAACTTGTATCATGGATCAACAACAAAATCCCTATTTGTAATCCCTAATTTAAGCTTTCTCATGCATAACAACTCAAATGCAAGGCTTAAAGAGTAAACATGCATAAACCAACATTATACATCACAATCCATCAACATGATACATTAACAATTATATTGGCTTTCAAGTGATCATAAACCAAGTTCCACTTTTCAAAATATTACATCGGATACACGAATTCAACAAGTGTCCTCACAATACTTTATACAATCTCAGCCGGAAATAAGGTACAATCACATCTAGGTACCATCACAACCCAATCATCGGTTAGATGTATAATCCACTAACGGGAGTTTTCAGTACTATATAACCCCTCGACTGTTAGGGTACTCGTGGTGGGGTATTCGGTACACATAAACCACTCAACACCTGAGGCGACTTATTTATAGTGCACAATCAATCCTATGGCAGGCCAACTATATCCGATAACATTTTAAACCACATCACTTGCCAATATAATTCATTATTAACAACGTACCTCACTGTTTTTATAAGCAACAATCAAAACCATTTTTCAATGCATCAAACCATGCATTAACAAGTTATCCTCATACTTACATGAACCATTTTCCAAATGCATTCACCACCAATATATGATCAAAATCAGTATAAACCATACTCAAAACATGCTTAAACGGTAGGTACCATGTAATTAAAAAAAGTGCATAAAATCAATTTCGCCAAAATACGACCGAGGCAGAAATATCATCATACTTACTTCTGAGTTTAAACTAGCATTTAAAGCTTAATTTAAACTCCCAAAACAACCTTTAAACCATTTCAAAGCTGAAATTCACGTTCTCACTTATTGACTACACAAAGCTTCGTCCGCCGATGCGAACTCCTCCTCCGAAGCTTTCGAAACGGTGCCACAAGCTTGAGGATCAATCACCCATGATTTAACCACACAAAAATAGGAGATTCAATGCATCTACATGCATTCAAAGACTCAACAACATTAATCCACAACAACACTAACCAAAACTCCTCCGCAACAATTGAAAACTACATCGAACATCTTCAGAACTTAACCTAGCCAAAACCTAAAGGTTTAATCCATCAATTATCTTTAATTAACATCCAAAAAACCTAACATCATCCTTATACCTCCAGCATTCGTTAAACAACCAAAACTCGCCAAATACACAACACTAGTAACCTAAGAAATTAGAGATTCACTTAGTTGCGGGATTCCAATGTTAAAACCAACTTGTCAACATTATAAAACATCAAAATTATGATTAGAATCAATCAAGAACTCGGCAAAATAGATCCAAAACGAAAATCACTTAATCTCATCATTTAAACCTTGATTTAACCAATTTCCATAATCAAATCATTAAAACTCATTAGAAAGCATTAATCAAAGGCCAAATACTTGGGAATTTCAATAAATAGGCATTCATTAGAGAAGAAGAATGAACCTTACCTCTAATGAGTGAATTTCCTCTTAATTGGATGTTTTACTCTTGAAAAACAAAGGAAAACAATAAGGTTTTAGAAAACAAGATTGAAGAATCCATTAGAAATCAAGAACATTACCTAAAATCTTTGATACAAAATAGAGTGTTTGGATGAAGAGAAGTTGAGAGAAAAGTTTGAGAAAATAAGTTACGTCAAAAGTGTTTTTAGGAAATAACTACCTTCCTTACTTAAATTCCCTTCTTTAATTCACTAATTAAAACTCATTTAAAATAATCCTAATTGAGAGAAAAATTAGATTAAAATGTAAATTAGCTCCTTAAGGATTCTAAGCTTTGACCCTTTTACAAAACAATCACTAAAAACAGTTTTCACTTTTTCTATTTTGGTCACTAGCCAAAATGTCCAAATATCCAAATTCTATTTTCTAAAATTGACTTTACCAAAAATATCCATTTATTAAATAATGATTTTTAGGATAATTTTCCCACATATTTTCTCACACCAAAAATATTTATTTTGATTTTAATTTCGAATCTGACTCAAATCTCTAATCTCGATCCACCGGACCATCTAATCAACCTAGAAACTCCTAGGCCCAAAACCGGGGTGTTACAACTCTCCCCCACCTAGGAAATTTCGTCCTCGAAATTTTACCTGAAGGAAATAAATGCGGAAACTGTTTCATCATGTCCGCCTTACTCTCTCACGTGGCCTTCTCAACTCCACGGTGTCCCCACAACACCTTTACAAGCTCAATCGTTTTACCACGAAGAACCTTATTGCTAGAATCAAAGATCTCTATAGGTTCCTCGTCATAAGACAAAATTCGATTGTAACTCAATATCCTCCACCGATAAAACATATGATGGATCCGACCGATACCTCCGCAACATCGACACATGAAACATATCATAATTCTTCTCCAACTCAAGAGGCAACCTCAAACAATAAGCTACGGGACCTACATGCTCCACAACCTCATACGGTCCAATAAACCTCGGATTGAGCTTACCCTTACGTCCAAACCGCATCACCTTCTTCCAAGGTGACACCTTCAAGAACACAAGATCACCAAAAGCATACTCAATCTCCCTACACTTTAAACCTGCGTAGAATTTATGACGATCCAAGGCTACTTTCAAGCAATCACAAATAAGCTTCGCTTTCTCATTTGTGTCTTTCAGCACATCCGGCATAGAAACATGCTTTTCTCCAACCTCATCCCAACACAAAGACGTACGACACTTTCTACCATACAAGACCTCATACGGTGCCATTTGTATACTAGCATGATAACTATTGTTATAAGCAAACTCCACCAAAGGCAACTGTTTCTCCCAAGTTCCTTGGAACTCAATGATACAACACCTCAACGTATCCTCCAAGACCTAGATCACATGCTCAGACTGACCATCCGTCTAAGGATGATACGAAGTACTAAAATTCAGTCGTGTACCCAAAGCCCGATGTAAACACTCCCAAAGCTTTTTGGTAAACCGTGGATCCCTATTCAAAACTATGGACTTAGGCACCCCGTGCAAACGCACAATCTCAGCAAAATACAAATCCACCAACTTATCCAAGGTACACATTGTATGCACTGGCATAAAATGTGCACCCTTCGTAAGTCGATCAACAATCACCCAAATGGAATCCTTCTTAGCTGGTGTCAATGGCAGGCCAAACAAAAAATCCATAGTGATTATCTCCCACATCCATTCTAGTATCCTCAATGGTTGCAACAACCCGGAAGAAAATTGATGCTCAGCCTTGACACATCATATATCTAGCAACAAAAATCAGCCACATCCTTCTTCAAGCCAACCCAATAGTACTCTTCTTTCAAGACTCGGTACATTTTAGTACTACCGGGATGCATAGCAAAAGGACTAGCATGCACTTTGGTCAAAATGGTACGCCTCAACTCTTCATCATTAGGCACCATCATCCGATCATTAAAACACAACACCCCATCATTATTAAAGTGAAAATCCTTCGGATTTCCATCCATGATATCCTTAACATGTGGTACTAACGCATCATCAAAAGGTTGTTTGTCCTTAATCAACTATGACAAAGATGGCTTTACTTGTAGTTCGGCTAATAAGCATCATTCTCGCGTTACACTTAACCGCACAAACATCACCCTCAACTCCACCACAACTTTCCGACTCAAGGCATCAACCACAACACTAGCCTTTCCCAGATGATACTCAATCGTTAAATCATAATCCTTAAGCAAATCCAACCATCTACGTTGCCAAAGATTCAAATCCTTTTGCATCATCAAGTATTTCAAACTCTTATGATTTGTTTACACAACACACTTCTCACTATAGAGAAAATGCCTCCACATCATGAACGCAAACACAACCCCGACAAGCTTAAGATCATGCGCAGGATAATTGCGTTCTTGCACCTTCAAATGTCTAGATGCAAAAGCCACAACTTTTCTTGCTTGCATCAACACACAACCCAAGCCTACATATGACACATCACTATAAACAACAAACTCCTTACCCAACTCAGGTTGAATCAAGATTGAAGCCTGCGTCAAAACCTCATTCAACTTTTCAAAAGCCCGTTGTCTATCTTCCATCCTCTCACAATGTATGTTCTTCTGCAAAAACTTGGTCAAAGGAGCAGCAATCCTCGAAAAACCATTTACAAACTGACATTAATAATTGGTCAACCCAAGGAAACTACAAACCTCTGACACAGACTTCGGTGACTTCCAACCTATCACCGCCTCAATCTTGTGTAGGGAAACTCAAATTCCTTCGGCTGACACAACATGCCCAAGAAAGAAAACCTCCCTAAGCCAAAACTCACACTTACTTAACTTGGCATACAATTGATTATCCAACAATCCCTGAAACAAAATTCGCAAAAGTCTATCATGATCCTCCTCCGTACGAGAGTACACAAGAATATCATCAATAAAAACAACTATGAATTGGTCCAAAAACTCGTGGAATACCTGATTCATTATATCCATGGACGTAGCAGTGCATTAGTCAAACCAAACGACATCACCAAAAACTCATAATACCCGAACCTCCTGCGAAATGCAGTCTTAGGCACATCCTTATCTTTTACTTTCAACTGATAATACCCATACCTCAAATAAAACTTAGAGAATAGAAAAGCACCTTAAAACTTGTCAAACAAATCATCAATCCGTGGAAAATGATACTTATTCTTAATTGTCAACTTGTTCAATTGCTAAGAATCAATGCACATTCGCATCATGCCATTCTTCATTTTCACAAACAACACCGGTGCACCTTACGGCGAAACACTAGGCCTAACAAACCCTAGATCAAGCAACTCCTGAAGTTGCGGCTTTAACTCCTCCAACTCCTTCGATGCCATTCCATAGGGAGCAATAGAAATCAGAGCTGTATTATCATATAACTCAATGCCAAACTCTAGTTCCTTATCCAAGGGCAAACCCAACAACTCTTCCAGAAAAATATTCGAAAACTCAGATATTGTTCGATTGTCCTGAACACCCCCCATTTGATCCCAGATTCATAACATAGGCTAAGAGTGTCTGACAACCAGAATCCATCATACGACTCACTTCCAGAGCTGAAACAATATTAGTCAAGAACTTAGAATTCTCACCCACAACCACCACTTCATAATCATCAGCAAGTTTCAAGGAAACCCTATTGGTTTCAAAATCAACCACAACTCTATGCTCAGGCAACCAATCCAACTCAAGATTACATTAAAACTGTGAAACGATAACTACATCAAATCAACTGTAAACACATGACCTTGAACAGCAAAGAAAATCTCCTAAACAACCTTATCGTAACAACCGTCTCCCCGAAAGAACTAGTTCCTTGCATACCCACATCTAACACTTCTAAGACGATCGTTCGATCTACAATTCCAATAAGAATTATGTGTAGTTCTAGCCTGGGTACCCTGACCCTACGATCCTCGCCCAGCACTACCTTCACCTCGCCTCAAATTAGGGTGATACCTTCTATAACGACGCATCTTAAACTGACCACCACCGGAACCAAATTCTAAAACTCTCTTGCCAGAGCCAGAACCTCCCACACGAACTGATAAACTCAGGTTCTGCTCAATGTCCTTCGCTTATGTAACCAACACGTCAAAATCAGTGTAATTAGAAGCCAATATATATGTCTTAAAATCCTATACCAATTCGTAAAAAAAATTGGTCACAGCGATGTCTCTCATCCGGTACCAGTTCAAGAGCATACTGACTCAACCATACAAACTGTACCTTATGCTATGCTACGGACATACTACCCTAAACCAAAGCCATGAACTCGCGCTTCTTTCCATCCAAGTATCTAACTCCCAAATATTTCTTCTTAAAGGTAGCTCAAAAGAACTCCCAATCCACATCATCCGGTTCCATGCCCGCGATCATAATAGTCCATCAACTATACACGTTTCCTTGCAATAGAGATACAACACATCCTAGCTTACGGGCATCGTTGCACCTCATTTGACACAAAATCTGATCAGTATTGGCCACTACTCCTCGAGTGCCAACCCTCTGTACTCAACTCCTCCCAAACTATAGAGGCGTTCTAACAACAACCCGTTTTCCTAACAGTTGGTGCAGGCATATGCATTCCAACAACACTCTAGCAATAATAGCTTGAAAAGCCCTAGTCATTGCTTGTATCAAATGCGCCATATCACCCAACACTAGTTTAGCTGCCACAGGTGGTACTTGCTCCACTCCTACAGGTGGATTAGGCGGAGGGGGTGGCAAACCCCTAGGAGGTATAACATTCTCCTAATTCCCTTGCCTAACGACAACAACATTCATGCTAGCCCTTAATTCTCTCCTCGGTCGTAACATAACAACTATATCTAAAGCATGATAATTACACCAAAAACAGTCAAGCCAGCTTCAAGGGAAGATCTAAGACTTCCATTTCAAATCAAAACATTTTAGACTATAATAATAAGGCAATGTATCCCATAAAATATCCTCCAACATGGCATATAACAATCAACGTACATATAAACAATCACCATGCATGGTAAACAATAATAAAAAATCAATAACAACATTCCAACAATCATAACTTCATCCCAATCATCGTAACCATGGCTCTCATACCACCAAATATACCCCCGCGATCCGGCCTAGACGCTAGACTGAACCAAGCGAGCTACATTGGGTTTTGCTGAAATAAAACTCAAAACAATTATCTAATCTAATTAATAGTGAGCATGCAGGCAGCGAGTGAAATCTCAACTAAAACGGACGTTGATTAGACATCCAAATGCGCAAATTGTAATTTAGGGACTAAATTGCAAATATGGATTGTTATGAAAATTTAATTAAAATTTGAGTTACCAAACCACAATTAATAAGACTACATGCTCGCTTGCCAAATTTTAGCTCAAAACGATAATCCAAACTCATACAATTGCATTCAAGAACATCATGGACCAAAATGAAAGAATCAGAAACTTCAGGAATCATATTAACTAAATTAACGACAGCCCATATCGGTACGCCGGGTACTCGTACCGATACGGGGCTTCATTAAACAAGGTCATACAGTACGTGAACAACGCATATCGATACGCGGGCTCGATTACAAAAAGTTGATTTCCAGTAGCTAAAGCTCGTACCACTATGACCCTTGGTGTACCGATCCTATGCCTAATTTCTAGCTAACCCTTACCGATACGAGGCCCCGTGTATTAGTACGTCTTGACCCAGAATGCCCAATTTTGCTAGTTTTTTAAACAATCATGGATTCAAACATGCTTCAACAAGCCATATACATGTATTCCACTAAAATAAAGATCAAACCATGCCAGAACATCAAGGAAACATGATTAAAACATAGCAACATACTTCAATCATGATTCTAGAGGCATACTTACTAAAAACCAACCATCGAAAAAATGCAAAATATAAATCCACCTCATACCCGATCATATAAAGCCTCATAAAACACCACAACAACATTATAAACTTGCACTAATAGGGAGTTTAGCCAATAACCCTCCCAAACAACAATGAACCCCATTGCCTTTATTACTACTAGTCTAGTTGAAAAACCATACTTTCAATTAGCTCAAGTCCTTGGATTTCCCCTCGCTTGCTCGCTGCCTCCAACCTTTAATTCTCTACATTGATGGATAAAGAGAGCATAAGCACACTAGGGTTAGTGAGGAGTGCTCAAAACACAACACCATCAATGCATTTAAAACTGGTTTCCAACTCACAATGAAATCATCATTTAAAACAACTTTCAAAACAACATGCCTTGCAAACTATGCAATTAACATTTACAAAACATGCATATTAAACCATATGCAACATGTATCATGGACCAACAACAAAATCCCCATTTGCAATCCTACAATTTAAGCTTTCACATGCATAACAACCCATATACAAGGCTTAAAGAGTAAACATGTATAAACCAACATTATACATCATAATCCATCAACATGATACATTAACAATTATATTGGCTTTCAAGTGATCATAAACCAAGTTCCATTTTTTAAAATATTACATCGGATACACGGATTCAACAAGTATCCTCACAACACTCCATACATTCTCAACCTGGAAATAAGGTACAATCACATCTAGGTATTTTCGCAACCCAATCCTCGGTTAGATTTATAATCCACTAACGGGAGTTTTCGATACCATATAACCCCTCAACCGTTAGGTTACTCGTGGTGGAGTATTTCGTACACATAAACCCCTCAACACCAGAGGCGACTTGTTTATAGTGCACAATCAATCTTATGGATGGCCAACTATATCCAATAACATTTTAAACCACATCACTTGCTAATATTGTTGGGATGATTAATCAACTTGATTTGGCCAAGAGAAGATGAATTGACAATTAAAAAAATGGAGGAAAGTAAAAGGAAAAAAAAATGTGACACAAGGAATTTATATTGGTTCAATCTTCTAACTAGCTCTAAATCCACTACTTTAGCTCCTTATTAAGGATTTCAAACAACTTCACTAAGAAATTCTTCCCCTTTTCTAGGTTTAGGAGGAAACCGTTACAAAGATCAAAGCTTTCTAACCAAAGCTTGATCAAACTCACTTTCTTTTACAAGAAGATTGGAAAACTAATGAAAACCTCTCAAAGGTAAATGATTTGCCTAAATACAAGTACACTCAACCCAACTTAAAATAAATTACAAATTTGCTCAACACAAGTGGGTTACAAAGTATATGACTCCAATAGGCTCAAAGTAAGTTGAATTTTGCTTGAATGCTTTAGACTTGTTGACTTCTTATTGTTAAAGCTTTGGAGACTTGATTTTATATCCTCTCATTGATTTCTAACCGTTTGGGTGGTTGAAATCATTAATAGAGTCGTTGGAGACCATTTTTCCCACAATAAATGTTGTTTGGTGACCAACCATATTGGTACACGGACATCTGTATCGGTACCTGTTAACAGAAGAAAGAGCTGTTGTATAAAAGCGTATCGATGCGCTTTAAGGTGTATCAAAACAAACATAGTGTAAAAGCAAGGGCATATCGATACGGATAGGCCGTATCGGTACAATTTTTACGCATTGGAATCTGAGGAAAAATTCTAGTGAAAAATGCATCGGTACGCCTAAGGGGCATATCGGCACAGGTTAACTAAAATTTAAAGATTGGTGATTCTAATAACTGACAAGGCAATAATAATAAAATTAAATGCAAAGATTTGAAAATCACAACACCGTGTATCAATATAGTGAAATCCATATCAATACTCGTAACCAAGAACACAAACCAGATAAAGGTTGTATCGATACGGGGATAACCGTATCAGTACATTTTTGCGATTGAAATTCTAGTAGTCAAAAGTTGTATCGAAACTCTCAGAAGCGTATTGATACGCCTGTGCGTTTTTGGTTATTTGAGTATGAAAACACTTAGGAAATTTTGGGGTTTTAAGTTTTTAACTTAGAAATAATTTTAGGTTCAAATCCTTGTCATTTTGTGAGACTTTTGAATACTTAATAATTTATCTAATCTTACAAATTGGTCATTATACTCTTTGTTATATCAAAAGCAAATATAGGTTTTGCAATCTCTCATTTTTTATATAACAAAACCAAAATGAATTTTTAAGTAGGTTTAAAATACTCCCCCTTTCTCTAAGACTAAAAGATATACTTTTGAAAAATTTATAAGTGCTCTTTACTTATCCCCCTTTTTGTTAGATCAAAATTAATATGATATAAATAAAGCAAGATATAAACATTAAAGGTACTCCAAGCATTAAAGGAAACAACATAGATATTCAGTAAAAAATCAAAGCATAGTTCAAAGCAACATAATAAACTCCAACTTAAAACTGAAAAACATAAACGGAAATAAACCAAAGCATAAGAGTTCATAACATAAAGACATAGGAGCATAAAAACTAATCCTAGTATGATATGCTATGATATGATATGTCATGAGATGCAAGAGCCTAAGGAGAGTCTTCATCATCTTCTTATTCTTCATCCTCATCTTCATCATTGGCATGGGTTCCAAGAGATTATCGCCACTCCCCATGAAAGGCGGTAAGAGATAAATCCATCGAAGCTTGACGATTTTCAATTGAAGTAACTCTCTCCTTCAAAGATGTAAAATGAGTGTCAATAGCAGAAAAACTGGAGGTCATAGTAGTGTCCAAAGATGCAAACTTCCTGTCAAGATAAGCCATGAGAGCATCAAGGGAAGGTTGGGCTACCGGAGCTTCTTGAATTGGAACCGCTTGAGGAGCCGCCACCGGATCGAGTTGAACGCCTTGAGGTAGATCCGCTGCTCGAATCCATTCTCCATTGTAGTATGAAAACTTTGCTCGGTGAAGAGAATGCTCGTCAATAGGATCGGTGAGAGGTTCAACAACATCACGAGAACAATCAATTCCAATCTTGTGAAACAAATAGCTCAAAGCGGTGTTATAGGTGAAGGATGAAACAAGAGTTGTATGGTAGTTTTGCACAAGAAAGACAATCTCCGCAAACATGATTTGATCAAGCTTCAGTCGCTTACCCTCACGGAAGCAACGAATCCAAAAGTCATCGACTTGGCGGATCGTTGAGAATTTTCCATTGGATGGGTGAAACCACCAAGTGACGAGCAAGTGAAGGATGCGATCATGAGCATCAAGCACGGTCACTGAGCCACCAAGAACATGTCCCAATGAGTCCTGATTATCAATTCCCACATCCTCAAAACCCAAAAAGTTGCTAAAACTGAAGAATCAATTTGAAACTTTTTATCCATAAGATAAGATTCGATAGTGGCAACTTTGGATCTATCTTGATTATAAACACACCGGGCATTGGAGTAAAAAAATCAAATTAAGGTTTCGGTATAAGATCCCAAGTAAGGCTAAAAATTACATGAACTTCTATTATTGCATTAACACAAGATATTTAAATTGAAATCTTTCGGATGATAAAAAAGAGATCGAAACAATGCACTTACAACGGATTTTAAAACCTTGATAATGTTTAAAACGGTCCATAGCATTTGGAAATCTTGGCTCATTAAAACAATTTTGGAAAATATTAGTGAGGTCAGGTCTATTACCATTAATTTCGGGATTTTGATTAGGAGGATTGGAACTAGATGACATATCTTTTCTTTGTCGTTTCTTAGGACTCATAACAAGACCTGAAATCAAAATCAAACCACACAAAAAATGTATGCATAAATCATCACATTTGATCCAATGAACAATCCAATGATCAAGGTATTAAAAAACTATATCTTATAGTTTAAACTCATATACAAGTATAAAAATAATTTTTGGTAAAAAGAAAACTATAAAGTAGAGTTGAAAATATATGATATAATTTTATATTCGAACAAAAACATTTTTAGATTTGAAAAAAAATTACAAAATTTTTGAAAAAAAATTCATATACATACTAAATATATAAATTTGAATCGAAAATAATGTAAAAACAAGAACGAAATTAAAAAAATAATGAAAAGAAGTTTATACCTTGAGTATGGGATTATGGATGAATGAAAAGATAATGATGCACAAATCTTGATGATTTCGCTAGGATTTGATGAATAACCCAAAAACCCTTAAAAGATTTTAATGATTTGTGAAAAATTAAAGGGTCTAGATGGGTTTAGATAGGTGAAAAATGTATCTAGGGTTTAAGAGAAAAGTAGAGTTTGATTTAAAGTTGGAAACCCTCCTTTAATGCCCATTTTACTCTACAGAGGCTACGTGTATCAATACGCCACCAGTGCGTATCAAAACACTATACTGAAACGGTTTTTAGCCGTTTCGATACATGAAACCGTATCGGTAGAGGTCAATATATACTGTAACTGTCTCATGGTACCCATTTCGGTACTCGTTAGCCCGTATCGGTACCTCTGAGCCAAAAATGTCATTTTTGGCTACAAGGTGCTCAAAAATTCAAACTTAATCGAATCGAAATGCATGCAAATAATAGATGGACATCATGTATGAGCTAAAACAGATGCATACTCCCTCTAGCAACAAGCATAAATGCATATAGGAGCAAAAATACATAAGGAAAGCAATCATCCAAATTCAAGCAAAATTTTAAGACCAAAAAGGCTCTAATGCTCAAGAAAGGGCAGTTGAACCTAACTCTCTCCTAAGAGACCAAAAACGCTCTTTGTCTAAAGGTTTGGTAAACATATCCGCTAACTGATTCAAGGTATCTACATATTCTAGAACAACATCGTTTTTCAAGACATGATCTCTAATGAAATGATGTCTTATCTCTATGTGTTTCATTCTAGAATGTTGGATGGGATTCTTAGTGAGACATATGGCACTAGTGTTGTCACACTTAAGAGGAATGATACCTACATCAATTCCATAATCTAAAAGTTGTTTCTTCATCCAAAGGACTTGAGCACAACAACTTTCGGTCGATATATATTCCACTTCGGTGGTAGATAATGCTATACTATTTTGCTTCTTAGAGAACCAAGATATGAGCATACTACCTAGGAATTGACAAGTACTGGAAGTACTTTTTCTATCTATCTTACAACCTCCAAAATCCGCATCCGAATAAGCATGCAAATCGAATGATGAATCTCTAGGATACCAAAGGCCTAAACAAGGTGGGTCTCTAAGGTATCTAAAGATTATCTTAACGGCTATAAGGTGTGATTCTCTAGGACTAGCTCGAAATATAGCATACAATCAAACACTAAACATGATATCCAGTCAACTTGTGCTAAGATAAATCAAAGATCCAATCATAGAGCGATAAAGCTTTAAATCAACAAACGTACCTCCTTCATCTTTGTCAAGATTTGTAGAAGAGCTCATTGGTGTGGCTTGAGGTTTCACATTCTCCAAGCCAAACTTCTTGAGCATGTCCTTGATGTACCTAGCTTGATTAATGAAGATGTTATCCTTCTTTTGTTTGATTTGGAGTCCCAAAAAGAATTAGAGCTCCCCCATCATGCTCATTTCAAGCTCACATTGCATTAACTTAGCAAAATATTGGCAAAACAATTCATTAATAGAACCAAAAATCATATCATCAACATAAATTTAAACTACTAAAATGTCTTTGCCATTTCTTTTAATAAAGAGTGTAGTATCCACCTTTCTTTTGTCAAAACCTTTTTCAATTAAAAAACTTGACAACCTTTCATACCAAGCTCTAAGAGCTTGTTTCAAACCATATAAAGCTTTTGAAAGTTTAAAAACATGGTTTGGATATTTTGGATCTTCAAAACTGGGTGGTTGTTCTACATACACTTTTTCATTAATAAAACCATTTAGAAAAGAACTTTTTACATCCATTTGAAAATGATTGAATTCATGATAACATATAAATGCAAGAAGCATCCTAATAGCTTCTATTCTAGCTACGAGTGCATAGGTTTCATCAAAATTGATTCCTTCTTCTTGAGTGTAACCTTGAGCAGCAAGTCTAGCATTGTTCCTCAATATATTACCACTCTCATCTAGTTTGTTTCTAAAAACTCATTTAGTTCCTATGGTAGACTTATTACTATGCATATCAACTAGTGTCCAAACTTGACTTCTCTCAAATTGATTTAACTTCTCTTGCGTAGCCAATATCCAATAATCGTCTTTTAATGGTTCTTTGATATTTTTAGGCTCAAGGCATGCAATAAATGCAAAATTACAAGCATTTTTAAGAGAAAGTCTAGTGGTTACCCCTTTGGATGGATCACCCAAAATCTCACCATCCTTGACATAGTTAAACTCCCTTAGGTAGCTCACTTTCTTTTCCTCTAGAGTCATATCCTTCAAGGCTTCTAGAGGTGGATCTTGTGTTTCTTCTTCTTTGGAAGGAACTTCATCTACCTTTGATGATTGCCTATCATTGACTTCAAAAATTCCTACATCATCACCATCACAAGAATCCTTCCTCGGAAGGAGGTTATCATCGAAAACCACATGTATAGACTCTTCAACTACCAAATTTCTTTTATTAAATACATGATAGGCTTTAGAGTTTAAAGAATAACCTAAGAAAATAGCTTCATCACTTTTAGCATCAAATTTGCCCAAATTGTCTTTTCCATTATTTAAAACAAAACATTTACATCCAAAAGAATAAAAATAGCTAATGTTAGGCTTTTTGGATTTTAAAATCTCATTAGTTGTTTTCTTTAAAATCGGCATAATCATTACTCGGTTTACAATGTAACAAGCGATATTAGTGGCTTCCGCCCAAAAATACTTTGGCAAATTATTTTCACAGAGCATGGTTCAATCCATTTCTTCTGAGGTTCAATTTTCCTCTCAAGAACCCTATTTTGTTGAGGAGTACGAGGAACGAAAAAATTATGGCTTATACCATTTGAATTACAAAAATCCTCAAAGCCTAAAGTTTGAAATTCGATACCATGTTCACTTCTAATATGAGAAATAGATTGACCAACATAAAGCGTGATGAATTTTTCTAAAGCCTCATCATGGGTACTTAAGAATAGAACCCATGTGTATCTAGAGTAATCATGTACTAAAACAAATGCATATGATTTTCCACCCAATCTCATAGTCCTAATAGGGTCAAAAAGATCCATATGGATAAATTGTAAAACTCTACTAGTAGAAACATCATTAATAAGTTTGAAAGAAACTCTTTTATGTTTGCCTTTTGCACAAGCATCACAAATTTTATCAAGAAAAAACTTTATTTTAGGCAAACCTCTTACTAGATCTTTTGAAACCTATTTTTCTAAAACACTCATGCTCGCATGCCCTAGTTTTATATGCCATAACCATGATTCATGCTCATCTTTTGCAACAAAACATGCATTTGAAATATGAATGTCACCTAATGCACCATGTATATGTTTCCTATGCGATGACCAATAAGCACAATTTTGTTAGTTTCAATGTTTAAAATTTTTCAACCATTTAAATCAAAAAGAACATTGAAACCTTTATCACAAAGTTGGCTTATGCTTAAAAGGTTATGTTTTAGATCGTTGACATATAAAACATTGTATAAGGATAGAAGAGAGATTACCAATTGAACCAATTCATTCAATGTGGCATTTGGTTTTGTCACTGAAAGTCACTACTCCTCTATTCTTTGGTTTTAGCTCCAAGAATCGACTCTTGTCACCGGTCATGTGTCTCAAGCATCCACTATCAAGGTACCACGAATTTGCACACATGGCTTTGGCCGTGTAGCAATGCTCTCTTACAAACAAAGAATTAAGCCTTGGTTTTTTGTACCCAAATCATTTTGGGTCCATGAGTATTAGCTCCCCAAATCTTGGTTCCTATGGTAATCCAAGAAGACAAAGCATTAATGTTGTTAGAAGCATTTAGTTCCTTAGGAACCCATACACTTCTGACCTTCTTACCATATGAGGGCCTTGGGAAGCCTCTTTGTTTTTACCCATTAAAGTTTCTCTTTACATAGTTGGGTTTTGCAGAACTTTCTTTTTCAAAACTTTGTTTCCCAACCTTGCTTAGAGAAGCTTTAAGATCACTCACCTCCTTGTGGTGATCATCATGAATTTTAGAAAGAAGGTTGTTTAAATCATGATTTTTTTCTTTTCAAAATTATTTTGTTTTTTTTTGTAAATCAAAAACCTTTTTTTCAAGTTCAAAGTTCGTTTTAGAAAGAGAATCGTTTTGGTTTTTCAAATCGGAAATCGTTTTCTTATTTTACAAAATCGATTCCTTAAATTTTTCCACCAACTCGTCATAAACCTCTTGTAACTCATCGTATGCTTTTTGAAGTTCATTAAAAGATAAATCAAATGAAGATGAGTTAGAGGTTACCTTAGGATCTTTTTCAAGATCCATGAGGCAAAGGTTGGCAACTTTTTATTCCTCTTCATTGGATGATTCCACATCACTCAAAGTATAAATGTTTTCCTTGAGCTTCTTCTTTTTCCCGAAGCTCTTCCTTTTGAGTTGGGTACAATCGATCCTTATGTGCCCCGGCTTCTTGCACTCAAAGCAAATGAGTTGATCCTCCTTCTCCTTGTTCTTGAAGTCTCCTCTTTGATGGAACTTTCTTCCACGATTGGACTTCATGAACCGAGTGAACCGTTTGGCTAGCATGGCCATTTCTTCATCTTCCTCCTCACTAGAATCACTCTCTTCTTGTGAATCTTTGAGAGAAATTCCCATCTTCTTCTTTTCTACTTAATTCCTTTTGACATTCTTCTCATATTCTCTACATTTCTTCATGATTTCATGGGTTATAAGAGCTCCCATAAGAGTACCGAGCTTCAAGGTTTTAAGGGCCTTGGCCTCGATGATGGCGGTCCTCTTTCCAACCCATGATCGAGAAGATAGTAGATGAGCTTCCGAACAAGCTTGTCTTCGATGATGACTTCTTCGAAGCCTTTGATACCATTGACGAAGATGAAAAAATGATCGAACATCTTGGTGATGCTCTCATCGGGCTCCATCTTAAAATTCTCATAGCTCAAGTTGAGGAGTCCAATCTTGGTCTTCTTAACATCGTTTGTGCCTTCACATTGTGGTCTTGAGCTTATCCCATATCTCCTTTGCACTCGTGCAAGAAGACATCTTTGAGTGGATGTTAATCCCTTAAATGAGCTAGGTCCATCTCAAGTTGCGATTCTTCTAATATGGATAGTTATCCCTATCGAAATATGGCGATTTGGTGACGGATTGAGACTTGTACAAGTTGTGGCCAAAAATAGACGTCATGGCTTGAATGTCGGTTGATTGAATCACCTCTAGGATCGTCTTAAGTGGATGTTAATCCCTCAAATGAGCTAGGCTCTGATACCAATTGTTGGAATAATTAATCAACTCGGTTTGGCCAAGAGGAGGTGAATTGGCAATTAAAATTTTGAAAAGAAGCAAAATGAAAAATGTGACACAAGGAATTTATAGTGGTTCAAGCTTCTAACAAGCTCTAAATCCACTACTTTATCTCCCTACTAAGGATTTCAAACAACTTCACTAATAAATTCTTCCCCTTTTCTAGGTTTAGGAGGAAACCGTTACAAAGATCAAAGTTTTCTACCCAAAGCTTGATCAAACTTACTTTCTTTTACAAGAAGATTGGAAAACTAATGAAAACCTCTTAAAGGTAAATGATTTGCTTGAATACAAGTACACTCAACCCAAATTGAAATAAAGAATTACAAATTTGCTCAACATTAGTGGGTTACAAAGGATATGACTCTAATAGGCTCAAAGTAAATTTGAATTTTGCTTGAATGTTTTAAACTTGTTGACTTCTTATTGTTGAAGATCTGAAGACTTGATTTTATATCCCCTCATTGATTTCTAACTGTTTGGTAGTTGAGATCATTAATAGAGCCATCAGAAACCATTTTCCTAGAATAAATGTTGTTTGGTGACCAACCGTATTGGTACCTGTCAAAAGAAGAAAGAGCCGTTATACACAAGTGTATCGATATGTTTTAAGGCGTATCAAAACGAACATAGTGTACAAGTAGGGGTGTACCGATACGAATAGGTCGTATCGGTACAATTTTTGCTCACTGGAATCTAAGGAAAAAGTCTAGTGAAAAATGCATCGGTACGCCTAAGGGGCGTACCGATACGGGTTAACTGAAATTTAAAGATTGGTAATTCCAATAATTGACAAGGCAACGGTAATAAAATTAAATGCAAAGATTTTAAAATCTCAATACCATGTATCAATACGGTGAAGTCCATATCGATACTCGTAAACAAGAACACAAACCCAGATGAAGGTCGTATCGATATGGGGACAACCGTATCAGTTTGTTTTGCGATTGAAATTTTAGTAGTAAAAAGTCACATCGAAATGCTCAGAAGCGTATCGATAAGCCTGGGCGTTTTTGGTTATTTTAGTATGAAAACACTTAGGAAATTTTAGGGTTTTAAAGTTTTTAACTTAGAAACAATTTTAGGTTCAAATCCTTGTCATTTTGTGAGACTTTTGAATACTTAAAAATTTATCCAATTTTACAAATTGGTCCCTAAACTCTTTTTTATATCAAAACCAAATATAGGTTTTACAAATATAATTCATTATTAACCATGTACCTCACATTTTTATAAGCAACAATCACAACCATTTTTCAATGCATCAAACAATGCATTAACAAGTAATCCTTAAACTTACATGAACCACTTTCCAAATGCATTCATCATCAATATATAATCAAAATCGGTATAAACCATACTCAAAACATGCTTAAACAATAGGTATCGTGTAATTCAAAAACAAGTGCATAAAATCAATTTTGCCAAAATACGACCGAGAGAGAAATTTCATCATACTTACTTCCGTGTTTAAACCAGCGTTTCAAGCTTAATTTAAACTCCCAAAACAACCTTTAAACCATTTTAAAGCTGAAATCCACGTTCTCACTCACCGACTACGCAAAGCTTCGTCTACTTATGCGAACTACTCCTCCAAAGCTTTTGAAACAGTGCCACAAGCTTGAGGATCAATCACCCCTAATTTAACCACACAAAAATAGGGGATTCAATGCATCTACATGCATTCAAAGACTCAACAACATTAATCCACAACAACACTAACAAAACTCCTCCTTAACAACCGAAAACAACATCAAACATCTTCCAAACTTAACCCAACCAAAACCTAAAGGTTTAATCAATCAATTATCTTAAATTAACATCCAAAAACAACCTAAAATCATCTTTATTCCTCCAGCATTCGTTAAACAACCAAAACTCGCCAAAAACACAACACTAGCAAGCTAAGAAATTAGAGATTCACTTAGTTTCTGAATTCTAATGTTAAAATCAACTTGTCAACATTATAAAAAATCAAAATTATGATTAGAACCAATCAAGAACTCAGCAAAATAGATTCAAAACGAAAATCATTTATTCTTATCAATTAAACCTTGATTTAATCAATTTCCATAATCAAATCATTAAAAGTCATTAGAAAGCATTAATCAAAGGCCAAATACTTGAGAATTTCAATAAAGAACCTTTCATTAAAGGAGAAGAACAAACCTTACCTCTAATGAGTGAATTTCCTCTCAATTAGATGTTTTACTCTTGAAAAACAACGAACAACAATGAGGTTTTAGAAACAAGATTGATGAATCCATTAAAAATCAAGGGTTTAAGAAATCAAGAACATTACCTTAAATATTTGATGCAAAAGAGAGTGTTTGGTTGCAGAGAAGTTGAGAGAAAAGAAGTTACACCAAAAGTGTTTTTAGGAAATAACTACCTTCCTTAATTAAATTCCTTCTTTAATTCACTAATTAAACCTCATTTAAAATAATCTCAATTGAGAGAAAAATTATATTAAAACATTTTGGTAAATTAACTCCTTAAGGATTCTAAATTTTGACCTTTTTACAAAATAGTCACTAAAAACAGTTTTCACTTTTTATATTTTTGTCACTATGTCCAAATTTTGTTTTCCAAAATTAACTTTACCAAAAATATATATATTAAATAATGATTTTTAGGATATTTTCCCATATATTTTTCTCACACCAAAAATATTTATTCTGATTTTAATCCCGAATTCAACTCAAATCTTTAATACCGGTCTATCAAACTATCTAATCGACCTAGAAACTCCTAGCACACAAGCTTGAATTCTAGCACACAAGCAAACACTATACATAATATAAGGTCTACTTGAGGCAAGATAAAGCAAAGATCCTATCATAGATCTATAAAGCTTAAGATCAACACACTACCTCCTTCATCTTTGTCAAGCTTTATAGAAAAGCTCATTGGTGTGGCTTGAGGTTTCACATTCTCCAAGACAAACTTCTTGAGTATGTCTTTGAAGTAATTTTCTTGATTGATGAAGATTTCATATTTCATTTGTTTGATTTGGAGACCGAAGAAGAATGAGAGCTCCCCCATCATGCTCATTTCAAACTCACCTTGCATTAACTTTGCAAAATCTTGGCAAAGCAACTCATTACTAGAACTAAAAATGATATCATCAACATAAATTTGTAATACTAAGATGTCTTTGCCTTTTCTTTTTATAAAAAGTGTAGTATCTACTTTCCTTTGTTAAAATCTTTTTCAATTAAAAGTTTTGACAAACATTCATACCAAGCTCTAAGAGCTTGTTTCAAACCTTATGAAGCTTTTGAAAGTTTAGAAACATGGTTTGGATATTTTGGATCTTCAATGCGGGTGGTTTTTCTACATACACTTCTTCATTTATAAAACTATTTAGAAAAGCACTTTTAACATCCATTTGAAAAGGCTTGAATTCATGATAACATGCAAATGCAAGCAACACCCTAATGGCTTCCATTCTAGCTACGGATGCATAGGTTTCATCAAAATCGATTCCTTCTTCTTGAGTGTAACCTTGAGCAACAAGTCTAGCCTTGTTTCTCACTATATTACCACTCTCATCTAGTTTTTTTTCTAAAAACTCATTTAGTTCCTATGGTAGATTTATTACTAGGCCTATCAACTAATGTCCAAATTTTACTCCTCTCAAATTGATTTAAATCTTATTGCATAGCCAATATTCAATAATCATCATTTAACGCTTCTTTGATGTTTTTAGGCTCTGTGCATGAGATGAATGCAATAAAATTGCATGTATTTCTAAGAGAGGATCTAGTGGTTGCCCCTCTAGATGGATGACCCAAAATCTCACCCCTTTTGACATAGTTGAACTTTCTTGGGTAAGTGACCTCTTTTTCCTCTAGAGCATGTCCTTTAAGGCTTCTAGAGGTGGATCTTGTGGTTCATATTTTGTTGGAACTTCATCTGCCTTTGATGATTTTCCTCCACCATTATTGGCCTAAAAAATTCCTACATCATCATCATCACAAGTATTCTTCCTCGGAAGGAGGTTATCATCGAAAACCACGTGTATAGACTCTTCAAGTACTAAAGTTCTTTTAGTAAATACTGTATAGGCTTTATAGTTTAAAGAATAACTTAGAAAAATAGCTTCATTAATTTTTGCATCAAATTTGCCTAAAATATTATTTTCCATTATTTTAAACAAAACATTTGCATCCAAAAGGATGAAAATAGCTAATGTTAGGATTTTTATTTTTGAAAAGCTCATAAGGTGTTTTCTTTAAAATAGATTTAATCATTACACGGTTGACAATATAACAAGTCGTATTAGTGGCTTCCACCCAAAAATACTTAGGCAAATTGTTTTCACAAAACATGGTTCTAGCCATTTCTTCTAAAGTTTGATTTTTTCTCTCAAAAACCCTATTTTGTTGAGGTGTGCAAGGAGTGGAAAAATTATGGCTAATCTCATTTGATTTAAAAAACTCTTCAAAATCTAGATTTTGAAATTTGGTTCCATGGTCACTCCTAATATGAGAAATTGAGTAACCACATCATTTTGATTAGCTTTTGAAAACATGATGAATTTTTATAAAGCCTCATCCTTGGCACTTAAAAATAGAACCTAAGTAAATCTAGAGTAGTCATCAACTAAATTAAATACATATGATTTTCCACTCAAACTCATTGTTCTAATAAGGCCAAAAAGATCCATGTGGATCAATTATACAACTCTACTTGTAGAAACATCATTAATAGGTTTAAAAGAAACTCTTTTTTGTTTGCCTTTTGCACATGCATTACAAATTTTGTCATAAGAAAACTTTATTTTAGGCAAACCTCTTACAAGATCATTTGAAATAAAATTTTTCTAAAACACTCATGCTTGCATGCCCTGGTTTTATATGTCATAACCATGAGTCATGCTCATCTTTTGCAACAAAACATGCATTTGAAATATGAATGTCATCTAAATGCACCATGTATATGTTTCCTATGCGATCACCAATAAGCACAATTTTTTTAGTTTCAATGTTGATACTTTTGCAACCATTTAAATCAAAAACAACATTAAAACTTTTATCACATAATTGGCTTATGCTTAAAAGATTATGCTTAAGATCGTTGACATACAAGACATTATCAATAAGTATGGAAGAATGACTACCAATGGAACCAATTCTTTCAATGTGGCCTTTGGAGTTGTCACCAAATGTCCCTACTCCTCCACCCTTTGGTCTTAGCTCCAATAATTGACTCTTGTCACCGGTCATGTGTCTCGAGCATCCACTATCAAGGTACCACGAATTGGCACATGAAGCTTTGGCCTTTTAGTAATTCCCCCTACAAACAAAGAATCAAGTCTTGATTTTTGGTACCCAAATTCTTTTGGATCTATGAGTATTAGCTCCCAAAATCTTGGTTTCCTTGGGAATCCAAGAAGCAATAGCACTAATGTCATTAGAAGTGACAAGTTCCTTAGGAACTCAAACACTCATAACCCTCTTACCATGAGAGGGCCTTTGTAAGCCTCTTTGTTTGTAGCCACTAAAGTTTCTTTTCACGTAGTTGGGTTTTAAAGATGTTCCTTTTTCAAAACTTGATTTTCCAACTTTGTTTAAAGAAGCTTTGAGATCACTTACTTCCTTTTGGTGATCATCATGAACTTTGGAAGGAAGATTATGCAAGTCTCTTTTTTTCTTTTCAAAATTCTTTTGATTTTCTTGCAATTCCAAAACCTTCTTTTCAAGTTCCAAATTAGTTTGGGATAAAGAATCATTTTGATTTTTCAAACCAGTAATTGTTTTCTTGTTTTTCAAAAGTGATTATTTATACTTTAAAACTAATTCGTCATAAACCTCTGGCAACTCATTGTAAGCTTCTTGAAGCTCATCAAAAGTAAAATCAAAATTAGATGAGTTTGAGGCTACCTTAGGATCATCATCTAGTGCCATGAGACAAAGATTTGATACTTCTTGCTCTTTCTCATCAGATGAGTCCTCATCACTCCAAGTAGCAACATGAGCCTTAAGCATCTTATTCTTCCTGAAGCTCTTCTTCTTGAGTTGGGGACAATCGAACTTGATGTGTCTCGACTTTTTGCACTCATAACATATTATTTGATCATTCTCTTCCTTATTGTTCTTATTCTTGAAACCCTATCTCCGATGGAACTTTCTTCCCCTGTTAGATTTCATGAACCGAGTGAATCTCTTGGCTAACATAGTCATTTTTTCATCTTCTTCCTCACTCGAATCGTTCTCTTCATGTGAAGCTTTGAGAGCAATTCTCATCTTCTTCTTATCCAGTTCATTCTTCTCTATATTCTTCTCTTTCTTCTTCTTCTTCACTTCTTCTTTTTCTTTCTTCATGATCTCATGAGTTAAAAGAGACCCCAAGAGAGCATCAAGCTTGAAGGTCCTGAGATGATGGTGGTCCTCTTTTCGTCCCATGACCCGAGAAGAGAATAGATAAGCTTTCGAACAAGCTTATCTTCTGGAATGATTTCTCCGAAGCCTTTAAGTCCGTTGATGATGAAAGAAAATCTATCAAACATCTTAGTGATGTCCTCATCTGGTTCCGTTTTGAAGTTCTCATAGCTCAAGTTGAAGAGACCAATCTTGGTCTCTTTGACATCATTGGTGCTCTCGTATGTAACTTCGAGCTTGTCCCATATTCTCCTTTGCACTTGTGCAAGAAAACATCTTCACGTACTTATTCGGTCTAAGAGCACAAAAAATCATGTGCATTGCTTTATCGTTAACTTGCAACTTCTTCTGATCTTTATCGGTCATCTTTTGCTTGGACTTGGGAATGAGCAGGTCTCTTTCTCTTTTCATCGGAATAGTTGTTCCATCTTCCACTACATCCCAAAGAAGGTAGTCATTTGATTTGATGGAGAGCCTCATAAAAATAGCTGGTTCGTCTTTTGGAATGATTTCTCCAAAGCCTTTAAGTCTGTTGATGATGACAGAGAATCTATCAAACATCTTGGTGATGTCATCATCCGGTTCCATTTTGAAGTTCTCATAGCTCAAGTTGAGGAGTCCAATCTTGGTTTCTTTGACATCGTTGGTGCTCTCGTATGTAACTTCAAGCTTGTCCCATATCTCATTTGCACTTGTGCAATAAGACATCTTCACGTACTCATCCGGTCCAAAAGTGCAAAAAATCATGTACATTGCTTTGTCGTTGACTCGCAACTTCTTCCAGTCTTCATCGGTCATCTTTTGCTTGGACTTGGGAATGAGCCGGTCTCTTTCTCTCTTCATCGGAATAGCCAGTCCATCTTCCACTACATCCCAAAGAAGGTATTCATTTAATTTGATGAAAAGCCTCATCTTATTCTTCCAATATGGGTAGTTATCCCCATTGAAGAAATGTGGTTTGGAGATGGATTGTGACTCGTAGAGGTTGGTGCCGAAAGTAGAGGTCATTGCTTGATTGTAGAATGATTGAATCACCTTAGGATCAATTTAAGAGGGTGTTAATCCTTATAATGAGTGTAGCTTTGATACCATTTATTGGGATGATCAATCAATGGTGAAAGGCCAAGAGGGGGTGAATTGACAATTTAAAAAATTGGTGGAAGCAAAAAGAAAGTAAAAAGATTAAGATATAAGAATTTATAGTGGTTCAACCTTCTAATAAGGTTTACATCCACTACCTTAGCTATCCATACTAAGGATTTTCTCATATCCACTAGATTTGCTTTCCTTTTGAGGCCAAAGGGGATAACCTTACACTCTCTTAAAACTTAAACCCCAAGGTCTTAAGAATTTCTCACAAATGGAATTACAAATAAAGCAAACTGAAAAATCCTCTCAAAGGTAAAATATTTACACAATTCTAAGTTCATTCAACCCCAATACTTGAATAAAAAGATAACAAATGAGCTCTCTCAAGTGGGTTACAAGATTTGACTCTAAAATACTCAAAGATTGTTGGATGTGTGCTTGAATGCTTTAGACTTGATGATTAGTTGTTGTTGTTGTAGCTTTGGAGACTTGTTTATATACCCTCTTATTGATTTCTATCTGTTTGGGTAGTTGAGATATTAAATAGAGTCGTTGGATTGTATTTTCCCGCAATAAATATAGTTTGGTGGCCAGACGTATCGGTACTCAAGCAAGCGTATCGGTACCTGACATAAGAAAAAAGAGTCGTTGTACAAAGGGTTATCGATACGTGGGAAGCCGTATCGATACGAAGAGTTCATTTTACAAAGGCGTATCGGTACGGTCCGTACCGTATTGATACCAATTTTACTCACTGGAATCGTAATAACTTGTGCAATAAAAATCGTATCAATACACTTATAAGGGTATCAATACAAGTTAACTAAAATTCAAAGTTATGATTACAATAAACTGACAAGACAACGGTCTAATATTTATTACAAAAGATTTGGAAAATCTTAACACCCCATACCGGTACGCATAAAGTCATACCGATACTTAAAGGCAAAATTGGTTCCTGGGTTGAATGGTGTATCGATACAGCTACATGCTTATTGGTACTCTATAGCCATTAAGTATAGAATGAAATTCCAGTAGCAAAAAACTGTATTGATGCGGCCAAGGGCGTATCGGTACTCCTGGACCAATTTGTCTATTTCGAGCACCAAAACACTTAGAAAATATTTGGGGCTTAAGGTTTTGACTTAGAAATTATTTTATGTTCGAATCCTTATCAATTTTGTGAGTCTTTTGAATACTTAAAAATTTATCCCTTTTACAAAATAGTATTTGTTTTTCCTTGCTATATAAAAATCAATTATAGGTTTTACAATCTTCTTTAAATATCTCTTTTTCTGCTTTCTTTCACTATGGAAGATGGCACACGATTTGTATTTGAAAACAATGTTCTTAAGAGCCCTCGTTGTTTCTTTGTTTCCCAAACCTCAAACATTCCATGCTAACATGGTCATTCTTAGATTCAGTGTCATTCTTAGATTCAGTAGTGGATCACAGGAAACGGAAGCAGAGAAGAAATCGAGCACCCAGACAGAGCAAAATGACCCCCCCCCCCCCCCAAAGAACCACCACCTCAAACAAAGCACAAGAAATGTGGCCTCAAACTGAGACTTCAGAAACTCACACCCAAACTCAAAACCAGAATAAAAGCTTGAACCAAAGCCAAGACGAACCACCAACCAGCAATGTCGGGATGAAACCCTAAAATCTCAAAGACAACACAAGCAAGGAGACAACCCAAAAGGGGAGAAAGAAGAAACGAACCTAGGAGAAGCCATACAACCAAAGGAACAACTGTCATGGCAAGGCAACATAGTTGAAACTTGGGAAGTTGGAATTTGTCTTGGAGTTTACTTCGAGCAGCCGATATGACAATGTCCCAAGCCTTACCTTCAAAGGAACATCAATGGGCAAGTTGATATATCATACGTCAACGAGAGTTTTAGACAGCCAACCACCTCTTTGGGCTTTACGGTTTAGTCTTTATCAATCTTGTTTTTTTTCCCTGTTCAAGATACTTCTCACATTTCAAAATTTTAATGATTCATTTTTAAAAATATATATTGAAAAATAGTAATTGTAGTTTTTGCTTAATATGGCCGAAAGTTCATGAATTCGAATCTCTGAAATGTATTTATTAATTTCCAAATAAATGGATGCGAAACAAATGTCAAATATGTTACCATAAGTATTGTTAACACTGTTTTGAGTGGAATAGTATGCTATTTTAACATTTTTTTAATTGTCGGTATATTATTTATTTATCAATTAATCCGAATGTAATAGTAAAAACACATATGAACCCAACAAGTGATCCCCTAAAAAAGCGAATGATGTTCATCTTAAAAGACCCGAGTTCAATCACTTTGTCTACAAGGTGTATGTGTATTGCCAAAGGATTGAGAATATGTATAAAAAATACTACCTTGTAACTTAAATTTAAAGGGCGCTATGCTCCTTAGTTTTAAAAAGTGTGCCTAGGCGCGCCTAAGGCACTAAGCGTAGCTGGGCGACCGAAAAAATGCCTCATATGGCCAAGGCGAGGCGATATACGATGGACAACGGTAGATGCGCGACTTTAACGCTTTCTAATGGGCGAGAGGCGTTGTGATTTAGGGCTATTTGAATTTAAAAGAACAAAACTTTTGAGTTGATAAAGAATAAGAGGTAGGTTAGTTTTGATGAACCGACTGTTCACTTTACTGCACTCATTATGTTTTGAAAGTGTGTTGGTGGGTGTGAAATCCAAACTAACACCCACTAGCACAACTTTCAAAACATAACAAATACAGTAAAGTGAACAGTCAGTTTAGCAAAACCAACTCACTTCTTCTTGTTCAACTCAAAAGTTTTGTTCTTTTAATTCCAAAAAGCCTTAAAACACAGCGCCTCTGGCCCATTAGAAAGTGCCAAAGGCGCGCATCTACCGTCGCCCACCGTATGCCGCCTCGCCTTGCCATATGAGGCGTTTCTCCGGTCACCCAAATGCGCCTAGCGCCTTAAGCGCGCTTTTTAAAACTAAGCCTTATAATCACTTTTAGACTATTAAAAATAGCACAAACACATAATACACTCAATTTAGTTACTACATTCACAACTTTAAAATTTAAACATTCGATCTTATTTAAAGCTTCATCCAACTAAATCAAACTTTTAGTCGACAAACTACTCTCACTATACCCTAAGCGACTAGATTTCTATTCTGATTGAAAGTAAAAAATAAAAATAAAAATAAAAGTCCCCATATTTTAATAGATATTGAATTTATCCCTAAAAATGATTGTGTTTTTTTTTCAATTTATTATATTCAACAGATTAAGAGATTATCTAAAAAAACAAATTAAGAGATATTTTCCAACTTTAATAAATGCATAAGAAATTTTGTACATTTTCATAAATAATTAAAACGAAAGAGAAATTATGATTAATTAAACACTCTCTTTCATTTTATAAGAATTTTGGGGAAAAAATTCCCCAAATTTGCAATCTAAACTATCTTAAATTTTTATTTTTTATTTTGACAAAATACCATACCCGTTAAAAATGCTTTTAAAACAAGAAATCCATGAATTTGAGCCAAGGTATGGAGCTCTTTGTAACATTTCCAGCTTCATTGGAGCACGACGTCGTTTTATTCTCACCCTCCTCCGATGCCGCCGTTTTTGTGCACAAGAAGAAATTTCTCGATCCCAACGCCATCAGCTTCTCTTCTCTTTCCAAACCTGCGGCGGACCACACAAAAATATTGGCAATCAGTCATAGTCCAAAAACATAGTCAACGGATCTAACGGCTAAGGTTTCTTACTTTCTAAGCTGAATTGAGAATAATGGAGATCGAAAAGCGCGGTGTCCGTTGGCGGCAAGATTGGCCGACGGCCTTCTTTGGAGTATAGCCTGACGGAGGCGGTTATCAGGTCTCCGACAGTGTTTTCCGGTGGCATCACCACTTGAACGGCTCCGAGGCTACCTTGAATAGTGACGTTCAGTAAAATTTTCGTCAACTTTGGCCTCACATCGGAGGAGGTGTAGGAAATAGCTTTCTGTTGAAGTAGATCGGGCAGCGTCTTCGGCCGCCTCAGCTCCGCCGGTGCCATCGTCGGGATTCTCCCGTGGAACGACGACGCCTTTTCAGATAGCCTTCCCCTCCGGCTCCTCTCCTGTTCCTTTCGGTTATTTTTTGAATTCGGCATCGAATTGGATTTATAGACTGTAGTATATTCTACAATAACTCAAACAAAAAACAAGAAACTTTTCTTTGCTGTTGTATGCTTTGGGTTGGCGAGTGAGAGAACGATTACCTCAATCGCCGGTGACGGTAAAACCTGAACCGAGGGAAACCGAGGGCGGGATCGGAGCGACGGCTCTCTGGTTTCCGATCAAAGAAAGCTATCATCAGCTGAATGATATAGCCGTAAATAAACAGAGAACCCAAGGGCAAACAGAAAAGGTATAAAACAGCAATTAGATAGGAAGCAAGGTGCCTCAAGCGTCTAAACCTCGCAACCTATTTATATTGGGAAGGAAAGCGAAGAAAAATTCAGAGAAGCGGCTCTGATGATGAAATCATTGAATCTCTGATTTAATTGGGTTACCGGCTACGTCCGGTTGATGGGAAATAAAGTATTCATAATTCTTTTATAAGTCCCTGTACTATGTGCTTTTGATGAATTGTGTATTTTTAGTTTCAATACTACTTTTTTAAATCGATTATGTCAAATAATTGGATATGACTCTTTAAATGTGTGATAAGCTACTATGTACACCTTGACATTTTCTTATAAATTAAACTAATTTTACACATTTCAAAGAAGACGAGAGAAATTTTTTTTATATATCAATGTATACACGTCTTAAACCATATTTAAAAAAAACAAGCCAACCAAATTAATGGACGAAACTAACGGAAAAAAGAAAATAAAAAATTAGTATTGGAAGTATAAACAGGGATGGTCATAGGTCGGCTTTTTGGTCTATCCGTACCAGACTCAAAAATTTAACATAATCACTAGAACCGAACCGACTTGATATTTTATAATGTTTCACCCGATTTAAATTCAACTTGAACTTTATAGTAAAAACTCAAACTCAACGTGATATAAATAAATATTATTATTTTTTATTTTTATTCGATAAAATTGTGAGTTAATTAAAAAAATAAAAATAGAGAGGAGGCATTATAATAATTATTCTATTTTTATTAGACAAAATAGGGAGATAATTGAAAAAATATATAAAAAGGCATTATATTACTTGTACCTAAATATTTTAAATAAAATTAAACTATTTTTAAGGTCGAATATATTTCACCTTAAATTTAAATCCGATACTAGCCTAAAAACACGACCCAACATTGACCTAATATTAAACTTTTTTAAAAAAAATAAACAACCTTATAAGATCTGGTTAGATTAAAACCCATTGTATGTGGCTCAAATGACCGCCTAAATATACATTGAAAAAAAAGTAGAGAATTAGAAATGATTAAATTGTTATCTGGTAATTGCCCGCGGATGCGACATTCTGTGGTTACTTGCGGGGAGCTGCTTCGTGCTAAAATGGGCTGGTGCATGGTCCAGTAATTTTGCAACACGTGGGAAAAAGATAGATAAAAGAAATTTTTGGTTTAGTGTTGAAACCCACAAGGCTGCCACGAGGACTAATTGAGCTTCCTATTTTTACTTTTTAAAAAGCATTACGTTTGACGTCCACATTATATTTTTGTTTTATTTGAATGAGAAAATTATAAATTCCATATGATAAATAATTGAATTACTAATTGATTTTTTTAGGTATATATTTTAATTGGCAGGAGAATGAATTTGATTAACGTTGCTGTAGAATCTTGACAAACAAGGTATTTAAATATTAGTTTACTAATTGCCGACGGAGTATTAGTTGGATTAGTCTTATAGGATGTTATGAGTTTTAACGTATTTAAATGTAATTTTTCCTGTTTAAGGTTTTGGAAGATTGTTGATGATTTAGGTGTTATATCAAAAAAAAAATCAAAAGAATAAAAACTCTACGCATAAATGAAGAAGACGATTTGTTTTATTTATTAAAAAAGTAGAAAAATCATTCCCTACGTTGTTAGTGTAGCGATGTCTTTTTTTCATTTTTTATCGCTAAAAAAACGAGGGGTTTTCGAAGGTGTTTTTTGAAAGGTGTTTGTGATTTTTCGGATATAAAATATTTATTCCGTGGGGTTTTAAAAAAACCTCATAAAAAATGGAGTCGCCACCGGCCACTTAGGTAGGCCGGACACCATAAAACCAGAGATTCAAAAAGACAGGGTTCGGGAGTCGGTTACGGATGGGGAAGGATTAGCACCCTCACACCGCCCAAAATTGGTACTTTAATAATTACCGCTTTATTAATATTGGATTTTCCGGATTAAAGTGAGATTATTTTAAACTTCGGTCATAATTGCGAATTAATTTTAAGGGTCTCGTTATCCGAGAATAAACGCCCAACCACTATCACTACGCTTGATACTGGCCCCGTTTACGCTTGGATAAAAGGACACCGCATTAACAAGTTATAAATCATATGCAATCTTAGTGGAAAAAATATAAAACATGGCAAAATATTTAAATGTAATAAATATTGACATAACAGAATATTAATCTAACATAGATGATATTCTAGACTAAAACATGCATATATACATATTATTCTAAATAATAGATAATAACAACTTTAACAAAACAGAATAACAAGGTAGGAATAATTAAGTATATAGACGAACAAATATTAAAAAAAGACATACATGCTATTAATAAAACATATTTCAACATATATGAACAATATATTATACATAAAAGAAGACACACTAACACGTAACCTAAAAGCCAAGAAAACATACAATACGTACAAAAATACAATAATATGATGTTTTACGAGTCAAATAGAACATAACATGCTTTAATGTGAATAACCGGATAAAAAAACATGACTATCATAAGCTTAACACATATATACCTATAAACATAAAATACGAGTCATATGTGAGGGACATAAAATAAAATAATAGGATATCAATATATACGGTTATAATACGAACATGAATATTTAAAAAAAATACAGGACTGAAATGAAAGAAAAATAAAAGTCAGTGGCAGAAATTAAAGAGCAATAATATGTAATTTAGGGACGAAATTGCGAAACAAACAAAACTTAAAAGGACCAGAATTGTAATTAGACCAAGGGGAAGACCCAAAATGAAAAATTCAAAAACGCGGGATGGTTAAGGGCGTAATTTTACCATTCAAAAACTGATTCGGTGTAATTTAAGGACTAGATTGTAAACTTTTGAAATATCAGGGGGATTGGGATTGTAATTATACCATGCGGCGAGACAAAAACAAAAATATTGAAAACGCGGGATGATTAAGTGCGTAATTTACCCATTTAGCAAAATAATAATAACTATAAAAGCCCCCCTTTTAGGCCGAAAACAAAATTTTGGTCATTCGTTCATTTTTCTGGTTTTGGTAAGAACCACATTCTTCATTTTCTCTCTCTTGTTCTTCTGAAACCCAGAATCCGGCGGCCGCCGCTAACCGACACCGGCGTGACTCCAAAACACACCAAAACAACCCCCCTTTCGTCCTCAATACGAATCCTAGGTTGGATTCAGAGGATATACCTCTATTCGCCCTAGATCTAGGAAATACGAACCAAAAAAAATATTTTTTTAGACCAAAACAAAACTACAAAGGGTCTTCCCCTCCCTTTAGTTCACCATATCAGGCTTGGAGAAGCCGAAAGGTTTATCACTGAGGAAAAGAAGACCCCCAAAAGACGCCGGTAAGACTACTCTTCCTTTTTTGTTTTTTTTTTTTTTTTGTATATGCATGTAAAGAAAATAAGTAAGAAAAAGAGACAAGTATTTACCACTGGACTGTCTTTCGATTTACTTGACTGGTTACAATTTTTGGTTTTTTACAAGATCTCTGTTCTCTCTTTTTTTTGCTACTACTCTCCTTTTTTTTTCTCCCCGTTACAAAAGTTCTCGTTTCATATATATTATTGTCTTCGTTTTGTTGCAAGTTGCATCTTGCTTTTTCAGATCTGAACTGAACTGACAATTTTGCTTGTTATCTTGGGCATGTTCTCGAACATGGGGATGAATATCGCGCGGTGGCGGTATGGATATTTCGCCGGCGGCCAGACGTGTTCTCGGCCGTTAGATCAGATCTGATCTAACGGTCGAGATGGCTTGAAGAACGATCGGCCTGGATGAAGCCTTGATTTGTTGAAACGGCGAGATTTTTGCCACGTGGAGCTCCGCGATGGAGGAGTCGAACGCGCGTGGATCTTACGCGCGCGTGGGATGTTAAAGCGACCACGCGTGGACCACACGCGCGCGTGGCACTCGAACGGTCCATACGTGTGGAACACGCGCCTGGCAGATATTTTTGACCTCTTAGTTGTATCGTGGCCGTTGGATCAGATCTTGATCCAACGGCCCATAGTTACCTGCACATTGTAATTAGATAAGATTTAGATTTGGGCCAAACGAGCCTTGTAATTGGACTTGGACTTGGACTGTAAATTTTATTTGGGTTTAATATAATTAATTTTTTATTTTATCAGCCCAATAATATTAATAATAATATTATAACAGCAATACATATACATGATACAAACATATACTTATACGAATATAACATATTGGCATACGTACATATAATCCTACCCATAATTAACATAACTTCTATATATATTAATCAAATACACTCATACTCTAGATACATACGCGACACACATTCATCATTAATACGTATACATACATAGCTTATAATGTACATGCACACACTACCTTATATTTATATTATTAACATTCATATATAATCAATATACATGCAATATGTATTTAAAAATGAAAAATGAGTGATTACAGTTGCCCCTCTTTGCTTGTTCCCATGGAATGGGAACAAAGCAAAGATTCATAAGCACTCATTTTTATCAGACTTCCCTGTTTGTAGCTTTGGAAAAACGTGTTCTTTTGGATATCTCCGCTCTTCCTTGGCTGAATCTTCAGGCTCGAAAGTTCTTCCTATATAGAGCTTCGTCACCTTCCGATCTTGGGGCTACAGGTTCTTCCTATATAGAACCCTTCACTTCGAGATTGTAAAGCTTGGAGTCCTTCCTATATAGAACTCTTCGCCTTCAATGCTGGTTTCTCTTATATAAAACCTTTTGCGCCGCTGATGGATTTTTCCGACTGGGAGTTCTTTTTGAGATTTTAGATTTAGGGTTCTCTCTCTATGGAACCTTTCACTAGGGCTTGAAAATGCAGATTCATTTTTTATTTTTATTTTTATATTTTTTACGAGGCTGTTGTCATTTTTGGACCTACGCTACTAAGACTGCCGCATCATGCCCGAAGGACTTACTGATGACCCGAAGGATTTAACACCACGCTCGAAAGACTTACTGATGGCCCGAAGGACTTAACATCGTGCCCGAAGGACTTACCGATGACCCGAAGGATTTAATATATCTGGATCGACGCCGACATGGCTATTGTTTTATGGGGACTCACGCCGATATCTTTGCCACATCATGCAAGAAGGACTTACTGATGACTCGAAGGATTTAACATCATGCTCGAAAGACTTACTAATGACCCGAAGGATTTAACATCGTGCCCAAAGGGGACTTACCGATGACCCAAGGATTTAATATCTGGATCCGACGCCGACATGGGTTTGTTGTTTTATGGGGACTCATTTGGATATGCTGCCACATCATGCCCGAAGGACTTACCGATGGCCCGAAGGATTTAACACCACGCTCTAAAGACTTACCGATGACCCAAGGATTTAATATCCGGATCTCGACGCGCCGACGACATTTTGTTGTTTTATGGGGACTCACGCAGATATCTTTGCCACATCATGCCCGGAAGGACTTACCGATGACCCGAAGGATTTAACACCACGCTCGAAAGACTTACATCGATGACCGAAGGATTTAACATCGTGCCCGAAGGACTTACCGATGACCCGAAGGATTTAATATCTGGATCGACGCCGACATGGTTTGTTGTTTTATGGGGACTCACGCGGATATCTTTGTCACATCATGCCCGAAGGACTTTACCGATGACCGAAGGATTTAACACCACTTTCGAAAGACTTACCGATGACCGAAGGATTTAACATCGTGCCCGAAGGACTTACCGATGACCCGGAAGGATTTAATATCTGGATCGACGCCGACATGGCCGTTGTTTTATGGGGACTCACGCGGATATGCTGCCACATCATGCCCGAAGGACTTACCGATGACCGAAGGATTTAACACCACGCTCGAAAGACTTATCGATGACCGAAGGATTTAACATCGTGCTCGAAGGACTTACCGATGACCCGAATGATTTAATATCGGATCTCGACGACGACATGGCTGTTGTTTTATGGGGACTCACGCGGATATGCTGCCACATCATGCCCGAAGGACTTACCGATGACCGAAGGATTTAACACCACGCCGAAAGACTTATCGATGACCCGAAGGATTTAACATCGTGCCCGAAGGACTTACCGATGACCCGAAGGATTTAATATCTGGATCTGACGCCGACATGGCTGTTGTTTTATGGGGACTCACGCGGATATGCTGCCACATCATGCCCGAAGGACTTACTGATGACCCGAAGGATTTAACATCACACTCGAAAGACTTATCGATGACTGAAGGATTTAACATCGTGCCCGGAAGGACTTACCGATGACCCGAAGGATTTAATATCGGGTCCGACGCCGACATGGCTGTTGTTTTATGGACTTTGGTAAATTCTTGATAATTCTTCAAATACTGTTTAGGAACAAGCAAAATTGACATGCCCCTATCTATATGATGCATGTAATGTTATGATTTCTTTCTCCTTTTTTTCTTTTTCTTTGTTAATCTTATGTCCGAAAAGTCATTCTTCCGATTTCTCTATTTCCTTTTCTTTTGCGGTATGCTCAATTTTGATCTTCATTTCTGTCAAATTTTGCTCAATGGGCATCTGCTCTTGTTCGTTTGCACGATCACCCGCCTTTCTTCTTCGGGGTTTCTGTCTGCTTCACTGACAAACATTATATCACGCGTGTGCAGAGATTCTTACTATTCTTTCTGTTCTGTATTGCCCCATTCGATCGTGCTCGGCTATCTTCCAGTTCTTTTGACCCAATATTCTGAATATTTGTTAATTTCGTCATCGTGGTGAGCGAAATGCTTCTTAACCTCAATCTTCTTGTTGCCTCTTGATGGACACCATTCATCGATCTCTGTGCTTTAATTCTTTGGAGACTCAATGTTTACTTTTTTTTACCGTTCCCTCATTTTGTAAGCTCATTCTTGTCCTGTTTCGTCCTTCATTTTCTTGAACCAAACAAGGCATCATGGCTGGAATTCGCTTCTTGTTCTTGAGCTGTCTGACACCTATACCTCTGTTATCATCTTCATTCTATGCATTGTGAGGTCATTTCTGGTTAGTGTCTTCAATAGTATCCGCCTCCTTGTGTTCTGGATCTTACCCCTGAAGTAATACATGGAAATTTTTGTTGCTTTAACTTGTCAATTTGCTGATTGGTGTTCCACTGAAGGGTATCATTTAGATTAACATACAAGATTTTGAAAACACAGCATAGAAGCTCTGGATATCATGTGCAAGAGTGGCTTAGATTCAACCACTTGGTAATTCAAGGATGTGAAGTCTTCCCTGGTGACTCGGTTCATCCTCATGATTATCGTGTTGCTGCAGAGTGCTACTCTTTCTCAATTCTCATTATCTACTCTGCCCCCAAAAGGGTAGGCTTGTATAACCACTTGAGCGCAGAAATATTACTCTAGGAATAGAGTTCTGGGTGGTGCGAGTCTTAATTTCTCCCATGATATCGCCTATCATTTTTTCATTTTTATTTTTTTATTATTATTTGAGGAAATCAATTCGACACAGTCCTTTGTCTTGAGGACAACGATGGAGCAAACAACACTGCCCCAAGTTACTCGGCATAGTCACGATTTGAAAATATTACCATCACTCATGAAGCTAAGGTTTCTTGAATTGGATGATATATCTCCACCGTATCGCTTCAGCGGAGTGCCCCAAAATTTCCATACTCTTATCCGAACAAGCCTATTACCAGGTTTCGAACATAGGACTACTTTTTATTATTATTTTCACTTCTTTATTCTTTCTTCTCTTTTTCTCTTCCTTTTTTGTTTTGTTTCTTCTTTACTACCTAGAAGATTATGCCTAGCGTTTCAATTTCAAGTAACTCTACATGGTTGACATTTATAGCTTTTTCGTCCTTGAATATCATCGAAAGAGTAATAATCTCGCTTTGCTGACCAGAGTCCGGTGGGGAAGATCACACATCGTCATTGTCACGACATCTATCTAATGTCACATCTTGCAATTGATATCCAGTGTCCTACAACGACGAGAAAATATCTATGTGCTTTCAAAAACATTATATGTTAAGCAAAATGTGTTCTTTATTGAGATACAAATCAACAAACATGCCCCATCACAAAAGATCTTTGCCACATGGGGGCCACATAGAGTTGATCCCTTGTATTACTTCAGGAAGGTATTTAATGTAGAGACGTCTATGGCTTCTTCAGCACTATGTAGATTTGCTTCTCATCCTTGGTCTTCCATTGCTTGATCAGCTCTTGTGTCAGGGTTCCATCATTGACCAGCTTCTTGATTTCATCCAGTAAAGGTCTACATTTTCTGGTAGGATGCCCCGGTGCCCCCATATGGAATTCGCATATGCTACTCGAGTCAAAACTATGGGCATACAGATCAGGTGCACTCTTTATAGGCCTAGGAACAAGATAGTGACCCTCTACCAGATGAGGCCAAATGTCTGAGATAGATATTCCAAACACTTCCAAATTTGCGCTCATCCGAGGGATTTTCCTTGATGACCCCGATTTGTCAGTCTGTCTCATTCTTTTACGGCCACGCGAACCCTGGAGATGACATTCATTTACGTCTCCATCCTTATCTATCTTATCTTCGATTCGGTCCTTAGACTTAGACCCCAATTTTCCTTCTTTGACTGCGTATTCTATTATTTCTCCAATCGTCATGAAATCTTCGAATCCGTTTCTCAATTTTTCCAACATCACATCGAAGAAGGGAGAGGGAAGCGTTGCATGAAATAGGGGAGTCAACTCTTCTTCCGCTATAGGGGGCTGGACTTGGGTCGCCAGACATCGCCACCTTAATGCATATTCCCTGAAGCTTTCATTTGGCCTCATTTTCTCATTCTGAAGAAACTGTCGACAAGGTGCTAAATCTAAAGCATATTTGTATTGATCCAAGAAGCCATTAGCGAGGTCACCCCATGACCTAACTTGGTTTCTGTTCAAACGGTTGTACCACACTGCTGCTGGTCCCGTCAGGCTATCATGGAAATGGTGGATCAACAATTCTTCGTTCTTCATGTATCCTTCCATTTTTCTACAAAACATGGTTAAGTGAATCTTCGGGCAGCTGGTTCCGTCATACTGCGCAAATCCGGGAACCTTGAAATCTGGAGGAATGACCAAATCAGGGACTAGGCAGAGTTCTCTCGTATTAAAAACATTTATCTTCTCTTTCTTCTTAAGCTCTTTCTCGATTTTTTCTTCTAACTGGTCAAGCCTCGACTCTTCAATTCGTTCCATTTTGCGATTAATTCTGCCATCGAACCCCATGTATTAAATGATGAAGTGTCATGTGATGATAAAACAATGCAAAAATGTGATGCAAATGCAATGCATGAATGCAATAAAGCATTGATTCCGCAAGTGATTTGTCCTTATAGAACATCTTTCATTCAGACCAAAAGGTTTCATTACATCCGGTATTAGGGTTTTACAGATATCGGTGAGCCCTGGCACCTAATGTCTTGACCTCATTCAATAGTCCCGTCAGTTTTCCTTCGCGGTCCAATACCGGATCCATATTCTGGCTTATTGGTGCTGCTGCATCGGCTAAATATGCTATCTGTTGAGCTGCTTGTCGGGCTTGAGTCGTAACCATCTTCATGTCCCGGTCTTTCTCCTGTATTGTTTGCTCGGCCTTTTGTAGCTTAACGGTCATTGCCCCAGCACGGATCTCACTGGTACGTAAAGCAGTCTCGAGCCTCACTATCTGTTCTTTGAGTGCTGCGTTTTCCATTTGGAAGGCTTGTGATTCATTCCTTTCCTGGTGTAGACTTGATTTCAGGATATCTTCCATGGCCAGACTGCTATCCAACTCATTTTGGAGAAAATCGCGTTGGCCTTCAGCTTCTTCCAGCTTCTTTGATAATGATCTGACTTTATTCTTACTATTCTTGCATTTCTGCTTCCAGCGTTCTGAACCGTTCCTCAGCTGAATCATACCATTGACCCACTCTTCCGCGGTGTCACCTAGACCGAAACTCTTGAATTCAAAGTACAGCTTCTGGTACTCGTCTTGTACATTCTTTGATTTCATACTCAGATTGTGCCTCTCATGCTCGAGCTGGTCGCGATTGTGTGCAAGTTCATCTTCTGAGACGCTTTTATTATTGACTCCTAACTTTATCCCGCTTGAGTGACCTACTTCTGTGTTACCTGAACCTTGGGCTGGGTATTGACCTTCCTTCGACTTTGCTCCTCGGGCAACGGCTGGCTGAAGAATCGGGGTTGTCCATCTTCGAAACCCAAAATTCCCATTCTGATAAGATCTCGAACTCTGTCCTTCAGGGCCCTACAATTTTCAGTGTGATGACTCGAATCGCCTATGTGGTAGCTGCACCAGACAAGACTGTTGTAATCTTTCGGATAAGGAGGTTTTCTTGGTACAGACTTCATTGGTATGATAAGGTTCCTTTCGACAAGCAACGGAAGTAACTCGGTGTATCTTATGGGTATAGGATAATGTCTTCTGATGTCATTAGATTCTCGAACTTCCCCTGGTTTTGCCTCTGTTCCCTGGGTATCTTCCCCAGATATGCTACTTGTCTGCTTCTTGAGATTGATCACAAAGGGATTCGATTTGTCATATTTAACGGTGTTGTCTATTTTAACATTCTGACCATTCTGTTCCGCATTCTGCTCCCTGATCGAATCTTTTCTGAGTTCGACATGCTGCTTGCCTTTCATCATGGCATTCATCCGGTCCATCATCTCGGACATCTGCTTCTTTAGTTCTTGTATTTCATCTTGTTTGTCACCAGGATTGACACTGCTTACTGAATCTGTTCTGGTGTCCTTGAATGGTTCTTCTTCGGTTGTCCCCGGTCTAGTCTCGGGATGGAACTCTGGAATTGGACCCCCTTCCTTCAGGTCAAAGAACCTTTGGTCCATCATGAATAATCTTCTATTATGGGAGAAATCACTCGGGAATCAATGCCCCACACTAATGCGAATGCAATGATATGCAAAAACAAAGCAAAAAGAAAACAAGTCAGTACCGGACAAAAATGATAAGTACGTAATAAAAGGGAAAATTAAATGCGATAAGCAAACAAGACAATCCTATTTACATTCCATCTAAGACACCTAGGTTTTCTGCATGGTTCTAACAGGGTGGGTTTCTATGTGTTCTCTACATGCAGTTTTGGTTCTAAGAGGTACCCGAATTGTCCTCGCTGTCCTCTACTAAGAGTAGCAAGGCCCCCAATCATCACCCATTATAGGCTCCTTTCAACCGGGTTCAATTCAGGGGGACCCATTCGCTTATGCCCGTACGAAGGAACGATATCCTTACGAAAGCATAAGGTACTCGAGCCCCGAAGGTACTTGCTAGGCCCATACGGGAGAACGATATCTCCACGAAAGCATTAGCGTTTTCCCCCCACTTAAAAAGACGGGTTTATATGCCATATTTTAAATGCATTAAAATAAACGCGCAATTATAACCGAATGTTAATTTAATAGTCATTTTAATCCGGAATTTCCAATATTAGTAAAGCGGTAATTATTTTAAAAGCTTGACTCTCATTTGTTTTAAAAAACAAAAAAAAATTGTCCCCAGCGGAGTCGCCATCTGTAGCGATGTCTTTTTTTCATTTTTTATCGCTAAAAAAACGAGGGGTTTTCGAAGGTGTTTTTTGAAAGGTGTTTGTGATTTTTCGGATATAAAATATTTATTCCGTGGGGTTTTAAAAAAACCTCATAAAAAATGGAGTCGCCAACGGCCACTTAGGTAGGCCGGACACCATAAAACCAGAGATTCAAAAAGACAGGGTTCGGGAGTCGGTTACGGATGGGGAATGATTAGCACCCCCACACCGCTCAAAATTGGTACTTTAATAATTACCGCTTTATTAATATTGGATTTTCCGGATTAAAGTGACGATTATTTTAAACTTTGGTCATAATTGCGAATTAATTTTAAGGGTCCCGTTATCCGAGAATAAATGCCCAACCACTATCACTACACTTGATACTGGCCCCGTTTACGCTCGGATAAAAGGACACCGCATTAACAAGTTATAAATCATATGCAATCTTAGTGGCAAAAATATAAAACATGGCAAAATATTTAAATGTAATAAATATTGACATAATGTAATATTAATCTAACATAGATGATATTCTAGACTAAAACATGCATATATACATATTATTCTAAATAATAGATAATAACAACTTTAACAAAACAGAATAACAAGGTAGGAATAATTAAGTATATAGACGAACAAATATTAAAAAAAGACATACATGCTATTAATAAAACATATTTCAACATATATGAACAATATATTATACATAAAAGAAGACACACTAACACGTAACCTAAAAGCCAAGAAAACATACAATACGTACAAAAATACAATAACATGCTGTTTTACGAGTCAAATAGAACATAACATGCTTTAATGCGAATAACCGGATAAAAAAACATGACTATCATAAGCTTAACACATATATACCTATAAACATAAAATACGAGTCATATGTGAGGGACATAAAATAAAATAATAGGATATCAATATATACGGTTATAATACGAACATGAATATTTACAAAAAATACAGGATTGAAATGAAAGAAAAATAAAAGTCAGTGGTAGAAATTAAAGAGCAATAATATGTAATTTAGGGGCGAAATTGCGAAACAAACAAAACTTAAAAGGACCAGAATTGTAATTAGACCAAGGGGCAGACCCAAAATGAAAAATTCAAAAACGCGGGATGGTTAAGGGCGTAATTTTACCATTCAAAAACTGATTCGGTGTAATTTAAGGACTAGATTGTAAACTTTTGAAATATCAGGGGGACTGGGATTGTAATTATACCATGCGGCGAGACAAAAACGAAAATATTGAAAACGCGGGATGATTAAGTGCGTAATTTACCCATTTAGCAAAATAATAATAACTATAAAAGCCCCCATTTTAGGCCGAAAACAAAATTTTGGTCATTCGTTCATTTTTCTGGTTTTGGTAAGAACCAAATTCTTCATTTTCTCTCCCTTGTTCTTACGAACCCGAGACGTCGGCCGCCCGCCCCGTATTCTCGCCGCCCGCCGCCGCCGCTAACCGGCGCCGGCGTGACTCCAAAACACACCAAAACAACCCCCCTTTCGTCCTCAATACGAATCCTAGGTTGGATTCAGAGGATATACCTCTATTCGCCCTAGATCTAGGAAATACGAACCAAAAAAAAATATTTTTTTAGACCAAAACAAAACTACAAAGGGTCTTCCCATCCCTTTAGTTCACCATATCAGGCTTGGAGAAGCCAAAAGGCTTATCACTGAGGAAAGGAAGACCCCAAAAGACGCCGGTAAGACTACTCTTCCATTTTTGTTTCTGTTTTTTTTTTGTATATGCATGTAAAGAAAATAAGTAAGAAAAAGAGACAAGTATTTACCACTGGACTGTCTTTCGATTTACTTGACTGGTTACAATTTTTGGTTTTTTACAAGATCTCTGTTCTCTCTTTTTTTTGCTACTACTCTCCTTTTTTTTTCTCCCCGTTACAAAAGTTCCCGTTTCATATATATTATTGTCTTCGTTTTGTTGCAAGTTGCATCTTGCTTTTTCAGATCTGAACTGAACTGACAATTTTGCTTGTTATCTTGGGCATGTTCTGAACATGGGGACTGAATATCGGCGCGGTGGCGGTATGGATATTCTGCCAGCGGCCAGACGTGTTCTCGGCTGTTAGATCAGATCTGATCTAACGGTCGAGATGGCTTGAAGAACGATCGGCCTGGATGAAGCCTCGATTTGATGAGACGGCTTCAGATTTCGCCACGTGGAGCTCCGCAGTCGAGGAGTCAGAACGCGTGGATCTTACGCGCGCGTGGGATGTTAAAGCGACCGCGCGTGGACCACACGCGCGCGTGGCACTCGAACGGTCCATACGTGTGGAACACGCGTCTGGCAGATATTTTTGACCTCTTAGTTGTATCGTGGCCGTTGGATCAGATCTTGATCCAACGGCCTACAGTTACCTGCACATTGTAATTAGATAAGATTTAGATTTGGGCCAACCGGGCCTTGTAATTGGACTTGGACTTGGACTGTAAATTTTATTTGGGTTTAATATAATTAATTTTTTATTTTATCAACCCAATAATATTAATAATAATATTATAACAGCAATACATATACATGATACAAACATATACTTATACGAATATAACATATTGGCATATGTACATATAATCCTACCCATAATTAACATAACTTCTATATATATTAATCAAATACGCTCATACTCTAGATACATACGCGACACACATTCATCATTAATACGTATACATACATAGCTTATAATGTACATGCACACACTACCTTATATTTATATTATTAACATTCATATATAATAAATATACATGCAATATGTATTTAAAAATGAAAAATGAGTGATTACAGTTAGCATAATTAAAACTCTACGTGGAGAGTTGAATCGATTGTTGCATAATTGTTAGAACATGAGACGATAAAAAGAATTAAAATATTATTTAAATAAATTAAATAATAAAAAACAGAATACAAAGAAATAAACTCAGATTCATATGGAAAACTAAAGGAAACGTGTTGAGGCCTGCAACTACGCAGTTTTCTTAAGACAAATTTCGACCACTCTGGAGTTCTAGAGTTCACTGGCCGTCAGTTTCCCACGATACAACAACAATATGATCTTCAACAGTAGCACGACTGAAGAGATCACAAACTACTCTCTTGACCGATTTAAATTTGATTTGTGTTTAAAACTGAAGAAAGCACGTTACTTATAGGGGAATGGAGGAGGAAAATTATGGAAATCATAATATTCCGAACTAATGGTCATTAACCCTTTGACCGATTTAAATCGAAAAAAATCTGATAATACCATATTAAAATGAAATATTCTCATGAATTGTAGCTATTACCTTTTAATGTTTGAATTTAAAGGAAGCCAAAAATTATCCTTTTAAATTCAGAATATTCAAAAAGATATGTCATTTATGAAGGAAAAAATTAATTCGAAGTGGGTAAAATATCCACAGGTCCACGAAGGGCACAACAAGTTCAGGCATTCGCGTCGCCCATATCGTGCGAGTGCACCCTAACCCGAATGAGTTTGATTCGCACCCCCTGCGCGCTTGGCACAGTTTCTATTCAAGTCATTCAATAACTAGCATGTGGGTTTGTGTATTTAAACATTTCTCATGCTTGTTATCCCACCAATGTTGGATAAGGAGGTTTTATCTTTCTTACACAATTCACAACTACATCACTTTGAGCATCAATTTCTCATTCATCACTCAACTGTTTTGAGCATATGAGATACCGTTGTAAATGTCTCATTAAGTAGAATATGACCCAACAAATTCATTATTCGAATCTCCACCTTTACGCATAGAAATATGACTTAAAGTTACCGATTTCTCACATTTTTACAGCAATCTTCCACATGAATGAAATTGATGATTTTTTTAACTTTTTGACTCGATGTGGTGATAGGTTCTACGATCGATAGCTGTATATGATAGGTAGGTTTCCTCCTTTGAACCTTCCCTTGTGAAAGCATATTTACTTTACTCGCTAACTAGTAGACGTGATATCCTTGAATTGTTCAGCCGTTGGTGTAAACGATGATATACTTCACACAAGTACCTCTCTGCCAAGAGTATTAGTTCTCATGGTTATTTCTATATGGTCGTGGACATTTTCTGGTTCTGCAAGAGTTTGAAAGAACTATGCCTAGTAGTGTCCTTGAAGTGGCCCCACTTCACTCTCACATAGGTAACTTATGTTGCTCGGCTCACTGAAGCACACAATGGTCATTAAAAGCTTTTACTTAGTCTATTCCACTTTGATCATTGTTTACACCATAGGAACGAACTTGGGGATAAGTACCCCCATAGTGACCGAATAGGTCTATGCAATTAGGTTGTCCTTTTGAACCTAGATCTTGGATTTTCAGTCAACTAGGTAGGGTTTTCATTCACATAGCATATTTACTTTTCATGTGCTTCAGTTCCATTCCTTTAGATGTTTTCTCAACTTGATCTCAATTTAAACTTTGGTTAACGGATCCGTAATGTTATCCTTTGATCTTACATAGTCAATAGAGATAACTTCATTTGAGATCAGTTGTCTAACGATATTATGTTGACGATATATATGTCTCAACTTATCGTTGTACATGAAATTTTGTGCTCTAGCAATTGTTGCTTGGTTGTCATAGTATATGCATACCGTGGGCACAAGTTTTGGCCATTCAGGAATATCCTCAATAAATTGTCGAAGCCATTCAGCTTCTTCTCCAAATTTTTCCAAAGTGACAAACTCGTATTCTATTGTGGATCTGGTTATAATAGTTTGTCTTGATGATTTCCATAACACTGCTCCTCCCCCAAAGTGAATACATATCCTCTTGTTCCTTCGGTATCTTGAATATCAGATACTCAACTAACATCGGAGTATCCTTCTAAGACAACGAGGTCTTTAGAATAATGCAATCTATAGTCCTGAGTATATATAAGATATCTCAGTACCCTCACAATTATTTTCCAGTGGTTTTTCCCTAGATTGCTTGTGAGTCTGCTTAGACTGCTCACAGAAAAAACGATGTCTAGTCTAGTACAGATCATGAGATACATTAAACTGCCTAGGACTCTTGCATATTCCAGTTGGTGAATACTTTCCCCTTGATTCTTAGACAGATGTGAACAAGAATCTAATAGAGTTACGGCTATGCCAGAATCATCCTTGTTAAATTTCTCGAGAATCTTGTACACATAGTATGACTGAGTCTATATGAGACCTTTCAGATGACCTTTTGATTTGGATGCCTGGAATCGTATCGGTCAGTTCCATATCTTTCAGGGCAAACCTTGAATTTAACATGTTTTTGGTATGTCTTACCATTTCATTGTTACTTCCAACAATGAGCATGTCATCAACATACAAATATAAAATGATATATCAAATATTTATAGTCTTGACATATACACATTTGTCACACTCATTTATCCGAAGTCGCTTGTCATCATGACACTATCGAACTTCTCATGCAATTGCTTTGGTGCTTGTTTAACACCATACAAGGAATTCACCAATTTACATACTTTTCTTTCTTGACCTGAAGCTACATGACCCTCAAGTTGCTCCATGTAAATTTCTTCTTCAAGATCTCCATTAAGGAAAGCTATTTTAACATCCATTTGATATACTTCTAAATTTCGCAAAGCAACGATTGCAAGTATTATTCTTATGGATGTTATTCTTGATACGAGGGAGAATGTATCAAAATAATCAAGGTCTTCCTTCTAATCTTGCCTTGTACTTTTCAATTGTTCCATCTGCTTTCATTTTTCGTTTGAAAATCCATTTTGAATTTAGTGGTTTTATTCTAAGATGAAGGTCCACTAATCCTCATGCATGGTTTTACATGATGGAATTAATTTCACTTTTAATGGCTTCATTCCATAAGGTGCCTTTAGAGGAGTATATAGAATCGCTATAAGTTTGAGGTTCAGCCTCTAGCATAAAGGTTAGGAAGTTAGATCCAAAGGATTTTTCCACCCTAGCTCATTTTCTCCTTCTTGGCTCTATTTCAATTTCAACCTCTTGTTTATCATTTGGACTATTTCATCTAAAGTTCATTTCATTGAACTTTTATCAACCTTCCTAGATTTATAAGGGACTATATTCTCAAATAATGATGCATTCTTTGATTTCATTATCGTGTTCGTGTGAATCTCAGGATTCTTGGATTCATATACAAGAAAAAACAGATAAGCATTGTTATGTTTTGCATAGCCAATGAAAATACAATCCACAGTTTTAGGACCTATTTTCATTTGTTTTGGTAATAGGGCCATTACCTTGGCAAGACACCACCACATTTTCAAGTGTTTGTAGAAAAGTTTTCGACCTTTCCCTAACTCATATGGTGTCTTATCCTTTTTCTTACGGGGAACCATATTTAAAAGATAATTAGCTGAAAGAATAGCTTCCCCTACATGTTCTGTGAAAACCCAGAGCTTCCTAACAGAGCATTCATCATTTCTTTTAGAGTTCGATTTCTTTGTTCGGCTACTTGTCATAACCCATTTTGTCCTGGCCTTTAAGCCCAATAGCCAAAACCTAAATTAAAATTCATCCAAAAGTAACATCCTTTTATTATTGTTATAATAGACCCATTTACAACTCAAAATTAATACCCAAAGCCCAAACCCATTTTTTAAACCTAATAACCCATTTATAACCCAAGTACCATATACCCACATACCAAGCCCAATAACCTATTTACAACTCAAAATAACCCTAACCCTAAATATCATAAAACCCTAATTACCCTAAAAATAACCTAAATCTATTACCCTTATCCCTTAGTTGCTGCCAACCATGCCCTTTCACCTCTCTATAAAGCGTGCAAGCCACGCACCAGCCCTTCGGCCGCCGTGGTTTGCACGTGCGCCACCACCGCCCACTCTATCACCGCCACACTGCGCCACCGCCTCAGCGTTTAGAAAAGAAAAAAAATAAGCATCATTAGATCTGAATGTAAAATCAAACCTGAAAAAATCTTGTATTATTTTATGCATATTTATGGGTTATAAAAACCCAGATCTACAATGTAAGGGGAGATTCGAGTTCGAAATAAAAAATAGAATAAAACTCTCTATTTTACATTCCTTTCGAATCAAAAATATAAAAAGGAGAGAACTCGAACCAAAAAGCACAAAATAGAAGAGATTGAAGCAAAAAAAAGCAAGAACAACAAAGGTAAAAATAGTATGAAATAAAAAAATATTTGGGTTTGTAGATCTACGCTATTACAGGAAGTTCTAGAAAAATATAACCTTAGATCCATGTCGAGGGAGAAAAACCAAGTCTTTCGACTCATTTTTCTTCAACTCTGGCTGCTGAAGGCGGCGACTTGCCATCACCAATGAACGGCGGCCGGCGGTGGCAACGACGGGCAGGGCAGAAAGTGAAGAAGAGAAAGTTGAGAGAATTTTGTAATATTTTTTTGAGATATCATATTAAAATAAATTTTTTGGGCAAAATAGGGTATTTATAATCTCCTCAAAACAAGGTCGTTTTACCTTAAGACCCGCGCATAAGACCAGACCAGATCTAGGATCCGTGCCATTTTTTCTAAAAAAGAAAATAGCTATTTTGGTCCCTCCGCCTTTGTATCTTTCACATTTTTGCCTTTTAATTTTTGTTCCCTTGCAATATCGTCCTTTTTTCAATTTTTTTAGTTTCTGTTCTTTACAATTTATTATTATTATAATTATTATTATTATTTGAATATGTATATGTATATGTATATATTTATATAATATATATTACGTTATATAGTTGTATACTATATGTATATTATTGTTATATTATATAGTTATAATGTGTATATATTACATATTCTGCATGTCACTCACTATATTTAATATATTATATCTTGTATATATATGTCATATTTATGTTATTAGTCACATATATATATATATATTTTATGTGCGTAGATACTATACTATACTATATTATATTATATGTCATATATAAAATTTATGCTATTATTTTTATTTAGCACATATTTTCTCGTATTTATTTTTATCATGATATTTGACTTTTAAGGGATATTTTTTAATTTATTTCGGAAATTTGTTAGGAAGTGGTGTCTTGACTTATTCAAGTGTCATCTTCCTCGGTTGTTGTAAATAAGGAAATATTATTCTTAGACCGCTTTTTGGATTAAATTTTAAATTAAATTTCGAATTCTTTTTCTTGCAAATGACAACACTAAATCAACACGGTACCAATTTTGGGCGTCGTGGGGTGTTAATCCTTCCCCACGAGTAATCGACTCCCGATCCCAAATTTTTGAATCTTTGGTTAATTTATAACAGTGTTCGGCCTACCAAAGTGGCCGGCGACGACTCCATCTCTATCTTGCCTTTTTATTTTCCACAAATTTTCCATCCATTTTAAATTGTTACAGTATTCTAGTGGAAGTGTCATCCCGGTCTCCGAGTGCCATCTCCTTTGATGCCGTAAAATAATATTTTCCAAATACGTTATTTTTTTTAAAAAAAAACCCTTATTATAGATGACGACTCTGGTGGGGAAATTTTTTAAGAGAGTCAGGCTAATGTTGATTTTGTGTTGTCTTGCAAGCAATTCGAAAATTCGATTTAATTTAATTTTTAATCCCTCGACAATCATGCATGAGCTTTCTACTCGGGCTCCTCACCTTGTTAAGTGAGAGTGATTACTTCGCTTTGTGGGGTCTTCACCTCCGTATGGTATTGTAATTTACTTCTAGAATCCGATCATTATATTTCGTGGGGTCTTCACCCCCGTATGGTATAATGATCGTATTCCACCGAATTGATGTCCTAGCGACAGTTTAGGTACCGTCACCCTAGAACCAAATCGCATCTAGTGAGCCGTAAGAGTCAACCTTTTTAGAGCCATGCGAAACTCTACCCAGTTAGCGGTCTCCCTATTAGGCTTTGGTGCCTTTGTCTATTATCTGTGTACATTTTTTTAATCGTTCTAATGTTTGCAGCATTTATTATTCGATTTTCATATGTAATTAATCATTTTCATTGGGACTAACCTATTTCGCTTTTCTTTTTGCATTTAATATCTATATCACATCCATTTCATTTGAATAACATCTTTAGAAGCATGATTAATTTTTTCATTTTTTGCATTTCATTCGCATGAAGTACTGATTCACGACTGGTTCCCAATTTGAAAAAGATTTATCATCAAGAGAAAATCTAGTACCCTAGATGTCGTGCAACATTTAAAGTTGCGAATGAATCATGTGAATTCAGAAGTTGAGCTACGAGAACCATTTTTGAATCAGTACCTTCGCATCTAAAACATGTACCTTGCATTTATATACATACATTTCAAAATTTTGAAACCGACCTCAGGATGCCACATGCCAACAAATACTAGATAAAGCAGAGTCGACCGATCTAGCACCATACTAAACCTATGCAAGATCCCAGGCTAAGGGCATTTTCGAATAACCTCTGCATTCATACAAACACCAAGCCTCTACAAGGCCCCAATCTAAGGGCATTCCTCGACGAGTTCAGGAAGCGAGCCTCCGATGCCAAGTTAGACTTCTGCACCCTAGACGACTACATCAATTATCAACCAATGAAATTCGCCAGAGCTGAAAGTAATGAGCTTCCATGCACCAACACAAAAAATTTACAGATCTGACCCATGGGCAACATAACGCGTTCCTGAGAACAATGAAAGCCTTTCGAGAAAAGGCAAAAACATACTTTAAGCTTCGAGTTCGCTTCAAGAGCAGTCTTAGACAAAAATGTTGAGGCATTCACCTGAAGAAGTAATCCAAAAGATGATTGAACCCAAGGAAGGTTGGGGCATCCTTATATACAAGGCATCGAGCACTGCTTAATTAGAAGCAAATATCATACCACCATAGAGTCAGGGGCATACCTTTAAGGGGCAAAACAAAATATGTCATTCACATGTTTATTAAGATCATTTTGCATTATCTGCATGCATCGTACATGCATTTAAGTCATTATTCATTTAGGCTAGACACATGCATTAAGCATAAAGTTAGGTGCATCTATAACACATTTATTTTTGGCTTGAACGTACAAATAGGTCGAGGGAAGAGACTGAAGAACCTCAACAATGGGGGCAACTATTAATGAATAACTTTTAGCCCTAAAGGAGGCCGAATACACAGAAAAGTTCAAACATTCAAATAATCACGACAAAATTTTTAAACAATTACTAACATTTCCTTTCAAAAGATCATAACTACCCTCCATGTAGTAGCAAAACCAATTTTTTCCCAATCTTGCCTCCGCTAATAGTGATCAAAATTTTCTTTCGAATCTCGTCTCTTCGTCAGTGATGTAGCAGATCATGTATTTTTCAGATCTTGCCTCTCCGTCAGTGGTGTGGCAGATCAAACTTTTGAAGATCTTGTTTCTTTGTTAGTGGTATTTAGATCAAAATTTTCATTGGATCTTATCTCTCCGTTAGTGGTGTAGTGGATCCCACATTCTCTAGATCATACCTCTTCGTCGGTGGTGTAGTGAATCAAACGTTTTGCAGGTTATGCCTCTGTCAGTGGTGGTAGACCAACTTAGTTCAAATCATATATCTCCGTCAGTGGTGTAGCAGATCAAACACTATCCAGGTTTTACCTCTTCGTCGGTGTTGCAGCTAGACCAAACTTCTTCCTTGGATCTTATCTCTTTCTTGTAGTTGTAGCTCAAAATAATAAAAAATCAAAAATCCAAAAAAGAAAAATATGTTTTGAAAAAAATCAAAAAAATCAAAATTAAAGATTCATCCTCTGATCATGCCTCTTCGTCGGTATTGTAGCTGTATAAAAATTTTAACCTTTAGACCTTGCCTCTTCGTCGGTGTTGTAGCTCGGTCAAATCCTGGTCTTGCCTTAGTGTCAGTGTTGTAGCTGGACCAAATGTGCCAAAATTCTGATCTTGCCTTTTCGTCGGTGTTGCAGCTGGATCAAAAAATTTTAACTTTAGGCCCTGCCTCTTCGTCGATGTTGTAGCTGGGTCAAATATTACTAACTCCTGGTCTTGTCTCTTCGTCGGTGTTGTAGCTTGACCAAATTCACTAACTCTCGATCTTGCCTCCTCATTAGTGTCATAGTTGGATCAACCTTACTAACTATAGACCTTGCCTCTTCGTCAGTGTTGTAGCTGGATCAAAATTTACTAACTTTTAAATTCATCTCTTTGTAAAAAGCAAAAAAAGAAAAGAAAAGAAAAAAAGAAAAAAGAAAAGAAAATGAGAAAGAAAAAAGAAATAAAGAAAAAGAAAATTTCTGTAAGATCTTGTCTCTTCGTCGGTGTTGCAGCTGGATCAAACATCAGAGCCTTCATTATTTGATCTTGTCTTTTCTTCAGTGTTAGCTGGATCAAATATCAGAACCTTCATCATTTGATCCTGCCTCTTCGTCAGTATTGCAGCTGGATCAAATATCAGAACCTTCACCCTTCGATCTTGTCTCTTCGTCGATGTTGCAGTCAGATCAAATATCATAACCTTCATTATTCAATCTTGCCTCTTCGTCAGTGTTGCAGCTGGATCAAACATTAAAACCTTCATCATTTGATCCTATCTCCTAATCGGTATTGTAGTCGGACCAAATATTAGAACCTTCATCATTCGATCTTGTCTCTTCGTTAGTGTTGTAGTTGGATCAAGTCTTGCAGACCTTGCCTCTTCGTCAATGTTACAACTAGGTCAAATTTTCTCCAGGTATTGCATCGTTGTCAGATTTGTAGCAAGCTGAACTCATTTTGTCTCCTCCAACAGATCCTTCAGTTTAAAGATTTTTCCTACAAGAGCGACCGAGCATATCAAGTGAAGCCCAAGAAAGAGGGGTGGCCAGAGAAGAAACCCAGACCTGACCGGACAAAAATGATTATTCTTTTATCTTTGCTCTATTCCTATTACACAACAATGAGCAAAGAGGGGGCAACTGTCATAACCTATTTTCTCCGGGCCTTTAAGCCCAATAGCCAAAACCCAAATTAAAATTCATCCAAATATAACATCCTTTTATTATTGTTATACCAGACCCATTTACAAGTCAAAATCAATACCAAAAGCCCAAACCCGTTTTTTTAAACCTAATAACCCATTTATAACCTAAATACCATTACCCAAATATCAAGCCCAATAACCCATTTACAACCCAAAATAACCCTAACCCTAAATATTAAAAAACCTTAATTACCTTAAAAACCTAAATATATTACCTTTATCCCTTAGCTGCTTCTGGCCATGCCCTTTTACCTCTCTATAGAGCGTGCAAGCCATGCACCAGCCCTTCGACCACCATGGTTTGCACGCACATCATCACCGTCCACTTTTTGACCACCGTATTGTGCCACTGTCCAGGTTTGAAAAAGAAGAAAATAAGCATCATTAAATCTGAAATGTAAAATCAAATTTGAAAAAAATATTGTATTATTTTATGCATATTTATGGGTTATAAAAACCCAGATCTAAAATGTAAGGGGAATATCCGAGTTCGAAATAAAAAATAGAAAAAAACTCTATTTTATATTCTATTCGAATGAAAAATATAAAAAGGAGAGAACTTGAACCAAAAAGCACCAAAATATAAGAGATGGAAGCAAAAAAAAAAGCAAGAGCAAAAAGGTAAAAATAGTATGAAATAAAAAAATATCCGGGTTTGCAGATCTACGCTATTGGAGGAAGTTCTAGAAGAACCTAACCTTAGATCTGTGTCGAGGGAGAAAAACTAAATTTTTTGACTCATTTTTCATCAACTCTGGTCGCCAGAGGCAGCGGCTCACCGTCACGGATGAACAACGGCCAACGGTGGCACGCAGCGGCCGGCACGGTAGCGGCGGGCTGGACATAGAGTGAGGAAGATAAAATTGAGAGAATTTTGTAATTTTTTTGGGATATCAGATTAAAATAATTTTTGGGGAAAAGAGGGTATTTATAATCTCCTCAAAACAACATCGTTTCACCTTAAGACCCGCGCATAAGACCCGGCCCGGTCTAGGGTCCTCGCCATTTTTTTCTAAAAGGGAAAATTGCTATTCCGATCTCTCTGCCTTTGTATCCTTTACGTTTTTTCCTTTTAATTTATGTTCCCTTGCAATATCATCATTTTTCATTTTTTTAGTTTCTGTTCTTTACAATTTAGTCATTATTATTATTATTATTTGTATATGTATATATTTATATAATATATATTACGTTATATAGTTGTATACTATATGTATATTATTATTATATTATATAGTTATATACTATATGTATATTATTATATATATATATATAATAATATAATATAATATAATATAATATAATATAATATAATATAATATAATATAATATAATATATATAATATAATATAATATAATATATATATGATATAATATAATATAATATAATATAATATAATATAATATAATATAATATAATATAATATAATATAATATAATATAATATAATATAATATAATATAATATAATATATGCTATTATTTTCATTTAGCACATATTTTCTCGTATTTATTTTTACCATGATATTTGACTTTTAAGGGATATTTTCCAATTTATTTCGGGAACTTGCTAGGAAGTGGTGTCCTAACTTATTCAGGTGTCATCTTCCTCGATTGTCGTAAATAAGGAAATATTCTCCTTATAACGTTTTTTGGGATTAAAGTTTAAATAAAAATTCGAATTTCTTTTTCTTGCAAAAGACAACATTAAATCAACACGGTACCAATTTTGGGCGTCGTGGAGGTGCTAATCCTTCCCCACGCGTAACTGACTCTTGAACCTAAATTTTTTAATCTCTGGTTAATTTATAACGGTGTTCAGCCTACCAAAGTGGCCGGCGTTGACTCCATCTCCATCTTCCCTTTTTATTTTCCACAAATTTTAATTTTTTACGATATTCTAGTGGAAGTGTCATCCCGGTCTCCGAGTGTCATCTCCTTTGATGCCGTAAAATAATATTTTCTAAATACGTTATTTTCTAAAAAACCCCCTTATTACTCTAATCTATTTGATTGAGGAGAATACAACAATATTCACCAAATGGTCTAACGTATTCACCACCACGATCACTTCTTAACATCTTAATCTTTTTATTAAGTTGGTTTTCGACTTCCTGCTTGTAGAGTATGAATTTCTCTATAGCTTCGTCTTTGCTCTTAAGAAAGTACACATAGCAATACTTTGTGCTATTGTCGATGAAGATGATAAAGAATTTATTTCCTCTTCTAGTTTGAAAGAATTTCAAATTACAAACATTGCTATGTATTAGATCAAACGGTTCTTTCAATAGTTTGAAACAAAGACCTTATTAATTTTCCTTCAACACATGTTTCACATTTATGATTATAATCAATATGAAGCGAAGAGATGTGTTCCAAGTTAATTAATCTACGCAAAGTATCATAATTAACATGTCCGAGTCTACCATGTCATAAACTAAATGAATCAAACATATAAATTGGAAGAAGAAACAATATTCTTTTATTCATGCTCTTGGATTTTACAAAGATAGCATTGAGTTTCCACATTTCATTCAATACATATCCCCTACCCATAAACATCCCACTTTAGATAGAATTAGATTCTGGGATTCAAAACCCATTCTAAAGTGTTCCAAAAACAAGGTTTTTGCGCATGTCAGGAACATACAACACATTCTACAGCTTGAGTTTTTTTGCCAGAAGTCATCTTCAAGACCACAGTTCCTTTCCCCTTAATCTTGGAAGTCGTAGCATTTCCCATGTAGAGCTTTTCCCCATTGTCGCTAGGTATCAACTCAGAAAAAGAGTTCTCGTCACAATATATATGACGTGTGACTCCAGTGTCAAGCCATCATTCCCTTGGATTGGAGTCAACCAAGTTGACTTTAGAGATCACAGTGCCTAGATCTACATCATCCATAGCATTGGCCTCATTGGCTCTGGCTTTCTTTAGATGTATGCATTCGGAGGACATGTGCCCCACATTGCCATAGTTGTAGCACGTTACTTTGAATTTCTCCTTTTTAGAGATTCCACTGTTAGGTCCCAACTTTGACCTATTTTGGGGTTGTTTTCCCTTTTTGAAGTCCATGACTTCAACAACATTTACTTTGTTGAGTTTTTTGGCATTGCTTATGTTGTCTTCTTCTATTTGAAGTCTGACAATCAGTTCCTCCACTGACATTTCCTTCTTTTTGTGCTTCAGGTAAGTTTTGAATTTATTCCATCCGGGAGGTAGATTTTCAGTGATAGTTGCTACCTGGAAGGATTCGCTTATGACCATTCCCTCAAAAGGATTCCATGAACAATTAGTTGGAGTTCCTCCACTTGGCTTACTACTGTTCAACCATAGTAAAGTTCAAGAATTTGGCGACTAAAAACTTTTTAGCCCCAGCATCTTCAACTTTATATTAGTGGTCCAATACCTTCCACAACTCTTTAGCTGTTTGATAAACATAATACACCAAATACAAGGAATCTTGTAACCCGTTAAGGATGTAATTCTGGCATAAGAAGTTGAAGTTCATCGAAGCTTAAGTGATGTTGAAGATGGTGATATCATCCACCTCTCATTCTCTTTCATTTGTTTTAACAATGGGAGGATCTTCCTTCAAGAATTTGGCCAAATTCAACATGGTAAGATAGAACATCTTTCATTGTCATGTTTTGAAATTCTACCCACAGAATTTTGCCGACTTCTCGTTGTGGCTCACTGGCACTGCCGATGGGGTCACATTCAGAGCTTGGCTCGAAGTTTGCCCTGGGATCAACACCTTAGCAGTTGAATCGGTAGAATATCCCATAGTTATTGCTTCTGTCCAAAAGGAAACAAAATTCAGAATTAGTAAAAATTCCAATAAATAGAGATAAGCCACTGTTACTTATAACGACAATTTCTGTAAACAAATTTGTCCACTTTGAGATTAAGCAAACTTGTTGAAACGACATGATAAACCCTGAAAATAGATTTATTTGCTTATCTTGATCCAAAAAAATAAAATTTCGTAGTGTCTCAGATCGGTAGAAAGGTAGAATAAAATCTCTCTTAAGATTGTTACATAATTGTTAGAATTCGAGACGATAAAAAGAAGTGAAATATTATTTAAATAAATTAAATAATAGAAAATAGAATACAGAGAAACAAACTCAGATTTGTATGGAAAACTGAAGGAAATATGTTGAGGCCTGCAGCTATGCAATTTTCTTAAGACAGATTTCGAACACTCTGGAGTGCTTGAGTTCGCATGTCATCAGTCTTCCAGGATACAACAACAAGATGATATTCAACAGTAGCACGACTGAAGAAATTACGGACTACTTCTTGACTTTTCCTATCATCGAAAATACTTAAGAAAACGTTTTTGAGTTGTGTTTAAAACTGAAGAGAGACATGTTATTTATAGGGAAATGGAAGAGGAAAATTATTGAAATCATAATATTCTGAATTAAGGGTCATTAACCTTTTGACCGATTTAAATTGAAAAAATCTGTTAATACCATATTAAAATAGAATATTCCCGTGAATTGTAACTATTACCTTTTAATGTTCGAATTTAAAGGAAGCTAAAAATATCCTTTTAAATTCGGAATATTCAAAAAGATATGCCATTTATTAAGGAAAAAAATTCAAAGTGGGTAAAATATCCTTAGGTCCATGAAATGCCCGACCAATATTTGCGTCGCCCACGTCGTACAAGTGCGCCCCAACCCAAATGGGTTCGATTCATACCCCCTTGCACGCAAGTCACAATTTCCATTCAATTCATTTAATGACTAGCATGTGGGTTGGTGTATTTAAACACTTCCCATGCTTGTTATCCAACCAATGTGGGATAAGGGGGTTTTATCTTCCTTACATAATTCACAACTACTTCATTTTGAACATCAATTTTTCATTCATCACTCAACCATTTTGAGCATATGAGATTTCGTTGTAAATGTCTCGTGGAGTAGAATATGACCCAACAAATTCGTTATTCGAATCTCCACCTTTACTCATAGAAACTAGGCAAAATGACAAAAAATGCCCCCAACGTTTGCATGTTTTGTCATTTGGCCCCCTATTCTTTTTTTTTTTTTGAGCAAACAACCCCACAACATTTCAATTTGGTCCAAATATGCACCAGTTGGATGGAAACCGTTAGTCAACTAACGGTCGGCGGTTGATGTTGACTGGACTTGCCACATGTTAAGTTCTGCTGACGTGTCAGCATCATATTCGCTATGTGTCACCATCAGGTTTGGCCACGTGCCAACGGTTGATTCTGACGTCGGCAACTCTTAACACGTGGCAAGTCCAGTCAACATCAGCCGCTGACCGTTAGTTGACTAACGGTTTCCATCCAACTAGGGTATATTTGGACCAAATTGAAATGTTGGGGGGTTGTTTGCTCCAAAAAATGAATAGAGGGCCAAAGGACAAAATATGCAAACGTTGGGGGCATTTTTGCCATTTTGCCTAGAAACTGTGGCTCAAAGTTACCAATTTCTCACATTTTTTTCAACATTATATAAGATATTCACATTGTAGGGTTTAAGGTTAGATGTTAGAGTTTTAGAGTTTATGGGTTTGGAGTTTAAATGTAAAGGGATGACATATCTCATTTAGGGTTTAGAGCATAAGGTTTAAAATATGTGACAATGTTTGAACATTGCTTGTAGAATTTATTTTTTCCATTGACAATGTATTAAATAATAACTCTAAAAAATAATAGTTAAATTTCAAATAGTTTTTAATTTAAGAATAACATTGGTTAAATAATCAAAGGGATACTTACCAAGTACCCGTTGGTTTAGCTTAATGATGCACAAAGTCTCTTAAAATAAGGTTAAGGGTTTAAATTTCAGTAATATTAAGAAGGGAACAAACTGAATTAGGAGAATCGCTCTCATAATATATATCTATAATATTTTTTTCTAAATTATCAAATATCAATAACTATTGAGAAGATAGTTTACATATTTGGAAAATTGAAATGTTAAATGATTAAAACCGAACTTGTCAGTCAATCATTCATTTATAAGAAGAACAAAAATCTTTTGCCTATTTTTATGACGCAACAGTAAAAAATCAAATTCTAAGTTTTACATTTAAATTTTAAATTATAAACCTTATACATTAAACCCTAAAAATATACTTACTTTCAATTCTCTAAACCTTAACTCTAAACTCTAAACCTAATTTTTTAATACGAGAATATAAATAAGAACATCAAAAACAACATACAATTGCTACTCTTTATAAGAATGAGTAATTGTTTTTATTTTTTATATTTGTTGCATATAGAAGTAAATATATAAACTTAAGGGGTCTGTTATTAGTTTGAGAAAATAACGATAGTTTTTCCTACAAATAAAAATGGATTCAATCAGGCACATGCATATATGTTTATAAATTATAAACACGCGTTTGGTCAAAAGAAATTTTATACACACGGATTATTTAAATTGACGCAATGAGTCATGTTTTTTTAATAATATGACAACTGAATTTATTAAAAAACAAAATAGTAGAGCATTTCAAATGGAATGATAATATCGTAAAAAATACTAAAAAAACAAAATATTAAATTAGTCAAACATGTTCAATGAGCTGCAACGACATGAATGAGATGAATCACGGGAGAAAGGAAGCAGAAAACAAAATTCCTCATCTCCTATATTCACTTATACACTTAAAGATCAAATTAAGGGTGAACGAAATCAACAATCTTGTTGGTTGCTTCTCAAAATAAATCTGACTGCATCAGCCACGAACAACCACAAATCAGAGTCGAGTGTCATGACAAAATTACCTAAGAACACAAATCTACCAAAAAATTAGGTGAAAACATGCATTACAAGAAAATGCATTTTTAGTGACATTGAAAATGGTCAAAAGTAATAAATTTAGTCACTAGAATTCACTGTCAATTTATGACAAAATTGCTTCTAGTCACTGTCAATTTGTCACTAAAAGCCCATATTATTGTAGTGATGCCATAACGCTGAAGCGTACCATAAGCTAGAAAAAATGCTCTATAAGACAGAGAGAAAACGCACCACAAAGGTATATAAAAACTAGAAAAAATCAAAACATAAAAGAAGACAGAAATTGAGTATAAATAAACAAGAAGATGTAATATCAATAGTTAATGACCAACACTAAGACTAACACTATCGATGACTAACCAAGCAATGCAAGAAATAAAAAAAAATGGGAGAGCAAGGGATAAAACCCTAAAAGAGATAACGGCTCAATTTGAGTGTTTCCCACAAATCATGTTAAAAAATTAGTTTTAAAAATATAAAAAAATATTATATAATTTGTTCTAAACAAAATATTTTAATAACTAAATAGTTGCTATTAATAATTTAATACCATCTCTTAAATAAGATTACAAGATCATGGTTTCGGCGGTCAAATTAGCTTTTGAAAACATTCAAACACCTCTAGAAATAAACTCCAATTATGAAATAGATACGGGAAGCTACTATATATAGGTTAAACATGTAAGAGGTGACCAAATTCAATGGGTCTATATAGCCAGCCAGCCAGCCAGCAGAAGTGGGTCCTAAAGAACACACAGACCACTTGACTAGAGAAGGACTTGACTGGTGCCGCCGGTGGGTCTCCCGTATTGAACTCGAATGTGATAGCTCAATGAAATAAAAGCAAACGATCCAAGGTGTGACTCAGTTACGGGCCCGTTCTTTTGTCTTTTACGATTACGCACTATCAACTTGTTCATATATTTGGATTCTGGTCTTATAAACAAAAATCTTAAGGTGGATTTGGTTCCAGAAAATACAAATTATTATTTTATTTTTATTTTTTGAAAAATATCAAAAAAGGGCGTTTGGTTTTAAAATTTTAAAAAATAATTTTTAGTAAATAAAAAAATTAATGAAAATTTGAAAACATTCACTATTTTCTTTGAAAATATTTTAGAAAAATAGAAACGAGGAAAACAAGAAATTTTAAATTTTAATTCTATTTAACCCGGGTTCCAATCCTTTTAATGTCAATTTTAGAACTTTGACTTATATAATAATATTGTATTTTTTATTATAATAATATTTTTCTAATAATTATATTTTAATTTAATTATTTAATAAGTAAATATTTATTTATTTTTATTTTGAAAAACTAGATACCAAACACATTTTCACTATTTTCATTTTTCAAAACAAGTTTTCAATTCTATTAACCAAATGTGTTTTATAGTTTTTCGAAAACTAAAAATGAAAATAATTTTCTAAAAATAAAAATAGAAAACAAAAATAAAAAAATGTTTTCTAGAGCCAAACAAACCCTTAGTTCTTTCTACGGCAAATAGTATAAAGTTGAATTCTTCGAGTAGTTGTAGTGGAAAAGAGAATATTTTTATTTTCAGAAGATTTGAGTTTGAACAGTTTTTCTATAAGATGTATGTTCGTTATCAAATGGTTAAGAAAACACGAACAAATACTACTATAAGATCACACAAGATATATATATATATATATTAATATTTTTTGATGTAATTCATGTCTATTTTATAATTCATGTTTAAGATTTGTAACTCTTAGTTTCAACAATATTGTTATGACTTCTAAAGTTAGATTTTAATATCATATTAATATCTAAATAAATTTCTGGTTCAGATAACTTTTCAACTATATGATGTATGTAACCCAAATTTACTTTTCTATTAAAAAAATTTATGTGACACCTTGAATATTAAATGCGAAAAAATCTTAAGAAAAATCATAAAATTCAAAAACATAAAAAATCATATTGTAATAAAATGTCATAAAAAATTTCAAATATTTTCTTGATTTTTTTTTTAAATATAAATTTTATAATTATTTTAGATTTAAGATATATTATGTCATATGACACATTTTTAACGTGTCACTTAAATTTTTGTAATAAAAGTTGAACTAAAATAACGTGAATCATAGTTAGAAAGTTCAAGACTCAAAATAAACAAATATTTTCTTCAAATAAAAAAAGAATTAATAATAAAATACAAATTCATAATTATACCATCTGACCTATTACTTCTCATTAAAAATTGCGGGAAAAAATAGCTACAGTTACAAAGTGGGAAGTTAGTACAATTATTATATGGGAAATGTTGGGGCAAAAACAAAGTGATCGGTCACCTCCTTACAATCAGGCCCCGCCTCTATTATTCGTATTTCTAGCAACCGACGATTGCTGATGATGATTTTTGTATCCGGATTCTAATTAATAACGCATTTTGAAGAATCCTATATATCAGATCTTGGCTTTGCTTGTGAAACATTCAACCAACAAAAATCCTATATTCTTTTTTTGGCAACTCTACGTATATCATAACACTAAAACACTAAATTATAAACTATAATTTTAACTTTTAAATCTTAAATCCTAAACCTCAAAAATTGAATCATACACCATACATCCTAAACCTAGTAATAAACTACAATTTTAAACCCTAAACACAAATTTTCAGGGTTAAAATATACTCCTCAATCCTACTAATTGTGTCACTTTTTTATTTTAAAATTGTCTCAGTAAAATTGTTATTTAAAAAATTCAACTAATTTTTAACACAAATTTACTTTTTTTTTTTTTTTTATTTTCCAACAAAAACAAAAATTAATTTTTAAGGGCAAACTTGTCATTTAAATTTTTTATACTATACAATTTTTTTTTCAAAAACTCTGTAAAAAGTTAACATGTGACTCAATTAGTGAGACGAAAAGAGTATATAGGAACACTAAAAAATAACAGAAAATTCTAATATTATAAGGTAAGAGAGTTCAATTTGGAGGTAACCATGCGTGCATGGGAATGGGATGACCATTCAAACGTTATTTTTAATCAATTAATTTTTTTAATAATTATCGGTATTTAATTTATTAATTGACTAATTTAGATCAGATATTATAAAGACTCATTAAGGAGCAACTCTCTCAACCCAATTTATTCTATTTACAACATCATGACTCGAAGTCTGACCTTATTTAAGGGATCTTGTGTCTCATCTCACTAGACTAATATGTTAGTAATTTTGAATCAATTAATTAATGATGCATCAATCCTTGGATCAACACTCATGGAGCTGATAGGTTCACCCCTGCCGTGGCTCTTGATAAGCTATAAGGAACATGTTTGACGCAATTTTAAATAATGTTTTCGATACGTGTTGGGTTGGATTACGCATGGGAATAGGATGACCATTGACTTAGACAATTTGGCTTCAAATTTATAATCACAAGTTAAATGGGGAGAACTAGAAAATTCAGCCATATGTCCAAACAATGCCCTAAAATTTTAGGGATGGGGAGGTCGCGTGTGGCTGATATGCCAAGTTTGGTGATCGGTATTATTGAACATTTTTACATAAATTTTGCCCATACAAAATATGTTGTAGACAAAACTGAACTTATTGAGCGGCTCTAGTGGTAAATGATGACATTATTTTTTTAATAGACTCGGATTCGATCTGCATAGTCTACATGGTATGTATGTCTTTTCAAAAGGGCTAAGGGTAAAAAATGGATACTACCATAAAATCAGACAAAATATTCAAATAAAAAAACATATAGACAAAACTATATTTTGGGACGTGAGTCAATGCCGGATTTAATTTCAACATATTCAATGATGATAAAGGTGAAGAAAACAATTAATTATTTAATTAGTTAACAAGCAAATTCTTAATATCTTATATGAATTAAAATGGTAGTTCAGCATTGATATGTTCAAAGGTTAGTTTAAGCCTGAAGATTTGTTCAATACTAAAGAGGGTTTGGTGAAAAAAATAATAAACTTGAGTTATAATTACGATGAACTTGAACAAAATATAGGTCATTTATTTTTAATTGAATTTGGTCAATTATATATCATACATAAACACACAGTTCATAATCATAGACACCTCTAACCGACCCTACTTGAATAATATTCCCATTGAGTATAAGTTGATTTTATTAAATAATGGCATACAATTAAACTTTTGCAACTCCAATATTCAAAATATGCATACTCAATATATACAACAACGGTCCAATATTTTAAAAGTTGATCAAGTTCATTTTTGATTTTTTAACCGAATTGGCCTGTTACCACTTGATTTAGGAATAATTCATTATTTTGGCGTTTGCAAAGTTATAAGTTAAGTGAACCATGTCAGTATCACTGTCCGCCAACATGCAGTGTTTTTTAATGCCCTTGTCTATTATCTTCTTTAATTTCCATGTTTTTTTTAAGTGGAATCATAAATATATTAGCCAAAGGTGGCATCATCAAGTATAATTGAAGTTATGCATTCTGGATACTCAAAGTAGAAATAAGAACAAACTTGATTGAAGAGTGTCCAATGAGCAATTGTATGGGCTACGACATTTGCTGATCGAGGAAAGAAAACAATGCCTATATGTGGATGTTGAGATAAAATTCGTCGAGCCTCAGTAAGGTTAAGGGCCAACATAGAAATGCTTTCCGGGGGCGCTCATAACAGGTTGATAACATTTGTATCATCTCCTTCAATAAGGACCTTCGACCAGCCTCGATCAAGGGCGAGAAGGATAGCCTCATAACATGCATGGGCCTCTACTATTGTAGCATCAGAGGTAGAAGGAATAAACTTCGCACAGCCTGCTAGTACAACCCCAAACGAATCTCGTGCCACAACTACAATTGCTGCTGCTTGATCACCGGTTCGAAATGCACCATCAAAATTAATTTTTACTGTATCTGCATCCAGTTTCCGCCAACGTGCATTGTATTACCTTTCATTTCGAAATCGACCGATTAGAGACAATCTGCGTTATGGTGTGGTCCTTCAATTCAAATAGATAAATAATGTTAAATATGGCGAGTGGTAGGCGTTGTGGCTACTTCTTTCTTAATCCCATGTTGAAATTTTATAAGTATTTTGAGTTTGTAATTCAAATTCTGTCTTAATTCAGTTTAATAGATGAAAATATTAGATTAAAGTTAAATTAGGAATATGTAGCCCACCACAAATCCTCAACCAACACTGATCTTGGGCCGAAATATAAGAGTAGAGTCCGTGGTGCAGTACATGATTCTTCTTTCAGTAAACTTCGGTTCATAGCAAATGACATAGCTTGAGGAGATTAATTGTAACACAAGTTCCTTTTGTAATTAAGTTACTTATCTTATAAGTATATAATGCTACACGGCTTGGGGTTTAGTAAGTCATTCTAAAGTAGTTTACATACATAAACTCATTCTCTTGTAATTGTTTCAACATTATAGTCAATTTTCTCTTCATCTACTCTGATTTTTTTCTTCAAGGAAATGTTTCATGCATCGTTTTTCTTTTTATACGATCATATACTTATTGTTATCCCGTAACAAATCTTTTATTTTTTTTCTTCTTTTTGGTTCAATACAAACACCCTTTTATAGATCATATATATATATATGGGATCCAGTTACATGGTGTAAAACTCATTTAGTTTTACACTAATCTATGACCATTGGATGAGTAAAATGGATAGGTGAGATTAACAGTAAAAAATGTGAAGATTATCACTTGGGAAAAAAAGATAAGGAAAAAATCTTAGCCATTAATTACAATCATCAAACGGTCCAAAAAAGTGTAAAAGTAATTGAGTTTTACACCATATAAGTGGATCCTAACCCTATATATATATATATATATATATTCAGGATTTGAAATGTTCAAATACATCAAGTATTAATTGGTATAATTATAGGCTGAATTTTTCATGCAATAGATGAGTAGACAGCTTCAAGTGAAGCCTGTTCTTTTTACATCTGCAATAATCGAGGAAAGTCTAAAAATCCGCCTAAAATGCGGTTAAAATTCGGCCAACATAAATTCTTACAAAAAAATAGTAAAAATTTATATAAGATAGGGTAAGAATTCGTGTAATTACATAAATTCTTACTAATTGAGTAAGCATTTTTGTATTACTGTCTTATTTTAGCCGCACCGTAAGGGTGCCTCACCCTAAAACTACCCGGATAGTTTTTAGAGCTTTGGAAATGGTAGTATTGGGTAGGTAAATTATATGTGGCTAAGTAATAGGCATGCTTTTTGTTGCTCTGATGGTGTCCTTTACTTCATTGGCTAAAAGCTTGGTTCAAATTTGTTAGGCAGCTGGGTATTTTCGATCACTTTAAATGTCGTCTTTGCCCTTTCTTTTTTTGGTTTCAAGTCTTAAAAGCAAGCTCTTTCTCTTGGCTCTTGATTTTTCATTTTTGTTTTCATTAACTTTGCTTTACTCTACCATAGTTATTGGGTCATTTTCCTTTGGAAAACACTCTTTGGCTTTGTTATTTTATGTCTGTTTTGTTGTTCATGTTTAGGATAATATCATTTATAAAAAATAATTTAAAATCTCTTTTAAAAACTGTAATATATTTTATCACCATACTCGATAATTATTAATAATGTTGTGTATCAGATCTTAAGGATATCTGTATATACAAATCAGATAAAAACCCAAATTCATTGACATCGTGTTGTCCGAGCTATCATCCGGTGCCATTTTTGTTGTTTTGGACGTAAACAGATGGAAACATGGCTGTTTTCTGTATATTATTTTGACTCATGGTTCATTTTTGTATGGCTTGCAGTAAAATCTATAGAATCCCAAGGTTTTGCACATTTTTTTTAGTAGTATTCAACTATTAAATTTCATCATTCGGTCCAAATCTCATTTGCTTGTCTTAATAGAACTTCATTCCTCCAATCTGAATACAGAACTTCCTCTACAACAGTGAAGCACCCGAGACATCTAAGCCAGATGACTCATTTTCACTTTATTATTTTTATTTTTTTAATAATTAAAACACAAAAAGCTAAGTGCATACATGGAATTAAATTTGGCCAAAAATCAATCAAATGTAGCCTTACAAAATTGACCCTTTTAGGACCAATAGGTGAAGTTCCTACTAATGATGGATCTTGATAAAACAATTTCAGGGACTATTTGAAATTTTCAAAAATTTTAGAAGCTTAAACTAAATTTTTTAGACTTAATGAGGACTTTTAAAAAAAATTAAAAGGGGACTTAACTAACAATATTAAAAAAAATTAAAACTTGATGAGAATTTAAAAAATTTAAAGGGGCTAAATTAAAACTTAAAAAAATTAAGGGGCCAAACTGTTAAATTTTCAAAAACATTTGGGGACTAAGGCTAGGGGTTGTATATATTTCTATTTGATTTTTCTAACTTTTAAATAATCCATTCATTTTCGGTTTAGTTAATCGTAATTTTCGGTTTTTCAGTTTTTACTTTGAGTTTTTAGATTTTTGTATTTTATTTTGACAAAACAATTTTATTTTTATAAATTTTAAACATTATTTAATAAAATTTAATTTTTTTTATAAATATTTTTTAAAAAATTAAAATTTTAAATAAACAATAATTAATAAATCATATATAGTATTTTAGGCTATTTCATTATATTTTTTATTGAAAAAAATAGGCTACTGCCTTTACCTTAGTCAACTTAGTTATCCCATCGGCTACTTTGTTTACGCGATTTTAATATCTCAATTTTGATCCATCATCTTCAACTCAATTTGGATAACATTACACCATACTGAGATAAGTAAAACACTTATTTTTACATTATAAAACAATTAAAATTAAATATAAAAAAACTTCAATTCAATTTGGATAACCACTAATTTTAAGTTTGTGAAACCCGGACCCATTAAATGGTATAACCGACCGGGTAAGACTTCCCAAAAAACGGCGCGATCCTCGGGTCCCAACCGGGTTTAATTATTCAATCTTTTTTCTTAAGGCCATTACCTTATACCCACAATTGAAAAAATTTTGGATTTAAAGTTTCTTGGGTCGTTAATGGACTGGGTTTATATATGCATATAATTTCGATTAAACTGTTAATTTTGTTTATTAATCACTTTTGAATCTAATTCATAGATTTGTTTTTTTTAAATTAACCAATTTCCTATCGAACTAATTCTAGCAATTGATTGATTAATCAAACTACTTTTAATTCGATTGCCAAGTTCAATTTTAACTGAACTTTTTTTTTTTTTGATCGGTAAAAGTGTGATTTATTAATAGAAGATCATACAAGTCAACACTATCACAAGTCTCGTTAAAAACCTCCCCAAACTTAAGATAGAGGAAAAGCGTACCCATAATGATGAAAAAAGCAAAGAGCAAAACAAACGCCAAGAGAAAAACACTCTCAACACCTAACCAAAATTTAACTAAATCTCAACACCAAAACCCAAACTTAACCACCCCTGATCATTGTGTCAACCACCTGCATTCCTAAACTCATGTCACCACAACGCTCAACACAACCAACTGCTACAGTCGACCAGAGCCAAACGCCCAACAACCAAACCCCTGCCCATTTTGGCTCAAAAAAATCACCTAAAACACAGTCTCATAGTCCACCCCTCTTTAGCCAATGCGCCCACAAAATCATCGTCTCATGAAACGTATGTACGAAACACATACCAAAATAATCATAACAAACAAATTCCAAACCCTCTATGGCCTTCTATTTGTTTACATGATACAACCAAGAGCCACACGAGAATCCAATTTCACAATCAATGCACGACAAGAACACCATCCTGATTTTAAAAACATCGATAACGCAAAAGCAATCACAAGTATTTTTGCCTACTTAGAATCAATACTCCCAACGGACTAAGAAATAATGCAATGATCTTTACCCTCCGCATCATGCAGCACCCCTCCAACACCACTAGGACCCGACTTACTCCTCGTTGAACCATCTACATTAAGTTGACTACTACATTCAGACGGTGGCTTCCGACGAACCCCCACTCGCAGCAAACAGCTACACAACAACAATAACGTAGACATCATCACCATGCTAACTCGTCCAAGATTTGCGCCTCTTGTGCCAAACGAATCCTATCAAAGAAACTTCTTCCAATAAATAGCAAATGCCATACGAGATTATGTGTTGCAGAGTCTGAATAATTTTTTTACATGAACTCAAGGCTCTATTTGAAACAAAAATAGATGCCCAGTTGGCAGTTAAGGAGTACTGCATCAAATGTCATATAGGATTATATGTTGTAGAGTTTGATTAGTATACCTATTGCTCAAGGTGTATTAATTATAAGAGCAAATGTCCTTGGAAGATAAGGATTTCATACCTGCAGAGGTGAAAGATGTGGGAGGTGACAAGGTTCAATGAGTAGCACACTTGTTCAAATATATCATTATCACAAGACCACATAAATTTAGACTCTGATCTAATATGTGCCTATACTAGGTTGTTGGTTGAAAAGGATCCAAAGATTTCGTTGGCAGTGTTAGTAGCATCCATCCAGAATCAACTTGGATATATTCCATCTTACTAAAAGGCATGGATGGCAAAGCAAAAGGCGATGGCGCAAGTGTATGGTGGTTGAGATAAATCGTATAATAAGCTATCAACTCTTATACAAGGAATGTAAATATTCATCCAAGGAACCATTGTAGAATACGAAACAATACAGGCGTGCACCTTACAAGGCGAACTAATTCCTAGTGAAAGGATATTTAGTATTTTATTCTGGGCATTCAAGGCGTGCATTGAAGGGTTCTCATTCTACAAACGTATGATTCAAGTGGATGGTACCTGGATGTATGAGAAGTACAATCATATATTACTTGTGGATGTTGCACAAGAAGTTGACAATAATATATTCCCAATTGCCTTCGCCATAGTTGAAAAGAAAGACGCCAATGGATGAGAATTCTTTTTGAAACACTTATGCAGCCATGTAGTAAAGAAGACGGGGTTTGTATGATTTCTGATAGGGGACTACGCTCTTATCAGTAATTGACAAACGAGAAAGTTTATGGAAGCCTCCGCATGCATATCCAACATATTGTGTACGACATATTGTGACAAATGTGAAGACTAATTTCGAAAACAATGAGATCCAGGAAGAAATTTTAGGCGTAAGTAAATTGTTATTAGTTGTTTATAAAAAATATTAATTTATTTATGATATTTTCTTATTTGATTTAACTAACTATTTTTTAAATAGAGTATGAACTACTTCAACCAAAATTTGAAGCGAGGTTAAGAAGGTTGAGGCGGCATAACCAACATGTATTTAGTTTTGTAAATGATATCCCTGAGGAAAAATGGTCATAAGCCTATGATGAAGGTCGACGTTATGGGCTTACAACAACTAACCTTGCTGAAGCTATAAACTCGATGCTCAAAGGAATACGCCATCTCTCAATTGCAAATATTGTGTGGGAGACTTTCTTCAAATTGGGTAATGTTTGGTGCAACAAAGGTCATGATGTAAACATCCGGATAAATAGTGGACAAAATTGGTCTAAAACCCTACATGATAGAATGATCACTCTTCAAGTGGATGCAACCTCTATGAGAGTCAGAACATTTGACCCAAATGGTGCAGAATTTACTGTCGAAGCTAAGGTCTGAGGTGATCAAAGAATGTTCTAACTAAACCTTAATCAAAGATAGTGTGATTATGGTGAATTTCAAGCATTTAAATACCCCTGCTCTCACGCACACGCCACATGTATGCATCTTTGTATGGACCCTTACACGTTTACATATGAGTGTTCTAGGTTGGACATTATGGCAAATATATACAGATTTCAGTTCAACATGATCCCAAACCAAGATTATTGACTGATAGAGCCAATATACGAAGAATGGTTACCAAATCCAGAGCTTCGTAAAAAACTGAAAGGTCGGCCGAGGTCCGCTCGCATTCATACTAATATAGATGACCCGGATGACAGAGAGGGGGAGTTCAAGTTAAGCATTGTACTCTTTCTAGCTATCGTGTTGGACTATTAACCTAATTTTCTATTAATGTAAACTTAATATTCATCATGTATGACTTAATATTTTGTTAATGTAAACTTGTTTTAAAATGCTTTTATTAGTTTTGAAATATTTGATTATCTTTGGAATTTGAATGATGAATGGAAATAAAATAATAAAATAGAAATACAAAAAAATAAAATTCTAAATAAATTAATAAATTATTTTCAATAAGATATATTATAATAAGAATAATATAGAAATAATATATTATTAATTTTTTTGATTATTATTATTTCTTAGTAAGTTATTAATTTTTTCAATTATTAGTAATTATGCCTATTAATGTAATAGTTAATGATGAAAGCAAAGAAGTTTAACAAAATAAAATAAAATTGTTTATCAAACAGCATCCGAATTTAAAAGCCAAGACTAAATAATTTAAAAACCAAAACAAAAAAACAATGTTGTCGAATTAAAATATATTACAAACAAAATTTACTTATTTCCTATTTCTGCCTCCTTCTCGGCAATTCCTGTCGGTGTAAGGATGAAGTTTGATCATACCGTCTAAGGGCTTGAACCATTCTTCGTGGTTGATCCGGAGTCTGCTCATCGTGGAAAAATGGATCATCCATCTTATGCATAGAAAGTGGTGTACCATATATATCTTCTAGATGAAATGATGAGTTGTTAATGGTCGTAGTCGATAGAAAAAATGTCATACTACCAACACATATGCTTTTCCCACATACGGGTGTGATAGGATAATCAAATTGTGGTATGTATACTCCATCATCATTGTAAGCTGTATGAGAATATGAGTTGCCAACAAATAAAAATTTGATTGGTGGTTGTTCCGGAACATTACCAAATCCAAATGCTGGATGAAATGATGAGCTATCACCAACTGGTGTTTGAACTGGTGGATACCCATACTGTATTGGTTCTTCCCAAGGATCATTGCTTGCAGGTATTGGGGGGATTGCAACAGAGGCCATGAAGAATGCCAACCTATACAACAATCCAAGTTTGATTCGTCAGTTGGTTCTTTTGAGCTCTGACCAAACTCGTATGACAAATGTACATGTTTTGAGCACCGTGAATCTTCAAGTCATTTATTTCCAGTTTCGTGGGTTACTAAGAACGATTTTTTATTTTCAGAATACCATGAACAATACTCTGAATTAAAATTAAAATCACTGGCTTCAATTAGAGTCATATCTTCTTGTCACCACGTATATCTTTCCTCCCAAAGAGCAATGAAGTTGGTTTGCTTCACAACCCAATTCTCATTGAACCTACCTTTTCCAGATCCACTATGGATGTGTTCAATACCAGGTGGAGCTCTAGGAATGAGTTGATGAAAGTTGAACTGTTGCAACACTCTATCAACACAATGATATTCAATAGTAGAAAAATGGATCAAAGGCATAATTGCACCCCATTATGTTTTACATTCACGCACACTTTCTAGTATGCAAGCCTTGATTGTTGGATTCTCGTACGATAACCAAATAAACTGTAAAAACAAATATTAGTATACATACACAAACATTACTTTAAAATACACAAAGCTAGAAAGTTAATTTAAAAACATTATGATACCTGATATTTCTTTATTGTTTGGATCTTTAGTCTTATATCTCTAACATTGTTGTGCACCACCCCCATGTTCTTCAACTTAAGTCTCCATTTGCAAAGATATTGAACTTATATTTCTGAGTCATTGTAGATAAATCTTAGATCAATAAAATATTTATAACAACTATAATCATAGTATTTCCTTCTAGCAAGCGAAAATTGCATGAGTACGGAAGCCTATACCACGCCCATAATAGCAATGAGATTAGGCATCCACCCATATTTGATATCTTATTCTCACCAATCATAATTGAGGCCTTGCATATTTCATGGTACAAGAAAGCCAATATTGCAGATCCCCATCTATATTCATGAGCTTTGTTAAAATCATCCAACATCGGCATATATTATGTGTGAACCAGATTACTAGATGTATCTGGCATCAATATCCCACCAATGATTTGCAGCATATATGCTCGAGCTGCATAAATAAGTTTTTGCCGAGTAGATCTCTCTGTTATAATGATTTCGCTTTGTAACCATGAAATTCTCAGACGTAGACCTTTCGCATCTTCTTGATGAGGAATTTTTTTGAGGTACTGATTGCAAAACTGAAATACATTATATGCATTTGCTCAAACCAACAGATTCCCATTTATTGGGAGACCAAGCTGTATAGCTACATCTTCCAGAGTTATCGTGCATTTTCCGAATGAAAAATGAAATATGTGTGTCTCTAGTCTCCACCATTCAATCAACCCAATTATCAACTCGAGGACAATCTTAAATCCACGAAGAAATGAAGCATTATAAAATCCGGCGATCTGTAAGTAATAAACTATGAGGTCGGAAGGTTCTTTGCTCTTCATTCCTCGACGACGATGGTATGCTCCTGACCCTATAATTAATTTATTATAATAAATTATTTTGTGTTACACATGACATAATAAACTTTAAATTATTTACTTGATCTTCATGAATATGAGACGAAATATGCTCATGGTCACAATACAAGAAAACTCCTCCAGATGCCATTTTCAAACAAATCTGCAAAACAATTATCATTCTAATATAAAAAAATTCACCTATTCGAATATATCTTCAAAAAGTACAAAAACCTACATGATTAGACGAGAAACCCAGAAAATGTGCTCTACATCCTTCAAAAAAATAATTATCATTCGTATATATCTTCAATTACACACAAAATTCTACAAATTCATCTTATATTAAAAAAGCAGATTAATTTAAAAAACAAATTACATACTTCTAAGAAACCAAGAAGATCCACAACCAAATATACTTCAAAATTTTTCCCTATTTCAATATATCTTCAAAAAATTTCACCTCAATCTTTCAATTTCCCCCCAAAGACTAACCAACAAGCAGATTACTCTCTCAATTTTTTCCTCAAATAATAACCAACAAACAATCAAATATCTTCAAAAAAATCACTTAAAATTTCAACTCAAACTCTCTCAATCTTTTATCAAACCTTATACAAACTTCTTCTTTATATCCCTACACGTACACACATTGATTGAAAAAAATCTAAAATTTTTACCAACTTTCACGTGAAAAGCCGACGTCTTGCCACATATGATTAAAGCCATGCATGCATGCGTGACACACTGAAGCAAGATTCCATCTACAAGTGGCATCCTACCACCACCCAAAACTGGTTGATTAAAGCTAGTTGTATCAATTTTCACGTGATGAAAGCAACTGAGCCGCACGACCTTTATCTAGTGCGTGACGCAGGCTGTTGGTGCATCCTGCAACCGGGTATGAAAAAAATTATAAAAGGGGACACCCCTGCACATGGCGTCTTTCTTTTGGCACTATAGAAAGTACTGTAGTTTCCTAAATATTCCTTTCACAATCCCCATATTCCAAATATTAACCCCTAATGGCATTATCCCCCCAATTTTGCCCATAAAACTTGTCCCTATTGTATTTTAAAATTGTCTACTTAAATTGTCCCATTGAAAAACTCAACTACTTTTATTAGACACATTTCCTTTTCTACCATCTTTTTAGTTTTCCATCAAAACAAACACTAGCTTTTCAAGGATGAAATGTTCATTTTAATTATTTTACATCACATCTCTTATGCAAATTTTTTCTTCCTAAAGCAATATGAAAAGTCAACAAGGGACAAGATTAGTGGGATGGAGAGAATAGTTTAAAAAAATTTGTAATAGTCATCTGACATAATTTTAGAGTGCCATGTGTGAATAATATATAAAAAGTAAAAATTTGATGGTCAAAATTGGTTAAAGGGATTAATTGGTTTAGTTTATTGCTTTAGGGGTTTGATTTGGTACCAAAAATGTTTAGGGACTTAATTGATTTTTTCCTCTCAAAAGTTCAAGGCTTCAAACACCCTTAAGCCTATTTTAAACAAGATTTTAATTTGATTTATTTTTTGATTTAACTCAAATAAATTTATTTAACTCACATCGATTTAAAAAAAAATCAAATTGAATTAAGATAATAAAATATGACTCATCAATTCAATTGACTCGAAAATTTTTTACTCGATTCAATTGAACGTTACTTTTATCACAAAACAAGATCTCAAAATGAGATTTATAAGTGTTTATAATATTTTATATGGATTTTAGTATTTATATCGTTATTTTGCATTATATTTTTGATTACTTGTTATCTGAAAACATATTGTGTCCCTTTTTTAATGTAAAAAGAAATTAACAATAAAAGCTTGAGATTCACTAATTGGTTGAATGATCAAGAATATTATGTTGTGCCATCATGTATGAGTTTGAATATCGACATTTAATTTAAAAACATAATAAAGTAAATAGATATTAAAATATTGAGATTCGAACTCACACAAGATGATCCAAGACAACCGATAATGAAGACAAAAAATGTGACATAAGGTAAATTTATTCTTACTAAAAACTACAAAAACAAAGATGAAATATAGTAAAGTACAAAGAAAAGAAGGATTACCGATGGGTGGTGACCAACAACAATACTAGTGTCGTTGCCGGCCAAACAATGATGAAAAAAAAAGAGTTGCGACACTTAGGTTAGAGAGAATCTCAAAAGGTAATAATTTTAATAATTCTTATTTTTACTTTTACAATTCAATTAGTTATCGAATGTTATATAATATAATGTGTGAATTTGATATTCTTAGTGTGACCATCAATATTTGACCAATAAGTCAAGTAATCTAGATCGAATATTGTAGATGTCTATTATAGGTGTCATCCTCACAACCTAGTTTACTACATTTGCAGAACTCAACAAGTGGTCATAGTGGAAAATATGATGATGTTCATCGTAGGAGACCTGAGTTCAAATCGCTTTGTCTTCAAGGCGTGTGTGCATTGTCAAGAGTTAAGAATGTATATAAACATATACTACCTTGTAATCACTTTAAGGCTATTAAAAAAGTTTGCTCCATTTGCATATTTAAATATTTGACTTTGCAAAATGATTTTCGTTAAACCAACACTTAATCTAAGGGCATACTTCCTAATTGCATAAAACCAACATATTGAAAATGTAAATTAAGGCTTAAAACTAATTGAGTATATCATATAACATTCATATATTCCATTTAAAACGTGATCATGCACCCCAAAACTCAAACATAAGCATCCAATCAATATTTGCATATCATTGCACATTTAATCATATGGTCTCACATTTTGTTCAACCAAAATCTTATCATTAACATGCTTCAAAGGTCATCAAAACAGAAAGTAATAAGGTCCGAAAACAACACAAAAACATATTATAAAATCCCCAAAAGGTTTAGTGACACATTGCCTTATTGACTATAAAACCAAACTAGTTTTCATACTCAATGTTAACAAAGATCTTGGATTTCCCTTTGCCTCAAATGCTTCCCCAAACCTCTATTTTTCTACAAAGATGAAATGGGAGCGTAACCAATGCACATTTAGTGAGGAAGCTCAACAAATATTCATCAATGCAATTTAGAAACATTTGCAAACCATGCATTTATTCCAATCTTTACATTTTCAAAGCACTTACAGATCATGCTTGTTAAAACATATGTATCATGCTTTCATTCTTGCTTTACATCATATACTCATACATTGGAAATATATGTGACTAGTTTAATAAACATCATATGTTAATAAATCACATCGGATACTCGTATTATGATGGTGATAGTTTTTCAATCATCTTTTACTGTGACAATAGTCTTTCAATTGTCTTTTTAATGATCGTAATAGTCTTTCAATTACCTTTTCATGTCTCCAGCCCGAATAATGTCTTTCAATTACCTCAAAGTCACAAAACGATCGATTGATTAGGCTTTAAGTCATTTACAATTTATAGTGCACTTTTAATCCTATGGCATGACAACTATATCCGATACTTTTTTAGAGTGTCATATGGCCAATATAGATTATAAATACATGGGAAATCACTGTTTTTCAATGCTACATTAGTTTATTTCATCTCCTTAACTCAAATCATGCTCATATCATTTAATCCAATGGTTATGCAATACGCATACTCATTTAACTCAATTCTCATGTTCATAAAACATGGTAAATTGTAATTAACATGCATTGTAACAAGTCTCATCCCTATGTAGTTAATCAAATCAATGTCAAAACATTTATATGAATCAAAATAGTAAACTTGCAATGTATTCAATCATAAACCATTTTAACTTACTCTTGGACTTAGGAAAGCTTTTCACACTTTCCCTAAGTCTCCAAAATAGAGCCATAAAGATTTTTAATCCTCTTTAAAACCATTTTCATCGATACACAATCACCTCACTTGTTGATACGTCTCAAGCTACCAAAAAGATCCAACAACTACGAAGCAACTTCTCCTTGCTCTTTCCCTACTACTACAACATAAAACCAAAGGAATAATGCATCAAAATATATCCAACAACCATCCATAAACATTCCCATGCATCCTCAACAAAACACTTTCAAAACCTATCCGAAAACAACCTCTAACTTCATCCAGTCAACAATCAGCCTCAAACCTATGATTCTATTAACCAAAACTCATCAATAACCATCTATAAATACAATCAAATCATCCTTATACCTTCAGCAGATATAAATCACCAATAACAGCTCCAAAACTAACCAAATTTCAACCTAAAAATCAAGCAATTAAATAGTTTCAAAATTAAATAAAAAAAAACTCATTTCAAAATATGATTATGCAACTAAAATATGAATTAATCCAATTGAAATCATCAACGGTCATCACATCAATCAAGAATTTAGATAAAACACCAAAATCACCATTTAGCATCCATTTCTTGAATTAAATAGAAAATCAAGTTAGAAAACAATAAACAAGAGCCAAATACTAGAGAATATCAATAAACAACTTTTATTTTAAGAGAGAAAAAATCCAAACCAACTTTAATTAAAAAAATCCATTTTTAAATATTTATTTTGCCCAAAACTTATTTAACCGATTAATCCGATTAGACCGAATCAAACTTGACCCGATCAAATCCCCAAATCCTTCTAGCCCTATTTTTGGGGTGTTACAAATTTTTAATGGGTTTGATGTTGCAGTTGAAGGCTCTCGTGGTGTTCTTTCCTTGGGATGGGTCCAAAACCTACAAGTCTCTTTATAGAGTTTTTTCATTTCTCATATTGATGCTAAAATTATAGATACGGAAAATTTCTTGGTCTAGCGGCTTACTGGTTTTTATGGGAACCATGTTGATGGTGAAAGAGAATTTCTTGGTAACTTTTGCGTACTCTAAGGTCAGATCAAACACTTTCGTGGCTAGTAGTGGGTGATTTTAATGCGATTCTGTATACCAGTGATAAACAAGAAGGTCATATTCATGCTGATCATAATATGATTGCTTTCCGAAATGCCCTACACAACTATGACTTATCCAACCTTGATTTTCAAGGGTGTTGGTATTCTTGGAAAAATGGTCGTCTCCCCACTAGCAACATGTGTGACGCTTGGACATGGTAGTTGGCAATCCTTTATGGTGGAATATCTTTCCTAATTACTCTGTATCTAATCTAACCCACTCAATATTTGATCACTGCCCGATATAGGTTAATACTGCAAGGTAGACCCAAAATCCCCGTTCAGGGGCTCCTAACTTCTCTAGGTTTGATGCTAACTGGGTACTAGAAGAAGATTTTAAGGATCTCACTCATTCCGTATGGTCGTCATCAACCGGTGATGTACCGAAAAGCTACAACTATTTTGCTCCAATTCAAAGTTGTTTGATTTATCCTATAAAGATTCAAATGATGAAAATTCAGTTGAACTGTTAGAACTCGAATTTGGCCTTTGTCGCGACTATTTTTGAAACCGAATGTGGAAAATAGCCTAATGATTGATTCTTTTTAAAAATTAGGGTTTTTGTTCATTTTAATTCATTTAATCTTAAAATTAAGGTTTTTCGTATTAAATTGGATTTCCTTTTTATTTATCCTTGAAAATCAATTTGGTGTCACCACCGGTCACTTTGGTAGACCGGACACCATAAAAATAAAAAGAGATTTTTTTCTTTAAAATTAGGGTTTGGGAGTCCGTTACGTGTGGGGAAGGATTAGCACCCCCACAAATGCCTGTTATCGGTATCTTATTAATTTCATGTGGCATTTTGGCATTTCGAACGATAATTTGAATTTAATTAATTCCATAATTGTTAAATGAATTTCATTTCAAATGAAGATATCATTTTGTAAGAAAATACATTCTTATACGAATATAAGTTTTGAAATATCCAGTTACTTTAGGATACTTCAATTCATATTCAAAAATGTATTTCAACACAAAAGGTTTTTAATGCATGTCCAATTATTTTCTTGTCAATTTTAAGTTCAAACCTAATTAGGGCTCAAATTGATTGAATTAATTAAAGAATCTATAAACATTATCGAATTTAGGGTTTATGTGATAACACCCAATTGCTTGGGCACTATCCAATTAAGTCCTAAATCAATAATATTCCTAATTATTTAATGACTCTAATTATTTAAACCTAACCCTAATTTAAATTTAATTTAATTAACTATATGATTACATGTTCTAAGTTTAAATAAAATATTAAATTTTCCACTAAAAAGCCCCATTGATTACATCTCATTACAATGAGACACTAATCAACTTAGGACTTCTAAGTTTCCATTTAATAATCATTTATTTTCTAAAATTATCTCACCTATTTGAATTATTCAAATTAATTTAAGAACCTAAATTTAAAGGCTATAATTATTTAGGCTAAGTGAATTAATTGTCTAAGTATCAAAACTATATGCCCATTTTAAAATATGCAAGAATTCATAGTTTAAAGCAATTAATTAAATTAAAGACAATTAAAAACAGGGACCAAATTGCATTAAATTGAAAACTGTGAAGCCAAATTACAAATGGTTGGTGACCAAATTGAATGAAAAGTAAAGATGAAAAAGCCCAAAACAAGAGACATCAATAGTAGGGCGGAGTCCGCCATGCCCGACCCGACTCGGCCTTGTGGGTCATCCAAACTCGGTGCCAAAACGGCACTGTTTTGGGCCGAGTTTAAAAAGGGTTGAACCGAGTTAAATCGGTCATTTTTGGTTACTACTCTCTCTCTACCTCTAAATTCTCTGAACCATAACACTCAAATGCCCAGATTTTAGATCCAAATGGATCAAAACACATGCTTTTTGCATGATGTTCTTCATAATTCATCAAGAACATGAAGAACATCGAAACTTCAAGCCATATTCTGCCATCGCTTCCGCCTTCAAATCTATCCCAGCCCTACTCCGATCATCCTCCGCCGTTTGTCAGCCACTGCCCTAAGATCCAGCCACCACAGGCGATTTTTGGAAACCATTCTGGTCGCCGCCCGAACCCCAAAATTCACCCAAAAAATCTTTTTTCTGATCTAACCCTAAATCTAACTCAGTTCATCAGAACCACCCAACTTCCCCGGCCTAGGCTATCTATCCGAATCTGAATCCTTCATTTTTGACTCCGAAAAACAATCCTCTGGCCACAAGGATAAGTTTTTCGGCAACCTTTTCTATTTCCTTTTCAGATATGTTTTTGGTATCTTTTTATATATGAACTAACGCTTGTTGTTTTGTAGGATTTAGAAGGTAATCGGAAAGAAAATACCTTCGATAATGGTGATTCACAACTCTGATTTCAACTCTGGTTTAGATTTACAATTTCAGCATCTCTTCCGACGTCCATTCGTGCTCCGGCAATAGACTGGGCGGCAGTCTTTCAGCTTCCAGCGACGAACTGGTTTCATAGGGCTAGTTGAAATCTCCGATGAACTTTATGCTTCCGATGACGGTCGTTCTCCGATGGCTCCTCAATTCCCAACTGTTTGGCTTCCCGATGTAAGGTGAGATTCCCCAAATGCCCTTTCTCTCCTTGTATTTGTTATTCTCTTATTTTAATAATGGGTAATTATGATGGTGATTAATTGACTGACTTCAATAAAGAAACACAGATCTGTGGCTTTGTGTTTGGACCTATTGGAAACTGTCATGTGGCATTTTAGGCGGGAAAAACTGGATTATCAGACTTAGTTGTCTTTGTTTAGTATGAAAATGGGTGGGAAAGACAAATGTAATGATAATTTGGGCTTTAAATGGGCTTTGAGTATTTTATATGTAAAATGGACTAATTTTGGACTGTTATATGAGATTTATTTATTTATTTGGTTTTATTTATAGAGGAATATAATATATAAGTACACCCCGGACAAAATACGTGTATTACAGTTGCCCCTCTTTGCTCATTGCTGTTGAATAAGAATAAGGCAAAGACTGAGAAGACACGAATTTTGTCCGAACTTGTCAGCTATTGTTCTGAGCTCCAAAGTCTTATTCTCATGAAAATTTTTTTCTTCTTCCTCTATAGGAGCTTGAACAAGTTCTTCTTATTTGGAACCTCCCAATTCCACTGTCAAGGGTAAACGTAGGGTGTGAACTAGCTCTTCTCATTAAGAATTCTATCTTCTCTAGGTGAACTCTTCTCATTATGAGTTTTGTCTTAGCTAGGGATGAACTCTTCACATTAGGATTTCTTTTTTTGCTGGGCGAACTCTTCACATTCAGAGCTCTATCTTTGCTGGCGAAGTCTTCTTATTAGGAGCCTTGTCTTTGCTGGGCGAACTCTTCACATTAAGAGATCTGTGGTGAACTCTTCTCATTGGAAATTATGTGATGAACTCTTCTCATTAGGATTTCTTCATTCTTCTTGAAATATTGATCCACCTCTCTGTAAAGGTGTTGAACAAACGAGCTATTCTCATTAGGAACTTATCGTTTTCTTGATAATGTTAATATGACATGCAAAAGTTGAAACTACCATTAATGTTTTAGTATTAATCATAAGGAAAAATATATGAATAAAACTTTGAAAACTCCTCCAACAAGTGACGCTGAAACTTTTTGCCTCCTTTGGATCTTGAACAAGTTATTCTTATTATGAACTTGACAATCTTTCTGCATAAGCTATCTATCAAATCTGAACTGGTTCTTCTTATTATGAACATCATTCATTTTTCTTGGAAGTGTTGGACCATCTCTAAACAACCATAGAGTCTGAATATGTTCTTCTCTTTATGAAATTTTTCATCTTCTGAAGTCTGGTATTCTCCTTAAAATTCTTCATTTTTTGAGGTTTGAAGCTGTTCTTCTCATTATGAAATTCTTCATTCCTAACCCTTTAGCTGGTCCATCTATCTCAGCGAGTTCTTATTAGGAACCCTAAATTCTTTACTAGGCGTGCCAATTCATCTCCTCCTTTAGGAAAAAAACTGAACATAAGGTCTCTTGTTTTCTCTTCCTCTGTTGATCGATCTTTCTTTTTTTCTTGGAACGTACATGTGACCTGCAAAAGTCATGTGTAACAAGAAACACTAAAACTTTTGATCAATTAAAACGTTAATCGTTCTCATTTAAGCCCAAAGTTGATCTTTTTCGCGCTTCTATCCTGGTAACATGAACCATTTTTGTTTTTCTTTCTCTTCGTTTTTTCTTTTTTTTTCTTTTTTTGAAGCTGGTAACCCAAAAGGTTAATATCTTTGTCGATACCATGCCCCAACTGTCTTACTGTGACATCATCCAAAAATTTTCATCATTTCTGGAGATATCGGTCTGAAGGACTTAACATCATGCCCGAAAGACTTACTAATGACCTGAAGGATTTAGAATTGTAATGCACTTTCTTTCTTTTGCAAACAATCAAATGTTTACACCACTCCCGAAGGTGTTGGCCCGAAGGATGTAGCATCATGCCCGAAGGAGTTACCGATGACCCAAAGGATTTAGAATTGTAATGCACTTCATTTCCTGTGCAAACAATCACATCACTCCCAAGGCGATGGCCCAAAGGACTTAACATCATTCCCGAAGGACTTACTAATGACCTGAAGGATTTAGAATTGTAATGCACTTCCTTTCCTGTGCAAACAATTGCATCACTTCCCGAAGGCGATGGTCTGAAGAACTTAACATCATGCCCGAAGGACTTACTGATGACCCGAAGGATTTAGGATTGCAATGCACTATCTATCTTGCACACACAATTAGAAAATCTTGCTAAAACCTGCCTCTGCAAACGAACTGGTAAACTTTGTTAAAATCTGCCTCTTCAAATGGATTAAAAACTTTGTTGTAATCCGCCTCTTCAAACAGATTGAATTTTTTTGAAACTCGCATCTTCAAACGGAACTTTGTTGAAATCTGCCTCCTCAAACGGGTTGAAATATTTACAATTCTTTGTTGGATCTTCTTCCCAAATCTTGAAGCTGTAGATTGAAATCTGGCTCGTTTCTTACTGATTCTTGTAAATTCCTGCAAAAATTTATAAAATGCTTTGAATGTATGAGTTAGTATGCTCCTATCTTATGGATGCCTAACTATATATGATGCATGAATTATAACAACCGAGGACCACTCGGATGAGCTCTAATCTTCTTTGCTTCCCCGTGGAGTTTTCTACTTTTGTTGCAATGGTACCTCATCTCTTGAGATTGTTCTTACCAGATCTTGCTTAACTTGATCTTCTCTAGATTTGCCTTTGCATCCAATGTCTTGATATTCTTCTTATGAAATCTTGCTTAACTTGATCTTCTTGCATTTTGTCTTAAGCTCTTATTGTCTTCGTGCTCTGACAAACTTTGCCCTAGAATTTGTTGTTGAGCTCTTTTCTTTCTTTTTATCTCTTTAGATTGTTCTTGTCAAATATTGTTCATCTTGATCTTCTTGGTATTTGACTTAGGCTTTTATTGTTTTCATGCTCCGACAAAAATTTCCCCAGGATTTTATTCTTAAGCTTATTTTCTTCTTGAGCTGATTTTGAAGTCGAACTCCTTCAGGTTCTGTATCCCTTCTTGTCTATTCTGATTTGAACTCTTATGCACCATGATGCCCCACTATTCTCTTGTTTCTTGCCCCATCACGTAGATATTGCACTCCTTTCATCATTTAGGGTGATCAAATGTCTCAAGTCCCTATACTTTCTTCAAGTCTCTGAACTTTTATCGAGTTTATTCTTCAAGTCCCTATACTTTTGGTCCCTGAACTATCTAATATGTAATTTCATTAACTTCAAAACCACCACAACTCTATAATAGAAACTTGCTTTAGGTTCCTTTTTGCCATTGTCTGCGCCATGACTCCTGATGGGTGATTCTTTTTTCTAACTAGAAAACTGCCGAACAGATGAGATTTTGGTACTCAACCATATCTTTACCATGTCAAATTGATCATTTTCATCCTTGATCTTGTATTCTGAATCTTATCTTTGAAGTAATAAAAGGAAATCTTTTTGTTTTGAAAAAATGCCAGTTTGTTGATCGGCATTTCGATGAAAGATACCTTATGAGACCCGGAAAAAATTAGGTTCTTAATATAAAAAATAGAATAGAATATGATGCCCTGGATATCAAGTGTAAGAGAGTCTTAGATTCAACCCTCCCATGGGTAGCATAACTCATGAAAGTTGTGATGATGTCTGAAGTTATAAAATTTCTTCCAAATCACTCGGTTCACACCCTATGATTATCGCATTGCTTGATCCAGTCGGAAAATAACTCATTTTCTGTTCTCTTTATTATTTTTCCATTCATAAATGTGTTCAAGCTTTCCGGACTTGTTTAACCAGTAGAGTGCAAAAATATCATTCTAAGAATAGAATTTTATAAGTTCATGTGTATGCTTCTGACTGTTATAAGCTATTATTATATATTATTATACATATGTCTTCAAAGATACATTTTTGATCCTTGGGTATTGGACAGGCGAAGTGTAGCTTCTTATTAGATTTGTCGACATTCCCCACGGCTCCATCAGGATGCTCCGAGACTTATTTATTCAATAGTTCATTACCTCAGTCCTTCTATCTTCTTCTTTTTCTCATTTTCTCTCATTTTCTTTTTCACTTTTTCTTTCTCATTCTCTTTTTCTTTTTTTCTTTTCTCTCATTTTTTATTTATTTTTCTTTTTCTTTCTTTTTCTTTTTGATTTCTTTTCTTTTTCTTCTTTTTCCCTTTCCTTTTCACTTTTTTTTTTTTCCTCTCATTTTCTTCCTTTTTTTCTTTCTCACTCTTATTGTGTTTTTAGGGTATAGAAGACTACGCTTAGAACTTCAATTTCAGGCAAATCTACTTGGTTAAAATCGTCTACTCCACTTCACTATTTATGAGTTTCAAAGATTTGTCATCAAACATCATCAAAGGTGTTGTAATCTATCTTTTCTTGCTTTGCTGACCTGAGTAGACTGAAAAATAAATTCACTTTATTGTCTCACAACATCCAATCGTCCTTTGTACCAGAATCAATATCACATCTTGCAATAGGCATCCAGGGGCCTACAAGGATAAAAAGAGATATACATATATTCATGAATTTCAAAACATCCTTCCATTGAAATGAAACCAACAGTTGTGACATATGCCCCTAAAAAGGATCTCTGCTACTTTCGGGCCAAAAGTAGCAAGATTGATTCCATGTATTGTTTTCAAATGAAGACTCAAGAGGCAAAAAAATTTAAACTAGTCCACTTCTGACATGGAGAAAAACATAGCCAAGAAGAAAAACTCGTGTATCCAAGTTTCAAACCATCATACAAATTTTTTTTTTTCAACTCTTCAACAGTTGCAACAACTTGTCTGATCATTTTTCAATCCATTGTTTCACCACTTCATGGATCAATGTTCCATTATAAATCAACTTCTCTATTTCCTCTTTTAAAGCCCAGTATCTCCTAGCAGAGTGCCCTGATGCTTCCATGTGGAAATCACAAACAATATTCGGATTATAATTAAAAAGTAGTGGATCTGACATTTCCTCCATCGGCCTAGGGATGAGGTATTGCCCCTGTATTAGATAGGGAAGTAAAATTGAGATTGACACTTGGAAAACCTCGAGATATGTCTTCTCCTAAAGCTTTTCTTGTTGTAGACGCTTTCTTTCAGCCAATTTCGCTATGCGTTTGGCTCCTTTGGAAAGACTCGTCTTCTTCTCGTCCTCGTTGCTTTGATCCTTGTCTACCTTCATAGGATTGATTATAGCTGGATAAATGATCTTTAGACCCGAAACTGTCATCTCAAACTCCAATATCTGGAGATCCAAAAGATGCTGAATTTTGCGCCTAAAACTTATACATTTCTCGATGGAATGGCCCTGAATACTAGCGTGAAAGTCACAATGATCTTCTTCCTTGAACCATTTTGGATACGGAGGTAATGGTGGTTTGACGAAGCATGGTGAAACTAGTCGTGCTTGTAGCAACTTGGAAAGCAATTCTTGGTACATGAAGGGAGTAGGACTAAATTGGAAATCCTTTAATTTTTGTTTCTTCTTCTGAGAACTAGAAACTTGATCAACTGGTAACTGATGAGGTTTTGAAGTTGTTGATGCCAAAGGTTGATCTTGTGCTGAATGAGGTGATGATTCAGCTTCAATCCATAAGAAGAAGGCTTATGTGGCTACTTGGAGTGATGGCGACTCCACCGAAGTTGAACAAGCCAACCTTTGTCTTATGGACATCGAAAAAGATTCAAGGGTAACTTCTAATTCATCTTATTCTAGTTCATAGTCTTTTGATAAGTTACAAGATGCCTATGATGATTTGGTTTTAGAGTTTAAAAATCACATTTTGAAAAACAAGAAAGTGATTTCAAATTTGAAAATTCAAAATGATTTGATTTCTAAAACCAAAATTGAACTTGAAGCAAAACTCAATGAATTTAAGCAAAAGTGTATAGATTTACAAAATTTGCTTCATAAAGTTCAAGAAGAAAAAGATTTGATTTCCAAAGAACTTGAAAAGAAAAATAATTTTGGAAAATCAAACTTTTGCCAAACACAATCTAGTGCCCCTAGATTTTTGAATGAAAAATGTTTTAGAAGTATTTGGGTCCCAAAAGGACTAATTACTTCAACTAAAAGGATGAAATTGAAAAATGGATTCCTAAGGGGACTAAACTTTGTGCTACTAATGTTTATGGATCCAAAGCAATTTGGATGCCAAAAATTACTTGATTGTCTTATTTTAGGTGTGATGGAGAGTGATTAATAAAGTACAACATTAAGGGGAGCTCCATACACACAAAGATAACACTTGAAGAAGGAAGGCTTCCCATCCTACCTTTGGTTCAAGTGTGGTAAAAATTAGTTGAATTTCTTTTTAATTTGATTTATTTTTTAATTCAACTAGATTATCATAATTGTTGCACTAACATTTGATGATGCTTTGAGAAAGGGGGCCATTTTAAAACCAAAAATTTTATTTGTGTCAATTTTTTTAACCTCTATTGTTATTTTGAACTTAATGTTACTTAAATTCTTTTTGATATAACAAAAAAGGGGGAGAAATTGTTTGAAAAAATTTATTTTTCAATTGAACCAGGTGGAGCTTTATATACATTTAAATTTTAAAAATCTCTTATTCAATTTTTTAATATTAAGGGGGATAATCACAAACAATTTTTCAAGTTGGTTTTATTACATAAAAAATAGGGAGATTGTTAAGATATTTATTTTGATATAATAATTGAAAAATAGTTTTGGACTAAATTGAAAAGATTTCAAAAATGATTCTAAGTCCAAACAACTTGAAAATATGTTTGATGGATTTTATAAGGTATTGGAATGATTTAAATGTCTTTAAAGTAGCCAAACCTAAGTTTTTTAAGTAACCGTACCTATACGGTATTCCCCGTATCGATATGCCTTAGTGTTTCAGCTACAGTCTATTTGAAACTTTCAAAACCCGTACCAATACGGGTCTTGCCTGTATCGATATGGAGAGGGTCGTTTCAATACGCCTCTTAGCGTTTTGATACGCCTATATGGAAAAACCCCCAACGACCAAAACCCCCCAACAGCTATCTCCCAATGATCTTTTAAATTGCAGGCCGTACCGATACGCTCCTACGCGTATCGATAAGCATCAGCTATGAAGAGCACAACGTATAGTTCTGAAAAAGGGCGTACTGATACGGCTACCGCGTACCGATACAGATAGCTTTAGAACTGTAATTATTGCGGGAAATAAAGGCCCCAACATCTCTAATTTAATCCAAACGGTCTCCAATGGCTAAAATCTCAATTAGGAGTATAAAAGAGACCTCCAAGCATCTATAGAAGACTAATGATCCACAAGTCAACAATATTATGATGAAAATTTGTCTTAGTTCTTAATTTCTCATTCTTTGTATAGACTACACTTGTTGAGCCAAAATGTCAATGTATGCTCAAGTGCATTGGGATTTGGGTGAGAGTTTAAGAGTGCAAACAATCACCTTTTAGAGGGATTTCTAGTTTTCTAAGTTTTCTCATGTTAGAGAGTGTTCCCAAAGCTCGATTTGTGAGCTTTGGATGCTAGACTTGGGTTGTGAGTCTAGGTTGTAAATGGTTGTCTCTTTAGCCTAGAAAGGGGATGAATTCTTAGTGAATTGATTGAAATCCTTAGTAGGAAGCTAAGGTAGTAGATGTGGGATTTGTTTAGAAAGTCGAACCACTCTAAATCATTGTTCCTATTTTTCTATGATTTTGCTTTCACTCCAAACACCCAAAATATATCTTCTCCACCACTTGGCAAGCATTTTAGTTGTGATTATCGAGCTCCAACATATTCTCTTGATCCATCTCGGCTTTGTCTTCATTGGGGTATCTTGTGACCATTTTTTCCAATTGTGATATTTGGGTAATTAATTCAAAATTTTGGGCTTATTCTTCTTCTAGCTTCTTCTTAACCTTGTTACTCGATTCTTTGTACTCCCGGGACTTTTCTCATACATCTTCTTATAGCTATTTCTTTCATTCATCATGTCATCCAATTGCCCTGACAAGTTCTACACTATCCTATTCGTTCCTCCTTTTTGCTTTGCTTTGTATCTGTCATGAATTTTTTTGTAAATCCTTCAAATCTTGAATGATTTTTTTTTTGTTCCATTAGCTCTTTTTCCTTTCATTCGTGAATATTCACTTGTTGCTTCGCCATGGTTAATTTTTCAGTGAGGTCACTGATTTCTTTCTCATATTCCTTCAAGTCCAACTCTCGATCATGCTTGGGCTGTTCCAATGCAGATGGTGCGCTCCTAGCAGGTTGAGCAGATGAGCTATCGTTATTTTGAATTCCCCGAAATGTGCTATCATTAACCCTTTGAGCCCTATTTTTTATATCTTGAAATAACTTCCAAATCCTGATATGGTTGAACCTTCCTCGACTCTTCCCATGCTTGTGCAGTTTGAGTTATCATCCCCTTATAATCATTTGTCTTGTGTGTATATTCATATCGTGCCATGACTGAAGTAGCTGGTACAAATTGTCTTGAACCGAACTATCTGGACATCAATAGGGGACAATAGGCTATTCCCCCCAAAATTCTGGGTAACGAGACTCAAACTCTGGCTTCACATCGATACAGAAAAGTTGTCCCATTGTTCAACCAGAGAGCTCTCCACACAACATCGACATCTTTCATGTCTTTGAAGTATTCTTTCCATTGCTCTTCCTTCTTCTTTTCTAACGGCAATTAGCTAAGTGCCCCTATCAGTGAGTACGTACCAAGATACCTCATAGCTCTGTAAGATGTTTTCCACCAGTATCCTCTGAACCAGACTTCTAGCAACTATGCACAACCCCAAAACCTCTCGTCCCCTGATTTCTTGCATGTAGTTAATGATATGTAAGTTTTGGTTAAGATTGCATGCACCAAATTTACACTTTTTTCCTAGTCGCTCGAACATTCCCACTGTTAATGGATCTATGTATTCTAGAGTCCTTGGGAACAAAACCCATCTGTATATGCACAAGGCGTATAAGCTTCTTATCCTAGTTGGTTCATCACTTGTCAATATCAACTCCCTAAGAACTCTCCAACTTATACGTTGTTTATCCTTATTCTGATCAATGCTATTGTTGTTAGCTATCTTCCATCTAACCATTCGTTGGTCTTTCCTATAATCAGTCCCAATTTCTTCTTGAAACTTGAGTTATTGTTAGGTCTACGTTGGATCCTGGGGTAATGTATCAGTGCCTCATACTCTTCGAGTGTTGGTGTCATGTCCACTTGTCCGAAAGTGAAGCAATTATATGATGGGTTCTAGAACTGAGCCATTGCTCTAAGTAACTCTCGATCTATCTGAACTTTTAAAAATAAAGGTATGTCCTCGAATTCTTTTGGAACGATTATTTCATGTTATTTCCCCTTGATCCCATATAGCTCTGACTTCCGACACGCAAACATTCTGATTGATATTTAACATGGCATGATCCTTCATTTGTGATACATCACCCCTACGAAGACTGTCTCCTTTCTCGTGCTGAGTTAGCTCTGATCACGTCCAAATTGCGGTATTGTCTTCTCCTAATTTCTTAGACCCTTCAGTCATATTGAATACTTTCAAATCAACTGATTCTCGAACTGATGCCAAATCAATGAAATATGACATGGTTCATTTAAAATAGCAAAGTTGAACAACCATAAAGAAAACAAAACAAACAAAAAAAACTCGAGTCAATATTGTGAATTAATATGAGAAGCAAATAAACAAATTATTAACACATAAAGGCACATAATGTTTAGCAAAGAAAATAACCGGAGAAATGTATTTAAACCAGCAACACATGTCCTAGGTCCCTGTCTGGCTCTAGTGGGGTGGGTTTCTAGATAACAGAATGTGGGTTGTGTTCTAGACTCTGGGTTCCCGAACTGTCGTCACTGTTTACTACGACAACAAGACATCAATCCGGTAGTAAAGGTCCCTTATAACGGAGGCATGGGTCCCACGGTGTATAAGGTTAGTATACCGAAAGAAGACAAAATTCCAAACTCGGAGGTGGAGAGCCTCACGTCGGATCATGTCTTTCTCCCACTTAAGGGTGAAAAAGCCTGGGTAGAAGGCTATGCATGAATGAAATATATATCATACATAAAAGCTACCTCCATTTTTCTTGAAAATTCAACCAACAATTCTTGAAAAATTAAATTCAAATTATTGCTCAAAATGCCAAAATGCCTCGGAAAATTAATTAATTAGGCATGACTCTCAATTTTATTCCTCAGCGAAGTCGCCAAGCTATCGCGGCCATTTTTGAAATTGAATGTGGAAAATAGCCTAACGATTGATTCTTTTTGAAAATTAGGCTTTTTGTTCATTTTAATTCATTTAATCTTAAAATTAGGGTTTTTCGTGTTAAATCAGATTTCCATTTTATTTATCCTTGAAAATCAATTTGGAGTTGCAATCGGTCACTTTGGTAGACAGACACCATATAAACAACTAGAGATTCTTTTGTTTAAAATTAGGGTTCGGGAGTCGTTTACGTGTGGGGAAGGATTAACACAACCACAAACGCCCGTTATCGGTACCTTATTAATTTCACGTGGCATTTTGGCATTTTGAACGATAATTTGAATTTAATTAATTCCATGATTGTTAAATGAATTTCATTTCTAATGGAGATATCCTTTTCTAAGAAAATACATTCTTATACGAATATAAGTTTTGAAATATCCAGTTACTTTAGGATACTTCAATTCATATTCAAAAATGTATTTCAACATAAAGGTTTTTAATGCATGTCCAATTATTTTCTTGTCAATTTTAAGTTCAAACCTAATTAGGATCAGATTGATTGAATTAATTAAAGAATCTATGAACATTATCAAATTTAGGGTTTATGTGATAACACCCAATTGCTTGGGCACTATCCATATTAAACCCTAAATCAATAATATTCCTAATTATTTAATGACTCTAATTATTTAAACCTAATCCTAATTTAAATTTAATTTAATTAACTATATGATTACATGTTCTAAGTTTAAATAAAGTATTAAATGTTCCACTAAAAAGCCCCCTTGATTAACATCTCATTACAATGAGACACTAATCAACTTAGGACTTCTAAGTTTCCATTTAATAATCATTTATTTTCTAAAATTATCTCATCTATTTGAATTATTCAAATTAATTTAAGAACCTAAATTTAAAGGCTCTAATTATTTAGGCTAAGTGAATTAATTGTCTAAGTATCAAAACTATATGCCTATTTCAAAATATGCAAGCATTAATAGTTTAAAGAAATTAATTAAATTAAAGGCAATTAAAAACAAGGACCAAATTGCATTAAATTGAAAACTGTGAAGCAAAATTACAAATGGTTGGTGACCAGGTTGAATGAAAAGTAAAGATGAAAAGCCCAAAACAAGAGACTTAAATTGTAGGGCGTGGGTCTGCCATACCCGACCCGACTCGGCCCCGCGGGTCATCCAAACCCGGTGCCAAAACAGCACCATTTGGGGCCAAGATTAAAAAGGGCTGAAGCGAATTAAATCAGTTATTTGACTGGTTACTAGTCTCTCTCTACCCCCAAACGCTCTGAACTATAACACTCAAATGCCCAGATTTTAGATCCAAACGGATCAAAACACATGCTTTTTGTATGATGTTCTTCATAGTTCATCAAGAACATAAAGAACATCGAAACTTCCGGCCATATTCCGCCATTGCTTCCGCCTTCAGATTTATCCCAGCCCTACTTTGATCATCCTCCGCCGTTTCTTCGGCCACCGCCCTAAGATCCGGCCTTAGTAGGCAATTTCTTGCAACCACTCCGGTCACTGCCCGAACCCAAAATTCACCAAAAAAATAATTTTTCCAATCTAACCCTAAATCTAACTCAGTTCATCAGAACCACCCAACTTCCCCAGCCTAGGCTATCTATCCGAATCCTTCATTTTCAACTCGACAGCCCCTAAACATCCCTCCACCACAAGGATAAGTTTTTCGGCAACCTTTTCTATTTCCTTTTCAGATCTTTTTTTGGTATATTTTGTATATGAACTAACATTTTTTTTTTTGTAGGATTTAGAAGGTAATCGGAAAGAAAATACCTTTGATAATGGTGATTCACAACTTTGATTTCAACTCCGGTGTTGATTTACGGTTTCGGCGGCTCATTTGACGTCCATTTGCGCTCTGGCAACAGACTAGGCGACAGTCTTTCGGCTTTCGTCGACGAACTGGTTTCACGATGCCAGTTGAAATCTCTGGTGACCTTTCCACGTCCGATGACGATCGGTCTCGACGGCTCCTCAATTCCCGGACGTTTTGGCTTCTCGATGTAAGGTGAGATTTTCCAAATGCCCTTTCTATCTCCTTGTTTTTATTATATCTCTTATTTTAATAATGGGTAATTATGATGGTGATTAATTGACTGACAACTTTCTCTCTATCCTTATTTATAGGGTTGACCGAGGATGACATCATAGCTGATGTCATCAATGAAGAAACACAAATCCGTGGCTTTGTGTTTGGACCTATTGGAAACTGCCATGTGGCATTTTAGGCAGGAAAACTGGATTATCAGATTTAGTTGTGTTTGTTTAGTATGAAAATGGGCGGGAAAGACAAATGTAATGAGAATTTGGGCTTTAAATGGGCTTTGAGTATTTTATATGTAAAATGGATTGATTTTGGACTGTTATATGAGATTTATTTATTTATTTGATTTTATTTATAGAGGAATATAATATATAAGTACACCCCGGACAAAATACGAGTTTTACAGCCTTAAACATGTAAGTTGATAAGGAAGAACTCTTTTGAGAACAAAGAGCTCGTGTGAATTGGCTCAAATGAGTTGACCGAAATACAACTTTTTTTTCATAATTGGGCATCCTATAAAAAGAGAAACAACATTATTCGTAGCCTAAAGGATGATAATAGTGATTGGGTTACGGATGAAATAGATATTGCTCGCTTGGCGGACAATTACTTACAGAATATGTTCTCCTCTTCTCTTATTACAAATCGTTCAACCATTCTAAATTAGATTTTGCCATCTATCACAACCTCCGTGAACAATATGTTGACTACCACTTTATCTCATGAAGAGGTCTCTTTGGCTATTAAAAATATGGCCCCTTGAAAGCCTCTGGTGCTAACGGTTTTCGAGTGCTATTCTATCAACGATATTGGCATATCTTGGGGCATGAGGTTAGTGAGTTTTTCCTCTCAGTGCTCTATGGAACCAGAGATCTATATCAATGAGACACTATCGTCATTATTCCTAAATTGGAAACACCAATTTCCATGAACTAGTTCCGCCCTATCAGCCACTGCACCGTTCTATACAAAATTATTGGCAAGACTTTAGCTAATAGGTTACAAATATTACTTGACAGTTGCATTGATTAGACCCAAAGTGCATTTTTTTCGGGTAGGCTTATTACGAATAACGTGTTGATTGCTTATGAACTGTTGCACTTGATGAAAATGGAAAAGTTTGGTTCAAAGGACGCATTTGCATTGAAACTTTATATGAAAAAGGCTTATGACCGAGTAAATTGGAGGTTTGATATCAGCTGGGTCTCGATGATTATGATGTATGACTCATCAGTCAGCTAATCTGATCATTTTAATGGTATTTCTGGTGACCATTTTCTACCAAATCGAGAGTTACGTCAAGGTGATCCTTTAAGCCCTTATCTGTTTCTCATTTGCATTGAAGGGCTGTCGTGCTTACTTAATGGTGCGAAAGTCTGATGGCTTGATCCATAAAACAAAGGCAAGATGGCACAGAATTTCTATCACTCATCTGTTTTTTGTTGATAACAGTATACTCTTTGGTGAAAGTTCTATGGTTGAGGCAGAAAGAATTAAAGACCTAATCACAATGTATGATAATGCATGAGGACAATTAGTGAACTTTTCGAAGTCATTGACTTATTCCAGCACAAATGTCCCAAGGCACACCTCAGACTCTATTAGCTCATTATTTTCATTTCAATGTGCTTCAAACGTAGAAAAATATCTCAAACTTCTGATCATGGTAGGAAAGAATAAGAGAGGGAGGCTTTTGCAAACTTGAAGGACAAAATGAATAAGAAGGCCTATGGCTAGTGCACAAATCATTTATCAATGGGAGGAAAATAATTGTTTTTGTAAAATCAGTGCTGCAGGCAACTCCTATCTATGAAATGCAATGCTTCTTGCTTCCAAAATCTCTTTATGCCTCCATAAATTCTTAGAAGGAATAGGCTTCAGAGACCTAGCTAAGTTTAATATTGCATTATTCGCAAAACAAGGTTGTCACCTACTTACTAGACCTAGTAGTTTATTAGCAAGAGTCCTTAAAGCCAAATATTATCTCACTATTAATTTTTTACAAGAAAATCTAGGCTCTTACCCTTCGTACTCGTAGAAAAGCATCTGGAGTGCCCGTGGTCTTCTTAAATTGGATCTGGGCAGGAGGGTCTCCAATGGAAGATCGATTAATATTCCTCTTTTTTTGTTATTTTTCTCGAACTTCTTTTACTGATTTGGTTTGTTACTTTACCTTTTCACTTTTCAATACCTTATGTTTTATCCTGCTTTGCAATTACCGTTAAAAAAACAAAGTAAATAAATGTGTTTTATCCTCTAGATTTGGAGCGTAGATTTGCCCAAAATAGGATGAAGTTAGTAAAAAAATAAAGTTTTTTATTTCAATAAACACTACCAGAGGAATTTGATTCATGGAATGTAAAACTCTTTCTAGTATTAAGATTACCAAAATATAAGAATACTTAGTACATTACTAGATATTTTACAATTACGTTATTTATGTTTGATTTGTTTGACTTTGAAAAAAATACTTTTGAAACATTTGATTTGAATGTAACATTTTATTGTTTAATTAACAAGATACTCCCCCGTCCCCCAAAATTTATTTTAGAAAGAAAAATTTGTATAAGAGATGTGTTTTAAAATAATTAAAATAACAATTTCATCATTGATAAAAAGAGAATAAAAAATAAAATATACTTAGTAAAAGTTAGTTTTGTTTTTCAACGTGACAACTTATGCAAGATAAGTTTTATAGGACATGAGAATATAAATTACCTAAAAGCTTACTAAAAATGGTAAAGAAAAAAGACGAAGCCTTTTCTCTCATCTCGTTTTCTCTCTACCTTCTCTCTAGGATTTTGAAACTTTAATTTCTCTTTGGCCTTTTGAGGCCAGCTGCGCCTCCTTTAGCAGTTGGCCTCCATCTCTCTTTTGTTTTTCCTCTTTTATCTCAGGTACCTCACTTTTTGTTTTGTTTTGTTTTAGAAGATTGTCTTTAGTTTTTTCATTGGGTCTTTAACCCCGAGTTCTTTAATCCATGATCGGACTCACATAAGCGAGGTGGAGGTCATATCTTCCTTGTTGGCATGGGTTGTGAAGGTTTAGGTGGTGGCTCTCGGAGTTCCTCCGTTTCCCTCTTCTTTTGGCATCTATTTTGGTTTTTGATTTCTCTGGTGTCTTTTTGTATTGCAAGTGTCTCAGTAGTGGTCTCTTTGGAGTTGTCTTTCCCTTTACGTTTTCTTGACAATGATTTTCTGCTACAACGATGTCTTTGTCAAGAAGCTTCAACACACTGTTTCAACGGCCTCTATGGCCTTTTTATGTCGTTCCAGTTATCCCGACTCCATAAAAAACACATCGGAGATCCTGACTGTCAAGGCCTTCTTATTTGGTGGACCCCTTGTTGAGCATGACGTTCGTCGCTGCTCTTCTCCATCGTTCTCTTGCTAAGCTATTACAATTAGGGTTTTTCTCTTTTAGAATTTGTTGTTTTCTTGTGGATTTTTGTTTTCCAATTTTTTTTTTAGATTTTTTTCATCCTTTAAATTCGATGTTTGAATGAAATAAGATTTATATTTACTGATAAAAATAGTAAAAGAATAGAGGTTAATTTCATCAAAATTCATCAAATTGTAGTTTATATTTTAAATTACAAAAAACAAATGTACTTGATGCAATAATAGCTTGAGTTTGTCATGTCAGAAAAAAAAAATAATAGTCACATAAATACTTCATTGAAATGCTTAGGGGTGGGACATTCGATTGAATTAAGTCGAGAGAAAAAAATTTGAGTTAGTCAAATTAAAAAGTCATATTTTATAGTTATAACTATTATACCATATATATTTTTTCACACACACATATATATGTCATACAGAATTAAGAGACTTGACTCGAACTTAAATATCAATCTATTAATTACTAAAATTTTGAGTTATTAATATTTTAAAGAATTAATTAGAATATTTTGGAGTTTAAGGAGCAATATCTAAAATTGGCAATTGTTTAGGGATTTTGAATTTAATCCCAAAAATTAAATTGTTGAGAGTGGGATTTTTAAACCCACGCCCTTTCAGACCAGGACCTTAACCGGGCGTCTTAGACCAACTCGGCCATCTCAACGTTGATGCAAGCTAGCTGAACCTTTTAACTAAATCTTTGTAATGTTAGCTCCTTTATGAGTGTTGGCTCGTACAATACTCGAGCATTCTGGTCAGCAAGGACATGACAGCATATTGGTGAAGTCTCAAGTATACATGGAAGTGGTGAGAATCCTTGATGCCGGCGTCATATAATCACTGAATGTTGAAAAGTTTGAAATTTAAAATTTATTAATTGATCCACTGATTGAAGATACTAATATTATTTCTTCTTTTGTGAATCGAATCGTAACGTTTGTCATTAAAATGTGAAATCTGTTTAATAAGAAAATGTTTGAGATTTAATATTTGTATTTTAATATGACATAATTTGATATTTTTTACAAAATGTTTTTAGTTAATTTAAACTGTTAGAACCGTAAACTGTTTTCATTAGAGTGTTTGATGTGAAATTTCTTTTAAAAATACCCTTACCCATCTAATTAAAATGTAAATATTTTATTAGAATAAGTTGTTTGATTAATTTCTTTAGAAAAAATTTTTAAGCATTCCTTTGATATGTGTTATTTTTTCTATTCTAAAATCACATTAGCAATTTAGCGAGAACAATTAATAATTTGAACCAACTAATAATATTATAAATTTAAAATAATTAAATTATAATAAATTATTAATAAGTGTCGGACGCAATGATAAAACACAAAATATTACTAATTTGAGTATTCATATAAAATTTTAGATGAGGGGCAAGTCTAAACTCCGAAATAAACTAAGAGACATGAAAATTTATAAGAAATATTATAACACGTTATCATTAGGCCATTAGGGAATAGACTTCATGACCGACTAAAACTTGCGAATTATCTTTTGTTTTTCAGTGTCTTAAACCAAGGGCACATAAAATATTGCTTATAAAAGGGTTCAAAAGCAAAAGTTTTTTTACTTGGTGTAGCGATGTCCCTTCGCTAAAAAATGTAGTTTTATTTTGTTTTATTTTATTTTGAAAATAATGTTTTCAGCGTGCAGTTTTATAAAACCCGTGTTTTATTTAAAAATAAAGTCGCCACCGGCTACTTAGGTAGGCCAGACACAGTAAAAACCAGAGATTTAAAATTGATGGGTTCGGGAGTCGGTTACGGATAGAGAATGATTAGCACCCACACACCGCCCAAAATTGGTACTTTAATAATTACTGCTTTATTAATATTAGACTTTCCGGATTAATGTGACGATCAAATTAAAATTCGTTATAAGTGCCAGTAAATTTTAAAAGCCCCGTTATCCGAGAGTAAACGCCCAACCACTATCACTACGCTGATACTGGCCCTGTTTACACTCGAATAAAGAGGCACCGCATTGACAATTTATATTCTGAAATGCAACTTAAAACATGGCGGACATAAACAAATATAATGCGATAAAAATATAAATAAATACTAGCATAATAAAGTACTAATCTAAAACATTCATAAATATTAATCTAACTTAAAAAACATACTTACGGTAAAATATTTAATACTTATACTAATAAAAAATATCTAGATATATCTAAAGTTAATAGTTTTTATATATTTACATATTATTCCTAAAACAATGAATGTTTATTATTATTTTGCATATACTTAAACAAAAAACCATATTTTATTTTAAATATATAAAACCTTATATATATACAATATAGAAAAAACTATATACACAAAATATGTATTATAGATAATATATATATACGTATTTTATATGATATTAATATATACGCATAAAAAGCTTACTACCTAATAATAATAATAATAATAATAATAATAATAATAACCGTGCTAAAATATATAAACCAACTAAAAACATGAACTAGTGAGTAAAATGCATGATGTGATAATTTACATGGCATAAATGACAAATATTAGGGACTAAAATACAACAGATACGAAATATAAGGAAATAAATGTAAACTAACAGAGATAGAGTGCTGAATTTAAATATGGTGACTAAAATGACATGAAACAGAAACTGAAAGCCAAAATAAACAAGCATACAAAGTATAAGGACTGAAAACAGAATTAAACCACAGACAGAAGTGAAAACGGGAAACAAGAAGAGGGACCAGATTTGTAATTAACCAATGTACAAAAAATAAACGGGTTGAAAGTTTAGGGACCTTGAGGGTAATTTTACCATGACCAAAAAAAAAATCAGGGGAAAAAGAGAGGGAGTACTCGTGTAATTAGACCTTTATGCAAAAACGCAGATCCTCCCTGGGTTACGAGTCACCGCGTGGATCGGGTCACCAAAACGGTGTTGTTTTGGACACCAGCTTAAAACACATAGAGGGGTCATTATTTTGTATCGAAATAGATTAATCAAACAAAAGAAAAAAAAACCCTATCGTTTTTTCCTACTCTCTCTTTTTTTCTCTCTACTCTCTCTTCCGAGAATGGGCTCACGGCGAGGACGACCCCGTGCCGAACCTTGGTTTCGACTAACCGAATAGAGGTGTCAAATTTTTTTTATATTTTCTTGATTCGATTTAGACTAAACAAAAATTTTCAAACTTAGAAATCCCTTCTGTTTTAGTAAAACTTCGATTTGAAGAAATAAGATAGAATAGAAGAAATTTCAAAGTTTTGAATCTGAAACCTCTCTATATTACAATTTTTTTTCTCCAATCCCCCTTTTTACAATCTGATTTCTTTTCGGATTTATATTTGATTTTTTACAATAATAAAAGATAACAACTCCTTATTTTATTCATGCAGATATGATTTCATGGTGCACAGTCGAATTTTAGGGGATTATCTGCAAAGTAGGTGAAGGGTATGGTGAGTGGTTATGGTTATGGCAGATGGTTAAGGTGTTGTCGGGTATGGGTTGGTTTAGGATTATTTTTAGGGTGTACGGGTTAGGGTTTTGGGATTTTGTGGTTATGGTTTTGGCGTTAGTCACCGAAAATGGTGGACAGCGGCGATGGCTGCGGCAGAGGATGTGGCGGCTAGGATTAATGATATTAGAGTTAGGTTATTTGGTTTTTAGGTTTTTGGTTGGGTCAGGTCAAAATTTGGGTTTGGACTCGGGTTGGGTCATGGTTTGGGGTCAAAACGGGTTTTTTGTTTGGGTTTGGTTAGTGGGCTTAAGGCCCGGGTGAAATGGGTTATTACAGCCGCCCCTCTTTGCTCGTTGTTGTGTAACGACAACTAAGCAAAGACTAAAAATGACCCATTTCATCTAGTCCAACTGAGCTTCTCCTTTTGACGTATGTCTTCTTTCTTCAGTATATCTTCTTTCTCTTTGATGCATGTCTTCTTTCTTGTCTTGATTGATCCACCTTGTCACTCTTGGGGAAGCAAAACCTTCAAAATGGGGGGTTGTTTGTTAGGGAAGCAAAATGAGTATGGCTTACTATGTTATTGATGATGATAATACCTAAAAAAATTTGACCCAGCTGCAATACCGACGAAGAGGTAGGGTCTACAAAATTTGATTCAGCTGCAACACTGATGAATAGGCAGAATCGGTGGATAAAAGTTCTAATGTTTGATCTAGCTACAACTCTGACGAAGAGGCAGTATTAGAAAATTGAAAGCTCATTTTGATTTTCTTTCTTTTTTTTCTTTTTCTTTTTCATTTCCGTTTTTCTCTCTTTCTTCTTTTTTCTCCATTTTATTTTTTTTTTCTTTTTCATTCTTTTTTTTTTTTTTTTTTCTTTTTTCGAATTTTATTTTTTTTTTTTTTTTTTCTCTTTTCTTGCTTTTTTTCTTCATTTTTTCAAGAAACAACATTGATAAAATTTGAAAATTAGTAAATTTTAACCAAGCTATAACACCGACAAAGAGGCACGGTCTAAAGTTAGTAATGTTGATGCAGCTACAACACTGACAAAGAGGCATGATCAAAAGTCAGTGAATTTGGTCTAACTGCAACACCAACGAAAAGGCAATACCAGAAGTTAGTAGATTTGGTCCAGTTACAACACCGACGAGGAGGCAGAATTGGAAGTTAAATTTGACCAAGCTACAACACCGACGAAGAGGCAAGGTCTGAAGATTTGATCCAGCTACGACACCGATGAAGAGGCAGGATCGGAGAGTTGATTTCTTTGCGATCAAGCTACGACTCGAGGAAGAGGAACGATCAGAATTTGGCAAATTTGGTTCAGCTACAACACTGACGAAGAGGCAGAACTGAAAGTTATATTTGTTAGATCTATCCACACCATCAACGGAGAGATAAGATCGAATTTCAACATTTGGACTCCACTAAACCATCAATGGAGAAGCATAATCGGATGACGTCAACTTGAGCACGACCACACCATCAATGGAAGGACATGATCAGATAACACTTGAATATTTTTTTCTTTTTTCTTTTTTTTTATTTTTCCTTTCTTATTTTTCATTTTTTCTTCTTTTTTCTTTAATTTTTTCTTCTTTTTTCTTTTTATGTTGATTTTTTTTCTTTGGTTTTTTTCTTTTTTTAGCTACAACATTAATAAAGAGAACTTGAAAATTAGTAAAGTTGGATCTAACCTCGCCATCAACGGAGGGGTAAGATCGAATAATAACATTTTGGACCCTACTTGCCACCAACGGAGAAGCAGAACATTAACTGGAACCCTACTACACCGTCAACGGAGAAGCAGGATAGCAGCAACTTGGACTTAGCCACTCCATCAACGGAGGGACTGAATCGGATAGTGACGACCAGGAATCGGCTACACCATCAGCGGAGAGCAAGATTAGAGGACGACATCAGCTTGGACCTAGCCATTCCATCAACGGAGGACTGGATCGGATAATGACGGCCTGGAACGGCTTCACCATCAGTGGAGAGTAGGATCTAAGGACGACGATAGCTTGGACCTAGCCACTCCATCAGCAGAGATACTAGATCGGGAGATGAAAGTTGATAAATTTTCTTTTGATTTTTCATTTCATTTTTTTTTTCTTCATTTTTTTATTTTTTTTTTTTATTTTTTGATTTTTTTACTTCCTCTGATTTTTTTTTTTTTTTGTTGTAACTGTACAAAGAAGTAGCTTGAGGAAAAAAATTAGGTCTAGCTGCACCATCAGCGGAGAAACAAAACCTGAGTAAAAATTTGGCCTACTGCACCATCAACGGAGAAGCGAGATTTGAAAGATGCTAGATCTGTCACATCACTGGCGAAGAGACGAGATTCGAAGGAAAATTTGACCTATTACACCATCAACGGAGAAAAAGATCTTTAAAATGTTGGATTTGTTTGGATTGTCTGAGCTGGTCCTCCACTACCGATGTAGACAAAACCTAAAAATGAAAGAAATCATTAGTTAGTATTTGTTAAAAAATTTTGCCGCTAATACCTTTTGTCTAAAGATTTCAGCTCTTCTGCATGTTTGGCCTTCTTAATGGCTAGAGTTTGGCAGTTGTGTTATTTCTCCCATGGCTGAGGTTTTTCGGTTTCTTCCCTGAACCTGTTCTCACGCACAAATAAATGCACCATGAGTGCACCTAAATTTGTGCCTAATGAATATGTCTAGTCTAAATGCATGACAACTTAAATGCATGTAAGATGTATGCATTTTATCCTACATGCAAAATGATTTGAACGTGTGAATGCGATTTTTGGTCCTCAGAGGGATGCTCTTAACTCCTCACTGGTCCTGTCAAGATCATGGTCTTTTGTATGTGATGGTGTCTAACCTCTTCTTGGGTTCGATCAGTCATCTGGGTGCATGCCCCAACATTTTATTCGTTCTTATGCCATCGTCTAAAACTGCTATTGAATTTGACACTTTGAGTGTGGATTCTTTGCCCCCTAAGTTGGGTTCATAAATTGTGTTGGTTCATGGTAGCTCATTATTTTTTGGATTGGTTGCGGTTTTAATGACTATGGTCAATGTAGACATTTTAGGGGTGCAAGGGTTTGACTCGACAATGAAGGTTGGAACTTGGCAAAGAATGCTCTAGAATGAGGCATTGTTAGAGGCATAATGTTTGTAAAAGATGTGGGGGTGCTTTTGGACATGCCCCAAGACCAAATTTTTGTAAGAGGCTCTGTAAAGGTGCTAGATCGACCAACTTTGTTGTATTTAATGAGGCAACCCGATGACCAACTTTAAAATTTTCAAAATGTATGCATGTAAATGTGAGGTGTATGTCTTAGATGCGAAAGTACTGATTCAAAAATGTTTATCGTGGCACAACTTCCGAACTCACGGGATTCATTTGCAACTTTGAATATTGCCTTGATATCTAGAGTACTAGATTTTCTCCCGATGATAATTTTTTAAATTAAGAACCAGTCGTGAATCAGCATTTCATGGTGGTAAAATGCAAAAATTAAAGTGTTATGATATGCCATGCAGTGAATGCCAAAATGAACAGATATGATGTGATCACAAAAATGGGTCAATTTGAAATTAGAATAATCAAATGAATAAATTAAAATAGGGTAAAATGAAAGATTTCTGCTCGGACAAACCACTTGAACAAACACCATCATATAGTGAAAATGCAATGATGTATGCAAAAAATAAAGCCAATCAAAAAGGAAAATGAGTCAGTACCGAATAAAATAAATAAACAAATAAAAGGGCAAAACAACCCTATTTACATCCCGTCTAAAACACCTAGGTTATTCGAATGGCTTTAAAAGGGTGGGTTTCTATATGTTCTCTACATGCAGTTTTGGTGCTAAGAGGTATCCAGATTGTCCTTGATGTCCCTTACTAAGAGTAGCAAGGCCCCCGGTCATCACCCATTATAGGCTCCTTTCAACCGGGTTCAATTCAGGGGGACATATTCGCTTATGCCTGCACGAAGGAACGATATCCTTACGAAAGCATAAGGTACTCGATCCCCGAAGGTACTTGCTAGGCCTACACGGAGGAACGATATCCTCACGAAAGCATTAGCGTTTTCCCCACACTTAAAAGGACGGGTTTATATGCAAAATTTTACATGCGTAAAATACACGCGCGATTATAACCAAATGTTATTTTAATAGTCACTTTAATTCGGAATTTCCACTACTAGTAAAGTGATAATTATTTAAAAAGCTCGACTCTCTTTTACTTTTGAAAACCAAAAAAAATTTCCCCAGCGGAGTCGCCATCTGTAGCGATGTCCCTCTCGCTAAAAAATGTGATTTTTATTTTGTTTTACTTTATTTTGAAATTAATGTCTTCCGCGTGGAGTTTTATAAAACCCGTGTTTTATTTAAAAATGGAGTTTCCACCGGCCACTTAGGTAGGTCGGACACCATAAAAACTAGAGATTTAAAATTGATGGGTTCGGGAGTCGGTTACGGATGGGTGTTTTACTTCAATAATTACCGCTTTATTAATATTAGACTTTCCGGATTAATGTGACAATCAAATTAAAATTCGGTTATATGTGGGAGTAAATTTTAAAAGCCCCGTTATCTGAGAGTAAACACCCAACCACTATCACTACGCCTGATACTGGCCCCGTTTACACTCGAATAAAGAGGCACCGCATTGACAATTTATATTTTGAAATGCAACTTAAAACATGGCAGACATAAATAAATATAATGTGATAAAAATATAAATAAATACTAGCATAATAAAATACTAATCTAAAGCATTCATAAATATTAATTTAACTTAAAAACATACTTACGGTAAAATATTTAATACTTATACCTATCAAAAATATCTAGATATATTTAATGTTAATAGTATTTATATATTTACATATTATTCCTAAAACAATGAATGTTTATTATTTTGCATATACTTAAACAAAAAACCATATTTTATTTTAAACATATAAAACCTTATATATATACAATATAGAAAAACTATATACACAAAATATGTATTATAGATAATATATATATATACGTATTTTATATGATATTAATCTATACACATAATAATAATAATAATAATAATAATAATAATAATAATATATAAACCAACTAAAAAACATGAACTAGTGAGTAAAATGCATGATGTGATAATTTACATGGCATAATGACAAATATTAGGGACTAAAATGCAACAGATACGAAATATAAGGAAATAAATGTAAACTAACAGAGATAAAGTGCTGGAATTTAAATATGGTGACTAAAATGACATGAAACAGAAACCGAAAGCCAAAATAAACACGCATACAAAGTATAAGGACTGAAAATAGAATTAAACAACAGACAGAAGTGAAAACGGGAAACAAGAAGAGGGACCAGATTTGTAATTAATCAATATACAAAAAATAAACGTGTTGAAAGTTTAGGGACCTGGAGGGTAATTTTACCATGACCAAAAACAAAATCAGTGGAAAAGGAGAGGGAGTACTCGTGTAATTAGACCCCTCTGCAAAAACGCGGATCCTCTCCAGGTTACGAGTCATCGCGTGGATCGGGTCACCAAAACGGTGTTGTTTTGGACACCAGCTTAAAACACATAGAAGGGGTCATTATTTTGTATCGAAACAGATTAATCAAACAAAAGAAAAAAGCCCTATCCTATCGTTTTTTTCTCCTCTACTCTCTCTTTCACTCGATGGTACCGCTCCTTGGCTTCCAGGTGCTGTTCATCAGCCATAATGGCCCCACGGCGAGGAACGGCCCGTTAACTATGGAACTGTAGCGCTCTGACTAATCGAATAAAGGTAAGCTTTCGAAATCTCTCTTTTTTATATTTTTTTGATTCGATTTAAACTAAACAAAAATTTTCAAACTGAGAAATTCCTTCTGTTTTAGTAAAATTTCAATTTGAGGAAAAATCATAGAAGAGAAGAAATTTCGAAGTTTTGGATCTGAAACCTCTCTATATTACAATTTTTTCTCCAGATCCCCTTTTTTACAATCTGATTTCTTTTCAAATTTATATCCGATTTTTTACAATAATAAAAGATAACAACTCTTTATTTTATTCCTGCAGATTTGATTTCATAGTGCACAGCCGGATTTTAGGGGATTATCTGCCAAGTAGGTGAAGGGTATGGTGAGTGGTTTTGGTTATGGCAGATGGTTAAGGTGTTCTCGGGTATGGGTTGGTTTATGATTATTTTTAGGGTTTACGGGTTATGGTTTTGGGATTTTGTGGTTATGGTTTTGGGGTTGGTCGCCAGAAATGGTGGACGACAGCGGCGGTGGCTGCGGTAGGGGATGTGGTGGCTAGGGTTAATGATATTAGAGTTAGGTTTTTGGTTATTGGGTTTTTAGGGTTTTTGGTTGGGTCGAGTCAAAATTTGGGTTTGGACTCGGGTCGGGTCATGGTTTGGGGTCAAAACGGGTTTTTTATTTGGGTTTGGTTAGTGGGCTTAAGGCCCGGGTGAAATGGGTTATTACACTTGGTGGAAGTGCAGAGAAACCAAAGCCACGTGGCTGGCTAGTAGGGGATCACTATAACTGATCGCTTCGGTTTCTGACTAGTTTAAGGTCCCTCAATCATTCTAGGTCTCTCGTATCAAAATTTAGAAATAATATTGTTAGAAGAAACAAGCACAAACATTAATATAGTGTGCATTGACTTTATAAAAAATACTTTCATATATAACTTATATAAATTTTAGTTTATACATGTCTGTCAACTTTATGTTTATGAGTTTAGTTTAGGATTTAAAGGTTAAATTTAGAACTTAATGTTTAGTGTTTAGAATTTAGGGCTGAACGAATAATCTTTCAAAGCCCTATCTTGCCAAGTTTGAAGGAGTGGATCATTTTCTTAAAGCATTATCTCCTCATTTCTTAAGTAGTGTATCATTTTCTCAAAGCACAACTTCTTAGGTTTGAAAGAGGAAACAACTTTTCAAGACCTATCTTCTCAGGTGCAAAGGAGCGAGACAACTTTTCAATACATATCTGTTTAGGCTTGAAGGAGCAGTTTGCTTCTCATCTCCTCAGTTGTGAAGGAATAGTTCAATTCTCATACCCTTAGGTTCGAATTAGCATTTCAGAATCTCATCTCCTCAAGTTTGATAGAACTAATTACATTCCAAGTCACATCACCTGTAGTTTGTCATCAAGGCCATTTTCTAAATTTCATTTTGTTAAATGGAACTTATTTTCAAAATAAAACTAAGTTGAGCCTCATGATCATTCTCGAGGTCTTTTTTAAAATTAAAAAATCAATTTATTTTTAGGTTTTACTTTAAAATAAGTTTATATAAACTATATTATTTTTTAGGTGCTTAAAGTTTATTTTGGTTAGAATAGGTGCCTAAAGTTTTATTTTTTTATTTTAGGTGCTTGTAGTTAAAAAAATTAACATCCAATCATTATTCGACATGTGGCTTATTTTAGGCACCTATTTCGACATAAAAATAACTTTAGGCACCTATTTTGACCAAAATAGAACTTTAGGCACTTATTTTTACCAAAAATAACTTTAGGCACCTATTCTAGTCAAAATAAACTTTAAACACCTAAAACAAAAAAGGCATAATTTGGTAAACACCTAAAACAAAAAAAGGCATAATTTGGACACTTAATTTACCCAAATTTATATTAAAGCCTTGTTTTTAAAACAAACTTTTTTGATCAAAAAAGCCAATCATATTAAAGAACCAAAGAAGGAAACACATGCCCAAACACAATAGGAACAAGACCATAGGACCAAACACCATGGGTAACAAACATCATGCACGTAGGGAAAAAACCAAAATGGGGCCAAAAGACTATGGGAAAAAACACCATGGGGCCAAACACGTAAGCGACAAAAGGGGCCAAAGGACCATGGGACAAACCCCATGCAAGACCCATGCACGAAGGCGAAAAACAAAACCAGAACTAGTGGCAAGTCTGGCCTGGAAACAAAAACAAAGAAGCTGAAAAACCAGACAGCAAACACAGTGAAAACCAACAAACAACAAAGAATCGATCCACCACTAACCGAAGCACTAGAACCCAAGATTCCAACTACATTCAAGCAAGAGCTCCGTCCGGAGGCAGGCTCCATCATTCGACACGGCTGAGGGTCTTGTCATCTTAAACAATGCTGGAAATTTTCCAAGCTTGGGCAGGTAACAACTAGCTCTGCTGGAGGTTGCAGCGAACCACGGCCAAAAGAAGGAGCTTTGAACAAACCGAAAAACAAGATAGAAAGAACCGATGCATGACCAAGGATCATAGAAGGAGGATGCTCACAGGGTGATCCTTGGGGAAGGATAGAGACCATAAGCTACCCTTCGATCCTTCCCATCAAAGGTAGCAAGGTGTAAACGGATCATGGAGACTGCAGATACCCCGGTAAAGGGGTATCTACCAATAGAAGCTCCTACGAAAACCTCCTCAGAGCCATTCTCCTTCACATCTCCCAAAAACTTATCATCACTTAAAGCTATTTCCTCACTAATCATCAAATCATCACTCACCGTCAAGGAAGGCTTTCGTGTAATATTAAGGCCAAAGGGATCAATCCCAAGCTCAAGAACACCAACATCATCCAAAACAATCCCACTCTTTATTTTGTACGAGATAAGGTCACCAAATTCCAGGTTGTTTGGAGCCTCAATCCCCCACTAACAACATGAAAACTCCACGCATGGGACCCAAGGCTTTTTCTTTTTGCAAAAGGACAAAGCAAAATCCTTGGGAAAAGTTTCAAGGCGGCTTGAAAAAAGATGGAGAGCAAAGACCAAACATGCTTCAACACTTGGCTTAAGAAAGCATCATATGTTGGAAACCCCTGTTTAGACTTCGAATTGTTCGAGGAAAAACAATCTGAAACCAGCAGATTTGGAGACAACATCCTCAAAAATATGGTAAACAAGATTTTATAGGGATTCACGCTAGTTTCCCATGCATAAACCGCTAATCTGCATGTATAATTTCCGGTTGTAAGGGACCAAAAAGACCTCCATTTTATGCCCTCCTTCATTGCAAAGCCATGGTCTTCCTTGTCATTGCCTCCATGACTAAGGGAAAGAGTCTGGGAAAACAACGTCACTAAGGACCGGAGAATAACAACTGGATTCCCCACCCCATACAAGAAACAGAACAAAGCCACAGCAGAGACCTTAAAGGATTTCCATTGCTTCTCAACTCTGTTTCGCGAGAATTCATCTTCATCAACACAGCCTCAATAGCAATAAGCCTACCCACAGCAAGAGATCCGTCGTCGTTAGGTCGTTGACTCACCAAGAACAAGAGAACACGAATCTTACCTCCTTTGCTGCCCTTGGGTCGTTGACTAACCATGAATAAGAGAGCTCGAACTTTACCTCCTTCACGGTCCCTTTCGTAAAACCATCCCACTATCTTTCTCTTAAGGAAAGAGAAATGAATGAAAGAACGGTCAAAAGAAACTCCATTGAAAGAATCAGGAGAGAAACACTTCTCCACCACCGGATTCTACCACGCCATCAACCGTTTAGGAGATCGAGTCTGATCAACAGCCACTAAGCCTAGATCAACTTTGATGAACAAGAAAACTAGATGGACAAAAATGCTTGTGAACTTGGGACCCCGCTCCCCATTGGCACCAACAGGTTTTTTCACGATAAAACTGTAAGAACGCAAGAAAACAAACCATGCCTCTATCTCCTAGGTTTTTGTAACCTCCCATTGCCTCCACCCTTGAGCAAACGCCTTCTTCCAACACACCTAAAACTAGTCCAAACTCCCGACAGAAGACCGACATTGCTCTTGGAAGAGGAACATGACCAAGAAGACAAACGATCAACTCTTTTGTAGGAATTTGCAAACAAGGTTTAGGGGTTATTTGGGAGAAATGTAACATCCTCAACCCGGATGTTACAATTGGGCCTCAAGCCCATACCATAACCCATAAAATTTACTGCTAGATTTAGCCCAACATCATCATTTCATAAAATCTATTAATGTAAAACATTCTAAGTTGATAAATCATTTTAAAACGTTACATGAGGAGCTCCACTTAAAATACATAATTAAAAAGCATTAAACACATAAGCTTAAATCCCAAAATATGAGTTACAATACACATAGGGTCCTATGGATACATGGCCCATTAAATCTAAGTATTGTACTCGAACTCAAGTCGATACTGAGATCTTACTCCGATGGTGCTTCATGATGTATGCCAACCTACTAACCTGCAAATGGAAACAACAATTCCGAACGCTGAGCTAACAAAGCTCAGTGGATACACAACCACTCAACCATGCTTTATGCAAAACATAAACATGAGCAAGTAGCTAAGTATGGCATGTTGATGATAAAATAACATCAATGGCGCTACCTCTAGCCACCTAAACACATAACATAAAAAATGAAAAACAATTACAACCATAACCCTTGAATTACCATACCAACAAACTTGGAGTGAGACTCGGTGCCACACAGCTTCGGGAACTTACACTCTTGGGTGAGACCCGGTGCCACACAGCTTCGAGAACGTACACCCATGCTCGGAATCCCCCGTCGAGCATCTTCAAATGAGACCCAGTGCCACATAGCTTTGGGAACATACATTCGGGAGAACATCTAACCATAGCGTTGTAACACTTACATTGGGTATCTGGTTCCCACCAAACAAGCAGCTCAACACACTAGTTCCCTTACACGGCACGTTCACACATGATCCACCAAGGACCCATAAGGTTGCTAGCACATACAAGCAATTCCCCTTTTTCATTTTCCAATTTATTTATCATTTTTGTCACATATAGAGTCATAGACTTCATTTCTTATTATTACTATTCATTTTACCCCTTAAACGACCCATTGGACCATTTTCCTTGAATTTTAGAACCCCCAAACTTAAAATGAAATTTCTTGGGCAAATTACCCAGGTCGTATCGATACACCCCTCAAGTGTGTTGATACACCATCCCGCATCAATACGCTTCCCACGCGTACTCGATACTTAGTTCACATGCACATGATCCTTACCCAACAACCCTGTACCGATACGTGAAGACATGTACCGATACCCTTAAGGCATACCGAAACACCTAAGGTGTATCAATACCGAAATTGTCTACTAGAATCTAGTTACAAAAAAGATATCGATGCGCTCCCATGCATATCGGTACGGCCTTCATATCCTTCATAATTCAACCTAGAAAATGAATGTGCGTACCTATACTAGTTCATCCGATATACCGGTACTCGAACCTAAAATCCAATTTTTAAAGTTCGACAGACCCTCCCAAAGCCCTCAAATTCCTACATTTAAGCCCCTTATTAATCCTATAAATTGTGGAAGGTGTTTCAAGTGGGTTCTTAACATTTTTACATCATTTACACATTAAAATCAACATTCACCATTAATGAAGACTCAAGCATTCTAAACCATCAAAATACCACAATCAACCAAAGGGGTTAGTAGTGTACTAACCTCAACCACCAGCTTCAAGCCTTGTTCTTTCCTCTTACTTGAGATGCCTCCCCAACTTCTTTCACTACAAATGAAGGTTACAAAATGTGTTATTCATGGCTGGGGAATTCTAGGGAAGTTAAACACTAACTTAATCTAAAGATTGAGCTTCCAAAACCCAATCTCGTTCTTCCTTAAACACCCCCACCAAAGCTCCTCCATCACCATTTCAACCCATTCTTACCTTGGATTAAAGATCCTTAAATGCTACACAACTTTTCCTCAATGCTCAAAATGTGATTCTTACTTCTAAACTCAAAGATTGAACCTTTAAGCTTGATTCTTGGGAGAGAGACGAGGATGGATGAAGAGAGAAAGAACAAGGGACAAGATAATCTCACCCAAAGCCTTCTTTTGTAGAAAATTAAAGAGGCTTCATTCATCATTTCTTTAGAAAGAGGTAATTACCTCATTACCCATCTATCATCCTCCCAACCCAAAACCCAACCAAGAACTCAAGCCCAAAACCACATCCTAGCCCACTGAAGCTCTCAAAGGCCTAAAATCTCAGTCCAAACGCGAAGCTCACGCTTCGGTTAAATTGACCCTCGAATTCCAAAATTTGGCTCGTTACAACTCTCCATTCCTTAAGGTAAATTTTGTCCTCAAAATTTACCTTTTGGAAACAAATGTGTATAGAGTATCTTCATATCTTTCTCAACTTCCCACATAGCTTCTTCGACTCTGTGGTTTCTCCATAATATCTTTACCAAGGGAATGCACTCGTTACGTAGCTCCTTGACTCCTCTATCAAAGACTTTTATTGGCTCTTCCTCGTATGTCAGGTCGGTGTCGATATCAATCTCCTCAAGTGGAATAACATGGAAAGGATCAAAGCGGTAATGTCTTAACATAGATACATGAAACACATTGTGGATGCATGCCATCTCCGGTGGCAAGGCTAACCGGTAAGCTGCGGGTCTAACCCTCTTAAAAATCTCATATGGTCCTATGAATCTCGGACTCAACTTGCCTTTCTGTCCAAAGCAGATTACTCTTTTCCGTGGTGACACTTCAAGAAAAACCTTGTCACTTACCTCATACTCGACGTGCTTGCGTTTCCGATCCGTGTAAGCTTTTTGATGGTCAAAGGCCGCTTGCAATCTCTTCTTGATTATCTGAACTTTCTCTTTGATTTGTTTAATCAAGTTTGACCCTATAATTCTTCTTTAATTAAGCTTGGTCCAACACAAGGGTGTTCTACACCTACTCTCATACAAAGCCTCAAAATGAGCCATTTTGATGCTTGACTGAAAGTTGTTGTTGTAGGCAAACTCACAAGCGGTAACTATTCTTCCCAACTTGTCTCAAAATCAATGATACAACAACAAAGCATATCCTCCAAAATCTAGATTACTCGTTCAGACTGACCATCAGTATGAAGATGGAAAGCTGTGCTAAAGTGCAACTTGGTGTCTAAAGCCTCATGTATCTTCTTTCATAACCTTGCCGTGAACTGTGGATCTCTATCCGATATAATCGATGATGGTACCCTATGCAACCTCACTATTTCTTGTATGTACAATCGTGCCAACCTCTCAAACGTGAAATCTATACGCACTGGTAAGAAATGAGCAGACTTGGTCAAACGATCTACTATCACCCAAATAACATCGTGCTTCCTTTTCGTTAAAGGTAACCCTATCACAAAATCCATGGTCACATGGTCCCATGTCTATTGTGGAATCTGAATGGATTGAAGCAAGCCTAAAGGAACTTGGTGCTCGGCCTTTACTTGCTAACAAGCTAAGCATCTTGTCACAAATTCGAATACATCTCTTTTCATACTAGGCCACCATTAAAAGGGACAAAGGTCTTGGTACATTTTGTTGCTCCCTGAATGCATGAAAAACGAGCTACGACATGCCTCTCGTAGGATATGGTCTCACAGATCCTCCAAAGCTGTAACACATAACCTACCTTTGAAATACAAGGTCCCACCATCTCGCACCTCAAAATCGAATACCTCAACCCTTTGAGCCATCTCAAATTTTGCCATCAACCCTTCACCAAATACTTGTGTCTTTTTTATCTCTTGTACGAAGGTGGGTTCTACACGAAGCTCGGCTAAAAGCCTATCATCCTTGGTCATCCTCAATTGAGCAAACATCTCTCTCAAGTCTAACATAGACTTCTTACTCAAGGCATCATCCATAACATTAACTTTATCGGGGTGATACTCTATGATGCAATCATAGTCCTTTAACAATGCAATCCATTACTTTTGCCTCAAATTCAACTCTTTCTAGGTGAGGAGGTACTTTAAACTCTTATGGTCGGAGTAGATGTAACACTTTTCCCCATACAAATAATGTCTTCAAAGCGAAAATAATGGCAGCCAACTCCAAATCGTGTATAGGGTAATTTTGTTCATAGGGCTTAAGTTGTCTCGAAGCATAAGCAGCCAACTTGCCTTCTTGCATAAGAACACAACCAAGTCCATTTAACGAAGCATCGCTAAACACAACATAATCCTTTCCCTATTCGGGTTGTGTCAAAACTAGAGCCTCGATGAGGTAAGTCTTTAACTACTCGAAACTTTATTGCTTACTCTCGTTCCAAACAAATGGAACTCCCTTTTATAACAACTTGGTCATTGGTTTCATTATAATGGAAAAGCCCTTAACGAACCGACGATAGTATCTAGCAAGCCTGAGAGAACTACAAACTTCTGCAATATTCCTAGATGGTTTCTATTCTACCACCGCTTGAATCTTTTGGGGATCTACTCGGATCTTACCCACAGCGATAATGTGGCCCAAAAATGCCACCTCAGAAAGTCTATCTAAAATTTCCCAAGCTTCCTCTGTTGATTTGTCTAGAAGCATGTCATTTGTCGAAGCATCTAGCATCAACCTCGTTGGTGCTTTGACTGAACTGTAAAACATTATTACTTGCATCCAATCTTTGAATACGTGCATGGGACATTTACGTTAAAAGCTCCTTATATCGCTCCTAAGCCTCGTACACGGACTTATCATCTGCCTGGCGAAAAGAAGTAATGTCATTACACAGTTTATCAGTCATATTTGTAAAACTAAAGCTAGAAAGGAAACTTTGGCACAAATTGGTCCAAGATTCTAAAGATCTGGATGGGATACTATTCAACCATATTTTCGCCCTATCCCTCAGTGAATAGGGGAATAATTTCAGCCTTAGGACATCCTTAAGGACTCCTTGTTCCTTGAATGAATCGCAGATTTCTAAGAATGATTTGAGATGTTGTCCGGCATCCTCAGTCCTTGATCCGCTAAATTGACCCACTATATTGATCATATTGAACATCACAGGTTTCAATTCGAAGTGGGTGGCTTGAATATCAGGTGCGACGACTCTTGGAGTGAGACCGTCAAGATCTTGCTCTAAGTAGTCTCGGATGGGTCTATTTTGTGCAATGACTGGTTGATTCGGTAAGGTCACCACGACTCCTGTTGTGACATTCTGATTGCCGTTGGCATTTAGATTGCCAACTGGATCATTAGGTGGATCTGCCATCTCTTCTTTTAATTCTCTTCTTCGTCTACGAAAAACATGTTCGATTTTCGGTTTGAATGGATAATCTGGTGCTATCAGTCTTGCCCTATTCACAAACCAATGCAAAAAAACAAAGTTATTATCCTCTTGAGACCGAACACAAAAATAAAATAAATAAACAAAGGTGAAAGAAAATAAAAACAAAGTTGCTATTGCCAATCCCCGAAAATGGCGCCAAAAACTTGTTGCATGATTTGAGTGCTTCGCAATTGGTGCAAGTGTACATGTTATAAGTTATAGTATATATTAGATATCATCTCCATAGGGATTGGTAGAAATCTGATTTCTAATTCCTTTCACTGAAAAGAGAAATAAGTTGTGATGGTAGATGTTTTGAATTAACAAGTAAAATAAAGTGAAAAAAATAAAAATAATTGTAATCGAATAAGAGAGAATAGGTCGGGTTATCATGAGTCGTGTTGTGATTGTTGGATGGATCGTCGTAGTAATTGGTTGCTGAAGCAATACAATTGTCTTGGCGATTAGAACCATTTGAATTGCCTGGGCAATTATAATTGTCGTGGCAACTGGGAATGGTGTGATTGCCTTGGCAACTAGATGATTCCTTCAAAGCTCGGCGAAGTGTTCTTCAATGGTTTTTTGTTATCCCTAACTCGAAACATTGGTCAATTGTACATGCCTTGGTTATGCATCCCTCTGCGTTAACCATGGGTGAACAATAACCGATCTTACGCTCCTCTTAGCTGTTGAAATCTTCAACTTATTCCTAAGTTGGATTAGTCTTCACCAACGATCGTTTGAATGATAATCATGCTCATTCGTTTCTTGAATCTAACTCTCCCGATATTAGATAAATGGATGAATTCGCGAGATCCTCTCCCAATTCACTCGCAATCAAATTAAGAACCAAGAATGAACAAACTTTGAATTTAAATTGCAATTAAAAACCTAAACAAATCTAAACGTTTTCACAACCACAAAAACACAATAACCCAAGCCAATTTAGTTTAGTTCATGGCTAGGTGCAAAAGAAATACAAGATAAAAATTCCCTAACATGAATTGAATGGAAAAAATGAATAAAAAGAAGATATCGAACAACCCCTAATTTTGTCTCTCCAAATTCGCCCTAAATGTTGCGGTTGAGTCTTCTATTTATAGGAGATGATTAGGTCAAATTGTTGTGGATGAGGATGAGTTTAAGTTGGAATTAAATAAGATAAAAGAGATAATAAATCCCTTTTATCCTTATCCTCCAAAAACTCCTCATAAACTTGAAGTTTTAATCTCCTTTGATCTTTGCGTGGAATTCCAACTCTTTAAGATTTATCCTTGCTTCTCATCGAATGTGGATTTTATTCAGTCATCAAATCGGCAACTTCTTCATTCTTATCCTCAATTGCTTCAGCAATTTCCTGCTTGCTAAGGTAATTAAATCCCACTCACAAAAACGCACATACCAGCTACATTTTTTTCGCAAAACCAACCAAATTGTGTGATCAAGCTTAATTGTGAAGGAAACCATGAAATAATGCATGAATGACTAAATATGCAACTAAAATGAGCCTAAGTCTAACAATAATTATGAGGAAAAAGGGTAGAAAATATAATACTTTTACTTACTTAACAAACATGTAATCACACATAGTTAATTAAATAAAAATCAAATTAGGATTAGGTTTAAACAGTTAGAACCATTAAATAATTAGGAATATTATTGATTTAGGGCTTAATATGGATAGTGCCCAAGTATTTGGGTGTTATCACATAAACCTCTAAATTTGGTAATATTCATATATTCTTTAATTAGTTCAATCAATTGAAGCCCTAATTAGGTTTGAACTTAAAATCGACAAGAAAATAAATGATCATGCATTAAAATCCTTTTGTGTTGAGATACATTTTTTAATATAAATTGAAGTGTCCTAAATTATCTGGATGTTTCAAAATTTATATTCGTTAAATTGTATTTTCTTACAAAAGATACCTTCATTGTGAATGAAATTCATTTAACGATTAAGGGTTTAATTAAATTTAAATTACCGTTTGAAATGCCAAAATGCTACGTGAAATTAATAAGGTACCGATAATGGGCGTTTGTGGGGGTGCTAATCCTTCCCCACACGTAATCGAATCCCGAACCCAAATTTAAGAAAATGAATCTCTGGTTATTTTTATGGTGTTCGGTCTACCAAAGTGACTGGTGGCGACTCCAAATTGATTTTCAAAAATGAATAAAAGGGTAACTCGATTTAAAATGAAAACCTTAATTTCAAGATTAAATAAATTAAAATAGACAAAAACCCCATTTTCTAAAAGAATTAATCGTCAGGCTATTTTCTACACTCGATTTTAAAAACGGTCGTGACACCTGTCCACGGAACAATTTTTGAAAAAGTAAATATGTGTTTTAGCTACACTGACCTGATGCCCAGAACAAGCACAGAACTGAAATAACACATCTTTAAGAACTTCCAATTGATTAGATGAAGCCTCCGCGAACAACACTAGATCATCCGCAAAGAATAAATGTGATAGATCAGGCCTATATCGAGCTAGCCAAATATGCTTCCAAGACCTTTCCTCCACTTTTCGTCCAATGGAATGGGATAACCGCTCCATACACAAAACAAAAAGGTACGGGAGAGATGATCCCCTAACGGATCAAAACTATCAGTAACATCTCCATTACAAATAATCTGCATCGAGACAGAGCAAATACACCTCACAATCCACGTAATAAACCGATCAAGCAAACCGACCTCCTATAAATTTGTTTAGATAAAACCCCATTCAAGGCGGTCATAAGCCTTCTCAAGATCAACTTTAATCTCCATCCAAGGCTTCGAATCTTTTTTCTTACTAATCGTGTGAATAACCTCTTGAGCAAGTATAATATTGTTGGTGGTATGGCGGCTAAGGACAAAATTAGTCTGAGTTTGCACTATCCAATCTGGCAAATACGGTTTAAGCCTGTTAACTAAGACTTTTCTAACCACTTTATAAAGCACAATACACAAACTAATTGGGAGAACCACCGAAGACTCTATGGGTTCACCACCTTCGGGATTAGAACCATGAGAGTTTGATAAGCCGACACCCCAAGATCCCTAATCTCAAAAAAACTCCAAGACAAAATAAAAGACAGAATTCCCTACAATTTCCCAATTACACTAAAAAAAACCCGGCTTGGAACCCATCAACCCCATGAGCTTTAGACGGGTTCATACTAAACACCATTGTATACACTGCCTCCTTAGAAACCGATCGCATGATATGTTGCTGTTGTGTAGGCGATAGCGGCGTAAAACCCCCTACAAAAATCTACAACAGACGGTTGCCTCGGCTCAGAGGTGAACAAGGTTTTGAAAAAATCGACTGCGTGACCCTTAAGCATCTCCTCATCTGAGCACCAAAATCCATCTTCTGTCTTGAGTACACAAATGGTGTTCCTTCTTCGGCGCTGCAAGGTCGATGAATGAAAAAAAAACTTTATATTACGGTCCCCCTACATGATCCATCTACTGCGAGATTTTTGAAACCACAAGCTTTCTTCCTATTCCGGCACAACATTAAGTTCCCTCTTAAGAGCGGCCTCAAGATCAACCAGGAAAAGAGACCATTAATAGTGTAGACCAAGCTCAACACTACGAATATAAGCAACCAAGTGAGCCTTGCGACGCTCAATAAAACCGAAAACCTCAAAATTCCATTGACGAATCACCCCTAAAAAGACAAAATATTCTAAAAAATAGATGCATTATCCTTCCAATTATCATTCAACAACCATTCAAAATCTGGATGTTCATGCCAAGCTGCCACAAAGCGAAAAGGCTGCCGGCCCTGAACACTCCCAATCCACTTCGTTGTGAGAAGAATGGGTCTATCATTTGACCCCAATATAGGTAAATGAGAAATTTTTGCCATCGTAAAGACCTTATACCACTTTGCATTGCAAAGACAACGATCCAATCTCCAGCTCAAAGACCTATGCACCCAAGTAAACCTTGAACCATTGTACCCCATATCTAGAAGCCCAATCGAAAAGATGAAGTCACAAAATTTAGCACACACTCCGGAGCAACATTGCAAACCCACGTGTCGATCCTCCACACTACAAATGGCGTCGAAAGTCACACCCCAAAATCCAAGACCAACCATTCCCAAGATCAAGAGCACTAAGTTAGTCCCAAACAAGACTTCAATGACTATATTCAGGACTAGCATAAACAAAGGTGATAAAGAACTGACGGTTCGTATTCGCTTCAATACCCACTCTATAAAGAAACTAATTCGACACAACAATCATATCAATATTGATAGAAGTCTTCCACAAAACCCATATACCTCCAGAAAAACCAATCACTTCCACCATATACGCAGAGTCAAACCCCAAACGACGAATGAAAACATCTACATCTACCTGTTAACTCCTCAAAAGTACTGCTTTTATGCTTATTTGACAATGCCTTTTCTTGCCCTTTAAGTACATTTAGTTGCATCTAGATGTTAAAACCATGCATTTACATAAGGAGTTAAGGAGCTATTCCATTGCTAGTGTGAAGGGTTATTTTACTGATTTTGATGCAGGACACGGGTAGGAAGACATGGCAGAGAGGTGCTGGCCTAGAATACAAGAAAGAAAATAGAGAATTACCGAGTAGCAGTTAGCATAGATGGACCAAACAATGCCAAGCTCGATTGACAAACGATTGACGTCCGATAACCGGTCAAAGTAGCCATTGGACTTTGTACACGTCAGTCTTAAAATTCAAATCTAGATAAGATGATCACGTGTCTTATCCCTTGCGCATTCAAATTTCAAACTCAAAAGCTTATCCTAGGGTTTCCATGCACACCTATTTAAAAGAGATCAAGCAACCACTAATGGAGATCAGATTGAAGAGAGGCTGCATCGTGGTGAACCGAGAGGCGACGTGGTTCGACCATCTAAGACTGAGAGCTTTGGAGAATTTGAAGGGCTACATCGATGGATCTCCTTCTTGCCCATTCTCTTAATTTTATTTATTTTTATTTAAAAAAATGATGAGAAACGATTATGTTTTGTGGATGGACCCCTCAATCATGAACTAATATTTTACAATTAGTTGGGTGATGTTTGCGATTAACACTTATTTTATATTGGTTTTTAAATAATCAAAATACTTTGGCATTATTTTCTATCTACTAGCGCATCAATTTTCTAAATCCACTGTCATACAACAATTGACATTGTGTGCTTTTTGCACCTTAACATCTTAACAAACTTAAAGGACAACAATCAGTTTCTAAATACTAGGCGAGAAGCTTCGACAGAAGATGTTCAAGTAGATAAACTTACTTCAAAAGTAAGTATACCCCTTAGGAGCAAAGATTGACATTGTTAATTAATTAAAGACTTCACTATAGACATATAGGGGTTTTATCGTGGTTAACTTAGGGTATTGCCATCAACAAAGACAATACTATATTTAATCTTCTCTAAAATAAACCAAGGCAGGACGTTATTAAAGGCTGGCATAAGTTGCGTGAAATCCAAGCATCTCTTGCCAATGCTCATCATTTAATTGAACACTTCGTTGCTAGACTGCTTTCATTTTAACTTCACTATTTTTTACCATCTTTTTAATCTAAAATCCGAAACATTTTAAACACTTTTAAATCCATGTGGATTCAATACTCAACTTACTATTGTATTACTTACTGATCGTGTATACTTGCACGCCTAAGAATCACCTTGACATTATTCTTTGGCACTTTACACTAAAAATTCTATCTTTAGTCAAGCGTTAGCAAAGTCGACACTACCCCACTCACTCTCTACTCCATGATCGCCACAACATCTGGATCCTGCCATCTTACTAGAAGTCTAAAATATCGATTAAAATCAAGGCCAATAGTGCCTTGAAAGTTCCAAAAAATGAACTTTAACATTAAAATAAACATAATGATAGGGAAAAACCTCGAAAACCACTTACTACACATTAACATCTTGCTCTCCTTCGAACCTCTTATTCTCGATCCATTGAATGATGGATTGTGAGCCTACGCTAGAAATTTTTGCTAAAACTTTACCATGTTCAGTAGAGGTTCCAGCAGTAAGCTCATTCGTAACATTAGATACCCATTTAGAAACATGTATCGGCTGTTGACTAGTCCCTTCATTTTTCTTCTGTTTCTCGATTTTCAGAGAGAGGCCAGCAGAAACATTCACATTTCGGTTCACCCTTTTTGTACTCGCCTTACGGATTGGCCCATACATCGGTCGACCATTGTTATCTTTAAGGCTCTCTCCGACCCCTCCTCAATAACCTGGACTGTCGTGTGTTTATCCGATTGCAAAGAAGACGGTGCAACAATAACCTTGTCATTGGCTGCTACAACAAGCATTTTCATGCTACCGAGTGATGTTATTTCTATACAAACACTCAATGTTGCCACCTCACTGCCAACAACAGGTTCATTAAGCCTTATCGGGACACCACCCTCACTTTGCCGAGACATATTTTACACTTGAATGCCCTCCATACCCAGCGATTCTTGCTCTAGAGCAACCATAGCAGCAATTACTAGAGTTTTGTCGACTGTTGGTGCCCCACTTCTTGGACCCTCCATATTGCTTGGCCTTGGAACCGGGTTCTCTATTCCAGTAGGCTCAGTTACCTTGCATTGAAGAACCCTCTCAGTCACCTGTTCCCAACCGCCTTCCATGTTAGCAAATACGCCAAACCTTGAACCCCCAATTGTGCTCGTATTCCCCTTGTCATTGTTGCCGGCCTTGGTAGTGGTGGCCGCACGACGTCTCCTACATTCAACCTGCATCCAAGGTCCATACATATCATCGATGGATGATGTTGTTTTCTGAACCGCAGTGACCTCCACCGCAATATTTCCCGGAGGCCTACACATCTCCTTCGAGTGGCCGTACTTTCCACAACCAAAACAGATGATCAGTAGCCCCTCATATTCAATCGTTTGGTACTTTCCATCAATAACTAGACCTGGAAGCAATGACTTGTCAAGATTTACCACAACAACAAGATGCGCAAACAGTCCCCGCTTGCCTTCTATAGTAATGAAATCAACCCGAACCACTGTAACCAACATACTTGCAATGGCCTGGAAAAAATTCTTTGAGTAATAGCGATAAGGCAGCCCAGGAAGGTGAACCCACACAAGGATCTGTTTCGTATACTCCACTGCAGTGGAGAAGTCACGGGACCATGGTTGAACAGTTAAATAGCTCCCGTACAACATACATGGACCGCCGGTCAAGATCTTCTCATAATCAGCATCAAGAGCAAAACAGACCAAATAATAATAATAATTATCTAGATCAATTATACTTAGCTCACCCACAGGACACCAAAGCGCATGTACCCAGTTCTTGAAAGCCCTATATCCGATCGATCTCCCCAATAGCCGCACGATCAAGGACTTTGAAAGCTTGTCATCAATAGCCTTATGAATCTGATCCGGGAACCAAATTTCTAGTATGGGACCATCACGATTGATAGCGACATCTTGCTCCTGGAGTTCAACATCAAGATCGCCAATGAAATTGTCTTACTGCCCTGTCCAAAACTGACCCGTAACCATGTCCCGAAACGAGGGCTTGACAACATGTGGTGGAGTTGGTGTCTTCGCAGCCGACGCCAGAATGCTGGTAGGATCAATATCCCCGCCGCTGTTGTTATCCACTGCTAATGCAGTCACCGCATTGTTAGCCATATCCAGCCCCATCTGCTCACAAGGCGCAATAGTCTCCACGCTAGCAGATGGAGCAACAACATTCTCCAGCGTTAAAGTGGTCACCGGTGCAAGAGCATCTGACTGGCGCCCAGTCGGCGCAATAGTCTGATTCGTTCTAGGGTTTCCAAGATTTTCGGAGGTCTCCATTTGAATATAATGTTTGATTAATAGAAAATAAATGTTATTACTTAATCAAAAGTAACTAAATGAACGCGTCTTAACATTTTGGACGTAAATAAAAGTAATAATTGTTGATAATAGAATTAAAAAATATTTTTTTGCTATATTTTATATTAAATTAGGTTTCTATATTATCGATTTAGTATAATTTCATGTGAGATGAGGTCATTATAATAAATAATTTTCTAGCTAGCATTCAAAATATATTTTAAGTGGGGTAGATTACATAAATCATCACTAAACTTTATTCTCATATCTATTTTGATCACTGGAATTTCATAACATTTAACTTACTAACTGAAGTTTAGACATTGAACGTTTTTTGCCACTGATGTTTGGACATTAAATATTTTTTGTCACTCCATCATTCGCCATCGTTGGACGGACATCGTAGATGATGGTCGTTCGATATCAAATTTCATCAGTCGCTTCATCTCGCCCCTCTAAGTCCGAACCCGCCCTTCATTTCGTCGAAAAGTACCCTGGAGTCCACGAATCGAGAAAAAACCTTTTAGTTTCTCTCTTGTTGATCTCCCTTTCCGTCGTCAGATGGAGCCGTTTCTCAATATATTGTTTCCCCTGTGCCAATGATGTTTTCTACCGTTTGGATCTTGGAGAAGTTTCTCCGTTCGTCGGTAAATGGATGCTATCAAAAAATTAACACAAGAGTAATAAAAAAATGTTGATGTCTAAACTTTAATGAGTAAATTGAACGTTTTGAAACTTCAATGACTAAAATAAATTTGGGATAAAAGTTCAGTTATGATTTAAGTAATTTACTTCTTTAACTTTTTATCAACCGGCTGGTTTGCTCGAGAGGTTAAGGGGGCAGACTTAAGATCTGCCGCACATAAGTGCGCGTGTGTTCAAACCCCACAGCCAGCAGTTTAAATTATTTTTAATGACTTTCTTTTTTGCCCGGAACTTTTAAGGGCCAGACTTAGGTTATAAATTCGGATCTAATAATAACCTTATAAAAATTGAGAAATAAATTCATGCTAAATTAAGTTAGAGATTGCATTCTAAACTTCAGCAGGGTAGAGTGATTAAAACTATCATTAGACCTTTCGGTTTTCACAATTTATTAGGCATTTTTTAATAATTTCTTAGTTTGAACCAAGGTATCCACCGTCAATAGCGGTAACTATTTCTCTCGCCGCGAGTACTCTCACTAAGCGGTAAATGACTAACCATGAAATGTACTCTTTTTCCATTGGTAGGAATTGAACTCATGATCTCATAGTTAAAGAATTGAATCACCACACTACATCTCGTAATTATTTATCAAGCATTTTAAATGTATGATCATAATAATATGAGGTAATATGACCCCGTAATCACATCATCATGTAACATACATAAATTCAATACAATGAATTTGGAAAATTGTTCAACTAGATACCTTTCTTGAATTACATAAAGTCATCGTAACATGTTATAACATTAGTCTGTAAAAAATGTAAATCAAAAGTACGATGTTGTAATGTAAATTTTTGTTTAACTCAATTTTCTCCATTCATAACGTTTAGATTAAAACTCTTAACATTGTTCAAGGGATATAATATTTAATCTTACTAGACTTTATGTATATATGAACCCCTAACATTATTTTAAGAGCTTTTCCTTTTATGGTCACTGGATATACTGTGCAATTAACAGACCTGATAATATAAGGGCGAATTCCACTTAATTGAATTGAAATTTTAATTATATTAGTTTTCAAATTTAATCTCGAACAGTTCTTTGCCTTCTTCCTTATTAAAAAAAGTGTATGGTTATCAATAATTAGTTGATCTATTAGGATAAGGCATCATATTCTTTAAATAAAATAATGAGACATTGTGAATGGAACAATTGGGTTGAGAGAGTCGCCCTATAATAGTTACAAAAATAACAAAACTCAAACCATCAAATTAATTTAGAACCGATCTGCTTTAAATAATTATTTTAAAAAAGTTTTAAACTTAGACATGGATGTTATATAATAATGGCTTAGTGAATTTTTTTGAGCGGTGGGTATTATAAGGTATTAAGGTAATATGACCTTAAATTATTTTTTTATTTGATAAAATATAATTTATTAATGAAAAAAATTATAAAAGCTTATCTCGATTGTGTGTTTCGTTAAAAACTTTCCTAAATTTTAAATTATTTTATGTTTACGCGATTGTGTAGGATGTTTTTATGTTTAAACAATTGTGAAAGATAATTCATTTTCTATGTTTAACTATATATTTTTCTTCAAATAACTATGTCAGCGGTGGGTATTACATGTTTGTTTGCTGAGAAGTGAGAACAACAATAAATTAAGGCTTAAGAATCAAATAAGCTTGAATAGGTGACTAACGTTTTATTTTATGACACATTTAAAGTTTTGTTTGAGACGTTATTTTTTTCGTTATCTAATGAAATTCGTGCACGTGGCATGATTTCTCATTTTTGGATTTAAAATTCATAAATGAAAAAAATAAAAATAAAAAATATCAATTAACCTACCAATATTTAATTTCTCTAAAAACCCCAAACCCTAAATTCCTCCACTCCGACCACCGATTCAACCACCACTAGCGCCCTTATCTTCATCGGACCCCCTCTACTGAAAACCTCATCATCTCGTCATAAAAAACCGACGGAATGAACCGCCGATTACACAATCGACGAACACCCAGCAATGAAAAAAAAAAGAAGTCGACTGGGTTCCCACCAATGGGTAGAGGATGGCAGATGTCAAACAATGAAGTACACGGTGCTTGGGTGGTGAACGATGAACCACTGACTTGTGGGGATGTCAGATGACAAGGGAGATGTGATTTGAGGGTTTGATTGAAAGAATTTAAAACTTTGGTGTTTTAAAGAAATTTAAACTTTTAAAGAAATTAAAAATATAAAAAAACAAGCCACAAGTCATGTTATGATTGGATGGCAGAATTTTTTTAACGGCCGTTGACGGCAAAATCGTAAATGTGTCACAAAATGAAACATTAGGCACCTATTTGGCCCAAAATATAATTCAGACATCTATTTAAAAAAATATATAGTTTAAACACTTATTTGATTGTTAAGCCATAAATTAACTAGTAAAAATCAGTTCGAGAAAAGACAGAAAGAGAGAAGCCATGAAAAATGGATATTAACATTACACATGCATATCTTAGTAAAATGTTAAGCTGGAATGTCCTAACCATGAAGTGAATTTAACGACATTACTCGTCTTGTACTAATTGATGTCCTGTTAACCGAAATTGGATGATGTCATGTCAGAACTCGCATACCACCGGATGAACAAAGTGTCCTCTTATTTAACCAACTCATAAACAAATCCTTCAATGTCTCAGTACACAACATGATTGATTACGAAAGTCCAACAAGAACCAAACCTGTCAGGTTAAAAACTAAACATAACAAATTAGAGCTCCAGCAAATTAAGCAGAGCCTCGCTAATTCCACTACTCCTAGCTTGTGGTTAAGACACAATGCAACAGAGTTAAAATAATGGCTCAGTCCGAGGAGCATGAATACTTGAACTTGCAAAACTCGACAACATTGATTAGAATATCAGTTTTCCTATGCGCAAACTTGCACCTTAAAACCGTTTGACGGAGAAATATAATGGGAAACAAAAACCCAATTTAGACCCATGAGCTTTGATCATCAAACAACGTCAACAAGGATGTGTCATGGCCAACCTGACTATCAACTTATGTACACATGAGAACACACACATCTCGCAATATAAAGTCACATATATGCTTTGATCCATGCATTGTCCTAATCTTGTTCCATTGACTTGAGGTAAAAGTTAAATTTTCTCCGATCTCCGAATAAAATCCACAAGTGAATGTATTAAATGTTAGGCCTAATGGTCACAACAAAACTGAAAGAACGAAAGAGATCAAAGCCATGACAAGAGCTTCAGGGAGGGGAGGGGACTGAAAGAAAGTAAATGTATTTTGTTTAGCTTAAAAACCTTTCTCTAGCAGCCATAGCCAACTTCAAGCATGTTGACTTCTCTTTCACAATTGTCTTAAATAGCTTGGATTAACTACAAGCATTTTATAAAAGATGATCAATTACGTCATATAGTAGATTACAGAGATTAAATCACAAACTTTAGTATACTAGAGGACCAAAACAAAAATTTGACATTTTATTTTCTATGGCCAAAACTTATAGAAGGAGCTACGATAGAAGGTTTTATTAAAAGATTCAGCCAGCTTATGTCAATGTTGAGATGGCCGAGTTGGTCTAAGGCGCCAGGTTAAGTTCCTGGTCCGAAAGGGCGTGTGTTCAAATCTCACTCTCAACAAATTAAATTTTGAATTAATTTCACTAGAATCCCCAAACAGTTTTCAAATTTCGGAATCGATCCTTCAACTCCAAATCATTCTAATTAAATCCTTAAAATATCAATACTATATCGATGAAGTATTTATGTAACTACCAGCCTTTTTCCCCTTTTTAACATGACAAATTCAAGTTAGTAATGCGTTAAGTACATAAGTTTTTTTGTAATTTAAAATATGGACTACAATTTGATGAATTTTAATGAAATTGATTTTTGTTTCCTTACTCTTTTTTATAAGTTTTTAGGTAATTTTATATCCCGTGAATCAAATAATAAAATTTTACGTTCAAATAAATTAAACATGGACAGTGTAACATACCGAATAATATACTAAATAATCTTATATTTTGAAAATCTTAATACCGGAGTAAGTTCACCTTCCATGATTTTGAGATTATCAAAGTAACTTTTTTTTCATGAAAATATAAGATGAAATTTGTATCATGGAAGGTGAAACTTTCCCTAGTATGAAATCTTATGTTCAACATACCAAGTAATACACTAATTTCCTCCTATTATGCGCAGATCTACTGTTCAAATCTTGAAGAAAGGCATTTATTTATTTTGTTAAAATTATGAGGAAAAATGGACAACGTTTCCGAGTCACATTATAAAATTAATTCGATTATTTGAATGAAAATCGAGTTATCGCAAAAATATTTTTTTTTTTTGAATTGGAACGAAGACTAAGGAACTAGGCTAGATAGCACTAGTTTTACAACAGGGGGACCATCCACATCTCTAGCAAGGATGTTCTGAACATAGTCCTGGAGGGGAATAGTATTGCAGAAGAGCAAAGCTGGATTGATCTGCACGTTTGGCTAAAGCATCAGTTGCATGCTTAGCTTCTCTAGAGATCCAAAGGAAATCAACTGTCCAACCTCGGTTTTGGAGAGCCGAGATGGCGCGGACAAGGGGGAATGCACTAATGTGAGCATCCGTGGCGTTGATAGCCGAGATAACATTTGTCAAATCAGAATGAATCTGAATAAATTTAAAACCATGTTGCCAGGCAAGGCAAAGACCCTCATGTATGGCCCATAGCTCAACATGGAAAGCATCTGTTATACCAATACCTTGATTAAATCCAAGCAGCCAATTACCAGAATTGTTCCGAAAAAGGCCTCCAATAGAAGCTAATCCTGATGACAAACAGGCTGCGCCATCTATGTTGAGAGCAATCCAATGATTCAGCAGCAGAGACCATTAGATGATGGTTATAGTCGATGGTCGGGGTAGAACATGTGCTTTACACAACTTGTAATATGTAGCCCATATCAGACTATTGTGAGAAACTACGGTCGGAGAGGGCCGTGTATCATTAAAAATCTGGTCATTGCGAGCCTTCCATATGTGCCAACAAAGGGCCGCGAAGGAGGTGTTCCAATTAGTTTCCATCATGGGGTAGAACGTGGAAAGATGGAAGTTCTGAAGGATCCAGTTGCCGTGTTCAAAATTGTAAAAATTCGGGATGATAACAGTCAGGTTAAATTGATCCCATACAGCACGGGCAGCAGAGCAGTCACACAGAGTATGAAGAACAGATTCATTGGCTTCAGGTACAAGTTAAATGTGCTCTGATTTCTGAATAAAATCCACAACGAAACTGAAAGAACGAAAGAGATCAAGGCCATGACAAGAGCTTCATGGCGAGGAGGGGACTGAAAGAAAGTAAATGTATTTTGTTTAGCTTAAAAACCTCATCTCTATAGCAGCCATAGCCAACTTCAAGCATGTTGACTTCTCTTTCACAATTTTCTTAAATAGCTCTTAAAATAAAGGGGGAATTGGAATCAATAAAATTGGTAAAGAAAGGGGTGAGTCTAAGGAATGACAAGTTAGTGTACGACTAATAAACGGCGGGATGTTAGAGCCGTCAGATGAGAAAACTTATGATTTTGTCCGTTGGATTTGGATTACCATAAAAAACACACAGAAACAAGAAGAGGTCGTTGTTGCCGGTAAATACCGGAACTTAGTAAGAAGTTGTGTAACTGTATGGGGATGAAATTTGTGTTGCAACGTCAAAAGTTAAAATAGCGCATATGTCGCGGAACTATCTAGTATGTACGGGAACTGATAGTTAATAGTTTAAACCCAAATTGTTATTGAAGTATCTGACAAGTAAAGTTGGAAGAAGATGTCTCAGAATTTGATATAGAATAACGAAACAATCTGATGTGAAAGTAACATTTAAGCGTTAGTGCGTAACAATTGACGTTTTTCTCCTGATATCATAACTTTTGTACATGTTCCGGAACCTGTAGGAAAGGTGTAAACTAGAAATGTTTAAAGTGACTATAAGAATACATGTTTGTACAGTATGTTTTGGAACAAACGTATAAGTACTGACACCTGGAAAAAGGTATGTTGGATAGATAAAAGTAGACGTAGAAACCGTAAAAATTTAGGAAGTAGATAATATATTAGGTGCAATCGGCAAGTATCAAAATATGTTAAGGCGTTTTGCAACCTAAAGTTGAAGATGATAATATTTTCGGTTTAATGATTCATATTTCCAATGTTTCTTTTAGGCCTCGAAACGCACGTTGTTGTTTCGCTACTCGTAGCGAATAAAACCCTTCGGTTCCTAGAATGAGACTCGGACATTCACTTGTTTAATAACATTTTAGGGTTAGAATTTATTTCCCCTATGAAAATTTGGAGAACCCTCTGAAATTGGGAAAAACATTTCAGTCAGTTCAAAGGATTAAAACCTGAACTTAGGTCTGCAACTGAACATGTGCAATTGTCTTCATTGCGAAGGTAACAAGCAAAGAAAAACCCTAAGTTTTTTTGTTTATTTACGAAATACTTGAAATCTAGGGGTTTTGTTTTGAAATTTTGGTATGGAAATTCCATTTGTTGTTGGAGAAATTTTGTTTAAAGTGAAAATTTTGTCCTCTTTCGATTTTTTTTAAATGGTAAGTTTTCAACGACTTTAACTTAAAAATGTTAGATTTGTTTGTAATGAGGATATGTTTATTTATGAGTGAGTTGGTTTGTTTCTGCACTGATTCATGTGAAGATTTAATCCTTAGGATGACTACTGTAAATCTGAATCTCATTTTTGACAATGTTGGTAAAGAAGTTGCTGATAAAGATGATAATAATGAAGTTGTTAGAAAAAGGGGCTCATGAAGTTGGCAAAGAAGTTGCTGAGGAAGTTTGTGATAAAGAAGGTAAAGATGAAGTTCCTAAAGACTTCGCTGATAAATTGGTAATAAAGTTGCTGATAACGAAGTTGCTAAGGAAGCTCCGTCTGAGATACTGACCATACGGGAAAAAAACATTGCCTCCCTTCATACAGTTTTAGTAAGTTGATTATCTTTACGTGTTCTTATTGAATTGAAATGCAGAATGAATGAATGTATACCATTATTTTTTTTTCTTTTTACAGTAAAGGTGAATGTAAAAGGATGAAGCAAACTGAGCAAAAAGTGACTCATGAGGTAGGTTTCAGTGCTTTATGATGTGTAAAATGTTAAATTCATTTGAATTTGTCATTTGCAGGTTAGGAAAGAGTTAGGAAAGAAATGAAAGGAAATGCCGAAGGAAGACAAACAACCTTACATTGATGAAACTGAGAAGAAGAAGAAGACGACATACAAGAATATAAATTAGAACAGCCCAAGAAGGTAATAGGGAGTTGTTATCTTATCTTTTGTAGACATCTTTTGACACAAGGTGCAGTCAAAAGCAATTGTACGATTTCATAAAGGGAATGAAGACGATGTGGATTGATCTTGTTCTAGATGAAATTGGTTTTGAGTCCTTAGTTTTTATAAAATCGCGTATTCTGCGCCGAGACCTATGTGGGGAATTAATGGAAAATTTTGATTTAGATAGCAATGTTATTCAGTTTGAAGGACACAACATTACTGTATCAGTTGAAGATGTAGAAGCTATATTGGGCTTGAAGAATGAGGGTGTTGATGTTAATAAAGTGATGTCGAGGGAGAATGATAGAGAAATCAATGAAAAGTATAACCTCAGCACGCTTGTAACTTTTGGTAAAATCAAGCAAGATGTATTGTTTAGTTCTGTTGCAAGGAATGCTTTAAAAGCAAGGGTGTTACTATAAATTATTGGAGTTTTTCTTTTTCCTACTGTTAAGATACGCGCAAGTGCAGATTTGTTGAAGTTGTTGTGCAATGATTTCTTATAGGGGAAAATGAATTGGTCCAAGTTTGTTTATGATACACTTATTGACGCAATAAGCTTTATTCAGAGGCCGAGAAGGCACGTTTACCTAAACAGGTGCATTGTAGTGTTAGAGGTAAAGTTAAATTAACATTAGTTATGAGTAATCAGTGGAACTGAGCTTTGTCATACAAATTAATGTTGTGTTGTGAATGATATGGAATTCAAGTTAGGCTGTATGATTATTGGTCTGGGTTTGATAGCATAGCAGTGCAGCTTCTAATGGTGGTGAGGCTCACATTCTGCACTAGGTGCAGTCAAAGGTCACGTGTGTTTATGCCCGCTTGAAGAGCACTCGAGCTGTGAATATACCAAAGGTATCTGCTGGATTATTATTCATCTATTATGTCAAATGCGATCATGGTTAATTAATTATATACTTTCACGGTAAAGATTATTGCCTGGGAGCAGCCATTACCTGAAATTGTTGAAGAACCTAAAGTTGGCAAAGTCATGGAAGCAACCAAAGGCAGGAAAGTTTTGAAGAGATGTAAGGTAATACATAATGTGTCATGGTATTAATCATTTATTTTGGGGAAGGTGAAATTTTAATATTTATTTAATTTGCAAGGTTGCTTCCGCAGAGTACGATGTTGTAGTATACAACGATGGTGGTGCAACAGGGAGATGTTGTCGAAGATGCTGCATCAAATAATGCCCAAGGTGAATGAGGTAAAAGAGTCTGTCAATACGGGAATTGAGAAGAAAATTGAATGCGGGGAAAAATAATGTCCGAGGTGAATGGGCTAAAAGAGGTTGTGAAAATGGGAATTGAGAAGCAAATTATAAGCGAGGAGAAATTGGACAGTATAAGGGGGTTGATGATACGATGTTGGGAGAGAAATTAAGTAGTCTTTCTAAAGATGTCACGGAAGTGAGGGCTGAGATGACCAACTTGAAGAAGATTGTGGACGAGAACAAGAACATTTTTGAATTGAAAATAAACGATTTATAAGTCAAAATAGTTGGTGTTCTAAAACAAATGTGGGACGACATGAAAGGTTCTTTGCAGATGATGTCAAGGAATATGGAGCTTGATAAGGCCTATATTGTGACTAAAATTAATAGGGTTGTTGACCATAACTTTATGTGGACGTCACCTATGAGAGAGGATGGTCAGAGCCGTATTCCTACAGAGACAACATAAACTGATACTCCTTCTTCCAAATTCAAAACACCCCAAAGTCGAGTTAAGCGGAGCATAGACGGAGATAAAAAATCTGATTGTCCAGCACTAGTGAAGAAAAAAAGGTAAAAGCTATAATTAAATTAAAGATCAATTTCATCTTTTTTATGGACCTGTGGGCTTGGCCGTGACTTGTGTATTGTTCTATTGTAGGCTATCGATGCTGGCGGCCAGGTTAGTCGAAAATCCCCTCAACTCTCAAAGGATAACCACTCAACTATATAAAGTTTGGAAAGTTAATTGGGAATAATTATTCCATGTAATTACCATTTACAATGGTAATTGTTGGTTGTGTGAACCGTGTATGTTAATAATAGCAGATGGTGGTCGCCATATGCATTGAACTTTGGCTATTGAACATTGGGCCTTAAGACCATTGAAGGAAACAGTGGACCTTAAGCCAGAGCCGACCCTGGGGCCAGTCGACCGCCCAGTGCCCTATTTTTCCTAATTTGTACTACTTAAAAATTATAATAGAAAAGATCCCAAAATTTAATTATAATATTAGATAGAGACCTCCACTTGGGCCATAAATAACAAGTAAACGAAATAATAATTTGGGTATAATATTAGATAGAGGCTCCCTTTTTATTTTTTAATATTTACTAGTTAAATAGTTATAGTTTAATTTTTCTAATAGTTAGTATTAGGGGTCCAATTTTTTTCAATACTTGTTATTTGAGGCCCAAATTTTTTTAATACTTGTTATTGGAGGCTTAACTTTTTTTCAATATTTGTTATTATGGGCTTGCTCTTAAAATTCTTTTTTTTCAATATTTGTTGTTAGGGTTCCAATTTTTTTCTTCAATATTTTTTTTTGAGACTCAATTTTTCTTGATATTTATTATTAGGGACATACTCTTCAAATTCATTTTTATTACTTGTTATTTGGGGTCTAGCTTTTTCAATACTTGTTACTAGAGGCTTAATTTTCTCAATATTTTGTTATTATGAGCTACTATTAAAATTCAATTTTTTCAATACTTGTTATTTAGGCTCCAATTTTTTCAACACTTGTTATTAGGGTCTAATTTTTTCAATGCTTGTTATTATAGACTCAAATTTTCCCCAACATTTATTATTAGAGACATATTCTTAAAACTAAAAATTTTCAATATTTTTTGGGGCCTACTATTAAAATTTATTTTTTAAATATTTTTTATTAGGGGCCAACTATTAAACTTTAATTTTTTCACAACTTATTGTTAGGGGCCTAATTTGCTAGTTCGGCCAGGGCCTCTAAGATCTCAGGACCGGGTCTGCCTTAAGCCTATGGAAGGGAACATTAGAAATAGTACAATTTTGGCCGTTAAGGCCATTGAGTTAAACATTGTCCCTTAATGGTTATGATTTTTGAATTCGTTTACATAAATTATGATTTTCGTGGTTACCATCATACCATTCTTGTGAAAGGCTAAAGATGAAGGGTCAAAGACATTAGCCTTTGTTGTACTACCTAATGGGTTTGGTGAACAAGAATAAGCATACTGTGATTATTTATGGAATACTCCATTGATGCAAGAGTAAGCCTTCAACTTTATAACTTTAATTTTTCATATTGTGAAATGTAGAATCAAAGTCATAATACAATGTTTGTATGCAGCTATAGGGTCATTACACTCGACAACTTGAATGCCAATATTACTGATATGGATACGTTACGACCAGATGCATGGGTCACCGATACGGTTAGTCTAATAGATATCACATATGACTTGAAATTATGTGAAACACTTAGAACCTATTTAGCTATGTGGTCATTATTGTTTTTTTAAATTTGCAAGATTATTGATATCGTGTGCTTGTTCGAGAATTGCAAGAAGGTGAAAGAATGGAGTAAACGACATGTCTTTATGCCTTCTACTATTGATGTATGTATGTTTTTTTACCATCTTATATAGTGTTTATGACATATTTGTTTGTTGATAAATTGCTCTCGATTGTAAATAACAACCATTATTTATTGTAGAGTACTCTTCAAGAAAATCCAACTGCCCTAGCGACATGGTTTATAGATTTCTATAAGCCAACAATGCAGTATTGGGTGGACATCACTAGCGATGATATGGTAAGACGTAATTTGTTAAAGGAAACATGTCAAGTTGTTTCAGGATATGCTAAATTTTAACAAGTTGACGACACAATATTTGTAGGTATTCATCCCCATGGATTATGACAATAGTCACTGGTACTTGTGTGTTATTCATATGGAACGTCAAGAAGTTTGGCTACTAGATAGCTTAGGGGATACTCGGCAAGTCTGCTTAGGGAGCAAGCAGTTAAGACAATGGTGAGAACACATCTATTTTGTTTTTTAAATTTGCACGATTATTGATATCGTGTGCTTGTTCGAGAATCACAAGGAGGCAAAAGAAGGGAGTAAACGCCATGTCTTTATGCCTTTTACTATTGATGTATGCATTTTTTTACCATCTTATACAGTGTTTATGCCATATTTGTTTGTTGATAAATTGTTCTTGATTGTAAATAACAACCATTATTTATTGTAGAGTACTCTTCGAGAAAATCCAACTGCCCTATCGGCATGGTTTGCAGAGTTCTATAAGCCCACAATGTAGTATTGGGTGGACGTCACTGGCGCTGAAATGATAAGACGTAATTTTCAAAGGAAACATGTTAAGTTGTTTCAGGATATGCTAAATTTTAACAAGTTGACGAAACAATATTTGCAGGTATTCGTCCCCATGAATTATGACAATATTCACTGGTACTTGTGTGTCATTCATATGGAACGTCAGGAAGTTTGGCTACTAGATAGCTTAGGGGATACTCCGGCAAGTTCGCTTAGGGAGCAAGCAGTTAAGACAATGGTGAGAACACATCCATTTTGTTATTTTTAATTTACACAATTATTGATACCGTGTGCTTGTTTGAGAATCGCAAGGGGGCGAAAGAAGGGAGTAAAAGACATGTCTGTATGCCTTCTACTATTGATGTATGTATATTTTTTTACCATCTTATACAATGTTTATGCCATATTTGTTTGTTGATAAATTGTTCTCGATTGTAAATAACAATCATTATTTATTGTAGAATACATTTCAAGAAAATCAAACTGCCCCAGCGGCATGGTTTGCAGAGTTCTATAAGCCAACAATGCAGTATTGGGTGGACATCACTGGCGCTGATATGGTAAGACGTAATTTGTTACAGGAAACCTGTCAAGTTGTTTCGGAATATGCTAAATTTTAACAAGTTAACGACATAATATTTGTAGATATTCGTCCCCATGAATTATGACAACAGTCACTAGTACTTGTGTGTCATTCATATGGAACGTTAGGAAGTTTGGCTACTAGATATCTTAAGGGATACTGCAGGAAGTCCGTTTAGGGAGCAAGCAGTTAAGACAATAGTGAGAACACATCTATTTTTCATGTCGCCTTGTTAGCATTGTGCCCCTATTGATGTGTATGAATGAACTTTATTGTTATCATTGTATGTTATTAACTTTCAGATAAGCATGTTTACAGAATATGCTAAGCATAAGGAGTTCGTTAAGGTGTTTGGCATACCAAAGGTGGCATTTGACAAGTTGAGAATTGAACGTCCTCAAGTCATACAACAAGAAAATTGGTATATAGCTTTCCATATTTCTTTATTATAATCATGAAATTAGTAATTAAATGAAAAGAACCGCATCAAACTTGATAGATCAGAGTGTGGTATTTTCGTTAATGCATGGATGGGAGGCATACGGTCAGGTACCAAAATAGAACACCTGCCGTATATCGTAAGTGAATGATTACCATTACTATTTCATGTATAATCAAACGTTGAGCGGTCTTACTGTTCAGTATTTGTGTACTAACATATTTGTTTATTTCCAACTATAGGCAGTTAAAGAATGTGATAGGATAAAGTTGGTATACCAACTCTGTATGGATCTAGAAAATAAGAAGATGATAGATCTGCACACTACTGTGGAAGCACATAAGAAAGTGATGAAGAGAAAAGGCTATAAGGCAACTATTACAAGATGAAAGAAGGCACCTTGAACTATACTGGAATGAGTCAGGTTCATTTCTAAACCATTATCTTTCTGCAATTACATCATATTATGATATTAATTTGATTTTCAATCGTAGTTATTGATTTCTATTCTATTCTGATCTAACAAAAATTGATTTTTGATAAATTTCTAATATGATTTATGCCACCGAGACTTGGTTTCCCACTTGCTCTTGGGTTGATAGCATATTCTGCTTCGATTTGTAACCGTCGGATAACTTTTTGTCAGAAACGATCATTGGTCCCATCTTGACGGACGATAAGTTTATATTTTAAGAAATGTTAGTGACAATTAAGTAAGTTCTTTCTTAATTAATTGAGGTCATATAATGCATGTAAGCAAGTTTGGTTTGATGCTTTAGATGTCAATGGTCGATTTTTGTTCGTGCAGAGTAGCGGGGATCATGTTAGCGTCCCAATTTTTTTGATATAATTTTTTTTTGTATAGTCGCCACCTCACACTAATTGTACAGAAGGCAAATTGTATTGTACAGTAGTTTCAAACTCCCGACGTAAATGTTATATACTAGTCGTGTTACGAAAACTTGATCATTAAACATTTACAGCACGTTTAATATGCCAATTTCTATTTACTTAAACAAATTGTTGAAAGAAAAAATTGAAAAATAGGTTCGCAACTATGGATGTAGGTTTGCAAAATTGTAAAGAAAAACTTAAAACTGAAATAGTTAGGAAACCATGTTACGTATGAGGTTTCACATGATCAGTTCCAGACAGTATTTGCAAACGTTCGGTACTCGTAGTATCAAATGGATATGCCAATTTGTGTGAGTTAAATACTATTTAAAGCCAAAATGCCAGTGAATTAGTCAAAATGGACCTACCATTTGTCTTCTTTAACCTTCTAAAAACTACGCTAAAGATAAACCTTAATCTCTTATCCCTGAGAAAACCAACTCACTACAAAAAAACCTATCAAAGTAAGAACCCAAGTAATCCTTTCATTTCTTCTTCCCCTACCATTCGCCCGAAATTTCCTTAAGAGTCTAAGAATAAGTACCTTGGCACGCGGACTCAACTGGCTTTCCACAGCTGGAGGTGGGAATTTGGTCGCCTCTTAGAGACAGAGTCCATCTATCCACTTTTGTTTCTTTCTTCTGCTTCACATACTTTGGTAGACAGAGTGGCCTGCACTTTTAGTTTATTTTGAAAGTAGCAATTATGGCGTAGGTATTTTAAGGGTATTAGTTTAATAATATTACTGAGACGATTGTTTCAGGTGGGAATAAGAAATTCAAGATACTTTCGAGGTAGAGTATTTTGGTTTAGATACTTGTAATTTCCAATTTAAACCGAAATAGTTAGGCAAACATGTTAAATTTGTGATTTCACATAATAAGTTTGAAACTTGATATAGAAACATTTGGTACACGTTGAACTACTAAAAAACCACGTTCTGGAAGTAAAAAATGTGACGTTTAAATTATAACTGAAAATATATATTCTGGGGGGGAACAACACATTTAGTTTAGTATCAAAACTGTCAATGACGGTTTGGATACTTTTAAACCATAACTTAAACTGAAATCATTAGGAAAACATGTAATATTTTAGGTTTCCAATAATAAGGGCGAAACTTTATATACAAATGTTCGGTACTTTTTGTATTAATGAAAAGCCACATTTTTCCTGTCCTAAATGTGTCACGTTAAATATTAAATACTGACCCTTCACGTGCTCAGGTGTAATATTTTTCCTAATCAATAAGGGGTTGACATATGAACAACTATGACATTGTAAAACCCTAATCTAGATGGGAAACTGGCCCGTTCTTCCCTATAAATACCCTAAACAAGTCTTGTAAATTTTTATTCTCATCTTTGTCTTATTTCTTCATCTACTTTGTCAGGTCATTATAGATGCGCGTGCATTTCTTCGCAAGGAATTATGTCATGCTACGTTGGAGAATCTACTAGTAGCCCCTTATCTGGTTTCTGCTAAACATCCCTCTATTACGTTGTCTTTTAGGAAACATTTAAATGTTTTAAAATAGTTTATAATTTTCATTATTTTTCTTTAGTTAATGCAGATGTCGATGATTGTCCGTTTTGTTATCGACTTGAAATGGATGCACCAGAGGGCAGCCCGTTCGAAGGACATAATTTTGAAGTTAGAATTTTCTTCCCACCCGATTACCCTATGAGACCTAGGGTAATGAAATAAACCTTCCAAGATTGTTGTTTTACATTGCGAATATGTTTTACACTGAAGCATTTCTAAGATAATGGTTATCTATTTATGTAGTTTTCTTTTCAATTTAATGGGGACGTCTTTTATCCCAACTTCACTAAATCTGGTGGCATTAGGCTGGACATCCTCCATGAAATGTGGAGCCCTGGTATCATATTTGTAGAGATTCTTGCGCGTATAATGGGTTTGCTGCGTGTTCCAAACCCAAACGACCTTTACCCGACTTGTGAGGGTGTTGCTTTGATTTACAGGAACAATTCTCAGCGCTTTGCGAGGTATGCAAGGAAATTTTTTGGGTTGAAATGCACTGGCCACATCTTCAAAAAAATATCACTTTTGATTGTTTATGTATTGTTCCATTCGTCTTGTATTATAATTTTTTCATATAATAAAATGAATCTTGTAGTAAAGTTCTGAAACAAACAACTCAAAATGTGCAGCCGTGAAGGTCAAAATTGTCGTTAATAATTCTAGTCCAAGACATAGCATATCAAAACTTTGTATAGTTGTTATACGACATTTATTAAAATTACAACTGCAAAGAAAGTTTCAGTAGGCAACACCAAATTTAATTAGTGTCGAACCTATGAAAGTGGGTTTCGAAACTTCATCAGAGCAACATTTACTCAAATCATTTGGAGAACATGTGATATTTTATGTTTTCACGTGAAAAAGGTTGATCCTCTATATGTAAGCGTTTGATACTCTTCGTATTATATAGAAGTCACTTTCTGCACGCATAAAGAAAAGGCACAAATTTTAAAAACATCTTGTCGGCTTAATTACATAGTATAACATAATTGATGACCATCATGTGAAGATTTATACAAAGCTTATATTGATAGAAACCATGTCAATAATCATATATACGAAGACAACCATGTCAAGAATCATCGTACAAATCAACACATTTTGCCTAATATCATATAAGTCTGGTAAGTATAATGATATGCATCTTGAAGCAATAATGTTAAATTAATATTTAAATCCAAGTTGGTAAAACGAACAAGGACAATATACTGACATTGACCTCAAAGTAATCGATCCATGTAAAGGAAACAATCTTGTTTTAGTAGTAAACTTGAAATTAAAAAAATCATACAAATTCATAACTTTTGAAACTTTTGCCAGCAATCAAATTAAATTACCAAAAAATAATATATCCCTAAATCTTCATAAGTATAAATATTCAATATTTTCCAAGATTACATAGAAGAAATGATTGTTGTAGCCTTCATCATCGATTGCCTCTTCAAGCATGATACACGAAACCTTCATTTACATTTGTGGTCCTTATGGACAAATTCTGCAATATATTTGTATTCGTTCTTTTTCTTCACTATCAACACAACTGAGCTACGTGTGTGGGCATCTAAACAAGCTTCGTGGATTTATAGATGTCCACAAACATGGATAATTATACCCCCTAATCATCATCATCCACAATGGTAGGGGCTTTGACTACTCGTTCATGCGGTGGTCTTCATCTAGCCTCCACGATTAAGGCATAAAAATAAGCAACCCGCAACCTCCAAGAAAAGGTTGAATAGTTTGTCGGCACTTGAAAAATACCACTCATTTCCAGATATTGTGATTTGTCGTTTATCTTAAACAAAACACGGAAGACACATCTAAAAAATACTGTAAACCCACCAAAAGCATGTAGTGATCATACAAATGAAAGTTATGCATCTACATATACCAACAAACCACAATATCTAGAAAATATCTTTGTAAAAGAATTTTCTAGATACGTCATTTGTTGCCATTAATAGCTACAAATGAATTTTTTTCTTCGGATATGATAGCAATTGACAACAACTGAACAACTACAATTGATAGCAATGGCTGAGGGTTTGTTTTCCTTCACCACTCTTTATAATAGAAAAAGATGGTCGGCGTGTATTATAGTATTTTATTGGAAAAATGATTTTGTATAAATTATTTTAAACCGAAGAACTTGATTGGAAACTTTTAATATTTAGGTTGTTTTTATGGGTTTCAGAATTTTCATTCAGATTCGTAACTTCTATTTCACACTTATTGGAAAACTCTTTACCCAATGCAACAACTGAAAAGACAAATCAATGTTGCTGATGTAGCGAAATGGGTTTCAGAGATTCGAGACTGACAGAGAAAAGACATATATATTGGTAACATGCGCCTTTTGATTTGACAAATCAATGCGCCTTTTAAGAGTTTTACTTTAATATTAAAACTGATAGACTGTAATGGACAGGAATCATAAATTTAATCAACTTTGAAAACTGTTATTGCGGTTTAGATGCTTGTTATTTCTATCTTAAATTGAAATCATTATGCAAACTAGTTGTATTTGTGCTTTCAATTTATAAGTTTGCTACTTTATAGACAAACGTGTGGTACTTGTCGTATTACTGAGAAGCCACGTGATTTGTAGTCATAAATGTGACGTTTAATATTATAACTGAAAAGGCAGATTCGGCAGGAACAGAAAATTTAGTGTAGTTTCAAAACCCTGAAAGACGGGTTGGAAACTTTTAAACAATATTTTTAGATTTATACGATATTTTTTGTATGTATAACTTTAGTTGGATCATTTATTTTTATCATTTTTTACTACTTCTATATTTATTTGTATTTGTTAGTTACTTTATTTTATTAGAATCATATACCGAAAAAAACCATGTGAAGAACACTTTATAGACAATATTCTTTTATCCATTCGCATAGTTGACGATTATGTAATGTCATAAGGTGTGTTTTGTTTACGTTGTTTAAATGTTGTATTATTAAATTTGTGAGTATGAGTTTTAAAAATACATAATGTATTTACATTATATATATAATAAGTTTAACTGGGTTCCCTCTACTAAGAAAAATATTAATTTTATTTATGCTGTCATTCTTATCATGTATTGATTATGAATTTGAACTTACTAATTTCGCCATATTTAAGGTCAGATAGATCATAAGAGACGGGTTCCCTTTGTAATAGCAATTGATTAAAATTTCAAAAAATAAAAACTTCATTCACTTTCGCCACTTGGAAATCAAAATTTCATTACAAACAAAAGAAATATCCTTAAATCTCCATTACTATTCTTACAATTTTAGCAAGACCACCTAGAAGACATCATTGTTGTAGCCTTCCTCACCGACTGCCTTCATTGTAGCAAAACTTTGATAACCTAAATAGGGAAAATCCCCAAATGCCAATACACATCAAAAGCTTGACAATCCACTCTGCATTGGCCGCTTCCTCCGAATGTAGTTCCGAACACCAACAAACAGCAGTAGTCAGACTAATATTGAGAGCATTTTTCCAAATACTCTGTGTGTCGGTGTTCATCCCTTCAAATGGCTACTAGCCTTTCAAATACCATTGTTTGTCATCATGAAAAACCTAAGACCTAACACCACGCCACTAGGATCTATAAAATGAAGTCTATGCACAGTTGCCACTGGCACCATTAATACAACATAAACTACACATATAATGTTGTAGAGATAGAAACTAAAAAGGAAACAAAGCAACACTAGCTTCATTAGGTTATGAGAGTAAGGACCCAAAGGACCCTATTTATAATAGAAAAAATGCCTAGTGTGCTTTATAGTATTTATATTAGAAAAATGATTTTTTATAAGTTGGTTTAAACTGAAAAACTTTATTGGATAGATTTTAATATTTGGGTTGGTCGAGTGCGTATCAGAATTTTCGTCAAGTATCAGAACTTTGATTTCGTACTTATTAGAATACTGTTGCACCCAATACCTAATGCCACAATTGAAAAGTCTAGACTGCTGCTGACGTATAACGGGTTACGGATATTCGAGACTGACAGAGAAAAGACGCATATATATTGGGAACATATGCCCTTTGGTGAGTTAAGGACTTCAGAACGTTGGTTCGTGAGCTCTTTAATAGATGCTCAAAAGTAGTAGATTTAAATTCCAACTAAAAAAATGAAAAGAAGTGGTACGTTGTAAATGGGAAACTCCTTAATAACGTATTTTGCCTATGGCATGGCCATGTGGAACTTGACAAACGTCGCATTTACTAATAAATTTTGAATAATATAATATATAATGGATATATTTTTTGAAAGACTTAATATATTTGTTCAAATGCTTTTTTATATTTTTAAACCTATAAGAAAGTCCCACATTTTCCCTAAAAAAATCTTTTATGCTATTGTGCATAAAAATCGTTTATTCTCAAAATAGACATGATGCAATGCCTTCATCAAATCATCTATTTATAGGAATAAGAAGTAAGAACTGCATAATACATTAAACTCAAATTAATGAAAACAATAATCATAATGATAAACTTTATATCATGATAGACATCCATATAGATAACATTTCATAAATCAGACGAAGAAGTTGGTCATATTTTGCTCCAATTAATATCAAACACCGTAATCTTATGTTCCTAATGAATAAACCAACCAAGAGAGGTGACATTTTACATTTTGAAATCAACCAACAGGGTAAACGGTGAAAGTGCAGCACACATCAATAACTTCAAGATTCTGCTAAGTCTTCCCAAGTAGAACCAATAGCTAGAAACAATAGTATTTTGGGTAACCTTTCTCGAAATGCTTTGAAAATACTCTGTCAGCTATTGTGCATTACAAAAATAATACCTACTCATAACCTTTGAAATACCATTGTTTGCCGACACGAGAAACATAAAAACAACATTCCTCCCAGATCTAAAAAATGAAGTATATGCACTATAGTCATCGCCACCAGTACTCATGATATAATGCTATAGAGAATCAAACTACAAATGAATAAATACACCACTCGCATAACTAGGGTATGAAACTAGGGACCCTAAGTACTCCTATTTATAATAAAAAAAGAGCCAGTGTTTATAATACTATAATATTAGAAAATGATTTCCAACAACTAGTATAAACCGACATCTTAAATGTACACATTTAATTTATGGGTTGGTAGAGTGGGTGTCGGAACTACCATTACATTTTCATACTTATCTGAAAAATTGCTCCACCCAATGCAACAATTGAAAAGACTTGTCTACTGCTAACGTATCGGAATGAGTTACACAGATTATAGACTAACAGAGAAAATATGCATATATATTGGGAAATAAGCCTTTTGCAATGTGAGTAAAGTGGTTAGAACATCGGTTTCGGAGCTTTGTAATAGATTTTCAGAACTAGTAGAATTAGATTCCAAGTAAAAATATGAAAAATGTGCACCATTGGAGGTTGGGAGCTCTTTAAGTGTTATGCACAAGCTTATAGAGTTTTGGTATTAACACTGAAAAGATGCATCTTTTGAAATTTAAATTCCTTCCAACCCGCCAAAGTCATAAAGGTAACCAAATGAGAATTTTCGATCAGTTTCCGACTACTAATTTTGGTTTCGCTACTGACCTTAGTCAAGAACAACTGGAAATGTAAGAATATCCAATAACATAACAGGTTTAGTAGTCCCAAACGAAACAACAACTTATTGGTTGGTAATCTTTTCAACAACTAGGGTTAAAATATGAACAACCACAATTTCCCTATAAATATTGTCGCTTTGTGTTTTTCATCTTCTACCCCATATTAAATTGAAATCTAGCATAAACATGTTCATGTGGGTGCTTTCTGGTATTCAAAGGTACATGCGTAATGATGCTTGACGGGTTCCTAAAGTATCCCCTTATCTTCTTTCTGGTAAACAACCCTATGATAGGTTACGTTCTTCTTTTATTGTATGGCATTTTTTTCATAAAGATTGTAATTTTCATTATTTTAATTTAGTAATGGCAGATGTTGATGGATCTCTGTATCGTTATCGACTTCGAATGGATACACCTACTGGCAACCCTTATGAAGGCTATAAATTTGAAGTTTCCATTATCTTCCCACCTCAGTATCCTCTCTCTCCTCCTAGGGTAATTATCCTACCAAGATTTAAGTTTTATCTTGGTCATTTTTTACACTGATATAAGTAATGGATAATTGTTTTATGTTTTTTACTAGATTGATGTTACATTTGATGGCGATCTATTCCACCCAAACATTACTGAGTCTGGCTCCATGAGGCTAGCCATCCTACATGAAAGTTTGAGCCCTTGAATCAGAGCTGTGGACATTGTTAAGGCTATACTGGCTTTACTGTGTACTCCAAACGCAGACGCTCCTCACCCTGAGTGTGAGGGTGTTGCTCTGATTTACAAGAGAAATCTCCAGCGCTTTGCAAAGTATGCGAGGAACATTATGTGTTGAAATGTTTATGGATTGTCCATATCTTCTAATGTTCAATTTTTAATATATGGATGCGTCTGGCAAATTGCCGATACTACAACTTTTTTTTATTTATCGCATCTAATGTCTCATTTTTTAAACAATAGACGCATGTTTCCAAACTTCTCAACCAAATTTTCAAGTGAAAACATTAGGATAACATGTATTAGTTTTGGTTTAACTTGATAAGGTCAGAACCATATACACAAATGTTTACTAGTCGTTCGGGGTTTAACGTGCTTCGAAAGACCCATGATATAATAATTCCTCATTGACCAACCTGTTTGCAAATTAATAATATGAAGAAGAAAAAGAACAAATTTTTAAATATGAAATAATATAAAGATTTTGTTTACTTTGTTTTATGTTGTGTTCTTAAATTTGTAAAATTTGATATTAAACAATTTCAAGTTAGGAAATAAAAAAAACATAAATACGTTGTTCTTGTGAAGGAATTAATTAGGAATGAGAACTTATATTTTTACAAAATTTAGGGCATAAGGAAATCTCTTCATGAAATAGTTTTTACACTTTCCTTCAAGTAACACTACATTATTCACTTTTCAAACAAACCAATCAAATCTTACAAAATAAGGAATTGCTATATCTGAACCCTCATGGTTTTCATGAAAGGGTTCACAGGTTCAGGTTTAAGATTTAGGTTGTACTTTGCTGCATGTTAGACATGTCCCCTGTCTATTGAGTTGTTGGTTTATAAGATAAAATTTAACGCCTTTAAGGGTTTTCTTGTTTAGGATTTAGGTTTTATTATTACTGCATTAGGGTTAACGGTGTTGTCTATGGTGAAGTTAATAGTTAGTGGATTGCGAGATTATTTTGTATGATTTAGGGTTTAGTGTTCAGCTTAGTGTATGAGATAAAATTTCAAGCATTAACTACTATATTAATATTCTGAGATAGTACGACTAGCATTGGCCGCCTCAAATACTCACCTTGTCTGTTGAGTTGATCGTTTATGAGATAAAATTTAACGGCTTTAAGGTTTTTTGGGTTTAGGATTTACGTCTTCCTGTTACTAAGTTATGGTTTACGGTGTTGTCTATGACTATTACTTTATGACATGAATTTTTATTGCTTTGGGGTTTAAGATTTATGATTTTGGGTTTATAATTATCGTGTTTAGGTTTATGTTTATGCTGAAATTAATAGTTAGTGGATTATGAGATTATTTTCTATGGTTTAGGGTTTATTATTTAGCTGAGTGTATGATATAAATTTCAATTACTATATAGTCCATATGCTACAATAGAAAATATATATTCTATGTAGGCCACAAATTCACTCTAGGGTTTATTACTTGTAGAGTTCGTAAATGTATATCGGTTTTGAGACTTTTTAAACTGTTTTGGACCTTTTTGCATGATCAATACACTGTAAATCTTTAAAGTCTACTAGGAATTGTCGGTTTGTAGTCAGGGTAGCGGAATTGTATTACCGTTTCGGAACTTCTTATTAAGACTTCTCTAGAAACTGTTCTGCTAATTGCAACAAATGAAAAGACATATATGTTGCCGACGTATCGGAACAATTTACAAAGATTTATAACATTGTAGATTTGAAATAATAGTGAAACAACAATTTTATATTTGGAACATGCCTTATTTCTGGGATTAGAAAATCCACTGAAACAACCAATTAAGTACATTTAATATTACATCAGAAAAGACAGTTCGGCGAGGGAAACACAAATTTTAACTAGTTTTGAACCTATGAATATTAGTTTCGATATGTATGAAGCTAAACATTAACTGGAATTGCTAGTAAAACATGTCATATTTTATATAGATGTGAAAAGTTTGACATCGTAATTACAAACGTTCGATACCCGTCGTATTATTATACTCTATTTAAAAGGAAAAATTTCTTTCAACAAACATTTTACTTGTTCATTCTCACAAACATTAGCATTCTTAACATACTAGTTACTTCTCAAGATTTCATTTTTACCTTAATAATATAGTCTAATGTATATGTCCCTAATGGTCTTTACTCTATTATACTTATAGGCGAATAAGTCATGTGTTACCTGATTATAATTAAGGGGTTATAGGATTATAGCCTATAGGTTTATGTCACACGTAGTGTTGAGGAGATTAGGTTAAGGATGAAATTGAAGCACATGTTATTTTTCATTTATATAATTACGTCTAGTAAAGTAGAGATGGTGAAATTTTTATTTATTTTAGTCCAAAAAATTATAATTCTATTCAAAATTGACTCATATTTATTTCTTACTTTTACTATAATTTGGCCCAACCCAATAATTATTGTAATGGACATCAAACAATATTACTTATAAGTCCACATAGAAAAAAATAATGAGATGGTGATTTTTATTAATTGGTCTCATGGATGACGTGATGGGAAAGACCCATGATATAATTTCTCCAATAAAAGGGTTCAAAATCTACACCTCCACTTTCAATTACAAACTAAATTGGGACTCGATTCAATTAAATAAAAACCTAAAAATTCATTTCATGCCATGACCCGACTTAAAGTTCAACTGAACCTGAATTAACCAATTAATTACCTGATTCATACCCGGAACATTTTGGCCTGAACATAAAGTGGAACATGTACATTACGAATACGTGTTATACTGTAGGTTTAAAGCTGCATAATATCTTTTTATATGATTCGATTAAATACGTGTTATCACTATTGTTTAGGTTTTAAGTTAATATTTTAGGGTTGCTGGTTTGAGCAACTCCAACCTTCACCAACACTATAACACCATTTTGGTGTAAAAATAATATAAAAAATTGTAAAAAGTGAGAAAGTGAAATTAGTGTAAAGAGACAAACTCTAACCTTTGTACTAAAATGGTGCAAACTAAGATATTTAATTTTATTTTAGTGTAAAGAGACCAAGTCCAACATTTGCAATATAACACCTTTTCACCATTTTGGCTTTTTCTTTCAATTAAAAATAATTTTTGTTTTGCTACAGTTCCGCACCAAATATGTTGTGATACTGTAGACAACACCGGAATGGTGGCATGAGGAATTGGAATATGGTGTTGGGTTGGAGAATGAATATTGACCAAAATACACCATTTTAGTGAAATTGTGTGAAAAAATGAACAAGGTTGGTGTGGTACTGTCACAACACCAAATCATTTCTTTTTTTATTTTAAGAAAAAGCCACCCCATATCATTTTCCCCCTGCCCATCCTTTTTTTATTTCTTAATTAATTAATTTGATCAATTAAATATTAATTTGAGTGAAAATTTGGTCTTTCACAATATAAAAATAAGCAATAAAAATAATTATGAATTATTCATAGATTAAAAACTTAAAACTTAAGTATAATATAAATTTTTTTGTTTGAAGAAATCTTGTTTAATGGCTTATGGTGTTGTAGTTTGTTGTTTACGTTCTATGTTTAAGTATAATGTTTAGTGTCTATGTTGAAGTATATTTTTATGTGTACGTTATAAATTTATATCAATTATGGTTTCTCTTATATTTATAATCATAGTCATATTGTAATATTTATTGTATTTTTTTCTATTTAATGTGCAAGGTTTTTAAATTTTTGTTAAGTTAATTTTTAACAAATATTTTTTATTTGTTATTTCATGATAAAACATATTACATTAAAATTTATAATGAAACTATACATTAATAAATGGGAGAATATGATTTAATATAATGTTGAAATAATATTAAATATCTTAGTTTGCACCATTTTAGTGCAAAGGTTGGAGTTAGCCTCTTTACACTAATTTCAATTTTTCACTTTTTATAATTTTTTATATTATTTTTTACACCAAAATAGTGTTATCGTGTTGGTGAAGATTTGAGATGCCCTAATAGTTTATTGTTTTGTTTTTAGAGTATATAATAGGGCTTAGGGTTTAGTCAGTATGCAAAACTCATAAACTTCATATCAACCTGATCATATATAAAGTGTTTGGACAAAATAAGCCTTGAAGTAATAAGTTTTTTTGGATCCTTCATACAAAATAATTGTAAATAGAGAAAACCTTCTTGATGATATATATACGGGGAAAACGATCAATTTCCAACTCATTTCAACTGCTTCGACAGTGCGAATGTGCGATATGCATTGGCCTTCATCTTATGAGTTCGCAATCCATTGGTTAGAGATCATCTGATATGATTGTTAACTCCTCAAAAGTACTTAATTTTATGCTTATTTTACATTGCTTTTGCTTGCCTTTAAGTATATTTGGTTGCATTTAGTTGATAAATACATGCATTTGCATAAGGAGTTAGGAATTGTGCCTATGCCAGTGTGAAGGGTTGCTTTGTTGGCATTATTGTAGGCTCAGCAGAGCAGGATAGGCTTGGTAGAGCAAAGCAGCACATGAAGGAAGGAATGCCAGAGTGAATGCCGAGTTGTTGTTGGCAGCGATGGCCAAAAATTGTCGAAGCACCGGTTGGCATGGAAGTGGAGTTTGATGCCAGGTCGAGCAGCTATTGGACTTTGTACACGTCAGTCCTAGGATTCAAATATAGGATAAGATGATCACATTTCTTATCCCTTGCACATTCAAAATTCAAATTCAAGGCTTATCCCAGGTCACCCACGCTCTCTTATTTAAAGAACAAAAGCAAGCACTTGAGGAGGAGATTTTTGAGAGAGCTACTCACAGATCTTGACCGCCTGCACCAAGGAAACGTGGTTCAACCAGCTTGACTGATAGACTAGACCTTGAAGGGCTGCATCGATCGACCCCCTTCTTGCCCATTCTTTTTGTCTAGTTATTTTTATTTTTTAAATGATGATGTTGTTAGAAAAATTTGAAGGTTTCTGGTTTGATACCCTTACCATGAACTAATTTAATAGTTGGTGGGGGATGTTTATGTTGAACGTTATCTTTATGTTTTGTCTTTAATAATCAAAATGCCTCGGCATTGTTTTCCCTATTTGGCATGTTCTTCAATTTTATAAATTATGTACCAATCTACGGATGACATTGTTTACCTATTGCACCTTAATATCTTAACAGACTTAGGGGGCAACGATGCATTGCCAGATACTAAGGTGAGATGCTTCGACATAAGATGTTTAAGTAGATGAACTTACTTCGGGAGTGAGTCTACCCCTTAGAAGTATAGATTGTAACTTAATCAAATTGATTTATGAAAAAGTTCATTATAGAGATATAAGGGTTTTTACATGGTTAGTTTAGGCCATTTCCATCGACAGGGGCAATGCCAACTTTGAATATGCTCTGCAAATAATGCCAAGAAAGACATTGTTAAAGGCTACCATGGCATGAATGATGAAAACCAAGCATCCCTTGCCAACGCTCATCACTCATTTGAAAAATCTCCTTTCAATGCTATTTTATTTTCATTTCTTTTAAACCGCTTTCAAAACCAACTTCAAATCAAGCAACACTTTTCCTTTGACAAGTAAACAAGCAAGGCAATCAAACTCTCGGCCAATCCTTGTGGGATTGATAACCAACTTACTACTATATTACTTGCCGACCGCATATACTTGCACGCAAAATACTCAATATTTGCATTGTTTTCATACATTTCCAATACATTTTACCACCCTTTTGCCAAGCACTCTCACAGTCGAAGAAGTTTTTGGTGCCATTGCCGGGGATTGCAACGAAGTTTATTGTTTTTAGATTTTTACTTGTCTTTTTTTTGTTTTTGTTTTTATTTTTTTCTTTGTTTTGACCAGTGTATGACTAGAAATTGCCATGTGGTGGAAGATTGGCTATACGATCCGGAAATTGAAAGAAACTTGTGAAGGTTAAAGAAAAAGATTCGAGAGATGGCTCAACAAGGCAATAGAGGAAATTGTGTGTTAAACAATGAGGAAAATCCACCTAATAACAATGGGATACCACCAACTCCTGTTGCCTTATCTGTTAAAGTAGAGGAATAGAGACCTATTAGAGAACACTCGGTACCAAACATTGACAATTTGATGCCAGGACTAATTGGTCTCAAGGTAAATACACCTAATTTTGAGCTCAAACCGGTAATGATATAAATGCTTTTGAATGTAGGACAATTTGATGGAGCACCTACTGGAGATCCGAGGTAACACTTGAAGCAATTCATGGAAGTTTGCCAGCTATTTCAGCAGCCTGGAGTATCGGAGGATACAGTGAAGCTGAAATTGTTTACATTTTCCATCAAAGATAGAGCAAAAATGTGGATAAGTTCTTTGCCACCTGGTTCTGTCACTTAATGAGGAGATCTATGCTAGAAATTTTTGCTACGATTCTATCCACCTAAACTCATTGCCAAGTTGAGGGGTGAGATCATCACATTTAGGCAAGTTGACGATGAAACCCTATATGATGCCTAGGAGAGATATAAAGACCTGTTGAGTAAATGTCCCATACATGGATTCCCAAAATGGACCCAAATAGAGACCTTTTACAATGGACTTAATGCACAAACCAGAACAATTGTTGATGCTTTGGCAAATGGCTCGCGGCTTGACAAAAACTATATAGAAGTAGTTGGCATCCTTGAGAGGATTTAGATCAACGATTTTGAATATCCTACGGCCAAACTCGGGACTATTAATAAAACTGGTGGAAAATTATAGATAGATGAACTCACATCCATCCACGCTAAGATTTCCAATCTTACTACCATGGTGAGAACCTTGCAAAAGAGTACTGAAGCCCAAGAAGTTAAGGCATTAGCTCCATTCTCTACGATATGTGGAGAGGATATCATACGGAAAGACTGCCATGCCAACCCTAAGTTGGTAAACTTTGTTGGCAATTTTAAATGTAATTATAATCCAAATTCTAATACTTTTAATGCAGGATGGAGACAACACCCAAATTTAGCTTGGGGAAATCAAGGAGGAAACCAATATAATGTCCAACAACAAAACAACAATGCCAGCATAAATACAATACCTAGCGTCAAAATAATGTCATGCCAGGGGTCAACCAAAATGCCATACCACAGAGGCACAAAACTATTTTTATGCAGGGCAAAGAAACAACCATGGGACTTTGACAAAATACATGGAGAGGAATGTGCAACTATCCACAGATTGGACAGATTGCTAGCGCACTCAGCAACAGAACCCAGGGAGATTTGCCAATTGATATAGAGGATGCCAGGAAAAACTGTAATGAACAATGCAAAGTTGTAACTCTTCAGAGTGGCAAACAATGTGAGGCTGAGATGGCTGCCAAGCAGCCAAATAGTTGCCAAGAGAAGGAGAAAGTACCAGTAGATGAACCAAAAGTACTAGAGAAGAAAGAAGCAGCCATAAGTAATGCCAAATCGCAAATTGATGCCAAACAGCAGTCTAATGCTAGATCTCAGTCGGATGCCAGCAAAACCTTTGTAAAGCTGGAAGAACCAGCTTATGGTTATCCACCTCCACTATTTCCACAAATACTATAAAAGAACAAGAAGGATCAACAATTTAAGCGTTTCTTGGAAGTACTTAAACAATTGCAAATCAATCTACCATTGGTGGAAGCTCTCGAACAGATGCCCAACTATGTCAAATTCATGAAGGACATCTTGTCCAAACAGAGGAAGTTAGGTGATTTTGAAACTGTAGCTCTCACTGAGGGATGCAATACAATGATACTCAATTGATTGCCACTAAAGCTGAAAGATTTGAGAAGTTTTACTATTCCCTATAGCATTGGCAACAGATTCATGGGTAAGAGAGTATGTGACTTGGGAGCCAACATCAATTTGATGCCAATATCTATTTTCAGAAAGCTTGGCATAGAAGCAAGGCCTACTACGGTAACACTTCAGTTGGCAGATAGATATTTTGCACATCCTAAGGGTAAGATTAAGGATGTGTTAGTAAATGTAGACAAATTCATATTCCATATGATTTTATCATTTTAGATTATGAGGTAAACGTTAATGTCCGAATTATATTGGGCAGATCGTTCCTTGCTACAAGTAGAGCTTTGGTGAATTAACTATGCGCATGAATGATCAATATGTTACATTTAATTTGTTTCATGCTCTTAAATGCTTAGATGAATTCGAGGAATGCCAAGCTGATGAAATGATGGAGTCAATTTTTAAAGTGGACGTGGCACAACTGTGCCATGATGCAGATGATGATGCTAGCAGACGAGACAGTAAAGAATAGACATGTGAGGACACTAAAGAAACAATTTTGGAAGGGGTAAGCTATTTTGGACAGCCATAACCATTGGATTTGGTTGGCAGAGAGATCGTGGCACCAAAACCATCTATTTAGGACCCACCCGAACTGGAGCTTAAATCATTGCCAGACCATCTCAAGTATGCCCACTTAGGTAAACACTCAACCTTGCCAGTGATCATTGCTTCTGATCTCACTAATGATCAAGAGGAAAAATTTCTGGAAATTCTAAGCAATTACAAGCAAGCATTGGGTTGGACCTTGCTGATATCCGAGGAATAAGCCCAACCATTTGCATGCACAAAATCATCTTGGAGGAATATCATGGCAAGACCATTGATCGATAAAGAAGATTGAACCCAAGCATGAAAGAGGTTGTTAAAAAGAACATTATCAAGTGGCTTGATGCCAGGATAATCTATCCTATTTTCGATAGCTCGTGGGTCAGCCCGATGCAATACGTGCCAAAGAAAGGTGGCATGACCGTGGATCAAAATAGAAACAATGAGTTAATTCCTTCCAGAATTGTTACCGAATGGAGAGTGTGCATGGATTATAGAAAGCTTAACAATGCCACCAAGAAAGACCATTTTCCATTGCCCTTCATTGATCAAATGTTGGACAGATTGGCAGGTAAGGCATTCTATTGCTTTCTAGATGGTTATTCAGGATATAATCAGATTGTCTTAGCTCTGGAAGATCAAGAGAAGACCACATTCACATGTCTATATGGGACGTTTGCCTTTAGAAGAATGTCATTCGGGTTGTGTAATGCCCCGACAACATTTCAATGTTGCATGATGTCCATTTTTTCCAACATAATTGGAAATAATCTGGAAGTGTTCATGGACGATTGCTTGGTGTTTGGAAAAACATTTGATGAATGTCTTCAGAGTTTGGAACAAGTCTTGAAGAGATTTATGAGACAAACCTGGTATTAAATTGGGAAAAATGCCACTTCATGGCGAATGAGGGCATTGTTCTCAAGCACAAGGTAACCAAGAGAGGATTAGAGATTGATCAAGCAAAAGTTGAGGTAATCAAGAAATTACCACCACCAACAAGTGTAAAAGTTATTAGAAGTTTTTTTGGAACAAGAAGGTTTTTAACGTTGTTTTATCAAAGACTTTTCTAAAATTTCTAAACCTTTATGCTTGTTGTTAGAACAAAATGCCGCTTTTGCATTTGATGATTCTTGTGTGAAATCATTTTAAAAACTTAATGAGAAATTGATTAATGCCCCTATAGTTGTGGCACCCAATTGTAATGAGTCATTCGAGCTCATGTGTGATGCCAGCGACTATGCCGTCGGAGCAATGTTGGGACATCGTCGTGGCAAAGTTTTTCATACCATTTACTATGCCAGCCGGACATTTAATGGAGCTCAACTAAATTACTCCACAACTGAGAAAGAATTTCTTACACTTGCATTTTCCTTTGATAAATTCATATCGTATTTAGTTGGTAACAAATTTGTGGTGTATACAGATTATTCGGCGTTGAAGTACCTCTTCACAAAGAAGGATGCCAAGCCCAGACTAATCAGGTGGATGCTTTTACTACAAGAATTTGACCTTGAGATCCGAGACAATAAGGGTACTGAAAATCTAGTAGCTGACCACCTAGACCATCACCTTGAAGATGGTAAGAATGCTTTTATAAAAGATTAATTTCCAGATGAGTATTTGCTTGCAGTCTATGTCGTGCCATGGTATGCTGACATAGTCAACTACCTGGTAAGCAATATTTTGCCACCAGATCTGGCATATAATGCCAAGAAAATATTTCTGCAAGAAGTTAGGCATTATTATTGGGACAAGCCAATATTTTTCAAATAGTGTGATGACCAAGTGATAAGACGATGTGTGCCAAAGGATGTGCAACACAACATTTTGCAATTATGCCATGTCGCACCGTATGGAGGCCACTTTGCTGGGATGAAAACTACTGCCAAGGTGTTGCAGTCAGTATTCTTTTAGCCCACACTATACAAAGATGCCCATAACTATGCCAAGGCATGTGACCGATGCCAACGGATAGGAAATATCTCTGGCAGACACCAACTACCGCTCCAAAACATCATGCATGTGGACTTGTTTGATGTATGGGGGATAAACTTTATGGGTCTATTTCCCCCATCATTTGGTAATGTATATATTATTGTGGTTGTTGACTATGTATCGAAATGGGTTGAGGCTATTGCATTGCCAACGAACGATGGCAAGGTCGTTGCCAAGTTCTTGCATAAACACATTACTCGATTTGGTGCCCTCAGAGTGATTATTCATGATAAGGGTACCCATTTTAAATGCAATATAATCTCGAAAGATTTGTGCAGATATGGAATTCAGCAAAGGATTGACACGACATACCATCCCTAAACAAATGGGCAAGCTGAGATTTCAAACAAGGAGATCAAGAGTATCCTTGAAAAGACTGTAAATCCATCTAGGAAGGACTGGTCCTTGAGACTAAATGAATCTTTGTAGGCTTATAGGAAAACATTTAAAACTCCCTTGGGTACTTCACCATTTAGACTCATTTTTAGAAAAGCATTCCATCTACCAGTGGAATTGGAGCACTGTGTATATTGAGCAATCAAAACTCTTGATATGGCATGGAGAGTTGCTGGAGAAAAAAGACTAATAGACCTAAATGAGTTGGAAGAGTTTATAACACAAGCCTACGAGAATGCCATACTCTATAAGGAGAAGACAAAATGCTGGCATGACAATAGGATAATGCCAAGACAATTTGAGGTAGGCCAACGTGTTATGTTATTTAACTCGAGGCTTAAATTGTTCCCATGCAAGCTCAAGTCAAGATGGTCAAGCCCTTTTGAAGTTATAAAGCCATATGTCCATGGTGCTATGGACATTAAAAATTTGAATTCGGGAGAATTTTTCAAGGTAATGGCCAACAGTTAAAGCACTATTTGGAAGGTGATCCGAAGAATGCCAATGAGGTTATCCTCTTGGCAGAGGTACCGTAACATCATCATTAGTTTTTTTGGTAAATAGCAGGTTAGATGTTTTTTTTCAGTATTTTTCATTTATTTCTTTTTCTCATTAGTTTTAGATTTTTATTTTCATTTTGATTTTTCTACGTTGAGAGGTTTTCTTTGAGTATGTGCCGATTTAATGTGTCAGGCATAATATTGAGTTAGAGACTTGGCATGAGGTGATGGCAAATTTGGAGAATTCTATGTACCATGCATAATGCCAAGACAAAGACTTGGCATGAGGCGATTGGAAATATGGAAGAAAAAGATTTACCCTAGCTTGGTGAAAATCAGCCCATGAGAGAGAGAAAATTATCTTTGAGACTTTACCCTAGCCGCCCAATTTTAACATAAACCCTTATCACTTCACTTTTAAAACTTACCCAATAAACTTAAACCCTTGTCACTCCACTTTTAAAACCTATCCTATCACTTAAACCCTTATCACATCAACCCTTTTTCTTATCCCTAACGCCTAATACCATCATTACCCCCTCTTAAATCAATCACTTTAATAACCTCATTAAAACACTTAACCTTTTACCTTTCTTAACACCTTATCCATTTTTCAAAGATTAAAGACTTCTCAATTTTCTCTTTTCTTTATCGAGCAAGAAACCAAGATCCACTTATTCTTCTTTTTCTTCTTCTTCTTCTTTTTTTACTCAAATTGCCCAAGCTTTCGACCTTATTTCCATGGCTTCTTCATCCACTCCCTTCAAAATATTTTTCAATGAAGAAATTCAGAAAAATCATGAAGAGAACTTCGCTTCAAGATCCTTTTTCCATGAGAAAAGCTTTGACTTCAAGGACTAGCCAACTATGGGATTTCCTCCAGAGTCCATGGCGGTTGTAAGTAAGCACAAATGGGAAATCTTTTGCCAGCAAAAGGGAGAGGTCTACACAAGTATTGTTCGAGAATTCTATGTCCATTTGAACACCAAGGACAACACCTTCTTGATGATACGGGGAACAAGCATGCGTTCCGATGAGGGTTACATCAATGCCATGATCAAATTGGGGGATGCCGAGGAGGAACATCTAGAGTATGTCGAGTCATTGACTGCTACCAAGAGGAATAAATTGTTGGCAGATTTGTGTGAAACAGGCACGGAATGGATTGAGTCCACCAACGGACATCGAACAGTCAAGTGATTGACACTAAAATCTCAACCAAGAGGATGTAACCACTTTTTGAAGGCAAATCTGATGCCAACCACCCATAATGAAATGGTGTCGGAGGAACGGCTGGCGTTGCTGCACTCAATCATGGTTGGTCAGAAAATCAATATCAGCAGGATCATTATTGAAGAGACATATAAATGTGCTAGTAAGCCTAAAGGCAATTTGTTCTTTCTTTTATTGATTTCTAACATTTGCCTGAGGCACGGTGTGCCCAAGATTGACTCGGAAAAGGCCAAGATATTAAGGGCACCATAATCCCACCGGCCCTATGGAGGCAACTCACTAACACCGAGTCAAAAGATAAGGGAAAGAGAAAGGTAAAAGAAACAACGCCAAAGCCCAACGTGCCAAAGGTAGAGCCTGACGCTCCCATTCCAGATGATTCAGTGGCATTGCTCTCCCAGATCCACCATCACTAGGAGATCATTCTTCAAAAATTAGAGAGAGTTGAGGAGCACAATGTCAAGCTCTGGTAGTACACTCATGCCTGGGACGTTACTATCAGGGAGACCCTTGAGAGAATGTCCCTGGATTTCTTGCTAGCCTTCCCAGATTTCACTATAGAATCTTTACCATTGATGATGCCATGCCAGCCAGTCCACGATTAGTTCATACCCCGACACATTCAGATGCCACCATCCTAGTCTCGCCAATTCAAATTGAATATGCTAGTACCGACACTCCAACCGAATCGAAGTAAACCAAAGAAAGCCTACCGCAACACCTGTTGAACCTGTCCCATTCGATGCCACCGCCACATCTGTCGCGTCGGCGCCCGTACAAATTGTCAACGAAGTTAGAGCTTTCACTTTGTCGCAACCCTTTTTTAGAAGGCTTGACATTTTGAAAACTAAAATAAGGAGTCACCACCAATCTTTTTAAAAAAAAGTGTGATTGGATCACTTTTAAAAAAGGGTTATTTTAATAAAAATGTTTTATTTATTAAAATAACATTTTTGATTCGCGTAAACCAAAAAATAGGTTCGGGGGTCGATTACGTGTGGGGAAGAGTTAGCACCCCCACAACGCCCAAAAATTGGTACCTTCTTGATTTCAAAAAATGTTTTCAAAATTGGATTTTACAAGTTCACAGAAAACTCAATTTATTCATCTGTTTTATGAATATAAGTCTATTTTAACGGCCTTACCACCCGAAAAATGAACTCCAATCACTGCAAACACTCTTGGCGCCAACCCGTCATTTCTGTTTGGTAAGACTCCACATTTATTAATTTTCACTTGCTTAACAAACCAGCAAAAACAATTAAATGCGTTAAATTTTTTTAAAAATTAAAACCTAGTTAGTGATTAATGACCCTTAAAAGATGTCTACTTTTATTTTATCTATTAAAGTTAAAGTGTAATTAAGCATATTTTATTTTTAAATTTGTGAAGGAAATTTTAGTACACACATGGCTCTACTCTAAGTTTTTCGAGTACCTACTCCTAAGGTCTTTAAAAACACATATATGTATATAAGAACATATAATAAGATAATTAAATTGCCTAAAAATAAATAATTAAAATAAGGAAAAGGGATAACTAAAAATTATTTTTTTCCTTTTTTAAAAGAAATCTAAATTAAGGACTAAATTAAAAGGAAAACAAAACATGATGGTCGAATTGAAAGCAAAAAGGAATTTGGTGGTCAATTTAAAATATAAAGGACGAAATTGAAAAGGATTAAAATTGAAGAGCCGCGGTCGAAGACCCGTAAAAGGAGGGCACGGATCTAAAGCAGGTATGGGTTGGGTCACCAGGTTGGTATAAAAGTTAATGATAAAAAAACAAGTTTCATTTTTCTCCCTTCTTATCAGGTGGATCAAAACCGGTTCAATAAAATCCTCTAAACCTGTTCTTCGTGTTCTTCATGGATTGAAGAACACAGCGAACAACCGTCGTGTCGGCCGCCATCCTCTGGCATGCAAAAAATTCCCAGAAATTCCTTTTTTTTCCAAAATCCAGCAAACCCCGAAACATATTTTCATCATCAGAGCCTCAATCAAAACAAAATGCACGAAAGTGCTTCGCTAAAAAGGTAAAAAATCTATCCATTTTCCTTATTTTAAACTTCGAATATAAAAAAGAAAGAAGAAATTACCAGAAAGCTTGCTATATTCCTTTGAAATTTTGGATACAAATGCTTTCTACTCCTTAATGCTATCTTTGTGTATATTTGCGTAAGAAATTGATGTGTATTGTGTGATTCTTGTGTGTTACATGAATATTACATGGGGTTTATATAGTTACAAATTTGCTTGATTTTCAAGCATGAATCCCTAATTTCCTCCCCTGAAATATGTCATCTTTGATTCGAATTATGCTTGATCATTGCTATGGCTTCATTTTAGGGATTAGATTTGGTTGACTCTATTTTGGTTTGGGATTTAACCTCTCTTGTTTCCCTTTTTGCATATTTCTGGTGACCACAAACGGTAAAGGAATCGCCGGCGAGGAGTGGTCTATGGTGAAGACGGCTCGGGCGTTCATCAAAGAAGATGAAAGATCTGATCGAAGTCCAAACATTGAGCGCGTGGATGCCACACATGAGTGGCAATCCGTGTGCTTCCCTTCAATCTATTTGGGTCGTTAGATCACGTCCAAATCTAACGGCTGCGAATGGTGTGACATTTCTCCTCCTCTAGCTAGGTTTCCCACGCGTGATCTGTGCCGTTTGATCAGTTTTTGATCCAACAGTCACTTGTTGGCTGCACAAAAGAGGAACAAGGAGTATTAGGGTTTCAGCTTTATTAAGTTTGGGCCAAACAGGCCTCTTTTGTATTGGACCTTTATTTAAATGTGGGTTCTTATTATTAAATATAATGGACTATGTTTTTTTGGGGGATTTAAATAATGTTAATAATAATAATATACAATAATAGTAACAACAACAACAACAACAAAAAAAAAAGGTAAAATAGATAAAAGGGGTAAAAAATCAGTGTCAACATCTGCCCCTCTTTGGTCATTCCAGTGAAATGGGAATAGAACAAAGAACAAAAGGACATTGATTTTCACCAATTATTTTTACCAATTACCAAACATGTCAAAACTCAATGCCTGAATAGAATGTCGGGTTCCGTTATCCTCGTGCTCGAACGAATAAGCAGGTTCTATTCTCCTTACGCTCAAATAGATAAGTAGGTTGAAAAAGGTTCCATCCTCCTCATACTTGGATGGATAAGCATGTCTTATTCTCCTCACGCTCAAATAGATAAGCGGGTTATATTCTCTTGATACCTAAACGGATAGACGGGTTTTGAAAAAGGTTTCATCTTCCTTATGCTCGGATGGATAAGAGGGTTCTATTCTCTTCAAGCCAGAATAAATAGGCAAGTTCTAAAAAAGGTTCCATCTTCCTTATGCTCAGACGGATAAGCAATGCTCCAAACCTTTCAAAAATGAATGGATGTTATAATTATGATATGCATGCTGCTAAAGATGCCTATCAAATGTATGCATGTTTCTTTAATTCTTTCCATTTGAATAGTCATTTTTTCTATATTTCCTCAGTTCTTTTGATCCTTGCATATTTGTTCACTCAATCCAGTTATCTTGTACTCCTTGTTGGAAGGACTGACTTTATCCTTAGATTCTTCAACACTCTCTTAGCCTTTATCTAGCCAAGGGAGTTGAGGTCTCTAATATTATGGTTAACTACCAATTGGAACTTATCATTGTAGTTGATACATCAATATTTAGCGTCAGGCCTTCTTGAAACTCTAAAACTCGAATGAAAACCCTTACATCTCAAGACATCTCCTCCAATGTCTGTAAAATTGTTCTCATTGTCGAGGAAGAAAGACTGAATTAAATTGGCACCTCTATTTTGTAGCATGTTGCCTTAAAGTAATATAAAAAACCCTCTATTTTCCAGTTATCTCTGCGGCAAGACTTATCTCCACCTTGAACATCTTCATGTGTTTTGTGCTTTTCATGCCCCAAGTTCAAAACATAACCATTGAATGCCTCATAGTTCAGTACCCTCTTAAAAATTTTCAAGGTAAAGCTCAAAAATCTTTTGCATGTTTTAAATGATGTAAAACTTTTTTAATTCTCATTTCAACACAAGATGCCTATATGAAAAGGGAAGGGTATCAACAAAGAAGAAGGACAATGAAATTAAATTAATATTGTGGCAAATAGAAAAGAATTCACAAGAACAAGTATTCAAATTTCAATGACAAAAAATTCTCCTATTCAAACCGTCGTAGGATGCCTTGAATGCTGCCCATGCCAAGTAGACTTCAAAACTGGTGACAATGCAAGAAGATATGTAATTTATTCATGTTAAGTCCCCGAGAGAATTAATTGCTATGTCGACTACCTGAGCCGCCCTTTGTGGGTTTTCAACTCAAGTTCTCCTTTGGTTTCAAAATGCCCTTTACGGGTTTTCATTTTGAACCCCTTTTTTTTTTTTTTTCTTTTTTTTCTTTTTTTCTTTCATTTTTTTATTTTTCTTCTTTTTCAGACGTAATACTTTTTGATTGAATCTGAGTTTATCGGGCTCTGAAGTTCATCTCCATCTATTTCAGCCAAAATTTAATGCCCCGCCTGAGAAAACCATTGTTACAATGTAATGTCCCTCCCAATTTGGTGCCCATTTTCCTCGGGAATCACTTTGGATTGATAACTTCTTCTTTAACACCAAATCACCTTCTTGGAATTCTTTCGGGCAAACTTTCTTCTTGTGAGCCATTATCATCCTTCTTTGGTACATCTGCCCATGACACAATGCCTTCAACCTCTTTTCATCAATTAGATTCAGCTGGTTGTATCTTGCCTAGATCCATTCTGCCTCCTCCAATTTTTTCTCCATTAAGACACGGAGTGATGGTATCTCTACCTCAATTGGCAATACTGCTTCTACTCTATACACCAACGAAAATGGTGTTGCCCCGGTGGACGTTCGTACTGTAGTTCGGTATGCATATAAGGAAAACGTAACTTCTCATGCTAGTCTTTATATTTATCAACCATTTTTGCGACTATTTTCTTCATATTCTTGTTTGCAACCTCCACTGCCCCATTCATCTTCGGGCGATATATCACTGAGTTATGATGTTTGACATTAAATTGCTCACAGACTCCAGCTATTATTTTGTTATTCAGATTAGAGGCATTATCGGTAATGATACTTTCAGGCAAGCCATAATCGACAAATGATTTTTTTCCAGGAATTTACAAACTGTAGATCTAGTAACATTTGCGTACGAGGCTGCTTCAACCCACTTTGTGAAGTAGTCGATGCCTACCAGAATAAATTGATGTCCATTTGACGTCTTTGGATGAATCTGACTGATGATATCTATGCCCCACATGAAAAAAAAAACTAAGGAGCTGACATGATATGGAGTGACTGAGGAGGGGTATGAACCTTATCAGCATAAATCTGACACTTATGGCATTTACAAGAATAATTGATGCAATACCCTTCCATGGTTAACCAATAATACCCAAAACACATGATCCTTCTAGCTATGGTGAAACCGCTAGGGTGAGTTCCACAGACTCTCTCATGAACTTCTTTTAGAATCAGTTGAGCTTCTTTTGCATCCACACATCTCAAAAGCACCTGGTCCTGACTTTTTTTATATAGGATTTCTATATCGAGGACATACCCAATGCTAATTTCCTGATTATTTTCTTCTCATTCTCAGTTGCTTGGGGCAGGAATTGCTAAGACTTTACATATTGCAAGACATCATCGTACCATGGTAAGCCATCTACTTCCTCTTCTATGCCATAGTAGTGAGTTGGGGAATCTAGCATTTGCAATTTGACGGGCATCATCTTTGAACCTTCACTTGCCTTAAACATAGCAGCTAAGGTGGCCAAGGCATCTGCCATCTGATTTTCTTCTTTAGGGAGGTACTTGAAGGTGATCTTATTGAATTCTTTAGTTAATTCGAGAACCAACTTATGATATTCTATCAACTTTGCATATTTCATCTCACATTCACCGTGTATTTGGTAGATAACCAACACTGAGTCTCCAAAAACTTTCAGATTATGTATTTTCCTTTCAATGGCCTCCCTTAGTCCCAGTATGCAAGCCTCATATTCTGCCATATTATTAGTGCAAAAGAATTTCAAACGACTGGTAAAGAGGTAGTAATCTCTTTTTGGTGAAGCCAAAACTGCTCCAATGTCACGCCCTAAAGCATTTGCTACACCATCAAAGTTCAAGACCCATGATTCTGCTGGAGCCTCAACATCTTCAGAGATGCACATCAGGTCTTCATCAGGAAAATTAAAATCCAGTGCCTCATAGTCTTCACAAGCTGAACTTGCCAAAAAGTCAGCTATGGCACTCCCCTTTACTACTTTCTAGCTTACATATTGGATGTCAAATTCTGACAGTAGCATTTGCCAATATGCTAATCTTCCTGGTAGAACTGGAGCTTCCATCATGAACTTTAATGGATCCAATTTTGAAATTAGCCACGTAGTATGATATAACATATATTGTCTTAGCCACTTAGCTGCCCATACCAAAGTGCAACATAGCTTTTCTATTGAGGGGTATCTGGTCTCGCAGTTGGTGAACTTCTTGCTCAGGTAATATATTAACTTTTCTTTGTTTCTAGTTTCATCATGTTGCCCTAGCACACAACCCATAGAGTTTTCATACACCGTTAAATATGGAACCAATGGTTTCCTGGAGACAGGTGGTGCCAGCACTTGAGGATTAGTTAACTGCTCTTTGATATTTTCTAAGGCTGCCTAACATTTTTCATTCCATATGCCTGGGTTATTCTTCCTGAGTAGCCTGAATATTGGATCACATTTGTTAGTCACTTGGGAAATGAAGCAGGCAATGTAGTTTAATCTTCCTAAAAAACTCTGAACTTCCTTCTGTGTTTGAGGTGGTGAGAGCTCCTATATGGCTTTAATCTTGTCTGGATCAATCTCTATTCCCTTCCTTCTCACCATAAAGCCTAACAATTTTCCAAATATAACCCCGAATGTACATTTACTTGGGTTAAGCTTTAGTTGGAATTTCCTCAACCTTTGAAAGAGTTTTCCTAAGTTCACCAAATGCTCCTCTTCAAACTGGGATTTCGCGATCATATTGTCCACGTATACTTCTATCTCTCGATGCATCATGTCGTGAAAAAGAGTTACCATGGTTCTTTGGTAAGTTGCCCCTGCATTCTTCAGGCCAAAGGGCTTCACCTTATAGCAAAAAGTTCCCCAAAGTGCTATGAAGGTGGTCTTTTCCATATCTTCTAGGCACATTTTAATCTGGTTATACCAGCAGAACCCAACCATGAAAGAGAAAATAGAGTGTCCAGTTGTGTTGTCCACTAATGTGTCGATGTGCGACAACGGGAAATTATCTTTGGGGCTTGCTCTATTGAGGTCCTTGTAGTCAACGTACATGCGTACTTTTCCATCTTTTTTGGGAACTGTACAATGTTATCCACCCATTCTGGATATTTTGCCACTTCGAGAAACCCTGCATCAAATTGTTTCTTCACTTCATCTCTAATTTTTAAGAGCATCTCGGCTCTTATCCTTCTAAGTTTCTACTTTACAAGCTCGCATCCCGACCTTATAGGAAGCCGATGTACAACAATATCAGTGCTAGGACCAGGAAAAAATATCTTTGAATTCTTTTAAAAGCTCAATCAAGCTTTGTCGAGTACTAGCTGTAATGGTGGTGCCAATCTTCACCTCACGCATTTTTTCTTCTGCGCCAAGGTTCAGAATTTCCAACTTTTTTTATGGGGTAGAATCTGTTTCTCCTTTCCTTCTACCATTCTGAACAGATCATTGGGCAAATCATATTATTTCTCATCATCAACATTCTTGACTTCTTTTAAGCATAAATGTAGTTCAAAATCAACCTCGGGGGTCAGACTTGGAATCATTTAAATCACTAATATATGAAGACCTACAAAGAAAAGGGCAAGGAATATATACAAAGAAAACAAATGAATGGAATAATTTATTTTAGTTTTTATTTTGGGGTTTGTTTATGAAAGAATTTGCCACATAAGGTTTGTTGAAAGATAAATGCATCTTTTATTGAATTTCAAATTATAGAGTTTAACATAGGCCATTTACATAAGATCCCTAATTGCCTTTGGGCCTAAGGAAAAAGGGTTGGTTTTGAGAATTACTGTGAAACTGTCTCAAAGACTATAGGAATTTATTCAGCAGTCCAATTTGCAAGTTTAGAGCAGGGATGAATCATGGATAGGTACTTATTTTCTCCTTCCTTTTCCGTTACAGCGTTGATGCTCAGCTTCACAATGGTCGTTCTTTCCTCACTCCTCCTCATTAACTTGGGCATTTGGGTCCAGAAGGCCTTCAGATCTGGAATTATGGCTCAAGGGTGGAAATTTCATTGGCTCCCACTCAATTTCCTCTCATTTCAATCTTACCCTCCTTCTTTCTTGATGCTTCCTAATTTCTGTCTTTCTCTGCCAATTATTGGGTTTAAATCCCAACCCAAACTGATCCTTCTTTTTCAGGATAACCACGTGATACAATCTCTATTGATGTCTATTCTTGAATCTTTTTCCATCTTCATTTCCCTTTCTGAGAGTTTGCTTCACTTGCATCCTTTCCCAGCTGATGGTTCTGGCTCCGGTACTTTACTTCCCTTGGTGAAAAAGGTTACATTGACCAGCTTCAATATCCTAAAATGACATTCGAGTGCTTCATCTACCTCGATGTAGGGTGCATCAGTAGCTACTGATGCGATGATTTCCTCCTCCGCACTGATTGTTACTAATTCTCCATCAATCACAAATTTCAGTTTCTGGTGAAGGTTTGAAGAAACTGCTTCTGCTGCGTGGATCCATAGGCGCCCCAGAAAGCAACTATAATTGGGTTTTATATCCATGACCACAAACTCCACGTCAAAAGTTGATGTTCCTATCTACAAAGGTACTTCAATCTTTCCCAATATGTCTATCTACGTCTCGTCGAATGCTCTCGCAGTATTTTGATAAGCTCTTATATGCAACCTATCTAGTGGTAACTTCTTTTGCGTTTCTAATGGGAGAACATTCAGGGCTGACCCATTATCAATAAGGACACCTAGTAGCATGTATCTTTTGCATCTCGTGAAGATGTGCAGAGCTTTGCATGTTCCCATCTCTCCTTTGAGTATTTCCTCATCATTAAAATAAATAAAATTATTCAAAGCAATGTTACCGACTAGAATGTCATCTTGTCGGTCGTGATCTCCTTTGGCACAAACAAGCGGTTCAAAATCTTCAGTAAGGCGTCGTAGTGAACTTCAAAACTTAGTAGAAGAGGTAACATAGAGATTTGAGCTGGGAGCTTATGGAGCTGCTCCACCATGCTATACTCACTGTATTTGAGTATCTTCAGAAATTATTGAGCCTCTAACTCCTTCACGGGTTCATGGTATACCGGTGGCTTCTTTTAAAGAAATCTCTTTCATCTTCATTCTCTAGCTCTTAAACAGTAGCATTTCTCTATACCGCATCTCTATCTCCTACTGTCGGTAGGGAATACAGTCTTCTACTCCTTGTAAAGTGGCTTACATTGTTAATTGGCTCTTCCTTGTCTTTTCTCTAATAGGTGATTTTCCTAGGGCCGCTACCCTGCAAGCGTAGTTCCAAGGGACCTTCTTGCTATCCTTGTATGGAAATAGGTCTAGTGCCTTGATTATAAGTCGTAGGGTTACACCCCTCATGGGTTCACTAAATTTTGTATTAGCCTTGATAACCAAAGTCTTCATCCCTGTATAATCTCTCATTGAGGTTGACTCTTCTGTCATACATACCTCCATCATGTGCTTTTTTCTTCCTTTTTGAAAGAATATGAGTTCTCTATCATCCATTTTAGCTTGGAGCAGTTGTTTAAACTAGAAGCAGCATTCAATCTCATGTCTTTCTGCTCTATGGTGCTCACAGTATAGTTCATCTTTAACCTTCATTTTATGGGTTTCTCCTTTCAACATCCCAGCTACAACCATTCGGGCCCACACCCACTTTATGGGTGCCCTGACCTTAGCAATACATTCCTTAATCATCATGTCTTATTCCTTAATGACTGCATTGACTCCCGCCTTCTGGTGGTTTGGCAAAGGGTTCCCTTTCTCTTCTGACATGTCAAAAGATAGCATGTCTGACTTTCTTAAATCATCCATCACTCTTTTAAATGCAGTGCAGTTTTCAATAGTGTGCCCCCTAATACCTGTATGGTATTCGCATTGTACCTTCTCATTATACCACGTCGGGTATGGGGGCGAGAAGGGAGGAACATAATGTGGTAGCACCATCTGGGATTTGATTAGTTCGGTGAACAATTCTACATATGTCATTGAGATAAGAGGGAAATATGGTTTAGAACTCCCTTGGTATCTTCGTTCTTCCTATGATGAACTTGTTGCAGTACGCGCCGTAGTTGGGATGCTGGGCTTATTGAAAACTAACCCTTTTACATAGTTAGGGTTGTAGAAATTGGTTGCGTTGACTTTATTCTTCCTCTTCTTGTAGAGTTTTTTCATCTCTCCTCCATCTAACTTCCCACTCTTGATGGCCGCCAAGATTAATTCCCCATTCATCAGTATGTCTGTGAAACTCTTAGTTGCATGATTTATCATGCGGTCATAGAAAGGGTTTTTCAAGTTCTCCACAAACATTGGAGTGATCTCGTTCTCCAACAGTGGCGGTTGTAACTGAGCATCCACATCCCTCCACCTTTGAGCATACTGGCGGAAACTTTCATGATGCTTTTGTTTCATTCCCTATAGAATCAACCAGTTCAGAACCATGTCTGTAACATGCTTATATTGTTCTCTAAAAGCTCTTGATAAATCCTTCCATGATCAGATGTTGGCCCGACTCAACTGCGTGTACCAGCGTGAAGTTGACCCTACTAAACTGTGTTGGAAACAATGAATGAGTAGTTTCTCATTGTCCAGGTACATTGACATTTTCCTGCAATACATGGTCAAATGTGTTGTAGGGAACGTAGTTCAATTATACTTTTCAAAATCTAAGATCTTAAATTTTGGGGGCACCACCAGATCTGTCACCAAACTCAAGCCCTTAGCATCCATTCCACCGTGGGTGCTTCCCTCCTGAAAGGATTTGATCATCCCTTTCAGCTTCTCATATCGTTCTTCTCACTTCTTCTCGGCCTTGGCCTTATCAGTAATTTCGTCGAGGTCAGGCACCTCGTAGTTGTGAGCTCCTTCAGTATTGGTCTTCAATTCATTCCAAATGGAGGATTCAACAAAGTGGGGAGAAATTTTAACTTTGGGTGACTCAGCTTCCTTTTGCATTCCAGGATGGATGAAAGTCATTCCTTGGAACCGGGGCAGGGCATTAGTTTCTTCACCAGCTTCTATTGCATTTGGGTCTTTGAACCCTAGCATGGCCGCGATCGAGCTTACTGTTTTCTTGTAAGCTATCTCAATTCCCTGTTTTAGGTCGATTTCTATCTTATCCAGATGATCATGGGTGCTTTTGTGGTTGTTCTCCAATACTGCCACTCTGTCTTCTATCGCTTTCATTTTTGAACGGGTACCGTATTTGTGGTTTGTTTTGGCTATTTTGGTATTTCTATCATTTTATTTAAGTTAGTGTCTTATTATGTTATGAATGCATGCATGCAATGAAAAATAAAAAGAAAACAACCAAGCAATCAAAAGAATGATGCAAATGCATGAATGCAAATGAAAGATCATTGATTCTATAAAATTATCTACTTTTAGAAACAACTTTATTGAATGTCAAAAGGTCCTTATTACAACAAGTTTCAACATTTCTCTATGAATACATCTCAGCTCGAACTCCTAATTCCTTGATTTCTTCAATTAACCACATAAGCCTTAGTTTGACTTCTACCACTGGTTTGATGCATTGACGAAGGGCTGCAACTTCAGTTGCTAACATCATCACATGCGTTGCCACATCTTGAACTTGGGCAATGACGGTCTTATCGAACTCATCTTGTTCTTGGAATCTTCTTGCATTATCTCTGAGGCGAGTGAACCAGTAGTCATTACCTCCATCAGCAATATCTTCAATGACCAAGATCTTTGTCCCATATTCTTGGATGATGTTACCCATTTCTTCCACTTTCTCCCTCAAGGAATAATTCTCATTCAAACTCGCCTGGAGTTCAATGTAGGAATGGTCATTCTGAAACTGGTGAAGAGTCTGGTTCAGGTCATCCAATTTATCTTGCAATTCAACGACAAAAGCTTGGCTTTGTTTCAACTTCTCACATGTCTTATCATATGCTGCCTACAGCTCGAGCAAACGGATTTTGTTGTCGTGGGCTTTCTTTTTCCATACAGCTACATTTTCCTTCTTTTTTTCAAGGGTTCGTTTGCCCTTTTCATTTTCTACCGCTTGTTTACTTTTCTTCCTTTCTTCTGCGAGTGTCCGTCTATATTTCTTAATTTTACGTTTGTTGAGCTCTTTTTCCTTGCCCATAGCCTGGTTCATTTCCTTCTTCCATTACTCTAGACTTTTCGCAAGTCAGCATTTCGAACAGTATTCTAAAATTTGAGGAAGTCAACCCTCTAAATCTCATACTTATGTACAGCTTCGTCACTCGATCCGTCTCCCCTTTATACTTTTCTACCTCAAGGCTTGACTCGAACTTGTCCTACTAGTTCTGCTCTTGCAAGGCTTCTATTTCTAACTTGGCTCTTCTTAGTTCCTCCCTCAGGATATCAGCTTCAGAAGGGACCACCTTCAAATGTTCCTCTAAAGATTTGGCCTGTCTAGGTGTAGGTAATATGACCTTGTCATTCATTCTTGTGTGCCTCCAAACATTATAGTCAGGGGTAAACATGCAGTGACTGTCAAACTCTAGCTTCATATAATAGCAATTGTTCCACGAGTCGCTAATTGTTTGTACCTTCTACCTAAACTCTTCCTGGAACTCAAACTCTGATGAGCTAAGACCGGTTGTGAATGGAGTAAATTTACGAGAACCATACTGTCGAGACACTAGCAAAGGAGCACACCCAATTCCACCCTATAAACCCAACAGCATCAGGAAGTTGAAATCTCCACATTTGTATAGAACCCTAGCATGGCCTATCCACGGAACTCTCCATCTGATGTCTTCATCATGGCGGTCTTTGAAAATGTCAACCCATTTGCTTTTCTTGAAAATTGGCCAATCTTTTGCCAAGAACTTCTGGAGAGGAGAAAATTTTAGGGAGAACACATTATATAGAGTCAGAGTTGGGCATTTCCATAAGTGGCTGAGGGCCCAAACCTGAAGTAAAAGAGCACACCCTCTAAAGCGTACACTTCTACCTTTCTACATGCATTTAGTGAGATAAAAGTTTTAGCTAACACAGTAGGTACTGGATTGACTTCCCTCTTTAGCTGCTCAAAAAGGTCAAGCAAGGCTACATCAATGTTTCCCAAGACCCGTGGGAAAATAACCAAGCCATAAATCATAATTGCCAGGAGATCTACTCTTTTCTCTTTGTCTGGGTGGACTGGAATTATATTTCTGATACTTGTCTAGAGAAAGGAGAAACTGCCACCTTTTTTCCGTATCAACCCTTTGACCCATCCATCACTCATTCCAGCAAAAGTCGTGAGCCTTTGGTGCAGATTTTTGTTCTTAGGTGGCTTGGCATAGACCCAATTCTTCTTCATCTTGCGTAGGTTGAACAGAGCCAAGTATTCTTCGAATGTGGGCATCATATCTTCTCCATTGAAGGTAAAGCAGCAATACCCTGGATTCCAGAACTGGACCAAAGCCTTCAAGAATTGCTCATCGACCTTCATATACAGAAAATACGCTATGTCTCCGTAGGTTTCATAGAACAACTTCTTGGTCTCATAGTTAAAGTGTTCCCATATTCTCTGGAACTCCTACACATCATTATGCTTAACACTAATATGGGCATATTCTGATGTCTCTTTCTTTATGATCAATTGTCAGACTATCCCCAAATGCTCGCTAATTGACTTTAGACCAATGACTAACCTTTGCATTTTCATCTTCAAACTTTAGGATCCTTCCATCCATGATAACAACTTTTCTAATTGGGTAGATATTTTTAAGAACCAATCCCTTCTTGATATGGAATGATGATGCAAGATTAGACATGCAAAACAACAGAACAAAGGGAAAGGATTAGAGATAAGAAAACAAGAGGATTCCAAAATAATTTCGTTGCATAAATAATTCTGGGCAGCCATTCCAACACTCTAGGACATGTCTCCACGGGTTATCTTTGCGAAATAATTTTGACTAGACTCAAAACCCTAGGTTTTTCATATGGCTCTATTGGGGTAGGCTCTAGATTCTCAAACATGGTTTGGTTCTAAAAGGGTACCCGGGTTTTCCTTGTTGTCCCCTACTAAGGGTAGCAAGGCTCGTGGTTCTCACCCATTATATGCTTCAAACGAACCAAGTTCAACTTAGGAGGATTCATTTCATTATGCCTTCTCGAAGAATCAATATCCTTACGATGACAGAGGGCATATGAGTCCCGAAGGTACTTGCTAGGCTCATACGGAGAATCAATATTCTGACATGAGCAAAGTGTTTTCCCTCCACTTAAATGAACGAGACAAGCTCGGGTATAGAGCTTTTGAAAAATTTTGGAATGCGTAAAATAAAATTATATTCATTAAACGGACAAATAAATTGAAAATTTTGTGAACTTGCAAATTCCATTTTTTGAAAACATTTTGAAACCAGTTTGTGGCCTGACCCTCTTTTTTTATTTAAAAGCAAAAATCTCCCCAGCGGAGTTGCCAAGCTGTCACTACCCTTTTTTAGGAGGCCCGACATTTTGAAAACTAAAACACGGAGTCGCCACTAATATTTTTTAAAAAAGTGTGATTGGATCACTTTTAAAAAGAGGGTTGTTTTAATAAAAATGTTTTATTTATTAAAATAAAAAATTTTATCTGCGTAAACCAGAAAATAGGTTCAGGGGTCGATTACGTGTGGGCAAGGGTTAGCACCCCCATAACGCCTAAAAATTGGTACCTTATTGATTTCAAAAAATGTTTTCAAAATTGGAGTTTGCAAGTTCACATAAAACTCGATTTATTCATTCATTTTATGAATATAAGTCTATTTAAACGGTCTTACCACCCGAAAAATGAACTCCAATCACCGCCATCACTCCTGGCGCTAACCCTTCATTTTCGTTTGGTAAGACTCTGCATTTATTAATTGTCACTTGTTTAACAAACCAACAAAAACAATTAAGTGCGTTAAAGTTTTTTTAAAATTAAAACCTAGTTAGTGATTAATGACACTAAAAAGATGTCTATTTTATTTTATCTATTAAAGTTAAAGTGTAATTAAGCATATTTTATTTTTTTAAATTTGTGAAGGAAATTTTAGTACACAGAAGGCTCTACTCTAAGTTTTTCGAGTACCTACTCTTAAGGTCTCTAACAAACACATATATGTATATAAGAACATATAATAAGATAATTAAATTGCCTAAAAAATAAATTATTAAGATAAGGAAAAGGGATAAGAAAAAATTATTTTTCCCATTTTAAAAGAAATATGAATTAAGGACTAAATTGAAAGTAAAACAAAACATGATGGTCGAATTGAAAGCAAAAAGGAATTTGGTGGTCAATTTAAAATATAAAGGAAGAAATTGAAAAGGATTAAAATTGAAGAGCCGCGGTCGAAGACCCGTAAAAGGAGGGCGCGGTTCTAAAGCGGGTATGGGTTGGGTCACCAGGTTGGTATAAAAGTTAATTATAAAAAAAAGTTTCATTTTTCTCCCTTCTTATTAGATGGATCAAAACAGGTTCTCTAAAATCCTCTAAACATGTTCTTCGTGTTCTTCATGGATTGAAGAACACGACGAACAACCGCCGTGTCGACCGCCATCCACCGGTGCTGGCCGCCATTGCCGGCGGCAGAAAATTCCCAAAAATTCCTCTTTTCCAAAATCCGACAGACCCTGAATCACATTTTCATCATCAAAGCCTCGGTCAAAACAACATGCACGACAGTGCTTCGCTAAAAAGGTAAAAAATCTATGCTTTTCCTTATTTTAAACTTCGAATATAAAAAAGAAAGAAGAAATTATCAGAAAGCTTGCCATATTCCTTTGAAATTCCGGATGCAAATGCTTGCTACTCCTTAATTCTATCTTTATGTATATTTGCGTAAGAAATTGTTGTGTATTGTGTGATTCTTGTGTGTGTTACATGAAAATTACATGGGGTTTATATAGTTACAAATTTGCTTGATTTTCAAGCATGAATCCTTGATTTCCTCCTTTGAAATGTATCATATTTAATTCGGATTATGCTTGATCATTGCTATGGCTTTATTTTAGGGATTATATTAGGTTAACTCTGCTGTGGTTTTGGGACTTAACCTCTCTTGTTTCCCTTTTTGCATGTTTTTGGTGACCACAAACGACAAAAGAATCACCGGCGATGAGTGTTCTGTGGTGAAGACGGCTCGGGTCGAAGAAGACGAAAGGTCTGATCAAAGTCCAGACATCTGGCGCATGGCTGCCACGCGCGAATTGCAATCCCTGTGTTTCCCTTCAATCGATCTGGGTCGTTAGATCGTGTCTAGATCTAACGACTGCGAATAGTGCGGCACTTCTCCTCCTCCAGCTAGGGTTCCTGCATGTGATCTGCGATGTTGGATCAATTTTTGATTTAATGGTCACCTATTGGCTACGCAAAAGAGGAACAAAGAGCATTAGGGTTTTGGCTTTATTAAGTTTGGGCCAAACATGCCTCTTTTGTATTGGACCTTTATTTAAATGTAATGGGTTCTTATTTTTTTAAATACAATGGATTATGTGGTTTTTTTGGGTTTAAATAATGTTAATAATAATAATAATATACAATAATAATAATAACATAAAAAGGTAAAATAGATAAAAAAAAATGGTGAAAATTCCAATGTCAACACACTTCTGCCTCAAAGCCAAGCATGAAATGAAGGAAAAAATAGCCCCCGATCGTGGGACCTTTATGAAGAGAAAGACCCGCGTCATACGAGAAGAAGTCTCCTAAAGGGAGTCATCTTCTTCCTAAACTCCTTTGCATTTTCATTTCATTGCATTTACATGTTCATGCATTTTATTTTTCTCTTAATTGTATATATTTGTTGATTTCATGCATTGAGGACAATGCACATCTTTGGTTTGGGGGTGTGCATTGCCTCACGTCTATGCCATGCCATGCATTTATGTTTACATTTTTGTTGCAATGCTATGTATTCCATATAGATTAGGTTGTAGCCATGCATACCGAACCACTAAAAAAAGAAAAAGAAAATTTTGCATCGGTCAAATTTTGAAGTACGTTAACACTTTGTTAGGCAAGTTGAATTTGTTCTAGAGTAGTCTGTCCGATGAAGAAATTTTTAAAACTTTAGTTTGCCTATGCCAGCAGAATAGTAATACCAGGTCTGGTTGGCAATTGATCTCTAGCGTAGGGAATTGAACTTTTACTTAACACGTAGTATGCATCTAGTTCCCAAACAAACTTAAAACTGTTGAAACTAAGCTCATAATGAAAAAAAAAAAGAGAAGAAAAAATTATGCCAGGGTAAAAAGAAACTAATAAGGCAACAATGTTTTGCCGAGGTAAGAAAATAAAATATAACTCTCCTCTACCCAAAGATAATAAGTTACTTGGGACTTTGTGGTTTGTTCCCTCTTAGTTCTCATATCCAAAACTTAGGGTATGATTTGAAGAGAAAAGCCTAGTGATATTTGGATTAAAGTGAGGGTTTGTGGTATGCTCCCTCTTATTACTCATGCCAAACAATGTCACGAAGCAAGCTTAAATTAATGCCAACAGACACCCTTGGCAGGAATAAAAGAAATTTTTTCTGAGTTTAGGTAGCAAATTAGACTAAGAGAGTAAAAGGATACTTGATGCATATTGCCTACACATCATGCACTCTTCATGACCATAGACTAGAGTTATATTGATGCACTTAAATTTATTACCTGTTTGGCATTACTGCACTGAGATATCTGAGGGCAGCACTAGAGCTTCATTCTGCTTGCCAACACTTGTTGGCATTCCGACCAAAATTTTGTCGAGGTACTATTTTCATATTTTTTTGTTTTAGATTACTTTTATTACTTGACGAAAAGCAATGAGCTAGGTTTGGGGGAGTGTTAACTCCTCAAAAGTACTTAATTTTATGCTTATTTTACATTGCTTTTACTTGTCTTTAAGTACATTTGGTTGCATTTAGTTGATAAATACATTAATTTGCATAAGGAGTTAGGAATTGTGTCTATGTCAGTGTGAAGGGTTGCTTTGTTGGCATTATTGCAAGCTTGGCCGAGCAAGATATGCTTGGCAGAGCAAAGAAGCGTAGGAAGGAAGGAATGCCATAGAGAATATCGAGTTGTTGTTGGCAGCGATGGACCAAAAATTGTCGAAGCACCGTTTGGCATAGAAGTGGAGTTTGATGCCAAGTCGAGCAGCTGTTGGACTTTTGTACACGTTAGCCCTAGGATTCAAATATAGGATAAGATGATCATTCCTTATCCCTTGCACATTCAATATTCAAATTCAAGGGTTATCCTAGGTCACGCACGCACGCCTATTTAAAGAACTCAAGCAAGAACTTGAGGAGGATATTTTTGAGAGAGTGACTCATTGATCACGATCAGCTGCACCAATGAGATGTGGTTCGACCAGCTTGACCGAGAGCCTAGACCTTAAAGGGTTGTATCGGTTGACCCCATCTTGCCCATTCTATTTGTCTAGTTATTTTTATCTTTTAAATGATGATGTTGTTAGAAAATGATGAAGGTTTTTGGTTTGATACCCTCACCATGAACTAATTTAATAGTTGGCGGGGGATGTTTGCATTAAACGCTATCTTTATGTTTTGTCTTTAATTATCAAAATGCTTCGACATTGTTTTCCTTATCTGGCATGTTCTTCAATTTTATAAATTCTGTGCCAAGCGACGGTTGGCATATTTTACCTATTACACTTTAATATCTTAACAGACTTAAAGGACAACGATCTGTTGCCAGATACTAAGGCGAGATGTTTCGACAGAAGATGACAAGTAGATGAACTTACTTTAGAAGTGAGTCTACCCCTTACGAGTAAATATTGGAACTTAATCAAATTGATTTATGAAAAACTTTATTATAGAGATATAAGGGTTTTTACATGGTTAATTTAGGGCATTGCCATCGACAGAGGCAATGCCAACTTTGAATCTACTCGGCAAATAATGCCAAGAAAGACATTATTAAAGGCTGGCATGGCTTGAATAGCGTGAAAACAAGACATCTCTTGCCAACGCTCATCACTCATTTGAAAACTCTCATTGTAAAAGTTTTATTTTTATTTTATTTTAAACCAGCTTACTATTGTATTACTTGCCAACTGTGTATACTTGCAAGCAAAAGACTCAATCTTGGCACTGTTTTCATACATTTCCAATACATTTTACCACCCTTTTGCCAAACACTCTCACAGTCAACCAATAATCAACCTAGGTCTCATGATTGTGCAATCTTTCAAACTTTGGTTTGCATTGGCTGCCTCTCGATGTAGTTCAAAACAGCAACAAACAATAGTATTTGAAAAATCTAAATACCAAGGTTTTTCAAATACTCTATATGTTGATGTTCATCCCCACAAATGGCTAGTCATATCCTTCTAAATACCATTGTTTGTCGGCAAGAAAAACCTAGAAACAATTAGCCATCCTCCAGGATCTATAAAATGAAATCTTTGCACAGTAGCCATCGCCACCAGAAAAAAAGTTAACCACACATATAATTTTGTCTACATGAGACGAAAAGTAGGAAGGAAACAAGATCTGATTAGGGCGTGAAACTATGGCGTTTTCATAATAGAAAATGGAATATCGAACCTGGGGTTTAGGGTTTTTTAGAATAGAAAAAATATTCTCAAGGGGATATGGTCCTAACTTTTACAGTTCCTATAGTGAAACCAGTGTTGAAACTCTATAAAATGTTTCAGAACAATGTTTAGGATAAATAAACACAACAAATTTAAAGTTTAATAGAAATTTTGGTTCCTATGCTAAGTTTTGGAATTTGATAACTGGTTTAGGAACTGCTTACTCAACTCAATTATTTGCAAAGTGTTCTGCCCAATGCAACAATTTAAAAGATATATCTATTGATGACGTTTCGGAATGAGTTACGGAGATTCAAAACTAACATTGAAAAGACTTTTATATTGGGAACCACAAGTTTTAAACAGTGTCGAACCTATGAAATTGCGTTTCGCTACCTATACAGCAAACATTGGAGATACTCATCCTTTTATTATCCTCTATTTAAACCCTAAATATTCCTTCAGCACACGTTATGCTTGTTTATTCTCAAAAACATTAGCATTCTTAAAATATTATTTAGTTCCAAAGATTTAATTTTCACCCTATTAGTTTCAATATGATGCTATTTATGTTCATACAAATTCTTAAGATTTAAATTTTACCCTAAACCGTACACAAGCAAAACAAAAATCGGTAAGAGTAAAAACCATGTTGTAATTTATGCCTTTATGAGATTAATTTTTAGGGCCTTATGGTTTTTGCTTTAGGATTTTGGTCTTCACGTTTGTGGTTTTTACTGGGTATTTGGGCCCCTTTTTAAAAGTCCAATATTTACATCTATTTCGGTTCCCTTTATAGTGTATTGGAACAATGTTCATGATAAATGAATTGAGATTCAATAAAGTATAGTTTAAAATTTCATTTTTTGATCAATGTTCGTAAGGGTTACTGTATTTTCAAAGCGGTTTCAAAACGACGTACTAAAAATTATCTCAAAAACTGTTATGCCCAATGCAACAATTGAAAAGACATTTATGATGCAGTCGTATCTAAAAGTGTTACAGAGATGCAAAACTGACAGCGAAAATGCTCTTTCACATTGTGAAGGCGTGTCTTCTAGAAATCGTTCCTTTCAATAACCAATATTTTTTAACACGCCAAACTTTTTTATTAACACTGTTTATGCAAACCTTCGATATTCATCGTACAATTATATTGTATTAAACCTTGACTATCCCTTCAGTACACGTTTTACTTGTTTATTCTCACAAACATTACCATTTTTAACATATTATTTACTTCCTAAGATTTGCTTTTACCTTACTAATTTTAATATGCAGACGAATGTGTTCATTTTAGTTCCTAAGGTAAGAGTAACTACTATGTTGTAACTTAGAGTTATTGGTTTGCTGAGATTAATTTTAATGGCTTTAAGATTTTTTGGTTGAGGACTTAGTTGGTACATAATTTATGGTTAATAGTTTATAAGATATTTTTTATTACTTTTTGGGTTTATAGATTATGATTTAGGGCTTATATTTATTGGGTTATAGTTTATGTTGTACTTTATGGTTAGTGGTTTACGAGATTACTTTGTATGTTTAGGTTTTTGTGCTTAGCTTAGTGTATGAGATTAAACCATACAATCTATACAAACCATATAATTATAACCTAAACTGGGACTCAACTGAATTAAATAATATAATTACTCCAAACCTTATAAATTTTGTAATTTAGTGTTAACCAGATTATTTTTTTCCAAACTATTGTAATTTAGTCCAAAGCCCTATAATTTTTGTAATTTGGGTTCAAACAATTTAAATTATAATTCAAGCTAGGAACTCAAAGGACTCCTACTTATAATAGACCAGTCTTTTATTTACTGGAAAATGCATCTTTCGAAATTATTTAAATTAACCACTAATTCAAAATTTTGTATTTAACACACCAAATAAATTCCTACTCGTTCTTGCAGTAACGGTACGTGATATATTGGGTTATATTTATGGCCAATCATATTAGAAACGAAAATACAAGACAGTTTTAGGGGGAACCAAAAATTTTAAATCCTATCCATCCAATGACAATTGGGTTTCGGTACTAGCCATTCGCACCTTAAACTAAAATCATTATTAAAACATGTAATATTTTAGGTTTCCCTTGATAAGCTCAAAATTGTATATGCAAACATTCCACATTCGTCCCATTACAGAGAACACACTTTCTGCGACTAGTTACATGACACATCTATGTTGAGGTTTACTATTTTATTGTAATTTATATACACCCTAAACCATGTCAAGAAGCATACAAATCATGTACACAATTGGTCTTCTATCACTTTTTTTAATATTAATTACATCATTAATGAACATAAAGTAAATCATGCAATGTAAAAGGTCCAATTTATAAGCCTACAACAAATTGTAAAACGCACGCTTCATCCATATGGTCATGCTCAATTCACCATTTGCTTTCATTACATTACTTTTAAATTTTTTAATTACTTGATAAGATAGTTTATTCTTTATAGAACCCAACCAAACCATAATACTTACAGATTCTCTAATCAAAACATTCATAACCAAAGATCCATATTAAATCGAGACAAGATGAGCATATCAAAATACTAATAAGTCTAAATATGAATTAGGGTATCAAACTTCAATGTCAAGGTCTGGTACTAGGAGAATTAAGGACCAACTTGAAATGTAAGAACAAGAAATAACATTATTGGTTTGACTTTTTGAGTTTCAACCCAACCAGGCTAGGTTTCAAATCTATATGTCTAAATGCCCTACAGGAATCATCATAGTTTTATTAAATAATTTAAGTTGTGCCTTTGCTAAGTTCTGGTACAAATTTACCAGTATCGCATTCATAATTCGAGTTCTGATTTAATTATTACCATAGTATATGCAAACACTACCTCCAATAAACATTATATCTCTACACTAAAATGATTACATAATTATCTTCCAACATGTAATTAAATACCATTCAAAAGATCAAAAAATATGATAGTCTTCTTCCGCAGTTTAAGTGGGATTGTTTGAAGCTCCACAGTCACTCATCCATATTTCCCCATGCTCCTAATAAGGCCAAAAAATTGTTTCACACATTATAATTGACCAATGAATAAACGCAAACATGTAATTTAATAAAATATGACTAACATTTTATTCGATCGGATGCATGTTGTCTGGCGGATGATGGTGTTGCTAATCCTAACTTCAAATCAGGACATGCCACTTTATTGTGCCCTTCTGAATTGCAAATTCAACAATGGCGCCTACTCTTGCTTCCAACTTTTTTCGACCTTATATTGGGACTTTTTCCTTTCTTTCTTGACGGGTCCCAAACTCTTTTGAGTTGTGTGGTTTGATTATGAGAATCATTCAACATAGAAGCTACCTCAAGTTCGATTGCCAGTCTATGAATCTCATCTTTCGTTCGTCGATAGCTCTTTTTCGTATTTGCTGCAAGATGGAAAAGTTTATATGCAAGCGATCAGAGAGAAGAGAATCGAGCCATGTGTTTCACTTCAGTGGGAACATTGAAGTCCACAAATGATGGGGAAACAACCTTTACATTCTTTTTCCATCGATTTAGAATCAATGAATTTGGGATACGTGTTCTATCCATGATCTTAAACACATGTAGTTGATGTCTAAATGGAAACCTGAATGTCTTAAATTTACGATGACAACATGTTAGGGTTTCCGTCGCAACATCAAATAGTACTTCATATTCCTTGACCGATTTTCTATATTTCATCAAATAAATACGGCTATCACCGTTGCCATCCTCTTCATACCGTGATACACTATACAATGTCTCAGCATAAGTTCCTCTTGGAAGGTCCTATATGATTTTCTTGTATATAATTCAGCTACATGGTCTTCTAGCTCTTTCAATTTTGACAACAACATCGGCTTACTCTCTGAACAAGTAAAATTCGATTTCAACTCTTCCATGCAGATTTAACCTATGGCATCTTCAATTGCACGAATAAAATCTAAATATGTCTTCTTGCACTTAAGGAAAATATCTATAGACGCATTCATTAATTCGCACCTTTGGGTTGACCACATGTTCGTAAAAATATGCCCTGTAATATACGCTTGTGCCTATAAGTGCTGGGTGTTGCTCTTCTCCAACACCCACTAACGGTTTTCTAAATTAAACCTCTCAATAGTTATCTCTCATTGTTCATCAAATTCCTCAAATGTCCGCCAAGCATGCATGCATCTGCTAAATTCTTGTGTAAAATTTTGATCCTCAATATTTGCTTGTGCATTATGAGCTAGATGCCAAGATCATATTCGATGTTTAGCATCAGGAAAAACATTTTTTATTGCCCTCTACATTACCCTATCTCCATCTGTAACAACTAAAAGCGGAGACTTATTTAGCATAGCTTCCACAAAAGCATTTAAGACTCACTCAAACGTATCCGCAGTCTCGTCCGCAAGGACAACAACAAAAAACACAATTGTTTGATGATGGTGATTTATACCAACAATGGGTATAAGAGGTCGACCGTATGCATTACCCTTGTAGGTGGTTTCAAATGCAATAACATCATCGAACTTGGCATAGTCAGCTCTAGAAGTTGAATAAGCCCAAAATAGATTATGCAAACAATCCGAATCGTCGACTGAGATTTTTATGAACAAATTGGGATCTATCACTTTCTCCGCGTCGAAGTAACCTAGTACGCCATTCACATCCCCATCAATAACTTCATTAGCTTTTATTTTCTAGAGGGCATTGTATAGATCTTTCTTAGTAAAACTAGTAGTTTGGTAACCACCAGACTATTGCATGAAGAATTTCATAATTTTGGTTGTTTCAACAATGATATTTTGCAATACTGAAGCCTCTACAATATCTGCCTCCGCCACAGATCGATGCGAACGAAGGAAGGGTGCCATGGATGGTGGATAAAGTTCATGGTTATGTTTATTATTAGACAATATTATTACCCATCTATCCGCATCTTTTGCATTTGCATGAACCACTACTCTAGCCTTGCAACCGCTCATTGTCTGTGCACGTGGAGCGCGTGAACGCTTTGCCTCGTCTACTTTTGATTTCCTTTGCCCTTTTTTTGAACAACAAAACTCTTGCTGATATTTATTTCTATTTCTAACCAGTGTTGTTCCATAACGTACACTAAATCCATTTTGATTTGCGTATTCCTCATGAAATTCCCATGCTTCTTCCAGTGATGCAAATGTCATGCCAACGATTTTGTTTGAACTCTCCACAATATCTCCCCCAACTTTAGCATCACATACTGTACTCGGAACTTCCATGATGAGTATACTACGTAGCCTACGTAAATGAATATGAAATAACTGAAACATTGCATGGAATCTATATGTCTAAAAGTACAAAAAATTGCTTCTTATGAACTTGCTTACCTTTTTAAGACCGTTGTTGCTGCTGGAAACAAGGTTTATGAGCATCAAGATAAACAACTTCTTCAATGGGAAGGGGATTAAAAGGACATAGACGTGTTTTGAAGTTGGTAGTATCTGCCCTAGGATGGTAGTTGCAACATTTATTCTAACTTTTACTCAACATTTTTGTTAGAGTAAATAAATTTGACCATTCTGCATAAACTTTTTTTCCAAAAGTTTCACAATTTTTAGTGTAAGTTCTGATACTAACTTTCTTATGCTGCAGTGATTGTGATCATGTCTTGGAACTGATATTTAAGTTTTGATACTTAACAAATATTTGAACTTTGAATTTTAAGAATTTCGATTTTCAACTTCAAAGATATTACTTTTTTTGTTGCCGTCCCCGCTTCTGTTTCATTAAACATAGTGAAACTAGGATCCAGTTACGCTACTTAACGTGGAGTATATATATCAAAGCAAAATGTCGCAACCAAAAATTAATTTCCTATTTCTTCTCTCATTCAGTTGTTCCAACCGATTCCTTCATTCCTTCCATTAACTTTATCCTTTCACCAATCAAACCTTCAATACACCATCTCCTCAACCAATTCAGTTTAATTTTAATCTGCATGCATCGAATTGGAAATGCTAGGTTTTTTAAATAGCTGTCTTATTTCAGTTAAAATGAACAGAAGAAGAGTCTACTTTTGTGTTGTCGTAGTTCGTAGATATATTAGATGTGACGTTCAATTCCTCAATTATTTGTTATTTCTCATGTCATCTCCTAGAATTACATACACAAACAGCATCTCCGTCCCTGGAAGGAGGAGAACCTCCTGGGATTCTTGATGAACTAACACCTTCATCAAAATTTACATACAACTCGATGTTGGTACCCATGCACGGTTGTATCTCCTATACATCTTGTGAAGGTCGCTTGCATTACATATATGTATCATGTAATAAGCTTCAGGGTTGGCCTCATCGACAGGGTTTCTGGCTTCCAATGAAGACAATTTCTTCCTTGTTGATTTACTAACTTCCGTGGAAATCAACTCAAACAAATCATCCTTCTTGGTGTTGCTTTTGAATGAAGTGTAGAGGTATGTTCCTAAAAAGAAAAAAGTTGCAGAAAATCTTGTCATAATAATTTTTAAAAAAGAATTTCTGCACAAGACAATGTAGGAATATTTATAGAAGACTGGTAAGGGTAAAATTAGGGTTTTGCACCTAAAATGTTATTGATAATTAGTTTGGGGTTCGGTACCTAAAATGTTATCGATATCCAGTTTGAGGTTTGGTACTTAAAATAATATCGGTAATTATTTTAGGGTTTAGCACCTAAAATATTATTGGTATTTAGTTTGGGGTTTGGAACTTAAAATGTTATCGGTAATTAGTTTGGGGTTAGGCACTTAAAATGTTACTGATAATCAGTTTGGGGTTCGGTACCTAAAATGTTATTGATATTCAGTTTGAGGTTTGACACCTAAAATGTTACTGGTAATTAGTTTGGGGTTCAGATTGTAAAATGTTAATGAAATTTAGTTTGGGGTTCGGCACTTAAAATGTTACCCAAAATGAGTTTCAGCTTTGACACCTAAAATGTTATCGAAAAATTAGTTTGGGGTTTAGCACTTTAAATGTTACAAGCAATGAGTATGGTGTTCGTGATCTATAATGTGAACAAAAATTAGTTTTGCTTTTTGAATCCAAAATATTTGCGGAAATTAGTTTGGCGTTCGGACCCTAAAATGTTATTGAAATCCAGTTTCAGGATCGACACCTAAAATGTTACCTACATTCAGTTTGACGTTAGGGAACCTAAATTATTACCGAGATATTAAACTTTTAAGTTGAGTAAAACATTTCATTTGCCACCTAAAACATTACCAAAAAGGAGTTTCAGTGGTTAGGGAACCTAAAATATTACGACCATATTCCACTTTTTTAAGTTTAAAGGGAAACAATTAACTCGGCACCTAAAATGTTAGAAAAAAAACCAGTTTAATTGTAAAACATTTCATCAGCCAACTAAAAATCTGAACCAAAACCTGTTTGAATTGGCTGGTAACTTGTATCTAGGGAAACATGTACCGCCATATAGTAGTTGCATTTTTAACTTGCCGTATAGTAGACCTACCCTAAATAAAGAGAGAGAGGGAGAGAGCAAAACAATCAGAAAAGAAAGTAATTTGAAAATTAGAAACAGTTTGGATTAACTAAAAACATTTTATAAAAGAAGATTAAATTATGTCATATTCAAATATAACGATCAAATCACAAACTTAAGTGTACTAAAGGGAACAAAACTAAAACTTGACATATTATTCTCTACGGCCAAAACTAATAGAATGAGCTAAAGTAAAAAGGGTTTTATTAGAAAGGTTCAGTCAGCTTGAGCTTACAGTAAATTTTAGCTACAATAAAAGAATTATGACTCCGCATGTCCCAAGTCTAGCAACAGGATACTCAAAGTCATTGATCGAAATTCTCTCAAGGATATCGATAGCCTCAGTGTACTTCTTATCAAGCAACGATCTGGCTGGTGACGCATCCACCACAGTCCTTGTTTGTGCATTCAATCCGTTGTAGAAGGTTTGTATTTGGGTCTAATTTGGGAACCCATGCATTTGACACCTTCTCAACAAATCTTTCCCAGGCTTCATAAAGAGTTTTATCCTTGGCCTGTTTAAATGTAATGATTTCACCATGCAACTTGGCAGTGAGTGTTGGTGGCTGAAACTGCGTCAGGAACTTCTAGAAAAGGCATGCCCAAGAAGCAACTGATCCTGGTGGCAAAGAATTGAGTGATGCCTTGGCTCTGTCTCTCAAGGAAAAAGTAACCAATTTTAGCTTCATAGTATCTCCAGATACTCCAGTTTGTTGAAACAGTTGGCATTTCTCTATGAATTGTTTGAGATGTTGTCTCGGGTCTCCAGTAAGTGATCCATCGAATTGACCTACATTCAAAAGAGTTTGGATCATTACGGGTTTAAGTTCAAAGTTAGGCTCATCAGCATCAGTGCCAATAAGTCCTAGCATGAGTTTTGCAATGTTAGGTGCTGAATGTTCTCGGATTGGCCTCTCTTCTTCTTCAAACATATTTGGGACATTAGGAGGCGGTGGTGCATTGTTATTAGGCTGGTTGTTAATGGGTGGATCATTATTCACCACACCATTCTTCTAATTGCCTTGATTCATTTCTCGGTATCGCCTCTTTAACCTCCGCAAGGTTCTCTCAATTTACAGATCGTATGGCCACTCGTCCACCACTGGGTGGTTTCTGGTCATACACCGGTGAAAACAAAGATAAAATGAAAACAAAAACAAAACAAGTAAAAATTTAAAAATAATCAAATCCATTGCAATCACTGGCAACGGCGCCAAAAACTTGTCGACTCTCTGGGAGATGTGTAAAATGAATGTTGACAAAAGGTATAAATGGTATGTATTTGGGCAAGATAAACTGTGCCAAGAGTCTTTTGCGTGCAAGTATACAAGGATGACAAGTAATACTGCTTGGTAAAGCTGAGTATTGATTCCATAGAGATTGACTTGGAATTCGATTGTTTAGTTTGTTACTTGTTTTGGAAGAAAATATTGTAGTTTAAAAGAGTTGATTTTAAAACTAAGAAAGGAAAATAAAATAAAACCAAAGTGAAGTGTTGGCTAGAAAGGTGTTTTCAAATGAATGATGACTGTTGGCAGGGAATGCCTGGTTCAAACGTGGTTCATGCCAGCCTTTATTGACAAAACTATCTTGGCATTGGTTGCCGAGCAGATTCAAAAATAGAAAAGCCTCTCTCGATGGTCATTGCCCTAAACTGGCCAAGTAAAAACCCCTATATCTCTATAGTGTATTTTTTCCTTAAAACAATTTGATTTAAAAACCAATCTATACTTTGTGGGGGTAGATTTCACTTCCAAAGTAAGTTTATCTACTTGAACGACTTCTCTCAAAGCTTCTCTCCCAAGCGTTCAGCAGCTTGATCGTTGCCAACACAAGTCTGTTAAGATATTGGAAGGCAATAAGCTAATTGTGCCAGCTCTCACTTTGGCACAGTACTTAGGAAAAATTAAAGTATACAAAATAGACAAAATTTGCCAAAAGTAGAATTATTATAAAGGAACTAAGGCATGAAAGCCAACATTTAAAACCAAAACATCCCCCCACCAACTATTAAATTAGTTCATGGTGTGGTGGTTAACCAAAAAATGTTTTTTAACATCACCATCATAATAAAAACTAAAGAAAAATAACTTATGCCAAGGGAATAGGCAGAGGGATCTTGCGATGTAGCCCTCCACGCCAGGCTCTCGGCCAAGAAGTTGAACCACCCTTCCTCAGTTGCACCGATTGTCACTCACCGCTCCAACACCTCACTCCGACCACCTCTCATCTCCTCTTTTTGATTCTTTTCTTTTTTTTCTTTTTCTTCCCCCTCTTAAATGCTTGATCATTTGTTCTTTATATAGGCGTGTAGGGGAAAGGATGAGATAAGCCTTTGAATTTGAATTTGAAATGATCAAGAGATAAGAGATAGAGCTCTATCCGATCATTTTGATATCTTATCCACTATTTTTTCGGAAGTTTATCCAATTGTGATCTTTTAGGAGCCTGATCATTTCCTATTTTTTCAGGGGTTCATATCTTCTTGGCATGGCCGCTGGCATACCCCTTCTGCCAACAATGGCTTCAGATTTATGATGCATTATGTAAATGTACCCATATCTACTGAAATCGTCAATGAAAGTAATAAAGTATTGAAACCCTCCTCTTGCTTGTGTATTCATTGATCCACATACATCACTATATATTAGACCTAATAATTCACTTGATCGCTCATTTTTACAGTCAAATGGTGATTTGGTCATTTTTCCCATTAAGCAAGGTTCACACATAGTAAATTGTTCGAAACCAAAGAATCCAAAATCCATCTTTATGAAGTTTGATATGTGTTTCTCACCTATATGACCCAAGCGACAATGCCAAAGATAAGTTTGATTAGAGTCAATTGTTTTTTATCTTTTCGTATTTATGTTATATATGGAATTGTATTGATCTAAGATATATAGGCCATTTATTAATTGAGCTGTGCCATAAAAAAATTGTTGAGATAAAAAGAACAACTATTATTCTTAATAATAATCTCAAAACCAATCTTGTCAAAACAAGATATTGAAATAATGTTTTTAGTCAAACTAGGTATGAAATAACAATCCTCTAAATCTAAAACAAGTCCACTAGGTAATGACAAAGTATATGTTCCTATAGCTAGTGCAACAAATCTTGCTCCATTTCCCACTCGCAGGTCCACATCTCCTTTTGCCAATTTTTTTCTCCTTTTTAGTCCTTGTAAAGAAGTAAAAATGTGAGAACCACAACTAGTATCTAATACCCAAGAAGTAGATGTTGATATATTAATATCAATAACATAAATACCTTATCCGGACTGACCATTTTCTCTTGCCGTCTTGATGTCCTCAAGATTGACAAGGCAGTTTCTCTTCCAATGTCTAGCATTGTTGCAATGGAAAAACTTTCCTTCTTTTGCAACTCTTCCTTTGGGTTTCAATGCAACATTTCCTTTGTTGGGCTTTGGCTTTGCCTTGGTGTTGGGCTTTCCTTTTATGTTATCCTTTCGGGCCATCAAAATAGGTTTGCAGCCAACCTTTTTCATATTGTTCTCTGTTGTTTGTAACAGACCAAGCAACTGAGGCAATGATTTGTTAATTTTATTCATATTAAAATTAAGACCAAACTGATTAAAACTATTTGGCAACTATTGCAGGATAACATCAGTAGCCAATTCAACACTTAGAGGGAAGCCCAACTTTTCTAGGGTTTGAATGTACCTTATCATTTTGAGAACATGAGTTCCCACTGGAGTTCCCTAAACCATCTTGCATTGAAACAAAGCCTTAGAGGCCTCATACCTTTCTTGATTAGCTTGCCCTTCATATAATTCCTTGAGATTTTTAACCATCTCATAGGGAACCATGTCCTCATGTTGCTTCTGAAGCTCAGGAGTCATAATCGCTAGCATCAAGCATCCGACAACTACCATGCCACTTGAGTAGTTTTCAAAGGCTTCCAATTTATCTTTGGAGGCATCATCTGGTGGCTTTTTAGGGACAGGTTCCTCGATTACTATAACAAAACCTTATGATTTGATAACTTTTATCAATAGATTCGTGTTTTTGGGATTTTTCAATCTCTAAGATTTTTCGCACTGGAACAACCATTGTTCCTCTGCCAAAACGATCTACTATCAAAACCACATGTTCATCATGTTAACAATTAACATATGAACATTAAAACCTTACAGCAATAAACATATGATTAACGTTTAACCATCAGTTGTAAAACCTTATTTAAAATAGATTAACATATTAACGCGACTAGATTCAATTTCATTATTTTGCACAAAAATCGTATACTCACCAAAATAGGAAAAACAAAACATACATCTCATACAAAAGTATCATCCAACTATTTAAGTCTGAATTCGTATTGTACAAGTGGCTCTGATACCACTATTGGGAAACGCCGGTACACCCCATGGCGCAGCGAAAAAATTATCCGGCATATTCCACCAGTGATACATGTACGGGAACGAATTTGGGGTGAAAAGGGATGAAATGTTACCTTAATTAAATCTGAAAACTGCAGGGAGTTAGGAGAATCAAATTCTTCTAGCATGATATCGAATTCAAGTCATCACAATAGCGTGACCTTAATTAAATCTAATTCTAATTAAATTTGGGTTCTTTAAATATACAATATATTTAACCAAATATAATTAAATATGTAGAATCTGATTCTATTTCAATCAGGTTTCTTTAGGGATACATATATATATTAATAGTATATGATAATTACAATAATTATCTAGTATTAAAATATATATAAATGAAACTATTTATAATTACGATAATCATAATAATTTTGATTTTTACTTATTTTGTGCACAACAAGTTTGTACACATGCTATCTAGTTGATATTTGTCCATTTCAATCATAGGGTGTGACCCTTGTAGGTTCATGCAACTTTAGCAGTAATATCTGGAACAATTTTAATATTACAAGCAATGAGTTCCATCTAGCAATACATCATTGCTACCTAAGTTACAGGAAGTCGTGGTTCAACATAACCTTTTTTGTGATTAACTCCTTTCATGTATTACATCTTTTTCCCTTATATCTAGATCGGACACGGGTCATGGAATAGTCACACTTGTATAGTCCATCTAATATTTCTTGATATCTTGAGCAGACTATTATAAACGAATAACTATGATATCTCATATCAATTTATTCGAGCATGGCCATGCATTTCTAGTCTCACTCAATCAAGTGGCCTATGATATTACTCCTATTATGTAGGAGGGACAAATCCTATCTTGATCAACCATATTCCGCTACATAGATTGCAACATATCAAATATCAGTCTTTATAGCATAGTTAGTTACAACACACGTTTGATTGTATCCAAATATGTCACTCACAATGTTGAAATAATGATGATCTCAAGTCTGAGGATCATACATGTACTTATCATTATAAGCAATGTTGTGACTATCACATAATAATCCAAGAAACATGCTCACAATGGGTCAGTCTAGTATGTCGTTCTCTAACACATACTTATGTATTGATTTTCACATCTCCATGTCAATGATAACACTTTATCATCAATCAACTACATATTAGTATTAATATATTATTGTTGTCCATGCCCACAATAATACTCGACTAAGGACATTCTAAGAATAACTATATTATTCTAAGGACTTTACTATAATTCAGTTTATTTATAAACACACAAAATAAGACTGAAATAATAATGGCTTTATATTAATAAACAAGATAAAATACGTATGTCTTTTACAACCATCTCATGATTGGTCTTTGGGCATACTCCAACAGTAGCAATGCTCCCCCTACAAACAAAAGGTTATGTATTGATTTTTGGCACCCAAATCTTTTTCGACCAATGAGTATTAGCTCCCAAAATCCTGGTTCCCTTGGGAATCCAAGAAGCAATAGCACTAATGTCATTAGAAGTGACAAGTTCCTTAGAAACCCAAACACTCCTAATCCTCTTACCATGAAAGGGCCTTTGGAAGCCTCTTTGTTTGTAGCCACCAAAGTTTCTTTTCACATAGTTGGGTTTTGAAGAAGTTCCCTTTTCATAACTAAATTTCCCAATTTTGCTCAAAGAACCTTTGAGATCACCTACTTCCTTTTGGTGATCATCATGAACTTTGGAAAGAAAGTTATGCAAGTCTTTGTTTTTCTTTTCAAAATCTTTTTGATTTTCTTGCAAATTCGACACCTTCTTTTCAAGTTCCAAATTAGTTTTGGATAAAGAATCATTTTGATTTTTCAAATCAGAAATTGTTTTCTTATTTTTCAAAAGTGATTCTTTATACTTCAAAACCAATTCGTCGTATACCTCTTGCAACTTATCATAAGCTTCTTGAAGCTCATCAAATGTAAAATCGAAATTAGATGAGTTTGAGGTTGCCTTTGGATCATCTTCTAGTTCCATGTGACAAAGGTTGGCTACTTCTTGCTCCTCTTCATCGGATGATTCCTTATCACTCCAAGTAGCAACATGAGCCTTGAGCTTCTTCTCGAAGCTCTTCTTCTTGAGTTGGGGACAATCTAACTTGATGTACCCCAGTTTCTTACACTCGTAGCAAACTATTTGATCATTATCTTCCTCTTTGTTCTTATTCTTGAAATCCCCTCTCTGATGACCTTTCTTCTACGGTTGGATTTCATAAACCGAGTGAATCTTTTGGCTAGCATACCCAATTCTTCATCTTCCTCCTCACTAGAATTGATCTCCTTTTGTGAAGCTTTGAGAGCAATTCCTATCTTTTTTTTCTACTTCCTTCTTCTCCATCTTCTTCTCTTCCTTCTTCTTCTCTTCTTCTTTTCATTTCTTTATTATCTCATGAGTAAGAAAAGACCCCATAAGTGCATCGAGCTTCAAGGTCTTGAGATCCTTGGGTTCTATGATGGAGGTCCTCTTTCCATCCCATGAATCGGAAAGAGAAAAGATAAGCTTTCGAACAAGCTTGTCTTCCAGAATGACTTCTCCAAAACCCTTAAGCTAATTGACGATTACGGAGAATCTACCGAACATCTTGGTGATGTCCTCATCCGGTTCCATTTTGAAGTACTCATAACTCAAGTTGAGGAGTCCAATCTTGGTCTCCTTGACATCCTTGGTGCCCTCGTATGTAACTTCGAGCTTGTCCCATATCTTATTTGTACTTGTGCAATGCAACACCCAAAATTCCAACTTGGGGAAATATCCTAACTATAGTGATTCAAGATCAAGAGTAGCTCGGTAAAACTGTGAGTGCAACTATGATTTCAAATAAGCCTATTACTATTTAATGATTTATATTTAGTTAATTGACATTGAGGCAATAATGCCTATGTTGCTTGCGCTTGCAAAAGTCTTGGTAAGGTAAGTATGTATTTTGATTGTTGAACAAGCATGAATCTAATTTGAATGACTTAAAGTACCATAGATAGCATATGGAGATTGTGATTAAATTCTCATTGAATCAATGACTACATAGACTTATTGGAAAGCCATATAAAGAGATTTGATTAGTTTGGTCTTAGATAGATTGGCATGCCAATAGAATCCCTAAGCTCAGCTTGAATCGGACTACGGTCCCTTGATTGGTACTAAGGTACCTCTGTAATGTTCGAAAATAATTCATTACTTCCAATGGTACTACATTACCATTGCTTGTTGCTGTTTGTAAATGAAATTGAATATCTAGACTATAAACTAGTCAAGGACACATAAATCAATTAAGTTGCTTGTACTTGAAAATCACTATAGAGTTTAGCTTGTTTTAATTGAACAACTCGAGGAGTTGCTTGTATAAATTCTTCTCTGGAAGCATGTGCTTTGAATTGATTTGCAAAAGCTTAAGAAATGTAAACTTCTTGACTTGGACTAGTGTTCGTGCTTGGTAATAGAATAATGCTTGATTGTTTGGGGGAAAAGCCTCGATAATTTTCAATGCTATGAAATTTAGTATCCAAATAATGAATGGTTTTATCATGTTGTTTATTCTCCTTGCTTAATTCTGGCGAGAACTTTATCCTAACCACTCACCTTGCTGTTTCAAGAAAGGTTGATACTTAATTTGTCCTTGGGAAGCAAAAGCAAGGTCACATGAAGTTTGAAAGTATGTTTTGAAACCTTAATAGTTAAACTCCTAGAAGGGGCACTAGTTTGTATATATATAGGCTATGTCCTTTTGAATACCATGTAATGGTATGTAAATAACTTAACATAAGCATTGTATTTTATTGTTTAATATTTGGGAACCTTGCGTTTGTTGGAATTGAGGAATAGAACCAACTAGGTAATCTACTTCTCTAAATGATAACGTATTGATGGAAACAACTTGAGAGTACATTGTGCCTACGGTGATAATTCACTTAACCAATTATTACAATATGGTGTACAAATTGCCTACATGTCGTGTCTTGCTTTAACTTGTTTATATAAGTTACCTACGAACAATTTTATGATTTAGAATAAACTTGCCATTCTAACATTGATATATGATTATTTGGTTGTTTCGATCTTGTTCTTGCCTCTTGTGTAATTTGATGGATAGCTTAGATAACAAGTCATGTTCTTACTCTCTAGATGTGTTATACCTTCTAGGCTAGGTGTTGGGGTATTACAGATTGGTAATTAGAGCTAATGTTTAGTCGATCCTAGGACTAAACTAGTTTGAGTCATGCCATCAGTTGTTTAAAGTGCCACCTAAGAGTTGAATATAATTCATGCTTGTGACCTTGTTTGATTAAATCTCCCTTGAATGTTAATTTTAGATGTTTGAGACACATCTGGCCTGAGATAGAGATAGCTCGGCTGGCTCCTCCAATGAAGGAGGAAGTGTTAGATTGAATCAGGGGCAAGTAAATCCTCAAAAGGCTGTAGAACCACAACATGAAGCTCCTCCAATCAACCGAATCTAAAAAGAATGTTTTCTCAGCATGACTGAGATGTTCAACCAATATATTACCACTATGAAACAAAATGATCCTTCAGCATCTGTAGTGGTACAATCTAGGGCTCATATTGATAAATTGGCTCAACATCGAGCCTATACATTTGCGGGATCTGATGAGGAAAACCCAGAAGCAACTAAATACTAGTTGGAGACCACTATTAGAATCTTAACCAAACAACTTCAATGTTCGAATAAACATAAGTTGGAGTGTGTTGAGGCTCTTCTAGCTGATGAAGCTTTGAACTGGTGGAAAACTACGACTTTTATTGCCCCTGACGATGTGCTCACATGGGAATTCTTTCTAAAAAATTGAAAGAAGTACGTAAGTGAATAGTATCTAGATGAAAGAAGAAGACATTTCTGGCACCTAAAGCAGGGTGGTAAACCCATAGAGCAATATGTTAGTGACTTCTACAAATACTGCAAATACGGATCTGTATATATCAAGAAGGAAGAAGATAAATGCAGAATGTTTATTGAATGATGAATTGAGCCCCATTTTTACAGCTCTTGGGATATCGAATTTTCAAGACTTGGTGAATTGAGTAATTGCTACTGAATCTAGAATGAAGGTTGCTAAGAAGAGAAGGGAAAACTATTTCAAGAATGACAAAAGATCACGGACTGGTAGCAAGCCTCAATGGCCTTCCAAGAAATCGAAGAACCAAGGAGGAAACTCCTCAAGTTATGTTCCTTCTTCGAGGGATAACATCATCCCGAAGCCTCAAACCATAATTAAATCTTCTGCACCTACACTCTCGATCAACAGTTCAGGGAATATGGGCAAAGATCCCCAATCTCGTTTTTGCAACTTTTGCCAGAATTATCACTCAAGCCAGTGAGGAAGTAATCAAATGCCAGTTTTCAATGTGAAAGCTTGGAACACTTTGTTTGAGACTGTCCCCAAAATGTGAACAAACCTTCGGTTTGAGTGGCTTCTAATTCTAACCCTATTCCTTCACCTAGAGGCAAGGGGCCAAAGCAAGCACAATCAGGAAACTCGGGAAGGACTCAAGGCCAAGCTCCTACTCCAACACATAAAGAGTCTCGGGCCCCTGCTTGGGTATATCATATTCGGGGCCGTGATGATGAAGATGCGTCTGATGTAATAGTAGGTACAATTGAACTAAAAGATAACCTTGTACATGCCTTATTTGATTCGGGTTCCACCCATTCACTTATTCATTTCCCTTTGCTTGAAAAATTTAAGTTGAATTTTGTATTTGTTGATCAAGGGCTAGTAGTTTCAAACCCATTAGGTGGAAGGGTAGATATAAACCTCTTATGTAAAAATTGTCCCTTGTATGTTCAAGGCATTCATTTCCCTATTAATCTCTATGTTCTACCATCTTGTGAATTTGATTTAATTCTGGGATTAGACTGGTTAGGGAAACACTAGGCTTGGGTTGATTGTCACGAAAGAAAATTATATCTTCGGGGTTTGGGAAAGGAATCTACACTCCTAATTGATAAAAAGCCCAAAATTTCAAACCCCTTCTTGCTATTATAGTTGAAGATTCTAAATCTAAACTTGATATAAATTCAATCCATGTTGTATCTAAATTTCTCGATGTTTTTCCTGAGGAACTCCCGAGACTACCACCAACCCAAGAAGTGGAATTCAAAATCGAGACTCAACTTGGAACTAATCCTATATCCATCACTCCTTATAGAATGGCTCCTGTTGAATTAAAAGAACTTCATAAACAGTTGCAAGAACTACAAGACAAATGGTTTATTCGACCAAGCACATCTCCTTAGGGAGCCCCGGTACTCTTTGTCAAGAAAAAGATGGACCGATGAGATTGTGCATAGGCTATATGCAACTTAATCAGTTTGCGATTAAGAACAAGTACGCACTTCCAAGAATTGAGGACTTATTTGATCAATTGAATGGTGCTTCGGTATTCTCCAAGATTGACCTCAGATCTGGATACTACCAAATGAAAGTCAAAGAATCTAACATACCTAAAACTGCTTTCAGGACTCGATATGGTCACTACAAATTTTTAGTAATTCCTTATGGTCTAACAAATGCCCCTGCTGCGTTTATGGATCTCATGAATCGAGTCTTTAAACCTTATCTAGATAAGTTTGTTGTAGTCTTCATAGACGACATTCTTATCTACTCGGAGGATGAATCAAAGCATTCAAAACATCTCAGAGTAGTGCTACAGACTCTTAGAGATAATCGTCTTTATGCCAAATTCAACAAATGTGAATTTTGGTTGTCTGAAGTGTCCTTTCTTGGACATGTAATTTCAGCTGTGGGAATTAAGGTTGACCCGAAGAAGATTCAATCTGTGTTAGAATTGAGATCTCCGAGAAATGTTAGTGAAGTTCAAAGTTTCCTAGGCCTGACCGGCTATTGCCGAAGGTTTGTTAAGGTATTTTCAATCTTGGTCGCACCCTTAACCAAACTTCTTTGAAAATATGTGCCTTTTATTTGGACCGAAGATCAACAATGAAGCTTGGACCAATTGAAGGAGGTTCTTACTCGAGCTCCCATACTAACCCAACCAGAATCGGGAAAAGAATTTACAGTTTTTAGTGATGCCTCTCACTTGGGTTTGGGATGTGTACTTATGCAAGAGAACAAAGTGGTAGCCTATGCTTCTTGTCAGTTAAAATCCCATGAAATGAACTACCCAACCCATGATCTCGAACTAGTTGCGGTAATCTTTGCCTTAAAAATTTGGAGACATTATTTGTATGGAGAGAGATGTTGTCTTTATACCGATCATAAAAGCTTGAAGTACCTTCTAACCCAAAAGGAGCTCAATCTTAGGCAAAGATGATGGATCAATTTACTCAAGGACTACGATCTAATCATAGATTACCACCGGGCAAGGCCAATGTTGTGGCTGATGCACTCAGTCATCAACATTCTTGTGGTAAGTGTTCGGTCAAATCATCTCCTCGCTTGTACTGATTTGAAATTTTGTGATCATCTTCTAAAATTCACCTTGTTATTTTCTTTGTAGCCTCAACTTCTATTAATGCCCATATACGAACTTTTATGAAGCAAGGGCAAGGGCTCCTAACTGCAATTCAAAATCATTCAGATGTGATTTCAAGAATACGATTGTTACAACAATCTAATCCAAAATTACAAGAGATTGTGAACAAATTGGAAGGAGGATCTGAATCAGAATTTGCTATAAAAGAAAATGGTCTACTCTATTTTTGAAATAGAGTATGTGTTCCTAATGACTCAAGTTTAAGAAGAGAAATCTTGCAAGAGGCTCACAACAGTCCATTCTCGATACACCCTAGATCGGTGAAGATGTACAAAGACTTGAAAGAACTGTACTGGTGGCCCGGGATGAAATCTACCATCACAGATTTTGTATCCAAATGCCTAGTGTGTCAGAAAGTAAAAGTAGAACATCAAGTGCCTTCGAATTAGTTACAACCTATCGAACTACCACAATAGAAATGGGAGCAGATAACGATGGATTTTGTTAGAGGACTGCCTTTGTCACCAAAGAAAATGATGTAATTTGGGTGATAGTAGACAGATTTTCCAAATCAACCCACTTTCATCTTGTTCGAATGAACATGAGCTTGGATCAACTAGCAGAACTTTATATTCGGGAGATAATAAGACTTCATGGTATTCCTATTTCTATAATCTCTGATGGAGACTCTAGATTTACTTTTAGATTCTGGAGATCTCTACAGAAAGCTCTTAGGTCTAAGATAAACCTCAGTACTGCCTTTCATCCTCAGTCAAATGGTCAATCTGAAAGAACTATACAAGTCTTAGAAGACATGCTTCGAGCTTGTATAATTGATTTTGGGAAGAATTGGGAAAAAAACCTTACCTTTAGCTGAATTCTCTTATAATAATAGCTATCAATATTCTATACTAATAGCCCCCTTTGAAGCCCTTTATGAAAGAAAATGCAAGACTCCCTTGTGATGGTCAGAGTTAGGAGAGAACAAAGTGCTAGGGCCGCAATTACTTCAAAAGACGGAAGAACAAGTACATGTTATTTGTAATCGACTGAGGGAAGCCTTCGATTGACACAAAGCTTATGTTGATCGTAAAAGACAAGATATCCAATATAATGTGGGAGATGGAGTGTTTCTCAAAGTATCTCCATGGAAGAAGGTGTTTAGATTCGGGAAGCGGGGAAAACTCAGTCCTTGTTTCATTGGGCCTTTCAAAATAATAGAAAGGGTTGCCTCTGTTGCTTATCGGTTGGCTCTTCCAGAAGAATTTAACAGGATACATAATGTATTCCACGTATCGATTTTGCGTAGTTATCAATCGGATCCATCTCATGTCCTTCAGCCGGATGAAGTTGAATTGGATCAAGATCTATTATATAAAGAAGAACCAATTCAAATCCTTGATCGAGAAGATAGAAGGCCTCGAAATAAAACAATCTCCCTTGTCAAAGTCTTATGGAAGTAAAGAAGCTACATGGGAGCCTGAATCTACCATGAAAAGCAATACACAAACCTATTCTCCTCAGGTAAATTCGAGGACGAATTTCCTTTAGGGGGAAAGATTTGTAACACCTAAAATTATGACTTGGGAAAATATCTTAACCAAGTCTTAAAGAAATTAAACGAAGTAACTAAATGTTTTCTTAGTTGGGCCGAATTGTGAGATTAAGAAATAAAGAAACTTAATTAAAGTGGCCATTTAGTTAATGTTTAAACCTTTAGATTTGCATGGTAATTAAAATCTTAGTTAGAGTTTTGAAGGGTGGCATCTTGTGGAAAGGGACACGTGTGCTTGTTATGGGATGATTAACAAACAAAAGAACCATCATCTTCCTCATTTTTCCTTGGACTGAAACATAAAATTAGAGTGAGAGGGAGAGTTTGTTCAAGGTATAATCTTGCTTGGAGAGTATCATTTTAATTCTTGACTTATGAATTGCATGATTATAAATGTAAGTTTTCTTGTTGCTATCTACTCTAATTCGAAATGTGGATGGTTGTGTGTATTTCGACTCTTGCTTGATGTGAGTTGTACAATTGTATATTGGGAGATTGAATGTTAGTATAAGCTTGGGATTTAGTAAGTGGGCATGATTTGTTAACTTAACACCATGATGAATTAAAACATTGAATTGTATCTTAATGTCGGAAATGGATGTCTCAAGTTTGTTATGAATTTAGGGGATCAAATTGTATACAACTAGAAGTTGTCATGTTTTGGAAGTTAGCTAAAGTAAAATAGTTTTGTTGGTTGACATCTTGTGAATGGCTAAAAGAAATTGAATTGTTGTTAAATGTTTAGTTGGATACATGTTAAGATAGTAGTAACTAATAGAAAGCTAGAGAATCGCCAAGTTTCATATGGTAAAAGCTGTTAGTAAGGCTTAAGAGAGAATTAGAAAAACTATCATGCATCGAACAACTTGATGTATGACTGCTTTTGGAGGATAAATTAATTAACTTGAAGTAATCATTTTGTTTCATTAAGTACAAAGTGATATCTTTAAATGTGCCAGGTAATTAGTTGGTTCTTGGAAGTTATAAGCATGATAGAAAAAAATGTTTAACTAATTTAAAGTGTGTAGGGCAGTTTCGAAGTGTTAGTGTTCTAGGGGAAACTGTTTTAGGAAATTTGATTAGTCAAACCATAGCTTAAAACAAGCTAAATGTTAATCTTTGGTTTAGAACATGATATATAGTTGGTAGGGTTTTGGATGTTCAAATTTGATAAAGAAGTGAATCGAAGAAGCATGATCAAGTGGGTTAGATGCTAGATAGTTTTCAAATAATGGTAACATTAGGGGACTGTTTTGTTATTTGTGATCTGATTAATGTACTAATTGTTAAATCATGGAACTTTGTTGAGATGATATGTAAATTAGTGGTCAATAGATCAATTCTAATGCACCACTAATGGTTGTTATACTAGATAAGAAAGGAGTTGATCGAAGAGAGGAAAGACAAAAAGGGATAGTGATTCAAGATCAAAAGTAGCTCGATATAACTGTGAGTGTAACTATGATTTCGAATAAGCCTATTACTATTGAATGATTTATATTTAGTTAATTGACATTGAGGCAAGAATGCCTATGTTGCTTGCGCTTGCAAAAATCTTGGTAAGGTAAGTTACCAAGGTAAGTATGTATTTTGATTGTTGAACAAGTATGAATCTGATTTGAATGACTTAAAGTACCATAGATGGCATATGGAGATTGTGATTAAATTCTCATTGAACCAATGACTACATAGACTTATTGGAAAACCATATAAAGAGCCTTGATTAGTTTGGTCTTAGATGGATTGGTATGCCAATAGAATCCTTGAGCTCAGCTTGAATCGAACTACGGTCCCTTGATTGGTACTAAGGTACCCATGTAATGTTCGAAAAGAATGCATTACTTCCAATGGTACTACATTACCATTGCTTGTTGTTGTTTGTAAATGAAACTGAATATCTAGACTATAAACTAGTCAAAGCGACATAAATCAATTTAGTTGCTTGTACTTGAGAATCACTAAAGAGTTTATCTTGTTTTAATTGAACAACTAGAGGAGTTGCTTGTATAAATTCTTCTCTGGAAGCATGTGATTTGAATTGATTTGCAAAAGCTTAAGAAATGTAAACTTCGTGACTTGGACTAGTGTCCATGCTTGGTAATAGGATAATGCTAGATTGTTTGGGGGGAAAGCCTCGATAATTTTCAATGCTATGAAATTTAGTAGCCAAATAATGAATGGTTTTATCATGTTGTTTATTCTCCTTGCTTAATTCTGGTGAGACCTTTATCCTAACCACTCATCGTGTTGTTTCAGGAAAGGTTGATACTTAATTTGTCCTTGTGAAGCAAAAGCAAGGTCACGTGAAGTTTGAAAGTATGTTTTGAAACGTTAATAGTTAAACTCTTAGAATATGGCACTAGTTTTATATATATATAGGATATGTCCTTTTGAATACCATGTAATGGTATGTAAATAACTTAACATAAGCATTGTATTTTCTTGTTTTATGTTTGGGAACCCTGCGTTTGTTCGAATTGATGAATAGAACCAACTAGGTAATCTTGTTCTCTAAATGTTAACATATGGATGGAAACAACTTGAGAGTACATTATGCCTACAGTGATAATTCACTTAACCAATTATTACAATATAGTGTAGAAATTGCCTACATGTCGTGTGTTCCTTTAACTTGTTTATATAAGTTACCTACGAACTATTTTATGATTTAGAATAAACTTGCCATTTTAACATTGATATATGATTGTTAGGTTGTTTTGATCTTGTTCTTGCCTCTTGTGTAATTCAATGGATAGCTTAGATAACAAGTCATCTTCTTACTCTCTAGATGTATAATACCTTCTTGGCTAGGTGTTGGGGTATTACATGCAAGAAGATATCTTTGAGTACTCATCCGGTCCAAGAGCACAAAAGATCATGTGCATAGCTTTGTTGTTGACTTGCAACTTCCTCTAATCTTCATCGGTCATCTCTTGCTTGGACTTGGGAATGAGCCGGTCTCTTTCTCTCTTCATCGAAATAGCCGGTCCATCTTCCACTACATCCCAAAGGAGGTAGTCATTGGATTTGATGATGAGCCTCATTTGGTTCTTCCAATAAAGATAGTTATCCCCATTTAAATATGGTGGTTTAGTGATGGATTGAGACTCGTAGAGGTTGTTGTTGGAAGTAGAGGCCATAGCATGATTTTTTATTGATTGAATATTCTTCAGATCGAATCAAGAGGGTGTTAATCCTTCCAATGAGTGTAGCTCTGATACTAATTGTTAGGAAGATCAATCAATGGTGAAAGGGCCAAGAGGGGGTGAATTGGAAATTTTAAATGTATGAGCAAATTGGAAATATGGAAAATTGGAACACAAGATATTTATAGTTGTTCAACCTTCTAACAAGGTTTACATCCACTACCTTAGCTTCTCACTAAGGATTTTCCAAAACTCACTAAAAATTTCTTCCTTTTTTCTTGGCTCAAGAGGAAACCTTTACACACTCAAAGCTTCTACCCCGAAGCTTTGACAAAACACTCTTTTACAAAAAGAGAAATAACAAAATGAAAAATCCACTCAATAAGTAGAAATTTTGCCCAAATACAAGTTCACTCAAACCCAAAAACTTGAATCAAAAGATTACAATTTTGCTCTCTCAAGCGGGTTACAGGATTTGACTCTAAATGGCTCAAAGATTATTGGATGTATGCTTGAATGCTTTAGACTTGATCAATAGTTGTTGTAGCTTTGGAGACTTGTATATATACACTCTCATTGATTTTTAATCGTTTGGGTAGTTGGGATATTGAATAGAGCCGTTGGGCGATATTTTTCCCGCAATAAATATTGTCTCCCAACAGTCGGTATCGGTATGCGGGCTGCGGTATTGGTACATGCAAAAAGAAGAAATAGCCGTTGTACAAAGGGGTATCGATACACGGAATTTCGTATCGACATGGAGAGTTAATTTTACAAAGGCGTACTGGTACGGTTCGTACCATACCAGTACTGGTCTTGCTCAAAGGAATCCTAATAACTTATGTAACAAAACTCGTATCAATACGCCAATAAGGGTATCGATACGCTATAATTGATTTTCAAAGTTATGGTTCCAATAAACTGATAAGGCAATGGTCGAATATTAAATGCAAAAGATTTGGAAAATCTAAACACCCTGTATCGGTACGCATAAAGTTGTACTAATACTCAAAGACCAATATGGTTCCTAGGTTGAATGACGTACTAATAAGGCTACACTTGTATTGATACCCAATAGCCATTAAGTATTAAAATGATTTCCAATAGCTAAAACTCGTATCGATACGGCCAAGAGAGTATCGATACGCCTGGACCAAATTTGTCTATTTGAGTACAAACAACACTTAGAAAATATTTGGGGTTTTAGTTTTTGACTTAGAAATGATTTGAAGTTTGAATCCTTTCATCTTGTGAGTTTTTTTTAGTACTTAAAAATTTATCCAATTTTACAAATTGGTCCTTGAAATTCCTTGTTATATCAAAATCAAATATTAGTTTTACACATCTATTGAGCCCAAACCAAGTGTGTATGAGAGGTCCGAGTGGGAGAGCCAACTGAACCGGACCGGGTTAAAGAATTGAACTAGCATGTGAACCGGTCGATCGAACCGAACTGGCAGAACCCATGTTGATCGACCCGACCCATTGACTTTTGACCAGTCAAGTCGACATTGATCGTTGACTTTTTTTAGTCAATTTTGACTTGATGTTGACTATTGTTATTAGGATACGAGTTTTGATACGAGTACTGGTATTAACATATATGTGTTTATTTAGGCATTAACATATATGTGTTTGATGCTAGTCAATTTTACAAAGTCAATTTTGACTCTTTTAGTCAAGTTGACACACATATGTGTTTATTTAGGCATGAACATATATGTGTTTGTTTGTCAACATTGCATGTAATATACAATTGTATGTATGTGTTATTAACATGTTAGTGTGTTTACTATTGTTTTAATATCATTAATGTCTAAATGTGAGTATGAGTATGTATATTGCATGTATTATGTATATATGTAGTATGTATTAATGTTTGTATTATGTGTATGCACATTTGGTTGTATATGTGTACGTGTACATAAGTTAGTATGTATATTATATGTTAGTAGTAGTATTATTTAATCTAAGGCTAAAAACAAAACATATCAGAATTAAAATAAAAGCCCAAAAATATTATATTTGTCTAAGTCCATTACAAATTAAAAACCAAAACAAAACAAAAAAAACAAATACATAGGCCTGTTTGGTCCAAACCCAATACAACCAAAAAACCCTAAGCCTAATCTGATCACCTTTTTTTCGTTGCAGGTGCCAAGATCTAGCTGTTGGATCAGCAATCCAGATCAAACCCGAGATGACTGCTCAGCTTCTGCACGCACCTCCACACGTTGACCGTCCAGCTTTCCAAGCACCAGTGAAGCTCACGCGCCAACCGTCCAGCTCCCCACGTACACGTGTGATGCACACCTCGATCATTCAGCTTCATCACGCCCCCATGTGCCTGCACGGTTTCGTCTCCCGCGTCTGTGTGGCTGCGTCGTCGAAATTTCTGCTATCATCGTACGGCGACCACCAACTCTGCAACCACCATCAGTAGAAAAAAACATAAAAAATAGAAGAAATCAGAATCATCATCATCCACAATAATATCATTTAATTTTTGCTTAAACATGTAAAAAATAGCCTAGGTAACTAATGAGTGATCTGAGAAGCATATAAGATTGTACGCACCCATTTGTAACCCTTAAGTTTTTCGGACAGGTAAAAATATTCCAGATCAATACAAAAAAAATCAAAAGCCTTTCAAGGTATTTTCTCATTATATTTCATATTCAAAGCATGCATAAATAAAAAATGAAGGGTTGAGTTTCGTTTTTACCCTTATGCCATTTCGAATTCCTTGCGTCGTCGTGTTTCATTGTCGGTGATAAGCCTCACAGTCTCCCGAGATCGTCCGATGGTGAATTGGTGAGGAACCAAGCGTCGGAGTAGTTTCAAAACTAGCCTTAGATTTGTGGTGGAGTTCATCGAGGTTTGAGAGAGTTAGGGGGGATGGTGATCGATTTCTGGGAATATACTCTGATGAACGGTGGTGTTCATCGAGGGTTGAGAGAGTGAGGAGGATTCTTTGAGTAGCAAAAAAAGAGAGAAAAGAGTCTGATTTCTGGGTATGAGATGTGTTTTATATCGGCTTTGAAATAAAAAATGGGTTGATTGCATTTTAAATCCATTCGCCCTAACTTAATTACGCATACGGTCCTTTTGCATGGGCAAATAGTCATTTTAGTCCCTCCGCCCCATTTAATTATGGGCCCAAGCCATTCTGCCTTTGTACATTACACTCAGGGTCCCCAAAACTTTTTGTTCGTTTTTAATTTCGTCACTCTTTAAATAGTTTAAAGGTTTTTAATTTTGGCCCTCGATTTTTAATTTATCCAATTTAGTCCCTTTTCTAGTTTTAAATTAAAATCTTCTTTATTATTTTTTATGCATTTTTAATTTAAATCTTGCATATTTATTTCTCGTAAATTTCAGTTTAATTCTTATGTTAATATTGCTTATTCTTGATTGTTATTTTGCGGGTGAAAATTAGTTCGAATAGTTTATATTTGGGATTTAACATGCACATAGTTTTAGTATAAGATAGAAATTTGTAAAAATGTATATATATATATATATATATAATTTTTATGTCTAATATATGTATTTTTTAGGTATAAAGTAGAAATTTGTAAAATAAAAAATATATGTATATATTGTCAACCTATAATAGATATATTTTTAGTATAAAATAGAAGTTTGTAAAATGTAAAATATGTATATGTTTTGTGATATATAATGTATATGTTTTTAAGTATATAATAGAATTTTAAAAAAATGTAATATATATTTTTGATATATAATATATAGTTTTAAAGTATATAGTATAATTTAGCAAAAAAATGTAATATGTATTTTTGATATAATATATAGTTTTAAAGTATATAGTTTTTGAAGCATATAGTAATGTTTTGTAAAAATGAAATATATATTTGGTATATAATATAGTTTTTAAAGTATATAGAAGAATTTTGCAAAATATATAATGTGTGTTTTTGTATACAATATATATAATTTTAAAGTCTATCCATTATTTTCTTTAAATAGTATACAATATTTAGTTATGTTTACATTTACTTGTATAGGCTTAGTGTGATAGTATAGACCTTAGGTTGTTAAGTTAGTTTTAGATTATAAATAGGCAAATTAATTTAATTAGTTTATGATTGTGTGCTCGTCTCATAGGGGCACAATCCTTAAATTAATTAGATTAATTTTAGATTAGGTTCTTTAGAGCCTTAGTTAGATTAGGGTTCGAATTAATTTAGTGAATTTAAATTTACCATTAGCTTATTGGAGTAAATGTTAAATTCATTAAATTGATTGAACATTTCTTAATTACTTTTAGGATAAAATTAATCTCAAGTTTAGATTGGCACTAAATTACAAATTAATCGTCATAATTTGTTAGGGTTTCTTGTCTTTTATGGCTTATTAATTTAGGGTTAAGTATTAGAATCATTTAGTTAATAAATAGATCACTAATTGGGATTTCTAATAATTTGGGCCTTCATAGGTTGTCTTGGGTTGGGCCTTCCTTTTGTATTTGTGTCTTTGATTGTCATGCCTTAATTTTCATTCATGTAACCTTTACTTTTAATTACATTCTTAATTAATTTAAATCATAGAAAGAAGGTACTTATTAATTCTAATATTTGTGTCGTAACAGTCCGAGCTTAAAGGATGCTGACCAAATATTCGGATTAATCCTTACCATCCCGAGGTAAATGGATTAAGAATTGACAAAATCATCATGTCATACTTAAATGCATGCATAAAGGTGACGTACGGAAGTCAAACCATAAATTAACACGGTAGTCGGGCTTATTCGATGTCGGTTTAATCTATAGTCTGATGTATCGTCAACCTTAATAATTAAATGTCCAATTGATTTGAATCCACCAATTTGATAAATCCCATGCAGTTAAGGTTAATTTTCATTTAAGAACTCTGAATTAAATTCAATATAAATTTCAATGATTTTCATCCTTTTAAAAGCAACAAATATTTTGGTACCAATTTTCGGGCGTGATGAGGGTTCAAATCCTTCCCTACGCGTAGCCAACTCTTGGACCCTTTCACAACGAATCTATGGTTTCTTATGGTGTCCGGCCTACCTTACCCAAGTGGCCGGTGGCAACTCCAAGTTTTCATTATTTTTCAAAAAAAAATAGGTTTTCTGAAAGAAGTCCCCATTCTTTTAAAAGATTTTCAATAATGATTTAGGGGATAATTCGTAGCGCTGAATTCATGTACGATCCACACGATTGTATTTAAAGAAGGTCGCTACAAATATAAAACTTCATCTCGTAGGTTCTAACTCAGCTAGACCTATAGCTAGTTCAGATCATGGGAGGCGTCATCACCGACATTAGAGTTTTGGTCGCTAGAGGTGTGTTCTCTTATTGTGCTATATTTACTCTGTGAATTGTTTTACAACATGCTTGTCTACCTCTTTTGATGTGACTTCAATGTGATTTGAGATTCCATGCATACTGTGTTAAACTGTATTTTAATGAAAGTATCAGAACTTTAGAACTGTGATCCTCGTATTTAGTACGATACAACTATGATGTAATTTTATTTTATAAACAATACTTTTACATGTTTGGGATGGGATTGTATGGAGGAAGAAGTTGTTTGACCACACTATGATTGGTGAAATAAGGGTGAGGGGTTCTGGGGAACTTCCTCCACTGTGATCGGTTGGCTTCGCCACCATTGTGATTGGAGTATGTAGTTGGGATTGTATTTTGTGTTTCGCATCATTTCATGCATTGTGTTGCAATGTTACTTATTTTTCCTTGAGATTTTATTGTAAAATTGAGACTGTGTTTGCTGCACTTTAGGACACTTTGGGCTTAATAGCTCACTCCCATATAGTTTGTCTTTCATATACTTTGGCTCTAGGCGATTTGGTACTTAAAGGACCTCTTGTATTTTTAGACTTATTTCTATTACAGTACGGACTTTATATTTTTCAGATATTTAATAATATTATTATTTTTCATCGAGATTTGATGTAATTGAAAATTGAGACTGTTTTGGGATTTGAGACGGTATGCATGCAATTATTGTTAAACTTGGACATTTTATTATATTAAATTATGTTGGACTTTAATAATATTTTGAGTAAAAATTATAATTACAACTAATAAATTGGATACTTGAGGGCTAAGTTATGAATGTGACTTTTTAAATTAGGCCTTTTTTACTAGGCTGGAGTTAGGGGGTTACAGTATAATTGATTTTTTGTTGAGTTTAGGTGCATAATTTATTTTAATTGAAAATTTGATAAATTATTTAATCTTTAAGCTAAAAATAAGAAACTATTAAATTTTAAAAATATTTAAATAATATATAAATATTTATAAAATATTAAAAATAAAAACATAAGTTTGAATTTTAAAAATTAAGTAAAAATCATAAAATTAAAAATATTTATAAATATAAAAATCAAATTTTAAAAATATTTATAAAAAACCATTGGTAATGTCTTCGACTGTTTCTAGTTATGCTAAGCCAACTAATATTCATTGAACATATTTTCAATGGAATCAACCTTCCATTAGAGTACTAATAAAACTTATCAAATATTAATGAGCATCAGCCTGATGTAGAAAAGCGAAAGAAAATTTGATGAAATTGTTCAATTTTCTAATACTTTATAAATACTTTTTAATTTTTATTTTTATATTTTATTATTTTATAATTGCTAATATATTTTAATTTTTATATTAGTTTTTATTTTCAATAATATTTTGAATATCTTATTTATTTTTATTAAGTTTATGGATCTTTTAAGAAAATTAAAGAATATTTTGATTTTTTGTTAGAGTGCTCACTTTGCTTTTTTTTTAAATTACCAAGTACCCAAAAGATATTTACACCAATTTGTTAATCGAATTTTTATATATTCTGTTTGTAAAAGTTCAACTCGAAAAACCAAATTATTTATCTAATTTTATTCAAAAACTAAATAAACCGATTAAATTAATTTGAATTTTAAACAAATTATTTGTCCACTTTTAATATTTTAAAATTTTAATAATTTCTTAAATTCTCATTTTTTAGCTTAAATATTAAATAAGTTACCGAACTTTCAATTATAATTAATTATGCCCCTAAACTCAGCAAAAAATCCATTATACCCTGAAGTCAGTTAAAAAAAGCAATTCAACCCCTCTGTCACATCATCATTACACGTGTACTACTACATCAGCATCGTGGACCGCCACTTCAGCATAGTAGCCTCCACATAAGCACCATTAACTGCCACATCAACACTTTAACGGTCAACGTCGGTCAAAGAGAAAAATTGTTGCAATTAAATGACTTTGAGTGCAAAATTGCATGAAACAAATTAGGGGCAACATTGCTAATTTGAGTTTACTACAGGGCAAATTTGACCCTTTAGCCAAAAATTTTAAGGACTAAAATTAACAAAAATATCATCAATTTAAAATTTTGGACTAAATTATAAAAAATAGAAACAAAAACGGGTGAATTTCAAGTTAAATAAATTTTTAGGGACTAAAATTAACAAAATATCACCACATTTAAAATTTTGAACTAAAATATAAAAATTAGAAAGAAATATGTGTGGATTGTGGGTTAAATAAATTTTTAGAGATTAAATTAACAAAAATATCATCATTAAAAATATTGAACTAATTATAAAAATTAGAAAGAAATATGAATCAATTTCGATTTCGGGTTAAATAAAGATTTTTATGGACTAAAATGAACAAAAAATCTGGCAGATTTAACGTGAAATCTACCCATTTTATTTAAGTTAGTTAATTTTTTGTTAACAAAATGATACATGGAACATTTTTATTGGTCTGTGAGATTTTTTTTAACGAAGTTAATGAATAAGGCAAATGAGGTAATGATTTGGCAATTTTGGCATTGCTTTTTAAAAGTGAATTTGAAAAGTTAATTGTAAGATTTTGTGTTTGACGTTGCTCTCAAAAAGTATATTTGAAAAGATAAATTATTCATTTTAATCATGATATAGTGAAGTATATGTTGAGTAGATCAAGCAATAATAATATATAAGAGGGGTTGAAATGGCTTCTTAATGAATTTGGTGAAAACCAAAAATGATTGACAAATTTGTACGGTCGATTTACAATGGTTCAACTTCTAAATCAAGTCTACATCCACTACCTTAGCTTACCACCACTAAGGATTTTTCCAAATTCACTAACTTGAATTTCTTGTGCTTAAGGACAAGACGTAATCTTACAACTTCTATCTTTTACAATAGCTAAGATAGAATCACTCCAATTTTTTAAGGCTAAACTAGAATCTTTCCCTTATAACGTTTGTTTGTTGAAACAATGAAGACTGAATTAAGCTCACAAATAAAAAGTAAAAGGGATAAACAATAAAGTACTCTATACACAATGTAAAAGAGAAATAAAGAACTAAAGACCTTTTATCTTGATCATTAAGCGTGGATCAGTGTAGTAACTTTCTTCAAGTGTTCTTGTGATGTTTATATAGTGTGGAATGAGTTTCTAGCCGTTGGGGATGCAAAATAGTGGTCACCTACAAAAATTTTAGTATTTATAACTAAAGGGACTGGTCTTTTTTCAAATATATAATCGTTAAACAAATAAGTGATCAATCTTTTTTTTTTCAGGGGATGAATCTTTTTACACTAAAAGGCTGGAACCAAAAATCAAGTGTTTACTATCCAAAAAGAGATTAATATTTTGTATAGGGATCGATCCTTTTTGTCTTAAACATTAAAAACATTATTTTTAAGTGCATAAATGATCATACTAAATTTGAAAAAGTTCGACCAAGTTAGAATACCTTTTTAAATGAATTTTTCAAGTTTTGTGAACTTCAAATTATTTTTGAAATATTTGATCAAGTCTAAAATATTTTTCACTTAATTTGTTATATCAAAATATTAGTTCAACAGTAAAAATAAATGAACTTAAATTATATCAAATAAATCAACTTAAGTTAAAACAAAAAGATAAAAATCGAGACAATTCATTAGTAATTTTTTATAAATATAAACTTTAAACATTTCTAAATTATTAATATAAATTGTTGAATTAAATAAAGTGTTCTTATTATTTATTATTATTTAAAATATTAAATTCTTAATAATATTTTAATAGGAGTAATAATTATATTTAATATATTTAATAATTATTATATTTAATATTAAAATATTAATTTTATATATTAATAATTATTATATTTATTAATATTTAAATATTAATATTATTGTTATTTTCATATTATTATTATTTTAATTTTAGATTAATATTATTTTAGTATTTTATATTAAAATAATATATCATATGTATGTTTAAACCTTAGTTTAACAATTAATTTTGATTGAAATAATTAAGGTTAAAAAATAACTTCATCATCAAGAGTGATTTTCCACCTCAACAGCTATAAATTTTAGCTTATGATATTGGTGAAAATTACTTTTCCAACCATAATTTCACACCCAATTTGTAGGTGTTTAACATTGCTTAGGGGTAGAAAATAACTTTTTTTGAACTAAAGCTCTTTTTAAAGTAATATCAATAGGGCCTTAGTTCAGAGAACAAAACGTCGTGAAAAATTCTTTATGGATCAATTCGGTACTAAGTGTTTAAAGTAGAGTCAAAGATATCATTGAGCCTAAATTAAATGATATAAAGAACAATTTTATATTAATTTAAAATTTGGTAAATATTTTTATTTTATAAAATAAAATAAATCTTAGGCTTTTTCATTTAAGCGGCATATGAACTGAGCAGAGAGCAGTTGTTTGATAAAGGTCTTCTAGTTCTTATGGAACTTTCTAATAATTACCCAAAGGTTCTATGTTTTGTGCTTACATTCTTTTAAAAGAACCTCTAAAATTCTTTATTTTCTCATTTTAAGTTTAGATGTTATGGTTTTTTTATAATATGTAAATTGAGTTATTTCGTTTATTTGATCCCAAAATATATGAATGTATATTTATTCTATTTCTTAAATTGCTTGTTAGATTTGAATTCTACCTTATCTTCTAAATAATGTTGATCTTTATTTCAAAATTTGTTAAAAATGCTTTTGACTGTGCCGTGTCTTGTGTTGTGCCCAAGACTTTTACCATGACATTCGGTAAGCCGCCAGAGTCTACTCCTAGTTGTGGTTTCTGGGTGGACATGCCCCAATCGAGCCCCTAACTAAAATTATGCCCAAAAGTAATAGATCAATAGTATTTAAGCAAAAAAAATATGAGCTTAGAAACATAACAATTTCATGCATTATTTCACACATATCAGTTGATTAGTGTGATAATAAGATAGGATATATTCAAAAATCTTAATTCTTTTAATAATGTGCACACATTGTGCAGACAAATAATATTCTCATTTACATAATTCTCTCTAACATAAGCACCGCAACTTTGTTCATTTTCATCTTTGCTTGACTAGCAGCAACATCAGTTTTTGATGCTAGTCGTCGACTACCAATAATATTTTTTTTCTTGACATTGTTATATCTCATCTTTGATTTTTTTATTTTTAAATTTTAATAAGAATAACTCTGCCTTATGGCATATTTTTCTCTGTGTTTTATCACGTTTTTTCTTTATTATCGGTTGTTTATTGCTTCTTTTTCATTTTATTTTTATTATGTTTGGATTTGACATTGCAATGACCGATCAAGATGATGTTTATTTGGTTATCTGTTGATCTTTCATGCTTTAGATCCTTGCGTTGGATTTGAATAAGATCTCACAGTCATTGCTTCTTGATCGCAATTGAGTTGGGTAATGATCGCTTTGTCAACGTGCTTTCATTATCATATGCATTCTTTTATGTTAGTTTTGATGGTTTTTTATCCTTTATCGCTGATTAATGGTGTTTTTGTTTTTATCTTTTTTTTGAATCTTTTGGTTGGATTTTTAACATTTTCCTTCCATAGTCCTTATGTGATCTCAAGTAACTAGTTTCTTATTCCAATGGTTATAAGAAAATGTTCAAAGTATGAGTTTAGTTTACTTATATGACTGTAAACTTTTATTATAATTTTTGATATTTTTCTTTTTTAATAAAACTAACGGCTTTTATAAAAAAAAAATATTCTCTTTCACATTGAGGTCGCTTGATAAATTCTTATGTATTTCTAGTTTTAAAAGAGAAATGATTCGGTTTTATAATTATGAAATAATTGATTTTAATTGTTTAAAGAGCAAATTACACAAATATCACTGAACTTTATCTTCTGACTTATTTTAGATACTGAACTTTCAAAACAATCAATTTACTCACTAAACTTTACTTTCTGACCTATTTTGATCACTCTAAATTATTTTATTAAATATTTTGGTATGACTTGAAATATTTTTTATTATATATAATGATTGAAAATAAAAATAAATTATATTTTATTTATTATTAAATACAAAAAATAAAGCCCAAGCGTAAACATTCCTTATTACCCACCAATGTCAATAGCCCCTAAGCTGCCACTCAACCACCGTTCACCACCCCGACTCAGTCCAACCAACCACGACCCACCATCATCCGAGAGCTTTCTTCAACTACCAAACCATTAAACACCACCACTCATTCCCTAAATATTCACTGCCCTCAAATTGAAACTACCTCAGACCATTCTTGGCTCCCTTGAGTACAACACATCCATTTTAAAAACCAGCAAACAAGATCAAAGCATTAACCAAAGTAAAAAAACGAAATAAAAAGGAAAGGGGAGAAGAAAACTACCCAAGTTCAGTTAGGGGTCGTTCTCGGTGGGCCGAAGTGTCGCTTTTCAAACTCGAAGTGTGGGAGCCTTCAACAACGCGAGAAGAACATCATATCTCGAACTATAGTCGATCTGACGACTGTTTTCTCATATCGGCGACAAAAGAAGTCAACAAGTTCGGGATGATTTTGTGCCTTTGAACCCGATTTTGGAGAAAACCAATCGAAAAGAAAGAGGAAGATAGTAGGTGTCGTTTGACGGTGAGGACAAACGAAAAAGAACGTTGAACGGCGACAGAGAAAAGGACGGCGGCAGAGGCTCAGTAGGGTTGAGAGAAAGGTTTTATCAAAGAAGAAGACAAAATGGGTTTGGTTTTATTTTCGTAATTTTTGTATTTAATAATAAATAAATTATAATTTATTTATATTTTATTTTTTAAAATTTAATAATAAAAAATATATTAAATTATGCTAAAATATTAATAAAATAATTTAAAGTGATCAAAATATATCATAAAATAAAATTTAATGAATAAATTAATAATTTTAAAAATTCAATGATCAAAATGATTCAGAAAATAAAATACAGTGATGATTTATATAATTTATTTTTGTTTAAATTAATAAAAAAAATTAAGCAATATGAAATGAATTATTGTTGATATATTTATTAATATTTGTATAACTAAAATCACGCATCTCATCGTGGAAAGCAAATATTTATAATAAAAAAATAGATTCCACATCAAATTACCAAAACGTGGGATTCCATCTAGCTGTATTCTCGATTTTGGTGACCACACCAACACATGTTCTTTGGATACACACACATCTAAACAATGTTGCAAGAGATCTTACAAATTATAATATTTGATTATTGTTTACGATATTTATATATTTGCAAATGTATTAAACTAGCTTATAATCAATGTGATAAGAAAATTTAATGGATTGAACGATATTTGGTTGTTAAATATAAAATCACCTAAGAATATACTTTATTACATTATTCATATGATATATATTTTTAAATAAGATTGCCTTACGACTCGTTTTTTTTTTATTTCTATTAATGATAGTCCAATCACTCCATTCCAGTTAGGTTTCAAATGCTCCAATCATGTTTAATGACTGATGATATATGTCCAATATGTAGTCTCTGTGAGGAACGGTGCTACATGCTCTCCGGGAATGCCTGGTCACAAGGGACATATTTTCAATGCATGGGTTACATGGTCGAGTGTTACTGGATCAATCCACAACATGCAGAGAATCAATGGAGCATTCATGTGCCATTATTTTATAGGACCTAATGCATTCACAGGGTTAGTGGTGTTGTTGTGGAACATATGGAATCGACGCAACCTCCGGGTTCATAATGATCGAGTTTCCCCTCCTTGGCTAACTATTATCAACGTCAACCAGTTGCAAGAGAGTTATCATGTAGCACAAGGGACGCTATCCAGGCGAGATTCTGTACATCGACCTCGATGGAAGAAACCGACAGGTGATACGGTCAAAATAATCTTTGATGCTTCATTTAACTCTATTACTAAATCAGCATCCATCTGTATCCTGGAAAGGGACAATGTTGGATTAGTGTTAGTCGCCTGCACCAAGTTTATCGCTACTTTTCATGACGCCTCTGTGGTCGAAGCGCACGATTAGAAGCCATATGCTAGGCGTTGATCGAGGTTGGACCAAGACTATTGTCGAAGATGGTATAGCCAATGTGGTTACCCAACTCAATGATCCAACACCAAGTATCTCACCACTGACAAAACAACTTACTGAGGCCAAATCTCTTATCAGGCGACATCCTCATATCACCATCGCATACATTCCAAGATCGGCCAACGTTGCTGCTCACAAATTAGTCGCATGGGCAATTGCCTTGCAAAGTTATTATTTCTATTTTGAATTTCCTGATTTTATTCATTCGGTTGTACATGATGATGCCATTGTGGGCTAATATTTGCATAAGTTTCCACTCCTCTTTCAAAAAAAAAATTATGTTAGTTAGAATTATTATAACATTATTGAAATTATTTGTAACATTGACTAAAATTATAACATTAATTATCATGGTAGTTTAACCTTACAACATTTTATTCTCAACAATATAGCAAAATTTTAAACGGTAATATATTTAAACCGAGAACTTAATTGTACAACTTTTTAAAAATACTTATATAAATAAGTTTTCAAATTTATTATTAAAAAATACGACATGGTTGGCCTCATGGACATTCACAAAATTTAAATAATACAATTTTTTTGAATGGTTTCAATTTATACCTATAAAATCAACTTAGGAGAAAAGTGTGTCGAGTAGGTAAATGTTGAAAAGGAAAAGGAACATGTAGGGACATGCAACTCATGAGTAAACTGTAAATCTATACATTCATATAATTCTTGTTTGATGTTCAAAAAATATATATAATTCTTGTTTCAATATTATTTGTTTATTTAGAATTGAATTTAAACTTTATATAAATTTTGAACCCATCAAGTAGTCCTAGTAAAAAATGGACAGTTGTTATTTTTAGGTGATTCAAATTTAAGTAATTTGTACATACTATATATGTGCATTACTAAATGACTAAGATTAATGAACATTTATTATTTTGTAATAACATTAGAATGTTATAAATATATAAATTTTAATACATTCAATTGTTTATATATTTTTTATAAAATATTAAACTATCCACAATTTTAAATCCTTAAATGAGAGAATAATATATGTTTAAGTATGTTAAAAATAACTTATTGTAATTTTTTAATAATATAAAGGTGATTAGAAAGTAATATATGTTCATATATATTCTTAATTATTTAACAATATACATAACATCTTACAATAATAATGATGATGTCAATTAAATTAAGATTTTATCAATTAAATTTTATATAGTTATGTTTTATTTTTATTTTTTGATGTAATGTTCATACCGTATAATTATTATCGAATGTACGCAAATGACCGGTGAGGAAATGCCGACGTACGTAAACGATAGATGGGAAAGGGTTGGTAGGTTTGAAGTTCAACTACAAAGCAAGGCCACATTTCCCACCTACCACACCCCATCTTCCCATCTTCAAGTCAAACATTATATTTTCTCGGGTGAATCTTATTAATTAAATTTTGGTTTTATTTGCATATAAAGTATGAAAATTTTCTGAAAATTAAATGAGTATAGATTATTTTGACAATCGAAATTTAATTCATAAAATCAAAATCTCCAAACACTACTTTATGTGGTAACTACACGGTTTTAGGCTTATTTAGACTAATGAGACCTATCCCTAAACTAAATATTAGCTAAGTTATGTATATATTTCTGGTTGAAGTATCTAAACTATTTTCTTGACATAATAAATTCCTAAACTATTATATATAACAACTTTAAGTTTTTAAATTATTTTTATAAAAATAAATATTTAAACAATTTTTTTATTTTAAGTATTTAAACTATTTTTTTAACTAAAACAAAAGCCTAAATTTTTATGACGTATCATCGTCTTAGTGACAAAAAAAATTAACTGAGGAAATAACAAGACTTAAAATAATTACATGTAATAGTTTAAGAATTTATTTGACAAAAATATTTCTAGTATTTAATGTGAAAAAACATAGTTTTGAGTTTTTTTTTTTACCAAGGATTTTTTTACCAAAAAAGCAATAATAAAATATAAGTAAGATTAATGAAAAAAAAACCATAAGTAATAAACAGTGAGGCAAACTAGGGATGTAAAAAGCTAATTCGACCTACAAACTGACTGAAATTGACTTGAGTCAGAATTGATTGTGAACCAAGGTAGAGGTGATCCGAAATTGATTCGAGTCTGAACTGGTGTTGACTTGAACTTGAGTTGGACCTGGAACTTTTGGATCTGAACCCGACCTGCACCCGACTTGAGAATAACCTGAACTTGAATTCAACCTGATAATGTGATAACCGAACCCGACCTGAATCCAACCTGATAAGAACCTGAACCCGAGATTAACCTGGTAAATAACTGATATTACCCGACCTATTATCAACCTGACCTGTTATGAACCTGATCTGTAATTGACTAAACCTGTAAATGACATGACTTGTTATTAAACTGATATGATATTTACCTCACTTGGTATTTATCTGACTTATAATAACTAATAAGTTACAATTGATGAATTTGTGAGATTATGAATTTATTATATTATAGAGTGACAAAATACATCTTCACAATTTAAGGTATATGATTAACTACGATCTTTAAATTAATAGTTCACTTTTTATATTTATAAATTATAGTATATAAAAATGTTTAAAAGTTTTATTAAATATCTAAATGTTATCAACATAATTCCTTAAGCTTTATGAGTTATGGTTTAATATTAACAGTTTATGGCTTAGGTTAGTGTTGTTGGTTTATGAGATTAATTCTGATTCTTTAAGATTTATAGTTTAGTTTAGTGTTTAGTTTAGGGTTATTGGTTTATGTGATTAATTTGGATTCCTTAAAGTTTAGGGTTTAGTATCAATGGTTTATGATTTAGCTTATGGTTATTGGTTTATGAGATTAATTTCGATTCTTTAAGGTTTATGGTTTTGGATTTAGTATTAATGGCTTATGGTTTAGTATAGGGTTATTGATTTACGATATTAATTCCGACTCAACTTGCTAATTTATGCATTTGAATTTGATTAAATATTTAAATCAAAGTTTCATGTGTACAATTGAACTAAATTAAAGTTTCAACTTTCATGTGTACAATTACATATTTACATCCAAATCAAAAATATGTGTATAATTATATTAAATCAAAATTTATATGGTATAATAATAATGTTCGAATTGAATTAACTTATTAAACTTGGGATTTAATTGAGCTAAATTAAAACTTAGAAGCATAAATCACGGACATAATTAAAAGAACTCTAAAACTAAATGCGGAATTTCAATTAAATTAATTTAAATTAGGACTCAATTGAATTAAATTAAAACCTAAAAGTGAAAATTTGGGACTTAAATGAAAAATATCTAAAGTTGAAAGGCCTAAAAAAATAATTTATCCTAACCTAAAAACTCACGCGGGTGAGAAACTTTCTCTCCCACCGTTTCACTTTAATTAAAATCATAAAAAAAAATTAGTGGGGGAGAACAAAAATTTAGAGGGAATTAAGCCCTTAATTTTTAGTTTATTTCCCTCCAAAATTCAAATGAAAGCTTTTTAATTTTTTAGTTAATTGTCCATTTTATTTGCCTCCAAAATTCAAATGTTTAAAATTTTAGTCTTAACTTTTTAGATTTGATTCAATTTAGTCATAATTATATATTTTTTTAATTGCATCCATTTGATATTTGCCTCCTAATATTTTTGTTTAGTGATTAATTATTTTTTAAGTTCTCACTTGTTTAAATTTTTTCAATTTTAGTCTTAACATTAAACTTTAAAATTTTAATTTAATTTGAAATTTAGTCATAATATTATTATATTTATTTAATTTGATCTAACTTAACATAACCTCAACTATTATCATTTCAAATTCCTACTGCAAACGGCTGTCAGCAAAAGTAAGGAAGAAATAGGATGACTCAATGAACTATTTTAAACGAGTATTTACCAAACAACAACAGCAACGACGGCAACTACAGAATCTTTTGACTTGTTGTGATTGTAAAAAGATGGTTGAAATAAAAATTCTCATAATAAAATTGATTTTCACAATATCCTTTCTGTGCAAATAATTCCTTTTTTTATTTATCATTTTCACAGGCTTTGTTCATCTCCCCTGGAGGGGCACCAAGGCGTCATATCCATTGGGTAGCTGCCCAATACCCTAAAAAAAGAAGTGAATTCCTGAACCTCGGCCAACGCGTTCTGAGCTCTAACCTCTGCCATCGAAGCTTCGAAATCCACGTAAAACATATACTCGAAATGCTTGGCGGTTCCGACATTGGCGTCGTCCACCAACCGGATCGGCCTATTGCGGTGCGGCCGCGATTCGATTTTCGTCAAACTGATGTTCCTAAACGCAAACGCCGATAGAACTTTGAAAAGCACGCTCGTCCCTTTATCGTTCGCGAAAACGATGCTTGTTTTGAATGGCCGGTCCGTGCGCGGGATAATTGGTTCCCGAGCTAACATAACGAAGCGCGTCACGTTACTTGAATCGTCTTGGATACCGTTGGCCAGTATTTGGAGTCCGTAAATCGGCGGCATTGGCGGCGGTATCTCGTAGGTTGTTGGAAATCCGGCGGTGTCATCGAAGGCTTCGCGCGTGACGTTGAGTCCGAGTTTGGTGAGCGTGTGTTCGCACTGGGAGAGAGCTTGCGGATGAGAAATGACGCGTGTAAACTCCTTTAAGACAGTGGTGGAAGTTTTGGAGACGGTGCCGAAGTAGAAGATCGTAGTTCCGATGAATCGAACCGCCCAGTGAGTTTTTTAAGAAAGAGTGGAACGCGACTTGTTTGATAAACAATTTTTTGGACTCAAGAACTTTTACGTTTCGGAGCAGGGAGAGATTTGATGGATAACGGTTTCTGCGCCGGTGGTTGTGGTTGATTGGTTAAGATCTAACGGAGACGGCGAGGTGGTCAGTTTTTAGCCTTGATTTGAGAGAAGACTTTGCTGGAAAAATACCTTTTGCCAAAGACGGCTAATCCATTAGGGAACTGAACCGATCAAGACTACAAAGAAAAAATGCTGGAAAAATGAGATTCTGCGAAGGAGAAACCGCCTGCATTTTTTTATAGTTTCTAATCAAAAGAAAGGAAAAGAAAAGATCTAATTTGCAAAAGAAGATGTTTTAAAAGAGTATTTGTCAAGCTGAGAAAGAAAGGAACAGGAAGACGGATTTTTATACGAAGAGAAGGGAGAGAATGGTTTTTACTAATTACATGATTTTACAAAAATGAATTTAATTAAATAAATAAAGTAAATGCTTTCATTTTTTTAAGCTCCTTAATAATATTGATTTCTACAATTTCCTTATGTTTTTTTTTTCCTTTTATGAAACACAAATTTTAAAACTATATTCAATTCTCGTTTATCCGGGTCGTTCAATTTTTGTTGTTTAATTATACCTCTAATCCTTTTACTATGATTAAATTTAAAATTTAATCATTTTATTTTAATTTAACATAATTGAATTACTCTATTTCAAATGAAACTTATTTTATAGCAAAAGAATTCAATTTTGATTTTTTATTTTAAAATAAAATTCAAATATTTTTTTGTGTTTGAAAAGTTACTTTATAATTTGATTTGGGAGCAACTGCACAAGTGCAATATAGTAGCCTGCCGTTGCAATTTCAACCGTTAAATTTATTCCATTTAATGTTTATTTATTATTTTTTAGTAAGGGGTTTTTGATAAACAAAAGTTTTTTTATTTAAAAAAATTAAAAAATATTTTTAGTGTTTGATAAAAAATATGAAATAAAAAGAAAAGCTAAAAGAAAAAATTAAACAATACAGATTATAAGATCTAATTTGCAAAAGAAGATGTTTGTGTTTGCTTATTTTTTTTTAACTGATGGTCCTAAACGAAGCAAACAAGAAATTTTTGTGAAATTCGTTTATGTTTAGAACATGAACAAGATTTTTGTTCGTTTTTAAATGAACGAGGCTTGTTTGTTCATTTATATGGCGGTAAAATTAAAAACATATGTTTATTTATATTTATTATTTTTCATAACAAAAAGTATTATATTTAAAAAAATTAAAAACATATATTAAAAAACAACAAACAATGTTCGTTTGTGTTTGCTTACACGAACAAGAAATTGTGTTCGTTTAGTTGATCGTGTACGTTCATTTGTTCGGTTAAAATTAAACAAACGAACATGAACATACACTCATTCGTGTTCATTCGGTTCGTTTACAGACCTAATAAAACGTAATCTAATAAAATAGCCTCCATAATTAGTGAAATTTTATTTTATTATTTTATTTTTTAGTTGTATGTTCTCAAGTATATTTTAGTTAAAAATATATAGCAAAACATGAAAGTAAAGAAAAAAATGTAGTGTTGATATTTTATACAAGGTTAATAGTATGTATCAATCTTCACAAGATTAATATTTATAAATATTAGAATTTAAAAAAATATATTCAAAATTTTCAAAAATATTCACTAATTTTCATAAAGAATTTTTTAATTCTTTTCAAAAGTATTTTATCCCAATAAAGACTAAAGTATTATAAACACATATATGTACTTAACAACTAAATGTATCGTACATTTATTTGTCATTTTACCTATATCAGCTAAATTTTACCAAACACTTTTATATAAACAGTTAATCAAATTAGTTTCTCAAATCAGCTAACAAAACCAATTGGTCAAACCAACCACTTCAATTAGTTACCAACTATCAGCTATCAACCGTTTGCCAAACCCCCTAAGACTTGATACAAAATCACATATAATTATCATATTCTGTTTTTATAAATAATAATTATTATTATTATTATTACATGTTAGGAATTTTTTTTGACAAATCATATCTAATCCTACCTAAAGAGGAGGGGAATGTGGATTCTAGGGGAAGGAAGGGGTGCTCTTAATGGGTTTAAAACCCATGACATAAGAGAAATAAGAGATTGACCAACCAACCAAATGAGGGAACAATAAACTACCTGGTTAACCACCAAACTACAAAAATTCAAAATTCGACCACCCAACTATTTAATTGGACCTATTTTGACCACCAATCGTTAAAATCTAACGGAAGAGTGACGTGTTTGTTAATGGAAATTTGTATAACTACACATTTGGTCCATGTTAGTTACATATTCTATCAATTAGATCACAGGTAATTTCATGTGGGTTGTTAGAAGCATTTCTACCATCTGTCTGGTTCATCTTATTTGAAGGAGATTCTAGGGTGAAACCTTTAATTTAAGGCTGACCGGTTCTTTAGGTTATAAGTTTGTACATAAATCCTTACGAGGTATGTACATAATTCGTTACAGAAATTATAAAAAAATATTATATACATTAAACATTACGATGTTAGAAGTTGTGTACATACATAGTTGCCTACAAGAAAACCTAATTCCACACACGCAAGATAAGAATTTTAGTAGGTACCTAAACTACTAAGCTTTATATGTAATTTATTACATAAGTTGTAATACAAAAACATAGGTACCGATTTTTTTACACGTGATCACCAAAAGCAAAAGTAACTCAACTAAGTGTAAGAATTTATGTACATACACAATTGCCTACAAGAAAACCTAATTCCTTAAATGCTTGGTAAGAATTTCAGTAGGTACCTAAAGTACTAAGATCTATACGTAATTTATTACATATGTTGTAATAAAAAACGTAGGTATCGAATTCTTTACACTTGATCACCAAAAGAAAAAGTAGCTCAACTAAGTGTAAGAATTTATGTACATATATATAATTGCCAACAAAAACCTAATTACTTTTATTTATTTTGGTAAGAAAGAGTAAATGAGGTACCTAAATTATTAACCTTTATTTAATTTATTACATAAGTTGTCATAAAAACCAAGGTTAAATTCTTTACATGTGGTCACCAAAAGCAAAACTAGCTCAACTAAGTGTAAGAATTTATGTACATACATAGTTGCCTACAAGAAAACGTAAATCCTTCCACTCTTTGTAAGAATTTTAGTAGGTACCTAAAGTACTAAGCTCTATACGTAATTTATTACATATGTTGTAATAAAAAATGTAGGTACCGAATTCTTTACACTTGGTCACCAAAAAACAAAAATAGCTCAACTAAGTGTAAGAATTTATGTACATACATAGTTGGCTACAAGAAAATATAAATCCTTACACTCTTGGTAAGTATTTCAATAGGTACCTAAAGTACTAAGATCTATACATAATTTATTACATAAGTTGTAATAGAAAACGTAGGTACCGAATTCTTTACACTTGGTCACCAAAAGCAAAAGTAGCTCAACTAAGTGTAAGAATTTATGTTCATACATAGTTGCCTACAAGAAAACGTAAATCCTTAAACTTTTGGTAAGAATTTCAGTAGGTACCTAAAGTACTAAGCTCTATACGTAATTTATTACATATGTTGTAATGAAAAAACGTAGGTACCGAATTCTTTACACTTGGTCATCAAAAAGCAAAAGTAGCTCAACTAAGTGTAAGAATTTATGTACATACATAATTGCCTACAAGAAAACCTAATTCCTTACACTTTTGGTAAGAATTTCAGTAGGTACCTAAAGTAATAAGCTTTATACGTAATCAATTACATATGTTGTAATAAAAAACGTAGGTACCGAATTCTTTACACTTGGTCTCCAAAAGCAAAAGTAGCTCAACTAAGTGTAAGGAGTTATGTACATACATAGTTGCCTACAAGAAAACCTAATTCCTTACACGCATGGTAAGAATTTCCATAGCTACCTAAATTATTAACCTTTATACGTAACTTATTACATAAGTTGTAATAAAAAACCTAAGTACCGAATTTTTTACACTTGGTCACCAAAAGCAAAAGTAGCTCAACTACGTGTAAGAATTTATGTACATACATAGTTGGCTACAAGAAAGCGTAAATCCTTACACTCTTGGTAAGTATTTCAGTAGGTACCTAAAGTACTAAGCTCTATACGTAATTTATTACATAAGTTGTAAAAGAAAACGTAGGTACCGAATTCTTTACAATTGGTCACCAAAAGAAAAAGTAGCTCAACTAAGTGTAAGAATTTATGTACATACATAGTTGCCTACAAGAAAACGTAAATACTTACACTCTTGGTAAGAATTTCAGTGAGTACCTAAATTACTAAGCTCTATAGGTAATTTATTACATATGTTGTAATAGAAAACGTAGGTACCGAATTCTCTACACTTGGTCACCAAAAGAAAAAGTAGCTCAAAGAATTTATGTACATACATAGTTGAATACAAGAAAACCTAATTCCTTACACTCTTAGTAAAAATTTCTGTAGGTACCTAAAGTACTAAGCTTTATAGGTAATTTATTACATATGTTGTCATAAAAAACGTAGGTACCAAATTCTTTACACTTGGTCACCAAAAGCAAAAGTAGCTCAACTAAGTGTAAGAACTTATGCACATACATAGTTGCCTACAAGAAAACCTAAATCCTTACACGCATGGTAAGAATTTCAGTAGGTACCTAAATTATAAACCTTTATACGTAATTTATTACATAAGTTGTAATAAAAAATGTTCGTACCGAATTCTTTACACGTCGTCACCAAAAGCAAAAATAGCTCAACTAAGTGTAAGAATTTATGTACGTACATAGTTGCCTACATGAAAACCGAAAATCCTTATACTCTTGGGAAGAATTTCAGTAGGTACCTAAAGTACTAAGCTCTATACGTAATTTATTACATATGTTGTAATAAAAAACGTAGGTACCAAATTCTTTACACTTGGTCACCAAAAGAAAAATAGCTCAACTAAGTGTAAGAATTTATGTACATACATAGTTGCCTACAAGAAAACCTAATTCCTTACACTCTTGGTAAGAATTTTAGTAGGTACCTAAAACACTAAGCTTTATACGTAATTTATTACATATGTTGTCAAAAAACGTAGGTACCAAATTCTTTACACTTAGTCACCAAAAGCAAAAGTAGCTCAACTAAGTATAAGAAGTTATGTACATACATAGTTGCCTACAAGAAAACCTAATTCCTTACACGCATGGTAAGAATTTCAGTAGATACCTAAATTATTAACCTTTAAACGTAATTTATTACAAAGTTGTCATAAAAAATGTAGGTACTGAATTCTTTACATGTGGTCACCAAAAGCAAAACTAGCTCAACTAAGTGTAAGAATTTATGTACATACATAGTTGCCTACAAGAAAACGAAAATCCTTACACTATTGGTAAGAATTTTAGTAGGGACCTAAAGTACTAAGCTCTATACGTAATTTATTACATATGTTGTAATAAAAAATGTAGGTACCGAATTCTTTACACTTGGTCACCAAAAACAAAAGTAGCTCAACTAAACGTAAGAATTTATGTACATACATAGTTGGCTACAAGAAAATATAAATCCTTACACTCTTGGTAAGTATTTCAGTAGGTACCTAAAGTACTAAGATCTATACGTAATTTATTACATAAGTTGTAATAGAAAACGTAGGTACCGAATTCTTTACACTTGGTCACCAAAATCAAAAGTAGTTCAACTAAGTGTAAGAATTTATGTACATACATAGTTGCCTACAAGAAAACGTAAATCCTTAAACTTTTGGTAAGAATTTCAGTAGGTACCTAAAGTACTAAGCTCTATACATAATTTATTACATATGTTGTAATAAAAAATGTGGGTACCGAATTCTTTACACTTGGTCACCAAAAGCAAAAGTAGCTCAACTAAGTGTAAGAATTTATGTACATACATAATTGCCTACAAGAAAACCTAATTCGTTACACTCTCGGTAAGAATTTCAGTAGGTACCTAAAGTAATAAGTTTTATACGTAATTTATTACATATGTTGTAATAAAAACGTAGGTACCGAATTCTTTACACTTGGTCTCCAAAAGCAAAAGTAGCTCAACTAAGTGCAAGAAGTTATGTACAAACAGAGTTGCCTACAAGAAAACCTAATTCCTTACACGCATGGTAAGAATTTCAGTAGCTACCTAAATTATTAACCTTTATACGTAACTTATTACATAAGTTGTAATAAAAAACCTAGGTACCGAATTCTTTACACTTGGTCACCAAAAGCAAAAGTAGCTCAACTATGTGTAAGAATTTATGTACATACATAGTTTGCTACAAGAAAACGTAAATCCTTACACTCTTGGTAAGTATTTCAGTAAGTACCTAAAGTACTAAGCTCTATATGTAATTTATTACATAAGTTGTAATAGAAAACGTAGCTCAACTAAATGTAAGAATTTAGGTACATACATAGTTGCCTACAAAAAAAAGTAAATACTTATACTCTTGGTAAGAATTTCAGCAGGTACCTAAATTACTAAGCTTTATAGGCAATTTATTACATATGTTGTAATCAAAAAACGTGTACCAAATTCTCTACACTTGGTCACCAAAAGAAAAAGTAGTTCAATTAAGTGTAAGAATTTATGTACATACATAGTTGGATACAAGAAAACCTAATTTCTTACACTCTTGGTAAGAATTTCAGTAGGTACCTAAAGTACTAAGCTTTATACGTAATTTATTACATATGTTGTCATAAAAACGTAGGTACCGAATTCTTTACACTTGGTCACCAAAAGAAAAAGTAGCTCAACTAAGTGTAAGAAGTTATGCATATACATAGTTGCCTACAAGAAAACCTAAATCCTTACACGCATGGTAAGAATTTTAGTAGGTACTTAAATTATTAACCTTTATACGTAATTTATTACATAAGTTGTAATAAAAAACGTTGTTACCTGAATTCTTTACACGTCGTCACCAAAAGAATAAATAGCTCAACTAAGTGTAAGAATTTATGTACATACATAGTTGCCTACAAGAAAACATTAATCATTAGTAAGAATTTCAGTAGGTACCTAAAGTACTAAGCTCTATAGGTAATTTATTACATATGTTGTAATAAAAAACGTAGGTACCAAATTCTTTACACTTGGTCACTAAAAGCAAAAGTAGCTCAACTTAGTGTAAGAATTTATGTACATACATAGTTGCCTATAAGAAAGCATAATTCCTTACACTATTGTTAAGAATTTTAGTAGGTACCTAAAATACTAAGCTTTATACGTAATTTATTACATATGTTGTAATAAAAATGTAGGTACCGAATTCTTTACACTTAGTCACCAAAAGCAAAAGTAGCTCAACTAAGTATAAGAAGTTATGTACATACATAGTTGCCTACAAGAAAACCTAATTCCTTACACGCATGTTAAGAATTTCAGTAGGTACCTAAACTACTAAGCTTTATACGTAATTTATTACATAAGTTGTAATAAAAAACATAGGTACCGAATTCTTTACACGTGGTCACGAAAAGCAAAATTAGCTCAACTAAGTGTAAGAATTTATGTATATACATAGTTGCCTAGAAGAAAACGTAAATCCTTACACTCTAGTTGTAATACCCCTTTCCCGTATTCATAGCTGAATACGAGTCAGAGATATCACAAAACATTTGTAAAACCATCTACATTTGTATCTCGATAAAAATTTTGATTCTTCTAAAAATATTACAATATATTTAGTTTCTATTTACAAATGTAGTTAATCGTGTATAGTTTAAACATCGGAGTAGCAATACAACTCCATCCAATTTCTCAGTATCCAAACAGTGGAATCCATCCAGTGTAATCCTTAGGTTATTCAGTTATAAATCAACAATCACTAGACCTTAATCTGCTTTTCCTTTCAATTCGGGTGTTCCCGAACTTTTTAATTCCTTAATCCGGCACAGGCACTTATTGTTGTACTAGTGCCCCTTTCTTGTTCCGATTTATCCGAATGGTTATCATTAACCTTATTGTTACTACTCTTGAGTTTTTATGAAATTACACCGAAGTGTTTAGCACCCGTAGTAAGTCCGTATACTCAAACCATGCATGAGTACACTCCTCAGTGAGTATTTATAATATTTGCACTTTACCTCAAGTGCTTAGAATATTTTATACAATTGTTTATGACCCTAGAAGATATCCAACTATACCATCGAACCTCTATATCATACATTGGGCTTTATTTCATCATTTAAGTCATCAATGGCAACATATATCAATATATATCAACATTTAACAGTTCATAGCTGAAATAACATTCATATTATACCTCAATCCTTTGAACTCTTCTTTTATTTCATTGCCATAAGGTATACATCGGTGTAAGTACATGTAACTAAACTAATAGTTAACTATAACGTATTTACACTGGTAAGAAAACTTGTTAACTTGTTACAACCTAAAAAGTTATGTAATTGGTAAAAATCGCTTACAACTTAAAATGTTAGGTGCGTTTCTCAATTGAAAATAACTTACCAATGATGTTAATATGTATAAGCATTTGTATAAGCAATTTTCATTTGATTTATACCTTTCGATTGATATATGAGAAAAAAAATCTATGTCATTCATATGAAATAGGTTATCTAATTAAATGTTTACATTTCATAACACCATTTAACTAAACTGTGATGACGTTCAAATTTGTTATATTTTTTAATAACACCCTATACAAATAATATGAGATTTAGTGCATACTGGTTAACAACTCGGCATGATAAAACTCAGCATGAGAATTTTATAAGACCCATTATTTCTCCTGAAAATTTATTCAATTTACACTCAATCTAGAATGCTTACATTTCACAAATGCAACAAAACAATCAGAAACAAGAATATAAGCCACTTACAAATAAGAAAAGATAAATTAACAAGTACTTTACATTACTTTGTCAAATCTAGAGCTATATTTATCATCTTGCATAGTTTCAGTGGAGAATTCAAATCTACCTCATCAAAATTTCTATCTCTAGTTCACATACGATGATGCACTATATCTTCAAAAACCCACTTTATCTCCACGCGTCATAATTCTAGGAGCTTTTCGAGAGCCAAATCCATTATACAAGGAATTCATATTTCAAGGGGCACATAACCCATTGCCGACAAAAGAATTGTCATCAGGCATGATGAATGTGAAGCTGTCCCATTACAATTTCTAGCAGCCTTTTGAACAAAACACAAAATCATATTAACAACGATTTCCATGAACATTTTTATCAGATAAAAAAAAAAAAAAAAACTCTAATCAAGTCTACAACCCTCCAATGAATCAAGAAGCATTGATTATGACCAAGTGAGACTTTTAATACGATTGAGAAAAGGTAAAACTGAACAAAAGTATAAAAAAGTTAAGTAACAAATCATGATAATAAGCCCATCAAATCTTGTGCGAGCAAATATAAGCATGACAAGAAGATTAAACAAATTTGCCTCTTATGCTAAATTTCAAATACATCCTAATATTCTTATTACTTGACCCAATTGCACTACTTCAAATGGCCTTCCAATTGGAAATTAACTGAAAGTCATCTACTCCATAATCTGACTAGCCTGTACAACAAGTTCAAAGTCATTTCAATTATGCAATAAGAAACCAAGTCAAATCAATATTTCAGTCTAGTTTGTTGTTTTATGCAAATGTAATTTATCACTATTTGTGTATAAATTGAACAAGGGACATCTAGTAACATACTTAGGTGTCTAAAAGTATCTATTTATAAGCAAATATGAGAAAGTGGGAAGTTAGATTGAAGTATAAAATACTAAAACTTCACATATTCATTAGTTAGTTATGGATCCGGTAATAGGAAAGAAAAACGTACATATTGAAAAAAGATGATCTAGTGGTACAAATAACTTAAAAAAGCTCAACTGGTTTCAGGAACAAGCATACCTGAAATCTACTGAGAAGGATTTCCATTTGTGACAAAATGCTATCACAATCACGAATTTGTTCATAGAGCGACACTAGATTATCACTTTCTTTTATATAATCTTGCATCAACTCAATACTTAGAACCAATTAATAGAATGATCCATTACCTTTGTATGCAAAAATAATAACAACAATGACAATCCACACAAAACAAAAGTAAGTAAAATAAGATACTTGAAGATAATAAAGAGTGCTTATGCAAAGATTATTTCTGAACTTGAACAAATGGCTTAGCAAAATAGCAACAATGCAACATAAGACACAAGTAGCCTCCAAAAAAGAATATAAGCTAAATTGCTGATTACAACTACTTTGTTACATACTATAAGAATGGCTCAACAAAAAGAATGAAAGAAAGAGTTAATGTACAACCTAAGAATTAGCATGCTATAGTAACAAAATATCATATCCAATTGGCGCAGTGCGATAACTTTAAGTAATTACAAACCTGAATTGAATCCAACTCAACTTTTCGTAGGTTGCTCTCAACCCCCTTGATGTACTCCCTTAGTTTTATACCTTTAGACAATATGTTTGCAACCACCTACGTCATATATGTGAGGGTAAAATCAAATAAGCCTCTAAAGCTTGAGAACGGAAAAATTCCTTTTGAATCATTAGATGTTTGGTTTAATGACAGCCTAAAAAATAGTACATATAAAAGCAAACAATAAAAATTCACTTACATCATTATCTTTGTGTTCTTCCAATTATTTTTGAAGCCCCTCCAGGGTTTTATCAATGCTACAAACAAGAAAAAGGAAATTAAAACATCAATCATCCTAAAAATAAAGAAGTCATTTTGTTTTCATATTTAAGAGTTCTAAAGAATTAAATCCCTAGAAAGAACCTGTTGGCATCTTCCTCAATAATCAAGTCTCCAATAAATGCCCTAAAATTGAACATAATTCTGGGGTTTCAAATGGGTGATTCTAAAAAGATCGATAAAGATATAATTGTAATGCTGACATATCAATAACAACAATAAAAACTAAATATAGCTAGAATCAGTTTCCATACCCGATTATTTGCAACAACCTCTGACATGTTTTCCATACCCGATTGTACAATAACTACACTCTAACTGAAACAAAAAACTAAAAACAGTGGTCAACGGCTTAAACTAAAACGAATACAAAATGATTTTTTTTAAAACTGACCAGAAAGAAAAAGAAGCCAAAAAGGAGTTGTACGAAGCAAAAGCAACAAAGATGAGGTTGAATTAGAAATGATGATACCTCTAATATCAAGAGCCAAATGTGAAATATCATCAGATTGATTAGGCAACAAAATAGTAGGATCCCTTTCCTCAGAATTGCCTTGGATTTCAGCCTTGCTAAGGTCAAGCTGAAGCCTTGAACCTGACCGTTCAACTGCTCAACCCTAACCAACATCGAACTACCCCTAAATTTAACGATCAGTCAAACCCAAGTAAACTGAAACTTAAAAAGGGGAAAGAATTACCTTTCTTTTTCGGCATCGGCGATCCGGTGGTCAGATGAGTGATCCTAACTGTGAAAACCTTCAACGGTACGAGGGGAACCATATATCTCGAACGAAGCCTCATCGGACGGCTAACGACGGCAGATCAAACGATCTAAATTCTGATTTTTATCTGAGATTTCAGAGTTTTTGGAGATGGTTTTCGAGAAGAGTAATTGGATTTAAAAAGAGAGTAAGAAAAGAGGCGTCGTCCGACGATGTTGATTACGGAAACGATGACAGACGGAACAACAACGATGATATTTTGCAACGACATCCTGCTTTGGTGTTTTAAGAGAAAAAGAAGGAAACTTAAGGTTTTATGGCTTTTTACCAAACTTCAAGGGTTACCGGTTATCCGGGTTTCATTTTTTTTTTCTTTTTTTAATCGAACGGCTATTAATTATTTAAGTAAATCTAATGACTAAAATAACTTGTTTTTCTTTTATCCTTATTTTAACATGTTTCTTTTTAGACAAATCCCTTATTTGAAGAGTCCACATCAGAAGATAAGATGTCATGAATGACACCCACTTTAGTGGGCTCTACTGTGTTAGAAATCGACTTCGGGAAGATTCCATTGCTATGCTGCAGTTCTTCAAATTTAAGGTGTTTCTATAAAAAAAAAAAAAAAGATAAACTGAAAACATACTTGGAGCATGCTTCTCTGCATTACTAGGAAGAGGATCATTCTTAGATGGAAAAGAAAACTTGCCAGTGGCACGGCCACTGTTCTGAACTTCAGTGCCCATGTGTGCCACATTTATGGTTGTATGTTTTATGAAGCTGGAATAAGTTGCCATGCAGTGTGAGTTACTCAAGAGACTTCCTTGAGCAGTGTTCTCTGCTTCTTGAGTGTCCGGGTTAAGGTAAAACCTCGAATTACAATTGCGTTGGCTCCTCAAAGTTCTTCTTGCAGTGCAACCTAAATTAAGAGCAGCTAACCAACAACAAAATAGATATATTACATCTAAAAAAAAGGTCAAATTTGAAGAAAGTAGTCTTCATAATTGAAGCCAAAAACAAGAAAGAACCAATAGTAAATATGCATTATTTGGCCACAAATTCAAACAGAGGGAATTAGGCACAAAATTAAAAGAGTACCTTCAATACAAGGTTGAAGAAACTCTCCAGTTTCAGTACTCTCATCACGTCTAATGATCGTGTTAATGGCATCATTGGTTCGATCCGAGAGGGTTTTAATGTCCATGTACTCAGCCTATGCAATAATTAGAATGCAAATAAACAAATAATTAAATTCCTTCAATAATGTGGTGACGCGATCGGCACCTAATTGAATGATTAATTTATTTAATTAAATTAAAATTATGATCAAATTGATAGAATATGCAATTAACAGGGATCAAATGTATAGTTATACAAATTTTCATTAACAGCCACGTCATCGTTTTGTTAAATTTTAACGGCTGGTGGTCAAAATAAGTCCAATTAAATAGTTAAGTAGTCAAATTTTAAATTTTTGTAGTTTGGTGGTCAAAACAGGTCAGACTCAATAGTTGGATGGCCACCTAAGTAATTTACCCTATTTTAATATAACAACTTCTTTTGTGTGTAAATGCATCACACGGTTTTCTCTGTAGCAATTTATATATCAACCTACTTTCATAATCAATTTTCATCAAAATTTCAGTGTCGTGATTTTTGAGACAAAGAAGAATAAAAGATGATCAACAATACTGATCATAGAAAATAAGACATTTTTATATATTTTTAACACTCTTCACTAGGAGTGTTCATTTTCGGATACCGGATCAGATCCGATTCAAAATTTCGGATATTCCGAAAAATTCGGATAACTTATATGGTGATTCGTATCCGATTCAAAAAATCGGATATCCGAATCGAATATCCGAAATTTATGACTTTATTTAATTATTTTTTTAATTTTACGGTCCTATCTATGAAAATTTTAGATTTTCGAATATAACAATCAACAAATTATTTAATATAACAATATTTGTATCCATAAAAATTTTAATTTTCCATATATAACAAGTAAAAATATCGAATATAACAAGATTCAACCTATAAAAAATTTGAATTTTCGGATATCGGATAATCGGATATCCGATCCGAATGTAAAATAACTATCCGTATCCGATCCGAAATTTTCAGATATCTGATCCGAATTATCTGAAAAATAAAAATCAGATCGGATATCCAAAATTTCGGATCAAATCAACGACTAATCAGATCGATTTTTTTGCACACCCTTGCTCTTCACCACATTAAACTGCCCCAATTTTTCAAGAACCACAAGAGTACAATATAATTATTAAGTAATAATTACAACAAAAATAATAATTATGAACAAATACTACAATGTAATCACACTAATATATTAAAATATAATAATTATAATAAAAGTATTTAAAAAAATTAAATCCACATAAAAAAACATACTAGCAATGAATTAAACCAATGACTCGACACAATAATTAACTAAACTACTACTGCAATGCAAGACTCAACATAAGTTAAACAACAATATTTGAGATTAATTAGAACTCTCTTTATTGACATTGACAGAAGACGAACAGAGAAATATCGATTTTAAGGATCGAGTAAAAATATTCAAATTTTTATTCAATATAATTATAACTAATTCCAACAATCAAACAATTAAAAAAATATCTATTGGAATAAAAGAAAAAAGTAAAAAAGTTCCTCGATGGTCATACAAATTAATCGACGATTTAGAACAATAGAAGGAAGAAAACGAGGAAAATATAACACCAGAGCATGAAATTCGTTTAAAAAAATTCAAGCGCATTGTGATCGGTTCGAAAGACATGGTTTTCAGTATGTCTCCAAATAGGCCCCCACTAGTCTGGCTAGCTAGTGAGCAGTTCTTTCGGGCGAGAAGCAAGCGGAGCCCTACGGGCGGGCATCTCTCGCAACACAAGCTGCATTGTTCGCCACCACCCGAAAAGCAAAAGATTCGAGAGTTCAGGCTAAAAATACATGCATAAATAATAGTCTAATGACAAAGGCCGGCAACGAAAGTTCGAGACAAAATCATATGATACGAAAGTCTCACGTACGGTTCCCTGAGAAGGGAATTGTAAATAAAGTGCAATAATAATAAAAAATTAGTAACTAAAGATCTTTCCCCAATCATAAGTAACTAAAGGGTTGAGCATAGGATTATATGTCCCATGTTATAATTGTTACTAGGAGTCTCATTTGTTCTAAACACCGTGATTGTGAAAAGAAGAGTCGGAGCTTTCAATTACATCTCTCCTCGAGGGTTTCATTCAACCCCTCGACTCCTCTCGATCGGGATCCAAGCTCCTTCAATCTTTTAAGTTATAATCTCTAAATCTCTCAAGAAAAAAACGAGTTTAGCAACTCAGGATTGAAATCAACAATAAGACAAAAATTAAGAGCAGTCATTAAGCAATGTAAAAGAGTTTATTTAGTCAAAGTAAATAAACAATGGAAAATTGATAGAAAAAACACTGAAAACCCTTAAATGCATTCTAAGCCTAAAAAAATGCAATTTTCACCACTTATGATGCAAAATGATGCTCCAACTACTGGGGAATTAAGCTTAATATGAGCGAATTATGGATCGAATAGAATATTTTTATCGACTTATCAAATACTCAATTAAATATTTATAAAATTCTTTTAGGATTTATAGTTTTTTTTTTGTAATGTCAAACATGACCTAAGGAATTAAGATGTAATCACATTCTTCTAGTTACATATGTTTAAGAAATGAGAATTCCTAATAACTACACACTATTTGTTGAACAACATGAAGTTGAATTTTATTAGAAATTAAAATAGAAAAACAATCTAAAAAATGAAATTATTGCAAAAATAAAAAAACAAAACACAGTAAATCTAAATTAAAAAATTTAAAAACTAAACTTCAAACCAATAAAACACAATGAGCTGTAAAACAATGATAAAAATGAAACATTGGAGAAAAAGAAGTAGGGAGTAAGAGTTCTTATCTCTATTCACCTACAAGCTTCAGGATTAAAAGAGTGGTGAGCAAAACAATAATCTTGGAAGTTGTTTCGCAAAACATATCTTACTGCATTGTCAAACGAACCACAAAATGGATCAAACTACTAAAAACCATAAAAAAAAACCATAAAGTTGAGCAATGTGAAAAACGTATCCATGAAAACATAAAAAAATATCACGAAGACAGATAAAAAATTAAAAGAAGATAAAAAAACATCATAAAAACAAAAACTAAATATATAAACAAAAAAGAATGATATACCAACAATTGTCGATCAGTATAAAAGAATGGTGTTATCGTCGACCAACCAAGAAGAATGAAGAAAACATGCGGCTCCGAATTGAGTTAATCGGATTTAGTAACCTTTTTGTGAATGTTCTAAACTTTGTGAGCTCTTTTAAAAGGCGGGTCAAAGTGGTGACCCTAACCTTGCGATTTACCCATTCCACATGGGTATTTAATCATCTTTTCAACCCTAAAACCCCTTCATCTCCTATTCTTTTCTCTACAGATTCATACCACCCTCTGTCCTCTCTCTCTGTCAAATAGAAAATTCACCAAACCTCACTTCTTGTTTTCCCGCGAGGCTCCGACGGAGCCCATGCCGCCGTCCGTGGTTTACATCGCACCCCTCATCGTGGTCCCCGCGTTGTCGCGAACCAATCTTGTGTCGCCATCTTTCATTGTTATCCGCCGTTTGTGAGAAACAGAATCAAAAACCTTTCGGTTTTCACTGTGCCGCCATCTCCTCCGCCGTGTTCTGCCTCTCCTTTGTTGTTTCTGAGTTTGGGTAAGTGTGGGTAAGCCTTGAATTGATTCTTTTTCCTTTGCGTTGAGATCTAGTTGTGGCCGAGGTTATGTGTTGAAAACCTTTTTTTTTTTTTGCTGTGTTGCGCCGCCATGCACGTCGTCACTGTTGCGGGTTGGGGATTTTGGAATCCAAGTTTTAGGTTGTTGAAAGGGGTGTGGGGTGTTATTTTTGTGTGTAGGTTGAGCCCGCTAAGAGTGAGCCCAAATGTTAAGCCATTCGAATGGCCAAGTTGTGGGCTTGATCTGTCGAGCCTAAACCCATAAGCCTTGTGCAAATCAAACCAGTGATGAACCGGTCTAGCAATCGAATCGGGTGGTTGAACCGGACTGGCAGAATCCCTTGAGAACAGTTGACTAGTCCTTGATCTAAACTTGACCCGTTGACCGACCTAACCTATTGACCGATCTATTGACCTTTGATCGGTCAAGTCAATGTTGACAGTTAACTTTCGACAAGTCAAGTCAACATTGACCTTTGATTTTGGCTCGTTAACCAAGTTAATGTTAACCGTTGTCTTTGACTTTAACAGTTGATTTTTTCAGTCAATTTTGACTTAATATTTTTCGACGTTCTAAGCCTTTTTTGCAGTCTGCTTTGTCTAATTCGTTCTCAAAAGCCTAGTTTATCTAATTACAATTTATTTTGTATTTAGTAAATTTTGGGAAATTCAGTATGAGTTTTGATGTGGTTTAAATTTGTGTTTCAGACGACATCGTCTCTGAAGAAGACGAATTGCCACCTCATTCTCCTGTTGTTCTGATCGTGCGCGTGCATCGAGGCCTTCATGTGAGTAGTTGTTTTTTTAGATTTGAGTTACGTGGCATGGTATTTTTTTGTGTTAGAATGTGTTTTAATATAGAACTTCGTCTTGTAGGTTCTAACTCAACTAGACCTAGAGCCAATTTAGATTGTAGGAGGCGTCATCACCGAAGTTGGAGCTTTGGCCGTTAGATGTGTGTCCTCTTTCTGTGTTAGATTTATTCTGTGAATTGTTTTACAATATTCATGTCTACTTTTTTGTGATGTGACTTCAATGTGATTTGAGATGCTATGCATACTGTTATAAACTGTGTTTTAATGAACTATCAGAACTTTAAAATTGTGATCCTCATAATTAGTACAAAACAACCGTGATGTGATTTTGTTTTACAAACAATACTTTTACATGCATGAGATGGGTTTGTATGGAGGAAAAAGTGGTTTAACCACACTGTGATTGGAGAAATAAGGGTGAGGAGTTATGTGGAACTACCTCACCGGTTGGCTTTGCCACCACTGTGATTAGAGTATGTAGTTGCGATTTGTGTTTGAGCATAACATCTTTTTATACAATGTGTTTTAATGTGATTTTATAATGCTATGTGAAAACATTGTAAAATTGAATGCATTTGTTATGTGTTTTGAAACTATCGAACTTTAGAATTGTGATCACTTTAGTACAAGACACGTGATGTGATTTTGTTTTACAAGCCTTATAGCTCATGGGTTTCTTCCATAGTTTCTCTTACAGATATTATGTACTATAGGTGATTTGATGGGATTTGTGTTTGAGGATAACATCTTTTTATACATTTTAGATTTATATTTATCACAGTACCGACTTTATCATTTTCAGACGTTATTATTATTATTATTATTATTGAGATTTGATGTATTTTGAACTGATATTTGAGGATAATTTTTTAGTATGCATGCATAGAAGTTTATATTCAAATATTTTATTTAAACTATCAGATATTAATATTAATGTTGTGATTTTAATAATGTTTTAAGATATGTTTTATTGAAGGTCAAAATGTTTTACGTTACTATATTAAAAACTATAATTATTTATTTCAGATTTGGATGCTTGAGGGAGAAGTTACAAATATAGCTTTCTATATTCGACAGTCAAGTTTAGGGTGTTACAGGACATCCACCGAAAGCATCAAACTTATAAAAAAAAAAGAGGCAACAAAAACATAAAACAACAGTAGCAATACAAAAAAAAAGGAAGAGAAGGGGAGCCTTACGCCTCCTCCTCTGCCTCCAACACAAAACAAAAAAAATTCTATATCATCGCTAGTTGGCGATCGCGGTAGAGCTTTGAATGTTGGAAAGAAAATTCTATGGAACAAATTAGAGGGATTTGTCGGAACAACAACAAAACAAGAAAAGGAGAAAAAATTCGAAGGAGAAAGAAGAGAAGAACAAGAAAAAAATGAGGGAAAAAAATTAAATAACTTCTGACAAAATTAGAACGAAATGAAAAATTATTTTCGTAATAGATTTTAGATCAGATATTAATATTTATAACTAAAACATAAATATTGTCTAAACATATTTCAGATTGCCTTCAGATTTTTTTTTTCAAATTTCCTTTCCCAAAACCCCATCTGTCTGAAATAAAGTGGCATTTCTTTCTTTTTCTTTTTCTTTTGTTTGTACAACAACTAAGAGCTCACGAATAAAACCTATTCACACATTCGAACCAATAAAAAGTGGGTGGTCGTTGAACTTTGTTGGCCACCCAGCCATACAACGGGACTGAATCGAGTGGCCTTTCAAACCTACAAAATCTGGTAACCATATGCAGTAAAAGATAACAAATTTAATAATATATTTGGCATAATCATATATATTTTATTTATTGATAGACTAATTTGGATTAAATATTGCATAAATCTATTAAGAAAAAATATTTCCAATCTATTTTGTTCCAATCACAACTTTAAAATCCTAAATATAATATTTCTTAAGGAAATCTAATGTTTCATCCTGTTATATCAACCGAGAGTTAATAACTATAATTTTTTTTAGTATATCTCATATTTGACTTAAGTCCATATTTAGAATTTATGATTACTTCTCAGCAATTTAATTTTCAAAGTTCAACACCGAGTTTGAGTTTTATCATATATCGTTGTATATTGCGGAGTTGGGTCTTTGCTTAAGATTAAGATACACTAATCTTTAAAGAGATTTGAGTTGATGTGAATGAATACATGAGAGAGTTTGACAGCAAAAATAGAGTAACAGCAATAGTTCCTAAAGATTATGAAATCATTCAAATTTAGAATACTATTTGTCAAATTAATGTATTGATGAAAATATTATATAATATGTAAACATTAAAATGTGAGGCTGACAACAGCTTGGATAAAAAAATTTTGGGGGATAATGTCACATTTGGTACTGGTACTTTTGATAAAAAAATTAATTTGGTACATATACTTTTGAAATTTATAATGTAGTATTTGTATATTGTCAAAATGTCTAATGCAGTATTTATACTTTCAAAATGTATACTATGTTACTAATACTTTGGCAAAATGTCTATTGAATACATGTATTTTGATAAAAATATTCAATGTAGCACTTGAATTACCATTTTCTGTATTATTATAGTACTTATGAAATTTTGATTACCGATTTGGCTCTTACTGGCAACGCTGGCCCAAGTACCATAATAGTACACAAAATAATAGTTTAGATACGAAATTTATTAACGGTGTTAACTCAAGTACCACAATAATGATAGTTCAAGTATTGTATTGGATATATGGACGAAGTATATATACAACATTGGACTTTTTAAAAGTATTGGTATCGCATTGGACAATTTTTTTGAACAATATCGCCTTGGACATTTTAAAATTGTTGGTATCACATTGGACATTTTATCGAAGTACATGTACCATATTTGACATTTTGTTAAAGTACAAATATCATATCTATATTATTTTCTTTAAAAATACTACTTTAAACATTTTAAAAGCACATGTACGACATTGAATATTTTGTTAAAGTACAAATATCATATCTATATTATTTTCTTTAAAAATATTACTATTAGGCTTAAATATATATTTGGTACTTAAACTAGACACATTCTTCCAATTTGGTACTTTAAGAAGTTTTGCTCTCAACTTGGTACTCAAACTTTAATAATATCCACTATTTTGATACTTTTATTAATAGTTTTAGTCCCAAAAATTTATACATTCAATCAATTTGTTTCTAGGGTAAAGTACACAAATGGTCACTAAACTACCCTTGAAAGTACAAAATAGTGACTAAACTTTCAAAAGTTACATAATGATCATTAAACTTTAGTTTTTGTTACAAAATGGTCATTGAGCCGTTAACTGTTGTTAATTGGGTGATGTAGTAGTTACGAAAATTTGAATTGTAGCACATTTAATCCTCCATACCTACACATTCAATTAAATTAGTCCTAATTTGACCCTAATTATTTATCTATAAATTGATTGAATGTATAAATATGGAGGTTTAAATGTGCTATTATACAAATTTTCGTAACTGTCATGCTACCCACTTAACGACAGTTAATGGCTTAGTGACCATTTTGTAACAAAAACTAAAGTTTATTACCATTGTGTAACTTTTGAAAGTTCGGTGATCGTTTTGTATTTTTAGGGATAGTTTAGTGACCATTTGTGTACTTTACCCTTGATTTTAATTCAAAACAAGTCAACAAAATCAACCCTCTATATTTAAAAGTTTCACCAATTTAGTCATTTGTGTGATATTATCAAACCAAGCGAGTACATCGGATCAAAGCAACAATTAGATAATTGCATTCTACCATAAACCAACAGAAAGTTACTATTAAACTTTTATTATATCGTGAAAGCAATATAACATTTTTGGGACCAAATTATTGAATTGTTTCAAATTAGGACCAAATTGATAGAATATATAAATTTTGGTACCAATTTGAAAGGAAGTATTAATTTAGATATCAACTTAAAAGAAAAAAATTCTTTAAGTACCAAGAGAGGATGTGCATAATTAATGTACGGGTAAAGTGCACACGGAATAAATCGTTAGCCCTAACCTGTGCTGAAGTCTTTTTTTCATTGTTAAAGTGAACTTAAATTGATTAAGTGCAGGACTTGTGAGTTATTAAGATATATTTCCTGCATTAGTTACTACTATTCTATTACATTTCTTATCCAATAAGACATAATGTTAGCTGATGTGTTGAATTCTGTTAGTTTTTCCCACCCATATATGAGCTCGTCCAAACATTCATGTACAATCCTTTTAATGCATATTAATGTCACAATAAATAGGGTTAACTTAAATTTATTGATTTTTTAATTAAGATTAAATTGATTGTTTGTGAAAATATAAAGGATTAAATTTGATATTATATAAATTTCTGTAATTACAATGTTATCCAATTATCGTCCGTTAACAATCGAGTGACCGTTTTGTGATAAAACATATAGTTTAGTTGGCTTTTTGTAACTTTTGAATATTCGGTTATTGTTTTATATTTTCAAATAAAATTTAATTACAATTTGTGTACTTTACCTTAATGTACCTATTTGGGGCAAACCTTTTTAAATACCAACTTAAATGAACAAGATTAAAAAAAATTTAGATACCAACATATTCTCAAGTAAAATTTAAATAAAAATCTTTTAACATATCTTCTACTTCAAATGTGCAGCGCATAGTAATTAAACATTTCAATTCTAAAATTCCGGTAAAAAAAAAAAATCCGCAATCCGAACAGAGCTAACATCGTGACTGCATGTTCCTTCCGCACTTGGCCTTAAAACCTTTAAAACCTATCTGCCATCCTTCTTCATGTGACAAAAGATTACGCCAAGGTGTTTCGGGGTTTAAAGTACAAAGTTGGCTTTAGTAGACTAGTGAGTGACTGAGCCTGGGCATTCCTGGTTATGCCTTGTGGCTATGTCAGCTTCTTCATGTGAAGTTTACAGGTGTGGAGTGGAAATACTTCTTTTAACTTTGTAGGTTGGAAAGTGATGTCAACACAGATCTTGTGGAAACAGCAACCAAATGTGTTGTTGCATAAGCTACATTTTTAATTGTTCTTCATCAACTTAGACCCTAACATCACAAATCACACACCTGGTTTCAGTTGTACAAAGTTTATAATTTGAATTCAGTTGACAATCATCTTCATCCAGAAAAAAAAAATTAATTGTTCATCTATTTGGGAAAATCATGTGTTTGTCCTTGCAGTAACCATGTAATCATAAAGATGTAATGTAAGGTCTGCTTTCATCAGGAATCAAGAAACTTAAACCAGTGTTTGAAAAAAAAAACTAGTATACATATTTCAAGTTCTAAAACTGCTCAAATCATCCATAAATTCATCTGAACAACGACAGAAAATAATAGAAACAAGAAACTTAAACCAGTGTCCAGTGATCCGGCAGCCGAAAGGACCTTATCTTCTGCGAAAACACCATTAAATTAAATCAATCAAAACATTGTAAGATCGAGAAAAAAATGCAATATAGATCAGGCCTTAGGGGCCAGGGAGTACTTACTACACTCTTTTGCATGACAAATGCACTTCAACGCAACACCACAGTTGCCATTAGGCCTTTTACATTCATAGCAGATATCCGGTACATGGTCGGGAACGTCGAATGAAATCCGTGTCCCCAAATCAACTCCTTCATCATCTTCATCACTTAAACACCTTCTATGAACCCTTTTGTAACTTGAGCAGCCCAAATCTTTCGGATGAAAATCAGGGTGAAGCTTTTCAATATCTTTAACTACTAGACATGAATGAGGAACTTCAGAAGCGGCTCTACACATGTGCAAGTGAGTGCAGTTGCGGATATACGATGCCGAGTGTCTTTTGTGTGAGCAGTTGAAGAGAATAAGTGAGTTGGGCTGAGGAGGAGAAGGGAAACCGGCTGAAAGGAGTGTTGGGGATACAAACTGCTCTGAAGAAGAACAAGTACTGTGAGACACTGTTAGTGTTTTACTTGTATAGTCAATAGAAGAGATGGGAAAAAGACCCAAAGAGGTTCTAAAGTATAGCTTCTGAGATTTGCATCTGATCATGCGGTTTAATGGGAAGGGGTTTGTGGAATTTGGAGCCAAGAAAGGCCTTTGAAGCTGAATATTACCACAGTGGACAGTGCTTGTAGTGTGTAGGGCTGTAGAGGAGGTAAAAAGGAGCATCTGGGAAAGGAGAAAATATTGAAACTTGAGTTTGTTGAATGTTTTCAGGATCTTTTCCATTGTTCCTTTGCCTGTTTGACTCTTTCAGATGATATGAATGATACTGCAGCCTACAGGGATGGTGATAAGAGGAGATAAGAAGGTATAAAAACAGAGAATCTGTTCAGAAAATGATACTTTCTGGGCTTCAACTTTCAGCTGTTATTTTTTATATTTTCACATGGACCTCCATTTCCGTTTTACAATGCATCTTTTTTCCCGTGGTATATTGCTTTTCTTCTTTAAATATCCTTTTGCAGCTTTCTGCTTGTTTCACCACTTCACTGATACTCAATTTTGATCTTGCTAGGTCACTTTCTTCATGTATATTTTGTAGACCATCAAGTTCATGTCCTTTGGTGCCAATTACATGTAGAGTTAAGAGTACGTTGATGAAAATTGATGGATCTTTTGAACCTCTTTTTGCCATTGTGGAATGATTATGGCAGACAGGATTATCAGATGGGACCATCTTGATTAACGTGGAATAACAAAGTCAAAAAAGCAGTTTTATCATCTTCTAGGATTTTCTACCGCATATATATATATATATATATGATGTGAAAGGCTAGGCATGTGACTAGTATTTTTTTGGAGCCTCCACGATCCATTTTGTGTTGGGCTGGTTCATAAAAGTAAAACGACTAATCTAATCTAACAGGGTGAATCTGTAAAACTAAACCAATAGGTTCAGGTCTACCCTGGGTTCCACGTACTGATCCAGAACAAGTAAGGTGGCATCAACATATATAAAACATCAACTGTATCTAGAATTATAAAATCGACCGCAGTTCTGCCCTGCCACGTGCAAATTTGACAAAATTCAAAAGCAAGTTGGTCTGTAAGCACAGTGGCATCTCCCATTCAAGAAATATGGACTAGTTTGATCTTAATGGTTTCTGTTGAGTCATTCTACGTCGAAACCTTAATTAAGGAAGCTGTATATTATTTTTTTGAGGAAAAAGATAATTAATTTTATTAATTACTAATAGCGTCAAACATTACGTCGGCCGTTATACATTTCAAATGATCCATATCAAAATTAACCAATGTAACACCATCTATAGTCCAATGTGCTAACCTATGTGAAACCACGTTTGTCTCCCTAGGAGTATAACGAAACACAATTCCTGGAAAAGGTCTTAGCATCTGTCGAGTCTGTATAGGCTGCATACCCACAATGGATAAATCCAAAGCAGAATTTGCTAGACGGTTAACTATATCAATAGCATCCCCCTCTATCATTGCATGCTGTCATCCACGACTAACAGCCAACTGTATCTGTATCCCTGCTTGAAAAGTCATGGCCTCTGCTGTTTGTGTCGTGTGCGCACCTTCAAGATAACGAGCCGATCCCGCCAGTTCAAAACCGTCATGATCTTGTGCAACAAGACCAACTGCTGCTCATCCTGTTGAAGGAATGTATGCCCCGTCCACATTAATTTTAATGCAACCCTCCGGTGGTTTCCTCTAACGTGGTGGTTGTCTCACAATCGGCATCCGAGGTTGTCGTGCATGGACCTTGCAGAATTCAGCTTAAAGAAGTGTAGCATAATCCACAACCACTCAAGCATCATGTAGGATATCATCGTGTACCTTCTTATTGTAATCGCCCATTTTTATTCGGTTTATAGTATTATTATTATTATTATTTATTATTATTATTAAAAAAAAAAAAAAAAAAAACAAAAAGAAATTAATAAAATAGATATGATAATAATAATAAAACCCATTTAATTAATTCAAGTCCAAGTTCATTACATATTAAACCCATTAAACTTACATGGCCTATTTGGCCCAAATATTAGAAACCCTAAGGGCTATATCTAATATCATATTATCTCTTGTGCACCCAAGGGAGAGCCGTTGGATCAAGTCAGATCCAACGGCCATGATCAATGCATGGAGACTCTTCAGATGTTGCTTGAAGCTCACGTGTTGGCCATCCATCTTCCACGCACGCGTGTGGTGCATGCCCAAGACCGCTCAGCTTCAACGCGCCCTCCCTGATTGCTGCCACGTGTCCAAATCGATGGTTCTGTTCATCACCGAAAATTACACTGCCAATCGTACGATCACCGGCCTTGTCCAACCACCATGCATGCAAAAATTAGAGGAGTTAGATTATCATCATCAATAGTATGTTTAGTATAACTAATGTACTAAAAAAGAGATCAAATCGGATATATGTATATACAAAAATCTATGTAATATTGAGATTAGAAATCAATCTAAGAAAAGAAAAAAAGATTTCAGAAAGCTATTCTTATCTCTTGTTGTATTTCGAAATAAAAAAGGGATTAAGGTTTCTTACCCAGTTTTGGTTACGAATCATCGTCGTTCTGGTGGCCAAGGTTGTTGTCGTCGATGATCGGCACCTCTGCTTCTGTGTCTCTTTGCCTTCCTTTTCTTTAAACAATATAATTTTAAAGTTTAGGGTTTTTAAAAAAGGGATTTTAAAGAATGTTTTTTCATCTATGATTTTTCAGATCTAGGGTGAGTGAGGTTTTATTTTGAAAAACGAGTGTTGGATTCAAGTTTAGGAGAAGGTGGAGTTTATTTTGGGTGTAAGTTTTAAGATCCCCGGCGCCGGCGAGCGGCGGCCGGCGACAAATCAAGGCGGTGGATGCGGTTGAAGGCCGTCGGTTTCTAGAAACTGAGGCGGTATTCTCGAGTTCACCATGAACTCATAAGAACAGATAAGAGGATTTTAAGGAGAGGCTATTTGATCTATTTTCAAAGGTAGAAGGAAAATAAGTTTTGTTTTGTTTTTTGGATTTTATACCCGGTTTTAAAAATGGGTTAATTGCCTCATTTAAATCCCTCCTCCCAAAAAATATACAGATTTAGCCATTCCGCCTTTAAAATCTCGTCCCACGATCCTTAAAGTTTTTCTGAAAGTTTCAATTTCGTCCCTAGATCATTGTCAATCTGATTCTAAATGGAAAAAAAATCCCCTTTTAGTCTTCAAAGATCCTAATTTCCTTTTAATTTAGTCATGAGATCAGTGATATAATTGCCATTTTAACCCCCATTTTTTATTTTGTTATTTCCCCTCTTTCATGCATGTTTAAATTTTACGTAATGTTTCTTTTGTTTATTTAATTTCAGTCTTGTTTATTGTTCATATGTTTTTATGTTCGATATACAACGTTTTTTGTTGTTTAATAATTTGTTTTTATGCATATTTGTTTATATGTAGACATATACGTATATGTGACATGTCTTTTGTTCATTTATGGTACGTACATATGTCATGTTTTACATGTATTATTATGTTATGCTTGTATATAGCATAGGCTTATATTTTGTAACTTGATACATTATGGTCTCATATGGTTCTTGTCTCTCAATGGAAGAAGCATAGTGGGAGCCAGAGGAAACAATGTAGAAGCAGTATCCTCATCTTTTCGATTAGAGTAAAAATTCGAGGATGAATTTTCTTAAGGGGGAAAAGTTTTCACACCCTAAAATCCGGTCTAGTCAGAATTAGGTTCTAGTAATTAGAAATTTTGTATCGGTTATACCCGAATGATGTAATTGCTTGATCCTTGTAATCAATTCCGATGTAATGGAAGTTATTTTGGCTTAATTGAAATTGTGGGACCTTTTTGTAAGGAATGAGAATTAAGAGTTTCATTGAAAATGCTGAAAAAGTTGGATTTAAGCTAGGCGTATCGGTACGATAGGACATGTATCGATACGGCTCAACCGTTTCCAACTAACTTACCAAACTTAGCTTAGCTGTATCGATAAGGCCATAAGGTGTATCGCTACGGGTCCCTGTCCAAATCGATTTAGTGACCAAATTGAAAAGATTAAAAGTAGGGGATGATTCACCTACTTGCTTGCCACCCCTTTACGTGAGATAGCTCAAAAAGGATGATAAATAGCCATCAATTGCCTAAAATGTTAGAAAATGGATGAATTGATGGAATTAGTAAAATAAGATTACCCTTTGCCAAGGGAAAACTTCCTATTGGCCCTTGGTAAGGTGAGAAATGATTAGGATGATAGTTTCCTTAATAAGGAAATAAAGAAAAGCTCTCTCTCTTGTTTTGATTTCACCGTAACCAAATTCATCCTTTGTTTGAAGAAGGTTAAGTACACACCTCTATTGTCATCTTCAAGCTTAAGCTCAAGCAAGCACCTCGATCAAATCATTGGCATTTGTGTGATTTCAATACACCAATTGAAAACTTGTAATTGGGTAAGTAAAACCCCTATGTCAATTTTATGATTCTATCAATCCTTAGAGTTTAATTTCAAGATTTAAGTCTTGAATGTTCAAGCTAAGACCATGTGTAAGGAAGCCAATTTTTTTGTTTCCAATGTTGTCTACAAGCTTTGGTAAGCTTGAAAAACATTTGTGAATCATTAGTTTCGATTCTAATGGAATTCTCTAATTTTTGAATTAGCTCAAGTGGTGGAAGACAAGACATCTTTACCATCAACTATTCCGAATTCTTTTCCAAGGGCAAGGGGATTGTAATATGGGAATCTTGAAGCCTCCTATTGTTAGGTGAGTGTAGTTGTATCTTGGGATTGGTTAGGTGTTGTCTCGGTTGAATTTAAATTATGTTTACGTTGTGTATTCATTTGGATAGCTCAAGTAGAGCTTACAATGTACGAATCTCATATGGTAAGGGTGGTAAGGTCACTCCATTGCTTTTGATGCATTTTGATGCCTTATGATTTGTTTGTCATATGTTATATATGAAAAATGTTTAATGTTAACATTTGACATCCATGGAAATTATTATGATGGTTGAAATAGTTTGATATATGAGTTGGAGCCAATGCTCAATTTGTGATCCGAAATGATATGGCCTAAGGGCACAAAGGTGAGTTTTATGATGATATGTGTAACCTTGGACACTTGTGGACATTGGATATAGTTGGCATGCCATAGGGTTATCTGAGCTCACTAAGTAAGGGATTGGACTACGGTTCGGGGCTACGACCTATATGTGGGGAGAAAATGTTGGATTGTGTAAGGGACTCTAGAGCTACGGTTCAAGGCTAAGGCATATTTTTGATATGTGTGGCATACAGGGGAATCCGCATATCCATTGGTTGCTATGTCCAAGGAAATAATATGTATTTGTGCTTTACATTTAACATAAGAAAATATAATACTTGGTTTGAGTATGATCTATATATGATTAATTGTGTATATTGGCATTCAAGCATGCTTACATGTCATTCATGCCATTAAGGAGCTTATTGCGCATTTTTTATAACTATCTCACTGGGCTATGTAAGCCTAACATTTGTGTGTCTCATACATTTCAGGATATTGAAGAATTCGAGCATCGATCGTGTGGTTGAAGTTGCAAGTCACTCTCATCACCTCCATGTATGCTCACATTTTGTTTGAACTCATAGTAAGGTGGCATAAGGCTTAGACATGTTACATTTGCCTATTTTAATATGTGTATAATAGCCTAAAAGTACCTAGGTGTTATATGTGAAATATAGTGTGTTTGGGAATTAGTAAACTAGTTAACTTTGGCCTAAGGTACTAAAAGGTGAAAATGGGGTAAACGGATTCGAATCGCTCTAAAATTTTTTATGCTAATAGGTTTATGGATTATTAACTTGCTGGTAAAATTTCATCTCATTTGGACACCTTTCAACAAGTTAAATTAGCTAAACACCAGATAAAATCTATCATTACAGAACAAGCGTATCGATACGGGTCAAGCTATATTGATACATCCTTGCATATTTGGACTTGGTAAAACAGAGCGTATTGATATGCAAAAGAAGGTGTATCAATACAAATCTTGGCAATAAGGTATAGAAAATAAATTGTATCGATACGAGCTTAGGGCGTATCGAAACGGGTCAACCTGTACCAATACGGGTGATGGCGTATCGATACAAGATTTGGGTAGAGTTGAATGGAGATGTGATTTGTGTGTACCCGTATCGATACGACCCCAAAGATTATCAATATGAAGGTAGTTAATTATATTTAAAAACTTCAACTACATTTTTAATTAGTTTACAGATTGTTCACTAAACTTTAAATGGTCTAATTGAATAAGTAAATGACCTCCGTTAGTAACAAAATTTCACAAGCTAGTATTTGGAAGGTTAAATTTTAGATTAATAACATGAATTTCAGTTAAGGTCCCTTAACTTTTAAAATTTGTAGTTCAGTCCCTAAGTTAAGAAAAGTTTAAAATTAACCCCAAATTGAGCAAGCTATTAATAAGTTAGTTCGATAAGTCGTAAAAGAGATTAATAAGGCATTCGAATAACATTTTGAACTCTGATTAAGCTTCTTATCTCGGAATATGTTTTCTGGTAACACTTTCTGATCTGGCTCTCTACTAGACCGGGAAGAGGGTGTTACATTTGTGGTATCAAAGCCTAGGTTTAGTCTATTTTAGGACTAAACCGAGGCCTGTCATGAGTCTGTATGTACATATGCCACCTAAGAGTTTATTTGTGTATGTTATCCGTGTCACAAATGGACCACATTCGGGCTCCTCATCGACACAGGGGGACAACCTGTGAGCTAAAGTTAGACCGGAGAAAGTGGGATAGAATCACCAGCCTAATCTTTCTCCGATGCCCCTTTCTCAATATGAGTATGCAATGTGCATGGCTGAAATGATCAAACAGGTGGTTGTGTCTTTTAGGCAAGAGCAGCCACCTCAGCTTACTAAAGCACCTCTATCTGTCTCGAGAGCCCCTATTGATAAGCTCAGACAATATCCGGTTCATACCTTCATCGGCTAAGAGCAAAACAAATTCTGAAGTAGCATAATATTAGCTAGAAAATACTCTCAAAGTTTGAATAAGCAGATGAAATATCCTAATGAACACAAATTAGAGTGTGCTCTAGCACTAATTTTTAAAGAGGCTCAGAGTTGATGGGACACTATGACACTCACAGTACCTGAGCATAGAGTTACATGGGACTTTTCCTTCAAGAGTTTCGTAAAAAGTATATTACTGACCATTACCTTACTGAAAGGTGTAAGAAGTTCCTCCATCTGAGGCAATAAGGAAGACCGGAGGAACAATATATACATGATTTCTGCAAGTACCCAAGGTATGGTGCTGAGATTATACGCACTGAAAAAGAGAAATACAGAATGTTCATCGATGGCCTTTGTGATGAATTACATTTTCTCTTTACTGCTTTAGAGTTTGAGGACTTTTAGAATTTGGTTAATCGGGAGATCGCTACTGAAGCCTTCCAGAAGGCTTATGAGAGAAGGAAGGGAAATCAAGCCAAATCGACAAGAGATTCCAAGATGATTTTAGACCTCTCATGCCTCAAAAGAAGAATAGACAGTGGGACCAGATGTCTTTCACCTTTCAGCAGCTGCCAAAGACGGGATATGTGCCATAATCCCAATTTCCAGGGACATCCGTTGCTTGTACAGCTTCATTTGATAGCACAAGTGGGTTAGGGAAAGCTCCACAAGCCCCACTATGTAACTTTTCTTAGAAAAGGCATCTCAGGCCATGTCGCAGATGGACTGAATCTTGCTATCTCTATGGTGAGGCTGGCCACTTCATTGGACAATGTCTGCAGAACCCAAATGCTCCTACCTCTGTGGCTTCTTAGAACAATCCTAATAAGGGAAGAGGAGTGAAACAAATGCAATCTGGATCAACGGGGAGACCTCACAACGCAAACTCTCTTTCAGTTGGACGTGACCCTTAGACCTCAGCTCAGATGTACCATGTCTGAGGTCGAGAGCAAGAAGACAACCCTGATGTGATTATAGGTATTGTGGAATTATGTTCTGATCTTGTTTATGCTTTGGTAGATCCCGGCTCTATGTATTCCTTTATTAGTGAACCCTTGATCGAGAAGTATGTCTTAGAACCTGAACCGATTACTTCTGAGATAGTTGTCTCTAACCCACTAGGAGATAGTGTGGTTATACGGTTGATCTATAAAGCTTATCCTTTGAGGATCCAATGGATCTTATTTCTGGCCAATTTAATGGTCTTGCCCTTATATGAGTTCGATCTTATCCTAAGCCTTGATTGGTTGGCTGAGCATCAAGCCTGGATGGATTATTCAAAGAATAAGCTATACCTATGTGGACTCGGCAAAGAAAACATAACATTGATGAAAACCAAGCCCGAGCCTAAGGAAGCCATTATATGTGCTATGGAGTTCAAAGAAGATCCCAAGCTCAAGAATGTATCGGTAGTAAAAGAATTTCCTAATGTGTTTCCTGATGAACTTTTGGGACTCCTTCTGACCTGAGAAGTAGAATTCAGAATCGAAGTGCAACTGGGGACTACACTAATCTCCATGGCTCCGTATAGAATGGCTCTGATCAAATTGAAAGAGATGAAGAGTCAAATCCAAGATCTTTTGGATAAAGGGTTTATCCGACCGAGTTCCTCACCTTGGGGAGCAACTGTTTTGTTTGTCAAGAAGAAAGATGGATCGATACAACTATGATTGATTATCGTCAGCTGAATAGGGTAACAATTAAGAATAAGTATCCGTTACTGAGAATTGATGACCTCTTCGATCAGTTGAATGATGCTTCTGTTTTCTCTAAGATAGACCTACGATCCGGGTACTATCAAATGTTAGTAAAGGAGTATGATGTTCCAATGACTGTCTTTTGAACCAGATATGGCTACTACGAGTTTCTAGCAATGTCTTTTGGGCTTACGAATGCACCTGCAGCCTTTATGGACTTAATGAATCGTGTGTTTTGTCCCTATATAGATAGATCTATGGTTGTGTTTATAGATTGCATCTTGATCTATTCCAAGGACACTGCCACTCATGAAGAACATCTCCGGACTATGCTACAGACTCTCTGAGAGAAACAACAGTATGCTAAGTTCAGTAAATGTGAATTCTGGCTATCTAAAGTATCATTTCTGGGATATCTTATCTCTTCTATGGGAATTCAAGTTAACCCAAAGAAGATTCAAGCAGTTCTTGAGTGGGTTCCTCCCAAGAATGTTAAAGAAGTTCGTAGTTTTCTGGGCATTGCAAGCTACTACTGTAGATTCGTTAAGGGATTCTCGATGATCACTGTACCCTTGATGAAACTTCTGTGTAAAGAAACTCCCTTTGTATGGACAATGGAACAATAAAGGAGTTTTGATCAACTTAAACAAGTCCTAACTCATGCCCCTATCTTGGTGTAACCTGAATTGGGCAAAGACTTCACCGTGTACAATGATGCATCCCACTTGGAATTAGGCTGTATACTGATGTAAGAGGGAAAACTTATAGCTTATGCCTCACGTCAGCTTAAACCACACGAGCTAAACTATCTGACTCATGATCTGGAGCTAGCTGCTGTTGTGTTTGCCTTAAAGATTTAGAGGTACTTCTTTATAGTGAGAAGTGCTACTTGTACACTGATCACAAGAGCCTGAAATATCTTTTAACTCAGAAAGAGTTAAATATCCGTCAATGTCGGTGGATGGAACTTTTGAAGGACTATGACTTGGTCATTGATTGCCATCCCGGTAAGGACAATGTTGTGGCTGACGCTCTTAGTCGGAAGCCCACCCCATTCCCGAGATGTTTGAATGCTCATTTCCAACTTAAAAAGTATGGCAAGTTGTTGGCTGAATTGAGAGTTCAATCAACCATCGAGTCCCGAATCAAAGCATTCTAGGAGTCTGACGAGGAGTTGCAAACTCTTATTGTTAAGATCAAGGATAAGTCGGATCCTGACATTACCATGAATTCTAAAGGTTTATTATGCTTTCAAAATCATATATGTGTCCCTAACGATGATGATCTTCGGAACCAAATTTTGAGTACATCTTATTCGATTCCTTTTTCTGTTCATCTTAGGGATATCAAGATGTATAAGGACTTAAGGGAGCTATATTGGTGGTATGGTATAAAAAGTGAAATTACGGACTTTGTGGCTAGATGTTTGACCTGCCAACGGGTTAAAGCCGAGCACAAGGTGCCTACTAGTCTCTTGCAACCTATTGAGCTTTCACAATGGAAATGTGAACGTATTACAATGGATTTCGTAAGTGGTCTACTAATGAAACCGAAGAAAAATGATGCTATTTGGGTCATTGTAAATCGATTTACCAAGTCTGCTCATTTCCTTCTAGTGAGAATGCACTCTATCTTTCCTAGACTTACTGACTTGTACATTTGTTAAGTCATCTATTTACAAGGAGTTCTTGTATCCATCATCTCCAACCGCAATCCGCATTTTGCATCCCAATTTTAAAGAACCTTACATGAGGCTTTGGGAACTCGAGTGCACCTAAGCACTGTTTTCCACCCTCAAACTGATGGCCAATCTGAAAGGGTTATTCAGGTAACCTTATATCTCTTATATCCATATGTATAAGGGTTTTGTACCAATCCTGATTCCTCCTTGCAGATTCTGGAAGATATGCTATGAGCATGTGTTGTCGATTTCGGACATATGTGGGAGAAATCCCTACCGTTAGTGGAGTTTGCATACAACAATAGTTATCATGAAACTTTGGATTCTTTGTTGGGCGGACTCTTCTTATTACGAACTCTGTCTTTGCTGGGCGAACTCTTCACATTAGGATCTTTGTCTTTGCTGAGCGAGCTCTTCATGTTAGGAGCTCTGTCTTTGCTGAGTGAACTCTTCAGATTAGGAGCTCTGTCTATACTGAGCGAACTCTTCACATTATGAGCTCTATCTTTGCTGGGCGAACTCTTCACATTAGGAGCTCTATTTTTGCTGAGCGAACTCTTCACATTAGGAACTGTGTCTTTGCTGGGGGAACTCTTCAGATTTGGAGCTATTTCTTTGCTGTGCGAACTCTTCCTATTAGGATCCCTTCATTCTTTGTTGAACTTTTCACATTAGGAGCTCTGTCTTTGCTGAGCGAACTCTTCACATTAGGAGCTCTGTATTCTTTGTTGGGTGAACTCTTCACATTAGGAGCTCGATATTCTTTGCTAAGCGAACTCTTCACATTTAGAGCTCGATATTCTTTGCTAGGAATGTTAATTCACCTCATTGTCTGGGGAAAAACTGAACCTGCAAAAAGAAATGTCATCAATTAATAAAATTTCAACTTGAAGTGGTGTGAAATATCTTCAATTTTTAGCTTGTAGCACTTAGATCTTTAAAGTCACTCCTTTTCTACCTAAGGTGTCTCAATCTTTCAGATTTGATATTTCATTCTAAAGCTTGTACAAGATCTTTTGTTTCTCTTCCTCTATTGATTAATATCTTTCTATGCTTGAAAAATATGTGACTTGCAAAAGTCAAATATGTCATTAATCTTTCAACATCAATCGTAAAGCAAATGTACAATTTAGGTGTACCAGTAAGGAACTTTAAGTGCTTCAACAAGAGAAGCTGGAATTTTCGGCCAATTAAACCGTGAATCTTCTCATTTGAGCCTGAAGTTGATCTATCTTGCTTTCCAAACTGGTAATTTGAGCTTCATCCTTTCTTGGAACTGATGGTCTAAAAGGTTAACATCTTTGTCAATACCCTGCCCCCACTGTCTTATTGTGACGCCATCCAAAAAGTTATCATCATTTCCGGAGGTGTCGATCTGAAGGACTTGACATCATGCTCGAAGGAGTTTTTGATGACCAGAAGGATTTAGAATTGTAATGCGTTATCTGTATTGTACAAACAATAAAAAAAAAACTTTGTTGAGATCTACCTCTTCAAACGGATTGGTATCTTTGTTGAGATCCGCATCTTCAAACAGATTGGTATCTTTGTCGAGATTCGTCTCTTCAAACGGATTAGTATCTTTGTAGAGATCTGCCTCTTCAAACAAATTGGTATCTTTGCTTCACGAAAATGTGATTGAAATCTTTGTTATTTTTTTTTGGATCTACTTCTTCAATCTCGAAGTTGTAGATTGAAATCATTGTTTGTTCTTTGCTGATCTTGTAAATTCCTGCCAAAACATACAAAAATGCTTGGAATGTATGAGTTAACATGCTCCTATCTTATGGATGCCTATCTATGTATTATGCATGAATGATGTCTATTAAGGACCATTTGAGAGAACGTTCATCTTGAGGGAAGCTCAAAATTTTATTACCTCATTTTTCATTAAAACTCATTTTGCTTCCAATGTAAACCATCTCATACTCAAGTTCAATCTTCAGGATCTCTGCATTTTTTGCTCTAAAGCGCCTTTTCAGGTTTTCACTTTAGATTGTTTTTCTCAAAGAGCCCTTCCAGGTTTCCACTTTGGTTTTTTTTTCTTTTTCTAAAGGCGTCATTTCGGGTTTTCACCTCGATTTTCTTTTTCTTTCTCTTTTTCTCAAGGCGCCATTTGGGTTTTCACCTCAAATTTTTTTCTTTTTCTTTTTTTTCTCTTTTTCTTTTTTTTTTCTTTTTTTGAAGTGTCATTGCGAATTTTCACCTCGTTTCCTTTTTTCTACAATGATGTTTTTCCTTTGTTCCAAATAAAACTGATTTCAATTCTTATGGAAATCGTACTTGCATTTTTATGGATTCTTAACATAAGCCTTTCTCTTACCATATCTCACCACGTATTTCTCAAAACTCGAGTTCTAGTGATAACTCTTTTCTTTAAAAGAAACTCTTGCAATGTCTTCATTCAGCTTCTTTGACAACATTCTTTCTTACAGTTTCAAAGGAGATCATCATTTATGTTGTTCCAGCTTGTGGGCTCTATTCACCGGAATAAAACATATTCTTTTGTGATGTTCATTACAACATTGCCCCAGTCTCGAATCCATCTATCGTCTTTGTTCACTCTAACATTCACAAAGCTTTCTTGTATTTTAATGCCTCAAAAGTAATGATCACAACCTTTGAATAGTGTGAGCCTCTAGTGAATTCATCTGGTTGCTACTTTTGCCTCAAAAGATGGACCATGTTCTCTCATTACACCCAGAGTTGTCCGTGTTGCTTTCTTGCAGCTTTGTTTAAATGCTTCTGACACTTAAGAGTTGTGTCTTTTTCCTCGTCATACTTTTCGTCATTAAACAAGTACCGATACCACCTCATGTTCTGCCTGCACTTAAAGGATTAGTACATCATAATAATACCCATGAAATCTTTTACTTTTATCTAATCAATTTATATGCAAGATGCTTGTTGAAACGATAAGTGAAAGTTGAAAATTTTATTTACTAAATCAGAATAATTTGATAAGTCATGACAAACATGATAAATTCAATGCAATGCCCAAGTATCCACTATATGATGAACATGAGAACCCTTCAACCAAAATAGAGCTTCCAACCCCAAAATTCTTCAAACTGCAGATTCCGAGAAGGTTTCTTTCTGGATTCCTAATCTCAAAATATCTGAGCCGCCTTTTGCAGGTTTTCAACCCAGATCCTCCTTTAGTTTCAAGACGCCATTTGCTGATTTTCATCTTGAACCCCCTTTTCTTTTGCTTTTTTTCTTTTTTTCTTTTTTTTTCTCTTTTTTTATATCTAAGGCGCCCTTTTGGGTTTTCACTCTGCTTTTTTTATTTATTTCCTTTTTCAATCTCTTTTTTAATTCTTCAAGCGTAACACTTCTTGACCGAGTCTAAGTTCATCGAATTACTTAACTCATCTCTGGTTAAAATCAACACTCCTCCGGAAAGAGGTCTCCTTGATGTATAACCCTTTCCAATTAGGCATCCATTTCCCACGGAAATCTTTATGAACCGGCAAGATCTTTTCAAGCACTAGTTCCCCTTCTCAGAATTTTTTTAGATGAACTTTCATTTTTGTGAGCTCGCATCATTCTTTCTTGGTACATATAACCATGGAAAATTAATTTTAGTCTCATTTCTTCAATGAGATTCAACTGCCCTTATCGAGCTTATACTTATTCTGCATCGTCCAATCTCACATCTGTCAATACCAGTGACGAAATATGAACCTCAATTGAAAATACTGCTTCTATCCCATAGACCAAAGAATACAATGTTGCCCCTATTGAAGTGCACATTACGAATCGACATGCATACAAGGCCATCGGTAGTTTCTCATGCCAGTCTTTGCAAGACTTTGAGATGATCTTTTGATGTTTATGTTTGCCGACTCTACAACCCCATTCATCTCTGAGTGATAAGTCGCATAATTATGATGCTTTGTCTTGAACTTCTCACCAAACTCCTGATATCATCTTGTTGTTCAAATTAGAGGCACTATTAATGGTGATTCTTTGGCAAACTGTATCGATAAATAATCTCTCTTTAAGAGCTTGAGAACTGTTCTTCTTGTAATACCGACATAGGAAGCGGCTTTCGTCCACTTGGTAAAGTGATCAATCACGACAAGGATATCATGATGTCTTTTGGAGGATTTTGGATAAGTCTACCTTATACAACAAAAGGCATTGTATACTCTATCAAGAGTAAGCTTCCAGGGGTTTGTTTCCTTGCACCTTCTGTTATGCACATCGAATCATCATTAAAGTTCATGGACTCATGATCATCTGAAGTATGTCTTGCCAAGAAACCCATCATTGCTTTTTGGCTATATTAGAATCTGATAATAACATTTGTCGACGAGCCATTCTCTAGTAAACACTAGTGTTTCCATCAAGAATTTCAAAACTCTCGAGATTAGATAAACGGAATGATACGCCATATACTGTCTGAGCCTTCAAGAAACCCAAACCAAAGAATAACAAAGCTTTTGAATTGATGGGCTCCATAGTTTGTAACTAGTGAATCTTGGCTCAAATAATAAATGGGTATTTCCTTCTTGTTTCATCGTGTTGGCCTTGTGCATATTTCATTGAGTTTTCAACAGTCGTTAAAGAATCAACGATCTGGAACTGGTACTATTAGAATTAGGCACTTTGATAAATGTTTCTTGATCTTTCTAGGGCTTTCTGGCATTCTGCATCCCATATTCTTAGATCAATCTTTGTCAGCAACTTGAACAATGGATCACATTTTGTCTGTCCATCATGATGTATAATTCAACCTCTCTCGGCTTCTTCCTTGTTTCTATTTTGTTTTTTCTTTTCTTTTCTTTTCTTTACTTTTCTTTTCTGCTTTCTTTTTTCTTTGTTTTCTCTCATTTTTTGCTTTGCTTGTTTTTTTCACTTTTTTCTCGGAGAAAGAAGATTTTGTATAGCTTTCACTTTGTTAGTGTTAATTTATGTTCTACCTTTGTTGACCCATGAGTTTCCCAAATGTTGCTCTAAATATATTTTGGCGGATTAGACCTCAACTGATACTTCCTCAATCCTTGGAAAACCGTTCTTGAATTTTGCATTCATCTTTATTTCAATTACCATTGCCTTCTAATGTGTTGCCCAATGCTTTTAATCCAAATAGCATTAGCTTGTAGTGAAATGAGTCTCACATGATTGTAAATGGTGTTTTCTTTGTCTCATTTGAATCAAAAGAAGATTGTCTTTCGAGTCCACTTTATTAAAGTCCCGACCATCTTGAGGAATTCATCATCAAATTGCTTTTGCAACATTTCTGGGGATTCATTCTTCTAAGCTTTGCTGAACAGTCTTGCATTTAGGCCTCTTGAGTAACTTGTGCATAACATTGTCTGTATCTACCCCTGGTATATCCTAGCATGACCATGTGAAGATGTCTTTTGAATTATTGCAGAAATTCAATCAAATCATACTTTGTTTTTACTGAGGAAGTTGAACGGATCTTTATTTCTCACTTTTCATCTCAAGTCCCCAAATTTGGAATGTCATTCTCTCACTTGCGAGGCAGAATCTTTTTTTCTTTATTTTCGATCGGTCTTGACAATTTCTCAAGGACATCAGCTTCCTCTTCATCTTCACATTCATCTACCTCCGTCAATCATATGGACTGCTCTATTTCGAAATTAGAGTTTGAGTCATTCATATAATGAATTGTAGGGGCCCTGCAATGAAATTAGGAATATGTACATATACTTGAAGATAATGAATATTTTAGGATGCATGTTTGCCATTTGAGAAAAAATATATAAGAAACATGCATCAAATACAAATAAACTGATTAACCTCCCTTACGAAGGACCCCCAATGCTCGTGGGCAAAAGCAATTAGGATGGCTCAAGGTATTATTCTGTAACGGTCCTAAAATTACAGACAAATCTCCTATGGTCTAACTGTCATTCTTTATTCAAGAAAATTTTGATCAAATTTCAGCCACTCAACAATTCTTCAATTTTCCTTTGTCAGCATAAAGACATGCCTCTTCTTGCTCTTTTTCTAATGTCCTCATCGAATCTTGAAGTAAGACCATTTCGCTTATGAGCTTCCTTGTTTCTTCAATCATTTGTCTGCTCTTTTCAATAGAATGTTCAATCATTTGCATATGGAAATTAAGAACTTCTTCTAGTCGGCGTCAGATGAGCTCTGTTTTTCAAGATGTTGGCTGGATATGTTGAACCTTTTAACGGGTATGCCCATTCAAGGTTTCTTCATTGTCGGTTGTTGGTTCTTAAATAATTTCACCTTGCTCTTCATTCTATTTTTTTCTTGACGTCTCTCTGTACTTGATTTTCAGCATTCCAATTGCATTGGCTCTAATCAGGTGACTACTTCTTGAGTTACAGATCTTAATAGACTAACCCTCAGTGTCGACTTCCAAAATCCATTGGATCAGAACGTTTTGAACTTGTTGCTTGAAATTATAACAATTTTCAATGTCATGATCATGAACTCCATAATCATATTCACAACAATTCCCAATGATGCAACAACTTGAATGATAGGGCTTTGAAGGTTTCAAATAATGCAGTGAAGCTTCGAGCAATTTGAAGTGCAACTCACGATAAGAAACATGAATGAGATCCAGTTTAGTATTTGATTTTCCACTAATAGGAGCATCTTGAGCATCTGACTTTGGGGTATTCTTCAATATAGGAAACTATGAAAAGGTAGATGTCTAGACATTACTCTGATTCTGGTAAACCCCGAACTATAGCGGATTACCACAAAAATTGTTGTAGATTCTGTCCCTTCACTTTTATCTCGATTCTTCTAACAAATAATGGTCTTTTTTAGAATTGGGGTTCTCCGTTCTAAAAAGTGCTCAGTTTTGATGAGATCAGTGATTGTTTCAAAATCGAACCATGAAAGGACTTATAAAACTTCAGGGCACTATCATCAAAAGGTGATTGTGCTTTAGATAGGGCAATGAATCTGAATATGGCATTGAGATAGGGCTAATCATTTCCTTTCCTTACTAAGCTCTTCGACCTCTCTGTCTTAAGTTTTTGTGCTCTCTGCTCCTTTTTCTTTGACAGAAGCAATTCCAATATGAGAAAAATTCAATCTTCAACTGAATCCCTAGCTTTCATCACTTCGAGAAAAGATCATGTAGCCCCTTAACTTTGCCAGAACCATCATGTCCTCCAACTATCATTCAACCATTGATCGATTTTTTTGCCAAAAAGCACCATAATTTGGCTTTATTCAGTCCTCTCATGTCTGTTTACCAGACTACCTTCATCTTAGCATTTTCAAGATTCACCAGTGCATTAAGGTCAAGCACATTTATTTCTTTCAGATCTGTTGAATTTCTTGTAGATGCCCAGGCTATATTGATATGAACTTACTCCTTTTTTTCTTTCTTTTTTGTTTTTGACCCTTTTTGTTTTTTGGTCTTTTGACTTTTTGTCTCCTTTTGTTTTTGACCCTTTTTTGTCTCTTTTTGTCTCTTATAAATATATCAGTACTTCTATCTGAAACATTCTTTTTCTAGCTTCCTTGATTTCAAGAAAAGTAGTAGCTCAAATTAACATCTCGTTCTAGACTGATCAATCATTTGCTCCATTCTAACCAAGCGATCATCAACAACCTTCTGAGATTGCATATCCCTAACAAGCTTATTGCCCATGTTTCTCAGAATATTGGTTTTCAACTTTCAAAAAAATGTCTCTTTTGAAAAGAATGCAAATTCAATGTTATTTGAAAAAAATGTGGTGTTATTTGAAAAAATGTGATTTTTTGAAAAATGTGATTTTTAATGCAGTGTTTAAGCAATTCAATGCATGAATACAAAAATGCAAAATAAAACGAAAACAAAAAGAAAATGTGTCAGTATTTGTAAAATAATATTGAAGGCAACAAATTAAATTAAAATATACAGTAAAGCAGGTTATATTGAGCAGAGAAAATAACCAGAAAAATGTATTTAAATCAACAACACCCTGTCCTAAGTCTCTGTTTGGCTCTAGTGGGGTGGGCTTCTAGATTACAACATGTGATTTTTTGTTCTAGACTCTAGGTACCTAAACTGACGTTACTGTCTACTGCTACAACAAGACATCGATTTAGGAGTATACGTCCCCTTATATCGGAGGCGTGTACCTCACGTTGTATAAGGTTGGTATACCGAAAGAAAGACAAAATTTTGAACTCGGATGTGGAGAACCTCACGTCGGATCATGTCTCGCACACACTTATAAGGGAAAAAGCCCAGGTATAAGGCTTATGCATGAATGACAGTTTATATCACACACAAAAGTTACCTTCATTCTTTCTAAAAATCCATCTAATAATTATTGGAGAAATTAAATTCAAATTATCACTCTTGAATGCCAAAATGCCACTTAAAATTAATTAATTAGCCTCAACTCTTAATTTTATCCCCAACGGAGTCGCCAAGCTGTCGTGATCATTTTTTAACTAGGTCTAAAAATAGCTCGACGATTGATTTTAAAATTAGGAGTTTTTCCTTAGTTCATTTTATCTTTTAAAATATTTTTTCTTTTATTTAATCTTGAAAACATTTTGGAGTGGTCACCGGTCACTTTGAGATAGACCGGACACCATAAAAAGAACCAGAGATCCATTTTAAGAATTTGGGTTCGGGAGTCGGTTATGTGTGGGGAAGGATTAGCACCCCACAAACGCCCATTATCGGTACCTTTTAATTTTACGTGGCATTTTGAATAACAATTTGAATTTAATTTAACCATAATTATTAACTGGATTTAAATTCCAAATGGAGATATCCTTTTATAAGAAAATATATTTTTATCCGAATATGAGATTAGAAGTGCCCAGTTACTTTAGGACACTTCGATTCATATTCAAAAATATATCCCAACATAAAAAGTTTTAATGCATGACCGGTTATTGTCTTGTTCATTTTAAGTTCTAACTTAAAAATGCTCTAATTAATTGAATTGTTTAAAAACTATGAATATTGTTAAATTTAGGGCATTTATTAGATAACACCCAATTGTTTGAGCATTATTCATATTAAAACCCTAAATTGAACAATATTCCTAATTTGATTAGTGAATCTAATTATTTAAGTACTAGCCCTAATTAAGGCTTTAATTTAATTAACTTGGTTAATTACCATTTTCTAGGTTTAAATGGGTATCAAATGTTCTACTTAAAAGTTCCCTTGGGTAACATCTCATTGAAATGAGACACTATCCAAATTAGAACTTCAAAGTTTTCCTTTTAATACTGATTTATTTTCTACAATTGCCTCTCATATTTTAATTATTTAATTCCTATTAAAGAACATAGAATCAAGGCTCTAATTATTTAATTAAACTAAGGTGTTTAAGTTATCAAACAAATAAGGTTGCATGTCTAATTTAAATCATGCATCACATATACATTAATTAAAGCATTTAAATAAATAAAAGACTGCAATGATCAAATTAAAATAATTTAAAACCTCCGGTATTTGATTTTATTACATATAGGAGACTAAATTGAAAGATTACAAGAACTAGAGGCCCAATACCATGAGAACTCGTTTAACAGAGCTTGGATCCAAGATCTGACCTGTTCCATGGCGCCCAGGTCAAGAAAAACTTGGTGCCAAAATGGCACTGTGCCACACTGAGTATAAAAATCCCAAAACCGAGCCAACTATGTCATTTGATCATTTCCCCTCCTCTACTCTCTCTCTTCCCCTAAAACCTCTAAAAATAAACACAAGTAAACCCAGAAATAACCCCCATTTCAAATCAAACACCTGAGTTTTTTATTGGTGTTCTTCGAAGTTCTTGAAGAACTTTAAGAAAACAAACATTCCGGCAATGAACCACTGCGTGCTCCACCCTTCAATTTTACACCGCCGCTCTCCGATCATCCAAAGCCGTTCATCGACAATCGAGATTCGAATCCTGACCACCGCAGGTGACACCGGCCGCCACTCCGACAATTTTCGGCCGCCGCATCTCTGCCGCACCAAAGCCTTATTTTCTAGAAAATTCCAATTTTCAAGCCCTAAATACCTAAATCTAATCACTGTTCATCAGAACCACCCAGCTCCGCCCAATCCTAGGCCTAAACCACCCGTCCCAGCCCCTTCAACTCCGTCGTTCACCCAAACTCCGGCCGTCGTGATAAAATAAGCACCCACCGAAACTCAATCTTTTATATACTTAACATTTCTGTTTCCTTTCCTTTTTTGTTTCAATCTAATGTTTTTCATGTTTTAGTGCAAGAAACGAATGGATCAAGGAAGGATATACCTTCTGACGTTGTCTGTGGTGTCTCCGGCGATGTCTGGTCGTTCTCTCCAGCGGCTCCTCTGCTTCCTGACGTCTGTTCAACTGCCCAGGAGACTCGGCTACCGCACCATCTCAACTACCGAGGTGGTAATCTTCTCTCTCCATTATTATCATTTTAATATATGGTAATATTATTTTATTTAATGATGTGATTAATTATCTGACAAAACTCTCTCTCTTCTATTTATAGTAAGTAAGAATTGATGCCATCACTTACGTCACAGAGATAATGTCAGCGGAGAAGAAAACCATGATCCATGTAAAGCTACTTTGAGCCAACCAGAAGCTACCACATGGCCGTTTTAATCGAATTTTGGGTAGGAAATTTGGGCTATCCGGATGTTTTTGTTTGTTTGGTATTAGAATGGGCAGGAAAAATTGTAAATTGGGTCTCTAAATGAGTTTTGGGCTTTGAAATGTAAAAATGGACATTTATAAAGGATTTGGACTATTTTTTGGGATTTTATTATTTATTTACTAGACTTATACTATTTACTATTTATTTATTGCTTTATTTATATCGAATTACTAATATATAGGCATACCCGGGTAAAATTAGGGTATTACACATGCTAACTTAAAAGCATTTTACTTATTTTAACAAATATTCAAAGATTAGCAAAGACATGGATCTACAACTTCATGTTGAAGAGTTAGATCCTTTAAAGATTTCTCCGTAGTCTCTGAGAGATATACCACCTTTATTAAAGCCCAATTTCTTAATCTTGTCCTTCCATAAGGATATTTTTCTTAAAATCAAATTCCTTAATTCTATCCTTCCATAAGGATGTTTTCTCAAAATCAATTCCATAATTTTATCCTTCCATAAAGATGTTTTCCTAAAAATAAAATTCCTAAATTTCTAAATCCTTGCTATTCAAAACACCAACAATTTAAATCAAATTCTTTGTCTAAAACGTATAAAGCTTATTATAAGCATTGTAAGAGATTCTCAAAATAACTATTATACCATATTACTCAACCTAATGATACTTGAATTGAGCATAACAAGAATTATTATATACCTATGCATACATCAACCAATTCAAGATCATGACAATCACAATAAGCATGTATAAACTTCCATGTTCGAATGCATAACAAGTACGCATCCTAAGATCTTATTTCACACATTTTTAAGCATGACTCATTAGTTAATTTCAAAGTACAAAGATAAGTTTCCCAAGCTAGAGAAGAATCTTATAACAACATATAAAACATGATTACTATAAACAAGTTTATTGAGATTCGTAACATGATTTATTCTATCAAGTATAAAAAGGTCATTTAACTATTACTCAATATGTATTCAATTATCAACCTAGATAACCATATCGACCCTATTCGAACAAAGCATATGCCTAACATTCACACACTTATAATTCAAACATTCAAGACCATAATGCCTTTCAAAACAAACATAGAAACCAAATTTCAAGCACATAGGTATTCATCATAAAATAGAGAGGCCTTATAAAACTTTTGCAATACTTGACAGCATTGCTTTCAAAAATTAATAGAGACTTACTAAATGCAATACATAATCAAACATGGTGCCACCATTTAGGGGTTATGACAAAGGATTAACCAAATCATACTCGTAGTACTTGTGATCTTGTTTGAGCTCCCAAAAGCAATCGCTACTAACCTCACCCTGAAATGTAATCGAAGTAAACATAATAAGTATACACTTAGTGAGGTCGAACAAGTAAAATTAGAAGCATCATCAAAAGACATCTTATAACTAGCTTAGTTATCCTTTCAAAGTATTTTCAAGCAAAGACCTATAATGCTTTCGGTCTAGAATTGATCATTTGTAAACTTTAACGACCACATTTGAAACATAGCATCAATTCTTTCTTTTAAAGAATCCAAATATTATATATCTAGGTTTTACTAATCATACGATCATATAATTGGATTGTTAACATAGTTAATAAATATGCTTATTAGAGTTCTTATAACCTTAATAATCAAATCAGCCAATTTCACATGTATATCACTTGATCAAAAAGTCTATAATGCAACTATGTTGTAACCAATTTAAGGCACATTAACATACTTCCATTCATGAACCGAAATATAGCTTAGCTTAGCTTTACTTGTCATGCAAGAAACCTTTTTATCTTAATAGTTTGGATAATGTGTCAATCATAATCCCAGTAACTAGAAGCATAAGTTGGGCAATCTATAAACATTCATGTCTATCCCTTCATACTAAGATCAATTAAAGTTAATACCAGAAGTTAATTCAAGATTAGATAACAAATGATTATATCATGTTAATCGAACATAGAATTCTTTCTTTACAGTGAATAAAACAAGTATCAAGTAGGCAAGTATTGCTTGTCATTCAAGTAACAGTATAGTTTGTTAATATAGCTTATAAATCTCATTATTTTAAGTTATCATAATCGTGGTAACCAAGCAGTCTAGGTATACGAATCCCCACCAACTGTCGCTAAAATAAGGTACTCAAAGTACTGGTCAATCTCTCATACTATCGCCAAGTGACCAAAACACATCCCTCCTATTGTTGCCTCATAAGGATCGTAGTCCAGGATCGTAGTCCACCCCAAATACGAGCTCTATGGACTCTATGGCATGCCAACTATACCTACGACTGACTCAAAACCAAGGCTTTAATTTTAATCTCGTCATATCAAAATCAGAAATGAGCATATCTCCTTAATCAGAGTATCATATGAACATAGCTTATTGTTTATCATATCAAGCACATATACAGATCATATATGATTCTCAATTCATACACATCTCTTAGTCGAATGATAATATGGCAAAGGTTATTTATCAAGCATGTATAAGCATATATAGGTCTCACTATAAGCATAACATTAAATCAAGTATTACATATCATATAATACCTAACATTTAGGTACTTACCTCAAATCCAAGCTCGTTTATGCATAGCTTAATTCAAAGATAAAACAACGTAATTAAAACAGCAAAGGATGCTCGAGAAAGTTACTAGCCTATCACGAGACTTTAAAGTACACTCACAGGTTTGAAGACTAGCTTCGATCCTTAATCACAATGCCACTTTGATTGTCCAAGGCTTTATCCTTCCCAGCTCTATTGTCCTCTACTTGATCTTGCTCTAGAGGAGACAATCGACATATACATTACTCTCATTGAAGTTTAACTTAATAACACAACTCATTCAAACATTTACACATTCATATGCACACATTTAGTTCATCAATGTGCCTATTTTGTCATAATATACCATGTTAACCAAAACAATCTTAAACTCATCTTTATAGGGTATTTTGACTCATGAAAACAATTTACTTTTATCTATTAAGATAGTCCTTCAAATAAGCTTGTAAAACATTCCTATTTTTTTATTATAAAACAGCCCCTATACATTTTATTTCAAAGCAATCCCCTATTTTAAATCACCAAATCAGTACCTATAAATTTGCAAAACAGCCCCTGTTTTTAAGTTTAAAAAAAAACAGTCCATTTAATTATAAAACAGCCCCCTTTAGTCTTGCAAAACAGCCCTTGGTTCAACTTTACAAATCTGCCCATATTTTTGTTTATCAAAACATTCCAAAACAATTCATTCAATTTATAAAACAATCCCAAATAGGTTACCAACCAATCCATTTCTCAAATTCACAATTCAGCCCTTATTAATTTACAAAACAGCCCTTAAACAATTCATTTTAGATCATAACAGTCCACAATTTGTTACGAGCAATCAATGTGACCAAATTCAAGCTCCAAGCACAAACTACACAATCAAACAATGATCCATTCAAACATCCAATCTATCTCAACAACTTTAGGACTCATTATCAAGCAAACTTAACATCTTGAACTATGTTACAATTTCACAAAAAGCATGACAATTCATCACATGTACAATTCGAATGATTCAAGAAAAATTCATAGCATAAGTTTGATTTTCTAACAAATCTAATAACATATAGCACATTAGGACTTCATTACCAATTTCTCAAGTTGAACCTTAGATTAAAAGAAAAGAGAATTCTTACCCTCTTCCTCGAGCTACTCGAACAAATGCTCAAAGAATTGGACCAACTAAGCTTGAATCCTCACTTTTCCATTGCATAAATCTCACTCTCTCTCAACTTTGGGGTTTCGGCTCTTTGGAGAAGAAGATGATGGTGTTTGATTATCATCCCATAGCCATGACCCCTTCACACATGCCCTCTGTCAAGCATGACATGTGTGCAAGTCCTCCATGCATGTTTCCTTTAGCATGCAATCCTTTGGTTTCATTTAAAATTCGATTTAGTCCCTTTACTAAATGGCTACCTACTTTTCTTTGCTTTAAGTTTGGTCCTAATTTACTTAATTGGTTCATCAAAAAGCATATCAAAACAATTACATAGCATCCAAAATAGTGACATACTTCTAAGCTAATTTTTGGGGTATTACAAGAACAACTATGTCAAATTATTGTGTTTTACAATAAGATTATATCAATAATAAATTGGGTGAAACAACAAAAGTTTATCATTAATTTTGAACATAAAAATAAATTTCATTAATCTCTTTGTCAAATGCTTTAAAAAAGCAAACTACTTTAAAGTTGGCACCTTAGCTAAGATTTTGTACAATCATCATCTAAAATGAACCAATGATCGCATCAATAAAAAATTGAAAAAATCTCTTACAGAGCAAACATGATCTCACCACTAAAATGTCTAATGAATAATTTGGAGTATTCAATAAATCACTACTTTGGAACATATTTTTTAATGTTTCGATGGAAAAATAATTAAAATAAAAATAACTACAATTCAATTTGTAACAGATAAACCTGCAAAATATTATCCGACACTGCGAGTAAACTATCGTCATCGGGTACTAATTCTATATATTCTAAGCGGTTTTCAGCTTCAGGGATTTCTTTCTTAGTTGCCTTTGTTATTGAGTTCTTTATCTCCCAGAAGAAGAAGAATGCACCGCGTTGTGCAACACTTCACCATTGATGAAAGAACCAATGATGCTTGTATATCATAATGTGTGTGGAACACTTTTGAACCTGCAAAAAATCATTGAGCCCAACAAAGTATTGGGGCTCACCGGGGGCCATAGTTGTAGAAGTCGTAGACAAGAGGGGAATGCTAACCAACAAATACACGATCGACTATGTCACCACAACTATGAGAGAGATATGTTCCTTAGCAAGAACAAGCTTTCGTATGTTCGTTCGACCCCAAATTTATTAAACCTGTCAATATATCAACTATGTAACCATAACTACGAGAGATTACTAATGTTTAATGAGCATGGCTAGTTGAACTCTTTCAACAGTCTTTCCACTCTTGTTATATAAAGCAACTATATAGCAACAGTGAAGTAAAACTCACTACATGACCAATCGCGGGGAACTGCATTGTCCAAAAAAATTTTGATATAATCTTCTAATGCTTCAAATACAGAGTAAAATATTGCCAACCTGCTTATGTCAACTGAAATTGACGAGAATGATACTTTTAAACTTAAAACACTTTTATTATTTTTTGTCTACAAATGAGAATGTGTAGTAATTAATTTAATCATGTACCAACTGTCTCAGAGACAAGGATAGACAAAATTTGAGAGAAACAATGTTAGTTTGTTGCACACCACTGATAAAACGTACACATAAATATTACTGATTAGATTAGTCGTAAGTTTTCAAAAGCTTATATGCCGGATTGCTTCATCAACCTTCCCACACTGCACCTCCTTAATTCTCTGCTTGAGCTTTCCACTTGCAGTCTATCAAACAAATTTAATAGTTCTCATGAAAACGTTATTTCCATGCATTCTCAATGGCAGAAGAGAAATAAGATTATAGAGTAAAACCTAATACACTTGCTAGATTCAATTGAATACGACTTGAAAGCATATAAATAAATACATTCTCAATGGCAGGAGAGAAACCCTTGCTAGATCCAATTTTGAAGCTTGTTGAAACCCTTGCTAGATTAAATGACTTGAAAGCATAAATAAATATATAATACTTATTTGAAGCTGGTTGAAACTCTTGCTAGATCTAATTTTGAAGTTTGTTGAAAAAGATGGAGAATTGATACAGAGACAACTGGAAAACGATGGGGAATTGAGAGAGGCAGAGACTATGGGGGAGTTGTTTGTTTTTACTTTATTTTTACTTTTACTATTTTATGTTTAATAATTAAGGTTAAAAAATTAAAGATGACTTGGATTATGGAAGATGACATGTAAAAAATTTAAAAATTACATTTGAGTCACTCAATTATAGGTAAGGTTGCATTTGAGTTACCCTTCATATTTAAAATATATATATCAATTTAGTCATTTTTTCTTCCAAATAATTTATATACCCTCTTTAACACTAGAGTACTTCATTTGAAATTATTAATTAATCTAATACACAAATTGATATATTTTTTAAAAAAATATGAAGGGTGGCCCAAATGTTATTTTACCCATAGTTCAGTGACTCAAATGTAATATTTAATAATTAATTGACCCAAATATAATCTTACTCATAATTGAGTGACCTTCATTGTAGTTTACCCAAAAGCTTAACACAGCGATACATGTAACACAGTCATAACAGAGAATACCTGAACTTCTTAGCAGTGAGTTCAACATCTTTAGCTAACAGTCCTGAAATCAATGGCTAAACTATATTTTTTAACAATATAGATACCATTAATTTAGACATAAGTTCGCAATCATTCAATCAATAATCTAAATTAAAAACAATAGTAGTTAAAAAGACAAAATGATAAAAGATGTCTCAACGTTTGTATGTTTTGTCATTTGGTCTTCTATTTTTTTTTTCTGAAGCAAACAACCCAACGTTTCAATTTGGTCTAAATATACTCCTGTTAGATGGAAACTGTCAGTTAACTGACGGTCAACGGTTGATTCTGACTGAATTTGCCACGCTTTAAGATCTGCTGACGTAGCATATGCCACGTCAGATTTAAAAAAATATATTTTGTTATACCCTTCTTTATAGTGACATGTGGCTGACTATCATGCTGACACGTGGCCGAAACTAATGGTTTCACGTGACGAATATAATGTTGACACGTGGCGAATATAATACTAACAAATCAGCAAATTTTACCACGTGACAAGTTCAGTCAACTGACAGTCAACATCAGCCATTGACCGTCAGTTGACTAACAATTTTCATTCAACATGGGCATATAAATTAAAACGTTGATGGTTATTTACTTTAAAAAAGAATTGAGAACCAAATGACAAAACATGCAAACATTGGGACATTTTTTGTCATTTTGCCTAGTTAAAATTAGTCTCAATAAAATTGAACCTAATTATTTTTAAAATACAATTTTTCTATAAAAAAGGATTTTATAATTGTTCATCCAGGTAGTTATTTACTCTGAGTTGGGACAATATTGGCAGAGCTCTCGTACATCAAAGTTACGAGGCAAAGAACAGCCCGATCCGAAGATACAGGATCTATCTTTTGTTTCCATTGATTTTCCCCATCGATCTGTTCAAGTTCCTTACAAATTTCACATGTTCGACAAGTTCCATAAATCTTCACAGCAAATTTGTCTTCTAATTTCCCAAATTACAATAAATGGTTGTCTTATCTTTTCTTTTAATTATATTCCAACGGTTATCTTCCTAAAATTCTATAAAACTTTTTTTTTCATTTTCTTTTTTTCTTTTGAGGGAGAAAACCCAAGGATACTTTTATATGGTTTATAGATGCATACAAGCAAATAAATTATTAATTATTATTATTATTTGTATGATAAAGACGAATAAATTGATAATTTCAATGTATTCAAACTCTGTTAAATCAAAATTAAATTATGGGGTGCAGGTGGTGTTGAGTTTGAATTTGAGTTACGATAGGGATATGATGTTTGAGTCTCGCTTCATTATGGTCACTTAAGTGATTCGAGTTTATAAGGGCGTTAGGATTTTTTTGTTTGTTTCTTGAATTTGATCGGTTATTCTTTAATACTTTTTTCTTTCAACTTAGGTCGAAGAGGTTTTTAATAAGACGTATGATTATATTTTTTATAATTTTAATTTCAAATAGTATCATACTCTCTACGATATAAACAATCAGAATTAAATTTAAATAAATAAAAAAATTCATTCACAATATTTACTCGGGATGAAACTCGATCTTGAATCTCAAAACCCCAGAGTCTCAATACCTTTTTTTTTTTTTTTTTTTTTTTTGGAAAGACTCAATACCTTATTGTTAAGTCAAGTACTCTAATATACATATATTATTTTTAAAAATCACGAGTTTTTTTTTTTTTTTTGGAAAGACTCAATACCTTATTGTTAAGTCAAGTACTCTAATATACATATATTATTTTTAAAAATCACGAGTATCCCCGCCTATTCTTTTAAAGGTTTCCTACATAATTCTCATGTCTCACATCAAGTATTTAGTATTGTTTTATTTTCAAAAAGTCGAGTTCAAATTATCTATTAAAACTAAAAGAGCATCGTACCAATTGATTGGTGATAAAAAAAAAGCTCAACAAATTGCTTAATCACTACACCCAATTGTTACATTTTCTAATATACATATTGATATAATGCATAAAATACATTTTAATTATATGAATAGAATTTAGTTTCTATAGATTGCATCCAACCACACTGTGGATGAAAGCATAATGTAAATTCTTATAACTTAAATGAATAATACATATCTTTTAGGTTGTTCACCTATTTAATTAATTAATTAATTAATTTGAATAATATATTATAAAAATTTGCTATAAAACAGTCATTTTAGTATATTTTATTTCATTTATTATGTCAAGATTTGAATTATGTATCGTATTTAAAAGTTACAGCAGCCTGAATAGACTTACTTTTAATTTATTTAAATTAATCATATAAATTTTAACGTGTTAAGAAAAGTATACTTAATGTCAGAAAATTTTATATTTACATTTGATTAGCGATGCAATTATAGAGGTTAAAATATAAATAAAAAAAATCAAAAGTGTGAACCTGAATAATCCAAAGAAGATTTTTGTCCCATATCTAATATCTTATTAACACATGATTCTTGCTGACAACTAACATCTTTATTTTTATTTTCAAATTTATAGCATTTATTACAATCATTGCGCATTCTCTTTTTTAATTAAAATATGTTGAAGACGGTAGGTTTACAATCTGACTTCAATATAAAATATGTAGTGCCTCTGACTTCACTTTTATAAGAGAGTGCTATATTTCTGATTAATAAAAAAGCAAGTGAAAATAAAAAAACCAAATACCATATTTGTACAAAGTTTTCATTAAATTAGGAGTAGTATTATTAACCAAAACGAATTACTAGTTGCTTTTTCTAATTAATCGTATATTTATTTTTACTTTCTCAAAAATAAGTTAGAGTTTCATTGATTTTCAAAAAATACTTTTAATGTAAAAAAAACAAATATCGGAATTAATTTATCGAAAAATCAACACGGTTTGGGATAGATTGTTTTCCATATACACGTTGGATTTTTGAAAATGTTTTCCCCCTTGAATGGTTTTAAAATCGTAATAATTGATTTATTAATTAATAAAATTACAAAAGAAAACTAAAACAATATTGATCAGCCTAGATTAATAAAAAAAAAACTATGGCTTTTTCGGAACTCTGTTGCTTTCAATAAGCCTTTGGAAGGTGATGGCTCGAACATTGAGCGTAGCAGATTTTTAATGGAGCTCACTCTTCAGGCGCTTGAGCAAAACAGGTTCGCGGTGGCTGCCCTACTTCGTCCATTTCCAGGTCAGCTGCGTGGCTAGCTCCGGCGGTGGATTGGATCAAAATAAATTCGGGCTGTGCTAGGCGAGAAATCTATGGCTATGCTTCATGTGGTGGAGTTTTACGTGACTATCATGGGGCTTGGAAAGGAGGTTTTACCAAATTCATCAGCATTTGTTCCGTATTGAAAGCTGAATTATGGGGCATGTATATTGGTCTCTGCATTACATGAGATCTCGGATTTCGGCGTGTGTTTTTTTTTTTTTTTTTTTGAAGTAGATAGTTCGGATGTGATAAGATTGATGTAGGAGGACTCGAGACGTGCGGATAAATTTCCTCTTTTGCTACATATAGAGAACTTACGTGAAAGGGATTGGTTGGTGTGCTTCAACCAAGTAGGTCGCGATGTCAACGAGGAGGCCGATGCACTTGCAAAAATGGCAAAGTCGAACGAGCTAGACGTCCACTGTTTTGATCGCCCCCCACAAGAGATTGGTTTGCTGCTACTGAATGATTTGGCTAGGTGGTTAAGCTTTTACTGTTAGCATTGTTTTGTTAAGTGGTTTCTAGTATGTATTATAATTTTTAATTATTATTTTGTGTACTCTTTTCTTTAATTTAAATTTAAGAAAATTTTTAATAAAACACACGATAATAATTTTTTTTATTTAAAAAAAAGTTTATTTAAGGCGAATCTAATAATAGTTTGCCTGAGACAGACAAAGACAACCCACATGTTTTATATTTATTTCTTTCAATTTGATTTATATTTTTTTACAACTCCTAATTCTAATCTTAATTTCATCTAGAGGGGAGGAATGAGACTCTATAGGAAGGAAGTGCTCTTAGTGGGTCTAAAACTCATGACCTAAGGAAATATGAGAGAATAAAGATGAGCAGCTTAGCCAACGAACTAAATGTGCTTGCTTAATTTGATTTATACTTTTGTTAACCAGAAATTGATGGTTCTTATATGTATTGAATATGGAAAATTCTACAGTAAACGTTATATAACAATATGTATCACTAATCATATTTTACAAACCCTCAATTCAAAGATGAAAATTCTTGGATAGCCATGATAAATCTGGATCATCTCATTTCCCAATTCTGACCCTTTTTCGCCGAAGAACTCTATTTAGATTAGAGTCCACCATAATATATAATTGTTGGTATGAAAGATTTTTTTTTTTTTTTTTGTAATGAAAAACTCAACTCTTACTACAAGTTAATTTATGAAAATTCTTTTCGATTTCTAAAAATTCTAGAAATCACTTTATTTCTTGGTGTCAAAATCAAAACTAAAATAGGATATGTGGTATAAAAACGGGGAATCTATTCTCTTCTTTTCCAAAAAAAATGATCTTGGAGATTGTGTAATGCTTACTCTTAAACTCTTTGTTTGCACCGTAGTGATATTTGATATATACCATTAATTATTTTAATAATTTTTGAAATTATGAGGACTTAAAATATAATTATTCCTTTTGAGAATAAAATAGGTTTGAACCACTATTTATGTCATTTTTAATTTAAAATAATAAAATTTCAACTTTAACTTTTTTTTGAAGAATAAATATAGTATGATTTTAAAGAGGGGATTATACAATACAAATATAGACTTCATTAAAAATCTTTTTAATTTTAAATAAAAGAAAATGAGTGAACCATATCTATGCCGATAATAAACCAACCAGTTAAAGGAACAATCTCCGCACATCAAAACCAAGTCACCACACTCTACGACCGTACAAGTGCAGCCCAGGTCAATACACAACAACTACCAGACATAGACAAAAAAAAGAGATTGATCTTATTTGGTAAATAAATTAATAATATATTTTTATTAATTCTTTATTTAATATTTGATGGTCGGAAATCGAAGGAGAAGGGAGTATTGAGGGACTGTAAGCGTGTTAAGGCAAATAAAGAGATTGATCATGTTTGATAAATAATTTTTAAGTTAAAATTAAATATTTGAATTATTTTTAAAGGTTTTATTAGTTAAATCCGCACCCTATGTACATTTGTCTATAATGATGGTTCATCTTGTTTATGTATAGAACCCAAGTTTTCTCTTTTATTTTGCACAGCCAAAGCTCCTCTCCACTGATAGCTTCGGCTTCGTCGGGCGCTGACCAGCGCTTCTCCCCGCCTCGCTTTTTATCTTCGAGAGTTGGATGCATGCATTTCACGTTTTCAACCCTCGATTGAAGGAGCCACTTGTCGTTCGTTGGAGCTCGAGCCTCTCGCTGGTCATCCCCCAGAGCCTTGGCGTTATGAAAAGTAAAGAATCTCTCTCGGTTTTAGGGGATTATGAGGGTGGGTGGTTGTTACCCTCCTCCTTCCCAAGCTTCGGTTCTCTTTCAACCGGCTCCACGATTCGTGGCCATGGCCTGTGGAGTTTATCCGCCGTTTTCGGCCGCCACTATAAAGCCTCATTTTCCCCCAGTCTTTTTTTGTAAGCCCCGGTCGCCTCTCAATTCTTCCATCCCGCTTTGTTAGACTTGTTTTCGAAGGCCTTTTTGTTCTGTTGCAGAGCTCGTTGTTGCTCGATGGCGGTTTTTATCGCTTCTAAGAGCTATGTCGCCTCATTGTTCGGTTGTCGTCGAGGTTTCTGTTGGTAGTCCTCAGTAATGCGGGCTGAAAACTTTAGGGTTCAAGCAGTTATCTTCAATCAATGAACTCTCCCGGATCAACTCGCCATGTCACTGAAAATGTTGATAGCAATCTCTCAGTTTATGGGGGCCGTTGGTTTTTGCTGCTGGTGTTGGTTATTCTTCCCTTATCGAATTAGGGTTAGTTATTGGGCCTTGTTTCCCTTTTCTGTTCTGACCTTTTGGTCATTTTTTTCTCGAGCTTTGTCCCAATGCTCTTGTAACCGAATCTTTTTGGTAATGAATTGATGTCTTTTGACAAAAAAAAATCTTGTTTATGTATAGAATTGAAAAGTCGCTAGGTAAGATGGAAGTTTCGAAAGGTTCCTTGTTGTACTCTCTAAATGTGTTTTCACAGTAACTTTAGTTGAAAGTATAGTAGGAAGAATTAAAGTTCAACTTTTAATAACATTCTTATTTGGCTCCCCTTTAAAACAAATAAATTAATAAAGAAAAATTTAAGGTTTAAAGTTTAGGGGGTTAGGTTGTAGGGTTTAAAATTTAAGGTTAGTGTTTAGAATTTAAGCTTTAAGGTTTAGGGTTAGGTTAGAAATTTAGGATTTGGGTTTTTATAGTGTAAATACACAAGCTTTTGTAAAATTAGTTTTACACAGCTCGTGTATTAAAGTTTTACCCATTAATAAATGGGTAATTATTTCATGCATAAGCGCTTGTGAAAACTTTTTTCCACAAGCACCTTAGTTTTAGGGTTTACGTATTATGCTTTAAGGGTTTTAGTTGATGAGTTTAGAATTTAAGGTTTATGGTTAGAATTTAGGGTTTAGAGTTTATAGGTTAAATTTAAATCCCTAACCATATTATCTTAAAACTAAATCTTAACCTCTAAACCCTAAATTCTAATCATAAACCTTAAATTCTAAACTCATACCCTAAATTCTAAACTCATACCCTAAAACCCTGAAATCGTAAACCAAGTCTTTAAACTCTAAAACTAAGGCGCTTAGAAAAACTTTTTGTTTTTACCGTCGGTGCATGAGATATTCCCCTTAATAAAAGCACCATCTAGCAATATCTTTGACAAGCGTCGTTTATTGTCAAATAAATATTCTTAAATCTCAGAATAAATATAAAATAGCGTAGTATAGAGAAGAAGGTGTCGGTCCACAGGGACTTAGGAGTTTCTGAAATACTGTTGTTCTGATCCTGGCTGTTGCGAGGTAATTTAGTGAATGAGGGGTTTGATCGAGATAACTAGAGAATAGGAGTAAAATTACTACGAAAATAATAAGGTGAAAATAAACCGATTAAAATAATTAGCCTTAGGCTTTAGTTCTGCTTCAATTCAAATGATCATCGAAAAAGAATTTTTCAACTCCGGATACATGTCGGTTATAGTCTACAAGGCCCAACCCTTGTAACTTGTTTTTCTCTTCGGTAAACCGATAATCTAAAATCAATTTTTAGATTCCAGTTTTCTGGTTAGACTAATCACGTCTATCGCCGTTAGAATAAAACAGTTTTAAGTTTTGGAAAAACCCGACTCGGATTATGTTGTCTCGATGAGAATCAAATCCGATCTCATTTTTTCCTTAGCGAATCTGTCGCTAAGTGTGTTCATAGGAAGTTGAAACCACGACTATCGTCGATTCTTCCTCCCACTGTAAATCTCAACAACAATCAAATCAACGCTAGCTTTTTGAAAATAAAGTGAAAAGGTTCTAATAGAAAGGCCGATTGCCGATCTAAGTTTTTAGAAAAATCGAGAATGTAAAACAAAGTTTATTAAGTACCTTTTTAATTCTCACGATGTGAATTGAAGCTTCGCTTTAAGCCCTTGGCTAATAGAAAATTTAGCTAAGCATGATTATGGAAGAAATCATACTTAGCATTTTAAAACAAAGTAAAAAAAAAAAAAATTAAGAATGAAAAGAAATAGATTTTATAAACTTCAAAGTTAAAAACAAGCCAAGAATGAGAGATGATTCTTGAGTTCACCCCAAAGGGGGTATTTATAGTATTTTAAAAACCCTAAAATAACCTAAAGTGATAAAAGATAAATCCTAAAATATTCAAATTAAATACAAAAGATAAATCCCAAGTTTAAATTTAAATCTCGGGTGATAAGTTATCCGAATCAAGGTTGATAAGCTATTCGGCGCTGCTGACGTCATCTTCTAAAAGCTACTGACGCGTCGTCCAGTCAACCCTTTCATGCCCAGGTTCATGCCCACTAATCCAGCCATGACTCCAAAAAAATAAAAATTGTAGAATTCAGCCTCTTTTCAATGTATTTTCCAGATTTTAAGACCTGCATGAAAAATTATATAATAAATCCCAAATCGGCACCATATTCCTACCATTAGAGGCATAATTAAAATGAAATAGTGACCAATTTAGCTACTCATCAAATTCCCTCTCACTTATTCAATGCTTGTCCTCAAGTATCTCTCAACTAACATATCAGAGTTCAAGTCATTATCCTTAATTATGAACATAATGCAAAAATCAAGAGGTCTTAAAAAAGGGTTGTAATGGGGCTAAGGTTCGGGTAGGTTAAAAGGCCAAAGAACGGGGTTAAAATTCAAGATAAAGAAAAATTATTCCAAAGAAATCAAAATCAATGATCATTCTTTCTTCGTCTCTCTTTTTCTTCTTTTGAACCTTTTTTCGTTTTTTTCGAACAATTTACTATTCTGCACTACTTTTTTCTTCTTTACTGTACTTTTCTGCAGTGTTTGAACCAAACTACACTGTTGTTCTTTTTTTCTGCTACTGTTCAAATCATTGCTGCACTTTTTCTGCACTAATTTTTTTCTACACAGTGTTTTTTTTTCATTATTTTTATTTTTCCTGCACTACACTGTTCGAACCAATTCGAATCTGATTTTTTTTTGCAATAAATCTAACTTTGTCCTGAAAAGGGTGACAAAAAGAGTGAAAACAGAAAAATTGGTTCAGGTTTAAAATGTGGTGAATCAAAGAAAAGGATACGACTCAAAATTTGCTATATAAGGGTAAATAAACAAAGGGTAGGCCTTTTTTTTGGAAGAGAAAAAGGTTTAATCCTAATGCCTCTAGCACATTAAAGCATCACATTCAAATAGTGTAGTCTCAACAAGCATTATGCTACAAGTTCTAGAATGTAAAGAATTAATTTGGCACACTCAATGAAACAAAGAGCAAAAATGAAAATATATGCTCATTAGGCTCAAAACTCACATAAAGTGTTCAAATTGTACTAAGGTAAGTGTCATATCAACTTAACAAATCAAGAAATGTCAAAGAGGTTTTATCAGAAATTATAGTCAAGCCATTATTTATCATGCATCCTAAAATTCATTACAAGCAAGATATCAAGTCATAGGGAAAGCAGAGAGACAAGGCGGAATAAAGGATATGCAACATGAAACTCTAATGAAGTATAATCAAGAAGACACAAAGACAACCAATTGAATAAGGGAAAGAACTTGATGTAAATCCTACCCCTCACTTAATCATAATGTCCCATTATGGAAAATAAAGTGCAAGAGAAGGAATAGAATACTCCTTGAGCTAATTGCGGCCACGCCTACGACCACGTCCTTGACGAGACGTGCTTGAACGAAAGTAGGAGAGGATTTCGGCAATATTGGTCTCGATGGAGTTTAGACTCTCGTTAAAATCCAGCTGCGGATTGTTTTCTCGTGCTAGTCGAGGAACAGGCCTCTAGAGGAAAACACGCTCATTACGAGGTGTATTAGTGCCCGGAGGAACAATATATGGCGCGTTGAGAGTGCCAGCTAGAAGACCCATTGTATCCAAGCACCTCGTATCCAAAGCATCCATGGCAAAAGCATAAGTAAACTGTGAAGGATCAAATGTCAGAGGGAAAAGTCGAGATGCAAGATGTATGACATAAGGACCAAGAATAGGTGGGCGTTTGGTTCGCGCAACATGCTCAAAGGCATAGGCAAACCAAAAGCCTAGATTTACCTTCATGCCGACTTGCATACACCATAAAAAGAAAAGTTCGACCTTACTCAAAGTGGAAGAAGTGTCATTACAACCTGAATAGTTGTGCAAGGAAACGATGTATGTAGCAGAGTGCCGGATTATGAATAGTCCATCCCTTTGTCTCACAAGGATCGTATTTAGAACCTGCCAAGCCATTAAGAGTTTCATAGCAAATATCATTGTCAAAGTCCTGCGGAATCTCAAATAGAGCAGTAAAATACCTAGGATCCGTGACGTCTATCACGAATCCCATATAAAAATTAAATTCCATAATTGACATTCTAAAATATTGGCCAAGCAGGCGAAATGATATAACATCAGGAGAATGTATAGAAATAACACGTTTTTATAAAATAAGAATATGGCATAAAATTAAAAAACTAGTTCATAATACGTGTTACAATGAATCTCAGGATAAGTTGGCCACCCTATCGCATTAAAAAAATTGCATAACAGATTCGCTCAGGTGTAAACTTTCTAAAGTTTGGGGAGGAATAAACTTACATACTTGAAAATAACAGTGTCGAATGCGATTAAATCACTCTAAGTCGTTGCCATCAAACTTCAAATAGCCATGTAAAACCTCCTCGATCGGAACCAAATACCTACGGCCACATCGATAGCGTTCTGAACGCCTTCCTGATTGGGTTGTTCGTTCAGAATGGCACTGTCCCTCGAACTTGCTGCGAGCGGTGGTGATTCTGGATGTTCATTGGTCGAATGAGGTGACGCGTGCTAATCATTCTCAACATTCGGATGATTCGCTCCCATGTGAAAAACAGTGTCGAAATTTTGTCGCGTAACCATAAATCAGATGAAAGATTAGTAACGGTGGAACAGAAATAGGAGTAGAGTTTACCTCGTCCTCTTGGTTGGTTGTTGCCGAGGGCATCGACAATGAAGGGGCAACGTCCGCAACTGAGTGGGATGATGGCATCGCCGTCATCTGCGAATGGTGGCTCCTTTGTGACTGAAAACTCCGAGTGGCGTCGGGCATAGAGCGAAAAGATAGGGATGATGGCGTCAGCTGAGTATATGGCGGCCGAGTACGAGAGGAACCGGTAGCGTCGTTACTGTCCATCGACTGAGCAGATCGGCTAGCAGAGGGAATTGGTGCCGGTTCTGGTTCGTGCGGCTGAGATGCGGCCGCCAGCTACTGTCGTCCTCTACTGCGACGTGGGGGAGGCGGCGGAGGTGCAGGAAGCGAGTCGGAATCGTGGGAATGGGAACAAACTAAGGTGGCGCCATCCGTCGACGGCCGCAGAGAACCAATGGTGGATGTGTCTACGGAAGTCGTCGAGCTTGGTCTCTCGTTTGAACCATGGTGACATGTCGGGTGAAGACGGGAGAGGGAAGTTGAAGAAGATGAATGCGGCTAGTGAAATCAAAAGGAAAAGTGGGCTTAATAAAATTAGGTCACGTGGGGGGTTATTATTAAATTTGTTTGAAAAAGAAAAAGTGGTGTGGTTTAGCAAATGGGGTGGGGTCCACGGAAAATTTTTAAATGGGTTTAAAATGGAGATGGTCAGATGGATAAGGATAAGTTTTTTTTTGTGGAATTTAATTTTATAAGGGGGTGGGACTTGACCGGTGGAGGTTTAAAATTTTGGAAAATATTAAATTCATCATCAAAAAGGTAGGGTCTACGGTGGAAGGGAAAAATGGTTATGCTATCATGCGCCTAAGATTGTGGCTTTTGCTAATGTGAACCATTAGTGCAAATAGCGTGCATGGCTACTGGGCATAGTGAGTGAAATATTTTTTTGGAAACAGCTCATGCACGTGACGTTCCAACTCGACCAAATACCGTAACTGTGAATGATTCAAAATATACTTGAGCACCTAAAATTTCAAAATAAAATAAAATAAAACAAAACTAAAATAAAATAGAACAAAACTAAACGAATATAAACTTAGCAGACGAAAAATAAAATGGGTTGCCTCCCATTCAGCGCTTTATTTAACGTTGTTCAGCTCGACGACCTGGTTCAGACTACATGTTCCTCTAAATCGAGTTCTTCGACTAAACCAATCAGAGCATTTTCATAATACGATTTTAGTCGTTGATCTTTAACTTTAAATTGGGCTCCCCAGTCATCTTTAATTTCGATCGCATCATGGGGAAAGATTTGAACAACTGTAAAGGGCCCGAGCCACTTGGATCGTAGTTTTCCTGCAAAAAGTTTAAGTTTGGAGTTAAACAACAAAACTTTTTGACCGCTAGAAAAAAGATTTATAAGTAATGTTACGATCATGAAAATCCTTTGTTTTTTCTTTAAATATCCGTGTACTATCATAAGCGTTTTTACGGATTTCTTCAAGTTCCTGGATGTGCAATTTACGCGCTTCGCCGATTGCATCCATTTCCATGTTACATTGCTGGACCGCCCAATACGCGCAGTGTTCCAATTCAACCGGGGAATGACACGGCTTACCGAGAACAAGGCGGTATGGAGACATTCCAATAGGGCCTTTATACGCGGTACAATATGCCTATAATGCATAAGTTAATTTCACACTCCAGTCTTTTCGATCTGGCTTGACGATTCTCTCAAGTATCGATTTAATCTCTTGGTTTAAAACTTTCGCTTGCCTGTTGGTTTGCGGATGGTAAGACATTGCAATTCGCTGAGTTACGCCAAATTTCTTCATGAGAGCGTCAATTACCTGATTGATAAAGTTCTTCCCTCTATCGCTTATTATCACCCGTGGTGTGCCAAGCCTGGAAAAAAATAAAATCTTTAAGAAAATTAACCGTGGTTTTAGCATTATTATTTTTGGTAACCTTAGCTTCCACCCACCGAGACACATAATCTACAGTAAATTCCCAAATGAAGAAACAAAAGGACCTATATAATCAATTCCCCACACATCAAAAATTTTGCATGCATAAATCGGGGTAAGAGGCATTTCATTTCTACGACTGAGATTTCCTACACGTTGACATCTTTCACAAGATTTACAAAATAAATATGTGTCACGAAAGATGTTAGATCAGAAGAAACCATATTCAAGAATTTTGTGCGCAGTTCACTTTGGTCCAAAGTGACCGCCACAAGAATAAGTATGACAAAAGTTCAGGATTGAATTTACCTCATCTTCGGCAATACATCGCCTAATTGCCTGATCCGAGCAATGCTTTCAAAGGTAAGGATCATCCCAAATATAAAATCTGGACTCTCGCTTTAGTCGGTTAATTTCAGCTCTCAGTAAATCTTGTAGTAACTTACCTATGGCCAAGTAATTGACCATATCTGTGAACTATGGTGTAGTTCCTTGCGCCATCATCATCCTTTCTTCAAGGAACTCATCGTTAATTGGTGGATCTGACGCAGAAAGGGGAATATGACTCAAGTGATCGGCTATGAGGTTTTCACATCTTTTTTTATCTTCAATCTCCAGATTGAATTCCTGAAGAAGCAAGATCCATCAGATGAGTCTCGGTTTCGTCTCGTTTTTGCTAATCAAGTATCGCAAGGCTGCATGATTAGAAAACACAATAATTTTAGTGCCAAGCAAATATGATCGAAATTTTTCTAGAGCAAAAATAATAGCAAACAGTTCTTTTTCTGTTGTAGAATAGTTTCTCTAGGCTGGATCCAAGGTGTGAGATGCATAAGCTATAACATGGGGTTCTTTTCCAATTTTTTGGCCAAGAACGGCTAAACGCTAGTATCTGACGTGTCACACATGAGTTCGAATGGATAATCTCAATTGGTACTGACACGAGTTTTTCTTTAAGTACATCGAATGCATCATTGCATTTCTCATTGAAATCAAAGACTTGATCCTTCTGAAGTAATTTGCATAACGGTTGAGCTATCTTTGAGAAATTCTTAATGAACCTACGGTAAAATCCTGCGTGACCGAGAAAAGAACAAATTTCCCTCACAGTTGTGGGGTAAGGAAGTGAGCGTTTAATATCGGTTTTCGTCTTATCGACAACAATTCCATTTAAAGAAACTATATGGCCTAGAACTAACCTTTTGTCGACCATAAAATGATATTTTTCGTAATTCAGCACAAGATTGAACTCTAGGCAACATCTAAGTATATTCGTTAAATTTAAAAGGCATTCGTTAAATGAACTACCGTATACAGTGAAGTCATCCATGAAAGCCTCGATTCCTTTCTCGACGTAATCTGAAAATATGCTAAGCATGCACCTCTAGAATGTTGCAGGCGCGTTACAAAGGTCGAAGGGCATCTGTCGATAAGCAAAAGTTCTGAAGGGACAAGTGAAAGTCATTTTCTCCTGATCATCTAGTGCTACCGGGATTTGGAAAAAACCTAAAAATCCATCAATGCAGCAGTAATGAGATTTACCGGCTAAACGCTCTATCATTTGATCTATAAAAGGAAGTGGAAAATGATCTTTCCGAGTTAAAGAATTCAAATTCCTGTAGTCGATGCAGACTCTCTAACCATTTTGTACTCTTGTTAGAACTAACTCACTTTTCGGGTTTTAGATTATTGTAACTCTGATTTTCTTTGGAATCACGTGGATTGGGCTTACTCAATCACTATCTGAGATTGGGTAGATTATATCTGCATCGAGGAGTTTTTGTATCTCTTTTTTCACAACATCCATCTTTGGTTGGTTCAACCGGCGTTGACCTTGTCGTGATGGTTTTGCCCCTTTTTCAATTTTTACCTTGTGCATACAAGTTGAGGGACTAAGTCCTTTTATATCTACGATGGTCCATTCGATGGCCTCTTCATGTGCACATAACACCGTCACTATATCATCTTCATCTTCTTCTGATAGCTTATTTAATATAATTACCAGTAAGGTTTCGTTTTCTCCCAGAAACGCATATTTGAGGTGATCCGGCAATTGCTTAAGCTCGACTTCTGTTGCCTACAAAACTGAAGGTAAAAGTTTAGATTTCGATGGAGCAAGACTTAATTCATTATTAATTGAAAAAATTTTCTCGCACTCCCTAATGTCGTCTTCAAAGCTCTCGATTTCTCTGCACATAGCATCAATAAAGTTAGATACAAAGAATTCTTCAATGGCAGATTCAATAATATCAACAAAATTTAAACTAGCGACATTATCAGGGTATCTCATTGCTTTGTAAACATCAAATTTTACCACCTCGCCATCGAATTCCATCGTAAGAATTCCGCTTCTTACATCGATTTTTGTATGTACAATGCTTAGAAAAAGACGACCGAGAAGAATCTCTAAAGAAGTGTTAGACCGATCGTTTTCCATGTCTATCACATAGAAATCTACCGAAAAGATAAGGTCATTTACCTTTACTAGAACATTCTCGTGGAGTCTTTCCGGGTATATTATGGATCGATCAGCTAGCTGTATAGTTACCTTTGTATCCTTTAAGGGCTCAACAAATAGTGAGTTATAAAGTTAAAGGGGCATAACATTAATAGAAGCCCCTAAATCGCACATTGCCTGTTTTATACCAACTTACCAATTTTGCTGGGAATGGCAAACATACCTTGGTCATTCAACTTTGGCGGTAATCTTCACTGAAAAACTGGGGAAATGTGTTCTCCCATGTTCACTTTCTCGATTCCGATAAGCCGTCTTTTATTAGTGCACAGATCTTTTAGGAACTTGGCATACTTAGGTACTTTTTGGATCACGTCAAGGAGTGGGATGTTGATTTCTACTTTTCGGAATACATCAAAGATCTCTTTCTTTTCAGCTTGTTTGTCTCGTTTTACTAACCTCGATGGGAAAAGAGGTGGTATGACGTAAGAAAAAGGTTCAGGAGGTGAATCGGAAGTACCTTGCTCGGTGGTGGATGATGTTTTCTTTTTGCCTTTCTTTTTAGTATCTACCTCTGTGGTTTTTGGTTCAATGATAATGCCATTTCAGAGTGTGATGGCGTTGACGTTCTCCCTTGGGTTCGGTTTAGTTTGTGAGGGAGGTTTAGCTTGAGTCTCGAGTCGCCCTACTGTCTGGTCTAGTTGGCTCATTTGCTTGTCCAACTCTTGTAGATGAGCCTCGGTGGAGTTTTGAAACTTCTCTTAGGATATCATCAAACGTTCAACGATGGACTCTAAAGATGACTTTTGTTGCTGATAAGGTTGTTTCTGCTGGTATGGTTGATTTTACCTTTGGTTTTGCGCATAACTAAAATTTGGGTGATCCTTCCATCCCGGGTTATACGTGTTTGCGTTGGGGTTATATTGTCTCTAGGGAGGTCCGACATAATTCCCTATGGCATTTGCTTGTGCAGTATCTTCTTCTTGAATCATCGGGCAGCAATCTGTCGGATGTTCTAGACTCATGCATATCCCGCAAAGTCTAACTACATTTTCTTTGTCTACAATGAGGGATTGAACAATGTCAGCTAGTTTGTCGATTTTATTTTCTAAGGAAGGGGTACTTACCTCGTGAACTCGTCGAGAGGGTTCACTTGAATGGTGAAATCGTAGTGAGTTAGCGGTCATGGTAGATATCAAGGTCCTTGCCGCGGTTGGAGTCATGTTAACAAGTGCTCCTCCACTTGCCTCATCGATCACCTTCATATCCATAGGCGTTAACCCCTCGTAGAAATACTGGAGAAGCGTTTGTTCAGACAAACCGTGTTGTGGACTGTTTGCGCATAGCTTTTTGAAACCCAGTAGTTGTACAAAGATTCAGTATCCTTCTGTCAAAAACTTAAGATACTTCGCCTTAGCTCGCTTGCCTTAGCTGCTGGGAAAAACCTGTCAAGAAAAGGGCGAGCCATGTTAGTCCAAGTTGTAACCGAGTTGGAAAGTAAATCAAATAGCCAATCTTTGGCAATATCAGCTAGAGAAAAGGGAAATTCGTGAAGTTTTATTTGATCTTCAGAAACTCTCTGCGGTTTTTACTCAAACAAACCATATAGAACTCTTTGAGCTGCTTGTGAGGATTTTCGTTGGGCAAGCCGTGATAAGTTGGTAGAAGGTGTATCAAACCCGTCTTGAGTGTGAATGGCGCTGTGCCATTCGGGAATGTAATGCACATTGGCTGGTTATCATCAGGCGTTGTAGTGAGTTGTTAAATAGTACAGTCGTTGTCTCCCATCGGAACTTGTTCTTCGTTGGTGTGGTCGATTTGTGTTTCGGCTTCAAATGCTAATTCTAGGTGACATTCTAGTCGTTGTTGTCGCAGTCTTTGTTTCTTTTTCCGAAGTGTCTAGGCGTGCAGTCTTTGGGCTAGTACTTCGATCTCCAGGTTGTAATCTACTATTTCTCCTGAATTCCTCCTGGTCATAAATCAAACAAAAATAATCAATAACTTTATCGAAGTCCCCAACAGCGGCGCCAATTTGACAAGCGTCGTTTATTGTCAAATAAATATTCCTAAATCTCAGAATAAATATAAAATAGCGTACTATAGAGAAGAATGTGTCGGTCCACAGGGACTTAGGAGTTTTCGAAATATTGTTGTTCTAATCCTGACTTTTGCGAGGTAATTTAGTGAATGAGGGGGTTTGATTGAGATACTGGAGAATAGGAGTAAAATTACTACGAAAATAATGAGGTGAAAATAAACCGATTAAAATAATTAGCATCAGGCTTTAGTTCCGCTTCGATTCAAATGATCATCGAAAAAGAATTTTTCAACTCCAGATACATGCCAGTTACAGTCTACAAGGCCCAACCCTTGTAACTTGTTTTTCTCTCCGGTAAACCAATAATCTAAAATCAATTTTTAGATTACAGTTTTCTGGTTAGACTAACCACGTTTATCACCGTTAGAATAAAACAATTTTAAAGTTTTGGAAAAACCCAACTTAGATTATGTTGTCTTGATGAGAATTGAATCCGGTCTCAGTTTTTCTTTAGCGAATCTATCGCTAAGTGTGTTCATAGGAAGTTGAAACCACGACTATCGTCGATTCTTCCTCCCACTGTAAATCTCAACAACAATCAAATCAACGCTAGTTTTTTGAAAAGAAAGTGAAAAGGTTTTAATAGAAAGGCCGATTGCCAATCTAAGTTTTTAGAAAAACCGAAAATGTAAAACAAAGTTTATTAAGTACCTTTTTAATTCTCACGAGGTGAATTGAAGCTTCGTTTTAAGCCCTTAGCTAGTAGAAAATTTAGCTAAGCATGATTATGAAAGAAATCATACTTAGCATTTTAAAACAAAGTAAAAAAAAACTAAAAAATGAAGAACGAAAAGAAAGAGATTTTATAAAATTCAAAGGTAAAAACAAGCCAAGAATGAGAGATGATTCTTGAGTTCACCCCAAATGTGGTATTTATAGTATTTAAAAACCCTAAAATAACCTAAAGTGATAAAAGATAAATCCAAAAATATTCAAATTAAATACAAAAGATAAATCCCAAGTTTAAATTTAAATCTCGGCTGATAAGTTATCCGAATCAAGGTTGATAAGCTATCCGGCGCTGCTGACGTCATCTTCTAGAAGCTACTGACGTGTCATCCAGTCAGCCCTTTCATGCCCACTAATCCAGCCATGACTCCAGAAAAATAAAAACTGTAAAATTCAGCCTCTTTTCAATGTATTTTCCAGATTTTAAGACCTGCACGAAAAATTACATAATAAATCCCAAATCGGCACCATATTCCTACCATTAGAGGCATAATTAAAATGAAATAGTGACCAATTTAGCTACTCATCAATCTTTTCCCAACTTCTAACATTTATGTCTCCAATTTTTAACTTTTAAATTGCCGCATTGATAATCCTAACCTCTAAACCCTAAATTCTAGCCATAAACTTTAAATTATAACCTTAAACCCTAAATTATAAACTCATACCCTTAAACCCTAAAACCGTAAACTAGGTCTTTAAACCCTAAAATTAAAGCGCTTAGAAAAACTTTTTGTTTTTACCATCGGTGCATGAGATATTCCCCTTAATAAAAATACCATCTAGCAATATCTTTTCCCAACTTCTAACATTTATGTCTCTAATTTTTAACTTTTAAATTGCCGCATCGATAAATCAGATATCGTATAAAATCTCAATGTTTATATGCAAAAGAAAAAGTCTGATATTTGAAAGGAGAGAATTCCAAGAGAAGAAGAATCCAAATCCAAATCCAAATCCAAATCCAAATCCAAATCCAATGCCAATTTCAAGTATTCATCCAGCCGTTAGGTTGATATCAAGCACATGTTGAAGCCATGAAAAAAGACAAAGTAGTTTGGTCCAAAAAAAAGACAAAGTAGTAATAATATTTAATCATGGTAATGTAGCGTAGATAATGTGGACTTACTTTAGGGTCAGAACATTTGGCATAATTTAGGGTCACGAGCCCCTTATCGGTTACTAAAATATCACACCTTCACTTGCTTACTTCCCACTCATTTGTCCTTTGTCTTCTCTTTCTTCCAAGTAAAACGAAATAGTAATAGGAAAAGAATAAATAACAATATATACATGGAGGTATTTATTTACATTAGTGTAAAATTAATGTTAATATTTAGTATTTTTTAGGATTAATGTTTTACAATCCAATTATTACATTTAGAGAAGGAAACATATTTCGTCGGTTAGTCAAACTGTTTATTTTTATTTTCTCAAGTTCCTTTAGGCCTTAAGTTTTTTCCTTCTTTCTCTTAATTTTTTTTATTTCTCTTTAAGTAGGATTAAAATTTGTCAAAGAAAATTAACATATTTAAGGGTGAATGGTAACAAAGGTAAGAAGTCAAGCACTCAATTTTTTTTCTAAAAAAAATAGTATGAAGTGCCTTAGAAATTTTAATTACGCTCTTAAATTTTTTTAAAATTTTAATTAGCCCTCCGAAATCGATCCCCGTAGACATTTTCTCTATACTTGGATTTTCCTTTTTTGGCAAAGCTCTCCTAGAGATGTTCCTCCTAGACCTGGCAAACTTGACCCGAGAATCGAAAACCGAACCGATTTACCCGAACCGAGACTCGATATGGATCCAAACAAGATGACCCAAACGTAACCTGAAACCCGAAATGAACCGAACCGAAACCGAAACCGATCCGAATTCTAGAAGAAACGATATTGACCCGTAACTGATTTGACCTGAACCGATTTTCACCCAAACAGAAAGTAACCCGAAATTAATTTGCTCAAAACCGATCTAAATCAAACATCAACCCGATTTTAACCTGAAATAATATATGTTTTATTATCTTTTTTTATTATAATAGTACCAATAATCACTACATTTGATAAAAAGTAAGAGGAAAAAGTAAAATCCTAATATACATAGTCTAGTCAATTGCAAAGAAAGGGGGAAGTAGGAGGGGCCGGGAAAGTAGGAGGAAAAAATAGGAGGGAAAAGTAAAATCCTAATATACATATTATAGTCAAATTTGATAATATATATACACATATACTCGAGTCAAATTTTTAGGTAATATTTCAAAATGCTCATCATATGTATCCTGAAAATGACATGTATCCGATTTAATCCGATTTAATCTGATTTAATCCGATTTTCAGGCCAGGTTCATTTCAGGTCGGGTTCATTTCAGGTCGGGTTCATTTTAGGTCGGGTCAAAATAGCCGGGCCCGAATCAGTTAATTGACGGGTTAATTCGGGCTCGGGTAGACTCCAGGCGAGGTTCATTTTAGGTCGGGTTCAGTTTAGATCGATTTAATTTCAGGTCGGGTTCATTTCAAGTCGGGTACATTTCAGGTCGGGTAATTTCAAGTTGGTTTCATTTTAGGTCAGGTTAATTCGGGTTTTGAATTCGTATTAAGTTTGAGTTCGGTACAAATAGTCGATAGACTTTGGGTTGGGTCATTTCAAGTGAATTATTTAACACCTTTCACAAACACGAATCAAAATTAAAAATAAATATTAGGCGGAATATGTTACAATTTAATATATATAATATATATATATATATAATTGTGTCTAAATTGAATTAAACTAAAATTTAAAAGTGAATGTTAGGCCTAAAATAAAAAATTTTAAACTAGTGAGGACCTAAAGGATAATTAATCACTAAGCAAAAAATCAGGCGGCAAATTCCTAATGGGCAATTAATTATTGGATCAAATTTAAAAATATTCCATTTGAATTTTGGAGGGAAAGAACCCGTTTGTTCTTTTAGGTTGGGGGAAATTTATTTTTTAGTCATTATAAGTTTAGATGTTTTTTGTTTAAGTCCCAAATTTTTACATTTGACTTTTAATTTAATTCAATCGAGTCCTAATTTAGGTTATAATTGAAATTCGAGCTTGTTTTTAGAATTCTTATAGGGACTTTATGATTTATATGGTTTGGAATAAATTGCAAAAATTATGGGGTTTGGACTAAATTACAAAAATTAGAAATAAATATGGTTCAATTTTGGATAAAAATATAATTTTATGGACTAAAATGAACAAAAACAACACAATCTTTACTTTATTAGACTAAATTATAAAAATTAGAAATAAATATGGGTTGCTTTTAGTTAAAAGTAACTTTTTACGGACTTAAATAAAAAATATCATCATATTAAAAATATTAGACTAAATTACACAATTTAAAAATAAATAAAGATCAGTTTCGGTTTAAATACAGATTTATAGAGAATTAATTGAACACTAAACTCTTAAACCCTAACTATCATCCCTAAGCCCTAAACTAATCACATAAACCTATAGGCTATGCCTATAACCCCTAAAAAGTATAATCATGTAACACGTATGAGACATATTCACGTTTCAAAAAATATATATAAACTATAGACCATATAGGCAGACTATAGTAATAATTGATAATAACATCATCGCGTATGATATATTTTATATAGATTATTGACTATAGACTATATAACACTTGAAAATAATCTCATACACTAAGATAAACCCTAAACCTTAAACTATACAAATTAATCTCATAACCCAATAACCCTAAAATACACTATAAATCCTAAACTATTAATACTAAACACTAAATCCTAAACTATAAACCTAAGCCATGAAAATTAATCTTATAAACCAATAATCCTAAACTACACCATAAACCCTAAACCATTAACACTAAGGCCTAAATCCTAGGCCATAAACCAAAAGTGGGGACCAATTTCACAATTTCACCACAAATATAGCCTAAAACCGAAATTAGGGACCAATTTGACAATTTAAAAGTGGAAAAATTTGAGAGTCAAGTGACCAATTTCACAATTTCACCATAAAATATAGCATAAAACCAAAATTAGGGACTAATTTGACAATTTGAAAGTGGAGAAATTTGAGAGTCTAGTGATCAATTTCACAATTTTACCATAGAAATAAATATGGGTCAATTTCGGCTAAAAATTAATTCTTAGAAACTAAAATGAACAAAAATATCAGCATATTAAAATTATTAGACTAAATTACAAAAATTAGAAATATATAGGGGTCAATTTCAGCTAAAAGTAAAATTTTAAAGAATAAATATCACCCTAGGGTGGGGATTGATATATCCGAAGTCCAAACCGCGGGGATACTTGTGACTAAATTGAATTAAACTAAAACTTAAAAGTGAATATTAGGACTAAAATGTAACATTTTAAACGCAACAGGACCTAAAGGGTAATTAATCTCTAACGTAAATGATAGGCGGGCAACGAAGACTAGCTACTAATGAATTTTATTAAAATGAGCTAATTAAATTAATCCTAAAAATGAGGATCTAAATCTAAGACACAAAGACTGAAATTAGGATTCGATAGAATGGAAATTAAACTTAGCATGCAAAATAGAGACCTAAATGAAATGCTACCTAAAAATAGAAGGACCTAAGGTGTAAATATACCATAAGCTAAAAAGGTGGGCTGATTCCTCCTAGCGGGAGCAAATTAAAGGGCATACTAAATTAAAAAAGGCGGTTTACTTAAAATAAATAAAAAGGGCAGGCTAATTCCCTCCCAATTTCAATGCTTTAATTTTTTTCAAACCCTCAAATGCTTTAGTTAATAATTAATAATTGAATTGTTTAATATAATTAATGTAATGGTTATAATTAATTTTTTAAATATAATGATTATATTTAATTTAAAAATAAATTTATTAATTTAACGATCATAATTAACAAAATGATTTAAATTTTAAATAATTTGTTTTAAATTTATTAATCTCAAATTATTAATTTAATAAAACTTTTAATATTTTTATATATTATAATTTATAAATATAAAAAATTAAACATATTAATTTAATGAGTTACTGACTTAATGTTGTTGCTATTTTTGATTGATGCTTGTTGTTGGTTGCTGGTTGTTGCTGATTGTTGGTTGACTTATAATTCTTTTTTTCTTATCTAAGTAATTGCCCTTGGTTTAATTATGTTGTTTTCTTAGCTGAGAAGTTACCTATAAGTTAACCATGATGGTAGCATTTAGATCTTTTGAGAGCTCGATGAGAAAATTTTTGGTACCAAAGTCGAGCATTTAGCCTCATAAAACTTTGCTATAAGATCTGAGAGCTTAAATTTTCACACAACAAACTTTAAGTTGTAATCAATTCAGTATTATCTTGTTTCTTAATTTTAGTTTGTACTTTGTTATCTAATACTTACGTTAAATTTCATAATTTCAATTTGTACATTTGTAAGTTTACTAAGTTGTAATACATTTTTAAGTTGTAATAAACTTTTGTTTTATTCATTGATAAGTTTACTTACATTTGGTTCTTATCAAATCAAGTAACCAACAAAGAGTTGCCAATCTTCTCTAATAAATTTTGGTCAAGTTAATTAATAAAATTTGGTCAAGGTAATAAGGAAAAAAGACAAATTCATTCAAGTTATGGTGTACTTTACCCAAAAGATAATTAAAAATGACTATGTCTTTTATGTATAAAAATAGAAGCATAATATAACATGTCATTAAAAATGAATTTAAGTATGTTAATTCTTATTAACTTGATAAATTATTTATATTGAATGAATTAGTACTATTACTAAGCATATTGAATTATTACTAAGCATCGAATTATTTAACAAAAATTTCAAACTTAGTAGTGTCAAATGATTATACTTTTTTGAATAAGAGTGTCAAATAATTATCTAAATCTAATCTTTCTTTTTTATATATATATTTTTAATTGATTATATATCTATATATAACAAAAAGATTATTTAACACTTTAAATTGATTTAAGAAATTAATAGTTTACATTTATCAACATTTTAAATTATTTAACACTTTAAATTGATTATATATAGTTATAGGATTGGATCGAGATTCATTAGGTTATGGTTAAATGATTAATACCAATGATGGTTGATTTTGAAACATTGAATGATTGGAACTAAACCTAAATGATAATATTAACAAATAAAAAGACATGTTTTTACAAGAATATATGATTAATTCTTTATATAATATATACGATTATATTCACACCCAAGTCCAACTCAAAACGAATTGGCCCGACCCAAAAACAACCCACATTCCTATTTTAGGGATTTGAAGATCGTTTTGTAAAAATTGAAACCTTTTGAGATCTTTTGAAAAATTAAAAATTTTAGGTTTTTTTCTTAAAAAAATTAAATTAGTGTCACGTGTTAAGCATCGATTGATTAACAAATTTTTTCAATACCCCTTAATAGTCAGGCACCTAAAATTGCAACGGTGTAAACTTTAGACACCTATTTTTAACAAAAAAATACTTTAAGTACTTAAAATTAAAAAATGATAAACTTTGGGTACTTATTTTTAATTTAAGCATTTTCTTTCAACAAAGGGTGGTCCCATTTCTTACCAATGGCCAATTCGTAAACTGTTATATAAAGAATTAATCATAGAACCGATCCGAACGAGTCAATGTCGGATCAATTGTTTTTGGGTCGGGTCAATATTGGATCGGATATTTTCGAGTCGGGTCGTTTGGATCGGTTCTATGATTAATTCTTTATATAATAGTTTACGAATTGGCCATTGGTAAGAAATGGGACCACCCTTTGTTGAAAGAAAATGCTTAAATGAAAAATAAGTACCCAAAGTTTATCATTTTTTTAATTTTAAGTACTTAAAGTATTTTTTTGTTAAAAATAGGTGTCTAAAGTTTACACCGTTGTAATTTTAGGTGCATGACTGTTAAGGGGTATTGAAAAAATTTGTTAATCAATCGATGCTTAACACGTGACACTAATTTATTTTTTTTAAGAAAAAAACCTAAAATTTTTAATTTTTCAAAAGATCTCAAAAGGTTTCAATTTTTACAAAACGATCTTCAAATCCCTAAAATTTCCCAAACCCGAACTCGCAAATCACCACCGCTTCCGCCGCCCCTGAGCACACTCCTTTGGTCACCAGACTTAGGCGGTCATTTCTCCCAACACGACATTGCCGAAAATGCCGTTCGACGCCGTGTTGGGGAAAATAACCGCCTAAGTCCAGTGACCAAAGCGGTGTACTTAGAGGCGGCGATCGGCGGCGACGATTTGGGTTCAGGTTTAAGAAATTTTAGAGATTTGGGGTCTATTTTGTAAAAAGTTGAAAATTTTAGGATTTTTTAGAAATTTAATTCTTTTGTACAAAAAATTGTTTTAAATCATTAATTTTTAAAAAAAAAATAAACATACCATGTGTCATATTTTGATTAATTAACAATTTTTTTAACGATAAATAACTAATAAACTCCTAAAATTATAACGATATAAACTTTAAATAATTTTTTTTTTAAAAATATTTTAAACGCCTAAACTAAAAAATACTTTAATTACTTATTTTTTTTTATTTAAGCTAACATGTGGCCCACATAGCATCATCATCACGTGTCTAAGATCATCCCATTCATGCATCGAACGACTGACATCAGTCTTAAATACTAAATAGTCCTTTGAACTCGCTTTGCAACTCACTTTGCTCACTGTTCTCTGCTTTGTTCAAGCAATGTTCTCTCCAAGTTCATTACTTTCTTTGAGTTTACTCTATGTTGTTCTAGTTTTAGTGTCATGTTTCAATGGAGGATATTCATCTTCTTCATCTGTTCCCACTAAGATTGGCAAAGGGTACCGTTTAATCTTTGCTGAAGAGACCACCGACGGTGGCTTCATAGGTCACCTTCAGGTCAAGCAAAAGAACAACATTTATGGCCCTGATATTCCTCTGTTGCAACTCTACGTCAAGTGAGTGCAATATCACTAAAGTCAATCTTTTCTTCTTTTACGTTTCCCTTAAAAATCTGTTATTTTCTTCGTTTTCAGGCATGAGACTGAAGATCGTTTGAGAGTGCACATAACCGATGCCGAGAAGCAAAGGTGGGAAGTTCCCTACAATCTTTTACCGAGGGAACAGCCACCGGCGTTAAAGCAAACGATTGGGATATCAAGGAAGAACCCGATAACAGTCTCGGAGATTGCCGGGTCGGAGCTCATATTCAGCTACACGGCTGACCCTTTTAGCTTTGCGGTGAAGAGGAAATCAAATGGGCAGACCCTTTTCAATTCAAGCTCTTATGGGTCGGACTCGTTTGGAGAAATGGTGTTTAAAGACCAGTACTTGGAGATTTCGACTCAGTTGCCTAAAGACGCTTCACTCTATGGACTCGGAGAGAACACTCAGCCCCATGGCATCAAGCTGTATCCAAACGACCCTTACACATTGTACACAACCGATGTCTCGGCTATTAATTTGAACACCGACTTGTACGGCTCCCACCCTGTTTACATGGACTTGAGGAATGTGGGTGGTGACCCATATGCACATGCTGTTCTCTTGTTGAACAGCAATGGCATGGATGTGTTTTACAGAGGGAATTCATTGACTTATAAGGTCATCGGTGGCGTTTTCGAATTTTATTTCTTCTCCGGACCGACTCCCCTCGGTGTTGTTGATCAATATACCTCCTTCATCGGCAGGCCAGCTCCCATGCCTTACTGGTCTCTAGGTATGCTTTTCATTTTCTCACTAACATTATGTGTTTTAGAAGGAAAAGGTTAGGTTGCCAATGAACATGGTTTATATCTGCTCTTTGTCTAAATGTATTAAGATTAAGATTTCTTGTTCCCATTTTTTAATATGGTTAGGTGGGATTTGGTCCCATATCTGATTTACTTTATTGCCCGTGTTTAAAGTCTCCATCTATATGTCTTTTGTCTAATAATTCTCTCCAAAGCAAATCAGCCTTTTTAGATCTAAGATATCTTTTTCTTTGATCAACAATGAAATGACTTATGGCATTTTAGGTCTCATAGAGATAGATAACATCAATGATTAAAGTTCTTGGTACTTATTTTATTTTACTGTTGGATACACCATTTAATAAAAAAGCCAACTTTTGGAATCCTAAGAAGCACTGTGTTTTCTCCTAAAATTACATCTTTTTGCAGATGAGTGGATATCGAATGGCCACTCTCTCATCTTCATCACAAATCTATGGATGTGGTAATTAATTAGTAGGTCCAAACTTGATGGTAACCATAGGTGCACCCTCGAAAGTTTTGTGTCGACAGTGGTCCGAAGCTCGGGCTAGAGTCCTTAGCCTGTGGGGTATCCAAAGTAACCTATTGTTTGCTACCTTCATGCTATAGCACCTTTTGTGTCGGTAGATGTATGATCAAGGTAAAAAAGGTATTTTTGTGCCTTTCTTCCCTCAAAGGCACCATTTAATGTATAATAAATGGTTAAGATTCACTGTTCACATGTGACTTTGAGGCTTGTGTTTTTTCCTCGCAATGCTTGGCAAACCCAGCTTACATGTGATGGATGTCCCATGATCTTGACTAATGTGTTTTTATTTTCGCAATAGCATGTGGGAGTTATGTCGAGTAGTTTGGTTGTTCCTACAATTTTCCCAGATTTTTTATGCCATTTTGATCTTTTACTGCAATATTTCATTCCAATACTGATATGGACTTGTTTTCTGCATTTTTGTGAAAAATGGAACTAAGTTAAAAAGAGGAGAGAACAACAAAGGTACCGTTGGTCATTAAATTTTCTTTTCGTGTTAAGTGAAGCCTCCTTTGTTAACTGTAGAGTTGCTCCTAACATGAGGATGTTTAAAGATTAACTTAGTATCTTACCGTGACCAGTTGATATGAAAACAAAGATATTCATTGGTTTTTTTTTATCATATATTTGATTTGCAGGATTTCACCAATGTCGATGGGGTTACCATAACCTGTCTGTTGTCGAAGATGTTGTTGAGAACTACAGGAAGGCTCAAATCCCACTTGATGTGATTTGGAACGATGATGATCATATGGATGGTCATAAGGATTTCACCCTTAACCCCGTGAACTACCCTCGTCCGAAGCTTCTTGCATTCCTGGACAAAATTCATAGCAGAGGCATGAAATACATTGTCATTATTGATCCTGGTATTGGTGTTAATTCCAGTTATGGTGTATACCAAAGAGGGATTGCCAACGATGTATTTATCAAGTATGATGGTGAGCCTTACTTGGCTCAAGTGTGGCCTGGGGCTGTTAATTTCCCAGACTTCCTCAACCCGAAATCTGTTGCATGGTGGGGCGATGAAATTCGTCGTTTTCATGAACTTGTACCTGTCGACGGGCTCTGGATCGACATGAATGAAGCATCGAATTTCTGTTCCGGGAAATGCACGATTCCGAAAGGCAAGATTTGCCCAAGTGGGACTGGCCCTGGTTGGATCTGTTGCTTGGACTGCAAGAACATAACAAAGACAAGATGGGACGATCCCCCATACAAGATAAATGCTTCAGGGTTGCAGGTTCCAATTGGGTTCAAAACTATTGCCACTAGCGCTGTTCACTACAACGGTGTTCTAGAGTATGATGCTCATAGTATTTACGGCTTTTCTCAAGCCATAGCAACTCACAAAGCACTCCAAGGGCTCGAGGGAAAACGGCCATTTATATTGTCACGATCAACATATGTTGGTTCAGGAAGGTATGCTGCTCATTGGACAGGTGACAATAAGGGCACTTGGGAAGATTTGAAGTATTCTATAACCACGGTAATGAATTTCGGTATATTTGGGGTTCCAATGGTTGGTGCTGATATATGTGGATTCTATCCTGCTCCAACCGAAGAGTTATGCAATCGTTGGATCGAAGTCGGTGCCTTTTACCCTTTCTCTCGAGATCATGCAAATTACTATTCGCCAAGACAAGAGCTGTATCAATGGAAGTCTGTCACCAAATCTGCTCAAAATGCTCTAGGCATGAGGTATAAACTTCTTCCATACCTCTATACACTCAACTATATGGCTCATACAAATGGAGCACCAATAGCCAGACCACTTTTCTTCTCATTTCCTGCTTACAAGGAGTGCTATGGACTGAGCACCCAATTCTTGCTCGGAAGCAGTCTCATGGTGTCTCCGGTGCTTGAACAAGGGAAAACATCGGTTAAAGCACTCTTCCCGCCAGGTTCTTGGTACAGTGTCTTCGATATGACACAAACTATTGTGTCAAAGGGACAGTACTTTACACTCGATGCACCGTTGAATGTGGTTAATGTACATTTCTATCAGAATACCATACTACCAATGCAACAAGGTGGAATTATCTCCAAGGAAGCTAGAATGACACCATTCACTCTCATAGTAACCTTCCCTGCTGGGGCTAGCGAAGCACAAGCCAAAGGCAACCTTTATCTAGACAACGATGAGCTCCCTGAAATGAAACTTGGGAACGGTTATTCGACATACGTCGATCTATATGCTACGGTGAAGGAGGGATCTGTGAAGATCTGGTCCGAAGTTCAGGAGGGTAAGTTTGCTTTAGACCAAGGTTGGAAAATCGAGAAAGTAACCGTGTTGGGATTGGGTGGAAGTGTAGACACATCGGGTCTCGAAATCAATGGAAGTCCAGTGGCTAATGGTGCTTCCAACGTTGAGTTGAGCTCGGTTGAACAGATTCATTTGCAAGATGATGATGAAGATGGACAAGGCAAGAAGTCTTTAATGGTGGAAATTTCGGGTTTGGACTTGTACGTTGGAAAGAACTTTGACATGTCCATGAAAATGGGGACACAGGGTTGATGATTAGGATGCTCTCTAGTTGTGTACTTTTTTCTCTCTTTTGATGGATTTTCTTTTCCATTTTCATTGTTGATACATCCTGTTGTTCTTAATTGGAGGTTCTTCATGGTGAAGCGATGATGATTTCATGTTCATCCTTTTCCGTGCAACCAAACAAGAAAAAGACGTTTTAATCTTCATTGTATGCTTTTTAGGCCGTTGGTGGATGTTATGATTTAAAATGCAGTAATGCAAATTTGAGGTTTTCTGTGTTAGTTTTCAGTTGCATTCTACCTAGGGTAAAATTTTGATACATCCTTAAAAAAATTCAAATCTTAAATTTCTAACCTTAACCCTAAAAAACTAAACACTAAACCTTAACCATTTGCCCTAAATTCTAAACACTAACCTTAAATTTTAAACCCTATAACCTAAACTCAAACTTTAAATCTTAAACTTAATCCCTAACCCTTCAGTTTATGGGATTATATAAAATTCAAATCTTAAATTTCTAACCCTGTCCCTCAAATACTAAACCCTAAACCTTAAACCATATATCTTAAATTATAAACCCCACAACCTAAACTCTTAAACTAAAACCCTAAACAATAAACTAAAAGACATGTTAAAGTTTAAACAACTTGTTTATCAAAGTTTTCCCTTCACTTTATGGGATTATATAAAATTCAAATATTAAATTTCTAACCCTAACCCTAAAAACTAAACACTAAATCTTAAACCATACGCCCTAAATTTTAAACACCAACCTTAAATTCTAAACCCTACAACCTAAACTCTTAAACTTTAAATCTTAAACTAAAACCTTAACCCATAAAATTAAAAGACATTAAAATTTACGCAACTTGTGGGATTATACAAAAAGAATTATCCTTTAAGTATTATTATCATATACACCGGTAGAAACTGAAAGTTTTCACAAGCGCCTTAGTTTTAGGTTTTATGGTCTTAGTTTAGGGTGTAGGTGTAGGGGATTAAAATTTAGGGATAGTGGTTAAAATTTAGGGTTTAGGTGTAGGGTTTAGAGGTTTGGGTTTAGTTTTTAGGGTAATATGGTTATGATTTAGGTTTTAACTTATAAACCTTAAATTATAACCCTAAACTTTAAATTTTAACCACTACCCCTAAATTGTAATCCCCTACACTTAAACCCCTAAACCCTACACTCTAAACTAAGACCCTAAACTCTAAAACTAAAGTGTATCAAATAATTATCCCTTGTTTAATTGGTTCTTCGACTTTTTGGACCGATCTTAGATTTTAGTTCAAATCGTATTGGACTAATTGGCCCAATTTAATTAAATATAATCCACCCAATACAAGTAGAGGTTATTAAGTAAATAGAATATCAGTCATACCTCGTTTGTTAAAAACAGTGGTACGTAGAGTGATTATCAAAGACCAACATAATCTCTTAAAATTGGTCATTTTTTGTAAATAAACACGAGTTAAAATTATAGATTTGATCAGTTAAATTTATTAATTTGAATACATTGTAATAGCGGATTGCGATAAAATTTTTAATTTTAAAAAAAGCTACTAATAAGAGCTTTTTGAAATAAGTGGTTTCGACATAAGAGTTGTAAATACTCTTTTACCTTTAACATATAAAAAATCTCTTGTTCCAAAAAAAACATATAAAAAATCTCCAAATAACTTAAATTTAATATTTTCTATTTTAATTTACATGATGATATTTGTAAGCTATTATTATTATTTTCTTATATTCTCACACATTTATATTTGTATTTAAATAAGCCACATATACCTTTGAAGTAAAACATACTCTCATATATAATTTAAATAATTATTTTTCTTTCAATATATGATATTAATACATATGCTTCAAATATCATTTAAAGTAAAATAAACAACCAAATCATGTTTATTATATTCATTAAAAAAATTTACTATAATTTAATTTGAATTTTGTATGATCAAAATAGGATTTTAGAAATAGAGATAGGACCCCATAGGCTTTCGCGACTCTCTAAAATTGCAGTCATTGTAAAATCTTGGTTTATTTAATCATCAGGGACTCCCAAGCGCACAAATTATCTAGAAATAGATAATTGAAGGCTTGTTATTAAACAGTATAACGTGACTTATATACCCGTGTCAACTAATATCAAATAGAAAATATACATCTAGGATCGTATCTAGATTTATCATTTTTTTAATCATAGGAGTTACAAAAAGAAAATACGGATTGATATACATATATATATATATATATATATCCATATGATTCCTATATTCTATTATGAATATCATTTCGATATGATAATAAAAATGGGTTGCCCGGGACTCGAACCCGGAACTAGTCGGATGGAGTAGATAATTTCCTTGTTAAAATGAAATTTCATTAATCATTAAATAGTTAAAGAATAAAAAATCCAATAATTAAATTGTACTGAAAATAATTATATAAATAATAAATTAATATATAGATCTTTCAAATATACTTAGTAATGTTATATTAAAAAATTAGTTATCATAATATAATAAATATTAGTATATACAAAATGTTGATAACTAATAAACTATTTAAACAAACTAACAAGTGTTGGGTGCATTAGTAAGGTACATTACACTCCCAAGGAGATGACACGAGTTCAAACATTGAAGACGACATTGTTGGGAAAAGCATCCTCGCACCGGAACATGGACCGCAAGACGGACATGTGTATTACCAAAAAACTATTTAAACAAGTATTGAATATAATCATGTCCTTATATATCATTTTGCTTGTTTAAATCACCAAACAACCATCATCTATCAGTTACTTTTACCAAACACTTTTATACAATCAACTAATACAATTCGTTAGTCAAATCAGCTAATGCATGCAGCTCTCAGTTAATGTAATCTGCTGTTAGCATGGCCAATATAAATAAATAATTTTTAGTTACTTAGAAATTAGATTAATTTTAAAATTGTTTGTAATTCATATTTTATTTTCCGGTATAGTATATGTCTATTTTATGGTCTATATTTCATATTTACAACGCTCCCTCTCAATAATATCATTTCCAAAGTTCAAACTCAGGTTCTCCATGTAATTATATATATATGAACTTTGATTATACGCCATATATAAATTTTAGTCAATATCCAATGATACATAAACTTTGATTGTGTATAATTATATACATGAATTAGTTTCCACTAAAGCACAAACACCATCCTTCACTTAATCCAATGGCATATTTTGTCATTAAGTTTTGGGTCTAATTAAAGTTTTTAAAAATATTAAGAAATTTAATGAGATTATAACAAAATGGGATCTAATTAAAAGGGTTTTAAGAAGTTCAAAGAAAATATCCAAAAACTTTATGGAGACGTAATTATAAAAAAAATAGCCTAATGAGAGTTTTTTTTAATTAAGGTTAAATAATCTTTTTAGAGTTTAATGAAACTTTTTCATAATTTTGAGGCGAAAAGGTGGCAAACAAGCCTATTTGGGCATGTTTGATTGGACCTTTATGTGTTCGAATTTTTTCAAATTCAAATTATTTTGAATTCAAGCGTTTTTTTTTTATTTATTAGAAAGGTAATCACATTCGTGAGGTTAATACAATAATTCAAATTTATATAAGATGAGATAATATCAAAATTCTTAACCTCTCAATTACTTAATAAATCTCGATTCATACGATTTTTAAGTTTAAAATTTTTAGATTCTGTCCAGGAAATCAAGTCATCAATCCCATAAGTTGAAGATCTCCTAAGCCCAAATGTGCCAACACTACCAACTTCCTTTAACAATTAAAACCCAATAAAATTAACCTAGGGGATTAATGGTCATTAATATATGTATTAAAATTTCACTTTAAAATACTAATAAGTGTTGGGTGCATTAGTAAGACACATTACACTTTTAGAGAGAGGACACGAATTCAAACCTTAGAGATTACATTATTGGGTGCAGTGGTAAGACACATTGCACTTTTAAATAAAGGACACAAATTTAAACCTTGGAGACAACATTATTAGGAGGAATAGCCTCGAACCCTAAACATAGACCGTAAGCTTTTTTTTGTCATTTTTTATAAACTCTGAGAACTAAATTGCCACGTAGACAAAGACACAACCAACAAAGCTTACTTTCAGAAGGTGCGACTGACATGATACATTTTTTCTTACATAACCAAAGTGAGTTTTTTCGCAAATAATTTGGAGTCGTTAGATAGATGTTATTTCGTTAAACAATTAAAACAATGTCCTTTTTTATAAACTCTGGGAAACAAATTGCCACGTAGACAAAGACACAACAAGCAAAGCTTGCTTTCAGAAGGTGCGACTGACGTGACATATTTTACATTTTTTTCTTACATAACCAAATGAGTACTTTTGTGGTTTAAGTGGATGTTATTATGTTAAATAATTAAAATAAGGGTGCTATTTGAGTAAAAAAACCAAAAAAATATATGACTTAATATTTAGCGATTGGGACAATGACCTTTAACTCACCGACACAACAATTCCAATTTTATACTCTATTTGTCTCATAAAATTGTTTATTTTATATTTTAAAAGTGTCCTACTTGAATTGTCCATTTAAAAAGCTCAACAACTTCTACTAAACATTTTTTCTTTTCTACCATTTTTTAATTTTCCAATAAAACAAATTTTTAATTTTTAAAGATGAAATTGTCATTTTAATTACTTTACAACACATATCTTACACAAACTTTTTCTTTTTAAAACTACGTAAAAAATTAACAAGGGACAAAATTTTTAAGACAAAGCGAGTATAATCTAAGTTACACTAACAGATAGTCCCTCAACTATAAAAATATTTTTCGTTAAGTTCTCTAACTAAAATAAATTTTAAAATGGTTATCCAACCTAAAAAAAGGAATTGATGTTTTTTTGTTAACTGTTTAACATTGTAATTAATAAAATTGACAGAATATTAAATTTGATCCTTAACCTTATACATTGTTATAATTTGATCCAAATTTAAAATAATTTGTAATTCTTCATCATATGGAATTCCACAATGCCACCCCCAAATGGAGCAATCTCAAGTTTAGTTTCAAATCTCCGTAATTCCAATCTCTCAAACTTGGAATGACCACTCCCCCTTTATTTTTTAATTGTTATTTGTTTTATTACTGTTTTTTAATAGTTTAAAGATGATTACAAGATATCTGTTCATAGACATTTTTAATCATTTAACAACGTATATGTTGTGTGTATTAAGTGCTACGCAAACGGTGCAAGTATACACGTCGCAAGTAATAAAGTGATATGATAAGTATCGAGTATCGTCTCCACAGGGATTGGTGCTACTTCAAGAATCTAACTTCTCACACTGAAAGTAAAAACACAAGTAGGTGATAGTAGGAGTTCTAATTAATAAGAAAATAAAAGAGCAATTAAATAAAAAGAAGATGTAATTGAATAAGAGAGAGTAAGTCGGATTATCGTGAGTCGTGGTGTGATAATTGAATGGACTGTCGTGGTAATTGAGTGCTAGAGTAGCTCAATCGCTTCAGCAATTGGATCCAGATGGATTGCTGGGGCAATTCTGTGACAACCTGGGCAGTTCTGCAATTGCCTGGGCAGGTATGCGATTGCCTAGGCAAGTCTGCGATTGCTTGGGCAATTGGGTGACAACCTTCAAAGTTCAGCGAAGCGTTCTTCAATGGTTTCTCGTTATCCTTAGCTCGAAACGCTATTAATTGTGCATGCCTTGATAATACATCCCTGCGTGAACCAAGGGTGGACAACAACCTATCTTGCACTCCTTTTAACCGTTGAAACTCACAACTTATCTCTAAGTCGAATTAGTCTTCACCATCAATCGATTGTATGAAAACCATGCTCATTCGTTTCTTGAATCTATCTCTCCCGATATTAGATAAATGGATGCATTCACGAGATCCTCTCCCAATTCACTCGCAAAAAAAATTAAAAACCAAGAATGAACAAACTTTGAAGTAAAATTGCAAACTCAATACCTAAACAAATCCAATCGTTTTCACAACCACAAAAACACAATAACCCAAGCCAAATAAGTTTAGTTCATGGCTGGGCACAAAATAAACTCAAGAATAAAATTCCTAAACATGAATCTAATATAACAAAGAAGGAAAAACAAGAAGATGTCAAGTAGACCCATTTTGTCGAATTCTCTCCCAATCGCACCTCTCTAATCAACTATTCTCTAAGTAGGCGGCTAGGGCTTCTTATTTATAGGAGATGGCTAGGTCAAAGTCTTTCTTGGGGAGGAAGTTAAGTTGAAATTAAATAGAATAAAAGAAATATATCTCTTTTATTATATATTAATTCCTCCTAAAAATTTTCCTAAAACTCTTGGAATTTAATCTCCCTTTGATCTCCAATAACTCCTCATAAATCTGAATTTAAATATTCATTAAATGCTGCATGGAAATCCAAATGTTTGGGACTTATCTCTTGCTTTTCGTGCTTATCCCTAATAAGGTGGATTTGTCCCGACATGCTTCAACAATCTGCTTAGCATGGCATTTAGAAGAAAGCTTTGATTACCTTGGCAGACCCTCCAGTTTGGCATTTGGAAAGCAGCTTCGACTGCTTTGGCAGATCCTTCAGTTTCCTTCCTTAGTCTCCACGGCAATTCCTGATTGCCACGGCAGTTCAGTCCTGCACAAAATAACACAGAACGGCAGCACCTTTTCCACAAAATTAACTAAATTATGAAATCAAACATGACAGTGAAGGAAATCATGAAAGCATGCATGAATGCCTAATAATGCAACTAAAATGAGCCTAAGTCTAACAATAATATGTGTAAAAAGGGTTATAAAAATAGTACTTTTGAACACTTAACGGTATACACATTACATACATTGTTATTATTGTTGATTGTGGGGATGATAGAGCGTGGGAGGGGTCTTTTCTTTTTCTTTCAATACCTACAAGTATTCTCTAATTCTAACCAGTAATTACATTATTCTAAAAACAATTCATTATCATTAACAGTAAAAACAAACCGTAAACAATACATGAAATTCAGGGGTGGTTAATTTAACTCATTTGGGGTTTTTATTATTTTGGGAGTCTTATACGGTTGTGCATCTCGTATGTGTCCAAACTCCGGATAAAATTCAACTATGATATAAGTTATTGCCTTAAAAGTAAGGTCGTTTTGATTGGTATAATTGTAACGTCGTCCGTTTTTGTTAAAACAATTCTTCAAAATTTGTATATTTAAATTAAGTTTTGCTTATCATTCACAGTTAAAAATCAAAATGAATCAACTAAACAAATTTAATGCCACACTCGCGTGTAATTCAAAACTAATCATTTGCGTGGGCAATTTTAAGTGAAAAACCCATACTAAATAATTACTTAAAGAAATGACCCCTCATAGCTTTATTTAGAAAAATGACCCCCAAATCTGCCACATATGAAGAACTCACGTTCTGCGTAAAGAGAATTCCAATCTCACTTTTTACGAAAAGCGAGTTGTTCTTACGTGACATAGCTTTTCAGAATAACGAGCTTAACAGAACCTCACGCTCTGCAGAACAAGAGGTCTCGATAATTTGAAAAGTCGGTTGAATTTATCGCGGGCTGTTTAATATAACTCGCTTTCTGCAAAAAGCGAGTTCTTTGTAAATCGGGGTAGCAGAACAGACGTCCATAGGCATGTTCAAGGGATATTTCGGGGCTATTAATCGTATAATTTCAGTTAACGTCGAGTTTAGGTGCGTAGTACTGAAACTTGTCTTTCATTCGACACCAATATAGGCAAGTTCGGTGCGTTGTAAACCTGGTAAAATTCGCGTTGAAAACGATACCATAGCTTGTTTTTGTGAATGATCGAAAAGTTAAAAGGGCGTGATAATCTTTTTCGGTTTATTTATCAGATTTTTAATGTACGTTATTGTTTATCCGACAAAGAACGAAAATAAATATAAAATCTAAAACTATGAAAAAAATAAGGCAAAATAAAATATTTAAAATTATAAAATAATAAATAAAGTTGATAAATAAACATCCCATCGTCCTAATGACGCCTATGTCCACCCGTTCCGTAGCTGGGTGCACGGCGATCTCGTGGCAGATTCCTTCGAGCGGCATGTGCTCCATCATCGTCGTCGTCCTCATCATCGGTGCCATGATCGTCCCTGAAACGCATACCACCGTTGACATTAGGGTCGGTATAGAACAAACTCTGTGGCGGCGTCTGCTCGACAATGTTGTAGTCGAACTGTGCTGCCAATGGTGGAACATCTAACACCAGAGGAACATATGCAAAAGACGGTGTCGGGTAATATGGTGGAGGCACCGACATAAAGGGACGAAAGGTGTTCGTCATGAAAAGCTCGGATGGAGGCCCCGTCTGCTGAAATATCTGAGGACCACCCATCTGCAGAAACGACGACGAAGTGGAGTGCATGAATGTCGGTCCTGGCACTGGTGTCAAAGGCCCTACCCCGGACTGATCTACTGCTTGCGCTGTTCCAAAGGATGAAGCCACTGCAATGTGTGTTCGACGTCTCTGGCTTTCAGGCCCTATTCTAGTACCTCGTTGCGTTGGCTGGCACTGGATGGCGTGACGTTGTGCGGGCGAGCAATTTTGGGGAAGCATCACAATTTCTCGCTAGTGCTCCTCCGGAGTTAGTATATGCAACTTCCTGTTTTGGTAGTACCACTGCATATAGTCGAATGTGACGTCCTGGTTCACAATGGATACATAAATGGGCGGCTATCTGCCATACCTTGTTATCCATTGCCTGACCCAGTCAGCGTGATTATGGCCCCAATGGACTTTTGTCTTCCCCTGCTGCGTCAACCGATGTAATTCGTCCAAATTGGGTGACGGCTCCTGAGCCCCTTGGACGTAGCCAAATTGTCGCAGAACCCGGTCGGTAGAATGTCACTCGACAATTTCATAGTTGATGAGTGGCACCAACAGCAGCCAGACGTGAGAGCCGTCCGTGATGTCCTACGGAATACAGTTCCTAATCGAAGGAGCAGCGTACGAAGTCCACAAAAAGTGAACAAAAATTTTGAATGTGAGTTATACAATTTTTTGGCCGAAATTTTTTTGAGGAATTAAGAAAAAATATCCGAAATCCTGACCTCGTTTTGTATCTTGTCGATCAGCAGTCTATAGTCTTGTTGTGTCTCTGACAGTCCCTGGTGAGTGAGTGGAAAGCACCACCTGTCATTAATGAAAAAGAATTAAAAAAATTGTAATAGTTTAAAAACATATTCTAAAATAAAATAATTTAAATTTAATTAAATAATTTTAATAGTACCACCAAATAAGCGGGAATAGGTATGAGGTAGGCTGTTTAGGCCACGGGCTTAAAAAGGGCATCCGAAACCAAGCCCAAGACTAAAGCAGTAAAAGGCATCCTCCGATTGCGGCTCTATCTGGGTCGACGGTTCTGCAAAGCTCCCTGAACAGAAACGCCAGGACTGTTGCTCCCCAACATTTCTTGCTACATTTTGCAAAATTGCGGAGATGGTACAACCACATCAGGTGGACTTTGTTGTGAGATTTATCAGACATCAAAATCCCTCCAATAATGCGTAGGACGTGGGCACGAGCAAACTGCTGCGAAAATAATAAGTACCATTATAAAAATATTTTAATTATTAAAAAAAAGAAACAAAATATATAGTAAAATAAAATAAATATATTTACCCATTTTGTTTCGCCATCCGCATCAGGGGAGGATTGTAAAATTCTGCTCCAAAAAAGTTAGAAAGACTTTGCCACTGTCAAACTTGTCCGGAACCACTCATAGCAGCTCAGCACACAGGTTCGGATAGTCACCCTTGTCAACATTGGTAATAACCGCGTCGTCAGTAGGCAAGCCAAGATGATATGCAACATCTTCCAGTGTAATTATAGCTTCGCCACACGGAAGATGAAAGGTGTGGGTCTTTGGCCTCCATCGCTCCAATAAGGCATTAATGAAGGGACGGTTCAACTTCGTACCGCCAACGATAGTAGCGACGTGGTCAAAACCGGCTTCGACAATAAATGGAACGATATCCTCGTTCGGCGCGACTGTGATACGATTTAGTTAGTATTTCAATGCTCGTTCGTAGTTCTTGAAGAAAAATAGTACAAGATAATAATTAAAAAATATATGCATATATGAGGAAATAAACTAAAAAAATAAAGAAATTAATTTAAAGTAAGAAAAAAATTACCTCCTCATTCGCCCGCCAGTAGTCGAAGACGTGTAGTTCGTCTAGCCTCAATAAAGCCGCCATTGTATAGAAAATATAGGATATGTATAATAGAATATGAGAAGAAAAATACAGAGGTGTGGGGTAATTGAGTTTGTAGGGCCCTATTTATAAGAGGCCTCGCACCGCCTGGGAAGCGACATTAAAGGACCTCGCGTTCTGTAAAAAACGAGATTTCGAAGACCTCGCATTACGCAGGGAGCGAGTTCTCTTGAAGAGACGTGTCCTTTGACTTTTTAGAGAGCATCTTGAATGGTCAAAAGGGAACTCGCGTTACGCACAACGCGAGGTCCTTTATTTCTCAAAATCTGTCCATTAAATTATTATATAAAGATGGTAAAAATATTTGATTTCAAATTCCTATTTTCCTTAAATTGAAATCATAATTAGTGTCAAATCTTTGAAATCAAATAGTCATAAAGTAAAAGATTATATTTAAATTTTATAAGAGGTAGGAAAAAGATGGTATTTAAATTATATTAATATATAAGTTGTATTACTAATTAATGCCCTTATCTAAAAGTTTGTTAAAATTTTAAACTCTATTGGTATATAAATTAATTAAATATAGTAGAAGATAAAAGTTTTTAGTAATATGAAAATATGTTACATATATAAGTTGTATTACTAATAAATTTTCTACAGTTATTTAATTTTGTCCTAATATAAAATATTTTAGGAAACTTAATTTTGAAACCCCTAGGACCTCGCTTTTTGCAGAACGTGAGGTCCTATGTAACCGGTTTGACTCTCAACAGTCGCATATAATGAACGGTCAAAAGGGAACTCGCGTTTTGTAGATAGCGAGTTCCGTGGAAAATTGCGTTGCGTAGAACGCAAGGTCCTTTAATTCTCAGAAATCGTCCATTACATTATTTTTAAAATATGGTAATTTAAATATTTGATTGCAAATATTATTCCATAAAAATACTTGATTTCAAATTCCTATTTTCCTTAAATTGAAACCCTAATTAGTGTCGAATCTTTGACATCAAATAGTCATAAAGTAAAAGATGGTATTTAAATTTTATAAGAAGTAAGAAAAAAGATGGTATTTAAATTATATTTATATATAAGTTGTATTACTAATTAATGCCCCTATCTAAAAATTTGTTAAAATTTTAAACTCTATTGGTATATAAATTAATTAAATATAGTAGAAAATAAAAGTTTTTAGTAATCTGAAAATCTGTTACATATATAAGTTGTATTACTAATAAATTTTCTACTGTTATTTAATTTTGTCTTAATATAAAATATTTTAGAAAACTTAAATTTGAAAACCCTAGGACCTCGCTTTCTGCAGAACGCGAGGTCCTATGTAACCGGTTTGACTCTGTTGAGACTCAAAAGTCGCATATAATGAACGGTCAGAAGGGACCCGCGTTCTGCAGATAGCGAGGTCCATATAAAACTACGTTGCATAGAACGTGAGGTCATGTGGTTTTTGAAATTAAATTCATTCCGCTTTTCCTTCCCTATAAAACCCAAGCTCCGATTATATCTAATTCAACAAAACTTCCAACACTTTGCTCCCCTCATGGCTAAGTTTTTCACAACATTTTATTTTATCGGTACCTATTTTGACTCAACAATCACCAGTAATGTCACTCCACGATTTGTTGTAGTTGATATCTGAAGAGGTAAGTAAACGCACTGACAAGAAAATTTCTTACTTGGAATGTAAAATCCCAACACCGACGGCAACTGAAACGCACTATATTCTAAAGCTAACCAACGAAACCGACGTATGTAACATGTACGACCGACTCAAATCTGTAGGAGCTAAATACATCCATTTAAATGTTAAGTTCGATGAGGTGAACGTCGGGGAAGGTAGTACGTCTGCACCCGTAGAAGCTGCTACGTCCGTACTCGCAGCGAGCACTGAACAAGCTCCGTGTTCACCGGATGTTGATGTAATTGTCGACGAGTTGCAACTTTTATATACAGGTGCAAGCAACAAAAACAACAGCTGATCGAAGAACTTAACTTAAGTTCAGATATTTCAACTAACTACGATGATTCTGATTAATCTTCCATTCCTCAAATTATCGTCAAATTATTTCTTATGAGTTCATCTTTTCATTCTTTATTAATGTTCTAAGTTGGGCAACGTTGCTATTGTCCTCCTTTATTTATGTAAAACATTGTTCGGTACAAATAATACATGGAATAGACATTGCTTCTTGGACACGTCTGCAAAAGCAAGATTCTTCATGATTTTTCGGACGAATATAATATTGGTCCTTCACACCTCTTATATCAGGCAGAATGGAATGATCTCAAACTGTAGACAAATTTCTCCTCAACATTCGCAGTAGCTTATAGAAGCTAGCGGAGAGCAAAAGATATTGCGAACATAATTTATGAGCCGTTTGAATCAGATAAGTGTTCTAATTGTAAGTTCTGCCACGATTTTTGCAATGCTTGTATTGTGTAGTTTTACTAAATTGCTTGGTACTAATGTCTGTTCTTGTTACATGTAGATCTTTTACGTGCTGGGAAAATGTTGAGACGGGGAAGTATTGTCCTTCTAGTATACCACGATGGCGAGATAATTGCTGATGTCGCACTCGGTGTCATTTTTCAGTATGCGAATACTATAAGAATAACGATTCCGAAGAGATTATCGTACAAGAAGATGATTAAGGAAGTTGAAAACAGTGTCCCGCATAGCCGTGTAGAAAGGCTGGTGGAGTTGAAGTATCATTTGCCAATCTCTATTGAACCGTTAACCTACTCATTATGCCAGATTGAGGACAATAGTGATGTGGAGTTGATGGTGGCCACCCACTTGGAGTATTCATTAGGAAGGCCCATCGAGTTGTATGCGTCGTTTTTTTATTCTGATGCTGGTATCGAAATCCCAAGCTGGAGATGGGCGAATTTTGACTTCGACCCTAACGCTAATGTTGATAGCCCCATGGTGGGTTTACGAAATGATTTCAACCTATTAACGACATACAGTCCATGCAACGATTGGGTGTATCGTCGTCTTCTGCACCAAGACATTCGTGCATCATCAACTTGAACAATCCCCCGAACGATAAATTCGATGCACCATCCTCTCTAATTTGAAGACATGCAACGTACAATTCGTATAGTATGGTGGATTCAACGTCATCATCCCACAACTACACGAGGTCGTCCTACCATGAAACGTTCAACCCCTTCGATGATTTCTCATATGGACGATACTCAACGTATGTCCATAGTACGAAGTACGATTCATGAGTGGTATCGCGATCGACGACAAGTCTGCTCGCCTAAAAGGGTAGCAGTCGATGACACAGAACTATACCGGTTCGAGGGGGATATTTTTTATGAAGAACCGATTAGGGAAGTTAAACCCAACGACGACGAGCAAGGGCCCTTCTATGAAGAACCAGTTGACGTGAACATTCTGGCAGGGTCATTTGAAGATTTAGAAGGCAACGAAGAACATCTGACAAAAAGCAACATTCCAGTATCGGCCACACATATTTCTTATTACCAGCCACCATCCCACTTCATAACGGTTGATATGGATGCCTTGAACGTTCTAAAATTTCCACAACCCCCAACAATTGACGGATACAACCACCGTGCCGATGGTGAACTGGCCATTGGGATGACATTCTTGACAAAAGAACTAGCTGTGGCCGCTATTAAGCACTACAACATTCGCGGATAATTACGACAATTTTTAAATAAAACCCAACCGATTTTCTATATTGCAGAGTGCACCCACAAGAAAGAGGGATATGAGTGAAGGGTTCGTGTATCATCCTTGAAGATGCTGAATGGGCTGTAGAATCACGAAACTAGATGGGCCTCATACATGCACCGTTAGCAACCTAAGTCATGATCACAAGAACTTGGATGTGCACGTTCTATGCGATACCTTCATGCCACTGGTCAAAGCAAATCCTCGTGTGACGGTTGCCACCAGTATCGCTACAACAAAAAATCAGCACGACTACATTTCTGAATACCCGAAAGCATGCTATGCAAGGTGGCAGGCCATACAAAAATTGTTTGGCCAATGGGAGGAATCTTACAACGAGTTGCGCCCGTGGCTAAAAATGATGCAGAAACACATACCTAGAACGATTGTGAAACTTGAGACGGCTCTGGCATACGAAAATGATCGTGTCCTACCAGGTGTTTGTCAATTTTACCGGCTATTTTGGACATTTCCTCAGTGTATAGTACTTGGTTGTACGGGAAATATACACAAGTTTTACTACTGACTGTTGCATAAGACGATGTAATCACTCATTTTTATCTGATTTGTAAATATTGTGCTAATATATAATTAATATTATTGTTGCATGAGTGTTAGTAAGATAAAAAAGTATAGGTGTGATATCTGTGAGTGCATATATATGTACGTATTAGTAATTATTTATATGTATGCTCTTATGTTACATGTTTGAATATTTGATTAATTTGCATGTATGTTGTGTGTATATATAATGTATATATCTGCATGAGTTGGTGTGTGAGTATATATATATTGGTATACGTATGTGTCCGTATGTATATGTATGCATGCTTGTATGTCATTAAATGTTAGTGTTTTGCATGTACACGTATTGTATGTACGTGTGTGTGTGTGTTTGTATTATTATTATTAATATTATCATTATTAATGGACCAATTTAAAATGAAACCCATAAATTATAAACCCCAAAAAAATAATAATTAAGGTCCAGTCCTTATAAAAATATAAGACCAAAGTATAATTACATTGCCCAAAATTAAGTTACATGGCCCAACCAGCCAAACCCAAATCCTATATCTGAAGGTTCCCTCTTGCGCAGCCAACCAGGAGCCGTTGGATCAAATTTTGATCCAACGGCCACGATCAAAGGGGGAAGTTATCCAGCTGGTCGCGTGTCGCCCAGACCGTTCGGCTGCCACGCGCGCGTTTGATCCATGCGCGGACTCTTCGATCTCCCACACGTGCGTGCATCCCACGCGCCAGAACTCCTCGGCTGCTGAGCTCCACTTGTCACGATCTGGAGCCGTTCCACCCGTTCGAGATTTCATCTGAACCGTTTATTCTTCAAGTTATCTCAACTGTTGGATGGAATCTGATCCAACGGTCGAGAATGCCTCTGGCCGAAGACATCTCCCCCACACTGTCACTATACCTCCACCATGCCGGCCTCCAACCACCGCGCTCAGGGTTGCCAGATGCATAAAAAAATCACCAAAAAGAGGCCATGTCAGTATCATTTCAGATCTAAAAAATATGTATTTTATAGTACTTGCTACCAAACGATCAGAGTAGGATATATGTATGAAAAAGCTGTAAGAAAACTCAGTGACCAAGTTATAAAAAAAAATACAAGTTTCCATCGGTAATCTCCTCTCTTTTTTGAATCTCATACATGCATATACAAAAAAGTAAAAAAATAAAATAGAGTTTACCCAAGGAAAATCCTTCCCCGCCGGTGATAAACTCTGAGGAGTGAGCCACAAAGAGGGGTTTTCTTTTTGTTTTCATCTCGACACATCAGGAATCTGGGCTTTGCGGGGTCGAAATAGGAGTATTTTGGTTCGGTCTTTCCAAAAGTAGAGGCTTTTTGGCTCTGGTGAGGGGTGCCTACGTTAGGTTTTTGTGGTTATAGCGTTAAAGGCGGTGGCCGGAATAGCCAGGCCACCGCCGACCTCTAGAACCGCGGCGGCTGAGGGGTTTGTGGTTGGTGTTTCTGAGAAAAGAGAGAGAGTTCTCTCTTGAGGTAAAAAAATGAGGGAAAAATGAATAAAGGGGTCCGGTTATAAATTTTATAGGGGGAATAAAAGAAAATGGGAAAATAGCGTTATAAATCCTCCCGCATTCTTGAGATTTACGTTTCTGTCTCGCCGCACGGGATACTAGCAGCCCCAATCCCTGTCCTTTTTGAAGACATTTCAATTTAGTCATCGGATAAACCAAAATCTTTTTTTAAATGGTGAAATTACCTCCTGAGTCATTCCGTGTTTTGAATGTTTTCATTTTGGGCTTGCCCCTTGGGTATTTTACATCATCGGTCCTTTCAAGTTTCATTCAGTTTGCAATCCGGTCCCCGTGTTGTTTTTATTATCTTTCGATTTTGGTTGTCTGTTTCTTTTCTATTATATTTCAGTCCCTCTGTCTGATTTAAATTACTATGTTTTTTTATTTGTGAATATACACTGCCATGTCATGTTGTATGTTTTTATATATGTTTTCTTGTATTTCGTATATTTATTTTTTATAATACGTTCTTTTCCGTGATTTCATGCTTTTGTTTTATTTATTTATTTATTTCGTTCGTATGGGTTTATCTTGTACGTTGTGTTTAATTTAATTAGTATACTACGTCCGTATGTTAGTATGTTTTATTTGTTTCGCATAGCGCGTCACATATCAATTCATGGTATGTCTAGTTTTTATATCCATATCTTTCTTTACGTTTTTATATGCATTTTAGCCATGTTTATTCATGTATATTCTCCTTTATGTGTACTTCATATGTTTAGTTTTGTTTGATCATGATAAAATGAGAGGTAGCTTTTATTTTTGCCTTGTTTCCTAGGTTACATGCTAGTATGAAAATTTTGTTAACTTTGCTATGACATGTTTACATTGTGTATGCATATTTTGTGTCACATATTAAGTTTTAATTTTTTATGTTTACATGTTATTTCGTTAATTTAGTATCGCTATATGTCATGTGTATATATGTTTTGCATTGGTGTTTTCTTTATGCGTAAGTATGTTAGCTTTAATTAATTTGGTTTTGGGAAGTATGTCTCTTTTTGCATGCTTATAATTGTATTTGTTGTTTTATTTTTAGGACATGTTACATTGTTTATGTTCATGCATTTTGTATTTTAACAGTATTATGTTTATGTATTTTATGCTTTTTATTTCCATGTCTTTGTAAATATTTGTTTGTAATGTTTTTGTTAAGTTTTCATAACGGAATATTAATTGTCAAAGCGGTGTCCTTTTATCCGAGCGTAAACGGGGCCAGTATCAGGCGTAGTAATGGTGGTTGGGCGTTTACACTCGGATAACGGGGCCTTTAAAATTTACTCATACTTATAATCAAATTTTAATTTAATCGTCACTTTAATCTGGAAAGTTTAATATTAATAAAGCGGTAATTATTAAAGTACCAATTTTGGGCGGTGTGGGGGTGCTAATCCTTCCCCATCCGTAACCGACTCTCGAACCCAACAGTTTTCGAATCTCTGGTTTTATGGTGTCCGGCCTACCTAAGTGGCCGGTGGCGACTCCAATTTCTTAAATAAAATACGGTTTTTCTAAACCCCCACGGAATAAACATTTTATATAAAAAAATCACAAACACCTCAAAAACGTTTTTTAGCAAAACGAATATCGCTACAGATGGCGACTCCGCTGGGGACTATTTTATTTTTCGAAAACAAGAAGAGAGTCAAGCTTTTTAAAATAATTACCGCTTTATTAATATTAGAAATTCCGGGTTAAAGTGACTATTAAATTAACATTCGTTTATAATTGCGCGTTTATTTTAACGCATTTAAAATATGGCATATAAACCCGTCTTTTAAGTGGGGGGAAACGCTAATGCTTTCGTGGAGATATCGTTCTCCCGTACAGGCCTAGCAAGTACCTTCGGGGCTCGAGTACCTTATGCTTTCGTAAGGATATCGTTCCTTCGTACGGGCATAAGCGAATGGGTCCCCCTGAATTGAACTCGGTTGAAAGGAGCCTATAATGGGTGATGATCGAGGGCCTTGCTACTCTTAGTAGAGGACAACAAGGACAATTCGGGTACCTCCTAGAACCAAGACTGCATGTAGAGAATACATAGAGACCCACCCCTTTAGAGCCATGCGAATAACCTTAGGTTTTAGACGGGATAAATAGGGTTGTTTTGTGTGTTTATTCTGTTTAATTTGTCCTTTTATTTATATATTTATTAATTTTATCTGGTACTGACTTGTTTTCTTTTTCGCTTTTCTTTTTTCATACATTATTGCATTCGCATTACATAAAGGTACTGGATCAAGTGGTTTACCCGATCAGAAAGTCTTTCACCATGGAAAAAAGGTATCTTAGGAAAGAAGAGCTTAACTTGTCAGTCAGGCACTGGTCAGAGGTCAATTAGAAGGCCCAAGAAGACAGTTCGCCGAGCGAGCGCGTAGTAGCAGGGTACACCTATGTGAGTATCCAACAGAACAACCTATTGGATCTTCAAAGCATTTGGGAAAGATGGGACCGAAGACTACATGACGTGTTTTGCGATAGTTATGGCGACATTGCACAACTGTTATATGTTCGGGTTAACCAGCCCCTGATCCAAGCTATTTTCAGTTCTGGAATCCTGCCTTTTGCTGCTTCACTTTCAATGGGCAGGACATGATGCCTACAATAGAAGAATACACTGCCTTACTTAAGCAGAAGAACATTCAGGAAGATTGGATCTACGCGAAGCCTCCGAGGAATCAAAATTACACTTCGAAGCTCAAAACCTTTGCAGGAATGAGTGACGGTTGGGTTAATGGCCTGATTCAACTCCGAGGAGACAGTACAATTTTTGCATGGGATAGTATTCGAGACATCATACCTGCACATCCAGACGAGGCGAAGAAGATAGACCTATTTGCCTTGGGAATATATGGTTTGGTGATCTTTCTGAGAGCACTTGGGAACATTGATGTAGCCATTCTGGACCTGTTTGAGCGTATGAAACCGAGAGCAAACCCAGTACCAGCAATCTTGGCCGAGACCTTTATTTCTTTAAATACCGGCCGGAAGCATGAAGAATGACGTTTTCGAGGATGTGCGCAGCTGTTACAGGTATAGATTCAGAGCCACATGTGGAAGACGCCGATGAGGGTCTTACCGGGGATATCCTTCCAAGGTTTTTCGCCTTTACGGGAGTACTTAGCAAAAGAGTGGCGAGAGGACTTGAAAACAAAAAAATGGGCTAGTTTCTTTAGGAACATTCAAGACGAAAACATAGTATGGAGGGTCTCATGGCTCGGTAGAGTTAATTACTTTTTATACAGTTACGGTTATTTCAACTGGCTGATGATGTTGGGACTGCACGGAGGGATTGCTTGTGCTCCGCTTTTGGTGTCCCGACAATTCAGATCATGATAGTTCATTCCCAATACCGCCGGGTTAAGCCGAACTAAATTTCTTTTCAAAGGGGAGTTCAAAAAAAAAGTTCAGACTATCATGAGGGCTTGGGACCATTGTTATCGGATCAGGGTGGAATGAGACACCGAGCACATGACCACCCCAGACTACGATCTTTGGAGACGTTTGAGGGTTAATGATGTGTTTCATGAATCTGATCAAGGACCAGTGGTGTCGCTTGAGGAGCTTACAAGGGTGGTACCGTTTGAAACTGATATCTTATGGAATGAACTTGAAGAAATTAAGAGGAAAATGGACACCCAACAGACTCAACATGCGAGTGAGCTCTATAAAGCAAGCTTAGAGGTCGATGAACGGGATGGGGTCATTAGACAGTTGAAGAAATTAAATGCGGATTTGAGCGATAAGAACGCTCTTGACCAAAAGGATACCCTCATACTCCAAGCGAAAATACAGAAGGCCGGCCGAAGTCAGTTCATAGCCGTGGAAAAGGAAAGAATGAATGGTATCTGTTTGGTGGAAGAAGAACGAAAAATTAGCAAGAGAGCAATCGATAAGGGGATAGAAAGCTACCGGTTGGCTATTGAGGAAGAAAGACAGTCCTTCAAGAAGGCCATTGACCAAGAAAAGGAAAGAACCAGGCAAGAAATTAGCAAAGGAAAACAAGCAGTCAACCACGAGAGAGAAAACATCGCCGCATGGAAAAGAAGGTCCATGAGTAGCCGGAATAGACTGTTAGAGATGCAAAGGTTTTACGACGACACTATCCAAAGTCTAGATCAAAGCCGAAGTCAGAATGTCGAGTTGAGAGAAAAGATGGTAGAAGTAGAACACTCATTTCGAATGTACTGTCAGAGGAATGGCTTCATTGAGCTACAAGAAAGAGAGCACAAAGTAGGCACGTTACGAACCTGAATTAAGTCCCTTGAAGCAACTGTTGAGGATTATAAGGAAATAATTAGTGTATTCGAAGAGGCTACAGCCGGAGGGGACACTTATTGGCAAAGTAGACTACGTGACGCTGCCCAGATGGTGCAGGATAGGGACCAATATTACGCAAACCTGATGGTGGACATACAGCGAGTCACCAGACATGTGAATGATTTGGCCATCGAGGCTGAAACACTCCGACCTTTCGTAGTCCCAGAAATGGAAGAAGCTCCCAAGTTCATAAAGTTGCTCAGGGCAATTGGAAAATTAGGAGATAGAGCTAGGGCTTATCTATAGGGCTCTGTATTGTAATTAGTACTCTTTTGTATTAGGGACCTTCATTTTGTAATATGAACTCTGTTGTAATTTAGACCTTTTAATTCCCGTGGAAGTAGTTCAAAAGGGTGAATACCAGTGGAATCAATACCTTTATCTGTATACATTATTGCATTGCATCATGACATTCGCATCATTATACACGCATTTATTTTTCTTGCAACTATATTAATGTTATAAATAATGTGGCAGTGTGAAAATAGAAGTTAACCCACAATCATTCATCATCTATACCTTACCCGATTACAAAGCAAGCTCATGGAAGACAGGATAATCAGTCTAGAAAAGGGGCAAAGAGAGCTCGAGGCAAGGTTTGAAGAGGCTCAAAGAAGCCTCAATGACTAGATTGCTCAGTCACAAGCATCGATAGTATCCGACATAACCGCATTGTTGGCTAAGAGTCTTGGAAAGAGAGTTGAAGGAGAAACCGTTCAAGAACTAGAGGGTACCCCAGTTCACAATAAGGTTCAACCGGCTGCGCCGAATCCGACTAGAAGGGTATATATCGACCCTACGGGAATGTCAGCTAATCTTCAGGTAGGGGCATCTGAGACTCAACCCCTTGACACTGAAACACTCTATGAAGAGGAAGTGCCAGACCTGAATTTGGTCGAAAGGATCAGGACAGAGGTAGAAAAAAAGTGGGAGGAAAGGTTTCGCCTCATGGAGGAAAGATTTAAAACTTTGCAAGCTATGGAAGAATCAGGAAATGATGCCAGTGACTTGAGTCTGGTATTCGACCTTGTCCTACCGCCAAAATTTAAAACACCAGAGTTCGACAAATACGATGGAACCACGTGTCCTTTCGCACACATAACGATGTACTGCCGAAAGATGACGGCCTACCTTAAGGATGAGAAGCTACTGATTCACTATTTCCAAGACAGCCTAACTGGAGCGGCGTTACGGTGGTACACCCAGTTGAGCAGGGTAAATGTCAAAACATGGAAAGATCTTTCAAGAGCATTCATTGAGCAATATAAGCATGTAACAAATATGACCCCCAGTAGAATTATGTTGGAAAATATGGGGCAGAAGTCCAACGAAAGTCTACGACAATATGCTCAAAGGTGGCGGGAAGTGGCCGCCCAAATTCAGCCACCCCTCCCGGAACATGAAATTACGCCATTATTCGTTAATACTTTGAAGGGGGCACTTTTCGATCGCCTCATTAATAACACAACACAGAGTTTTGCTGATTTGATTAGGACTGGAGAGTCCCTTGAATTGGCAATTAAGAGGGGTAGAATTGATAGCGGGGAAGGATCTCGAAAGTACAGCAAGAAGAATGAAGTAAACACCGCTAGTACTTACACTGCCCCGAAGAATTTTAAAGTTGCACAGCTACAAGCACCTGTGGGAAAAGCGCAAAACTCAAATCAAAGAGAAGAGAAAACCTCGAGAAAAGAGAAAGAGAGGCAAACTTTTACTCTACTACCCATTTCGTACTCGAAGCTTTACTCCAGTTGTATGAAGCAGACCTGGTCCGTCCATATTACGTAACTCCTTTCAAACCGCCACTCCCGGCCTAGTATAACCCGAACGCGCATTGCGACTATCCCTGTAGTGCCCCTGGTCATTCCACCGAGAACTGCCTTGCTTTCAAAAAACTTGTGCAGAACTTAATTGATTCTGGGATACTGAAGTTTGAAGAACCAAGTGTGGCTATTAACCCGTTGCTTAATCATAAGAACAGAGGAGTAAATGTTATTGAGGAATGCTTTACCATAAAGATTAAAGATGATGTGTCGAAAATCAAATCTCCTGTGCGGTGGGTATTTCAACAATTGTGCATGGCCCATGTGATCGACAAAGGCATGGTAATAAGGTAGAAGGGATGTGAAGTGTACTGTGAATTCCATCAGGACGAAAGGCACGACATCCAAAAGTGTGACAAGTTCAAGAGATTGATACAACAATTGATGAATGAAAAGCAAATAGAATTCTTCGAAGAGCCCACAGGAAAGAAAGGGTCGGACGTACATATGACGGATAGCCCTATCGCCAAATACGGGAGAGATAGACCTCTTATCATCTCCTCCTGGCCGGGGAGTGCAGGTGCCTCCCAAGGAGAAACCACTAAGATAAATCCCAAGATCATCATCTCAGCACCATCCCCGTTCCCATTCAAGGATATGCGGCAAACTCCCTGGAACTATGCTGTAAATGTGACCACGCTAGAAAAGCCAGAATCTGGTGAGGTAAAAGAGCTTACACTGAAAGACAAGCAAAGCAAGAGTGATGTGAATGTCGGTGAGTTGGGCCATTTCACGAGGAGCGACAGATGTTACTCCTCTGAGACCTTGAGGGCTACCGAAGCAGCCAAAGATAAAGGCAAGGATACATCGCTTACCCCCACGCAAATATTCGGTGAAGAACCTCTTCCAAAGATAAATGAGCCGGTAACTGAGGCTCAGGCCAAAGAATTTCTAAAGTTCCTGAGACATAGTGAGTACAGCGTAGTGGAACAACTACGAAAGCAACCGGCTATGACCACAGTGCTGGAGTTACTCTTGAGTTCAAAAAAACACCGTGAGGCACTATTAAAAGTACTAAACTAGACTTTTGTGCCCCATGACATTTCTGTGGCAAAACCGGACACGATAGTGGGTCATATCGCTGCCTATAACCATATAACATTCAGTGACGACGAGATCCCCGAGGGCGGAATGAGGTCTACCAAAGCTCTTAACATCACAACCCACTACAAAGGGTATGTGGTACCAGGGGTAGTGATTGACAACGGGTCAGCACTGAACGTGCTGCCTATGGTGACCTTGCAGAAACTACCAATAGATGGTTCTCACCTAAAGCCCTGCCATAACTTCGTGAGAGCCTTTGACGGCACACAAAGAGGAACAATGGGAAAAATTGAGGTGCCTCTATTGATCGGGCCGACTGAGTACGTGATTGATTTTGTGGTCATTGACATAAAACCATCTTACAGCTGCTTATTGGGAAGGCCATGGATCCACCCCGCAGGAGTTGTCCCCTCATCATTACATCAGAAATTAAAATTCGTAATCAAAAGCAAATTGGTCACAGTAGGGGCCGAGCAGGAAATTGTTGCTTCAGTGACATCAGATGCCCCCTACATTCAAAATGACGAAGATACTGCAGAATGCTCTTTTCGAGCATTAAAGCTAGTGAATGCCACCTTCGTCGCGGAGGGAAGTCGGATCCCCTATCCCAGGTTATCTAATTGTACCAAGATGACCGTCGCTGAAACTTTGGGCCGAGGAGCCAAAGCAAGAAGAGGGTAAGGGAGCCTACGAGCCAAAAGTATGATAACCAAGAAGGGCCGTTTTGGGCTGGGTTACAAACCAAGTGTCCAACAGAGAAAAGGAGAATACAAGAGAAAAGAAAAACCAGATTTAAAGGAGAAGACATTCCATGGAGACCAATGTCCTTCCCTAGTTTGAAAACCACTTTTGTCTCCGGAGGATTCTACCAACCAGGACAAGAAGTTGAAGAGGCAATTAAGGAAAATGACGTACTCAACAAGGAGAAAATATTTAATGAATCACTTGAAGGGATGTACATCAACATGATAGCTGGAAAGGGCCAAGTCAGCAAAATGTTGACCAACATCCGCCCCTACCATCCCAGGGAAACTCTTGATAACTGGAGCCATATTGATCTACCTGTGGTTTTTAGGACTAGATCAGAGTAATGCTCCGAATCAACTTTTTGTTTTTGCCCATAAACAATGGGGATCTCTTGTATGGGGCACATATGTTAACTTTTTGTTGAAATGAAAATATCTTCCCCGTTTTCTTAAATGACAAACATTTAATTTATTTCATTCATTCATTCTTCATTTTCATTCATTTCATATAAAGCCATTATCTTCCCAATACAATTCATTCTCGTTTAATGCAAGTCTCTCATGATTGACTATATGAATGATACCGGATCCAATCCCGGAGTGAATTTTGAATGCCCCGAGATCTCAGAGGGAATTGAGGAAGAAGATGATGAGATAGAATGTGAGGTCCCTATAGAGCTGAGGAGAATGGTGGCCAACGAAGAAAGGTAAATCATGCCCTACCAAGAAGAAACATAAGTTGTAAACATGAGGACTAAAGAAGAGAGAAAAGAAGTAAAAATAAGGACGACATTTTCCTCGAAAACCAGGCACGAACTGATAACCCTACTCCAGGAATTTAAGGATGTTTTCGCCTGGACTTATCAAGATATGCCAGGTTTGAATACTGACATAGTGGTGCACAAACTGCCAACAAAGTCGGAGTGCAAACCAATACAACAAAAACTCCGGAGAATGAGACCAGACATGTTGTTAAAGATCAGAGAAGAGGTAAAAAATAGTTTGATGTTGGTTTCTTGGAGGTAGCCAAATACCCCGAATGGGTTGCAAACATCATACCAGTACCGAAGAAGGACGGGAAGGTCCGTATGTGTGTAGATTATAGGGATCTAAACCGAGCCAGCCCTAAAGACAAATTCCCCTGCCATATATTGACACACTGGTTGACAACACTGAGGGACACTCATGGTTTTCATTCATGGATGGCTTTTCAAGGTACAACCAGATAAAGATGAACTCTAACGACATGGAAAAAACTACATTCATAACCATGTGGGGTACTTTTTGCTACCGGGTGATGCCTTTCGGGCTCAAGAACGCAGGGGCAACTTACCAAAGAGCAATGGTGACTCTTTTCCATGACATGATGCACAAAGAAATAGAAGTATACGTGGACGGCATGATCGCCAAGTCCCAAACAGAAGAGGAGCACCTACAGAACTTAAGAAAACTATTCCAAAGACTACGAAAATACCAGTTGAGGCTTAACCCTGCCAAATGCACCTTCGCTGTTACTTCTGGAAAGCTCTTGGGGTTCGTGGTGAGCTGAAGAGGGATTGAGATCAATCCAGATAAAGTGAAAACTATCCAGGATTTCTCACCACCCCACACTCAGAAGGAGGTTCGTGGTTTCCTGTGGAGGTTAAATTATATCTCTCGTTTTATTTCCCAATTAACCGATCGATGTGACCTGGTCTTTAGACTTCTTAGAAAGAATAATCCCGGTGTGTGGGATAAGGAATGTTAAGAAGCCCTAGAAAAGATCAACAGGTACATGACAAATGCTCTGATTTTAGTCGCGCCAGTACCAGACAGGCCGTTAATCCTTTACCTGACAGTCTTTGAGAATTCAATGGGGTGTGTATTGGGGCAACACGATGAGTGAGGAAAAAGAGAGCAAGCCATCTATTACCTAAGCAGAAAGTTCAATGATAGCGAAACGCGGTACCCGCCAGTTCAGAAGCTGTGTTGTGCTTTAGTTTGGGCTACCAAGCGGCTTAGGCAGTATATGTTGTACCATACTTCTTGGTTGATATCCAAGCTAGACCAATTGAAGTTCTTAATGGAAGTACCAGCACTAACGGGAAGGATGGCCCGCTGGCATATGCTCCTATCCGAATTCGACATTGTATACGTGAGCCAGAAAGCCGTAAAGAGAAGAGTCGTAGCAGATTTCCTAGCTAATCGCGCTTCGGATGATTATGAGGCGTTGAACTTTAATTTCCCAGATGAAGACTTAATGTGCATTACAACCGAGGAAGAGGTTTCAAATGATAACTCATTGAAGCTTTACTTTGATGGGGCCTCTAACGCCCTCGGACATGGGATAGGGGCCGTGCTAATTTCCCCCAAGAATGTCTATTATCCATTCACCAGCAGACTAGAATTCTTCTGCACCAACAATATAGCTGAATATGAAGCCTGCTTTATGGGGCTAAACTCAGCTATTGAAAGAAAGATTAAGGAACTTTGAGTATTCGGAGATTCATCCTTAGTGATTTACCAGTTGCGTAGGGAATGGGAAACCAGGGACCCGAAGTTGTCAAATATTATGAATTGATTCAAGAGCTCGCTAAAGAGTTCGAAAAGGTCAGTTTCAATTACCTTCCCATAGAAGAAAATCAGATGGCAGACGCCTTGGCAACCCTGGCTTCCATGTTCAAAACAAACACAGGGGCAGAAATGAAGCCAATAAAGATGCAGACTTTTGAAAGGCCTGCTCATTGTTGTAATGTGCAGGAAGAGATTGATGGAAACCCATGGTACTATGACATCTTGCAATATGTCAAGCTTCAAAAGTATCCCGAATGGGCAAATGACAATGACAGAAAAACACTCAGAAAAATGGCAACAGGATATGTTCTAGATGGGGATATCCTATATAAAAGAGGCCATGATCATACATTGTTGAGATGTGTGGATGCCCGGGAAGCGAAGGAGATCTTAGCCGAGGTACACGACGGTCTATGTGGGACGCACGCCAACGGGCTGTCTATAGCCCAGAAAATTATGAGATATGGCTATTTCTGGTTGACCATGGAGGGAGATTGTATCGATTACGCCGGGAAATGCCACAAATGCCAAATTTATGCTGACAAGATTCACGCTCCCCCATCACCTTTACACACCATGAATTCTCCGTGGCCTTTTGCAGCATGGGGCATGGACTTCATCGGGCAGATTCACCCGAAGGCTTCCAACGGACACCGTTTTGTTTTGGTTGCTATAGGCTATTTCACTAAATGGATGGAGGCAGCGTCTTACGCCAGCATCACAAGGACCACAGTATGCAAATTCCTAAAGAAGGAGATCATTTGTCGATACGGTTTGCCAGAAAAGGTCATCACCGATAATGCTTCCAATCTGAATAACAAAATGATGATGGACGTGTACAACCAATTCAAGATAACACACCATAATTCCACAGTCTATCGTCCTAAAATGAATGGGGCAGTGGAAGCAGCAAACAAGAACATAAAGAAGATCATAGCAAAGACGACGGATACCTACATGGATTGGCACGAAAAGCTGACATTTGCCCTTTTCGCCTAAAGGACGTCCATTCACACGTCGACAGGGGCAACACCCTATTCCTTAGTGTATGGTACCGAAGCACTACTCCGCATTGAGGTGGAGATTTCGTCGCTCCGGTTCTTAAATGAAGTAAAATTAGAAGAATCTAAATGGGTGCAAGCCAGACTCGACCAGCTAAATCTCATTGAAGAAAAGAGACTAAAGGTCATTTGCCATGGTCAAATGTACCAAAAACGAATGATGTGGGTATACAACAAAAAGGTGTGCCCAAGAGAATTCAGAGAGGGGGATCTGGTGCTCAAGAAAATCCTCCCAATTCAGAAAGATTCTCGAGGAAAGTGGATGCCCAACTGGGAAGGGCCATACGTGGTAAAAAAAGACATTCTCAAGAGGAGCCTTAATCTTAAAGGAAATGGATAGAGACGAGCTAAAAAGCCCTGTAAATTCTGATGCTGTTAAGAAATACTACGTTTAAAAAATAATTAAAAAAATAGATAGCTCAGGGTGAAAACCCGAAACAGGGCGTCTTGAAGTACAAGAAAGATCCGAGTCGAAAACCCGTAAAGGGCGGCTCGGATAAATTGAGAGGTTGGATATCTGGAGAGAAGGGTCGTCCCCATGAACCCTGTGAAGAGGGATCTTCAGGCAAGGACTCTACGCAGGTTGAAAGGATCATGTATTATTTATACTAAAGATAATGAGGGATCTTGTATTTCATGTTTGGCTTTTCCTTTTCCTCATGTGTGTCATGACTCTCTCAAAGTTGTTCCAAACCCTTAATCGTAATAAAACCATATTTTTGAGCATCCATTCCTTTCCTTCTTGTTAATATCATGCAAATAAGCTAACATAGGCTTATGATAAACAAGAGATTTCTGAGCATTACTGTGATCTAACCTTAAAGATGTAGGCGATTAGAAAATGATGTTAACCTTGCCCTCTAGTTGCTTACATAACGTCTGTGACAGGGCAGGCAGAAGGCTTCAAGCACCAGGGTAGGATGACCAATGGCGCACACCCTGCTTGTTTAAGAGAAAGCATTCAAGACAACGAGAGAGATCTCCCAGGTGAAAACCCGGAAGGGCACCTAAAAAAAACAAACAAAAAAAAAGAAAAAGAAAAAAAAAGAAAAGAAAAGAAAAAGAAAAAAAGAAAAAAACAAAAAAAAACAAAAAAAGAAGGAAAGAAAAGAGAAAGAAAAGAAAAAGAAAGAAAAAACAAGAAACCTCTAAAGCGAAAACTTGAAAGGGCACTTTAGAACCCTAAATCAAAAATTTAGAAAAAGAAAGGTTGGAATGGTTGAACCCGACAGTGAAATGGGGTATCGCCGCTAGAAAAAAAGAGAAAGCAAGCAACGTAAGGTCGAGATTGACTGACGACTAAAGCAGGCCCACCAAGATATTGACACTCATGCATCATAAATAGTTAGACATCTCTAGGATTAGGAGCATGTCAATTCATTTGTCATAGCATTTTGTCTTATTTTAGACAGGTATCTACAGATTCAAAGAGACATCGGTAGCCATCCTGGTGTGAATCCCAAATGTGAAGATGAAGGTTCTATATAGGAAAGGCCTATATTTCCAAGCGCCTGCAGCTAGAGGTTCTATATAGGAAGAATCTGCAACTCCAGGGTTCTAGGAGCTGAGAGTTTTGTATAGGAAGGGCTCGCAGCTCCGGGGTGAAGACTAGCAGTTCTATATAGGAAGAGCTCCCAGCCAAAAGAATTCACCCATGACACACAAGGTTTTATGTAGGGAGAACCTGTTGCGTTAAAAGCGAAGAGTCCTATATAGGAAGGGCTCCGAGCTTTACTGTCTTAGAGTGAGAGGTTTTATATAGGAAGAACTCATAGCTCTGAGATTTCAGAAGCTAAAAGTTCTATATAGGAAGGATTGGCGGCTCCCAGGTTTGAAGACTATCAGTTCTATACAGGAAGAACTCTCAGTCAGAAGAACCCATCCGTGGCACAGAAGGTTTTATGTAGGAAAAACCAGCCGCGTTGAAGGCAAAGAGTTCTATATAGGAAGGACTCCAAGCCTTACCGTCTCAGAGTGAAAAGTTCTATATAGGAGGGACTCATAACTTGAGGCTTCACAGTGAAGGGTTCCATATAGGAAGAGCCTGTAGCTCCAAGATCGGAGGGGGAAGAAGTTATATAAGAAGGACTTACGAGCCCGAAAATTCAGTCGAGGAAAAGCGAAGAGTTCCAGAAGAACACGTGTTTCCAAAGCTACAAATAGGGAAGTCGGATAAAAATGAGTGCTTATGAATCTTTGTTTTGTTCCCATTCCACGAGAACAAGCAAAGAGGGGCAACTGTAATCACTCATTTTTATCTGATTTGTAAATATTGTGCTAATATATAATTAATATTATTGTTGCATGAGTGTTAGTAAGATAAAAATGTATATGTGTGATATCTGTGAGTGCATATATATGTACGTATTAGTAATTATTTATATGTATGCTCATATGTTACATGTTTGAATATTTGATTAATTTGCATGTATGTTGTGTGTATATATAATGTATATATTTGCATGAGTTGGTGTGTGAGTATATATATATTGGTATACGTATGTGTCCGTATGTATATGTATGCATGCTTGTATGTCATTAAATGTTAGTGTTTTGCATGTACACGTATTGTATGTACGTGTGTGTGTTTGTATTATTATTATTATTAATATTATCATTATTAATGGACCAATTTAAAATGAAAACCATAAATTATAAACCCAAAAAAATAATAATTAAGGTCCAGTCCTTATAAAAATATAAGACCCAAGTATAATTACATAGCCCAAAATTAAGTTACATGGCCCAACCGGCCAAACCCAAATCCTATATCTGAAGGCCCTAAATTGTCTAACCCTAGTGTTTCCCTCTTGCGCAGCCAACCAGGAGCTGTTGGATCAAATTTTGATCAAACGGTCACGATCAAAGGGGGAAATTACCCAGCTGGCCGCATGTATTACAAGCCCAGACCGTTCGGCTGCCACGCGCGAGTTTGATCCACGCGCGGACTCTTCGATCTCCCACGCGTGCGTGCATCCCTCGCGCCAGAACTCCTCGGCTACTGAGCTCCACGGGTCACGATCTGGAGCCGTTCCACCCGTTCGAGATTTCATCTAAACCGTTTATTCTTCAAGTTATCTCAACCGTTGGATCAAATTTTATCCAATGGTCGAGAATGCCTCTGGCCGAAGATATCTCCCCCACACTGCCACCATACCTCCACCATGCCGGCCTCCAACCACCGCGCTCAGGGTTGCCAGATGCATCAAAAAAATCACCAAAAAGAGGCTATGTCATTATCATTTCAGATCTAAAAAATATGTATTTTATAGTACTTGCTACCAAACGATCAGAGTAGGATATATGTATGAAAAAGCTGTAAGAAAACTCAGTGACCAAGTTATAAAAAAAATACAAGTTTCCATCGGTAATCTCCTCTCTTTTTTGAATCTCATACATGTATATACAAAAAAGTAAAAAAATAAAATAGAGTTTACCCAAGGAAAATCCTTCCCCGCCGTCGATAAACTCTGAGGAGTGAGCCACAAAGAGGGGTTTTCTTTTTGTTTTCATCTCGACACATCAGGGATCTGGGCTTTGCGGGGTCGAAATATGAGTATTTTGGTTCGGTCTTTCCAAAAGTAGAGGCTTTTTGGCTCTGGTGAATGGTGCCTAGGTTAGGTTTTTGTGGTTATAGCGTTAAAGGCGGTGGCCGAAATAATCGGACCACCGCTGACCTCTAGAACCTCGGCGGCTGAGGGGTTTGTGGTTGGTGTTTCTGAGAAAAGAGAGAGAGTTCTCTCTTGAGGTAAAAAAAATGAGGGAAAATGAATAAAGGGGACCGGTTATAAATTTTATTGGGGGAATAAAAGAAAATGGGAAAATAACGTTATAAATCCCCCGCGTTCTTGAGATTTACGTTTCTATCTCGCCGCACGGGATATTAGCAGCCCCAGTCCCTGTCCTTTTTGAAGACATTTCAATTTAGTCCTCGGATAAACCAAAATCTTTTTTTAAATGGTGAAATTATCTCTCGAGTCCTTTCGCGTTTTGAATGTTTTCATTTTGGGCTTACCCCTTGGGTATTTTACATCATCGGTCCTTTCAAGTTTCATTCGATTTGCAATCCGGTCCCCGTGTTGTTTTTATTATCTTTCGATTTGGGTTGTTTGTTTCTTTTCTATTATATTTCAGTCCCTCTGTCTGATTTAAATTACTATGTTTTTTTCTTTGTGAATATGCACTGCCATGTCATGTTGTATGTTTTTATATATGTTTTCTTGTATTTCGTATATTTATGTTTTATAATACGTTCTTTTCCGTGATTTCATGTTTTTGTTTTATTTATTTATTTATTTCGTTCGTATGGGTTTATCTTGTACGTTGTGTTTAATTTAATTAGTATACTGCGTCTGTATGTTAGTATGTTTTATTTGTTTCGCATAGCGCATCACATATCAATTCATGGTATGTCTAGTTTTTATATCCATATATTTCTTTACGTTTTTATATGCGTTTTAGCCATGTTTATTCATGTATATTCTCCTTTATGTGTACTTCATATGTTTAGCTTTGTTTGATCATGATAAAATGAGAGGTAGCTTTTATGTTTGCCTTGTTTCCTAGGTTACATGCTAGTATGAAAATTTTGTTAACTTTGCTATGACATGTTTACATTGTGTATGCATATTTTGTGTCACATATTAAGTTTTAATTTTTTATTTACATGTTATTTCGTTAATTTAGTATCGTTATATGTCATGTGTATATATGTTTTGCATTGGTGTTTTCTTTATGCGTAAGTATGTTAGCTTTAATTAATTTGGTTTTGGGAAGTATGTCTCTTTTTACATGTTTATAATTGTATTTGTTTTTTTTATTTTTAGGACATGTTACATTGTTTATGTTCATGCATTTTGTATTTTAACAGTATTATGTTTATGTATTTTATGCTTTTTAATTCCATGTCTTTGTAAATATTTGTTTGTAATGTTTTTGTTAAGTTTGCATAACGGAATATTAATTGTCAATGCGGTGTCCTTTTATCCGAGCGTAAACGGGGCCAGTATCAGGCGTAGTGATGGTGGTTGGGCGTTTACACTCGGATAACAGGGCCTTTAAAATTTACTCGTACTTATAATCAAATTTTAATTTAATCGTCACTTTAATCCGGAAAGTTTAATATTAATAAAGCGGTAATTATTAAAGTACCAATTTTGGGCGGTGTGGGGGTGCTAATCCTTCCCCATCCGTAACCGACTCCCGAACCCAACAGTTTTCAAATCTCTGGTTTTATGGTGTCCGGCCTACCTAAGTGGCCGGTGGCGACTCCAATTTTTTAAATAAAATACAGTTTTTCTAAACCCCCACAGAATAAACATTTTATATCAAAAAAATCACAAACACCTCGAAAACGTTTTTTAGCAAAACGGATATTGCTACAGACGGCAATCAGAAAACTATTCTTGTAGCCTTCGTAATAGTAAAAAATGAGGATCTCGAGTCTTGGCAGTTCTTCTTTAAGAACCTACAGAGACATGTTCTTTCTAATGTAATGCAGGCAAGGAATGATGGGATATGTGTTATTTCTGACAGATCCAATGTGATCAAGTACACAATAGAGGGTTTGGGCCGATCTTGGCAGCCTCTCCATATTTACCACTGTTACAGCTTACGACACATTGTGGCCAACTACTTGCAGATTTACAAGAACCAAGATGAACGTGCTATGGTGCTTCGAATGTGTACGTCTTTTACGTCCTCTGCGTTTACGATATCTTTGCATGTATTGTTCGCCCCTAACTAGGTGTTTGTCATTCCCTAGGCAACTCGCATTACGTACATGAGGTAGACTAGCTGTTCGAAGAACTGAGAGCTAGGAATGACAAAGGCGCAGGGTACTTTGCCAAAATCTCGAGGGAAAAATGGCTTCGATCATATAATGAAGGTCGACGATATCGTCACATGACAACGAACTTGGTTGAGGCGGTCAACTCAGCTCTCAAGGGAGTGCGGTATTTGCCTATCACTTTCGTTGTCAAAGCGACCTACTATCGTTTGGCTACCCTATTTGCAACCCTGGGAAGGCAAGCAACTGATTACATGGCATGTGGCCACAAAGTCCACCCGGACTTCCTCAAAAAATTGTAAACTTATGTGCGCTATTCAAATGCGATGACTGCAACTCTCTTATCTCGATAAGGCCATTTGTTTTGTGTTTCAGAATTTTCGAGGCCGTTGGAAGGCATACAACACAACGCATACGTGGTAGATCTAAGGAAGAGAACCTACGACTGTGAAGCCTTCCAAACATTCAAATACCCGTGCGCACACATCATTGCTGCTTGTTCTTCCCAACGGATTCACTACATGCAAGTGCTTAATCCGATATACTTACTGGAAATGGTATTGAAGGTTTATGAAAAAGAGTTTCCTCCCATCGGAAATGAAATTGATTCGTATGCCGTTGATGATGAACTGACCATACGCCTAGATCCTGCACTACTACGAAATAAGAGACGTCCACAATCGACATAAATTTACTGTGCGGAGGACATGGTCGAACATAGTGAAAGAACCGGACAAAAGAAACTTTGCAGTGCATGTAGAAATCCCAGACACACGATTAACAAGTGTCCTAATCACTCGGGCCCTCGTATGAACTAAGTGTTTGTTGTATTTTAATTTATTGAACTTGAACTTAATTTTTTATTTGGTTTTTAATTTATTGTATTTGAATATATTGAACTCAATTTTTTTATTTCGTTTTTAATTTATTGTATTTAAGTATACTAAAATTAATTTTTTTATTTGGTTTTTATTTTCTATATTTTACGTACAATTTGCTCATATTAATTTTAGGGTTTTATTTATTAATATCTTATGATATGATATGATATTTGTTGTTTGCTAGTGTTTGTTGTTATTCATTATTTTTTTTAATTTTCAACCCGTTACTCGCCAGTACAGAACGCGAGATTCCTGACATGTCAGGAATCCTGGCAGAACTCGAGCTCTACAGAACGCGAGATTCCTGACACGTCAAGAATCCTAGAAGAACTCGCTCTCCACAGAACGTGAGATCCCTGCCATTCAGGAATCCTGGAACAACCCGCGTTCTACAGAAAGCGAAATTCCTTCTATAAATACCCCCGAAGTTGCAGTCAGGTAGCTTCGAAGAATATTTCGCTTCTATTGTAGCTACCAATAACAGCAAATCACATAGTTGAAAAATACTTTAGCTAAGCGATTTCTCGAGTATTGTGATTTGTTGGTATATGTAGTTGCATCATGAGTACGTGTCAAGAGCTCCGGGCATTTGCATCATATTTGAACGAGGTCAGACCTACAAGTTGAACGGCAAATCACAATATTCAAGAAGGTAACCGCGGCCAAAGCTCCTACCATTTGCGCTGATGATTGAATCCTGGTGTAAAATGCAGCGTAATGAGGTATACCTTAATATCCAGGATTGCCCACATCACGAAGAATGGGAATGTGTAGGGAAACATTGGCCGATGACGACCTCGACGCGGTAATATACAAGATGCCCTCTTCGGTGGGTGTCATCTTTGATTGGGGTCAGAACGACAGTTGTAGTCCAACCCAAACTTCAAGCTGATAATGCGCAGGGTTACAGCTTTTCGCGGGTGTCGGATAGAATATGATAGGCGTATTCCAGTAGCAACTTTCTACGAATGTAATATAAGTTTATGTTGAAATTTAATACTAGTAACGGGTTATAACTTTCTACGGATGTAATATAAGTTTATGTTGAAATAACAATGTCTCATTGGTTTTAAAAGTTGTCTTTCCGCCTTGTCGCTCCTGCAAAAAACCACGCTTTCGAACCATTTTTAACGCAAATTTTATACCCTTCTCCGTGTATCGCACGTTTCAATATTAGTCTCAAATGGTAGCCAAGTTCCTCCACAACACCTCCAAGGTCAAAAAAAGCGATAATAAACATACATTAAAAATCCGATAAATAAACCAGAAAAGATTATCACGCCTTTTTAACTTTTTGGTCATTCACAAAAACAAGCTATGGTACCGTTTTCAACGCGAATTTTACCAAGTTTACAACGCACCGAACTTGCCCATATTGGTGTCAAATGAAAGACAAGTTCCAGTACTACGTACCTAAACTCGCCATTAACTGAAATTATACGATTAACAGCCCCGAAATATCGCTTGAACATGCCTATGGACGTATGTTTTGCTACCCCGATTTACAAAGAACTCGCTTTCTGGGGGACCTCGCGTTCTGCAGAGTGCGAGGTCCTGATAAGTTCGTTATTCTGAAAAGCGATGCCACGTAAGAACAACTCGCTTTTCGCAGAAAGCGATATTGGAATTCGCTTTACGCAGAACGCGAATTCTTCATACGTTACAGATTTGGAGGTCATTTTCTTAAATAAAACTATGAGGGAGTCATTTCTTTAAATAATTATTTAATAGGGGCTTTTCACTTAAAATTGCCATTTGCGTGTATATCTCATGTCAACTTCACCCAGAAAACAATTTTAATAACTCCAGATGATTATTTGTTTAACGACTTCCTTCTCTCTTTTGTTTGTTTGTTTCTCGGGAATTTTCGCTTTCAATTTGGCTTTTGGAATTGGATTCGCCGGTTTCCAATTTGGCTTTGGATTCTTCATGGTAAATCATCTGAAGTGTGACCATATCACCCGTGGCCGTACTAACATAAACTGCAGTGGAGTGGTCCAAATGAGCTTTGTCTCTATGCTTTTTTCATGTGCCTAAATTCCATCTCGATTCTATCAAAATATACAAAAAAAAAAACATAAGCTCTTATTCGATTTTTATTTATTTTTACAGAGAAAAACTCTGACCACAGCTGCAGCATCATCATTGTCAACATATACCATAAACAAACATCCAAAAAGAAGGGAAAAAACATCAACATACAGAAGAACTATTCTTCTGTTGAATCTGTACATACATCCCCTTCGGGTGCTTGGTTTTTTATCAAAAACGAAAAAACCAGCATCAAGATCATCAAAACCAGATAAATAAAAAAGCAGATGCTGCAAAATTGGAAATTGTTATCTATGATTTTATATATAGACAGATAAACAGGCAGATGGTGTTCTGCTAAAAAAAAAAGCAGGAAAAAGATGGTTATCGTCTCGAAGATCCAAACATTTGATCAAGAAGGATGACCAGAGCCATGGCAAAGTCCGTCCTGATATGACCAGGCTGAACAACAAGACGGAAGATATCGGTTCCGTAGGCAACTCCTTTAACAGCTTCTTTTTTCTTTATCTCTGCTGCTAATCTCCTATTGCCGTCGTACACGGAACACGACCGCTGCGAATATGACCCTTTGATCTCGTAAACGACGTTGTCACCGGAGATAACGTTGACCAAGCCGTTTTTGTTAAGGATGTTCATCGATTTCCTAACACAAAGCCGGGGATTCACAGAGGTTTCTCCCTCATAAACCAACCAGCAATTTCCCAGGCTCATTTTCTGACAAAACAAACGTCGAAACACCATCATTGGATCGAAAACATTAGCCGAATATGTCGAAACAAATGTATAAAAGTGAATGTGAGGTCGGAGAAGGTACCTTGCGGCGGATGGTGAAGAGAGGGTTGCCGGCGGCATCCATGAGAAAGATCTCGCCCTTGTGGCCGTCCATGTAATTATCTACCCTGAACACCAAATTACCTTTACTATCGAACACCGTGAAGCCATTGCAGTTGAACAGCAAGGATTTTTTCCAGACGGTTAGAACCGCCTCCTCCGTAGTATCGGACTCGGTTATTGGTAAGAGCATAGGCGGCGGCCTCTCGGAGATGCCGGTAAAACTAGCATTGGGGTAAACCCTTGTCATTCTCGTAAACGTTTCCAGACTTTTAACACTAGTTCGGAAACACGATCTCATGCCAAACCAACACTAAATCTCAACAATTCAAGAGGATGAGAGCAGAGAGAAACTTTGGAGATAGGTAGGTTGGACCTTGGTTTGAGTGGAAGAGTTAGGGAGATGGAGAGTATTTTATAAAGGAAAAAAAAGAGAATAAGAGAGATACAAAAGTCTAACACGAGTGCGCCACTATTAAATGACGTCAAACCAGCACTGCATGGGACGGAAATTTATAATTGAAGGGAAAGGGAAAGGCAAAGGCAAAGGGGTGAATCGGATTGGATGATGTGCAAATGAGCCATCAATGCATTTTCTAAATAATAAAAAGTTAGTCTAGTGAAATAAAACTTTATATTGTTTGAGTAGTTAGTGATTTGAATTTTAGTATTGTAAAAGAAAAAAATTAAATAAGGATGATTGCCCCTATAATGAGTTGCAAAATTTGAATAGATTTTTTTTTTATCCTTTTTGATATCCTTATTTATGTCATCAAAGTAAAAAAAAATAGGTATATGGTTAGGTTTTAAGATTAGGATTTAGAGAATTTGAGATATAGTATATATTTTGTGTTTAGGATTTAAAATGTATGATCATGACTTAAAATTTAATTTTTAGTGTTGAGATATATAAAATGACACTATAAAAGGACATAAGATTTTTATTTACAAAATTCTATTCAGGGTCAATGAATTAACAAAATATTGATATTATAAAAAATAAAGTCACTAAAAAGTTTATATATGGATTATGGCCAACCTATCTTGCCTCGAAAGCAAGCCAACCAATAATTAATGCGAAATGCTTAACGTCTCATTTAAGAATATATTCTATATGAATGGTTTTGTCATTCGTTTGTATTTGACCAAAATTTATTACTATATTTTAGTACATACTTATTTTATTTTCTAAGATAGTTATTTCTGCGTTTTGTAGTATTAAAATAAGGTTAGATTTTGTGGCTGGGGGATAATATGCGGTGAGGGCGATGGACACTTGTCGACTGACCAATACTTTTGGTTAGATATTCTTATGAGGATGTTAGCATTGACTTTGTCTTTGAGTACGTGTATTTATGTGTGATTAATAATAATAATAATAATAATAATAATAATAATAATAATAATAATAATAATATGATTGGAGCAGGACGACTAGTGCGGCACCCCCTATCTCCCCCGGGAAAGCCATATTATATTATCATAATGCGCGTTTAGATAAGGTTTCCGCACTCACTCAGACCTTGGTTTGGAAAATAATAAAATCTTCACTTTGCTCCAACCCAAGGATTGCAAGAGTTCCACCCCAACCATTTGGATGCAAGTCCAAATATATACAACCTTGGGATTTCATAATCATGGGAGTCAAACATGAAATATGTATAATTGAACGATCTCTGAATAAATTAACTGAAAATAAATAAAATTTTAAAGTTGGTTCATAAATCTTTTATATGACTTAGGTCAGTCCCCGTTCATAGGGAATAACATGAACTGCAGCTCAAGACTTCATATCCGGTTTATATCTCACAATTTACAATAAAAATAATGTGATTGACAAAATTTATTAATTATGTTTAAGATTTTTTTAACAAAACAATAAAAATAGTGTGGTTGATAAAGTTTAATTATGTGTTTATAGCCTATTAATAAAAATATTAGATTAATTGTTCATAGTAATAGAGTGTTTTTATTCTATAAGGGCTCATTTTTTAGTTTTCTACCAGGGACCCCAAAATGTCAAAAAAATTTCCCCGATAGGCCATGAGTTTAAACAAGTATTTAAATTTTTTGGGTACCTCTCTTTACCCCTTTTTCAATGTATGAGAGGTTCAGCGACACGACAAAACCAAGAATCAAGTTAAAGGGGACAAAGTATAATTAACTATTAAAAAAAGGAAAAAGTTAAATGAATTAAAAACTGGAGGTTCAAATTAGTAAAAATCTCATTATATTTTTTATAATAAAAATTGGAGAACCCCTTCATGATCAAAAGATAAAAATTTACGCCTCGTTTGGTACATTGTATGTAAAATATGTGTGTTGTATTAAATAACACTTGTGTGTTAAAAGATGGATGAAAAAACATTGTTATTATATCGATGTGTTTGGTTGTGAAATTTGTGATAAAATTAAAAGATAAGTGTTATGTATAAATATACCCTTTTACCCTTCTAGCTTTATATTTTCCCCTTGTTTTGACATTGATCATTATATTAGTTTTAGGGTTTAAGGTTTATGGTTTATGATTTAGGGTTTATGGTTTATAGTTTATGATTTAGGGTTTATGGTTTATGATTTAGGATTTCTGGTTCATGATTTAGGGTTTGGAGTTTGGGTTTAGGGTTCATGGTGTAGTGCTATAGTTTAGGGTTTATGACCTATGGTTTGGGCTTTATGGTTTCGTGCTTTATGTTTTATGGTTTATACTTTAGGGTTATGATTCATGATTTAGGGTTTAAGGCTTATAATTAGGAGTTTAGGGTTTAGGGTTTGGAGTTTGGGTTTAGGGTTCATGGTGTAGTGCTATAGTTTAGGGTTTATGGCCTATGGTTTGGGCTTTATGGTTTCGTGCTTTATGTTTTATGGTTTATACTTAGGGTTATGATTCATGATTTAGGGTTTAAGGTTTATAATTTGGAGTTTAGGGTTTGGGTTTGGAGTTTGGGTTCATGGTATAATGTTCATGGCTTGGGGTTGCTATTTATGGTTTAGGGTTCATGATTTAGGACTTATGGTTTAGGGTTTAATGTTTTGGGTTTATGGGTAAATGTTTGGGGTTTAGTGTTTAGGGTTTAGAGTTAAGGGCCCAATGTTTGGAATTTAGGGTTTAAGGTATAACATTTGAGGTTTAGGGTTTAAAGGTTTAGTGTTTAGAGTTTATGATTTATGGTATAAGGTTTATGGTTTGGAGTTTCAAGTTTAGGGTTTAGAGTTCCAAGTCAATGGTCTAGGGTTACAGGTTCAAGGTTTGGAGTTCGATGATGATGTTGGGGTATATGGTTTAGGGTTGTTTTAGGGGTTTAGGGTATATGGTTTAGGTTTGGATTTTGTGGTTTAGGGTTTATTGTTTATGGCTTTAGGGCTTAAAGTTTGAGATTTAGGGTTTAGGGGTATGGGGTTTATGGTTTAGATTTTAAGGTTTAGAGTTTAGGGTTTATGATTTATGATTTAGGGTTAAGTGTCTGGGGGTTGGAGTTCAAGGTTGGGGTTTAAGGTTTATGGTTGGGTTTATTGTTTAGGGCTTAGGGGGTGATATCATTATTTAGGGTTTAGGGTTAGCATATTTACAATGGTATAAATATGTGAAAAATAGTATGAGAATATAATTGCCAAAACTTGCTTGTTAAATAAACACTATCTCCACACCGTGATAAATATCACTCAACTTGCGTATAAAATAATAGGCTGTATTAAATTTCACTTCTACCAAACGGACGTATAAAAATAAGTTTTATAATAAAAATGTATTGAATAATACAACACGCCAATTATAACCTAACCAAATCGAGGTCCGTTAAACCTAAATATGAACATATTAGATCATAATATTAAACTTGTTAAAAAAGTTATTTTTGATTGTCTAGTGGAAGACACTAGCATAATTTTCAAGTAGAATTTGGAAAGTAGAAACTGCCCCTTAGCAAAGTTATTTTACATCACCTTTATTTGGCAGGATAAGTTGACCTAACAACACTGAACACTGGGAGTAAGGTTTTACATCAATAATCCATAATTATAACCAAAACCTACGTTTTTCATAGTAAGGTTTTACATCAATAATCCATAATTATAACCAAAACCTACGTTTTTCATAGTGTTTGTTTACACGTTGTAATATATTATTATTATCGGAGGTAAATGTCATTAGAGAGGATGTAAGGATGTAGGCATAGGCATAAATGTAAGGATGTAAAAAGTTGACTCGACCCGAAAACTCGTCTGAAATCTTCTCGAGTTAAAACTTATTTTGATTCGGAAAAGTGATAACTTGAAACCGACTGTTGTTGACCCGAACCCGAGTTGGACCTGATACTGTAATAACCGAACTCGACCTGCACTTGACTGATACGAACTCGAACCCGACACTAACTTGACAAATAATCGATATAACCCGACTGAAACGACCCGAGATCTGATTTTACCCGACATGTTTTGAAACCGACCTGCTAATTGACCCGACCTGTTTTGAACCTGACTTGTTGTTGACTTGAACTAATATTAACCTGACTTGATATTTACCTGACCTATAATTGAGGAAGTATATGATTTCATAATTTTCAAGAGAAAAATGAAGTATTTGAGAAATTATTAATTTATTATATTATAATGTGAGAAATTAATTGACTCATATGAAGATATTTTAATATGATAATAATTTTTGTTCATTGTAGTCCCTAAAATTTTATTTTTAGCAGAAATTGACCCATATATATTTCTATTTTTGGTAATTTAGGCAAATAATATTTTTGTTTATTCTATTCGTATAATTTAATTTTTATCCAAAATTGCCCCATATTTATTTATATTTTTTTGATAATTTAGTCCAATAATATTTTTGTTTATTCTAGTACTTAAAATTTAATTTTTAGTCTAAATTGAGCCTTATTCATTTTTTGTAATTTAGTCTAATATTTTTAATATGATGATATTTTTGTTCGTGTTAGTCCCTAAAAATTTATTTTTAACCAAAATTAACCCCTATTTATTTTATATATTTTTTAATTTAGTCCTATATTTTTAACATGCTAATATTTTTGTTCACTCTAGCCCCTAATATTTTATTTTAGCTGAAATTGACCCTTATTTATTTCTAATTTTTGTAATTTAGTCTAATATTTTAAATATGATGATATTTTTGTTCATTCTAGTCCCTAATATTTATTTTTAATGTGATTCGTCTTCGTGAAAGGTGTTAAATAATTCATTCGAAATGACCCAACCCAAAGTTAATCGACTATTTGTACCGAACTCAAACTTAATACGAATTCAAAACCTGAATTAACCTGACCTGAAAGGAAACCGGCCTAAAATTACCCGACCTGAAATGAACTCGACCTAAAATGAACCCGGCCTGAAGTCCACCCAAGCCTGAATTAACCCGTCATTGATTCGACCCGAACTGTCTTAACCCGACCTGAAATGAACTCGACCTGAAATTGACCCGTATCCGACTCGAGTCGAGTCAAAACATCAAATCAACCTAAAATGACATGTATTCAATTTGATTCAACCTAACATGACCCAACTTAAAATCTATCCGATTATCCATTTTTATATCCCTACATGAACGTGGGTTGTTATATTTGATTATTTTAAAATGTATCATTACTTTTTAATGGTTTGGTGGATTTGTCGTACATAAATATTTTCTAAAAACGAAAAATTTGTTGTAGCATCATTTGTTTGTATGGTTCATAATTTTTTTGGGTGATTTATATACGTCTCTTGCTTATCTATTTAACAGTGATTAGTGTTGGTAAAAGTATTGCAAGATCAAATCGTTAGTATTGATTGGATAATAATAAATAAAAAAATAAAGACATCGTGCCGTGGTATAAATCACTGCTTTAGAAAAGATTTCACCTAGATGTGCGTAATCATTGCTGTAAGCGGTCATCTTTCGAGGTTAACACAATAGCTCCTAATAGTTGTACATCCGAAGATCGGAGTGGACAATAATAAAATTACTCTTTTTACAGAAAAAATTAAAGAGAACTTTGAAAACAATTTTAAAACCTCCTCTTTTTATAAGCTCAACACAAAACGCTTCAGAAAACAATTCTAAAAAAAATATTTTGAATTTTCTCCCAAAAGATAAAGTACACATGGAAGTGTATTTTCAAAACCACAACCACAACCATTAACCAGCTAGATGACGGCAGCAACACATGTACAAGAGAGTTGTTTAATTAAATTTAACAAAGGATAGTAGGAAAGACTCTTTAAATACTCTTTCTAAGAGATTTACTCTCTTAATGTAGGATATAACCAACAATTACAAAGTAGTATATATTCATATTTTTTCTTATCCTTTAGTTAGACACACATTTTTGCAAACAAAATTATTTAAATTTGAGTCTTACAAGATGAACATCATTATCTTCTTTATCATGACAATTGTTGAGTTCAACTTAGTGGAATATATTTATGTTTGTATGCGTGCATATAAATTTTTATGAAAAAAAATAGTTGTAGCATCATTTGTTTATAAATATTACTTTGCGGGATTTATTGATGTCTCTCGTCTATTCTTGAACGGTCTAACTAAAGACTAATTTGGTGAACCGAATTTGAAAAAAAAAACAGACAACAAGCATTTGTTATGTGTTTTATTTTAAATAAAATAAAATAAAAATTTGTAAAATTTCAATCTTGGGTGGTTAATGAGTAATGACCAACCCATGGCAGGTGTTGGATAAGAGGGTTATTTTCTAACCCACCCTATCCATAGAACAAAAAAACAATCCAAATTGTCCCTATAGATTAGGAATATATGGATTTAGTAGCAAGTTCTAATTGGAGGGATAAAATTGGTGCAGGAATTTTCAATTTATTGGAAAATTTTTGACGGTTCTGTTAGACAGACAGATGGTTACTGAGAAACACAAGGAATAGTTCCCTCTGCTATGAAGGCCAAAAAACATGGAAATTAAACCATAAAATATAATCCAACAATCAGAAAACTGGGTCAAATTACAGCACGCAACGCACATCACGTTGTTTTAGTCATCACCCATGTTAGCCAAGGGTTTCAATACTTTTGCTCAGCTCCTCCAGCTTCTTCGTCCTCAATCTCTCGCTTTCACTCACCAGCTAACCACATGTTACTAACAAAATATTGTAATAAACAGGGTTTAACCAAAGTTACAAAGCACAAAGCATTCACCTTCATTAATTTACCAACTAGTTGTGTTTTCTCCTTATTCTTGTCATTGAAGGCATCAAGAGCTTCTTTGTATTCTCTTTCCTGTGATTTACAGCATGGTGAATGTGGCTTTTTCACTTTTAAGAAGCTTTTCATTATGTATAATCATTCAAAATTATGACTAATTATACCCTCTTTTGCCACTTGATAAATAATTTAATGAGTAGCAATGAAAATAGTATCTGCACCTTCTTCTGGCAGCTCTGTCCCAGTGGTTTCAGCTCCCGGTTAACCGTGTCGATCTTCTTGCGCAGAAACCCGATTTCCTTTCTCATTGGATCTATGAGGGCATCAAGCTCCTGGAAGATTTCATCAGTTGACAATGACATTATTAATCCAATATATGCAAACATTGATATCATTGCATTTAGACTACCTCAATTCAAAGTACCCTTTAAAAGGAAGATTCTGGTTTATAGATTACAATTCTAGTTAGGTTCTTGAAACCTGCATACAGAAACAAGCTTTTGAATGCTACATATGATGTCTAATTATGTCATATAGATTCTTTTCTTTTAGGCCAGAGTTAAGAACTACAACATGATGCTATATGATGTCTCAATATGCTAAACTATGAGGCAACTTACTTCTCGAATGTCAGCCAAGCGCCGTGTTGCTTCTTCGACGCGTCCCATGTAACTCTCAACCTTGTCCCTCACCTCCATCTTCTTCCTCTCGATCTCTTCCTCTTTGGCTCGAAACAATGCCAATGCGGATTTGGCCATCTCCTCTTCCTTGTCATCTTTCATCGGAGTTTCGTTGCTAACGATAACTCCCGAGTTCTTTACGCGCTGCATCTGCAATTGTTGTTGTTCCCATATCTGCTTTGGTGTAGCCATTGATGCCATCTTCAACTCCCTCTTCTTTTTCTTCTTTAACAATGATGGCTCTCTTTCCCCTGCTACTGGTGGGTTATATGCAAGGCTGGCTTTAAAGATATGATACCAACTAGCTTACTGTAACACAAAACAAATACTAGTATTATAAAAGAAGGTAATGAAATGACCAAATTGTCTGCTCTTTCTTGACACAAAGACACACATCAAATGCTATTTACTTGGCATCTGTACAGTATTTTTTTTTATTCAAATTTTAGCTTTGAAGTAAGATGGTTCCATGTACAATTCTTCCTTGTCCAGCTTTCCAACTATATTCTTTTTAAGCTTGGATTGCTAGAGGATCTATATGGGCCTCTTTTTGGAAAGCTATCTATTTGCTTAAGTTGCCCTATTGACAGCTTCACCCTTTTTCTTATTTTCGAATAAAATTACCTATGTACGACATTCTTGTTCGACACTAATTTAAAAATGGTATGAACATATGATCCTCTGATATATTAGTATCTGACATTTATCTTTGAATCTGAATATAAATAAATGTATGATTATCGGTTTTTCTAATTCCAAAAGTTTAAATTATTATAATGATGTTATGGTTGAAGGGTCCAAAGAGTATTGGTAAATCTTCTTTTTCCTAGAAGATCAAGGGTGCTTGGAGAAGAAGTCTTTTTCTTTATGGAGTGGAACCTACACAAGACATGGAGGGGGAAAGCCTTAAGAGACAAGATAGAGTTGGAGAGACTGTCAAAGCATCCTAGGTGCCTGCCTCTATTACATAATATATCATAACCCATAGAGGCTTAGGACTTGGACTTCTTTTCTTAAAAAAATAAAAATCACACTTGAATCTTCACTTTTAATCCTCTGGTTTTTCCTTTCCTATATGAGATAAGTAGTTCAAAGGCTATGTTTTTTTAGATGCTTCATTATTATTTTAGTCTTTAAATAATACATCGCGTAAATAAACTATTTAAATCGAATCTCATATAAACAATAATATTTATTTTTTACCGAAATTGTTTGATGGATTCAATAAATTGAAGAATTGAAAATCGTTTGTCCCTAAGCATGCCCCAATTTATGTTTCGCATTAAAAATTAAGGTTTAAGGTTTAAGGTACATGGTTAATATTTAGTGTTAAGGTATATGAAATTTAGGGTAGGATATATTTTTTAAAGTGCATAGTTTAAGGTTTAAAATTTAAGGTTAAAGTTTTTAATTTACTTTTTACTTTTTTTAATATGTGGCATAAAGAACGACATGCTCAGGATAGTATTTTTTTTAAAGAATGAATCTCTGATTGTTTTATAGTATTCGGTCTACCTCGAAGTGATCGGTGACGACTCTAAATTATTTTTCAAGATTAAATAAAGAAAAACTTCAATTTAACATAAAAACCTAATTTTCAAAATTAAATAAATAAAAGGCAAAACTCTATTTTATAAAATAAATCGTTAGACTATTTTCACGGCCAGTTAAAAAATGGTCGCGACAGAAAGATAACTAGAATAACACCAGTCAAAAAAGTTATTGTTAATATTATCATTATTCATGCTTGCTTGATTGTAAACAATAACTAGAAAAAAATACTTAAGAGATACTTTTATACCAAAATTGTAAGCAACATTGTAGCGTGAACATTTCTTTAAGGTCCAGAAGTACAAGGTTGAGATCCGTAGCTATTAGGATGAATAAAATTCAATTCGACGTGAAAACAAAATAAAATTTTTATCTTAGTGTGAAAATCTCAGTTTGATTTAAAATGGTAATTTTATAATCTCGACTCAAAAAAAATTTCAAATAATATTTGAGTTATAAATGAAACTTGAATAACTCAAAATTTTTAATAATTTGTGGATTGATTTTCAAGTTTTAAAAAATCCCTCAACCCTGCTTGATATCACATAAGAATATATATATATATCAGTTGTCAAGATCCGTCCCTACTATCACGTGTCTAAAATTTACCTTTACCCTACTTGACAGAAAGGCATAAAGTCAAAAACTACCTCAAACGTTTGACTGAATAATCACTTCGACCTTTATTCTTTATTTTAGCAATTCAACCCTCTATGTTTCATTTTGTGTCAAAATGGCTCCTTTGCGGATAAATTATTAGAAAACCAACGGTAAACGGTTTGAAAATGATTTGACAGAATGATAACTCAACAGAAAAAAATATTTTATATTTTATATAATTTAAAATATTATTTTTTATCTATGTAACATTTTTTCAAGTTAACATATTTGTCTATATGATATTGTCATGTCAGCGTGCACTGTCATATAGGTTTGTCATGTCATTTCAAGCTATTTATCGTTAGTCGATTGACAGTTTTATTCAGAGTGATTATTTTTACCTAAAATAAAATGTTAAGTGTTGAATTAATTAAAAAAATAAAAAATAAATATTTAATATTCAGTTGAATATTAGGATATATTTTGACTTTATGCCGAACAGTAATGAGTGTAGATTCATTAAATACTAATAATAAAATATTATTTTTAATAGAAAAACCCGAGATATTATGCACCCATAAACCAGAAATCAAAAGCACAAAGACAACCGTATGATTCTGACAGTGAACCACACTCTTAACCGTAATAAAAGACTTTGACTTTCTCAGAAATTTAGTAAAAGAAACTTGATTTTAATCAATTGTACAAAAAATCCGTGTAGGTTCACTACTCTCCACCTATCGGAATTCTCTGTAAAAAAATGATTTAAAAAAATTTTGGTTCGGGAGTTAGTTACGTGTGAGGAATGATTAGACTCCCACAAATGTCTATTATCGGTACTTTTTAATTTTATGTGATATTTTGGCATTTCTAATAATAATTTGAATTTAATTTAACCATAATTATTGTCTGGATTTAAATTCCAAATGAATATATTCTTTTATAAGGAAATATATTTTGAAACGAATATGAGATTGGAAGCGCTCAGTTACTTTAGGACACTTCGATTCATATTCAAAAATATATCCCGACATAAAAGGTTTTAAATGCATGACCGGTTATTGTCTCGTTGATTTTAAGTTCTAACTTTAGGCCACTACATGTGAACGCCGGCGGCCACAGGCTATTCCCAGCCACCACGCCGACCGCCGGAAGCCCTTTCCAGTCACCATACCGAAAACCTTTAAAATTATATTTTTTCGATTTCGAGCCCCCTAACCCCTAATCTAGTCCATTTTCATCAGAAACACCCTCCTTCCCCGCTTAAAACCTATCTACCCGAGGCCCTAACCCTCTTCAACTCCACTGTAGCCCTAACACCAACTACCGGGATACACAAATACTCTGACCACTCTTTATCTTTTCCCGATTTGCTTTACTTTCTATTTTTCCTTATTATTTTCACTTCGATTTAACCTTTTAATGTTTTTTTGTAAGGAATTAAAAGAATAGTGGAGAATATACCTTATAGTGGCTAAAATGGTGATTTCGACTACTTTCACGGTGATCGATCGTTTTCTGCGACATCCTTTCGGCGATGTTTTAACTGCTTCGACGATGGTTATCCTTCCCGATGATGGTTCAACTTTCGGCGATAAATAGACTTCCACGGCGACGACCCTTCGGCTTCTAATGGCAGGTATAATCCCTAAATTGCCCTTTTTTTCTCCTTATATCACTATTTTAATGTGGTAATTATATTTTATTAGTGGATTATTATTACTAGTATTAATGACTAACAACTTTCCTCTCTCTTCTTACTTATAAGAGTTGACCAAAATGATGTCATACTTACGTCACCTGAGTGACGTCAGCGGCCAGTTGTGTATAATAAACACAGATCCACGTGAATTCAATTCAAGCCAATGGAAATCCAACATGTGGCATTTTTTTGAGCTAGAAAAGTGCTTCATCAGATTATATGTGTTTGTTGGGTTGTATTGGGTTACAGATGAGCTGTAAAGATTTAATTTTGGGTGGGAAGAACTTGTAGAAGGGTTTAATGAACTGATATTGAGCTTTTTATATGACTCGGGCTTTTAATGTTTGTAACATGGACATTGTAAATGATTTTGGGACTTTTATTTGTTTATTTACTAAACTTATATTATTTACTATTTAGTTATGACTTTATTTATATCGAGTTACCGATATAGTACTATTTTGTTGCACGAACTCTTTGCTCATTATTGTGAAACATGAATTGGGCAAAGACTGAAAAGACACTAATTTTGTCTGAACTTGCTGAGTGTTGCTTTGAGCTGCAAGATCTTCTTGTTACAAACTTTCACTCATTCCTCTTAGAAAGCTTGAACAAGTTCTTGTTATTATGAACTTCCCTATCCTTCTATCAAGGTTAACTAGCTCTTTTTAAAAATGTTGACCCACTTTTCTCTGCAAAAAAGTTGACCCTCATCCACTATTGAAAATATTGATCCGCCTCTCTATAAAAGTGTTGAATAAGCAAGCTTTTCTCATTATTCAAAAGGCTAAACCTTCTAATTATGAGTTCCTCATTCTTCTTGCAAATGTTAATCCACCTTTCTGTAAAAGTGCTAAACATGCGAGCTTTTCTCATTAGGAACTCCTCATTCTTTTAAGGGTGAACTCTTCTTATTGAGAGCTCTTCATTATTTGATGTGCGAACTCTTCTCATTATGAACTTTGTCTTTGCTGCACAAACTCTTCACATTAAGAGCTCTTCATTATTTGATGCGCGAACTCTTCTCATTATGAACTTTGTCTTTGTTGCACGAACTCTTCACATTAGGAGCTTTGTCTGGGAAAAAATTTGAACCTGCAAAAAGAAAAGTCATCAATTAATGAAATTTCAACTTGAAGTGGTGTGAAATATCTTCAATTTTTAGCTTGAAGCACTGAGATCTTTAGAGCCATTGCTTTATTGTCTAAGGTGTCTCGATCTTTCAGTCCAAAGCTCATATAATCTCTTTTGTTTTTCTTTCTCTATTGATCCCTTTTTATTCTTGAAACGTGCATGTGACCTGTAAAAGTCAAATCTATCATTAATCTTCCAACATTAATTGTAAAGCAAATGTACAATTTGGGTATATCATTAAGAAACTTCAAGCAATTCAACGAGAAATATTGAAAATTTTAACTAATTAAACTAGAACCCTCTTCATTTGAGCTCAAAGTTGATCTATCTTGCTTTTCAACTTGGTAACTTGTACCCTATTTTCTTTTTCTTCTTTTTATGTTTTCTTAAAGCTGATAACCCAAAAGGTTAATATCTTTGTCGATACCATGCCCCCACTGTTTTACTATGACACCATCCAAAAAGTTCTCATCATTTCTAGAGGTGTCAGTCTGAAGGACTTAACATCATGCTCGAAGGACTTACTGATGACCCGGAGGCTTTAGAATTGCACTACACTTTTTGTCTTGTGCATACAATCAAATGTTTACATCACTCTCGAAGGTGATGGCCCGAAGGACTTAACATCATGCCCGAAGGACTTATTGATGACCCGAAAGATTTAGAATTATAATGCACTTCCTTTCATGTGCAAACAATCAAACATCACTTCCGAAGGCGATGGCCTGAAGAACTTAACATCCCGCCAGAAGTACTTACTGATGACTCGAAGGATTTAGAATTGTAATGCACTTCTCTTTCTGTGCAAACAATCAAACATCACTCCCGAAGGTGATGGCTCGAAGGACTTACTGATGACCCGAAAGATTCAGAATTGTAATGCACTTCCTTTCCTGTGCAAACAATCAAACATATTTGCAGAGATTCGTCTCTTCAAACAGATTGAAATCTTTGCTGAGATCCACCTCTTCAAATGGATTGAAATCTTTGCTAAGATCCGCCTTTTCAAACAGATTGAAATCTTTGCTGAGATCCTTTTCAAATGGATTGAAATCTTTGTTGAGATCTGTTTTTTCAAACGGATTGAAATCTTTGCTGTGATCCGCTTCTTCAAACAAATTGAAACCTTTGCTTCACAAAAATGTGATTGAAATCTTGGCTAGAATTTTCTAGATCTACTTATCCAATCTCGAAGTTGTAGATTGAAATCTTTGTCTATTCTTTGCTGATTCTTTTAAATTCCTGCAAAAATATACAAAAATGCTTTGAATGCATGAGTTAGTATGCTCTTATCTTATGGATGCCTAACTATATATGATTCATGAATTGTGATAACTGAGGTCCACTTGGATATACTCTAATCTTCTTTGCTTCTTCATTGAGTTTTCTATTTCTGTTGCAACGGTACCTCATCTCTTTAGATTGTTCTTATTATATTCTTGCTCAACTTAATCTTCCGGTAATTTACCTTAAGTTCTTACTGTCTTCGTTCTCCGACAAAAATTGTCCCAAAATTTTGTTGTTGAGCTATTTTCCTTCTTCTTACCTCTTTAGATTGTTCTTATCAGATCTTGTTCAACTTGATCTTTTTGAGATTTGTCTTAAGCTATTACCGTTTTCATGCTCCAACAAAATTTGCCCCAGATTTTTTTCTTGAGCTCGTTTTCTTTTTGAGCAGATTTTGACTTCTTTAGTGATTGAATTCTTTCAAGATCTGCATCCTCTCTTATCTATCCTGATTTTAACTCTTGAGCACAACGATGCCCCACTAATCTTTTTATTTCTTGCCTTATCATGTTGAATTTGTCCCTTTTTCACCTTTTAGTGCGAGCAAATACCTCAAGTCCCTGAACTTTCTTCCAGTCCCTGAACTTTTATCAAGTTCATTGTTTAATTTCAAAGGTCAACCAATACTTCGTAGTAGAAACTAGCTTTAAGTCTCTGAACTTTCTTCAAGTCCCCGAACCTTCTTTAAGTTTATTCATTAACTTCAAAACCAACCAAAACTCTATGGTAGAAACTTGCTTTAGGTCTCTGAAATATCTGATATATGCATTCTTGTCATTGTCTTCACCATGACCCTTGATGGGTAATTTCTCTTTTTGAACAGAAGGCTTTCGAACATATGAATGCCCCTACACTGAGCCATATCTTTACCATGTTAGGTTGAATATATGTATTTGGAAATTTATCTATTAAACAATACAAGGAAATCTTTTTGTTTACAAAAATGTCAACTTATTGATCGACATTTCAATGAAATATACCTTACAAGACTCAGAAAATCAGGGTATTAATATAAATAAAGTAAACAGAATAAGATGTCCTGGATATCAAATGAAATAGCGTCTTAGGTTCAACCCTCCCATGGGTAGCATAACTCATGAATGTTGTGCTGATGTCTAAAGTTATGAAATTTCTTCCAAATCACTTCGTTCACACCCTATGATTACCGCATTGCTCGATCTAGTAAAAAACTACTCTTTTTCCGTTCTCTTCATTCTTTTCCATTCATAGACGTGTTCAAGCTTTCCGGACTTGTTTAACCAGTAGAGTGCAAAATATCATTCTAAGAATAGAATTCTATAAGTGCACGTGTGTGCTTCTGACTGTTATTAGTTATTATTATTATTATATACATGTCTTCAAAGGTCATCTTTGACGCTTGGGTATTGGACAGGTGGAGCATAGCTCCTTATCAGATTTGTCGACATCTCCCACAACTCTATTAGTGTGCTTCGAGACTTATTTATTCAATAGTTCATTACCTCACTCTTTCCTTTTTTCTTTTCTCTTTCCTTTCATTTTCTTCTCTCTTTCTTTTTCTTTCTTTTTTTTTTTTTTCTTTTTCTTCCCTTTTTCTTCTCACCTTTTCTTTCTCTTTTTTCACTTTTTTCTCTCACTTTCTTCTTTTTTTCTTCCACTCTTATTGTGTTTTTTAGGGTATAGAAGGCTATGCTTAGAACTTCAATTTCAATCAACTCTACTTGGTTAAAATTCTGTAGTCCACTTCACTTTTTATGAATTTCAAAGATTTGTCATAGAACATCATCAAGGGAGTAACAATCTAATCTTTTCTTACTTTGTCGACCAGAGTAAACTGAGAAACAAATTTCACTTTATTATCTTCACAATATTCAAACGATCTTTGTACTAGATCAATATCGCATCTTGCAATTGACATCCATGGGTCTACAAAGGTAAGAAGAGATACACATATATTCATGAATTTCAAAACATCATTACATTAAAATGAAAACCAACAAACATGACATATGCCCTTAGAAAATGATCTCTACTACTTTCGGGAAAGGAGTAGTAGAATTATTTCCATGTATTACTTCAGAAATAGTCCCTGTGGAATGTAACTACATGGTGCAAAAACATGGGTAACTATTACCTCCTCAAAAGTACTGATTTTTATGCCATTATTACAATGCTTTTGCTTGATTTTTAGTACATTTAGTTGCATTTAGTTGTTAAAATCATGCATTTGTATAAGCAGTTAGGATTTGTGTCTATGCCAGTGTGAATGGTTGTTTTGTTAGCATTATTGCAGGTTTGACATAGCAGTTGGTAGAGCAAGGCAGCGCAAGAAAGAAATGCCAAAGAGAATGTTGAGATGCTATTGGCGCAGATGGACAAACAATGCCAAGCACCGGACTGATAGATGATAGGATTTGATGCCCGACCAAGAAGCTTTTGAAACCGAAAAAATAGCACCAGATTAGGCTGCGAGAAAATACCCATTAGATCAATCTCTGAAAAAATAACAGATAAATAGTACTAAGCTTGGTTGGCAAAGTAGTGATGGCAGAATGACGTCAGCCGTAACCTGATCAGCTCACATTCGAACTTGGATAAGATGATCACATCCCTATCCCTTGAGCATTCAAAATTCAAAATTCAAGAGCTTATCCTAGTCTTCATTGCACGCCTATTTAAAGAACGATTGAGACAATCAATGGGGAGGATGATCGAGTGGGAAAAAGCTAGAGAGTGATTCATCAACGAATGAATGCACCAAGGAGACGTAGTTTGACTAGCTTGATCGAGAGCCCGGATCTTGAAGGGTTGCATCAAGGGACCCTTTCTCGCCATATTCTCTTTGTTTAGTTGTTTTTATTTTCTTTTAAATGATGATGTGTTCTCAAAACGTTGAAGTTTTTCTGGTTGATGCCCTCACCATGAACTAGTTTAATAGTTGGTGGGGGATGTTTGCATTAAATTATGTTTTTATGTTAAGTTTTTAATAATCAAAATGCTTCGGCATAATTTTCCTTATATGGCATGTTCTTCATTGTTTTATTAAAATTTGCCAAGCGAGGGTTAGCATTGTTAGCTTATTGAACCTTAATATATTAATAGACTTGTAATACCCAACCCCCAGGCCTAGAAGATAGTATTGATCTAGGAGGAAACAATCTAACTTGTCTAACAAGTTAGTTATCGAACAAGGAAATGACTCATGGTAAGACCTTTAGAGAACAAGCATTCGAATAGATAATTTATGAAGCATCAAAGACATCACATTTGAATCATCAGAATTGAAGATAGGAAACATATGATCTTTCTAAAATTTTACACTTAACAAGAATGTGAATAACAAGTATATTAATCATTTTCGGTCATGATACTCGATTAAGAACCAATATGTGCATGGCATACCAATTTAAGGATTATGAGGCTATTTAGTAGCAATATAGGTCTAAGACTTTCCTAACAATATGATCTAACCAAATTTTACATGGACAAAAGGGACTTCCAATTTGTAATCATTGATAAGCTAAACATACAATGCTCAATTCAATTCTTGACTCAATAGGTATTCACATATTTTAATCACACACAACCATTATAAAACCATATATCAACATCTTTCATTCAATAAAATAAGCTTATGATATCTCCTAAATCATTCGAATCCAGCAACCGAGCCAAGTCAAGCAAAATCTATCACCAACAAGAACAATAGGCCAAATACATAGATATATATATTTACAAGCCCTTAATAAGTTGCTATTTACAACCCCTTATAATAGACAAAATATTATAGCCTTACATTCCAAACTAGTGCCACCTTCTAGGAGTTAACTTAACAAACAAACCATACTTTTGATGCCTTTGGTGACTATGCAAAATCCTCCCCAAGCTTGATCAACAATCAATTTCTCCTGTACAATCATTAGGGTGAGTAATTAGGTTTCTAGTAACATTACTTTAACAACTAAGGTACATAGATATTGAAATACTCGATCATAATTTAGCCATTTAATCTTGACCATACTATTTTGAGACTACTACTAATCATTTGACATTTGAGTAACATACTCCCTAATCATCAGCAAGAAGCTTATTTCGAGCTTAATTGATCATAATTTATAGCAGGCTTCTAAAAAGAAAATTACATTGTCAAGCAACTCATTTAAGTCGAGTAATTAAACAATTCAATTTCCTTAATTCTCATTCAATTACAAGCAACCTTAGTTGGATAATATGGCCTTGACTAGTTGTTAGCCTAGAATATATATATATATATATAATAAATCAGTATCATCAGGCAATGGTCATTCTATTATCATTGAAACATTAGTCATTATCAATTTGTTCAGGGGAACCTTAGTACCTGTTGCGCATAATAAATGCTCTGCAATTGTGCAAGTGTACACATCGTAAGTTATAGTATAAAAAATATCGTCTCCACAGGGATCGGTGCCACTTCAAGAATCTTGTCTCTTGCACTGTAAAAGTAAAAGAACACAAATAGATGACTGTAGGAGTTTAAACTAACAACTAAAGTAAAAGAGCAATAAAGTAAAAGAAGATGTAATCAAAAGAGAGAGAATATGCTAGGTTATCATGAATTGAAGAGTGATAGCCAATTGGACCGTCTTGGTAAACGAGTGCAAGGGCAACGCAGTTGCCGTGTTGCCTTGGCAACTAATCGAACTGGCTGGGCAGCAACTTCAAGGTTCGGCAGAGCATTCTTCAATGGTTTCTTCTTATCCCTAAGTCGAAACTCTAGCTAATTGTGCATGCCATGACAATACATCCCCGCGTGAATCAAGGGTGAAAAACAACCAATCTTGCGCCCCTCTTAGCCGTTGAAATCCTTAACTTATTCCTAAGCCAGATTAGTCTTCATCAATAGATTGAATAAAAACCATACTCATTCGTTTCTTGAATCCAACTCTCTCGATATTGGATAAATAGATAGAATTACGAGACTCTTCCAATTCACTCGCAAACAAGAATAAAAACCAAGAATGAGTAAACCTTGAATTCAAAGTGCAAACTTTTATTACCTAAACAAAATCCAATTGTATCTCACAACCACAAAACACAATAACCTTAGCCAAATAGATTTAGTTCATGGCTAGGTTCCAAAGAAACATAAAACAAAGAATCCCTAACATAAACCTAATCGAACAAGAAAGAAAAAGATAAAGAATGGTTGAAGCCTCTTGTCGAAATCTCTCCCCTTTTTCACCTGTTGGAGTTGACTGCTTGGTCCTCAATTTATAGGGCTAGGTCAAAGTCTTTCTTGAGGAGGAAGTTAAGTTGGAATTAAATACTTTTAAAGAATCTAATTTTTTATTATATTTAAATTCCTTCTAGATCTTCTTCTATCTTTTTGGGATTTAATTTCTCTTTGACCTCTTCATGGAAATCACACTCCTTTGGGATTTAACTTTGCTCCACATCGTCTTGGGTTTATCTAGTCATCAATTTCGGCTGCCATATCATCTTATCCCTTGTCGACAATTTCCCTGGCAACTAGCCCGACATATCCTTCATGCACTACCCTGGCAACTACGTCGGCATCTCCTTCTTTTATTGCCCTGGAAACTGGTTCCAACCTTGCTTTGGCAAGTGATTCTGCACACACAAAAATAACTATCGGCAACACCCTTTTTCCACAAAATTAAGCAAAATATGATATCAAGCTTAACCACCAAGGAAACAATGCAAACATGTATGAATGGCTAATAATGAAACTAATATGAGCCTAAGTCTAGGAATAATATGAATAAAAAGGGTGAATAAAATAGTACTTTTAGACCCTTAATACACCCCCAAACTTGAACTATTGCTTTTCCTCAAGCAATGCAAACTAATAATTACCCGCCAAGACTTCAATTTTCACAAACTTAGCTTTGAACTTGATTTCAATCCTCAGAACCATGGCACAAAGTATGATTGGCTTTTCATTTTTTTTGGAAAACTTAGGAGTTACTCGGAATCAAACTATAAGCTTGTGAGTGTGTACGGAGTTGTGTGCAAGTTGATTTTTCAGATTCTATGCAAAGAAGAAGTTTTCAAATTACTTCCTTGGGTTCTTTTAACATGTTTTAACTAGGGCGGTTTCGGGCATCTTTAGTGTTTTGTTTTTAGTTTTCTTACATTTTTCTTTTATTTGACTAGATCCGGTTTCAGACACCTCTAGCAATCAATTTTTAGCAAATACTAGAGCCAATTTCGAGCACCTCTAACATTCATCCAATTTTTATTCTAATCCCCCAATTTTTTTAACTATCAACCTAAGTTCGCTAGAATTCCTTAAATCAATCAAGCCACAAGAGTGTTTCATCAAGTTTAGCATCATAGTAAGATTCTAAGTGTTTCCAAATTTATCCTAGAATAAAAAGTTCTATCAATTAAGTACATTGGCAATGTCATCATCGGATATTCATCAAATCTAGGTAATTCTTGTTCCAAATAAAGGCATGGCAAGCAATTTATGTATCCTATATGCAATACTTAAGATGAATGCAACTAAACATGACAACTAACTAGTAACAATACCGCATGAACTTTATTTGCCGGTCTTCAATTTGCTTAAGGCGGTTCGCCAATGGTTGTAAGAGTGCTTCAAGTTGTCCTGAGGTTGCTGGCCGAGTTGCATGAGCATCATTTGCCTGGGCATCAGGGGTTGCCGAGGCGGCAGGAGTTGCTGCGGAAAATGTAGGCATTGAGGATGTTACTGGTACTTCTCCCATTAGCTTTCAGATTTTTACTCGATTCTAATCGAACTTTGGTAGGGCCTTTTCATTGGTGGACTCACTTGGGACATGCATCTCCTTGCAAAGATTGAAAATTAAGCAAGGGAAGAAAAGAGAACCCTTGTCTTTTGTGCTACACACAAAAATCTCATCACAAATAATTTTTCCAATGTTAATGATGTGATTTTGCAAAATAGAATGTATGAGCAAAAGACGAGGTGTATTAACGATGGTATTGTGTGTTGTGGGAATTAAAGAAGTTTTAACAAACTTATTCCATATTTTGCCTCGGGTTTAAGCCGAAGGTGGTTTATCGTGCCCTTATATTTACCGCCATTGCAATGAGTCCCCGGTAGAGTGAGTTCTTGAAGCACCTTGTCAAGTTGCTTGGGCGTGAGTTGATCAACAAAGGCTTGATGCTTGTCTTTCTCAATGTAGAGCCCGTAAAAGGTGTGATGCTTTCGGGGCTTATGAGTATAGCCTTGTCACGAAAAAAAACATAAGGATTATCCGGGTTAGGCGAGTGAGCATAGAATTCTTTTACCCATGAGATGTTACCCGGTTCTGATTGATGGCAAAAGATTTGCCACTTTTGATGTGCAATCCTTTCGAAGATGAATGGTTCAAGGCCGAAATGTTGATGAGAGTTGGAGTATTCGAAGCCTTGTTCTTCACAAATCTTCCGGCTTTCAAACTTGGAGTGATATTGTTCTTGAACCGCCGGTGTAGCAAACTTCTTGTAGCTTGGTTCTTTGGAAGAACTTGGGTGCACCTAAAACTTGATTTTGGATGCCATGGATGATCTTGGTTGTGTGTTTGGTAGAAACAAAGAAAAGAAAGCAAAAGAAACTAAAGAGTTGCAAGGTGAAAATGAGGAATAGGTTTCTTGGAAGTTAAGGGTGATGGATTAAATAGAAAAGATAGGTAGTAAATATGGTGGGTGGGATTGATTGGAAAGAAAGAAAGATTGGTTTTAATTGGGGGAAGGAGGCGGCAAAAGGATTTGGGGAAGGGTTTGGCCGGCTATTTAGGAGAATTAGGGTAAATTGGAGGCTTAATATAAGCCTTAGATTTAGCCCGTTAGTTTCCTTGTTGAAGAAACTTCATTCTTGAATCAAATTCCTCTTTATCTTGAACTCTTTTCCAATAATTCAAAAACAAATAAAAGAAGAATTAAAATTAAAGATAAACTAGTAAATAAAATAAAAAGAAATAAATAAAGATGTGCAAAGAAATTCTTAAACCTAAAATTCAAAATAATTAAATAAAGATGAAAGAAATATGTAGTCTTAACCTAAAATAAATAAATAAATCTATCCTAAGAATAACCGAAATAAAATAAAATAAATATAAACCAAAATAATAAGTTCAAAAAATAAAAATAAAAATAAAAATAAAAAGAAAAAGAAAATATCGAAAGGAAAGCATGATCATGCATCTCCTAAGGTGACCACTTCTTTGTTACGTTCCACATGGGCACCGTTATAATGTTTCAATCTTTGTCTGTTAACTTTTAATTCATGTTCGTCAGTGATGGACTTGGTTATCACGACACCATGGGAGAACGATTTGACAACTTCAAATGGTCCCGACTATCTTGATTTCAGTTTTCCCAGGAAAAGTTTCAGTTGAGAATTGAATAAGATAACTAGTTGCCCTGGAATGAATTGCCGAGGCAATAGTTTCTTGTCATACCACTGTTTTGTTTTCTCCTTGTAGATTTGTGCATTGTCATAGGCGAGTGCACGAAATTCTTCTATCCCATTGAGATCTAGTAAATGCTTTTGCCCGACACTTTCCCAATCCATATTCATAGTTTTGATCGCCCAATATGCCTTGTGCTCGATTTCCACTGGTAGATGGCATGTTTTGCCATAGACAAGTCGAAAGGGAGACATACCTAAAGGTGTTTTGAATGCAGTGCGATATGCCCAAAATGCATCATCTAGTCTCACTGACCAATCCTTCCTAGAGGGATTTACAACTTTCTCGAGTATACCCTTCAGTTCCCAGTTGGAAATTTCTGCTTGCCCATTGGTTTGTGGGTGATATGCCGTGGCAATCTTGTGAGATATACCAAAGCGTTGCAACATCTTGGCAATAAGTCTGTTGTCAAAGTGCTTGCCTTCATCACTGATAATTACTCTCGACATCCCAAGCTGTGTGAGTATATTTTTCTACAAGAATCGTTGCACGGTCTTGGAATCATTAGCGGGAACTGCAGCTGCCTCAAACCATTTAGACACATAGTCGACGACAAGTAGAATGTAGAGGTTGCCGAATAAAGATGGGAAAGGTCCCATAAAATTGATCCCCCATACATTGAATAATTCCACCTCAAGGATGTTTTGGAGCGGCATCTCATGTCGTCTAGAGATATTGCCCGTCATTTGGCAACGATCACATTGCTTGTAAAACTCTTGGGCATCTTTGTACATTGTTGGCCAATACAAACCAGATAGAAAAACTTTGGCCATGGTACGTGTTCCTCCAAAATATCCTCCATAGGGTGAAGAATGGCATTGCTGGAGTACATTCTGCTGCTTTTCTTCAGGGACACATCGACTTATAATCTAATCTGCATATTGTTTAAACAAAAGAGGCTCGTCCTAGAAATAATGCTTAGCATCATGGCGAAACCGATTCTTTCCTTGATGAGTAAGGCCATAAGGTAAAATACCACAAAAAATTAACTAAATTAGCGTACCAGGGTATTGCCGAGGCATGTGTTGCCGTGGCAACTGCTTCCGTGGTTGCCGAGGCATGAGCATCTGGAGTTGTTAAGGCGTGCACGTCTATAGTTTCCGCGGCGTCAAGGGTTGCTGAGGCATGCACATCAGGGGTTGCCGAGGCATGCACATCTAGAGTTGTCGAGGCGTCAAGGTTTACCGAGGCATCGATGGTTGCCGAGGCGTGTGCATCAGTGGTTATTGAGGCATCAGGGGTTGCCGAGACAACTAAAAGTTGCTCATTCGGGAATGCATCACATATCTCTAAATCTGCACCCTCTTCCTTATTGCGTTCTAAGCGTGATAAGTGATTGGCAACTTGATTCTTTGTTCCTTTCTTGTCCTTATTTTCAATGTAAAATTAGTATAAAAGAAATATCCAACGAATCAAATGAGGTTTGGCATCCTTTTTTAGCAAATAGATACTTAATTGTCGAATGGTTGTAGGGACAATTATCTTTGTACTAATAAAATAGGATCGAAACTTGTCAAATGCGAAAACTATGGATGGTAACTCTTTCTCCGTTGTTGTGTAATTCACTTGAGCGCTATTATGAGTTTTACTAGCGTATTATATCACATGAAAAATCTTACCTGTGCGTTGGCCTAGGACTGCTCCTACTGCGAAATCGCTCGCATCACACATGAGCTCAAAAGGTAGCGTCCAATCGGGTGGAATGACAATGAGTGTCGAGGCAAGCTTTTCCTATAGGGTTTTAAATGCTTGGGGCGCAAGAATCATCAAAATTGAAGACTTTATCCTGTTCAAGAAAATTGCATAAGGGTTTAGTAATTTTAGAAAAATTATGAATGAACCTCCTATAAAAACCTGTATGTCCAAGAAAGCTTCAGATTCTTTTAACTGAACATGGTTGCGGCCATCTCTCAATCACATCCACCTTGGATTTGTCTACTTCAATTCCCTTGGATAAAATCTTGTGGCCGAGCACAATTCCTTCATCTACCATAAAATGGCATTTTTTCCAATTAAGAACTAGATCGGATTCTTCACATTTTTCCAACACCTTCTCTAAATTTTCAAGGCAACTGTCGAAGTCATTACCAAATACGAAAAAATCGTCCATGAAGATTTTAAGGAAGTCTTCGACCATTTCTAAAAAGAGTGCCATCATGCATCTTTGGAAGGTTGTCGGGGCATTACACAATTTGAACGGCATTCTTCAGAAAGCATAAGTACCTTATGGGCATGTGAAGGTTGTATTTTCTTGATATTTTGGTGCTATGGCAATTTGATTGTAACCTGAATAACCATTAAGAAAACAATAAAAGGGTTTACCTATAAGACGATCAAGCATTTGATCAATAAAGGGTAATGGGAAGTGATCTTTCCTCGTGACTTTGTTTAGCTTTCAGTAATCCATACAAACCCTCCAACCGGTCATAGTCCTGGTTGGAATGAGTTCATTGTTTTCATTACTTACCACCGTTATACCTCCCTTTTCGGTACACATTGTACTAGACTTACCCATGTACTATCAGAGATAGGGTATATGATGCCAACGTCAAGCCAGTTGATGATTTCTTTCATTACAACCCCTTTCATGGCACGATTCAGTCTCCTCTGGGCCTCAATCGAAGGTTTGTGATCATCTTCCAACAAAATCTTATGCATGCACACTAATTCCCTTCAAGTCGGCAATTGTTCACCCTATTGCTTTCTTGTGTAGCATCAACATGTTGATCAGCTTCTTCTCCTGCTCAGACTGAACTTAGAGGAAATAATTACAGGTAATGTTTTATCGGTTCCCAAGTAAGCATATTTTAGTTGCTATGGCAATTGTTTCAACTAAAAAATCAGTGGTTGTTCAATGAAGGGCTTTTCGAGTTTACCTTCCTTACCTGAGTAATCCAGTAGTTCAAAGTATGTACCTGGTCGATTGACTAACCAATTTGCCTCTTCTTGTTGTTCCTCATCGATCGGTTCTTCATACCCCTCAAGTTTCTCTAAATCGGCAATGTAGTTGTTGAGGCAACTAAATTCCTCGTCGAAGTCAAACTTTGCCGTGCCATGAAGAAGTTGGAATTCTTCCGGATCATCAGCATGCCTTAGTGTTTGAAACACATTTAGTTTAACTTGCTAGTCATTCACCCTCATTGTGAGTTCTCCCTTTTCAACATCGATCAAAGTTCTCCCTATTGCTAAGAAGGGTCTCCCAAGAATGATAGGTGCATGCTCATCTGCTTCACAATCCAAAACAGTAAAGTCAGCCGAAAAAATAAATTTATCAACTTTTACCAGTATGTATTCGATTTTTTTCCTTTGGATGCACAAAGGATCTGTCGGCTAGTTGTAGCATAACTGTTGTAGGTCTTGCCTTCCTGATTCCTCGTTTCTGGAAAACTGATTTAGGCATCAAGTTTATGCTTGCTCCAAGGTCACATAATACTTTCCCGACATAGTGGTTTCCGATGGAATAGGGTATTGTGAAACTTCTGGGATCTTACAACTTGGGTGACATGCGATTTTGCAACATGGCTATGCATCCCTCTATTGCGGCAATTGTTTCAAATTCTCCTAGCCTTGTTCTTTTGGACACAATGTCTTTAAGAAACTTTGCATAGTTTGGCATTTGTTCAATTGCCTCAACCAACGGCAAGTTGATATGGACTTGCTTTAGGATATCAAGAAACTTCTTGAATTGATATTCTTGCTTTTGTTGCTTCAACCTTTGTGAGAATGGTGGTGGAAGTTAGATATCTTTAATCCTTTCATTGGTCTGGAACCTGATTGACGACATTGCCGGGGTAACTAAAGTTGCCGAGGCATCGTCAACTGGAGTTACCGTGGCATCCTTATCGCTGGTTGCCGTGGCATGCTTATCGCTGGTTTCCATGGCATTTCTTGGTCCAGTATTTGAGGCTTTACCGCTGAGCTCATCTTGTTCTTTTTATGGAGTTTTGTTTGATGAGCGAGCTTGAGCCTCTTTAAGTTGTCGGCCACTTCTAGTGGTGATCGCCTTACATTGTTCGTGGCCAGCTCCTCTTGCGACTTCAGTATTGCTGGGTAAACCTCCTTGCGGTCTAGTATTCAGGTTTTGAGCAAATTGTCTAACTTGAGTTTCCAATGATTTGATTGCCGCCTCTTGGTTTTGCAATCTCATCTCGGTCCTATTAATAAAAGCATTAGTCTTTTTTATGAAGTTACTATTCTCAGCCATATAAGATTCAGTTTTCAACATAAAAACAGTGAGAGAATTTTTTAAAAAACTAGATGTTGTCGGTTGTTGTTGCGGCAACTGTTACCGTGGCATATTCTGCTGGAATCCCGATGCTTGTGCACTCTGATTGTTCTGGTTTAGAGCATTGTTGGGATTACTCCATGAAATATTTGGGTGCTTCTTCCAAGCTGGATTATATGTGTTGGACATCACATTATTGTTCCGGTTGTAATTCCCCACATAAAAGCTGGACTCCAGATTCTGCATACATTCAGAAAAATTATGGTTACCACCACATAACTCACAAAAGGAATCTACTACCTTGACCTCTTGTGTGTTGTTTTATTTTTGCATGTTCTGGGCCATCTTGGTTAGAGTGGCCAATTGTGCCGAATTTGAATTTGATGATCTCGGTTCATGTATTGTGGCTTGGCGTCTAACTCCTCATCTTCTAGCAGATGAGAACTGATAATCATTCTTGGCAAGCCTATTCAGAATTTGCATTGCTTCTTCCGGTGACTTGTCTAGGAGTATGCCATTTGCCGATGCATCTAGCATCATCTTTGTTGGTGTATTCACAGCATTGTAAAACATTGTTACTTGTGTCCACACTGGGAATCTGTGTAGAAGTTCTCTATATCGCTCCCAAGCCTCGTACATGGATTTTTCATCTACAAGATTAAACCGAGCAAGAAAATGAAGACAACGATCGGTCCAAGATCATATTGGTGCAGGAATACTATTCAACCATGCTTTCGCGCTATCCCTTAGTGAATAAGGGAATAATCTTAGTCATAAAACATCTGGGGTGACTCCTTGTATTTTGAATGAGTTACAAATCTCGAGGAAAGATTTAAGATGTTTTCGTGAATCTTCAGTTGCTGAGCCGCCAAATTAACCAATTGTGTTGATCATATTGAACATCACCGGTTTCAACTCAAAGTGGCCAGCTTCAATTTCAGGTGTGACAACTCTTGGATTAAGTCCTTCAAGATCTTCCTCAAGATAGTCTCGAGTAGTTCTATTTCATGCAAAAATCACTCCACCTCCTGTTGGAACATCCTGATTCATATTGCCGTCTTGGTTAGCCATTGCTACTCTTAACCTTTGTTTGAGTCTTTGCAAGGTTCGTTTGATTTTTGGATCAAAGGGATATTATGGTGTAATCGGTCTCGCCCTAGTCATATACCAATGCAAAACCAAAGTTTGTTAACCCTTCGAATCTTAAACAACAAAAGAAAATAAAAAGTGCAAGAAAATAAAAACAAAGTTGCAATTGCTAATCCCCGGCAACGGCGCCAAAAACTTGTTGCGTGTAATAAGTGCTCCGCAATTGTGCAAGTGTACACATCGCAAGTTATAATATAAAATATATCGTCTCCACAGGGATTGATGCCACTTCAAGAATCCTGTAAAAGTAAAAGAACACAAGTAGAGGATTGTAGAAGTTTAAACTAACAACTAAAGTAAAGAGCAACAAAGTAAAAGAAGATGTAATCAAAAGAGAGAGAATATGCCAGGTTATCGTGAGTTGAGGAGTGATAGCCAATTGGATCGTCTTGGTAAAAGAGTGCAAGGGCAACTCGGTTGCCGTGGCAACTTGCGTAGCTGAGTTGCCTTGGAAACTAATCGAACGGTTGCCTGGGCAATTGTTTAGGCGGCTGGGCAGTAACTTTAAGGTTTGGCAGAGTGTTCTTCAATGGTTTCTTCTTATCCCTAAGTCGAAACTCTAGCTAATTGTGCATGCCTTGACAATACATCCCTATGTAAATCAAGGGTGAACAACGACCAATCTTGCGCTCCTCTTAGCCGTTGAAATCCTTAACTTATTCCTAAGTCGGATTAGTCTTCATCAATAGATTGAATAAAAACCATACTTATTCGTTTCTTGAATCTAACTCTCCCGATATTTGATAAATAGATAGAATTACGAGATCCTCTCCCAATTCACTCGCAAATAAGAATAAAAACCAAGAATGAGTAAACCTTGAATTGGAAGTGCAAACTCTTATTACCTAAACAAAATCCAATTGTATCTCACAACCACAAAACACAATAACCTTAGCCAAATAGATTTAGTTCATGGCTAGGTTCCAAGGAAACACAAAATAAAGAATCCCTAACATAAACCTAATCGAGCAAGAAACAAAAAGATGAAGAATGGTTGAAGCCTTTTATCGAAATCTCTCCCATTTTTCACCTCTTGGAGTTGACGGCTTGGTCCTTAATTTATAGGGCTAGGTTAAAGTATTTCTTGAGGAGGAAGTTAAGTTGGAATTAAATACTTTTAAAGAATATAATTCTTTATTATATTTAAATTCCTTCTAGATCTTCTCCTATCTTCTTGGGTTTAATTTCTCTTTGACCTCTTCATGGAAATCAAACTCCTTTGGAATTTAACTTTGCTCCACGTCATCTTGGGTTTATCTAGTCATCAATTTCGGCTGCCATGTCATCTTATCTCTTGTCGACAATTGCCCAGGCAACTAGCTCGACATATCCTTCATGCACTACCCTGGCAACTGTGTTGTCATCTCCATCTTGTATTTCCCTGGCAACTGGTTCCAGCCTTGCTTTGGCAAGTGATTCTGTACACACAAAAATAACTATCGGCAACACCCTTTTTCCAAAAAATTAAGCAAAATATGATATCAAGCTTAACCACCAAGGAAACAATGCAAACATGTATGAATGACTAATAATGCAACTAATATGAGCCTAAGTCTAGCAATAATATGAATAAAAAGGGTGAATAAAATAGTAATTTAGACACATAACAATACCAATTAGGGGACCTTAGTCCATTTCAGGCTGAGCTCAGAATTTCCTATTGGCATGCCAATCTAGCTAGGACTCAACTAATCAAGGCTCTTACAACTCTACAATAGGTCATCAAGGTATTCTAATATCTTTCAAGCTTTCTAACTTAATCCACAAGATACCATATTAAGCGTAATAACAATCAATCCATATTTGATTTGTAATGCATAATCAGAAGTCCATACATACCTTGGACTTTTACGTTAACAACAATATCAATCTCCAAGCATATATAGGTAGTTTAGGCCTCACAAATCAATCAAGCAATTGAACTAATTTAACAATCTATGCTTATTTAAACATAGCTATACTCACAAGTATTCTGAGCTAAGCTTGATCGTGATGCACTACACCTTTCTTTCTCTCTTCCTCTTGATCACTTCCCTTGTTATCTAATTAAGAATTTAATGACATATTAGAATCTTTACAAAAATACTTGCTCTATTCAACTATTTACCGAGTCTTATTATGACATATATTGTAATCAACAAATAGTTTCCCCCATAAGGAGCATTCGAACTGCCTTGAATTTCGCCTCATACAACCTTGCTTAATAACACATTTTCTTTACCCCAATACCATACAATCTAATGATAATTACCTTTATATATATATATATATATATATATATATATAGCACTTAGATTTTACCATATAGTTGCTTAAGTGACCACTTTTCAACATACACAACCTTTAAATCCACTTCCCAAAACAGGGCAGATTGCAATATATTTTTAAAGACCCCTAAACAGCTGTTAACAGCTCTCCAAGCTCTTCTTTCATTTCACTACTACTTCATCTATTGTTCAACAATACAATTGTATCCCAATGCATCATTTTAATAGCTCAAATCAGATTAAACACCATCATAATCGAAACAATTGTGAGATCTCGGTTCAAACAGTTTCTTCAATTACCAACAATTGGTATAACTCGACTAGCAAGCTTAACATGGAATTTCAGCAAGTATACACTCTTGGATATGTTTTCAATCTCTCAAAATTAACCCATAAACTATCAATTTGAGCTTCAATTCACCCAATTCCAAGTCTATTTCTACAATGCATCAATGGAATTCTTTATCAAAACATTCACTATATAACATGCAAAGATCGATCTAACAATTCACTATAATTCTTATGTTTCAAAATTAAGGAGATTTCATGAAAGGAAACTTACATTCTTAACGAATACACCATAAACAACTTAAAACCTTCAATTCCCAAAGCAAAAGTCCAAGAACAATGATCTTCTTTCCCACTCTATTTGTTACCGGTTCAAAATAGATAGAAGAAGATGATAGATTATCCATTAAGACATTCAAGCTTAGGTGTATCTAACAAAAGCAGCCACTTGTATAATTCACTCAAAACAATCAGTTTATCATGCAATACCCAAGGATTGTATTGTTGTCAATTTAGTCACTTCAAATGGTGTCTTAACTATGTAAAGTTTCTAATTTGATCACTCAAGGGTTGCATTCATACTTAATTTTTAAATTCATTACCATTCATTTAAGATTACTTTTCTAAATTAATATTTGGAGTGTTACAAGACTTAAGGGGCAACGATTTGTTACCAGATACTAAGGTGAGATGCTTCGAGAGAAGATGCTCAAGTAGATGAGCTTACTTCTGAGGTGAGTTTACCCCTTAGGAGTATAGATTGGGACTTTATCAAATTGATTTATGAAAAAACATCATTATAGAGATATAGGGGTTTTTACATGGTTAATTGAGGGCATTGACCATCGAGAGAGGTAATGCTAATTTTGAATCTACTCGTTAAACGATGCCAAGGCATTATATTATTAAAGGCTGGCATGACATGAATAGCGTGAAAACCAAGCATCCCTTGCCAACGATCATCATTCGTTTGATACTCTCCTTGCCAACGTTATCTTATTTTTCTTTTCTTTACATTATTTTCAAAACTATTTTCAATTTAAACAATATTTTTCCTTTGACGAGTAATAAGCGAAATATTCAACTCTTGGTTAATCTCTGTGGGATCGATTACTCAGCTTACGGCTGTATTACTTTCAGACCGTGTATACTTGTATGCAAAAGACTCAACTTTTGGCACTATTTTATCACTTTTCTAATACATTTTCTACCTCTTTCGCCAGCACTCATGTGAGTCAACAAGTTTTTGGCACCGTTGCTGGGGATTGCAACAGAGTTGATTGTTTTTAAAATTTTACTTGTCTTTCTTTTGTTTTTATTTTGTTTTCATCGGTGTATGACTAGAAGCCACCCTGTAGTGGACGAGTGGCCATACGATCCAAAAATTGAGAGAACCTTGCGGAGGTTTAAAAGAAGATTTTGAGAGATGAATCAACAAGGTAATAAAGGGAATAGTATGTTGAACAATGAGGGAAATCCACCTAACAATGAGATTTACCAGCTCCTGCTGCCCTAATTGTTAATGAGGAGGAAGAGAGACCTATTAGAGAATATTCGACACCTAACGTTGAAAAATTGATGCCAGGAGTAGTTGGTGCTAAGGTAAATGCACCCAATTTTGAACTTAAGCCTGTAATGATTCAAACTCTTTTGAATGTAGGCCAATTTGATGGAGCACTTACTAGAGACCTGAGGTAACACCTGAAGCAATTTATGGAGATTTACCAGCTATTTTAGCAGCTTGGAGTATTAGAGGATACCTTGAAGCTAAAATTATTCACTTTCTCCTTGAGAGATAGAGTCAAGACTTGGCCCAATTCTTTGCCACCTGGCTTAGTCACCTTGTGGAGGGGCATATGTCAGAAGTTTTTGACGTGTTTTCAGCCTCACTGCTAAGCTAAAGGGTGAGATTATTACATTCAGACAAGCTGAGGATGAAACTTTATATGATGCCTGGGAAAGATTTAAAGATCTGTTGAGACGGCGTCCTATGCATGGATTCCTAAATTGGACCCAAATACAAACCTTCTACGACGAATTGAATGCACAAACGAGGACTATTTTTGATTCTTTGACAGCCAGTTCATTGCTTGACAATAACTACACAAAGGTTGTTGGTGTCCTTGAGAGGATTTCAATCAATGATTTTGAATATCATGTTGCCAGACTTGGGATCTGAACCAAAACTAGTGGGAAATTGAAGTTGATGAACTAACATCCATCTATGTCGAGATTTCCAATCTCACCAGCATGGTGAGATTATTGAAAAAGAACAACGAGTCCCAAGAAGTTAAAGCATTAGAACCATTCTGCACCATCTATGGAGAGAGCCACCATGTAGATGATTGCCCTGCTAACTCCGAGTTAGTGAATTTCGTTGGTAATTTCGGTCGTTACTATAATCCTAACTCCAATAATTACAATGCAGGTAGGAGTCAGCACCCTAATTTATCTTGGGGAAATCAAGGAGGTTACCAATACAATGCCAAACGTCATAGTGCCCAGAGGAAGAATAACAATGCCATGCCAGCATTGAATCAAAATGCTATGCCACAAAAGCCCAAAACAATTTCCAGCAAAGGCAGAGACTTAACCAAGGAAGCACTTTCATGGAGTATATGGAGAGGAATGATGCAACAGTCCAGAGTTTGGAAGTATCACTAAGAAACTTGGGGGTTCAACTTGGGCAGATTACCAATGCACTCAGCAATCGACCCCAAGAAATATTGCTAAGTGATATGGAGGATGCTCGGCACAAAGACAATGAGCAATGCAAAGCTTCAACTTTTTAGAGTGGTAAGCAATGCGAGATTTAGAAGGCTCCCAAGCAGCCAAATTGAAAAGCTAGTGCCAACTGTTGTCACTGAATTTTCACCTAACTTCTTTAGTTTCATTATTTTAACTATGTCATTTTTTGTTAGGTAGTCTTATATCACATTGTTAGTGTTACATCATAATTAGTAGCAAATAGTATTAGGATTATCTGAGTGTCATGTAGCATTGCTAATATACTTAGGGTATTATAATAAGTGATACATGTTAGTGTCACAGACTTAGTGTATTTAGTAAATTGCTATATATATTAATGCTATAGTTGTACATTTGCTATTAATTAGTAGTTAATATAGTAGGTAGTTATTAAAACACATAGCCCAATTGTAATTAAAAATGAATAAAAGGTCAATTGGATTTAATTTAGATTAGGATCCATTAAAAAAATACATAGAAGGTCCATTACACAAAGGCCCTGATTATTATTTCCTAAGGGCTTTGACTCTTATATGCGCAGGTAATGAAGAACCGTTGGATCAATGGAGAACAAATTCAATGGCACAGGATTGCACATGACCTACACACAGATTACCATGAGCCACGCTTCCAGTTCGTTCATTCTAACAAATTCAATCCAATGGCCCAGATCGCTTAGGGGTGTATCACGCGGATCATCACTCGCGCATGGCAGCCAGGCGCATGATGTTTTAGCTCCAGCCGTTCGGTTCGTCTTCTCTGACGCTTCACTCGCTTCGATTGTTCATCGCCGGTGCTATTTGAGTCATCAGAAACATACAAATAGAGAAATAAGAGGGTTAAATTCCCAAATTGGGGCACAACAAATCAAGATAAAATCAAAAAGGGATTAAACCCCTAATTTGAAGCCTTAGATGGAAAATCAGAAGCAAAATGGAAAGGATAATCCCTAATTCAAAGCCCTAGCAAGAATCAAGCTACAATCGGATATGGACAAAGATGCAAAAGGCAACTCAAAACAAAAATCAAAAGCAAAATGGAAACGGTTAATCCCTAAATTGAAGCCTCTAGAAAAGATCAAGCAATCTGAATCAAATAAGAGATAATCTAGGAAAGAAATTAGGGATTTGTTCTTATAATCCAAGCATTTCAATAGCTATATAAACCCGACTGTAAATCATTATAAAAACAAGGAGAAATCACACAAAACAATCACAGAAAAAACACTAGATTCATGCTTACAATTAGCACTTGAAAATTATAAAGCCAACAAGCAAGGATTGTAATCAAAGTTTCAAGAAATAAGAGAAGCAAGTTTCTGGTAATGTGTTCTATCTATTTACTTTCTATTTCGAATTTAATAAAGAAAGGGAATTGATTTTACCTTCAAAACACCATTTGATTTAGCTTCGATGTAACTCCAGTGGAAAAATACAAAATTGAAGTCGTTAGAATCTAGAAAAGTAGGTTTTTTTTTTCGGGAATTTCGTCGCCGGCAACAACGGTCGACGCTGGTGGAAGGTGGCCAACACGTCGGACCACTACCATGTTCTTCAATTCATGAAGAACACAATGAATGTCTTCAGAGGATTTTAGGTGAACCGTGTTTGATCCATTTGGGGGAAGTGTTATAAAATGAAATTTGTTTATAATTTTAGTTATATATACCAACCCGTTTGACCTGACCCGAACCCGGTTATAACCCGCGCCCTTCTTCTTTGAATCTTGCGTTGTAGCTCTTCACTTTTCAATCTATTCAATTTCATATTTTTTCTTTTCAATTCGGCACCAAATTCTAAACTATTTTCAAATTAACCTTCACATTTTACTTTCTTTCAAATTAAACACTAATCCAGATTTTCTATTTAAAAAAATAAAAACCAAATTCCCTTTTCTTTATTTAATTTTAACAATTCCATAGTTATTTATTTTAATTTAGGTAATTAGTTATTTCTTTATGTCTTTTATGTAAATATTTGTGTGAAAAACTTTAGGATTAGGGACTTAAAACATAAAATAGAAACATGTATGTTGTACAACGTTCTTCATTTTAAATAAAACACACTTAATTATATTTAAACCTTAATAGTTAAAATAAAAGTAGATGTTTCTTTAGGTATTAATTACTAATTAGATTTTAATTAAAAGACTTTAACATACTTAATTTTCTTGTTGGTTTATTTAAAAGTGAAAACTTAATTAATGCGATGTCTTATCAAATGGGAATGACGAGTTAGCGCTAGGAGTGTTGGTGGTGATTAAAGTTCATTTCCTGGGCGATAAGGTCATTAAAATAGATTTACATTCACTTTGCGGACAAATAAATCGAATTTTTGTGAACTTGCAAATTCCATTTTTTAAAACACTTTTTGAAAACAATTAGGTACCAGTTTTTGGGCGTTGTGGGGGTGCCAATCCTTCCCCACACGTAATCGACCCCCGAACCTATTTTCTTGTCTTTCGTAGACCAAAAATGTTATTTTGATAAATAAAACGATTTTATCAAAATACCATTGTTTTAAAAGTGATCCAATCACACTTTTTAAGAAAAAAGATTGGTGGCGACTTCGTGTTTTTTTAGAAGTTTTCCAAAAAAGTCAAAACCTTTTTCCTTTAAAAAAAAGGTTGCGACAGCTTGGCGACTCCGCTGGGGAAATTTTGTTTAAAAAAACAAAAGAGGGTTAGGCCATAAATTGTTTTCAAAAAAAGGAATTTGCAAGTTCACAAAGGTTTCAATTTATTTATCTGCTTAATTAATGTAATTATATTTTACGCATTTTAAAAATTGTTGTAAAAAGCTCTATTCCCGAGCGCCACCCAACTGTTAAGTGAGGGGAAAATGGTTTGCTCATGTTAGAATATTGATTCTCCGATGAGCCTAGCAAGTACCTTCATGATTCATATGCCTCATGTCTTCATAAGGATACTGATTCTTCGAGAAGACATAGGAAGTGAGTTCTCATGAGTTGAACTTGGTTCATTTGAAACCTATAATGGGTAAGAACCAGGGGCTTTGCTACCTTAGTAGGTGACATCAAAGACAACTCGAGTAACTTTTAGAACTAAAATGTTTAAGAACTTAGAGCCCACCCCAATAGAGCCATGCGGAAAACCTAGGGTTTTAGTGATAAAGGGAGACATGTCCTGAAGTGTTGGAATGTAGTGCCTAGAATTGCTTGTGAAATTATTGTGAATTATCTGTGTTTTCTTAATTTTAATATTCATTTTCCTTGTCTTTTTGTTTTGCATATTCATTCTTGTAGCATCATTTAGAAGGGGTTGATTCTCAAAACATTGCTCAACTTTGAAAAGCTCTTGTTATGGACGAAAGGATTTTGAAAAGTGAAGATGAGAATGCAAAGGTACGACATTGGTCTGAGGTGAACCAGCGAACATTTGGAGATAGTCTAGTAGCCGATCATGAGACAAAGACTTCAAAATATGCCCATATCTGTATCAAACAGAATAACATGCAAGAATTGCGGGAAATCTTGGAGCACTTTGATTATAAGACTAAGCAGTTGTTCCATGAAGTCTATGGTGACATAGCCTATCTCTTGTACGTGAAGATTGATGAACAATTTTTGAAGGCCTTGGTTCAATTCTAAAATCCAGGGTATTGTTGTTTCACTTTTAATAAAGAAGATATGATGCCTACAATTAAGGAGTTCTTAGCCCTTTTCAACCTATGCAAAGTGAAGAAGAACTGGGTTTATGCCAAGCCCCCTAAAAACAAAAATCCACATGAAAAGCTCCAAGTGTTCGCTGGTATGAGTGATGGTTGGGTCAAGGGATTGATACGAAGGAGATGAGGCACCTTTAATTTCCCTTGGTCAAGCATCAGAAGTATAATTTCAATCTACCCTGACATGGAAAAGATAGTTGATCTCCTAGCCATTGCGATTTATGGTTTAGTCATCTTTCTGAAGGTTCTAGGAAACATTGACGTGGCGCTACTTGATTTCCTTGAACAGCTAAAGAGAGGAGTCAATCCAGTACTAGCCGTACTTGCTGAAACTTTCATTTCCCTCAATGTTTGCCAAAAATTTGAAGGTGTCCGTTTTGGAGGATGTGCTCCGCTTCTGTAAGTTTGGGCCCTTAGTCACTTCTGGAAATGCCCAACATTAGATTTATCAAATGTGTTTTCCCTGAACTTCTCACCTCTTCGAGAATTCTTGGCGAAGGAGTGGCCAGTTGTTAAGAAGACCAAATGGATTGATATATTCAGGTATCGTCGTGACGAAGACATTGGATGGAGGGTTCCTTGGATGGGTTATACCAAGCTTTTGTATGATTTCAAATTCTTAATGCTGCTAGGTTTGTGGGGAGGAATTGGATGTACCATTTTGCTAGTATCTCATTAATTTGGGTCTCGACAGTTTATCCCATTCACTAACAGTCTTGGCTCATCAAAATTTAAGTTCCAATGAGAGTTCAGACAATCAGTGATGCATGGAACCATTGTTATCATATGAACAGAAGGCATATGAACAGACCAGTGCGAAGCTAAAGTAGAGTTAGGCTTGTGTTGCTGAGTTACAATCCAAAATAGATGGTTTGAACCGCTCGTTGCACAGACTCCATAATCATCACACATATATTAAGCTTCAGGCTTGTCTATGTGAGAATGATACATTGAAGAAACAGGTTGAAGGAATGGATAACATCATTCAGAAATATAGGACGAAAATCTTGGTCCTTGAAGACATTACCGAGGGAGGTAATGATTACTGGTTCACTCGTCTTAGGGACATGGCTAGAAGATTCCAAGAACGTGATGAGTTCAACAAGGCTGTCATGGCCCAGGTACAGGATGTGGCATGACACGTGATGATATTAGCCACTGAAGCTGCAGCTCTTTGTCAATATGTAAAGCCAGCAGGAGAAGCAGGACCGAGGCTTATGTGGCTCATTGAAGAAATCAAGGAACTAGGAGTTCAAGCTGAGAAATACTTGTAAATAAAATGAGATGTAATAAGGACTATTTCATATTTAATAAAAGAGTTGTTTCTTGAGCAGATGTTTCATGGAATTGACAGCCATTCGCTTGCATTCATGCATTTGCATTATATTCTTCTTTGTTTCATAATTTTTCTTTGCATTTGTGTTTACATTCCATGCATACATGACATAATAAGAATCTAACTTAAATAGATTTTTGAAAAAAAATAGCAAAAACAAACCAAAAGTACGGTACTCAGTCTCAAGCCAGAGCAATAGAAGACAGAGTGATGGCCTTAGAAAGCAACCATAAGAGCACCCAAGATAGGTTAGACAAGCTGGAGACGGATATGAAGCAACATATGGAGTTAGTTCATCAAAACACATTTGGTTCAATTGCAGACATGTTAGGCTTTAAGGACCCAGATACAGTGGAAGCTGGCAAGGAAGAAAATGCCATGCTAAAATTTCAAGGGATGGCCTTTGTTCATCCAAGCATACAAAGAGAAGCTCAATCACCTAAGGCCAAGATTTCTCCATATTTTACTGAGGCTTCGGCGCAGAATGTCAGGAAGATAAACTCTGAGGAAGCCATGGATGTGCCTTATCTCTATGAAATTGCTGACAAGGTGAAAGTTGAGAAGAAATGGAAGATCGCTATGAGAAGTTGGAAGGAATGATTAAGTCTTTCCAAGAAGGAGGTATATACGAAGGAGTGGATGCCAAGGATTTAAGCCTAGTGACTGATTTGGTAGTACCACCAAAGTTCAAGGTTCCCGAATTTGAAAAATATAATGGGACTATGTGGCCTGCAGCACATCTAACTATGTATTGTAGAAAAATATTGATGTATCTTGAGAATGAGAAGTTGCTTATCCACTACTTCTAAGATAGTCTAGTAGGATCAGCTGCACGCTGGTACACGCAGATGAGTCGAGTCAACATCAGATCATGGAAAGATTTGTCCATAGCCTTTCGAGATGGAGCAAAAGCATGGAGGGATGTATCTTATCCAACCCGTTTAGTTTTGCAAGGATTGGAGCAAAAGCATTACGAGAGCTTCCGCCAGTACGCACAAAGATGGAGGGATGTAGCTGCCCAAGTCCAGCCACTATTACTATAAAGTGACATCACCTCAATATTCGTAGAGACATTAAAGGGTTATTTCTATGACCGTATACTCAATCATGCCACAAAGAGTTTTGCGGACATGCTTATAAATGGAGAGTTGATACTTGCGGCCATGAAAAATGGAATGTTGGATAGTGGGGAAATAAAGAAACCATACAAAAAGAGAGACAATGAAGTCATTACCTCTAATGTCTATAATCCAGTTACTCAAAGTGGTAGTCTTCAATAAGCCGAGTGTTTCAACCACAGCTCCAACAATCACAAATCCTTCGAAGGAAGAACGAAGATATCAAGGGAGCTCGAAACCATATTTTCCTCCTATCCCAATGAAATATTCAGAATTGTTTGTTGAACTGGTCAAATCCCTGATGGTGCTGCCAACACATGTTCCCCTATTCTCACCACCATACCCACCATGGTATGATGAAAAGGCACAATGTGAATACAATGCAGGAGTTAGGGGGCATACCATTGAAATTGCACTACATTCAAAAGGGTGGTGTATGATTTAAGAAAATCAGGGATGCTATCATTCGATACATCAGAAGAAAAGGGAAACCCTCTGTCGAATCATCAAAAGACAGGTGTGAATGCAATCATAGAGGATGAGAATAAAGTGGTTAAGGAATGCGTTGTAGAAGTTAAAGCTCCCATGAAATAGGTATGGGCTCAAATGGTGGCAGTAGGGATGTTGGAAGGAGGAGCCCGAAAGCTTGAAATAGAAGACAAACTATACTGTGAGTATCACATGAAGGAAGGACATGGATTAGTTGTTGCTTAGAGTTTAGGCAACTAGTTCAAGATAAGATGTATGAAAAAGAACTGGAGTTCTTTGAAAAGGAAGACAAGAAATGCATGCTGGACATATGTACATCAGAGGAGTCATCCTCTAAAAGAGACTATTCTGGAATGAAGCCTTTAGTTATTAAGGCTAAAATGAGAGTTAGAGAGCCAACAAATGGTGTAACCCCGTGGCTTATAATTAAGGCGCCAACCCCATTTCCATACAAGGATAGCAAGCAAGTTTCTTAGAATTACGCTTGTGCGATAGTAGTGCTGAAAGAAACATCTGTTCAAAAGAAAGAAGAGCCAGTCAATGAGGTGAGCCGTTTTATGAGGAGTGGAAGACTCTATTCCCAGCCAATAGCAGAGGATAGAGATGCAACACAAAGGAAAGTTTCTACTGAAGAGCCTGAGAAAAAAGATAGCGGAGATTTCTTCAAAGAGAAACCAACAACATATCATGAGCTTGTAAAGGAATCAGAGGTTCAAGAATTCTTGAAGATCTTAAAACACAGTGAATACAACGTCGTGGAGCAACTCTTCAAGCTTTCGGCTCAAATTTCTATGCTTTCTCTACTATTAAACTCCGAGGGTCACCATGAGGCCTTGTTAAAGATTTTGAACCAGACATCGTATCAAAGGAGATCACAACCGATAAGATGGATATGTTAGTCGGTAACATTACTGTCAACAACTTTATTTCATTCAATGATGAGGAAATACCAGGTGAAGGAAGAGGATTGTGCAAGGCTTTACACATCGCTACCAGATGTAAATGACATATTTTACCCGAAGTCCTAATTGATAATGGGTCAGCACTAAATGTTATACCGTTAGCCATATTGAAGAAGCTGCCAATAGACAGTTTTTATATGAGAACTTATCAAAATACGGTTAAAGCATTTGATGGAACTCAGAAGGATATGTTAAGGAAAATTGAAGTGCCTTTGCAAATTGGACCAACGACCTTTGATGTTGAATTTGTGGTCATGGATATAAGACCTAGTTACAGCTGCTTTCTTGGGTGCTCGTGGATCCAGACAGCGTGAGCAGTCCCATCAACTTTACACCAGAAGCTGAAATTTGTGATTGATGGACAACTAATAACTGTCTGTGTAGAGGAAGAAATTATTGCATCAGTAACCACTGATGCACCTTTTATTGAGATTGATGACAGTGCACTTGAATGACATTTCAGGACATTCGAGCTAGTTAATACAACCTTTGTCACTGAAGAGAGTAAAGTGCCAAAACTGAAATTATCAAACTGTGCGAAGACCCAGGTAAAGCAAATGCTTGGGAAAGAAGATGAAATTGGGAAAGGATTCAAAAAGAAACATCAAGGAAGGTTGTATCCCGTAGTAATCCCAGCGAAAAAGGATCGGTCTGGCTTGGGCTTTAAGCCCAACAAATGGCAAAGAAGGGCTGAAATCAGAAAGCATCAAGAGAGGAGAAAAGCTAGATTGAAGGGAGAGGAAATTGAATGGGAGCCAACGACTTTCCCTCCCCTGAGCCATAACTTTATATCTGAAGGCATGCTGGATCCAAGTGCCCCAACTAGGGATGAAGGAAAAGGAGAGACTGCCCAATGTGAAGCATTTGAAAAGCTGAGTATTAACGCTGTGACTAACGAAGAAGAAGAGAGCCAATACCTGTCAATGATTTACCCTTGCTCTGAGCTTGACAATTGGACCGCTAAAGAAATTCATGTAGTCTTTAAGACATGTTCAGAGTAATTCTCAAAGCCAACCCCTTTTCTCTAGGGCCGAAGATAATAGGGGATCTTATGTAAAGGGCCTATGTCAGATTTTAATTCAAATTCAAGAAAAGATGCATTCCCTTAAATCTTGTGTGGCAAACTTTCTTTCATAAACAAACCAAAATTAAATGAAAACCATAAAAACATTCCATTCATTTTGTTTTTCCTTTTGTATATATCGTTTGGCTATTCATTTTTTAGGTTTTCATATATCAGTGGCGTAAATGAATCCGAGTCTAACTTTAAGGTTGGCTTTAGTTGCCTCTATGCTTGGAAGAAATTGGAAATATTGACGATGAGGAAGAATATGATGTACCCAATGACATGCTCAGAATGGTAGAAGAAGAGAAAAGTAGATTATTACATATAAAGAAGAATTAGAAATACTAAATCTCAGAACTGAAGAAGAAAAACGAGAGGTGAAGATTGGAAATACCATCCAGCCAAAACTAGACAAAGTCTGATTGAGCTTTCGAAAGAGTTCAAAGATATTTTCGCTTGGTGATATCAAGATATGCCCAACCTTAACACCGACATCATCATGCATAGGCTCCCTATAAAGAAGGATATGAACCTGTGAAGCAAAAGTTGAAAAGAATGAAGGCTGAAACACTCTTCAAGATCAGGGATTAGGTAAAGAAGCAATACGATGTAGGATTCCTCAAGGTAGCCAAGTATCTAGAGTGGGTGGTGAATATTATCCCTATATCGAAGAAGGATGGAAAAGTACGAATGTGTGTTGACTACAGGGACCTCAATAAGGCAAGCCCTAAAGACAATTTCCCACTCCCACATATTGAAACTTTAGTCGACAATACAGTTGGTCATTCACTCTTATCTTTCATGGACGGTTTCTCTAGGTATAACCAGATTAAGATGTGCCTGGAAGACATGGAAAAGATGACTTTTGTGACGCTATGGGGAACATTTTGCTATAAAGTGATGCCCTTTGGACTTAAGAATGCAGGGGCAACCATCAACGGGCTATGGTCACCCTTTTCCATAATATGATGCATAGAGAAATATAGGTATATGTCGACGACATGATCGCCAAATCTCAATATGAGGAAGAACATTTGGTCAATTTAGAAAAACTCTTCCTCAAACTGAAAGTTTCAGTTGAAGCTTAATCCGACCAAATGCACATTTAGAGTCACATCAAGGAAGTTATTGGGTTTTGTTGTGAGCAGAAGAGGAATTGAGATCGATCCTGATAAGATAAAAGCCATACAGGAACTTCCCCCATCTCAAACACAAAAAGAAGTTTGAGTTTTTCTGGGACGATTAAATTACATCGTACACTTGATTTCTTAGTTAACTGATAAGTGCGGTTCAATGTTTAGGTTACTCAGGAAGAATAACCCAATGACATAGAATGAAGAATGCCAAGTGGCTTTGGAAAAGATAAAAAAGTAGTTGAGTAATCCTCCAATATTAGTATCGTCTGTTTCAGGGATACCACTAATCTTGTACCTAATGATCTATGAAAATTTTATAGGCCGTGTGTTAGCTCAACATGATGATACTAGAAGAAATGAAAATGCGATATATTACTTGAGCAAGAAATTTACTGATTGTGAAACTAGATATTCGTCGATTGAAAAACTATGTTGTGCTATGGTATGGGTAGCTAAAAGGCTAAGACAATATATGATTTATCACGTAACGTGGCTAATCTTGAAGTTGGACCCACTGAAGTTCATGATGGAGGCCCCGGCTCTGTCAAGAAGGTTAGCACGTTGGCAAATGTTATTATCAAAATTTGATATTCAGTATGTGAGCCAAAAAGGGATAAAAGGGAGTGCCATAGCAGACTTTTTGGCAAGCCGCGCTTGTGATGACTACTAAGCGTTAAATTTTAATTTTCCTGATGAAGACTTGATGTGTATCTCAGAAGATGATGAGACTTCCAAGAAATCTTGGGTTATGAACTTTGATGGTGCATCAAATGCATTAGGAAAAGGTATAAGGGCGGTTTTGGTTTCATCGGAAGGAGATTGTTACCCTTTTACTAGTCGTTTGAAGTTTTTCGTACTAATAACATGGCAGAGTACGAGGCCTATATAACGGGACTAAGAGAAGCTATAAGAAGGAAAATCCATGCTCTAAGAGTTTTTGTGGACTCTGCATTAGTCATTTATCAGATGCATGGCGAATGGGAGACAAAAGATGCAAAGTTGTTGGGATACCACAAGCTGGTCCTTGATTTGACCAAGGAATTTGATGAGATCACTTTCAAATATCTCCCTAGAGAAGACAACCAAATGGCTGATGCTTTAGCAACCTTAGCCGCCATGTTTAGGGTAAAGGAAGGTTCTGAGATGATGCCCATCAAGTTATATATGCGAGGCTCTCCAGCTCATTGTTATGATGTGGAATAGGAGACGGATGGATTGCCATGGTACTATGACATCTTGCAATATATAAAATTCCAGCAATACCCGCTGCAAGTTACAAAGAATGAAAAGAAAATGACTAGGAAAATGGCATCAAGGTATGTCCTTGATGGCGAGTTCTTATACAAAAGAAGTCGTGATCAAGTGCTTCTAAGATGTGTGGGAGCAAAAGAGGCTCAATTAATTGTGGAAGAAGTTCATGAAGGGGTCTGCGGAACCCATCATAGTGGTTTCACCATGGCCAGGAGAATCATGCGTCTTGGATATTATTGGTCAACCATGGAAGGTGATTGCATCAACTATTCTCACAAATGCCACAAATGCCAAATCTATGCTGACAAGGTTCATACGCCACATCTTCGTGTTATGACAGCCCATTGGCCTTCCTCCATATCAGGCATTGATGTCATCGGTCAGATTCACCCTAAGGCATCAAACAAGCATCATTTTATTCTGGTAGCCATTGATTATTCAAGAAGTGGGTAGAAGCAGCCTCATATGCAAACGTCACCAGATCCATGGTTTGCAAGATTTTGAAAAAGAAAATCATTTGTCGATATGGCTTGCCTAAAAGTATCATCACCGAAAGTGCCTATAATTTGAATAATAGGATGATAAGTGGAGCCTGTGAGCAGTTCAATCTCAAGCATCATAATTCTATGGTATACCGCCCGAAGATGAATGGGGCAGTGGAGGCCGCGAATAAGAATATTAAGAAGGATTGGCACAAGAAGTTGTTGTTTGCTTTATATGCTTATCGAACCGCAGTAAGACCTTCCACTAGGGCAACACCTTTCTCATTGGTATATGGAGTGGAAACTGTGTTACCCACTGAGGTTGAAATACCATCGCTCCATGTCTTAATGGAAGTAAAGTTGGAAGAAGCGGAATGGGTTCAAGCAAGATATGATTTGCTGAACTTAATCGAAGAGAAAAGATTAAAAGCACTGTGTCATGGGCAAATGTACCAGAGAAGGATGATAAGGGCTCACGAGAAGAAAGTTCGCCCAAGAGAATTCAAAGAGGGGGATTTGGTATTGAGGAAGAAGCTGCTAGTCCAAAGCGATTCTTGAGAAAAATAGGCACCGAATTGGGAGGGACTTTACATTGTAACAAAGGTTTTCTCAGGGGAGCATTAATTTTAGTCAAAATGGATGGAGATAAACTCCAAAACTCGATAAATTCAGACTTGGTTAAGAAGTATTATGTTTAAAAAAAAGAAAAAAGAAAAAAAGAAAAAGAAAAAAGAAAAAAGAAGAAAAAAGAAAAAGAAAAAGAAAAAAAAGAAAAAGAAAAAAAAGAAAAAGAAAAAGAAAAAGAAAAAAGAAAAAAAGGAAAAATAAAAAAGAAAATGGGGGGTTCAAAATGAAAACTCGCAAAGGGCGTTTTGAAACCAAATGAGGATCCGAGTTGAAAACCCGTAAAGGGTGGCTCAGACAATTCGCAAATAAGACCTTCCTCGAGGATTCCATACCTGGAAGTTTCATATCTTTCCACATAGTCATTATTTCCAGGGTCTGGTAAGCGTAGTTGACATTTAAGGCATCTTATGAAGTCATGACGGGAGGAGTTTTGGTTTCTGATATCTGAATACTTAATCCTTTCCGTGTAATTTCTTTTTGTGTTTGCCATAATACTAATAAAATTTTGTAGACCTTTTCTTTCTCTCCTTTGACACCTTTTCCATAAAGCATTTTGCATTGAAATGAGAATTAAAATTTGGCATCACTTGAAATATACAAAAGATTTTTGAGCATTACTTTGAAATTTGTCTAGAAGGGTATTGGAACTATGAGGTATTCCATGGTCAAGTTTGGAGCTTAGGGCATAAGGAGCTGATGAAGTTCAAGATAGAAATAGGTTTTGCTACAAATCTCTGTGGAGGACCCACAACAGATGCTTTGACAGAGATGCTTACACAAGATAGTTTGTTTTCTACAACAATGAGAACAATTTTATAGACATTGGAGGAAATGGTTAAAGATATGAGACATTGGAAGAACATCAGGATTCTAAGAAGCCTTTCACTGAACATTGATGTATCAACTACAATGATAACTTGACAAAGGATAAAAGAGTGTTGAAGAATATGAGGATGAAGTCAATCCTTCCAACAAGGAGTACAAGATAACTAGATTGAACGAATAAATATACAAAGATCATATGAAGCAAGGAAATGCTAAGAATAAGAATGGTAAAACATAAGTGATGGAGATGGCTATCTATGATTATTTAGTCAATCATCGAAGCATACAGTTGCAATTTTTAGATGATTTCTGATAAGTGTTCAAAAGTACTATTTTTCTTACCCTTTTTACTCATATTATTGTTAGACTTAGGCTTATATTAGTTGCATAATTAGCCATTCATGCATTAATCCATGTTTCCTTCCATCGTTGAGCTTGATTACATAACTTGGTAGTTTTTGTGGGAAAAGATGCTGCTTTGGTGTGTATTTACAGGATCACTTACCAAAGCAAGACTAGAGCTAGTTGCCAGGGCAATGCATGAAGGAGATGCCGAGCTAGTTGCCAGGGCAATGCATGAAGGAGACGTTGAGGCAGTTGCCAGGGCAATTGTCGACAAAGCACAAGGTGATATAGTAGTCGAAATTGATGACTAGACAAGCCCAAGATGACGTGGAGCAAAGCCAAATCCCAAAGGAATTTGATTTCCATAAAGAGATTAAAGAAGAATTAAATTCCAAGAAGATAGGAGAAGTTCTAGTAGGAATATAATTATAATAAAGAATTATATTCTTTAAAGATAATTTAAGTCCAACTTAACTTCCTCCTCAAAGAAGGACTTTGACCTAGCCCTATAAATAAGAGGCCATATCGTCAACTTGAGAGAGAGCAAGAGAGGGGAATTTCGACAACTCAAAGGAGAGAAAGATGAGAGAATTTTCGACAAGCATCTGGGGCAAGGGGATTTTGACATGCTTCCTTCTTTATCTTTTTCTTTCTTGTTCGATTGGGTTCATGCTAGGGATTATTTATCTTGTGTTTCTTTGGAACCTAGCCATGAACTAAATCTATTTGGCTATGGTTATTGTGTTTTTTGGTTGTAAGAAACTATTGGTTTTTGTTTAGGTAATAAGAGTTTGCACTTTTCTATTCAAGGTTTATTCATTCTTGGTTCTTATTCTTGTTTGCGAGTGAATTGGGAGAGGATCTCGTGACGTTATCTATTTATCTAATATCGGGAGAATTAGATTCAAGAAACGAATGAATATGATCTTTATTCAATCTATTGATGGTGAAGATTAATTCGGCTTATGAATAAGTCAAGGATTTCAACGGCTAAGAGGAGCGCAAGATTGGTTGTTGTTCACCCTTGATTCACGCAGGGATGTATTATCAAGGCATGCACAAGTAGCTAGAGTTTCAACTTAGGGATAAGAAGAAACCATTGAAGAACGCTCTGCCGAACCTTGAAGGTTGCTGCCCAGACGCCCAAGTAGTTGCCCAACTAGTCGCCCAGGCAACCATCGATTAGTTGCCAAGGCAACCCCGTTGTGCAAGTTGCCACGGCAACTGAGTTGCCCGTGCACTCTTTTACCAAGACGATCCAATCGGCTATCACACCTCAACTCACGATAACCTGGCCTATCTCTCTCATTTGTTCTCATTTATTCTTTTACTTTATTGCCTTCTTGTTTAGTTATTAGTTAAACTCCTATAATCCTTTATTTGTGTTTTTACTTTTCACAGTGCAAGAGACTAGATTCTTGAAGTGGCACCAGTCCCTATTGAGACGATATCTTTTATACTATAACTTGCAACGTGTATACTTGCACAATTGCGTAGCACTTATTATGCGCAACAAGTTTTTGGCGCCGTTGCCGGGGATTGGCAATAGCGACTTTGTTTTTATTTTCTTGCACTTTCTTTTTACTTTTCTTGTTTAAGATTCAAATGGGCTAACAAACTTTGGTTTTGCATTGGTATATGACCAGGGCGAGACCGACGACACCAGAATATCCCTTTGATCCAGAAATCGAACGAACCTTACAAAGACTTTGACGAAGGATAAGAGTAGCAATGGCTAATCAAGACTGCAATATGAATCAAGATGTTCCAACAGGAGGAGGAGTGATTCTTGCACGAAATAGAACTATTCGAGACTATCTTGAAGAAGATCTTGATGGACTTAATCCAGGAGTTATCGCACCTGAAATTGAAGCCGACCACTTTGAGTTAAAACCGATAATGTTTAATATGATCAACACAATTGGTCAATTTGGCAGCTCAGCAACTGAAGATGCACGGCAACATCTGAAATCTTTCCTCGAGATTTGCAACTCGTTCAAAATACACGGAGTCACCCCCGATGTCTTACGATTAAGATTATTCCCCTATTCACTGAGGGATAGGGCGAAAGCATGGTTGAATAGCATTCCTGCCGGATCAATAGCATCTTGGACCGATCTTTGTCGTTATTTCCTTACGATTAAGATTACTTCTTTTCGGCAGACAGATGATGAATCCATGTACGAGGCTTGGGAGCGATATAGAGAACTTCTACACAAATGCTCCTTACATGGATTCCCGGTGTGGACTCAAGTAACAATGTTTTACAACGCCGTGAATACACCAACAAGGATGATGCTAGATGCCTCGTCAAACGGCATACTCCTAGATAAGTCACCGGAGGAAGCAATGCAAATTTTAGACAGGCTGGCCAAGAATGATTATCAATTCCCCTCTACTAGAAGAGGAGGAGTTAGACGCCAAGCCACAATACATGAACTAGGATCATCATATTCAATTTCAGCACAATTGGCCACTTTAACCAAGATGGTCTAGAACATGCAAAAACCAAACAACACACATGAAGTCAAGGTAATGGATTCTTTTTGTGAGTTATGTGGTGATAACCATGATTCTTCTGAATGTATGCAGAATCCGGAATCCAGCTTCTATGCGGGGAATTATAATCGGAACAACAATGTGATGTCCAATACATACAATCCAGCTTGGAAGAAGCACCCGAATTTTTCATGAAGTAATCCCAACAATGCTCTAAACCAGAACAATCAGAATGCACAAGCATCGGGATTCTAGTAGAATATGCCACGGCAACAGTTGCCGCAGCAACAACCGACAACATCTAGTTCCTTGGAAAATTCTCTAAATGCTTTTATGATGAAAACTGAATCTTATATGGCTGAGAATAGTAACTTCATAAAAAGAACTGATGCTTTTATTAACAGGACCGAAATGAGACTGCAAAACCAAGAGGCGGCAATCAAATCATTGGAAAATCAAGTCGGACAGTTTGCTCAAAATCTGAATACTAGATCGCAAGGAGGTTTACCTAGCGATACTGAAGTCGCAAGAGGAACTGGCCATGAGCAATGTAAGGCAATCACCACTAGAAGTGGCCAACAACTTAGAGAGGCTCAAGCCTGCTCATCAAACAAAACTCCACAAAAAGATCAAGACGAACCTAGCGGCAAAGCCTCAGATGCTGAACCAAGAATTGCCTCGGTAACCGGCAATAAACATGCCTCGGCAACCGACGATAAGGATGCTTCAGCAACCCCAATTGATAATGCCTCAGCAACTCCAGTTGTCCCGGCAATGTCGTCAATCAGGTTCCAAACCAATGAAAAGATCGAAGATATCTGACTTCCACCACCATTCCCACAAAGGTTGAAGCGACAAAAGCAAGAATACCAATTCAAGAAGTTTCTTGATATCCTAAAGCAAGTCCACATCAACTTGCCATTGGTGGAAGCAATTGAACAAATGCCAAACTATGCAAAGTTTCTTAAAGACATTGTGTCCAAGAGAACAAGGCTAGGAGAGTTTGAAACAGTTGCCGCAACAGAGGGATGCATGGCAATGTTGCACAATCGTATCCCACCCAAGTTGAAGGATCCCGGAAGTTTCACAATACCCTGTTCCATTGGAAATCACTATGTCGGGAAAGCATTATGCGACCTTGGGGCTAGCATAAACTTGATGCCTAAATTGGTTTTCCAGAAACTAGGAATCGAGAAGGCAAGACCTACAACAGTTATGCTACAGCTAGCCGACAGATCCTATGTGCATCCAGAGGGAAAAATCGAGGACATGCTAGTAAAAGTTGATAAATATATTTTTCCCGCTGATTTTATTGTTTTGGATTGTGAAGCAGATGAGCATGCACCTATCATTCTCGGGAGACCATTCCTAGCAACAGGGAGAACCTTGATCGATGTTGAAAAGGGGGAACTCACAATGAGGGTGAATGACCAGCAAGTTAAACTAAATGTGTTCCAAACACTAAAGCATGCCGATGATCCAGAAGAATGCCAACTTCTTCATGCCACGGCAGAGTTTAACTTCGACGAGGAATTTAGTTGCCTCGGCAACTACATTGCCGATCAAGAGGAACCTGAGGAGTATGAAGAATCGGTCGATGATGAACAACACGAAGAGGAAAATTGGCTAGTCAATCGACCAGGTATATACTTTGAACCATTGGATTACTCAGGTAAGGAAGGTAAACTTGAAAAACCCTCTATTGAACAACCACCGATTCTTGAGTTGAAACAATTGCCAGAGCAACTAAAATATGCATACTTAGGAACCGATAATAAATTGCATGTAATTATTTCTTCTAAGTTACAGCCTGAGCAGGAAAAGAAGCTGATCAAGATGTTGAAGCTACACAAAAAGGCAATAGGGTGGACAATTTCCGACTTGAAGAGAATTAGCCTGACAGTGTGCATGCACAAGATTTTGTTGGAAGATGATCACAAACCTTCAATTGAGGCCCAGAGGAGACTGAATCATGCCATGAAAGGGGTTGTAATGAAAGAAATCATCAAGTGGCTTGACGCATGCATTATATACCCTATCTCTGATAGTACATGGGTAAGTCTGGTACAATGTGTTCCGAAAAAGGGAGGTATAACAGTGGTAAGTAATGAAAACAATGAACTCATTCCAACCAGGACTGTGACCGGTTGGAGGGTTTGTATGGATTATCGAAAGCTAAACAAAGCCACCAGGAAAGATCACTTCCCATTACCCTTTTTTGATCAAATGCTTGACCGTCTTGTAGGTAAAACCTTTTATTGTTTTCTTGATGGTTATTCAGGTTACAATCAAATTGCCATAGCACCAGAAGATCAAGAAAAGACAACCTTCACATGCCCATACGGTACTTATGCCTTTCGAAGGATATCGTTCAGATTATGTAACGCCCCGACAACCTTCCAAAGATGCATGATGGCACTCTTTTCAGACATGGTCGAAGACTTCCTTGAGATCTTCATGGATGATTTTTCTGTTTTTGGTAATGACTTCGACAGCTGTCTCGGCAATTTAGGAGGGTGTTGGCAAGATGTGAAGAAACTGATTTAGTCCTCAATTGGGAGAAATGCCATTTTATGGTAGATGAAAGAATAGTGCTCGGCCACAAGATTTCATCCAAGGGAATTGAAGTAGACAAAGCCAAGGTGGACGTGATCGAGAGATTACCCCCACCAAGTTCGGTTAAAGGAATTCGAAGTTTTCTTTGACATGTAGGTTTTTACAGGAGGTTCATTCATAATTTTTCTAAAATCACCAAACCCTTGTACAATTTGCTTGAACAGGATAAAGTCTTCGATTTTGATGATTCTTGCACCCCAAGCATTCGAAACCCTAAAGAAAAAGCTTGCCTCGGCACCCATTGTCGTTCCACCAGATTGGATGCTACCTTTTGAGCTCATGTATGATGCAAGTGATTTCGCGGTAGGAGTAGTCCTAGGCTAACGCACAGGTAATACCTTCCATGTGATATACTACGCTAGTAAAACTCTTAATAGTGCTCAAGTGAATTACACAACAACGGAGAAAGAGTTACTAGCTGTAGTTTTCGCATTTGACAAGTTTCGATCCTATTTGATTGGTACAAAGGTAATTGTTCATACGGACCATTCGGCAATCAAATATCTATTTGCTAAAAAGGATGCCAAACCTCGTTTGATTCATTGGATATTACTTTTACAAGAATTTGATATTGAAATTAAGGACAGGAAAGGAATAGAAAATCAAGTGGCCGATCACTTATCACGTTTAGAACGCAATAGGGAGGAGGACGCGAATATAGAGATATGCGATGCATTCCCGGATGAACAACTTTTAATTGCCTCGGCAACCATGGACACGCATGCCTCGGCAACCTTCGACGCCTCGACAACCATGGATGCACACGGCTCGGTAACTCTTTACGCTGCAGCAGCCCTTGACGCGCACGCCTCGACAATTTTGGGAGCAGTCGCCACTGCAGCACATGCCTCGGCAATACCCTGGTACGCGGATTTAGTTAATTTCCTTGTTAGTGGTATTTTACCTTATGGCATTACTCACTATGGGAAGAAGCGGTTCTGCCATGATGCTAAACATTACTTTTGGGACGAGCCTCTTTTGTTTAAACAATGTACAGATCAGGTTATACGCCGATGTGTCCCTGAAGAAGAGCAACAAAATGTACTCCAGCAATGCCATTGTTCACCCTATAGAGGACATTTTAGAGGAACTCGTACCGCAGCCAAAGTTTTGCAATCCGGTTTGTATTGGCCAACATTGTACAAAGATGCCCAAGACTTTTACAAGCAATGTGATCGTTGCCAGAGGACGGGCAATATCTCTAGACGACATGAGATGCCGCTCCAGAACATCATCGAGGTGGAATTGTTGGATGTATGGGGGATTGATTTTATGGGACCTTTCTCATCTTTATTCGGCAACCTTTACATTCTACTTGCCGTCGACTACGTGTCTAAATGGGTGGAGGCAGCTGCAGTTCCCAACAATGATTCCAAGATCGTGCAACGATTCTTGCAGAAAAACATATTTACACGGTTTGGGATGCCGAGAGCAATTATCAGTGACAAAGGCAAGCATTTTGACAACAGACTAATTGCCAAGATGTTGCAACGCTTCGGCATATCACACAAGATCGCCACGGCATATCACCCACAAACCAACGGGCAAGCAGAAATTTCCAACCGGGAATTGAAGGGTATACTCGAGAAAGTTGTAAATCCCTCTAGGAAGGATTGGTCATTAAGACTAGATGACGCACTTTGGGCATATCGCACTGCACTCAAAACACCCTTAGGTATGTCCCCCTTCCGACTTGTCTATGGCAAAACATGTCATCTAATGGTGGAAATCGAACACAAGGCATACTGGGCAATCAAGACCGTGAATATGGATTGGGAAAGTGCCGGACAAAAGCATTTGTTGGACCTCAACGAGATAGAAGAATTTCGTGCACTCGCCTATAACAATGCACGAATCTACAAGGAGAAAACAAAGCAATGGCATGACAAGAAACTATTGCCACGACAATTCATGCCAGGGCAACTAGTCCTCTTATTCAATTCTCGGCTAAAACTTTTCCCGGGAAAGCTGAAATCAAGATGGTCGGGACCATTCGAAGTTGTCAAACCATTCTCCCATGGTGCCGTGATAATCAAGTCCATCACTGACAAACATGAATTCAAAGTTAATGGACAAAGATTGAAACACTACAATGGTGCCCATGTGGAACGTAACAAAGAAGTGGTTAACTTAGGAGATGCATGAGCATGCTCTCCCTTTGATATTTTATTTTTTTATTTTTATTTTTATTTTTTTTATTTTTGATTAATTTTTTTATTTTATTTTTCGAACTATTTTTTTATTTTTTATTATTTCTGATCATTATTATTTTTTAGGATAGATTTTTTTAGTTTAAGAATCCCTTTACACATCTTTATTTATTTTTCTTTTATTAGTCTATCTTTAATTTTAATCCTTATTTGATTTTTCTTTGAATTGTAGGAAAAGAGTTCAAGATAAAGAGGAATTTTAATCCAAGAAGGAAAACATCTTCGACAAGGAAATTAATAGGCTGAATCTAAGGCTTATATAAAGCCTCCAACTTACCCTAATTAAACCCTCATTGCCGTCACCCTCTCCTTAAACCAAAACCCTTTTTTTCGTCTTCCCCTAATCCCACCCACCATATTCACCACCTATCTTTTCTATAAAAACCCATCACCCTTAACCTATCCCTACTTTTTATCTTGCAACTCTTTAGTTTCTTTTATTTTCTTTGTTTTTACAAAACTCACAACCAAGATCATCCATGGCATCCAAAATTAAATTTTTAGTTCATCCAAGTTCCTCCAAAGAACCAAGATACAAGAAGTTTGCTACACCGGTGGTTCAAGAAAGATTTCACTCCAAGTTTGAAAGCCGGAAGATTCATGAAGAACAAGGCTTTGAATACTCCAACTCTCATCAAGATTTTGGCCTTGAACCATTCATCTTCGAGAGGATTGCACATCAAAAGTGTCAAATCTTTTGCCATCAACCGGAACCAGGCAACATCTCATGGGTAAGAGAATTCTATGCTCACTCACCTAACCCGGATAATCCTTATGTTTTTGTTTGTGACAAGGCCATACTCATAAGCCCCGAAAACGTCAACACCTTTTAAGGGCTTTACATTGAGAAGGACGAGCATAAAGCCTTCGTTGATCAAATCACGCCCAAGCAACTCGACAAGGTGCTTCAAGAACTCACTCAACCAGGAACTCATTGGAACGACGGTAAATACAAAGGCACGGTAAATCGCCTTCAGCTTAAACCTGAGGCAAAACTATGGAATAAGTTTGTTAAAACTTCTTTAATGCCCACCACACACAATACTACCGTTGATATACCATGTCTTTTGCTCATACATTCTATTTTGCATAGTCGCATCCTTAACATTGGAAAATTTATTTGTGATGAGATTTTTGTATGTAGCTCAAAAGATAAGGGTTCTCTTTTCTTCCCTTGCTTAATTTATAATCTTTGCAAGGAGATGCATGTCCCAAGTGAGTCCACCGATGAAAAGGCCCTACCAAAGTCCGATTGGAATCAAGCACAAATCCAAAAGCTAATGGGAGAGGCACCGGGAAAATCTTCAAGGCCTCCAATTGCCACGACAACTCCTGCCGCCCCGGCAATCCCTAATGCCCAAGCACCTAACGCCCGGGCAACTCAGCCATCAACCCTGGGACACTTTGAAGCACTCTTGCAACCATTGGCAAGCCACCTAAGGCAAATTGAAGACCGGCAACTAATGTTCATGCGGTACATGAAGGAGCACAACAATGCCATCACCCAAGTCATCCTAGAAAAGTACTCGGACAGTCACGTGCCGTTCCCAATCTTTCCTGCTGAGATCCTTGCCCCGGCACCCAATGAAGTAGTCGCAACGGCAACCTATATCGTACCTGCACAAGCTGATGCCACGGTAACCAACCCTGAAGATGCCGCGGCAAACAAAGCTAAAGACATCCCGACAATCACTGCAAAAGCCAAAGGTAAAGCACCTATGCCCGAATCAACTCCTACGGAGTCATTTTCTAATTTTTCAGATTCGAACGAGTCCTCCATTGCACCAACAAAGACTGCACCAATTGAATCCTCCAAGCGAAAAGCCAATGACATTGATGAAGAGGATGATGAGGACAACCCCGTACGAGGATCGATTCCACCACCGACAATAAGAAAACAACCATCGCGTTCAAGCAAGAGAATCAAGACACCGAACAAAAGGAAACTAATCATCTTCGATGACGAACTCTCAGAGTAAGTCCTCCTATGCATTTTATTTTTTGTTATTTTTATTTTTCTTTAATGCATGCAATGAGGACAATTGCCTCACTCGAGTTTGGGGGGGATTGTTATTAGTAGTTACCATGTTTAGTTACATTCATCTTAAGTATTACATTTAGGATACATAAATTGCTTGCCATGTGTTGCGCGTAATAAGTGCTACGCAAATGTGCAAGTATACACGTCGCAAGTTATAGTATAAAAGATATCGTCTCCACAGAGATTGGTGCCACTTCAAGAATCTAGTCTCTTGCACTGTAAAAATTAAAAACACAAATAAAGGATTATAGGAGTTTAACTAATAACTAATCTAGAAAGCAATAAAGTAAAAGAAAAGATGAGATCAAATGAGAGAGAGATAGGCCAGGTTATCGTGAGTTGAGGTGTGATAGCCGATTGGATCGTTTTGGTAAAAGAGTGCACGGACAACTCAGTTGTCGTGGCAACATGCACAACGGGGTTGTCTTGGCAACTAATCGATGGTTGCCTGGGCAACTACTTGGGCATCTGGGCAGCAACCTTCAAGGTTCGGCAGAGCGTTCTTCAATGGTTTCTTCTTATCCCTAAGTCGAAACTCTAGCTACTTATGTATGCCTTGATAATACATCCCTGCGTGAATCAAGGGTGAACAACAACCAATCTTGCACTCCTCTTAGCCATTGAAATCCTTAACTTATTCCTAAGCCAGATTAATCTTCACCATCAATAGATTGAATAAAGATCATATTCATTCGTTTCTTGAATTAACTCTCCCGATATTAGATAAATAGATGAAATCACGAGATCCTCTCCCAATTCACTCGCAAACAAGAATAAGAACCAAGAATGAATAAACCTTGAAATAGAAAAGTGCAAACTCTTATTACCTAAACAAAAACCAATAGTTTCTCACAACCACAAAACACAATAATCATAGCCAAGTAGATTTAGTTCATGGCTAGGTTCCAAAGAAACACAAGATAAATAATCCCTAGCATGAACCCAATCGAACAAGAAAGGAAAGGATGAAGAAGGAGGCTTGTCGAAATCCTCCTTGCCCTAGATGCTTGTCGAAAATTCTCTCATCTTGCCCTCCTTGGACTTGTCGAAATTCCCTCCTTTTGCTCTCTATGGATTGTTCGAAATCTCCTTCCTATTTATAGGGCTAGGCCAAAGTCCTTCTTTGAGAAGGAAGTTAAGTTGGAATTAAATTATCTTTAAAGAATATAATTCTTTATTATAATTGTATTCCTACTAGAACTTCTCCTATCTTCTTGGAATTTAATTCTTCTTTAATCTCTGCATGGCAATAAAATTCCTTTGGGTTTGGGCTTTGCTCCACGTTATCTTGGGCTTATCTAGTCATCAATTTCGACTACCATATCACCTTTTCTCTTGTCGACAATTGCCATGGCAACTGGCTCGGCGTCTCCTTCATGTATTGCCATGGCAACTGGCTCGGCGTCTCCTTCATGTATTGCCCTGGCAACTAGCGCTAGCCTTGCTTTGGCAAGTGATCCTGCATATACACACAAAACACACCAAAGCAGCATCTTTTCCACAAAAACTACCAAGTTATGTAATCAAGCTCAACGATGGAAGGAAACATGGATTAATGCATGAATGGCTAATTATGCAACTAATATGGGCCTAAGTCTAACAATAATATGAGTAAAAAGGGTAAGAAAATAGTGCTTTTGAACACTTATCACACCCCCAAACTCGAACTATTGCTTGTCCTCAAGCAATGCAAACTCATAATTACCTGCCAAGACTTCAATTTTCACAAACTTAGCTTTGAACTTGATTTCAATTCTCTGAACCGGAGCACAAAGTATGATTGGCTTTTTATTTTTCAGAAAACTTAGGAATTACTCGGAATCAAACTATAATGCTTGTGAGTGTATGCAGAGTTGTGTGCAAGTTGATTTTTCGGATTCTATGCAAACAAGAGGTTTTCAAATTACTTCATTGGGTTCTTTTTAACATGTTTTAACTAGAGCCAGTTTTGGGCACCTCTAGTGTTTTGTTTTTAGTTCTATTAAGTTAATTTATTCGACTAGAGCCGGTTTCGGGCACCTCTAGCTATCAATTTTTTTAACACATACTAGAGCCAGTTTCAGGCACCTCTAGTGATAAGTTTTTAGCACATGCTAGAGCCAATTTCAGGCACCTCTAGCATTCATCCAATTTTTATTCTAATCCCCCAATTTGTTAATTATCAACCTAGGTTCACTAGAATTCCTTAAATCAATCAAACCACAACAGTGTTTCATCAAATTTAGTATCATAGTAAAATTCTAAGTTTTTCCATGGTTATCCTAGAATAAAAATTCTATCAATTAAGTGCATTGGCAAAGTCATCATCAGATATTCATCAAATCTAAGCAATTCTTGTTCCAATTAAAGGCATGGCAAGCAATTTATGTATCCTAAATGTAATACTTAAGATGAATGTAACTAAACATGGTAACTACTAATAACAATCCCCCCAAACCCGAGTGAGGCATTGTCCTCAATGCATGCATGAAAGAAAAATAAAAATAACAAAAAATAAAATACATACGAGGACTTACTCCGAGAGTTCGTCATTGAGGGTTGCCGAGGCATGCGCGTCCATGGTTGCCGAGGCAACTAAAAGTTGTTAATCCGGGAATGCATTGCATATCTCTAGATCCGCGTCCTCTTCCCTATTGCGTTCCAAACGTGATAAGTGATCGGCCACTTGATTTTCTGTTCCTTTCCTGTCCTTAATTTCAATATCAAATTCTTGTAAAAGTAATATCCAACGAATCAAACGAGGTTTGGCATCCTTTTTAGCAAATAGATATTTGATTGCTGAATGGTTCGTATGAACAATTACCTTTGTACCAATCAAATAGGATCTGAACTTGTCAAATGCGAAAACTACAGCTAGTAACTCTTTCTCCGTTGTTGTGTAATTCACTTGAGCACTATTAAGAGTTTTACTAGCGTAGTATATCACATGGAAGGTCTTACCTGTGCGTTGGCCTAGGACTGCTCCTACCGCGAAATCACTTGCATCACACATGAGCTCAAAAGGTAGCGCCCAACTGGGTGGAACGACAATGGGTGCCGAGGTAATCTTTTTCTTTAGGGTTTGAATGCTTGGGGTGCAAGAATCATCAAAATCGAAGACTTTATCCTGTTCAAGCAAGTTGCACAAGGGTTTAGTGATTTTAGAAAAATTATGAATGAACCTCCTGTAAAAACTCGCATGTCCAAGAAAGCTTCAATTCCTTTAACCGAACTTGGTGGGGGTAATCTCTCGATCACGTCCACCTTGGCTTTGTCTACTTTAATTCCCTTGGATGAAATCTTGTGGCCGAGCACTATTCCTTCATCTACCATAAAATGGCATTTCTCCCAATTGAGGACTAAATCAGTTTCTTCACATCTTGCCAACACCCTCTAAATTGCCGAGACAAATTTGTCGAAGTCATTACCAAAGACAGAAAAATCATCCATGAAGATCTCAAGGAAGTCTTCGACCATGTCTGAAAAGAGCGCCATCATGCATCTTTGGAAGGTTGCCGGGGCATTACACAATCCGAACGGTATCCTTCGGAATGTATAAGTACCATATAGGCATGTGAAGGTTGTCTTTTCTTGATCTTCTGGTGCTATGGCAATTTGATTGTAACCTGAATAACCATCAAGAAAACAATAAAAGGGTTTACCTGCAAGACGGTCAAGCATTTGATCAATAAAGGGTAATAGGAAGTGATTTTTCCTAGTGGCTTTGTTTAGCTTTCGATAATCCATACAAACCCTCCAATCGGTCACAGTCCTGGTTGGAATGAGTTCATTGTTTTCATTACTTACCACCGTTATACCTCCCTTTTTCGGAACACATTGTACCGGACTTACCCATGTACTATCAGGGATAGGGTATATAATGCCGGCGTCAAGCCACTTGATGATTTCTTTCATTACAACCCCTTTCATGGCATGATTCAGTCTCCTCTGGGTCTCAATTGAAGGTTTGTGATCATCTTCTAACAAAATCTTGTGCATGCACACTGCCGGGCTAATTCATTTCAAGTCGGCAATTGTCCACCCTATTGCCTTTTTGTGTAGCTTCAACATCTTGATCATCTTCTTTTCCTGCTCAGGCTGTAACTTAGAAGAAATAATTACAGGCAATGTATTATCGGTTCCTCAGTATGCATATTTTAGTTGCTCTGGCAATTGTTTCAACTCAAGAATCGGTGGTTGTTCAATAGAGGGTTTTTCGAGCTTACCTTCCTTACCTGAGTAATCCAGTGGTTCAAAGTATGTACCTGGTCGATTGACTAGCCAATTTGCCTCTTATTTTTGTTCCTCATTGACTAGTTCTTCATACTCCTCAGGTTCCTCTTGATCGGCAATGTAGTTGTCGAGGCAACTAAATTCCTCATCGAAGTTAAACTCTGCCGTGGCATGAAGAAATTGGCATTCTTCTGGATCATCGGCATGCCTTAGTGTTTGGAACACATTTAGTTTAACTTGCTGGTCATTCACCCTCATTGTGAGTTCCCCATTTTCAACATCGATCAAGGTTCTCCCTGTTGCTAGGAATGGTCTCCCGAGAATGATGGGTGCATGCTTATCTGCTTCACAATCCAAAACAATAAAGTCAGCAGGAAAAATAAATTTATCAACTTTTACCAGTATGTCCTCGATTTTTCCCTCTGGATGCATATAGGGTCTATCAACTAACTGTAGCATAACTGTTGTAGGTCTTGCCTTCTCGATTCCTAGTTTATGAAAAACCGATTTAGGCATCAAGTTTATGTTAGCCCCAAGGTTGCATAATGCTTTCCCGACATAGTGATTTCCAATGGAACAGGGTATTGTGAAACTTCCGGGATCTTTCAACTTGGGTGGCATACGATTCTGCAACATTGCCATGCATCCCTCTGTTGCGGCAACTGTTTCAAACTCTCCTAGCTTTGTTCTCTTGGACACAATGTCTTTAAGAAACTTGGCATAGTTTGGCATTTTGTTCAATTGCTTCCACCAATGGCAAGTTGATGTGGACTTGCTCTAGGATATCAAGAAACTTCTTGAATTGGTATTCTTGCTTTTGTTGCTTCAACCTTTGTGGGAATGGTGGTGGAAGTCGGATATCTTCGATCCTTTCATTGGTTTGAAACCTGATTGACGGCATTGTCGGGACAACGAGAGTTGCCGAGGCGTTATCAACTGAGGTTGCCGAGGCATGCTTATCGCAAGTTACTGAGGCATTTTTATCGTCGGTTGCCGAGGCATGCTTATTATCGGTTGCCACGGCAATTCCTGGTTCACCATCTGAGGTTTTACCGCTAGGTTCGTCTTGATCTTTTTGTGGAGTTTTGTTTGATGAGCGGGTTTGAACCTCTCTAAGTTGTTGGCCACTTCTAGTGGTGATTGCCTTACATTGCTCATGGCCAGTTCCTCTTGCGACTTCAGTATCGCTAGGTAAACCTCCTTGCGGTCTAGTATTCAGATTTTGAGCAAACTGTCCGACTTGATTTTCCAATGATTTGATTGCCGCCTCTTGGTTTTGCAATCTCATCTCGGTCCTGTTAATAAAAGCATCAGTTCTTTTTATGAAATTACTATTCTCATCCATATAAGATTCAGTTTTCATCATAAAAGCATTTAGAGAATTTTCCAAAGAACTAGATGTCGTGGGTTGTTGCTGCGGTAACTGTTGCCGTGGCATATTCTGCTGGAATCCCGATGCTTGTGCATTCTGATTGTTCTGGTTTAGAGCATTGTTGGGATTACTCCATGAAAAATTTGGGTGCTTCTTCCAAGCTGGATTGTATGTATTGGACATCACGTTGTTGCTCCGATTGTAATTCCCCACATAGAAGCTGGATTTCGGATTCTGCATACATTCAGAAGAATTACGGTTATCACCACATAACTGACAAAAAGAATCCATTACCTTGACTTCATGTGTGTTGTTTGGTTTTTGCATGTTCTGGACTATCTTGGTTAAAGTTGCCAATTGTGCCGAAATTGAATATGATGCTCCTAGTTCATGTATTGTGGCTTGGCGTCTAACTCCTCCTCTTCTAGTAGATGGGAATTGATAATCATTCTTGGCCAGCCTGTTTAAAATTTGCATTGCTTCCTCCGGCGACTTCTCTAAGAGTATGTCGTTTGCCGAGGCATCTAGCATCATCCTTGTTGGTGTATTCACGGCGTTGTAAAACATTGTTACTTGAGTCCACACTGGGAATCACAACAAAGATCAGTCCAAGATGCTATGGATCCGGTAGGAATGCTATTCAACCATGCTTTCGCCCTATCCCTCAGATGTTGTCGTGCGTCTTCAGTTGCTGAGCCTCCAAATTGACCTATTGTGTTGATCATATTAAACATTACCGGTTTCAACTCAAAGTGGTCGGCTTCAATTTCAGGTGCGACAACTCCTGGGTTAAGTCCATCAAGATCTTCTTCAAGATAGTCTCGAATAGTTCTGTTTTGTGCAAGAATCACTCATCCTCCTGCTCGAACATCTTGATTCATATCGCCGTCTTGATTAGCCATTGCTACTCTTATCCTTCGTTTAAGTCTTTGTAAGGTTCGTTCGATTTCTGGATCAAAGGGATATTCTGGTGAAGTCGGTCTCGCCCTGGTCATATACCAATGCAAAACCAAAGTTTGTTAGCCCTTTGAATTTTAAACAAGAAAAGTAAAAAGAAAGTGCAAGAAAATAAAAACAAAGTCGCTATTGCCAATCCCCGGCAACGACGCCAAAAGCTTGTTGCGCGTAATAAGTGCTACGCAAATGTGCAAGTATACACGTTGTAGCGATGTCTTTTCTCGCTAAAAAAGTGGAGGTTTTGAAAGGTGTTTGTGATTCTTTTGGATATAAAATATTTATTCCGTGGGGTTTTTAAAAAAACCGCATTTTAAAAAATGGAGTCGCCACTGGCCACTTAGGTAGGCCGGACACCATAAAACCAGAGATTCAAAAAGATTGGGTTCGGGAGTCGGTTACGGATGGGGAAGGATTAGCACCCCCACACCGCCCAAAATTGGTACTTTAATAATTATCGCTTTATTAATATTGGATTTTCCGGATTAACGTGACAATTATTTTAAAATTTGGTCATAATTGCGAATAAATTTTAAGGGCCCCGTTATCCGAGAATAAATGCCCAACCACTATCACTACGCTTGATACTGGCCCCGTTTACGCTCGGATAAAAGGGCACCGCATTAACAAGTTATAAATCATATGCAATCTTAGTGGCAAAAATATAAAACATGGCAAAATATTTAAATGTAATAAATATTGACATAACAGAATAATAATCTAACATAAATGATATTCTAGACTAAAACATGCATATATACATATTATTCTAAATAATAGATAAAAACAACTTTAACAAGTCAGAATAACAATGCAGGAAAAATTACGTATATAGACAAACAAATATTTCAAAAGACATACATGCTAGTAATAAAACATATTTCAACATATATGGAACAATATATTATACATAAAAGAAGACACACTAACACGTAACCTAAAAGCCAAGAAAACATACAATACGTACAAAAATACAAGAACATGTTGTTTTGCGAGTCAAATAGAACATAACATGTTTTAATACGAATAACTGGAAAAAGAAAAAAATACATGACTATTATAAACTTAATACACATATACATATAAACATAAAATACGAGGCATATACGAGGGACATAAACTAAAATAATAGAACATCAACATATCCGATTATAATACGAACATGAGTATTTACAAAGAAATAGGACTGAAATGAAAGAAAAATAAAAGTCAGTGGAAAAAATTAAAGAACAATAATATGTCATTTAGGGACGAAATTGCGAAACAAACAGAACCTGAAAGGATCAAAACTGTAATTAGACCAAGAGGCAGACCCAAAATGAAAAGTTCAAAAACGCGGGATGACTAAAGGCGTAATTTTACCATTTGAAAATTGATTCGGTGTAATTTAGGGACTGGATTACAAGATTTTGAAATATCAGGGGGACTGGGATTGTAATTATACCATGCGGCAAGACAAAAATGAAAATATTGAAAACGCGGTGGGATTAAGTGCACAATTTACCCATTTAGCAAAATAATAATAACTATAAAAGCCCCCTTTTTAGGCCGAAATCAGATTTTCAGCCATTTGTTTCATTTTTCTGATTTTGCAAGAACCATTTGTTCTTCATTCTCTCTCAACTGTTCTTATGAAACCCAGAATCCGGCGGCCGGCCGCCGTATTCTCCGCCGCCGGCCGTCGTTAACCGGCGCCGGCGAGCCTCCAAAATACACCAAAATAACCCCCTTTTTATCCTCAACATGAATTCGTGGTTGGATTCAGAGGATACACCCTTATTTGCCCAAGATCTAGAAAATACGAAACGAAAAAAAAATATTTTTTAGACCAAAACGAAACTACAAGGGGTCTTCTTCCCTTTAGTTCACCATATCAGGCTTGGAGAAGCCGAAAGGCTTATCACTAAAGAAGGGAAGACCCACAAACATCGATGGTAAGACAACTCTATTTTTTTGTTTATGTTTTCTTCTTTCGTATATGCATGCAAAAATAAAAGAGAAACGAGTATTTACCACTGGACTTTTCTTTCGATTCACTTGAATGTTTACAACTTTCAGTTTTTTTTTGTATTACAAGATCTCTGTTCTCTCCTTTTTTTTTGTTACCACTCTTCGTTATCTCCCCCTTCTTTTTGTTACAAAAGTCCCCGTTTCATATATATCATTGTCTTTGTTTTGGTGCAAGTTGCATCTTGCTTTTTCAGATCTGAACTGACAATTTTTGCTTGTTGTCTTGGGCATGTTCTAAACACGGGGGCTGAATATCGGCGTGGTGGCGGTATGGATGTTCTGCCAGCGGCCAGACGCATTCTCGGCTGTTAGATCAGATCTGATCTAACGATCGAGATGGCTTGAAGGACGAACGGCCTGGATGAAGCCTCAATTTGATGAGACGGCTCCAGATCTTGACACGTGGAGCTCCGCAGTTGAGGAGTCAGAACGCGTGGATCTTACGCGAACGTGGGATATCAAAGCGTCCGCGCGTGGCACTCGAACGGTCCATACGTGTGGAACACGCGGCTGGCAGATATTTTTGACCTCTTGGTTGTATCGTGGCCGTTGGATCAGATCTTGATCCAACGGCCCACAGTCACCTGCACACACAGTAACTGTAATTAGATAAGATTTGGGTTTAGGCCAACCGGGCCTTGTAATTGTATTTGGACTTGGACTGTAATTTTTATTTGGGTTTAATATATTTAATTTTTTTTCATTTTATCAGCCCAATAATATTAATAATAATAATATAATTATAACAGCAATACATATACATGATACAAACATATACTTATACAAGTATAACATATTGGCATGCATACATATAATCCTGCCCATAATTATCATAACATCTATATATATTAATCATATACGCTCATACTCTAGATACATACGCGACACACATTCATCATTAATACGTATACATACATAGCTTATAATATAATGCACACCACACCTTATATATATATTAGTAACATTCATATAATATAATAAATATACATGCCATATTAATATGTATTTACAAGTGAAAATGAGTGATTACACACGTCGCAAGTTATAGTATAAAAGATATCATCTCCACAGGGATTGGTGCCACTTCAAGAATCTAGTCTCTTGCACTGTAAAAAGTAAAAACACAAATAAAGGATTATAGGAGTTTAACTAATAACTAATCTAGAAAGCAATAAAGTAAAAGAAAAGATGAGATCAAATGAGAGAGAGATAGGCCAGGTTACCGTGAGTTGAGGTGTGATAGCCGATTGGATCATTTTGGTAAAAGAGTGCACGGGCAACTCAGTTGCCGTGGCAACTTGCACAACGGGGTTGTCATGGCAACTAATCGATGGTTGCCTGGGCAACTAGTTGGGTAACTAGTTGGGCATCTGGGCAGCAACCTTCAAGGTTCGGCAGAGCGTTCTTCAATGGTTTCTTCTTATCCCTAAGTCGAAACTCTAGCTACTTGTGCATGCCTTGATAATACATCCCTGCGTGAATCAAGGGTGAACAACAACCAATCTTGCGCTCCTCTTAGCCGTTGAAATCCTTAACTTATTCCTAAGCCGGATTAATCTTCACCATCAATAGATTGAATAAAGATCATATTCATTCGTTTCTTGAATCTAACTTTCCCAATATTAGATAAATAGATGAAATCACGAGATCCTCTCCCAATTCACTCGCAAACAAGAATAAGAACCAAGAATGAATAAACCTTGAAATAGAAAAGTGCAAACTCTTATTACCTAAACAAAAACCCATAGTTTCTCACAACCACAAAACACAATAACCATAGCCAAGTAGATTTAGTTCATGGCTAGGTTCCAAAGAAACACAAGATAAATAATCCCTAGCATGAACCCAATCGAACAAGAAAGAAAAGGATGAAGAAGGATGCTTGTCGAAATCCTCCTTGCCCTAGATGCTTGTCGAAAATTCTCTCCTCTTGCCCTCCTTGGACTTGTCAAAATTCCCCTCCTTTTGCTCTCTATGGATTGTCGAAATCTCCTTCCTATTTATAGGGCTAGGCTAAAGTCCTTCTTTGAGGAGGAAGTTAAGTTGGAATTAAATTATCTTTAAAGAATATAATTCTTTATTATAATTGTATTCCTACTAGAACTTCTCCTATCTTCTTGGAATTTAATTCTTCTTTAATCTCTGCATGGCAATCAAATTCCTTTGGGTTTGGGCTTTGCTCCACGTCATCTTGGGCTTATCTAGTCATCAATTTCGACTACCATATCACCTTTTCTCTTGTCGACAATTGCCATGGCAACTGGCTCAGCGTCTCCTTCATGTATTGCCCTAGCAACTAGCTCGGCGTCTCCTTCATGCATTGCCCTGGCAACTAGCTCTAGCCTTGCTTTGGCAAGTGATCCTGCATATACACACAAAACACACCAAAGCAGCATCTTTTCCACAAAAACTACCAAGTTATGTAATCAAGCTCAACGATGGAAGGAAACATGGATTAATGCATGAATGGCTAATTATGCAACTAATATGGGCCTAAGTCTAACAATAATATGAGTAAAAAGGGTAAGAAAATAGTGTTTTTGAACACTTATCACCATGCCTTTAGTTGGAACAAGAATTGCTTAGATTTGATGAATATCCGATGATGACTTTTCCAATGCACTTAATTGATAGAATTTTTATTCTAGTATAACCATGGAAAAACTTAGAATTTTACTATGATGCTAAATTTGATGAAACACTGTTGTGGTTTGATTGATTTAAGGAATTCTAGTGAACTTAGGTTGATAATTAACAAATTGGGGGATTAGAATAAAAATTGGATGAATGCTAGAGGTGCCCGAAATTGATTCTAGCATGTGCTAAAAATTGATCACTAGAGGTGCCCGAAACTGGCTCTAGTATGTGTTAAAAAAAATTTCGCTAGAGGTGCCCGAAACCGGCTCTAGTTGAATAAAACTAAAAACAAAACACTAGAGGTGCCCAAAACTGGATCTAGTTAAAACATATTAAAAAGAACCCAATGAAGTAATTTGAAAACCTCTTGTTTGCAGAGAATCCGAAAAATCAACTTGCACACAACTCCGCACACACTCACAAGCATTATAGTTTTATTTCGAGTAACTCCTAAGTTTTCCAAAAAATGAAAAGTCAATCATACTTTGTGCCCTGGTTCTGATAATTGAAATCAAGTTCAAAGCTAAGTTTGTGAAAATTGAAGTCTTGGTAGGTAATTGTTAGTTTGCATTGCTTGAGGACAAGCAATAGTTCGAGTTTGGGGGTGTGATAAGTGTTCAAAAGTACTATTTTTCTTACCCTTTTTTACTCATATTATTATTAGACTTAGGCTCATATTAGTTGCATAATTAGCCATTCATGCATTAATCCATGTTTCCTTCCATCGTTGAGCTTGATTACTTAACTTGGTAGTTTTTGTGGGAAAAGATGCTACTTTGGTGTGTTTTGTGTGTATGTGTGTAGCGATAGTCTTTTTCTTTTTAAAAATCGCTAAATAAAAACGTGGCTTTTTGAAGTGTTTTTGAAAGGTGTTTGTGATTCTTTTGGATATAAAATATTTATTCCGTGGGGTTTTAAAAGAAACCGCATTAAAAAATGGAGTCCCCACCGGCCACTTAGGTAGGCCGGACACCATAAAACCAGAGATTCAAAAAGACAGGGTTCGGGAGTCGGTTACGGATGGGGAAGGATTAGCACCCCCACACCGCCCAAAATTGGTACTTTAATAATTACCGCTTTATTAATATTGTATTTTTCGGATTAAAGTAGCGATTATTTTAAAATTCGGTCATAATTGCGAATAAATTTTAAGGGCCCGTTATCCGAGAATAAACGCCCAACCACTATCACTACGCCTCGACATCGGCCCCGTTTACGCTCGGATAAAAGGACACCGCATTAACAAGTTATAAATCATATGCAATCTTAGTGGCAAAAATATAAAACATGGCAAAATATTTAAATGTAATAAATATTGACATAACAGAATATTAATCTAACATAGATGATATTCTAGACTAAAACATGCATATATACATATTATTCTAAATAATAGATGATAACAACTTTAACATAACAGAATAACAAGGTAGGAATAATTAAGTATATAGACGAACAAATATTTAAAAAAGACATACATGCTATTAATAAAACATATTTCAACATATATGAACAATATATTATACGTAAAAGAAGACACACTAACACGTAACCTAAAAGCCAAGAAAACATACAATATACATACAAAAATACAATAAACATCTTTTTTACGAGTCAAATAGAACATAACATGCTTTAATACGAATAACCGGATAAAAAACATGACTATCATAAGCTTAACACATATATACCTATAAACATAAAATACGAGTCATATGTGAGGGACATAAAATAAAATAATAGGATATCAATATATACGATTATAATACGAACATGAATATTTACAAAGAATACAGGACTGAAATGAAAGAAAAACAAAAGTCAGTGGCAGAAATTAAAGAACAATAATATGTAATTTAGGGACGAAATTGCGAAACAAACAAAACCTAAAAGAACCAGAATTGTAATTAGACCAAGGGGCAGACCCAAAATGAAAAATTCAAAAACGCGGGATGGTTAAGGGTGTAATTTTACCATTCAGAAACTGATTCGGTGTAATTTAGGGACTAGATTGTAACCTTTTGAAATATCAGGGGGACTGGGATTGTGATTATACCATGCGGCAAGACAAAAATGAAAATATTGAAAACGCGGTGGGATTAAGTGTGTAATTTACCCATTTAGCAAAATAAAAACACCTATATAAACCCTCTTTTTAGGCCGAAACCAAATTTTTGGCCATTCGTTCATTTTTCTGATTTTGGTAAGAACCACGTTCTTCATTTTCTCTCCCTTGTTCTTTCGAAACCCAAAATCCGTGGCCGCCGCCCGTATTCTCCGCCCGCCGCCGCTAACCGGCGCCGGCGAGCCTCCAAAAGACACCAAAATAACCAGTATTTCATCCTCAACATGAATATGTGGTTGGATTCAGAGGATACCCCCTTATTTACCCTAGATCTAGGAAATACGAACCAAAAAAAAAGTTTTAAACCTAAAATATAACTACCAGGGGGCCTTCCCCTTCCTTCAGTTCACCAGATCTGACTTGTAGGAGCCGAAAGGCTTATCACTGAGGAAGGGAAGACCCACAAGCAACGCCGGTAAGACTACTCTCCTTTCTTGTTTCTGTTTTTTTTTTCTTTCGTATATGTATGTAAGGAAAACAAGTAAGAAAAAGAGACTAGTATTTACCACTGGACTGTCTTTTGATTCACTTGACTGGTTACAATTTTTGGTGTTTTACAAGATCTCCGTTCTCTCTCTTTTTTTTGTTACTACTCTCTCTGTTCTCTTCCCCTTTTTTTTGTTACAAGATTTCTATATCATATATATCATTGTCTTCTTTGTTGCAAGTTGTATCTTGCTTTTTCAGATCTGAACTGAGCTGACAATTTTTTGCTTGTTGTCTTGGGAATGTTCTGAACACGGGGACTGAATATCGGCGCGGTGGCGGTATGGATATTCTGCCAGCGGCCAGACGCGTTCTCGACCGTTAGATCAGATCCGATCTAACGGTCGAGATGGCTTGAAGAACGATCGGCCTGGATGGAGCCTCGATTTGATGAGACGGCTTCAGATCTCGCCACGTGGAGCTCCGCAGTCGAGGAGTCAGAACGCGTGGATCTTACGTGCGCGTGGGATGTTAAAGCGACCGCGCGTGGCACTCGAACTGTCCATACGTGTGGAACACGCGCCTGGCAGATATTTTTGACTTCTTGGTTGTATCGTGGCCGTTGGATCAGATCTTGATCCAACGGCCCACAGTTACCTGCACATTGTAATTAGATAAGATTTAGATTTGGGCCAACTAGGCCTTGTAATTGGACTTGGACTGTAAATTTTATTTGGGTTTAATATATTTAATTCTTTCATTTTGTCAGCCCAATAATAATAATAATATAATTATAACAGCAATACATATACATACGGAAATGTATACTTATATTATACAATCATTAATTAATATAATATTCTAGCATACGTACGTATAATCATACATATAATTAACATAACATCTATATATATTAATCATATACGCTCATACTCTAAATACACACGCGACACACATACACCCTTAATATGTATACATACATAGCTTATAATATACATGCATACCCTTTATATATATTAGTAAAACTCATGCAAACAATAAACATATAATGTAATAAACATTCATGCAACACTAATATGTATTTACATGTAAAAAATGAGTGATTACAGTTGCCCCTCTTTGCTTGTTCTCATGGAATGGGAACAAAGCAAAGATTCATAAGCACTCATTTTTATTAGACTTCCCTGTTTGTAGCTTTGGAAAAATGTGTTCTTTTGGATATCTCCGCTCTTCCTTGGCTGAATCTTCAGGCTCGAAAGTTCTTCCTATATAGGACTTCGTCACCTTCCGATCTTGGAGCTACAGGCTCTTCCTATATAGAACCCTTCACTTCGAGAGTGTAAAGCTTGGAGTCCTTCCTATATAGAACTCTTCGCCTTCAACGCTGGTTTCTCCTATATAAAACCTTTTGCGCCGCTGATGGATTTTTCCGACTGGGAGTTCTTTTTTTGAGATTTTAGATTTAGGGTTCTCTCTCTATGGAACCTTTCACTGGGGCTTGAAAATGCAGGTTTTTTTTTTTTTTTGTTGTCATTTTTGGTGTTGTCATTTTTGGACCTACGCTACTAAGATCGTGCCGCATCATGCCCGATTTAAAGGACTTCTTGATGACCAAGGATTTAACACCACATCATCGAAAGACTTTATCGATGACCCGAAGGATTTAACATCGTGCCCGAAGGACTTACCGATGACCCGAAGGATTTAATATCTGGATCGACGCCGCCATGGTTGTTGTTCTATGGGGACTCACGCGATATGCTGCCACATCATGCCCGGGATTTAACACCACGCTCGATGACCGATGACCCAAAGGATTTAACACCACGCTCGAAAGACTTACTAATGACCGAAGGATTTAACATCGTGCCACATCATGCCCGAAGGACTTACCGATGACCGAAGGATTTAATATCGAAGGATTTAATACGAGGCCCGGATCGCGCCGACATGGCTGTTGTTTTATGGGGACTCACGCTGATATCTTTGCTACATCATGCCCGAAGGACTTATCGATGACCCGAAGGATTTAACACCACGCTCGAAAGACTTACTAATGACCGAAAAGACTTGAAGGACTTACCAATGACCGATGACCCAAAGGATTTAACATCGTACATCATGAAGGACTTACCGGGATTTGACCCGAAAGACTTACTGATGATTTAATATCTAGATCCGACGCCGACATGGCATGGCTGTTGTTTTATGGGGACTCACGCCGATATGCTGCCACATCATGCCCGAAGGACTTACTAATGACCGAAGGATTTAACACCACGACTCGAAAGACTTACCGATGACCCAAGGATTTCAGGACTTGATGACCGAAGGATTTAATATCGATCGCACCATGGTTGTTGTTTATGGGGACTTACCTACGATGCCCGAATGATTTAATATCTGGATAACATCGTGACGAAGGACTTACCATGCCATGGATTTAATATCTAGATTGTTTATGGGGACTCACGCTAATATGCTGCCACATCATGCCCGAAGGACTTACGATGACCCAAGGATTTAACACCACGCTCAAAAGACTTACCGATGACCGAAGGATTTAACATCGTGCTCGAAGGACTTACCGATGACCCGAAGGATTTAATATCTGGATCCGACGCCGACATGGCTGTTGTTTTATGGGGACTCACGCGATATGCTGCCACATCATGCCCGGAAGGACTTACTGATGACCTAAAAGATTTAACATCGCTCGAAAGACTTACTAATGACCCGACATGGCTGTTGTTTTATGGGGATTTAACATCGTGACTTATCGATGACCTAAAAGATTTAAAGGACTTACCGATGACCGAAGGATTTAATATTCGGATCGACGCCGACATGGCTGTTGTTTTATGGACTTTGGTAAATTCTTCGATAATTCTTCAAATACCTGTTTAGGAACAAGCGAAATTGACATGCCCCTATCTATATGATGCATGTAATGTTATGATTTCTTTCTCCTCTTTTTCTTTTTTCTTTGTTAATCTTATGTCCTGAAAAGTCATTCTTCTGATTTCTCTATTTCCTTTCCTTTTCCGGTATGCTCAATTTTGATCTTCATTTCTGTCAAATTTTGCTCAATGGGCATCTGCTCTTGTTCGTTTGCACGATCACCCGCATTTCTTCTTCGGGATTTCTGTCTGCTTCACTGACAAACATTATATCATGCGTGTGCAGAGATTCTTACTATTCTTTCTGTTCTGTATTGCCCCATTCGATTGTGCTCGGCTATCTTCCAGTTCTTTTGACCCAATATTCTGAGTATTTGTTAATTTCGTCATCGGGGTTAGCGAAATGCCTCTTAACCTCAATTTTCTTGTTGCCTCTTGACGGACACCATTCCTCGATCTCTGTGCTTTAATTCTTTGGAGACTCAATGTTTACCTTTTTTACTGTTCCCTCACTTTGTAAGCTCATTCTTGTCCTGTTTCGTCCTTCATTTTCTTGAACCAAACAAGGCGTCATGGATGGAATTCGCTTCTTGTTCTTGAGCTGTCTGACACCTATTCCTCTGTTATCATCTTCATTCTATGCATTGTGAGGTCATTTCTGGTTAGGGGCTTCAATAGTATCCGCCTCCTTGTGTTCTGGATCTTACCCCTGAAGTAATACATGGAAATTTTTGTTGCTTTAACTTGTCAATTTGCTGATTGATGTTCCACTGAAGGGTATCATTTAGATTAACATACAAGATTTTGAAAACACATCATAGGAGCTCTGGATATCATGTGCAAGAGTGGCTTAGATTCAACCACTTGGTAATTCCAAAGATGTGAAATCTTCCCTGGTGACTCGGTTCATCCTCATGATTACCGCGTTGCTGCAGAGTGCTACTCTTTCTCAATTCTCATTATCTACTTCGCCCTCAAAAGGGTAGGCTTGTATAACCACTCGAGCGCAGAAATATTACTCTAGGAATAAAGTTCTGGGTGGTGCAAGTCTTAATTTTTCCCATGGTATCGCCTATTTTCTTTTCTTTTTTTTTATTTGAGGAAATCAATTCGTCACAGTCCTTTGTCTTGAGGACAACGATGGAGAAAACAACACTGCCCCAAGTTACTCGGCATAGTCACGATTTGAAAATATTACCATCACTCATGAAGCTAAGGTTTCTTGAATTGGATGATATATCTCCACCCTATCGCTTCAAATGAGTGCCCCAAAATTTCCATACTCTTATCCGAACAAGCCTATTACGGGTTTGAACATAGAGTACTTTTTATTATTATTTTCTCATTTTCATTTTCATTTCTTTTTTTCTTCCTTTTTTTGTTTTGTTTCTTCTTTACTACCTAGAAGATTATGCCTAGAGTTTCAATTTCAAGCAACTCTACATGGTTGACATTTAGAGCTTTTTTCGTCCTTGAATATCATCGAAAGAGTAATAATCTCGCTTTGCTGACCCAGTCCGGTGGGGAAGATCACACATCATCGTTGTCACGACATCTATCTAATGTCACATCTTGCAATTGATATCCAAAGTGTCCTACAACGACGAGAAAATATCTATGTGCTTTCAAAAACATTATATGTTGCGAAATGTGTCCTTTATTGAAAATAAAAATCAACAAACATGCTTCATCACAAAAGATCTTTGCCACATGGGGCCACATAGAGTTGATCCCTTGTATTACTTCAGGAAGGTATTTAATGTAGAGACATCTATGGCTTCTTCAGAGACTATGTAGATTTGCTTCTCATCCTTGGTCTCCCATGGCTTGATCAGCTCTTGTGTAAGGTTCCATCATTGACCAGCTTCTTGATTTCCTCCAATAAAGGTCTACATTTTCTGGTGGGATGCCCTGGTGCCCCCATATGGAATTCGCATGTGCTACTCGAGTCAAAACTATGGGCATACAGATCAGGTGCACTCTTCATCGGCCTAGGAACAAGATAGTGACCCTCTACCAGATGAGGCCAAATGTCTGAGATAGATATTCCAAACACTTCCAAATTTGCGCTCGTCCGAGGAATTTTCCTTGATGACCCCGATTTGTCAGTCTGTCTCCTTCTTTTACGGCCACGCGAACCCTGGAGATGACACTCATTTACGTCTCCATCCTTATCTATCTTATCTTCGATTCGGTCCCTAGACTTAGACCCCAATTTTCCTTCTTTGATTGCATATTCTATTCTTTCTCCAATTGTCATGAAATCTTCGAATCCGCTTCTCGATTTCTCCAACATCACATCGAAAAAGGGAGAGGGAAGCGTTGCATGAAATAGGGGAGTCAACTCTTCTTCCGCTATAGGGGGCTGGACTTGGGTCGCCAGACATCGCCACCTTAATGCATATTCCCTGAAGCTTTCATTTGGCCTCATTTTCTCATTTCAAGAAATGTCGATGTGGTGCTAAATCCAAAGCATATTTGTATTGATCCAAGAAGGCATTAGCGAGGTCACCCCATGACCTAACTTGGTTTCTGTTCAAACGGTTATACCACACTGCTGCTGGTCCCGTCAGGCTATCATGAAAATGGTGGATCAACAATTCTTCGTTCTTCATGTATCCTTCCATTTTTCTACAAAACATGGTTAAGTGAATCTTCGGGCAGCTGGTTTCGTCATACTGCGCAAATACGGGAACCTTGAAATCTGGAGGAATGACCAAATCAGGGACTAGGCAGAATTCCCTCGTATTGAAGACATTTATCTTCTCTTTCTTCTTAAGCTCTTTCTCGATTTTTTCTTCTAACTGGTCAAGCCTCGACTCTTCAATTTGTTCCATTTTCCGATTAATTCTGCCATCGAACCCCATGTATTAAATGATGAAGTGTCATGTGATGATAAAACAATAAAATGTGATGCGAATGCAATGCATGAATGCAATAAAGCATTGATTCCGCAAGTGATTTGTCCTTATAGAACATCTTTCATTCAGACTAAAAGGTTTCATTACATCCGGTATTAGGGTTTTACAGATATCGGTGAGCCCTGACACCTAATGTCTTGACCTCGTTCAACAGTCCTGTCAGCTTTCCTTCGCGGTCCAATGCTGGATCCATATTCTGGCTTATTGGTACTGCTGCATCGGCTAAATCTGCTACCTGTTGAGCTACTTGTCAGGCTTGAGTCGTAACCATCTTCATGTCTTGATCTTTCTCCCGTATTGTTTGCTCGGCCTTTTGTAGCTTGACGGTCATTGCCCCAGCACGGATCTCACTGGTATGTAAAGCAGTCTCGAGCCTCACTATCTGTTCTTTGAGTGCTGCGTTTTCCATATGGAAGCCTTGTGATTCATTCCTTTCCTGGTGCAGACTTGATTTCAGGATATCTTCCATGGCCAGACTGCTTTCCAACTCATTTTGGATAAAGTCGCGTTGGCCCTCAGCTTCTTCCAGCTTCTTTGATAATGATCTGATTTTATTCTTACTATTCTTGCTTTTCTGTTTCCAGCGTTCTGAACCGTTCCTCAGCTGAATCATACCATTGACCCACTCTTCCGCGGTGTCACCCAGATCAAAACTCTTGAATTCAAAGTGCAGCTTCTGGTACTCGTCTTGTACATTCTTTGATTTCATGCTCAGATTGTGCCTCTCATACTCGAGCTGGTCGTGCTTGTGTGCAAGTTCATCTTCTGAGACGCTTTTATTATTGACTCCTAACTTTATCCCGCTTGAATGACCTACTTCTGTGTTACCTGAACCTTGGGCTGGGTATTGTTCCTTCTTCGACTTTGCCCCTCGGGCAACGGCTGGCTGGCTGAAGAATCGGGGTTGTCCGTCTTCGAAACCCAAAATTCCCATTCTGATAAGATCTTGAACTCTGTCCTTCAGGGCCCTACAATTTTCAGTGTGATGACTCGAATCGCCTATGTGGTAGCTGCACCGGACACGACTGTTGTAATCTTTCGGATACGGAGGTTTTCTTGGTACAGACTTCATTGGTATGATAAGGTTTCTTTCGACAAGCAACGGAAGTAACTCGACGTATCTCATGGGTATAGGATAATGTCTTCTGATGTCATTAGATTCTCGAACTTCCCCTGGTTTTGCCTCTGTTCCCTGGGTATCTTCCCCATATATGCTACTTGTCTGCTTCTTGAGATTGATCACAAAGGGATTCGATTTGTCATATTTAATGGTATTATCTATTTTGACATTCTGACCATTTTGTTCCACATTCTGCTCCCCGACCGAATCTTTTCTAAGTTCGACATGCTGCTTGCCTTTCATCATGGCATTCATCCGGTCCATCATCTCGGACATCTGCTTCTTTAGTTCTTGTATTTCGTCTTGTTTGTCACCAGGATTGACGCTGCTTACCGAATCTGTTCTGGTGTCCTTGAATGGTTCTTCTTCGGCTGTCACTATCTTAGTCTTGGGATGGAACTCTGGAATTGGACCCCCTTCCTTCAGGTCAAAGAACCTTTGGTCCATCATGAACAATCTTCTATTAAGAGAAATCACTCGGGAATCAATGCCCTGTCTAATGCGAATGCAATGGTATGCAAAAACAAAGCAAAAGAAAACAAGTCAGTACCGGACAAAAATGATAAGTACATAATAAAAGGGCAAATTAAATGCGATAAGCAAACAAGACAATCCTATTTACATTCCATCTAAGACATCTAGGTTATCCGCATGGTTCTAACAGGGTGGGTTTCTATGTGTTCTCTACATGCAGTTTTGGTTCTAAGAGATACCCGAATTGTCCTTGCTGTCCCCTACTAAGGGTAGCAAGGCCCCCGATCATCACCCATTATAGGCTCCTTTCAACCGAGTTCAATTGTGGGGACCCATTCGCTTATGCCCGCATTTAAGGAACGATATCCTTTTAAAGCATAAGGTACTCGGGCCCCGGGTTACTTGCTAGGCCCATACGGGAGAACGATATCTCCACTAAAGCATTAGCGTTTTCCCACTTAAAAAGACGGGTTTATATGCCATATTTTAAATGCGTTAAAATAAACGCGCAATTATGACCGAATGTTAATTTAATAGTCACTTTAATCCGAACTTTCAATATTAGTAAAGCAAGTAATTATTTTAAAAGCTTGACCCTCATTTGTTTTGAAAAACAAAAAAAATTGTCCCACTGAGTCGCCATCTGTAGCGATGGTCTTTTTCTTTTTAAAAATTGCTAAATAAAAACGTGGCTTTTTGAAGTGTTTTTGAAAGGTGTTTGTGATTCTTTTGGATATAAAATATTTATTCCGTGGGGTTTTAAAAGAAACCGCATTAAAAAATGGAGTCGCCACCGGCCACTTAGGTAGGCCGGACACCATAAAACCAGAGATTCAAAAAGACAGGGTTCGGGAGTCGGTTACGGATGGGGAAGGATTAGCACCCCCACACCGCCCAAAATTGGTACTTTAATAATTACCGCTTTATTAATATTGGATTTTCCGGATTAAAGTGATGATTATTTTAAAATTCGGTCATAATTTCGAATAAATTTTAAGGGCCCCGTTATCTGAGAATAAACGCCCAACCACTATCACTACGCCTGATACTGGCCCCGTTTACGCTTGGATAAAAGGACACCACATTAACAAGTTATAAAACATATGCAATCTTAGTGGCAAAAATATAAAACATGGCAAAATATTTAAATGTAATAAATATTGACATAACAGAATATTAATCTAACATAGATGATATTCTAGACTAAAACATGCATATATACATATTATTCTAAATAATAGATGATAACAACTTTAACAAAATGTAATAACAAGGTAGGAATAATTAAGTATATAGACAAACAAATATTTAAAAAAGACATACATGCTATTAATAAAACATATTTCAACATATATGAACAATATATTATACGTAAAAGAAGACACACTAACACGTAACCTAAAAGCCAAGAAAACATACAATACGTACAAAAATACAATAACATCTTTTTTTCTGAGTCAAATAGAACATAACATGCTTTAATACGAATAACAGGATAAAAAACATGACTATCATAAGCTTAACACATATATACCTATAAACATAAAATACGAGTCATATGTGAGGGACATAAAATAAAATAATAGGATATCAATATATACGATTATAATACGAACATGAATATTTACAAAGAATACAGGACTGAAATGAAAGAAAAACAAAAGTCAGTGGCAGAAATTAAAGAACAATAATATGTAATTTAGGGACGAAATTGCGAAACAAACAAAACCTAAAAGAACCAGAATTGTAATTAGACCAACGGAAAGACCCAAAATGAAAAATTCAAAAACGCAGGATGGTTAAGGGTGTAATTTTACCATTCAGAAACTGATTCGGTGTAATTTAGGGACTAGATTGTAACCTTTTGAAATATCAGGGGGACTGGGATTGTGATTATACCATGCGGCAAGACAAAAATGAAAATATTGAAAACGCGGTGGGATTAAGTGTGTAATTTACCCATTTAGCAAAATAAAAACACCTATATAAACCCTCTTTTTAGGCCGAAACCAAATTTTTGGCCATTCGTTCATTTTTCTGATTTTGGTAAGAACCACGTTCTTCATTTTCTCTCCCTTGTTCTTCTGAAACCCAAAATCCGGCGGCCGGCCGCCGTATTCTCCGCCGCCGGCCGCCGCTAACCGGCGCCGGCGAGCCTCCAAAAGACACCAAAATAACCAGTATTTCATCCTCAACATGAATCCGTGGTTGGATTCAGAGGATACCCCCTTATTTACCCTAGATCTAGGAAATACGAACCAAAAAAAAAAGTTTTAAACCTAAAATATAACTACCAGGGGGGCCTTCCCCTTCCTTCAGTTCACCAGATCTGACTTGTAGGAGCCGAAAGGCTTATCACTGAGGAAGGGAAGACCCACAAGCAACGCCGGTAAGACTACTCTCCTTTCTTGTTTCTTTTTTTTTTCTTTCGTATATGTATGTAAGGAAAACAAGTAAGAAAAAAGAGACTAGTATTTACCACTGGATTTGTCTTTTGATTCACTTATTTGGTTACAATTTTTGGTGTTTTACAAGATCTCCGTTCTCTCTTTTTTTTTGTTACTACTCTCTTTGTTCTCTTCCCCTTTTTTTTTGTTACAAGATTTCTATATCATATATATCATTGTCTTCTTTGTTGCAAGTTGTATCTTGTTTTTTCAGATTTGAACTGAGCTGACAATTTTTTGCTTGTTGTCTTGGGCATGTTCAGAACACGGGGACTGAATATCGGCGCGGTGGCGGTATGGATATTCGCGCCGGTGACGACAGCGTTCTCGGCCGTTAGATCAGATCCGATCTAACGGTCGAGATGGCTTGAAGAACGATCGGCCTGGATGGAGCCTCGATTTGATGAGACGGCTTCAGATCTCGCCACGTGGAGCTCCGCAGTCGAGGAGTCAGAACGCATGGATCTTACGTGCGGCGTGGGATGTTAAAGCGACCGTGGCGTGGACCACACGCCGCGCGTGGCACTCGAGCGGTCCATACGTGTGGAACACGCGCCTGGCAGATATTTTTGACTTCTTGGTTGTATCGTGGCCGTTGGATCAGATCTTGATCCAACGGCCCACAGTTACCTGCACATTGTAATTAGATAAGATTTAGATTTGGGCCAACTAGGCCTTGTAATTGGACTTGACTTGGGTGTAAATTTTTATTTGGGTTTAATATATTTAATTTTTTTTCATTTTGTCATTAATAATAATAATAATATAATTATAATAGCAATACATATACATACGGAAATGTATACTTATATTATACAATCATTAATTAATATAATATTCTAGCATACGTACGTATAATCATACATATAATTAACATAACATCTATATATATTAATCATATACGCTCATACTCTAAATACACACGCGACACACATACACCCTTAATATGTATACATACATAGCTTATAATATACATGCATACCCTTTATATATATTAGTAAAACTCATGCAAACAATAAACATATAATGTAATAAACATTCATGCAACACTAATATGTATTTACATGTAAAAAATGAGTGATTACAGTTGCCCCTCTTTGCTTGTTCTCATGGAATGGGAACAAAGCAAAGATTCATAAGCACTCATTTTTATTAGACTTCCACTGTTTGTAGCTTTGGGAAAATGTGTTCTTTTGGATATCTCCGCTCTTCCTGGCTGAATCTTCAGGCTCGAAAGTTCTTCCTATATAGGACTTCGTCACCTTCCGATCTTGGAGCTACAGGCTCTTCCTATATAGAACCCTTCATTTTGAGAGTGTAAAGCTTGGAGTCCTTCCTATATAGAACTCTTTGCCTTCAATTTGGTTTCTCCTATATAAAACCTTTTTTGCGCCGCTGATGGATTTTTCCATTTGGGAGTTCTTTTTGAGATTTTAGATTTAGGGTTCTCTCTCTATGGAACCTTTCTTTGGGGCTTGAAAATGCAGGTTTTTTTTTTTTTTTTTTTTGAGTTTTTTTGTCATTTTTGGACCTACGCTACTAAGATTTGCCGCATCATGCCCGAAGGACTTCTTGATGACCGAAGGATTTAACACCACGCTCGAAAGACTTGCGATGACCGAAGGATTTAACATCGTGCCGAAGGACTTACCGATGACCGAAGGATTTAATATCTGGATCGCGCAGCGCCGCCATTTTGTTGTTTTATGGGGACTCGTGGCTGATATCTTGCCACATCATGCCCGAAGGACTTCGCGATGACCGAAGGATTTAACACCACGCTCGAAAGACTTACTAATGACCGAAGGATTTAACATCGTGCCGAAGGACTTACCGATGACCCGAAGGATTTAATATCTGGATCGGCGCCGACATGGTTGTTGTTTTTATGGGGACTCGCGCCGATATCTTTGCCACATCATGCGAAGGACTTGCGATGACCGAAGGATTTAACACCACGCTCGAAAGACTTCTTGATGACCCGAAGGATTTAACATCGTGCGAAGGACTTACCGATGACCGAAGGATTTAATATCTGGATCGGCGCCCGACATGGCTGTTTGTTGTTTTATGGGGACTCACGCTGATATCTTTGCCACATCATGCCGAAGGACTTACGATGACCCGAAGGATTTAACACCATGCTCGAAAGACTTGCGATGACCGAAGGATTTAACATCGTGCCGAAGGACTTACCGATGACCGAAGGATTTAATGGATCGGCGCCGACATGTTTGTTGTTTTATGGGGACTCGCTGATATCTTTGCCACATCATGCCCGAAGGACTTCTTGCGATGACCGAAGGATTTAACACCACGCTCGAAAGACTTGCGATGACCCGAAGGATTTAACATCGTGCGAAGGACTTACCGATGACCGAAGGATTTAATATCTGGATCGGCGCCGACATGTTTGTTGTTTTATGGGGACTCACGCTGATATCTTTGCCACATCATGCCCGAAGGACTTTGCGATGACCCGAAGGATTTAACACCACGCTCGAAAGACTTCTTGATGACCCGAAGGATTTAACATCGTGCCCGAAGGACTTACCGATGACCGAAGGATTTAATATCTGGATCGGCGCCGACATGGCTGTTGTTTTATGGGGACTCACTTGTTGATATGCTGCCACATCATGCCGAAGGACTTACTGATGACCGAAGGATTTAACACCATGCTCGAAAGACTTCTGCGATGGCCCGAAGGATTTAACATCGTGCCGAAGGACTTACCGATGACCGAAGGATTTAATATCTGGATCGGCGCCGACATGGTTGTTGTTTATGGGGACTCACGGCGATATCTTTGCCACATCATGCCCGAAGGACTTCTTGATGACCGAAGGATTTAAACACCACGCTCGAAAGACTTACTAATGACCCGAAGGATTTAACATCATGCCCGAAGGACTTACCGATGACCGAAGGATTTAATATCTGGATCGGCGCCGACATGGTTGTTGTTTTATGGGGACTCGACGATATCTTTGCTGCACATCATGCCCGAAGGACTTGCGATGACCGAAGGATTTAACACCACGCTCGAAAGACTTCTTGATGACCCAAAGGATTTAACATCGTGCCGAAGGACTTACCGATGACCCGAAGGATTTAATATCTGGATCGGCGCCGACATGGTTTGTTGTTTTATGGGGACTCACGCCGATATCTTTGCCACATCATGCCCGAAGGACTTACTAATGACCGAAGGATTTAACACCACGCTCGAAAGACTTTGCGATGACCGAAGGATTTAACATCGTGCCGAAGGACTTACCGATGACCGAATGATTTAATATCTGGATCGGCGCCGCCATGGTTGTTGTTCTATGGGGACTCACGCTAATATCTTTGCCACATCATGCCGAAGGACTTTGCGATGACCGAAGGATTTAACACCACGCTCAAAAGACTTACTGATGACCCGAAGGATTTAACATCGTGCCGAAGGACTTACCGATGACCGAAGGATTTAATATCTGGATCGGCGCCGACATGGTTGTTGTTTTATGGGGACTCATTTGATATGATATCTTTGCCACATCATGTCCGAAGGACTTCTGCGATGACCTAAAAGATTTAACATCGCGCTCGAAAGACTTACTAATGACCGAAGGATTTAACATCGTGCCCGAAGGACTTACCGATGACCGAAGGATTTAATATCTGGATCGGCGCCGACATACATTTTGTTGTTTTATGGACTTTGGTAAATTCTTGATAATTCTTCAAATACTGTTTAGGAACAAGCGAAATTGACATGCCCCTATCTATATGATGCATGTAATGTTATGATTTCTTTCTCCTCTTTTTCTTTTTCTTTGTTAATCTTATGTCACGAAAAGTCATTCTTCGATTTCTCTATTTCCTTTCCTTTTGCGGTATGCTCAATTTTGATCTTCATTTCTGTCAAATTTTGCTCAATGGGCATCTGCTCTTGTTCGTTTGCACGATCACCCGCATTTCTTCTTGGATTTTTATGCGCTTCAGCGACAAACATTATATCATGCGTGTGCAGAGATTCTTACTATTCTTTCATTACGTATTGCCCCATTCGATTGTGCTCGGCTATCTTCTTCGATTCTTTTGACCCAATATTACGAGTATTTGTTAATTTCGTCATCGGGGTTAGCGAAATGCCTCTTAACCTCAATTTTCTTGTTGCCTCTTGACGGACACCATTCCTCGATCTCTGTGCTTTAATTCTTTGGAGACTCAATGTTTACCTTTTTCTTGTTCCCTCACTTTGTAAGCTCATTCTTGTCTGTTTAGTCCTTCATTTTCTTGAACCAAACAAGGCGTCATGGATGGAATTCGCTTCTTGTTCTTGAGCTGTCTGACACCTATTCCTCTGTTATCATCTTCATTCTATGCATTGTGAGGTCATTTCTGGTTAGGGGCTTCAATAGTATCCGCCTCCTTGTGTTCTGGATCTTACCCCTGAAGTAATACATGGAAATTTTTGTTGCTTTAACTTGTCAATTTGCTGATTGGTGTTCCACTGAAGGGTATCATTTAGATTAACATACAAGATTTTGAAAACACATCATAGGAGCTCTGGATATCATGTGCAAGAGTGGCTTAGATTCAACCACTTGGTAATTCCAAAGATGTGAAATCTTCCCTGGTGACTCGGTTCATCCTCATGATTACAGCGTTCTTTGCAGAGTGCTACTCTTTCTCAATTCTCATTATCTACTTCGCCCTCAAAAGGGTAGGCTTGTATAACCACTCGGCGCAGAAATATTACTCTAGGAATAAAGTTACGGGTGGTGCAAGTCTTAATTTTTCCCATGGTATCGCCTATTTTCTTTTCTTTTTTTTTATTTGAGGAAATCAATTCGTCACAGTCCTTTGTCTTGAGGACAACGATGGAGAAAACAACACTGCCCCAAGTTACTCGGCATAGTCACGATTTGAAAATATTACCATCACTCATGAAGCTAAGGTTTCTTGAATTGGATGATATATCTCCACCCTATCCTTGGTGAGTGCCCCAAAATTTCCATACTCTTATCCGAACAAGCCTATTACCTGGTTTCGAACATAGGAGTACTTTTTATTATTATTTTCTCATTTTCATTTTCATTTCTTTTTCTCTTCCTTTTTTGTTTTGTTTCTTCTTTACTACCTAGAAGATTATGCCTAGAGTTTCAATTTCAAGCAACTCTACATGGTTGACATTTAGAGCTTTTTCGTCCTTGAATATCATCGAAAGAGTAATAATCTCGCTTTGCTGACCAGAGTCCGGTGGGGAAGATCACACATCATCGTTGTCACGACATCTATCTAATGTCACATCTTGCAATTGATATCCAGTGTCCTACAACGACGAGAAAATATCTATGTGCTTTCAAAAACATTATATGTTAAGCGAAATGTGTCCTTTATTGAAAATAAAAATCAACAAACATGCTTCATCACAAAAGATCTTTGCCACATGGGGGCCACATAGAGTTGATCCCTTGTATTACTTCAGGAAGGTATTTAATGTAGAGACATCTATGGCTTCTTCAGCACTATGTAGATTTGCTTCTCATCCTTGGTCTCCCACTGCTTGATCAGCTCTTGTGTTAGGGTTCCATCATTGACCAGCTTCTTGATTTCCTCCAATAAAGGTCTACATTTTCTGGTGGGATGCCCTGGTGCCCCCATATGGAATTCGCATGTGCTACTCGAGTCAAAACTATGGGCATACAGATCAGGTGCACTCTTCATCGGCCTAGGAACAAGATAGTGACCCTCTACCAGATGAGGCCAAATGTCTGAGATAGATATTCCAAACACTTCCAAATTTGCGCTCGTCCGAGGAATTTTCCTTGATGACCCCGATTTGTCAGTCTGTCTCCTTCTTTTACGGCCACGCGAACCCTGGAGATGACACTCATTTACGTCTCCATCCTTATCTATCTTATCTTCGATTCGGTCCCTAGACTTAGACCCCAATTTTCCTTCTTTGATTGCATATTCTATTCTTTCTCCAATTGTCATGAAATCTTCGAATCCGCTTCTCGATTTCTCCAACATCACATCGAAAAAGGGAGAGGAAGCGTTGCATGAAATAGAGTCAACTCTTCTTCCGCTATAGGGGCTGGACTTGGGTCGCCGGACATCGCCACCTTAATGCATATTCCTGAAGCTTTCATTTGGCCTCATTTTCTCATTACAAGAAGAAACTGTCGTCGGCCGGTGCTAAATCCAAAGCATATTTGTATTGATCCAAGAAGGCATTAGCGAGGTCACCCCATGACCTAACTTGGTTTTGTTCAAGCGGTTATACCACACCTGCTGCTGGTCCCGTCAGGCTATCATGAAAATGGTGGATCAACAATTCTTCGTTCTTCATGTATCCTTCCATTTTTCTACAAAACATGGTTAAGTGAATCTTCGGGCATTTGTTTTTCGTCATCACTGCAAATCACGGGAACCTTGAAATCGGAGGAATGACCAAATCGGGGACTAGGCGAGAATTCCCTCGTATTGAAGACATTTATCTTCTCTTTCTTCTTAAGCTCTTTCTCGATTTTTTCTTCTAAGCTGGTCAAGCCTCGACTCTTCAATTTGTTCCATTTTCCGATTAATTACGCCATCGAACCCCATGTATTAAATGATGAAGTGTCATGTGATGATAAAACAATAAAATGTGATGCGAATGCAATGCATGAATGCAATAAAGCATTGATTCCGCAAGTGATTTGTCCTTATAGAACATCTTTCATTCAGACTAAAAGGTTTCATTACATCCGGTATTAGGGTTTTCTGAGATATCGGTGAGCCACGACACCTAATGTCTTGACCTCGTTCACTTGATCTGTCGGCTTTTTCCTTCGCGGTCCAATGCTGGATCCATATTCGGCTTATTGGTACTCTTTGCATCGGCTAAATCTGCTACTGTTGAGCTACTTGTCGGGCTTGAGTCGTAACCATCTTCATGTCTTGATCTTTCTCCGTATTGTTTGCTCGGCCTTTTGTAGCTTGAGCGGTCATTGCCCAAAGACGGATCTCTTTGGTATGTAAAGCAGTCTCGAGCCTCACTATACATTCTTTGAGTGCTGCGTTTTCCATATGGAAGCCTTGTGATTCATTCCTTTCTGGTGCAGACTTGATTTGAGGATATCTTCCATGGCCAGACTGCTTTCCAACTCATTTTGGATAAAGTCGCGTTGGCCCTCAGCTTCTTCCAGCTTCTTTGATAATGATCTGATTTTATTCTTACTATTCTTGCTTTTCTGTTTCCAGCGTTCTGAACCGTTCCTCAGCTGAATCATACCATTGACCCACTCTTCCGCGGTGTCACCCAGATCAAAACTCTTGAATTCAAAGTGCAGCTTCTGGTACTCGTCTTGTACATTCTTTGATTTCATGCTCAGATTGTGCCTCTCATACTCGAGCTGGTCGTGCTTGTGTGCAAGTTCATCTTCTGAGACGCTTTTATTATTGACTCCTAACTTTATCCCGCTTGAATGACCTACTTCTGTGTTACCTGAACCTTGGGCTGGGTATTGTTCCTTCTTCGACTTTGCCCCTCAACAACGGCTGGCTAATTTGAAGAATCGGGGTTGTCCGTCTTCGAAACCCAAAATTCCCATTCTGATAAGATCTTGAACTCTGTCCTTCAGGGCCCTACAATTTTCAGTGTGATGACTCGAATCGCCTATGTGGTAGCTGCACCGGACACGATTGTTGTAATCTTTCGGATACGGAGGTTTTCTTGGTACTGGACTTCATTGGTATGATAAGGTTTCTTTCGACAAACAACGGAAGTAACTCGGCGTATCTCATGGGTATAGGATAATGTCTTACGATGTCATTAGATTCTCGAACTTCCCTGGTTTTGCCTCTGTTCCTCGGTATCTTCCCCCATATATGCTACTTGTGCGCTTCTTGAGATTGATCACAAAGGGATTGATTTGTCATATTTAATGGTATTATCTATTTTGACATTCTGACCATTTTGTTCCACATTCTGCTCCCCGACCGAATCTTTTCTAAGTTCGACATGCTGCTTGCCTTTCATCATGGCATTCATCCGGTCCATCATCTCGGACATCTGCTTCTTTAGTTCTTGTATTTCGTCTTGTTTGTCACGGGATTGACGCCTTACGAATCTTACGGTGTCCTTGAATGGTTCTTCTTCGGCTGTCACTATCTTAGTCTTGGGATGGAACTCTGGAATTGGACCCCCTTCCTTCAGGTCAAAGAACCTTTGGTCCATCATGAACAATCTTCTATTAAGAGAAATCACTCGGGAATCAATGCCCTGTCTAATGCGAATGCAATGGTATGCAAAAACAAAGCAAAAGAAAACAAGTCAGTACCGGACAAAAATGATAAGTACATAATAAAAGGGCAAATTAAATGCGATAAGCAAACAAGACAATCCTATTTACATTCCATCTAAGACATCTAGGTTATCCGCATGGTTCTAACAGGGTGGGTTTCTATGTGTTCTCTACATGCAGTTTTGGTTCTAAGAGATACCCGAATTGTCCTTGCTGTCCCCTACTAAGGGTAGCAAGGCCCCCGATCATCACCCATTATAGGCTCCTTTCAACCGAGTTCAATTCAGGGGGACCCATTCGCTTATGCCCGTGCGAAGGGCGATATCTTATTTAAAGCATAAGGTACTCGGGCCCCGAAGTTACTTGCTAGGCCCATACGGGAGAACGATATCTCCGCGAAAGCATTAGCGTTTTCCCCACTTAAAAAGCGGGTTTATATGCCATATTTTAAATGCGTTAAAATAAACGCGCAATTATGACCGAATGTTAATTTAATAGTCACTTTAATCCGGAACTTTCAATATTAGTAAAGCGTAATTATTTTAAAAGCTTGACCCTCATTTGTTTTGAAAAACAAAAAATTGTCCCAGTGAGTCGCCATCTGTAGCGATGGTCTTTTTCTTTTAAAAATTGCTAATAAAAAACGTGGCTTTTTGAAGTGTTTTTGAAAGGTGTTTGTGATTCTTTTGGATATAAAATATTTATTCCGTGGGGTTTTAAAAGAAACCGCATTAAAAAATGGAGTCGCCACCGCCACTTACTTAGGTAGGCGGACACCATAAAACCAGAGATTCAAAAAGCGGGGTTCGGGAGTCGATTTACGGATGGGGAAGGATTAGCACCCCACACCGCCCAAAATTGGTACTTTAATAATTACCGCTTTATTAATATTGGATTTTCCGGATTAAAGTGATGATTATTTTAAAATTCGGTCATAATTTCGAATAAATTTTAAGGGCCCCGTTATCTGAGAATAAACGCCCAACCACTATCACTACGCCTGATACTGGCCCCGTTTACGCTTGGATAAAAGGACACCACATTAACAAGTTATAAAACATATGCAATCTTAGTGGCAAAAATATAAAACATGGCAAAATATTTAAATGTAATAAATATTGACATAACAGAATATTAATCTAACATAGATGATATTCTAGACTAAAACATGCATATATACATATTATTCTAAATAATAGATGATAACAACTTTAACAACAGAATAACAAGGTAGGAATAATTAAGTATATAGACAAACAAATATTTAAAAAAGACATACATGCTATTAATAAAACATATTTCAACATATATGAACAATATATTATACGTAAAAGAAGACACACTAACACGTAACCTAAAAGCCAAGAAAACATACAATACGTATAAAAAAATACAATAACATCTTTGTTTTACTGAGTCAAATAGAACATAACATGCTTTAATACGAATAACAGGATAAAAAACATGACTATCATAAGCTTAACACATATATACCTATAAACATAAAATACGAGTCATATGTGAGGGACATAAAATAAAATAATAGGATATCAATATATACGATTATAATACGAACATGAATATTTACAAAGAATACAGGATGAAATGAAAGAAAAACAAAAGTCGGTGGCGAAATTAAAGAACAATAATATGTAATTTAGGGACGAAATTGCGAAACAAACAAAACCTAAAAGAACAGAATTGTAATTAGACCAACGGAAAGACCCAAAATGAAAAATTCAAAACGCAGGATGGTTAAGGGTGTAATTTTACCATTGTAAAACGATTCGGTGTAATTTAGGGACTAGATTGTAACCTTTTGAAATATCGGGGGTGGGATTGTGATTATACCATGCGGCAAGACAAAAATGAAAATATTGAAAACGCGGTGGGATTAAGTGTGTAATTTACCCATTTAGCAAAATAAAAACACCTATATAAACCCTCTTTTTAGGCCGAAACCAAATTTTTGGCCATTCGTTCATTTTTCTGATTTTGGTAAGAACCACGTTCTTCATTTTCTCTCCCTTGTTCTTCTGAAACCCAAAATCCGGCCGGCCGCCGTATTCTCTCCCCGCCGCCGCTAACTTGGCGTGGCCGTGAGCCTCAAAAGACACCAAAATAACCACTATTTCATCCTCAACATGAATCCGTGGTTGGATTCAGAGGATACCCCCTTATTTACCCTAGATCTAGGAAATACGAACCAAAAAAAAAGTTTTAAACCTAAAATATAACTACCAGGGGGGCCTTCCCCTTCCTTCAATTCACCAGATCTGACTTGTAGGAGCCGAAAGGCTTATCACTGAGGAAGGGAAGACCCACAAGCAACGCCGGTAAGACTACTCTCCTTTCTTGTTTCTGTTTTTTTTTCTTTCGTATATGTATGTAAGGAAAAGAATTTAGAAAAAGAGACTAGTATTTACCACTGGACTGTCTTTTGATTCACTTGACTGGTTACAATTTTTGGTGTTTTACAAGATCTCCGTTCTCTCTTTTTTTTTGTTACTACTCTCTCTGTTCTCTTCCCCTTTTTTTTTGTTACAAGATTTCTATATCATATATATCATTGTCTTCTTTGTTGCAAGTTGTATCTTGTTTTTCATTTTGAACTGGTGACAATTTTTTGCTTGTTGTCTTGGGCATGTTCAGAACACGGGGACTGAATATCGGCGCGGTGGCGGTATGGATATTCTGCCAGCGTCCAGACGCGTTCTCGGCCGTTAGATCAGATCCGATCTAACGATCGAGATGGCTTGAAGAACGATCGGCCTGGATGGAGCCTCGATTTGATGAGGCGGCGGATCTCGCCACGTGGAGCTCGCGATCGAGGAGTCGAGCGCGTGGATCTTACGCGCGCGTGGGATGTTAAAGCGACCGCACGTGGACCACACGCGTGCGTGGCACTCGAACCGGTCCATACGTGTGGAACACGCGCTGGCAGATATTTTTGACTTCTTGGTTGTATCGTGGCCGTTGGATCAGATCTTGATCCAACGGCCCACAGTTACCTACACATTGTAATTAGATAAGATTTAGATTTGGGCCAACGGGCCTTGTAATTGGACTTGGACTTGTAAATTTTATTTGGGTTTAATATATTTAATTCTTTCATTTTGTCAGCCCAATAATAATAATAATATAATTATAATAGCAATACATATACATACGGAAATGTATACTTATATTATACAATCATTAATTAATATAATATTCTAGCATACGTACGTATAATCATACATATAATTAACATAACATCTATATATATTAATCATATACGCTCATACTCTAAATACACACGCGACACACATACACCCTTAATATGTATACATACATAGCTTATAATATACATGCATACCCTTTATATATATTAGTAAAACTCATGCAAACAATAAACATATAATGTAATAAACATTCATGCAACACTAATATGTATTTACATGTAAAAAATGAGTGATTACAATGTGCAGGATCACTTGCCAAAGCAAGGCTAGAGCTAGTTGCCAGGACAGTACATGAAGGAGATGGCGAGCTAGTTGCGAGGGCAATGCATGAAGGAGATGCCGAGCTAGTTGCTAGGGCAATGCATGAAGGAGACGCCGAGCCAGTTGCCAGGGCAATTGTCGACAAAGAACAAGGTGATATGGTAGTCAAAATTGATGACTAGACAAGCCCAAGATGACGTGGAGCAAAGCCAAATCCCAAAGGAATTTGATTTCCTTGAAGAGATTAAAGAAGAATTAAATTCCAAGAAGATAGGAGAAGTTCTAGTAGGAATATAATTATAATAAAAAATTATATTCTTTAAAGATAATTTAATTCCAACTTAACTTCCTCCTCAAAGAAGGACTTTGACCTAGCCCTATAAATTAGAGGGGAATTCCGACAACTAAAAGAGAGCAAGAGGAGAGAATTTTCGACAAGCATCTAGGGCAAGGGGATTTCGATAAGCTTCCTTCTTCATCTTTTTCTTTCTTGTTCAATTAGGTTCATGCTAGGGATTATTTATCTTGTGTTTCTTTGGAACCTAGCCATGAACTAAATTTATTTGGCTATGGTTATTGTGTTTTGTGGTTGTGAGAAACTATTGGATTTTGTTTAGGTAATAAGAGTTAGCACTTTTCTATTCAAGGTTTATTCATTCTTGGTTCTTATTCTTGTTTACGAGTGAATTAGGAGAGGATCTCGTGATTTTATCTATTTATCTAATATCGGGAGAGTTAGATTCAAGAAACGAATGAATATGATCTTTATTCAATCTATTGATGGTGAAGATTAATCCGGCTTAGGAATAAGTTAAGGATTTCAACGGCTAAGAGGAGCGCAAGATTGGTTGTTGTTCACCCTTGATTCACGCAGGGATGTATTATCAATGCATGCACAAGTAGCTAGAGTTTAGACTTAGGGATAAAAAGAAACCATTGAAGAACGCTCTGCCGAACCTTGAAGGTTGCTGCCCAGACGCCCAAGTAGTTGCCCAACTAGTCGCCCAGGCAACCATCGATTAGTTGCCAAGGCAACCCCGTTGTGCAAGTTGCCACGGCAACTGAGTTGCCCGTGCACTCTTTTACCAAGACGATCCAATTGGCTATCACACCTCAACTCACGATAACCTGGCCTATCTCTCTCATTTGATCTTATTTATTCTTTTACTTTATTGCCTTCTAGTTTAGTTATTAGTTAAACTCCTATAATCCTTTATTTGTGTTTTTACTTTTTACAGTGCAAGAGACTAGATTCTTGAAGTGGCACCAATCTTTGTAGAGACGATATCTTTTATACTATAACTTGCAACGTGTATACTTGCACAATTGTGTAGCACTTATTACGCGCAACAGTGATCGTCATAGAGAAACTTTTATTGAAGTAAAAAGATTCAATACATCAGATATCGGATACTACAAATATTGGTGAGCTCTAACTTCCAACTTCCTAATTTCCTCTAAGAGCCAAGTCAGCTTCCCTCCGTGATCTATTGTTGGTTTAATATTCTGACTCAATGCCATTGTTACATCAGCTACGTCTGCCACTTTTTGAGCCACTTCTTGTGTTTGAATAACATATTTCATGTCATTGTCTCTTTCTTGTAACTTCATTCTCGACCTCTGAAATTGGAGATGCCACTTTTTCTCACTTTCTTGACAATCTTTCTTAACATTATCAACAAGTTCTTTGTAGATCAGTGTAAGTTGAGATACTCATATAACTTCTTTAATGCTTTATTTTTAGCTTGACTATCATTCAGCTTGACAACAATATCCTCATACATCTGCATGTACTTAGTCATCATCTCACGCTTAGCCTAACTAACCCTTAGATCATCCATGAAAGTATTATGTTGTATTTCCATTGCCTGCAGATCACACGAGAGTGTATTGACTCAATTTTCACTTGCCTTAGAGCTTCTTTTTCAGTATTCAATTTTAGACTTTGGTTCTTTGATTTGTTTCCTTAACTGTTCAAGAGTCATACCTAAACCAGTATTCTTGAGCACCAAACAAAGTTCTTGATGATCAAGTTGCAAACTTTTCAACTTCTTATTCAACTCATCTCTCTATTTCCTTAATTTGCTTATTTGAGCCTCATATTCGAACTGATACCCCTTTCCCTAGGTATTTTCATCTCGAGTCTCCATTCAACCGCTAAATCAAGTTGTCTTTCTGTTACAAACTTAAATTTCCCATAATCCAAAATAAATTGAACTCAATGTTTAAAGATGATGCAATTCTCAATAGAATGTCCTTGAATTCCATCGTGAAATTCATAATGAAAATTTGTGTCGTACCATTTTGGATACAGAGGTTGCAAAGGTGCAAGGAAAAGTGGGGTCACCAATCGGGCCTTCGGCAATTGAGGATACAGTTCTTTATATGAAATAGGAATTGGATCAAAATGATGTTTGTGATCTCTTTTCTTTTGGAAATCAGCTAGAAGGGTACTGAAATCTGAACTTTGTCCTAAGCAGTTGATTGACTTTAATGGGCTTAAGCTTTCCTTCACTTTTGTATCTTCAGTGTTCTATTAATTGTCATGCCTTTGGGAAAGTTGGGTTTTCCATCTTCAAAACTCAACATACCTCCCCTGATGAGATTTTCAACTTTGATCTTCAGAGCTTTGCAATTCTCATTAGTATAGTCTGTACTTCCGTGATGATAGCCACATACTACCTCATAATCCTCGGGATAAGGAAATATTTTGGACTTGGACAGAACTCAGACCACAAGATTCTTCTCTAGAAGTACATAACGTAGCTCCGTATATCACACCAAAATTGGATTAAAAGATCATTCATTATCTTCCACATGGGCTTCTTCCTAGCCTTTCATCACCATCTCGAAGTTTAACCTACTTACACCTCTAGTTGGTTTATTAATGCGAATTATAACAGTGCATAGACCCGACTGTTTATTCATGTACCGTTTTTTGTTCAGCTCTCTTTTCAATTTAGTATCCCCCTTTCTTTTGGTCATAGCAGTCATCATATTCATCATTTCAGCCATTTACCTTTTCAGTTCTTGCATCTCATTCTTGTCAGTATCAGCACTAACACAATCCGATGTATGACCCTTGGATGAACTACCCTTCATTTATTCTGTGACTTGTCCCGGGCACTACCTCATATTTGCAGTCTCCTATATCGGATTGTGAATCCCTTTATCCATCATGATCGTCTTCTAATGATAACCACTTTTAAATCATTACCTTTATGCAATGTAAATGCGATGCAAAACAAACAAAAACAAAAAAAAATTATAATAATCCAAGAAAATAATCAGAGAAGATTATTTAAACCAACAGCACCCTGTCCTAGGTCCCTATCTGGCTCTAGCGGGGTAGGCTTCTAGATTACAACATATGGTGTTTGTTCTAGACTCTGGGTACCCGAGCTGTCTTTACTGTCTACTTTGATAGCAAAATATCGATTTGGGAGTATACAACCCCTTATATCAGAGGCGTGTACCTCACGTTATATAAGGTTGGTATACCGAAAGAAAGACAATGTTCTAAACTCGGAGGTGGAGAGCCTCACGTCAGATCATGTCTCGCTCCCACTTAAGGGTAAAAAGCCCAGGTAGATGGCTTATACATTAATGACAGATATATCACACACAAAAGCTACCTCCATTCTTTCTAAAAATCTACCCAATAATTATTAGAAAAATTAAATTCAAATTACCACTCTTAAATGCCAAAATGCCACGTAAAATTAATTAATTAGGCATGACTCTCAAAAATCCCCAGCGGAGTCGCCAAGCTGTCGCGACCATTTTTAACCGGGTGTGAAAATAGCCTGACGATTTATTTTGCAAACTATGGTTTGCCTTTTATTTATTTAATCCTGAAAATTAGGCTTTTCATGTTAAACTAGAGTTTTCCTTCATTTAATCTTGAAAAACAATTTGGAGTCGCCACCGATCACTTTGAGGTAGACCAGACACCATAAAACAACTAGAGATTCATTCTTTAAAAATTTGGGTTCGAGAGTCGGTTACATATGGGGGAGGATTAGCACCCCCACAAACGCCCATTATTGGTATCTTTTAATTTTATGTGGCATTTTGCTATTTCAAATAATAATTTGAATTTAATTTAACCATAATTATTGTCTGGATTTAAATTTCAAATGGAGATATCCTTTTATAAGGAAATATATTTTAGAACGAATATGAGATTGGAAGCGCCCAGTTACTTTATGACACTTCGATTCATATTCAAAAATATATCCCAACATAAAAGGTTTTAAATGCATGACCGACTATTGTCTTGTTGATTTTAAGTTCTAACTTAAAAGGCTCTAATTAATTAAGTTGTTTAAAGAATATGTATATTATTTAATTTTGGGTGTTTATGAAATAACATCCAATTACTTGGGCACTACTCATATTAAAACCCTAAATTGAACAATATTCCTAATTTGATTAGCAAATCTAATTAATTAAAGCACTAGAACTAATTAAAGCTTTAATTCAATTAACTTGGTTAATTTCATATTCTAAGTTAAAATGAGTATCAAATCTTCTACTTAAAAACCCCCCTTGAATAACATCTCATTACAATGAGACATTATCCAACTTAGGACTTCAAAGCTTTCCTTTCAATACTCATTTATTTTCTTTAATTATCTCTCCTAATTTAATTATTGAATTCTTATTAAAGAACCTAAATACTAAGGCTCTAACAATTAACAGTTAGGTGATTAAATTATCTAAATATTAAAACTACATGCCAATTTGAAACATGCATCAAGCAATTAATTTAATTGCATATAATTAAATTAAACAATTAATGAACACGATTAAATTGAAAAGAAATTAAAACTTGAAATCTGATTTATTAACAATTGAGGACTAAATTAAAAGGATTACAAAACTTAATGCCCAAATCAAGAAAAATCAATAGTAGGACGCGGATCCTCCTTGCCTGACCCAACCTATACGTGCGTACCCTTCAGACCGATGCCAAAACAACACCGTTTTGACTAGGAGATAAAAGGCCCTGAACTGAGCCAACTCGGCCATAATACCAAACCCGTCTCTCTCTACCCTCTCTCATTTCTCAAACTCTGTCAACTCAAACATTTCTAAAACCTAGATTTTGCACCAAGCTCAATAAAAAACAAACATTTTGGAAAAGTGTTCATCTGAGTTCTTCAAGAACAGAATGAACACCATCCTATCAGGCCATAAACCATCGTTTACCTAATCGTGTGATCTTGCTCTTTCTCACTCCGGTCATTCAACACTGTTTTCCAGCTACCGTAGGTACGCCAGCAGCCACAAGCTATTCTTGGTCACCACGCTGACTGCTGGAAGCAATTTTCGGCCATCGTGTCGAGAAACTTTAAAATTTTATTTTTTGATTTTGAGCCCCTTGAGCCCTAATATAGTCTCGTTTCATCAGAAACACCATTATTTCCCGCTTAAAACCTATCTACCCGAGGCCCTAACCCTCTTCAACTCCACCATAGCTCTAACACCAACCACCATGATAAACAAATACTCCAGCCACTCTTTATCTTTTCCCGATTTGTTTTACTTTCTATTTTTCCTTATTATTTTCACTTTGATTTAACCTTTCATGTTTTTTTGTAAGGAATTAAAAGAACAGTGGAGAATATACCTTCTGGTGGCTAAAATTGTGATTCCGGCTACTTTCACAGTGATCGATTGTCTTTCTTGACATCCTTTCGGCTCTTCTGGCGACAGCTCTCCTCCTCGATGACAGTTCAACTTTTGGCGACAAATAGGCTTCCACGGTAACGACCCTTTGGCTTCTGATGGCAGGTAAATCCCCAAATTACCTTTTCTCTCTCTTTATTATCACTATTTTAATATGGTAATTATATTTTATTATTGGATTATTATTAATGGTATTAATGACTAACAACTTTCCTCTCTCCTTCTATTTATAAGAGTTAACCAAAATGATGTCATGCTTATGTCACTTGAGTGACATCAGTGGCCAGTTGTGCATAACAAACACAGATCCGTGTGAATTCAATTCAGGCCAATGGAAATTCAACATGTGACTTTTTTTTAGCGGGAAAATAGCTTTATCAAATTATATGTGTTTGTTGGGTTGTATTAGGGTACAAATGAGCTGTCAAAGATTAATTTTGGGCGGAAGGACTTGTAGAAGGATTTAATGAACTGATATTGGGCTTTTGTTGTTTGTAACATGAACATTGTAAATGATTTTGGGACTTTTATTTGTTTATTTACTAGACTTATATTATTTATGTTGTCACTGAATTTTCACCTAACTTCTTTTACTTTCATTGTATTAACTATGTCATTTCCAGTTTAGTAGTATTATATTGCATTGTTAGTGTTTCATCATAATTAGTATAAGTGCCAAATGTTAGAGTAGTAATTAGTATTAGAATTATCTAGGTGTCATATAATATTATACTTAGTGTACTATAATAATTGTTATATGCTAGTATATTGATATGGTAGTTAGAATTAACATAGGTTATATGCATTTTTGTTAATAATATAGGTAGTTATTAAAACCCAAAATATAAAACACACAGCCCAATTGTAATTCATAAAAAATAGAGTCCATTAAAAATACATAGAGTCCATTTTTTCCATTATACAAAGGCCTATTAGGCCTGGTTAAATTTGAATTAAAAGGGGCTCTTAACTCTTTGTGTTTCTGCGCAGATAAGGGACCGTTGGATCAAGATAGATCTAACGGAATGGATGGAACACGCCTTGCACGCGAGATCCAGCTGGAGGAAGGAAAACGACCTATCATCCAGACTGTAGATCAATGAGCAATTCAACGGCCCAGATCGGTTAACAGTAGAGTACGCGGATCGCCACTCACGCCTGGTAGTAACGCGCCTAACTTTTTAGCTTCTATCGAACGATTCATCTTCTTTGACGTCACCCTTATCTCGATTGTTCCCGTCGACGTAGTCGTCACCATCTCCAATCATCAAAAACATGCAAAAAGAGGGAAACAAGAGGTCAAATCCTCTAATTATAGCACAGTTAACAAGAATATAAATCCCTAATTTGAAGCCCTATCAAGAATCAAGCTACAATCGGACATGGATAGAGAGCAAAAGGCAACCAGCTTGAAATCAAAACCAAGATCGAAGCAAGGTAAAAGGATCATATCCCTAAATTGAAGCTTCTGGCAAAGATCAAGCAATCTGAATCAAATCAGAGATAATCCAAGAAATTAGGGATTTGTTCTTATAATCCAAGCATTTCAATAGCTATATAATCCCTTTTGTAATTCTATGTAAACAAAAATTTCATACGATTCAACAACAGTGAACATAGATACGAATCATACACAATCTCATACATACATATAGCGTTCAGAAATCCAGAAGTTGTAGCAAATCGGCAAGTGTATTCAAGTAATTCCAGTGAAATAAAGTAGATATTTCTGGTAATTTTCTCATCTTATGTTCAATTTTGTTTTAAATAAAGAAAAGGATTGTTGTTTTACCTATGTTTTGGTTGTACCGCTGCGATTTTGTTGTTTAACGTAGCTCTAGTGAGAAAAAAACTTGATTTGGGGTTGTCGGATTCTGGAAAAATGGGTGCTTTCTAGAAATTTTGTCGTCTACAACAACGGCGGTGGATGGCAGCTGGCACGGCGGATGTTCATCGTGTTCTTCATTTTATGAAAAACACGAAGAACATATTAGAGGATTTTAAAGAAAGAGGCTTTGATTCGTTTTGATAAATGAGGGGATAATGATTTCTGTTTATTATAATTGCTATATATACCAACCTGATGACCCTTCCGTACCTGGTTATAACCCGCATCCTTCTTTCCTGGTTCTCACGCCGCAGCTCATTTATTTTAAATCTATTCAATTTTGTCCTTTTTATCTCAATTTGGCACTAAATTTTTAATTTTTTTCAAATTAACCCTCACATTTTGTTTTCTTTCATTTTAATCACCAATACATTATTTTAAAGGGTAAAAATAGTTATCATTTTCTTTGTTTAGCAATTATTTTTTATAATTAATATAGTTTAAGTAATTTTGTTCCTTTATATGTGCATATATATTTGTGTGTAAAACCTCAGGATTAGGGACTTAAAACCTAGAATAGAGACGTGTATGTTGTAAAACATTCTTCATTTTCGATAAAACACACTTAATTGTATTTAAACCTTAATAGTTAGAATAAATGTAGACATTTCTTAGGGTTTAAACATTGACTAGGTTTTAATAAAAACTTTGATACATTTAATTTTCTCTGTTGGATTGTAAAAAAGTGAAAACTTAATTAATGCGGTGTCTTATCAAATAAGAATGAAAGTTAGCATCATGAGTGTTGGCGGTGATTAAAGTTCATTTCCCGGGCAATAAGACTGTTGAAATAGATTTATATTCATTAAGCGGAAAAATAAATCGAAATTTTGTGAACTTGCAAATTCCAGTTTTCAAAGCATTTTTAGAAATCAATTAGGAACCAATCTTTGGGCGTTGAGGGGTGCTAACCCTTCCCCACACGTAACCGACCCCCGAACCTGTTTTGTCTTATTTTCATAGACCAAAAATGTTGTTTTGATAAATTAAACATTTTATCAAAATACCTTTGTTTTAAAAAAAACTATCCAATCACACTTTTTCCAAAAAAGATTGGTGGCAACTCTATGATTTTATAAAGTTTTCCAAAACGTCAAAACTCCTAGAAAAAGCTCTATACTTGAGCTCACCCAATTGCTAAGTGAAGGGAAAATGCTTTGCTCATGTCAGAATATTGATTCTCCGTATGAGCCTGAAAAGTACCTTCGGGACTCATATGCCTCATGTCTTCGTAAGGATACTGATTCTTCGAGAAGACATAGGAAATGAGTCCTCCTGAGTTGAACTTGGTTCGTTTGGAGCCTATAATGGGTGAGAACCAGGGCCTTGGTAACTTTTAGAACTCAACCGTTTGAGAACTTAGAGACCACCCCAATAGAGCCATGCAGAAAACCTAGGGTTGTATTAATAAAGGGAGACTTGTCCTGGAGTGTTGGAATATGCTGCCCAAAATTGTTCGTGAAATTATTTTGAATTCTCTGTGTTTTATTGATTTTAATCTTTCTTTCCCTTGTATTGTTGTTTTGTATATCCATTCATGGCACATCATTACATATCTAGAAGTGGCTGATTCTCAAAATAATTGCTCAACTTTGAAAAGCTCTTTTTATGGACGAAAGGATTTTGAAAAGTGAAGATGAGAATACAAAGGTACGGCATTGGTCTGAGGTGAATCATCAAACATTTGGAGATAGTCTAGCGCCTGATCATGAGACAAAGACTTTAGAATATGCTCACATCAGTATCAAACAAAACAATGTGCAAGAATTGCTGGAAATCTGGGAGCACATTGATTATGAGACTAAGCACTTGTTCCATGAAGTCTATGGTGACATAGCCTATCTCTTGTACGTGAAGGTTGATGAACAGTTTCTAAAAGCCTTGGTTCAATTCTGGAATCCAGGGCATTGTTGCTTCACTTTTAGTAAAGAAGATATGATGCCTACATTTGAGGAGTACTTAGCCCTTTTCAACTTGTGCAAAGTGAAAAAGAACTGGGTCTATGCCAAGCCTCCTAAAAACAAAAACCCACATGCAAAGCTTCAGGCGTTCGCTGATATGAGTGTTGGTTGGGTCAAGGGGTTGATACGAAAGAGAGGAGGCACCTTTAATTTCCCTTGGTCAAGCATCAGAAGTATAATTTCAATTCACCCCGACAGAGAAAAGAGGTTTGATCTCCTAGCCATTGCAATTTATGGTTTAGTCATTTTTCTGAGGATTCTAGGGAACGTTGATGTGGCATTACTTTATTTCCTTAAACAACTAAAGAGATGAGTCAATCTGGTACCAGTTGTACTTGCTGAAACCTTCATTTCCCTCAACGCATGTCGAAAAGTTAAAGGAATTCATTTTGGAGGATGTGCTCCGCTTCTGCAAGTTTAGGCTCTTAGTCACTTCTAGAAATGACCAACATTGGCCTTATCAAATGTGTTTTCCCCGAACTTCTCACCTCTTCTAGAATTCTTGGAAAAGGAGTGGCCCGTTGCTAAGAAGAATAAATGTATTGATATATTCAGGGATTGTCGTGACAAAGACATCAAATGGAGGGTTCCTTGGATGGGTCACACCAAAGTCCTATATAGATTTAGAGATTTCAACTTTTTGATGCTGCTAGGTTTGTGGGGAGGGATTGGATGTGCTCCTTTGTTAGTATCTCGTCAGTTTGGGTCTCGGTAGTTCATCTAATTCACTACTGGTCTTGGCACATCATAATTCGAGTTCCAAGGAGAGTTCAGACAGAAGGTTCAAACAATCAGTGATGCATGGAACCACTGTTATCATATGAAGTTAAAACTTGATAGTCATTGCATGTACACCCCGAACTATGATATTTGGAGGCATATGAGAGTAAATGAAAAAGTCATAGCAGCTATACTCAGATAGGCCAAGTCTCTAGAAGAACACTTAAAGGTAGTCCCTACAGAAGCTAACGTCATAAGAGAAGAATTAAGAAGGGCTAAGTTGAAGATAGAAGACTCACGAGAGTAGAACCAAAGAGACAAGTTTGAGTCAAGACTTGATGTTGAGAAGTATAAAGGGGGGACGAAGCGAGTAGTGAAGCTGTTTGAAGACCTAGAAAAGAAGTTTGAGATCCAAAGGGTTGACCTCCTCAAGCTCCAAATTACTATTAGGAATGTTGATCTAAGAAAGACCCCGGAACAGTAGAAGCTAGAAATGAGCATGCGGTAAGAAAAAAAGGAACGAAGGAAGGCACGAGGTTGAGAAATATAGACGAGTCCTTGTTGAAGAAAAAAAGAATGGTAAGTTGGCAACTAAAAATGGAAATGAAAACGAGTTCTTGGAAAAGAGAAAGAAAGTGTGACTGTATGAAAAAGGAAGGCCTACAACAACAAAATTCGCTTATTCGAGTTGTAGAAGGCAAATGACCAGACCAGTGTGAAGCTAAAGCAGAGTCAGGCTTGTGTTACTGAGTTGCAAGCAAAAATAGATTATTTGAACAGCTTGTTGCATAGACTCCAGAATCGTTACACCTATATTGAAATTTAGGCTTGTCTAAGTGAGAATGATACCTTGAAGAAACATGTTGAAGGAATGGATAACATCATCCAGGAATATAGGACAAAGATCATGGTCCTTGAAGACATAGCTGAAGGAGGTAATGATTATTGGTTCACTTATCTTAGAAACGTTTTTAGAAGATTTAAAGAACATGATGAGTTTGATATGACTGACATGACCCAAGTACAGGATGTGGCTCGACACATGATAATGTTAGCTACTGAAGCTGCCACTCTTCGTCAGTATGTCAAGCCAGTAGGAGAAGTGGGACTGAGGCTTATGTGTCTCATTGAAGAAATCAAGGAACTAGGAGTTCAGGCTGAAAAATATTTGCAAATAAAATTTGATGTAATAAGGATCATTTCATATTTAATAAAAGAGTTGTTTCTTGAGCAGATGTTTCATGGAATTAATGGCCCTTCGCTTGCATTTAGCATCCGTATTTCATTTTTCTGTGTTTCATAGCTTCTCTTTGCATTTGTGTTTGTGCATGCATACATGACATAATAAGAATCTAACTTAAATAAAAAATGATAAAAAATTAAAATAGCAAAAACAAATCACAAGTATGGTACTCGGTCTTAAGTCAGAGCAATGGAAGACAGAGTGACGGTCCTAGAAAGCAACCATAAAAGTACCCAGGATAGGTTAGACAAGTTAGAGACGGATCTGAAGCAACAGATAGAGTTAGTTAACCAAAAGACAGTTGGTTCAATTGCAACCATGTTAGGCTTTAAGGACCTAGACGCGGTAAAAGCTGGCGAAGAAGCTAATGCTGTGCCAAAATTTTAAGGGGTGGCTTTCGTTCATCCAAGCATGTAAAGAGAAGCTCAATCTTATCAGGTCAAGATTTCTTCACATTTTGCTGAAACCTCAGCTCGAAATGATAGGAAGATAAACTCTGAAGAGGTCAATGAGGTGCCTGATCTCGATGAAATTGCCGATAAAGTGAAAACTGTGAAGAAATGGGAAAATCGCTATGAGAAGTTAGAGGGAATGATTAAGTCTTTCCAAGAAGATTGTATATATGGAGGAGTGGATGCCAAGGATTTAAGCCTGGTGAATGATCTGGTAGTACCACCAAAGTTCAAGATTCTTGACTTCGAAAAATAAAATAGAACTACGTGCCCTACAGCACATCTAACTATATATTGCAGGAAAATATCGATGTATCTTGAGAACGAGAAGCTGCTTATCCTTTGCTTCCAAAATAGTCTAGTAGGATCAGTTTCACACTGGTACACGCAGCTAAGTCGAGTTAACATCAGATCATGGAAAGATTTGTCCAGAGCCTTCAGTGAGCAGTACAAGAATATTTCAAACATGATTCCAACCCGTTTATTTCTGCAAGGATTGGAGCAAAAACATCATGAGAGCTTCCGCTAGTACGCGCAAAGATAGAAGGATGTAGCTGCCCAAGTCCAGCCACCATTGCTGGAGAGTGAGATCACCCCAATGTTCGTGGAGACATTAAAGGGTTATTTCTATGATCGTATGCTTAATCATGCCTCAAAGAGTTTCGTGGACATGCTTATAAATGGAGAGTTAATCCTTGCGGCCATGAAAAATGGAAAGTTGGATAGTGGGGAAACAAAGAAACCATACAAAAGAGAGACAATAAAGTCAATGCCACTAATGTCTATAACCACAGTTACTCAAAGTGGGTAGTCTTCAACAATCCCAATGTCCCAACCACAAGTCCAGCAGTCACAAATCCTCCGAAAAAAGAACGAAGATATCAAGGGAGCATGAAACCATATTTCCCTCCTATTCTAATGACATATGTAGAATTGTTTATTGAACTGGTCAAATCCCAAATGGTGCTGCCAAGACATGTTCCCCCATTCTCACCACCATACCCACCATGGTATGATGAGAAGGCACAATGCGAATATCATGCAGTAGTTAGGGGGCTTACCATTGAGAATTGCACTGCATTCAAAAGTGTGGTGGATGACTTAAGAAAATTAGGGATGTTATCATTCGATGCGTCAGAAGATGAGGGAAACCCTCTATCAAATCATCAGAAGGTAGGTGTGGAAACAATCATAGAGAATGATGATAAGGTGGTTAAGAAATGTGTTGCTGAAGTTAAAACTCCCATGAAGTGGGTATGGGCTCAAATGGTGGCAGTAGGGATGTTAAAAGGAGGAGCCCAGAAGGTGAAAGTTGAAGATGAATTGTACTGTGAATACCACATGAAGGAAGGACATGATATTGATTGTTGCTTAGAATTTAGGCAACTAGTTCAAGACAAGATGAATGGAAAAGAACTTGAGTTCTTTGAAAAAGAAGACAAGGGATGCACGATGGACATTTGTGCATCAAATGAGTCACCCTTTAGAAGAGACTATTCTGGAATGAAGCCTTTAGTTATTAAGGCTAAAGCGAGAGTTAGTGGGCCAATAAGGGGTGTAACCCTATGGCTTATATTTAAGGCACCGACCCCGTTTCCATACAAGGATAGCAAACAAGTCCCTTGAAATTACGCTTGTACGATGGCAACTTTGGGAGAAACACCTGTTAAAGAAAAAGAAGAACCAGTCAATGAGGTGAGCCGTTTCATGAGGAGTGGAAGGCTACATTCCCAGCCAATAGCAGAGGATAGAGATGCCTCACAAAGGAAAGAAACTGCTGAAGAACCTGAGAAAGAAGATAATAGAGATTTCTTCAAAGAGAAACCGACAGCATATCACGAGCCTGTGAAGGAATCAGAGGCTCAAGAATTCTTGAAGATTTTAAAACACAGTGAATACAGCGTCGTGGAGCAACTCCACAAGCTTTTAGCTCGAATATCTATGCTTTCTCTATTATTAAGTTTCGAGGGCCACCGTGAAACCTTGTTAAAGATTCTGAATCAGACATTCATACCAAAGGAGATCACAACCGATATGATGGACATGTTAGTAGGTAACATTGTTGTGAACAACTTCATTTTATTCAACAATGAGGAAATACCAAGCGAAGGAAGGGGATCGTGCAAGGCTTTACATATCACTACCAGATGTAAGGGACATATGTTACCCGGAGTCCTAATTGATAATGGGTCGGCACTGAATGTTCTATCGTTAGCCAGACTGAAGAAGATGTCAATAGATAGTTCTCATATGAGAACTTATCAAAATACGGTAAGAGCATTTGATGAAACTCAGAAGGATGTGTTAGGAAAAATTGAGGTGCCTTTGCAAATTGGACCAACGACCTTCGATATTGAGTTTGTGGTCATGGATATAAGACCTAGTTATAGTTTCTTTCTTGGGCGCCCATGGATCCACACAGTAGGAGCGGTCTCATCTACTTTACGCAAGAATCTGAAGTTCGTGATCGATGGACAACTAATAACTATCAGTGCAGAGGAGGAAATCATTGCATCTGTAACTACTGATGCATCTTTCATCGAGATTGATGAATGTATGCTCGAATGTCATTTCAGGATGTTGGAGCTAGTCAATGCAACCTTTTTCACTGAAGGGAGCAAGGTGATAGAACCGGAATTATCAAGCTGTGCGAAGATGTAGGTAAAACAAACACTTGGGAAAGGAAATAAAATTAGGAAAGAATTTGGAAAGAGACATCAAGAGAGGTTGTATCATGTAGTAATCATGGCAAAAAAGGATCGTTTGGCTTGGGCTTTAAGCCCAACAAATGGAAAAGAAGGGCTGAAATCAGAAAGCATCAAGAAAGGAGAAGAGCTAGAATTAAGGGTGAGGAAATTGAGTGGAAGCCATTGACTTTCCCTCCCCTGAGCCATAGCATTATATCTGGAGGCATGTTGGATCCAAGTGCCCTAATTAGTGAGGAAGAAAAAGGAGAGAGCGCTTTATGTGAGCGTTTGAAAAGATGAGTATTAACGGTGTAATCGACAAGGAATAAGAGAACCAATACCTATCAATGATTCGCCCTTGCCCTGAGCTTGACAATTGGACTTCTGAAGAAATTCATGTAGTCTTTAATACATGTTTAGAGTAATCCTCAAAACCAACCTCTTTGTTCCAGGCCCGGAGACAATAGGGGATCTTTTGTAAAGGGCCTATGTCAAAATTTTAATTTTAATTCAATAAAAGATGCATTTCTTAAATCTTGTGTGGCGAACTTTTTTCATAAATAAACCTAAACCAAATGAATACCATAAGGTTATAAGCATAAAAACATTACATTCATTTTATTTCTTTCCTTTGTATATATCTTTTTCCTATTCCTTTTTTAGGTCTTCAAATATCATGAACATAAACGAATCCGAGTTTGACTTCAATGTTGATTTTGAATTACCTCTATGCTTGGAAGAAGTTGGAAATATTGACGATGAGGAAGAATATGATGTACCCAGTGACATGCTCAGAATGGTAGAAGGAGAGAAAAAGCATATTCTACCACATAAAGAGGAACTGAAAATATTAAACCTCGGTACTGAAGAAGAAAAGCGAGAGGTAAAGATTGGTACGACCATCACGGCCAAAACCAGACAAAGTGCGATCGAGCTCTTGAAAGAATTTAAAGATACTTTTGCTTGTTCGTATCAAGATATGCCCGGCCTTGACACCTACATCATCTTGCATAGGCTTCCTATAAAGGTGGGATGCGAACCTGTAAAGCAAAAGCTTAGAAGAATGAAAGCTGAAACACTCCTCAAGATCAAGGACGAGGTAAAGAAGCAATATGATGCAGGATTCCTCGAGGTAGCCAAGTACCTGAAATGGGTGCCAAATATTGTCCCAGTACGGAAGAAAGATGAAAAAGTACAGATGTGTGTTGACTATAGGGACCTCAATAAGGCAAGCCCAAAGGACAATTTCCCGCTCTACATATCGACACTTTAGTCAACAATACAGCCGGCCATTTATTATTCTCTTTCATGGATGGTTTCTCTGGGTATAATCAGATTAAGATGTGCTCAAAAGACATGGAAAAGACGACTTTTGTGACACTATGGGGAACTTTTTATTATAAAGTGATGCCCTTTGGACTTAAGAATGCAGGGGCAACCTATCAAAGGGCCATGGTCACCCTTTTCCATGATATGATGCACATAGAAATAGAGGTATACGTCGACGATATGATCACCAAATCTCAATTTGAGGAAGAACATTTGGTCAATTTAGAAAAGCTCTTCCTAAGACTGAGAAAGTTCCAATTGAAGCTCAACCTGACCAAGTGCACATTTGGAGTCACATCTGGGAAGTTATTGGGAAGCTATACAGGAACTCCCCCACCTCAAACACAAAAGGAAGTTTGAGGTTTTCTGGGATGATTAAATTACATCGCACGCTTTATTTCTTAGTTAACTGATAAGTGTGATCCAATGTTTAGGTTACTTAGGAAGAATAACCCGGGGACATGGGATGAAGAATGTCAAGTGGCTTTAGAAAAGATCAAAGAACAATTGAGTAAACCTCTAGTATTAGTACCACATGTTTCAGGGAGACCATTGATCTTGTACCTAACAGTCTATTAAAATTCTATGGGTTGTGTGTTAGGGCAACATGACGATACTAGAAGAAAAGAAAAGGCGATATACTACATGAGCAAGAAATTCACTGATTGTGAAACTAGATATTCGTCAATTGAAAAACTATGTTGTGCTTTGGTCTAGGCAGCTAAAAGGCTAAGGCAATATATGCTTTATCACGTTACGTGGCTAATCTTAAAGTTAGACCCACTGAAGTTCATGATGGGGCCCCAGCTTTATCAGGAAGGTTAACACATTGGCAAATGCTATTGTCAGAATTTGATATCCAGTATGTGAGTCAAAAAGTGATAAAAGGAAGTGCTATAGCTGAATTTTGGGCAAGCCGCGCCTGTGATGAATATGAAGCGTTAGGTTTTAATTTTCCTGATGAAGACTTGATGTATATCTCAGAAGATAATGAGACTCCAGTAGAACTTAGGTTATGAATTTTGATGGTGCAGCAAATGCATTAGGAAGAGGTATAGGGGCAGTTTTGGTTTCGCTAGAAGGAAATTATTACCCTTTTACCAGTCGTTTGAAAGTCTTCTACACTAATAACATGGCAGAGTATGAGGCCTATATAATGGGTCTAAGAGAGGCTATAAAGTGGAAAATCTGTACTCTAAGAGTCTTTAGAGATTCAACATTGGTCATTTATCAGATACGTGGCGAATGTGAGACAAAAGATACGAAGCTGGTAGAATACCACAAGTTACTCCTCAAGCTAATCAAAGAGTTTGATGAGGTTACTTTTAAGTGTCTCTCCAGGGAAGACAATCAGATGGTTGACGCTTTAGCCACCTTAGCCACTATGTTTAAAGTAAATGAAGGTTCTGAGATGGTGCCAATCATATTACACATGTTGGACTCTCTAGCCCATTGTTATGATTTGGAAGAAGAGATGGATGGATTGCCATGGTACCATGACATTTTGCAATATGTAAAATTCCAGCAATACCCGCTGCAATCTACAGAAAATGAAAAGAAAATGATCAGGAAAATGGTATTAGGGTATGTCATTGATGGGGAGATTTTATACAATAGAAGTCGTGATCAAGTGTTTTTAAGATGTGTAGGTGCAAAAGAAGCTCAATTAATTATGGAAAAAGTTCATGAAGGAGTTTGCAGAACCCATCCTAGTGGTTTCACCATGGCTAGAAGGATCATGCGTCTTGGATATTATTGGTCAACCATAGAAGGAGATTGCATCAACTATTCCCGCAAATGCCACAAGTGCCAAATCTATGCTGACAAGGTTCATACGCCACCTCAACCTCTTCATGTTATGACAACCCCTTGGTCGTTCTCCATGTGGGGCATTGATGTTATCGGTCAGATTCACCCTAAGGTATCAAATGGGCATCGTTTTATCTTGGTAGCCATTGATTATTTCACGAAGTGGGTAGGAGCAACGTCGTATGCAAATGTCACCAGATCCATGGTTTACAAGTTTTTGAAAAAGGAAATCATTTTTCGATACGGCTTGCCTAAAAGTATTATCATCGATAATGCCTCTAATTTAAATAACAAGATGATAAGTGGAGTTTGTGAGCAGTTCAATGTCAAACAACATAATTTGTGGTATATCGCTTGAAGATGAATGGGGTAGTGGAGGCTGCAAATAAGAATATTAAGAAGATAATTATATGACTGATACCTATAAAGATTGGTACGAGAAGCAACCATTTGCTTTATACGCTTATCGAATCATAGTAAGAATTTCCACTAGGGCAACACCTTTCTCCTTGGTATACGGAGTAGAAGTTGTGCTACCAATCGAGGTTGAAATACCATCACTCCATGTCTTAATTGAAGCAAAATTGGAAGAGGCAGAATGGATGCAGACGAGATATGACTAGCTTAATCTGATTGATGAAAAAAGGTTAAAGGCACTGTGTCATGGGCAAATGTACTAGAGAAGGATGATAAGGTCTCACAAGAAGAAAGTTTGCCCAAGAGAATTCAAAGAGGGGGATTTGGTGTTGAGGAATTAGCTGCCAATCCAAAGCGATTCTTAAGGAACATGGGCACCAAATTGGGAAGGACCTTACATTGTAACAAAGGTTTTCTCAAGGGGAGCATTAATTTTAGCCAAAATAGATGTAGATGAATTCCAAAGCCTGATAAATTCAAACTCGGTTAAAAAGTATTATGTTTGAAGAAAAAAAAAAAAAAAAAAAAAAGAAAAGAAAGAGAGAAGAAAAAGAAGAAAATAAAAAAATAAAAAAGAAGAAGAAAGAAAAGGAAAAGGAAAAGGAAAAGGGGGTTCAAAATAAAAACCCAAAAAGGGCATTTTGAATCCAAATGAGGATCTGAGTTGAAAACCCGTAAAGGGCGGCTTAGACAATTTGCAGATAAGGTTTTTCTCGGGGATTGGCACCTGATAGCTTCAAATCTTTCCGCATAATCATTATTTTCAGGGTCTACTCAGCATAGTTGACATTCAAGGCATCTTCTGGAGTCTCGACATGAGGAATTTAGGCTTTGATATCTAAAAGACTTGTTTCCTTCTTCTTTTTTGTGTTTGCCACAATACTAATAAAATTTTGTTGTGTAGACCTTTTCTTTTCCTCATTTGAAATCTTTCCATAAAGCATCTTGCATTGAAATGAGAATTAAAATTTGACATCACTTGAAATATACAAAAGATTTTTTAGCATTACTTTGAAATTTGTCTAAAAGGGTATTGGAACTATGAGGTATTCCATGGTCAAAGTTGGAGCTTAGGGCATAAAGAACAATGAGCTTATGAGAAGATTCAAGATAGAAATAGTTTTTTGCTGCAAATCTCTGTGGAAGACCCTCAATAGATGCTTTAACATTACTTTAAGGCAGCATGTTGCAAAACATAGATGCTTACACGAGATAATTTGTTTTCTACAACAATGAGAACAATTTTACAAATATTGGAGGAAATAGTTAAGGATATGAGACATTGGAAGAACAACAGGATTCTAGAAAGCTTGTCACTAAATATCGATGTATCAACTATAATGATAACTTGACAAGGGCTAAAAGAGTGTTAAAGAATATGAGGATAAAGTTAGTCCTTCCAACCAGGAGTACAAGATAACTGGATTGGGCAAGCAAATGTGTAAAGATCAAAGAAGTACTAAGAATGAGAATGATAAATCATTGTAGTATACAATTGCAACTTTCAGATGATTTCCCACGCATTAATTATGGCAAGACAAAGTTTCGCTCTTAGGTCCTAGCAACGCTATACACTTTGTAAGGAGCTTTCCTGGTTGAAAATAAAGGTAAAAGTCATAGGAAAAGGTGAAAGTAGCTATGACATTAAACTTATGGTATAACATGGTGGTGTTTTGATGGATTCTGATTGAAGGACGTGCCCTACAGCCCCGAGGTTAAGAGTAGGCAATGGTGAAGATTTCTTCCCAAGGAATGGTCAGTGGAATTTTAACAACAAGAAATTGGTGGAGCCACTTAGGTTCAAGAGATAGAATGTTTCCAGCTTTCCTGCTCATAGTGATTCTAATGGCATTACGCAAAGTTTTTCTCAGTATAGAGAAGAGAAAATAATTCATATTGATCTACCGTTTGATGAGATGGGGATACAATAGATGTCTGCATTCTTTTGCCAGAGTTGAGAAAATGTTTGAGATGATATAATCCAAGTTTCTCGGAGCTTCACAATGTCTTCTGTGTCTGTTGCCTGTTAACCAATTCTGAGGAAAATAATTCAAAAAAGAAATAAGACATGCATTCATGACTAATCATCCCTAGGGGTATATGCATCTTAATTGGATCATTTGCCTTTGTTCTGACAGGTTTTGGAACCCGTTTATCCATCTAAGCATAAGGAGGATAGAACCTTTTTGAGTCTGCTTATCTATTCGAGCTCAAGGAGAATAGAACCTGCCTATCCGTTTGGGCACTTAAAGAATGGAACCCGCTTATCCATCCAAGCATAAGGAGGATGGAACCTTTTTGAGTCTCCTTATATATTCGAGCATGAGGAGAATAGAACCTGCATATCCGTTTGGGCATCTAGAGAATAGAACCTGCCTATCTGTTCGGGCATTTGGAGAATGGAACCTGCCTATCTATTCGAGCGTGAGGAGAATAGAACCTGCCTATCCATTCAGGCATTTAGAGAATGGAACCTGCTTATCTATTCGAGTATGAGTAGAATATAACCCGCCTATCCGTTCGAGCATATGGAAAATGGAACCTACCTATCCGTTCGGGCATTTGGAGAATGGAACATGCATATTCGTTCAAGCATTTGGAGAATGGAACCTACTTATCTATTCGAGCATGAGGAGAATATAACCTGCCTATCCGTTCAGGCATTTGGAGAATGGAACCTGCCTATCCGTTCAGGCATTTGGAGAATGAAACATGTCTATCCGTTCGGGCATTTAGAGAATGGAGCCTGTTTATTTATTCGAGCATGAGGAGAATAGAACCTGCCTATCCGTTCGGGCACTAGGAAAATAGAACCCGCTTATCTATTTGAGTTCAAGGAGAATAGAACACGCCTATCTTTACAGGCATTGACGGTTTGGTAATTGGTGAAAATTAGTGTTTTTTGTTCTTTGCTCTATTCCTATTTCACCGGAATGACCAAAGAGGGGCAGCTGTTGTCACTGAATTTTCACCTAACTTCTTTTACTTTCATTGTATTAACTATGTCATTTTCGGTTTAGTAGTATTATATTACATTGTTAGTGTTTCATCATAATTAGTATAAGTGCCAAATGTTAGAGTAGTAATTAGTATTAGAATTATCTAGGTGTCATATAATATTATACTTAGCATACTATAATAATTGTTATATGCTACTATATTGATATGGTAGTTAGAATTAACATAGGTTATATGCATTTTTGTTAATAATATAGGTAGTTATTAAAACCCAAAATATAAAACACACAGCCCAATTGTAATTCATAAAAAATAGAGTCCATTAAAAATACATAGAGTCCATTTTTTTCCATTATACAAAGGCCTGTTAGGCCTGGCTACATTTGAATTAAAATGGGGCCCTAACTCTTTGTGTTTCTACGCAGATAAGGGACCGTTGGATCAAGATAGATCCAACGGTATGGATGGAACACACCTTGCACGCAGGATCCAGCTGGAGGAAGGTAAACGGCCCGTCATCCGGACCATAGATCAGTGAGCAATCCAACATCCTAGATCGGCTAACAGTAGAGTACGCAAATCGCCACTCGCGTGTGGTAGTCATGCACCTGACTTTTCAGCTTTCGTCGATTGGTTCATCTTCTCTGACGTCACCCTCGTCTCGATTATTCCCGCCGACATAGTCGGCACCATCTCCGATCTGTAGAAACATACAAAAAGAGAGAAACAATAGGTCAAATCCTCTAATTAGAGCACGGTTAACAAGACAATAAATCCATAATTTGAAGCCATAGCAAGAATCAAGCTACAATCGAACATGGACAGAGAGCAAAAGACAACCAATATGAATTCAAAACCAAGATCGAAGCAAGGTCAAAGGATGATATCCCTAAATTGAAGCCTTTGGCAAAGATCAAGCAATCCAAATCAAATCGGATATAATCCAGGGAAGAAATTAGGGATTTGTTCTTATAATCCAAGCATTTAAATAGCTATATAAACCCTTTTGTAATTCTATGTAAACAACAATTTCATACAATTCAACAAAAGTGAACATAGATACGAATCACACACAATCACATACATACATATAACGTTAAAAAATCCAGAAGTTGTAGCGAATCGGCAAGTGTATTCAAGCAATTTCAGTGAAATAAAGTAGATATTTCGGGTAATTTTCTCATCCTATGTTCAATTTTGTTTTAAATAAAGAAAACGGTTGTTATTTTACCTTTGATTTGGTTGTACCCCCGTGATTTTGTTGTTTAACGTAGCTCCGGTGAGAGAAAAGCTTGATTTGGGGTTGCCAGATTCTGGAAAATGGATGGCTTTTAGAAATTTCGCCGTTGTCAACGGCGGTCGGCGCCGGTGGATGGCGGCCGGCATGATAGATGTTCGTCGTGTTCTTCATAAAATGAAGAACACGGGGAACATATCAGAGGATTTTAAAGAAATGGGGCTTTGATATGTTTTGATAAATGAGGGGATAATGATTTCTGTTTATTATAATTGCTATATATACCAACCCGATGACCCGACTCATACCCAGTTATAACTCGTGCCCTTCTTTCCCAGTTCTCGCGCCGCAACACCTTTGATTTAAATATATTCAATTTCATCTATTTCCATCTCAATTTGGCACTGAATTTTTAATTGTTTTCAAATTAACCTTCACATTTTTTTTCTTTCAATTTAATCACCAATACATTCTTTTAAAAGGTAAAAATAACTATCCTTTTCTTTGTTTAGCAATTATTTTTTATAATTAATCTAGTTTAAGTAATTTTGTTCCTTTATATGTGCATATATATTTGTGTGTAAAACCTTAGGATTAGGGACTTAAAACCTAGAATAGATATGTGTATGTTGTAAAACATTCTTCATTTTCAATAAGACACGCTTAATTGTATTTAAACCTTAATAGTTAAAATGAATGTAGACATTTCTTAGGGTTTAACCATTGACTAGGTTTTAATAAAAACTTTGATACATTTAATTTTTTCTGTTGGTTTGTTAAAAAGTAAAAACTTAATTAACGCGGTGTCTTATCAAACGGGAATGACGGGTTAGCGCCGGGAGTGTTGGCGGTGATTAAAGTTCATTTCTCAGGCGATAAGACCGTTAAAATAGATTTATATTCATTAAGCGGACAAATAAATCGAAATTTTGTAAACTTGCAAATTCCAGTTTTCAAAGCATTTTTAGAAATCAATTAGGTACCAATTTTTGGGCGTTGTGGGGTGCTAACCCTTCCCCACACGTAACTGACTCCCGAACTTGTGTTCTCTTGTTTTCATAGACTAAAAATATTATTTTGGTAAATTAAACATTTTATCAAAATACCCTTGTTTTAAAAAAGTGATCCAATCACATTTTTTAAAAAAGATTGGTGGCGACTCCGTGATTTTATAAAGTTTTCCAAAATGTCAAAACTCCTGGAAAGGGTTGCAACAATTTACTATTTAGTTATGGCTTTATTTATATCGAATTATTAATATAATACTAACCTAGGACAAAATATGGGTATTACATGTGCAATATCTTTTAATTGGTTGTCGATCTAATGTACCATCGGATTTAGTCAGTCTCTGTTCATTTGCACTCGTCTATTTTAATTTTGGCTCGGATATGAGAGTAGGATTGCATATTTGGGTTTTTAACGCTATGATTGGTTATGAAGAAAATCCATGTTCACCGCACCAAATGTTGATGTACTATACGGAGTAGTGGTTCACGATGGTTCAATAGGGGCGGATGCACCCAACCCTAACGGAGAGCACCTACATTTCTATTTTTTAATAAAATAAGTTTATGTTTATTTTTTCTGAAAAAGATTGATTTTATTTTGGTGTATGAGATTTTCTTTTTACGCATCCGTTTGAGGAAAAAAGAGAGAAATTTATATTGGTTCCTCAAAAATTCCAACCTTTCTCTAATTACACTGGCTTAAATTTATTTCTTTTCTTTGTTTAATGCAGCGTGCCAGCGTCCCACAAGGCTTACCCAGTTAAACTCGGTATGTTCCATTCTGCTGACTATGTTGAGTGTTTACATGGAATGAATTGCCCAAATGTATGTGTTCTTTCCTTTCTTGTCCCGGTTAAATCTTATATATTTTATACGGATGAAATGGTCCATTCATGCGGAATGAAAATAATTTGTTAGGAGTTGAATCAGTCATAATTGTGTTCTTTTTAGCATCATCTGTTGGATTAAAATCCGTAATAGTGGGCACATATGTATAATGTATATTGTTATTTTAAAGTATGACACAAAATTAAGTGACCAATTATGTTAGGCGTGTCATGGGTATTAAAATGTCATGGAAATAAAAGTGTAGATACCATAAGATGTATTTATAATTCGATGAGGGGTAGAGTTATAAATACTTAATAGTTGATTATTAAATCAACTATATAAAGAGGTAGTGGTCCCCAAGAAATAGGTTAACTTGTTTTTCTCTCCTTCCCCGTCAGAGAGTTTTACATCAAGAGAAAATCTATCTTCTTGGAAGATTACAACCACCTTTTAGGCGATCTTCATCAAAAGATTCAAGGTTTTCATCTATCAATTAATTCAGGTACGCTTCCGCATTCGGTTTATTATTCTTGATGATTTGACATGATAGATCCTGGGTTTAGATTTCATATCTGTTATGGTTTAGTTCTATCAAGTGGCATCAGTACCAGAGTATGTCGAATCATTGAGAATTAATTGATATTTAGGGTTTATCGTATGATTATATTTTTGTTTACGATAACATATTATGCTTCTATTAAAGTTTCGGTTATATTATCATCGCATATAGTGCTTTTTGTATATGCATTTGTGCGATTATTTTTTCTTCCTTCTCAGAATTTCATTAACAAAAAGGGGTTTGCGATTGGACTAAAACAAATCTGAATTTGTAAAATTTTCCCCTACCGATTAGTTATGATTGCTTATTTAATTAAGTTTAATATTCCCACGATTAAAATTCTAGGCAAATATGTTTTCTGTTTTGGATGTTTCTATGCAATTATGTTGAAAGCATATTTAGGTTTAGAATTCTATAGTCAAATCATAACTAATTTAGCGGCAATTATGTTTATGTTTCTTGTAACCTAGGTTAATGACATTTAACTTATAATTTGGATGTACAGTGTTATTAATCTATAATATATATTATTTAAAATATATATTTGATTCGGTTTGATTAAAATTTTAATTTTAATCGTTAGTTATTAAAAAAAGTCTGACTTGAGCTTTGTCATGGTAAATTTATCGTGACTTAGAAACTTTATAATCAGGTTAGCTCTCGAATTATATTCGGTTTATGTCTAATAAATTATGGTTGAATTTTGTTGAATCATGTTTAGTTTTGTGCAAAATATTTGCTTAAATTTATTTGACATTATGCTTGATTATGCCGTAAATGTTATCTACGGAATATACATTTGGTTTTGGTTTTGAAAAGCATGCCATTAATCTTATGGAATTAATATTCGATTCAGTTTGATCAAAAATATTTAATTTTGATCATTAGATTATTATGGATATTAAAGTCTCATATGATCGCTATATGAATAATTCATTTATCTGATTTTGGCTTTTAAGTTAAAGATTGATTGTTTTGAATTCGACTTTAATTTCGGCAAACGCATGCTTAAGGAATTTTTTGAGAAGCAGTCAAATATTTCATTTTTTCGATTTCTGGTAGCCCCATTCAGACAATCTTTTGTTGGGTTATTTCGAAACTTAAGTGTTATCAGAAATTTCAGTTTTGACTGTTACATAATTTTAAATTTGGATATCGGTATATTTATATTATATATTTTAAGATAAATTAATTGAAGCATTAAGTCACCAAAGTGGCCTCTATTGTAGAAATTATTTTATTTTAATATATAGAAGGTTTTGTGCATGTAAGTCGGACTATGTTAGTATTAATCAGCCCAAAGGAAGGTTAATAATTAACATTATTACATGTGCAACTGTGGTAATAAACATGTGATAATTATTGATTTTATATGTGAGCAATAAATCGCCCAAAGGAAGATTTACATTTGACATGTTCTTATTATCAATGTTTGATTCTTGTACCAAGATATTAGTTACAAGTTAATATTTTGTCCAAAGATGAAATATTAATGGAGTGTCCGGTATCTTGATATGAGGTTTACCTTTATTCAAATTTATTATTATTTTGGTTATCTTTTAATTTGATTGAAAGATAAAATTAAGACAAATATTTTGAAATAATTAAATTCATATTTTGGTTTTGGATGTCTAATATTTTAATGGATTAATTGAAACATAATGTCACCAAAGTGACCGCTTTTTGTGTATTAGTTTATTTAAAATATTAAGATAATTATGGGTTTTTGTAATTCATACGTTTATTAATTGGCCCAAAGGAAAGTTAATATTTGGCGTAATTACAACGACAATCTGTGGCGATAAATGTGTGACAATTATAAGGTATTTTATGTAAGCAATACGTTAGTCTAAAGATTAATCTATTGTTTGACATAGTTTATTGTCAATGTTTGATTGCTACAACAAGAGTACCGCTTTACTGATTAATATTATTGTCCAAAGACTTGATATTAATGTTGTGCTTGGTATCTTGAGGAACTAGCCATTATTTTGAATTTATTTGTTTACTTATGAATATTTATGTGAGCTTGTTTTTATTTTATTTATTTATTTTTGTTCTATATTTAGGTAATTTATCTTTCTTTGTCACAATATCGATTAAATACATTATACACTCATGTTTAGTAAAACTAGTTTCAAGGAATAGAAAAAGACACTTACATATAGTATTTGGTTGTATGAACACAGACTTTGCACTAAGGGAAGAATAACTTGCACCTCTCACTCATGTAAGCACCCATAAAAAGGGATTTTGAGAGGAGAAATTGTTCAAATTGTACGAGTCTAATGATCATAAAGAACAACATTCTATAAGTCTTTAGGAGCACAAATCTAAAGAGATTACTTATCTAAGGTTTTCCTTGACGAAATTAAGAAATGTTTTACCCAAAACATTAAGGTTAAGATGACGTCACTTATGCCTTCTTTGATGTCTATGAAGTATAAGGGTCAAGGAAATGTGAGGGAGTACATTATGAAAATGTTTAATATTGCTTCAAAATTTAAGGCACATAAGATCGAACTTTCTAACAATTGTTTGTTCTTATGCTTTTAGTACCTCTTCCTATATAGTATAATCAATTCAAAAATAGTTATAGCTGTCAAAAGGAGAAATAGGCTCTAGCTGAGCTCATTTCTCATTGTGTTAAAGAGGAAGAAAAGTTGAAGCATTATAAGGGTAAAAGTACTCATTTGGTTAGTGCTCATTTAGTTAGTGTCTCTAAGAGTAAGGGCAATAAAAGAAAATATTAAAAAAATGTTGCTAAGGGTCCAACTCAAAAGAAACAACGATAAGTTACAAAGGGTTGATTCTTTTGTAATAAGTTAGGACACATGTGAAGAAATTAAACTTCAAAACTAAGCAACTACTTCAGTTATTTTGAGTGATTCATGTGTTGTAAGTTTTATGATCCCACAATTAGGAATTATTTAAGGAGAGATCTATAATTTTTTTAGGATGTTGAGTTTGGAGGGAGAAATAAGGTTAGATACATTGATTTTGAGGAGGAATTGGATTATAATTTAATTCCTACTATCACTTTTGATGATGTTTAGGTTTTCAAACCTATCATTAATCAAGAAGTGAATCAAGTACCTCAGCAAAACAATGTTGAACAACTCTCATTCAAGATAAGGTAATTGTTTTCAGAAGAACAAACTCAACAACCTCAAAAACAAGTGTCATTAAAGATATCCAAGAGAGGAAGGAGAAATACTATTCTGGATTATTACTTTGTATTTCTTCAAGAAAATAAGGATAATAATGGAATGATAGAAAATGATTCAATCATTTTTATCAGGTCATAAAAGTCATACTCTCAAAAGTGGATTGATGTTATTCAAGAAGAGTATAATTTTACGCAAGACAATAAAGTTTAGGAACTTGTCTCATTACATGAAGGTGCAAACCAATTGGTTGTAAATGAATATTTAAAATCAAGAGGGATGCAAATGATAATGCGGACAAGTATAAGGCATGTCTTGTATTTAAAGGATATACTCTAAAAGAAGACATTGATTTTGTGGAGACTTTCTCTCAAGTTTCATTGAAATACTCTTTCAAGATAATCATGACGCTTGTTTCTTATTTTAATCTTGAGCTACATAAGATGGATGTTAGGCTTGTGTTTTTCAATGACGACATTGAAGAAATGAATTATATGGTACAATCATAGATTTGTGTCTAATGATACAAAATAAATGATATGTAAATTAAATAAATTCATCTATGAGCTTAAGTAGGACTCTCATTAATGAAATTATAAATTTCATATTGATTATTTCATTCGGCTTTGAGATAAATTTGGTTGACAATTGTATATACTACAAGTTCAGTGGGAGTAAACCAAGTGATACTCAAATTGCTAAAGAAGACAAATATAGTCTTACTCAATGCCCTAAAAGTAACCTTGAAATTTAGAAAATACAAAAGATTCCATATGCATAAGCTATTGAGATTCTAATATATGCTCAAGTATGTATGCGTTTGGATATTGCGTACATTGTTGGAATGTTAGACAAATATTTAAGCAATCATATTATGGATCATTGAATAGCAGCCAATAGGGTTATGAAATATTTTTAGAGAACAAAAATTACATGCTCACCTATCGGAGTTCTGGTAAGTTAGAGATCATCAAGTTTACAGACTTCGATTCTATTAGAATATTGATGCAAAAGAATTTTGTCACATGGGCTGCTAATTATAGATTGAATAGAAAAATCACTTCGGTTATTTTGTGACAATAAATATGCATTCATTTATTCTATAAACAATAGGAACACTTTAAATTTGAAGCACATAAATATTAAGTTCCTAGTTGTTAAAGAAAATTCAGAGTGGTTGTATGTCTATAGAGCATGCTGGTACAAACTCCACAATTGCGCGCTTATTAAGAAATTGACACCCTAGGTCTTTCATGAGCACACTACTCATGTGAGTGTAATGTTATTTAAGGATATTCAGTTTTAGTTGGAGTTTGTAATTTTGAAAAATGCCCATTCGTTTTAGACACAATTTCGGTTACTTCAGTTTAAGGATATTTTAAGATTATTTTCTGCAGAAATAAAGTTCTTTTGGTTTATGCACACTCTGAATTCAATAAAGTTTGATCTCGCTAAGGTTTAGGAGGACCAGTTGGAAATAGACATATTTGGTTCACATTTCATGTAATTTTCCATGCTACGCGTCCATGATTGATCTATGTCATTTGACTATATTTGTATACGTGACCATTGATGGGTATTGTCATGATTGATACGACAAAGGATGCTTTGATCCTATATGGATATAGTTGATGGACGAGATTGTTACAGAATACCTATTATATAATAGCAATTTTTTGAGCTCATAAGGTTATACATTTGTCAGGAAACATATGTTGCCCAAGTGGGAGATTGTTGGATTAAAATCCGTAATAGTGGGCACATATGTATAATGTATATTGTTATTTTAAAGTATGACACAAAATTAAGTGACCAATTATGTTAGGCGTGTCATGGGTATTAAAATGTCATGGAAATAAAAGTGTAGATACCATAAGATGTATTTATAATTCGATGAGGGGCAGAGTTATAAATACTTAATAGTTGATTATTAAATCAACTATATAAAAAGGTAGTGGTCCCCAAGAAATATGTTAACCTGTTTTTCTCTCCTTCCCCGTCAGAGAGTTTTACATCAAGAGAAAACCTATCTTCTTGGAAGATCACAACCACCTTTTAGGCGATCTTCATCAAAAGATTCAAGGTTTTCATCTATCAATTAATTCAGGTACGCTTCCGCATTCGGTTTATTATTCTTGATGAATTGACATGATAGATCCTGGGTTTAGATTTCATATCTGTTATGGTTTAGTTCTAACATCATCTATTCCAGAATAAGTTAAAGTCACCAAGAATGACCCACGGAGAATGAATTGAAGAGGCTGATTTAGTTTTACTCATTTTTCATACAAAATTACTTTCAAGGCATTTAGATGTTGAACTAGACGTTTTCCATATCTTTGCAGAATCCATCTCATTGTACATGCACATTACATAACAGAATTTATGATATCATGAATGCATTTCAATATTAGTTAATTATAGTGTTTTTCATAATACGTGACAGAAGAACAATATTGATTTTCTTTTTGAGTTCAAGGCCTTATTTGATTTTTATGAAAAGTTTGAGTTGTTATTTAATGTTCAAACAAGAAAAAACTAAAATTTTGAAATATTAAAAATCATTAAAAAATAAAGATAATGTTAAAAATAAATAAAAATTTTAAATGTAAAAATATAAAAAATAGTATATGTTCATACAAAAATATCAAAAAGTTAGTAATAAATTATAGATTATTAAAAAAATAAAGTATTATAATATAATATATAATATTGCCTAAAAAGATAATATATAATATTACTAATTTTTTTAGTATAAAAAATCCCCTATCTTGTTTTTACTTTATTTTTTCATTTGTTAACCCAATTGAAATTCACCAATCGTCCCAGAATCCCCCGCGCGACCAATTGGGGCATTGGAATTAACAAAAACAGAGGAGCAAAAGGCAAGTGTATAAAATCCTTTTGTTTGGAAGCCTAGAAAAACCTCCCAAACCTCATCCTAAAACCTGCCTTTTCCCGAGAAAAAGAAGAAGAAGAAGAGGCTGGGGATGGTTCTTTCTTTTGCTTCAAATAAACTGACGGATATCTTTTAATGGTACGAAGGTGAGCTCTTCCTCTCTCTTTTTTTCTTTCTTTAAGTTTTAGTTTTTCTATTTAGTTGTAGTATTATCTGATTCATTTATCGACAATTTTTTTTTTCATTTTGTGTTAATTAGGTGGTTGGTTGAAGAAATTTACTGAATTCAGTTTACAATTTAAGATTGATGGCGTTGCCAGAAGCGTCTCTGTGTGTAGATCATAAGGTTTTACCCAGCTTCGGTGCAAATTATGGAAAACAAAGAAGTTTAGGGTTAGTAGAACTCCGTTACAGTTTAAGAACATGGGGAAATGGAATAAAGAGATATGGATTTAGGAGTGTCAGTTTTTGTAGTACTGAGGAGAGAAAGAACATATCAAAAAGATCATGCTTTTTGAGATGCAAATGCCGAAAGGCTGATAGTGTTAGTGGATTAACCGCAGATGATGGAAGACCCGCATCGCTTTCTATAAGTGGTATGACTAATGTGAATAATGTTAAAGAGTTGAATCAACTGTTGCGATCTGATGAGGAAGGGATTACCGATGGTAATATAAATGGGTTCGGGACAGTAGATGGTAGGAAAATTGAGGAAGAAGCATGGGATTTACTGAAGGAGTCTGTTGTTTATTATTGTGGTAATCCGATTGGAACAATTGCTGCAAGTGATACAAGCGGCTCAAGCATTCTAAACTATGATCAAGTCTTTATCCGCGACTTCATACCTTCAGGGATAGCTTTTCTGTTGAAGGGAGAATATGATATTGTTCGGAATTTCATTCTGCACACACTTCAGTTGCAGGTAATATAATTCCCATTGTGTTTTCTGATTAAGCATCACAATTGGATTACTAGTTTGAAGCATGAATGTTGTCTCCATTGATTTACTTTTTATTTAATTGACAGAGCTGGGAGAAAACCATGGATTGTCATAGTCCTGGTCAGGGGCTGATGCCTGCCAGTTTCAAAGTGCGTACTGTTCCACTTGATGGTGATGATTCTGTGACTGAAGACGTATTGGACCCTGACTTTGGTGAAGCAGCAATTGGCCGTGTTGCTCCTGTTGATTCTGGTAAGAGAATGTTGCAATAAGTTCTCTCTGAGTTGCATCTTGGTATACATCATTTTATATTTAACCTAAGAGATTAATAATTCAATTCTCTTATTACTCTTCTAGGATTATGGTGGATTATACTTCTACAAGCATATGGAAAATGCACTGGGGATCTTTCAGTGCAAGAGAGGGTTGATGTGCAAACTGGGATTAAAATGATCTTAAAGCTCTGTCTTGCCGATGGCTTTGACATGTTCCCAACTTTGCTAGTGACAGATGGTTCTTGTATGATAGATCGTCGCATGGGAATTCATGGTCATCCTTTGGAAATTCAGGTTTAGTACTTTTTAAAATGTTTGATGCAGTTCTTTGATTAAGTAGCTCTTTGAGGAATGGATTGTATTATTGGTAGCTTCAAAACTGTTAGGGAGCAACTCTACACCTACTCTATAGGGCAATATTGCTACTTGTATGCTTAACCTACGCAGCATGATACATTGATATTTATGTTCTGTTCTCAGCTTTGGACCTTGAACTCTCCCCCTTTTGGGGAGGACACATATTTATTCTTCAGTGCTCGATAAGTTTTTTGGGTTTATTTTTTCTTTTATCTTGGAGAAGCTGAAGTTCCAGGATTAAGGGCATGTTCATTGTTAGGTTTGAGATATGAAGGCACTCTTTTGCATTAAAGCTTTGTGTTCCCGCAGGCACTCTTTTATTCGGCGTTACTCTGTGCACGTGAGATGCTTGCTCCCGAAGATGCTTCAGCCGACCTTCTAAGAGCTCTTAACAATCGTTTAGTTGCATTATCATTTCACATCAGAGAATATTACTGGATTGACATGAAAAAGCTTAATGAAATCTACCGTTACAAGACAGAGGAATACTCGTATGATGCAGTTAATAAGTTCAACATCTACCCAGATCAAATCCCTTCCTGGTTGGTGGATTTTATGCCTGCCAAAGGAGGTTATTTAATTGGAAATCTGCAGCCAGCACACATGGATTTCCGTTTCTTTTCACTTGGAAACTTATGGTCTATTGTCGGCGGTCTTGCAACGGTTGATCAGTCACATGCCATATTGGATCTCGTTGAAGAAAAATGGTCTGAATTGGTGGCAGATATGCCATTGAAAATATGTTATCCTGCTCTTGAGGGCCAGGAATGGAGAATTATCACAGGGAGTGATCCCAAGAACACGTATTGCCTTCACCTATATGATTATGAATTATGATTTTCTTAGTTCTCAGTAGTAATTAACTATGGCAATTGGCAATACATTCCTGGTTCTTCCATCCATACTTAAGATTATATTCTTATTGCAGCGCTTGGTCGTACCACAACGGAGGTTCTTGGCCAACTTTGCTTTGGCAGGTTAGTTTATTTTTCCCAAACTTCACTCACTTACGTAATGGATGATCTTTGTGCCATTCTTATACCTACTATCTTCCGGCAATGCAATGTTACACTTTACCAACAGATTAAACAGCTGTTTACACTTCTATCTTGATACGGCTGTATATTTTACTGTACTTTTTATCTTGATTTGTGAAAATTTTTACACACGTACAGTTGTGGTTGTAGCATGTGAATTGGTTAAGATTGCTTCCTATCTGAATTTTCCTTCGCTGAAGTGGTGGTTAGAGCTATGTTTCTTATAATAAACATAATCATGGTGCTTTTCCAGCTCACTGTGGCGTGCATGAAGATGAACAGACCAGAGATTGCTGAGAAAGCTGTCATACTTGCGGAGAGACGCATATCTAGAGACAAGTGGCCAGAATACTATGACACTAGAAGAGCAAGATTTATCGGAAAGCAGTCACGGTTGTTTCAAACCTGGTCTATTGCTGGATACCTTGTGGCAAAGCTTCTCCTTGCTAACCCTAGTGCAGCAAAGGTTCTTATAACTGAGGAGGACTCAGAACTTGTAAATGCATTTTCTTGCATGCTCAGCGCCAACCCGAGGAAACGCAGCCGAAAAGGATTTAAACAGCCATTCATCATATGAGCTTATGTTAAAGATATTCTAAAGGTTCCTATGAAGAATTCTGTTCTTCACGTATCACATGTTTTGGAACATACAGCTTTAATGAAAATAATCCTCTATTTTATTTCACAAAGTTCTGTTTCTATTTGTTTATGAGTTGAATAAAGGGTAAACTTTACTCGAGATCCCTTATGTTTAAAGCTTGTTCTATTTTGGTCACCGAATTTGAAAAAAAGGTTATTTTGACCACTTATATTTTCGACCGTTATTGTTTTGATCACTCGAGCGTTAGCCTCCATTAACCCATGTTAATACGATGATGTGGCACGTTAATAAAAAGAATTGCTTTTAATTTTGACTCTAAAACTTTTAAAAGTTTATTTTTTCACCATCTTCATAAACAAGGACCTAACCTAGCCATGCTTCTTCTTGCCTTACACTTCATCAAGTAATACAAGGAAGAACAAAGTGTCAAGGCCCAAATATTTTGGTTCGAGATAGTTGCACAAGGATCCGCTCAAGAGGTTCCAAGCAGATCATCGGGCTTGCCAAGACCACCAGACTTGCTCAACACTTGGAGAATGCTAGAGAGCTCGATCACACTGACTTTTCAGAAATGGCAGGAGACAAGAAGTCAAACGAGGAATCTTGCCATATCGGGTGTGATTAGCTATATAAGGAAAGAAACCTACTAATTGATGTAATTAGGTAGGATTTGATATTCTTTCCTAGATTAGAGATTCTTGTAAGGATTTGGGTTAATTTTGGCCATCTATGTAAATCGATCCGGACCATTGATTGAGTAGAAGCTCAACTATAAATAGAGAGCCTCCCACCCTCATTTGTATTATCCATCTCATTCCATTCATTCTTTCATTTGAGAAGAGTAATAAAACTCTTGACATTTACTCTATTTCTCTCTTGTTCCTTTCGATTGTCCTTGGTTCTTGAAGCTTTTTGTTCTAGTTGCCTCTCGAGTGGCCAAGAGTAGTCACAATAGTGCTTAAAGCGCTTTCGCATCCATCGAAGCCTTGAGGGCTTGTCCAACCCGTTGCCGAGCAAGAGTACCAGCAAGGCTAGTTTAAGGCTGACTTAGACGCGGGAATCGACCGATTAACGTCAAAGGACGAATTAGCTAGGGTTGAGCCCTAGCCCCGTGACAAGTGGTATCAGAGCGAGATGAGGGGGCTTACGTTCGAGTCTACTTGGTGTTGCAGTCAAGTTAGGCAAAGGTTTGCATTCGAAGTAGTTCGTTGCAAAAAAAGCGAGCGAGATGGAACAAAAGAGGAAGACATTGACAATGAATGAGATAAGAGAAATTCTTGATGATTTCAATGATCAGACTTACTTTATTAAGTCTCAGATAGAAGACTTGGTAAAAGCCGCAACGTCGTTGGAAAAGAGGGTTGCTAAACTTGATGAATCTGAGCAGGGAGCCAATGAGACCCAAGGTGTTTTCGAGTCCTGCCTTGACAAAGTGGAATCCATGGAGGACCAGTTCAAGGATGAGACGCGACGAGTTCTCAACGAGTTGGTGAATGTTCGAGGGAGTAATACTTGCGAAGTCGAGGTGAAGGCTTTACGGATCAAGGTGAATGAGCTCAAGGAAGGGCTACTCAGTTGCAAGAGTACAATGAGTGAATGGGGCCGCTTGCCACCATCTTAGAGGGACTTAGGCCTAGGGCGAGGCTTACATTGAAGCAAGGAGGTGCCCAGATTCGAGAGGCCAAAGATGTGGTCGAGTTGTTGACCGAGCCTGCGAGAGACAAGCCAGTCAGTGCCGAGACGTCCAAGCCCACGACGAGTGACAGTGGGAATGGCGAGTCTAAGTCCATACCAAAGAAGAAGGCGAGCAGAAAGATGAAGTACTACTTCTGTGATGGCCCACATGTGATAAGGAGTTGTCCTCAGAAGAATCATCTTGCTGCACTCATCAAGGGAGAAGATGTGCCAGAATGAGGAGTAGCGCGACTTGGCACGTGTTGCGATGGTTAATAAGCCATGGGAAATCCAAGGTGCAACTACGAGTGCCAAAGTAGTCAAGCTAAGGTCGAGCCCTGGTGTGATAGCAAATGAGAAAGCCGTCAAGCCGAGGGTGGAGCTGAAGCAATTGGAGTGTGTTACGCGTATTGAGTGCTACGCAAACAGTGCAAGTATACACGTCACAAGTAATAAAGTGATATGATAAGTATCGAGTATCGTCTCTACAGGGATTGGTTTGGGCCACTTTGCTTTAGTTATCTCACTATAAAAGTAAAAACACAATTGATAATTGTAGGAGTTCTAACTAACGAATAAAATAAAAGAGTAATTAAATAAAATAAAGATGTAATCAAATGAGAGAGAGAGAGAGTAGGCCAGGTTATCATGAGTTGAGGAGTGATAGCCGAATGGATCGTCTTTGTAAAAGAGTGATGTGGCAACTCAGTTGCCGTGGCAACTTGTGCAGTTGGGTTGCCTTGGCAACTAGTAGAACGGTTGGCTGGGCGACTGGGCAGCAAACTTCAAGGTTCGATAGAGCGTTCTTCAATGGTTTCTTTTTATCCCTAAGTCAAAACTCTATCTAATTGTGCATGCCTTGATAATACATCCCTGCGTGAATCAAGCGTGGACAACAACCGATCTTGCGCTCCTCTTAGCCGTTGAAATCCTAAACTTATTCCTAAGCCGGATTAGTCTTCACCATCAATTAATTGAATAAAGACCATGCTCATTTGTTTCTTGAATCTAACTCTCGCGATACTAGATAAATAGATGAAGTTACGAGATCTTCTCCCAATTCACTTGCAAACAAGAATGAAAACCAAGAATGGACAAACCTTGAATTAAAATTGCAAACTCAATTACTTAAACAAAATCCAATCGTTCTCACAACAAAAAAACACAATAACCCCAACCAATCAAGTTAGTTAATGGTTGGGTTTAAAAGATATACAAAGAATAATCCCCAAACCATGAATCTAATGGAAGCAAAGAAAAAGAAGAAGAAGAAGAAGAAATCGATTAGCCCCTAGTCGAACTCTCTCTCAATCGAATTCCCTCCAAGCTTTCTCCCAATCGAACTCTCTCCCCCTTGCTCTTTCGAATTCTCTTTCAAGTGAACTCTCCCTCTAAACTTCTCTTTGAGTTTGACGACTTGGTCTCCTTTAAATAGGAGATGGCTAGGTCAAAGTCCTTCTTGAGGAGGAAGTTGAGTTGGAATTAAATACTTTAAAAGAATAGAATTCTTTATTATATTTAAATTCATTCTAGATCTTCTCCGATCTTTTTGGGATTTAATTTCTCTTTGACCTCTTCATGGAAATCAAACTCCTTTGGGATTTAACTTTGCTCCATGTCATCTTGGGCTTATCTAGTCATCAATTTCGATTGCCATATCATCTTATCCCTTATCGAAAATTGCCATGGCAACTAGCTCTGCATCTATTTCATGCATTACCCTGGCAACTGCATCGGCATCTCCTTCATGCACTGCCCTGGCAACTGGTTCCAACCTTGCTTTGGCAACTGATTCTGCACACACAAAAACACACCAAAGTAGTATATTTTTCCACAAAAATCACCAAGTTATGTAATCAAGCTCAACGGTAGAAAGAAACATGAATTAATGCATGAATGACTAATTATGCAACTAAGATGAGCCTAACTCTAACAATAATATGAGTAAAAAGGTTAATAAAAATAGTACTTTTGAACACTTAACACACCCCCAAACTCGAACTATTGCTTTTCCTCAAGCAATGCAAACTAACAATTACCCACCAAGACTTTAATCATCAAAGACATGCTTCAAACTTGAATTCAAACCTCGAAACCGTGGCACAAAGTATGATCACCTTTTAATTTTTCGGATAGCACAAAAATTACCCGGAATCAAACTATAATGCTCATGACAATGTGTGTGTGTTGTTGTGTACAAGTTGGTTTTCAAGATTCTATGTGAACAATAGGCTTTTATCAATTTAATTACCGGGGCATTTATTTTTTTTCACTAGAGCCAATTTCGGGCACCTCTAGCAAAGTAACCAATTTCTCATTTTATTTTAGTCGACTAGAGCCAATTTTGGGCACCTCTAGCGATTCTTTAATGTGCATTAACTACTAGAGCCAGTTTCGGGCACCTCTAGTAAGAAATTAACTTTTAATTTTCAAATTTACCCAAATTTTAAGCAACCTAAGTTCACTAAGTTTATTTCAATCAACATGCCACAACCATGTAAAAAATCAGCATCATAGTAAAATTCTAAGTTATTTTCATGCAATCCTAAAATTAAAGGTTCTTTCAATTAAGTGCAGTGGAAAAAATTCATCATTGGATATTCAACAAGTCTTAAGCAATTAAACCCAAACAATGGCATGGCAAGTAACATATGCAACCTATATGTGATTACTAAAGATGAATGCAACTAAACATGGAACTAACTAGAAACCAACACCCCCCAAACTCGAGAGAAGTATTGTCCTCAATGCATGTAAAAGTGAAACAAAATTTAAAAGAAACTAAATGAAATGAGTTAGTCAGAGAGGTCGTTACCTCGAATGATAAGTTTCCTTCGTGCCATTTGCTTGATTCATTTTCCAGTCGGTGGTTGAATGTTTGTGGCTAGTACCGCGTGAATAGCATTTCTTTGATTTGATCCATGTTTGCTGAGGCAGGTTCACTTACCTGGCCATCAGTAGTTGCCGAAGCCATTGTTGTTCCCTGGGCATCGCCAATTTCTATTGCCGTAGTAACTGTTGAGGTAGTTGCCGGGGCATCCTCTGTTGTGGTTTCCGTGGCAAGTAGTGGGCAGGGAATTTCCTTAGCATGGTGGTTGTGAGTCTTGTTGTGGAAAAGAAAAGAAAACAAAGAAAACTGGGAAACTAAAGATAATGAAGACAAATAAAATAAAATATCTCCTAAAAATTCCAAAAAAAAATAAAAAACGAAAATAAAATAGAATTCTAAAAATAAAAAATTAAAAATTCTTAGAAAGAACATTTTTCATGCAACTTCTAATGTTACTGCATATCTGAGAAAACTTGAGGAGGGTCGTTTCTGATACATCTTATAGTCCATCCGCACCCTCTATCGAGTGACAATATTGCCCCAAAAGAATTGGACCAATGTGCTCCCAGCTACTCCCCTTTGTGTTACCATGGTGGAGATGTCTTTCTTTCGTGTTCCTTGTAGTCCATGCATGCCCTCTACCTTGCTACTATTCCTGAAGGCACAAATATATTAATAGGAAAAATTATATCCATTGCCAACCATTCAATTACCTCATTCTTGTCGACTTCTATCATGGTTGGATGTATCCTTTGTTGTCGTGGCAATTGCTGCTCAAGCCAATTGTGGTGGCAATCAGTTGCCAAACTTTGCTGTAAGTCAAGGGAAGAACCAATTTTCTGAAAAGCTTCACGAGTCCAAACACAATTGGTTTTGCATTGGTATATGACCAGGGCGAGACCGATCACACCAGAATATCTCTTTGATCCAGAAATTGAATGAACCTTACAAAGACTTAGACGAAGGTTAAGAGTAGCAATGGCTAATCAAGACGGCAATATGAATCAAGATGTTCCAGCAGGAGGAGGAGTTATTCTTGCACGAAACAAAACTATTCGAGACTATCTTGAAGAAGATCTTGATGGACTTAATCCAGGAGTTGTCGCACCTGAAATTAAAGCTGACCACTTTGAGTTGAAACCGGTGATGTTTAATATGATCAACACAATTGGTCAAATTGGCGGCTCAGCAACTGAAGATGCACGACAACATCTTAAATCTTTCCTCGAGATTTGCAACTCATTCAAAATACACAGTCACCCCCGATGTTTTATGATTAAGATTATTCCTTATTCACTGAGGGATAGGGCAAAAGCATGGTTGAATAGCATTCCTGCCGGATCAATAGAATCTTGGACCGATCTTTGTCATGATTTCCTTGCTCGGTTTAATCATACAAATTTGGTGATAAGCCAGAACGACATCACTTCTTTTTTTGGCCCGGATGATTAATCCATGTACGAGGCTTGAGAGCGATATAGAGAACTTCTACACAAGTGCCCCCTACACAGATTCCCAGTATGGACACAAGTAACAATGTTTTACAACGCCGTAAATACACCAACAAGGATGACGCTAGATGTTTCGGCAAACGGCATACTCCTAGATAAGTCACCGGAGGAAGCAATGCAAATTCTAAACAGCCATGCCAATAATGATTATCAATTCCCCTCTACTAGAAAATGAGTTAGATGTCAAGCCACAATACATGCACTAGGATCATCAGACTCAATTTCGGCACAATTGGCCACCTTATCCAAGATGGTCCAGAACATGCAAAACCAAACAATACACATAAGGTCAAGGTAATGGATTCCTTTTGTGAGTTATGTGGTGGTAACCATGATTCTTCTGAATGTATGCAGAATCCAGAATCCAGCTTCTATGTGGGGAATTACAACCGGAACAACAATGTGATTTCCAATACATACAATCCAACTTGGAAGAAGCACCCGAATTTTTCATGGAGTAATCCCAACAATGCTCTAAACTAGAACAATCAGAATGCACAAGCATCGGGATTCTAGCAGAATATGCCACGACAACAGTTGTCGTAGCAACAACCGACAACATCTAGTTCTTTGAAAAATTCTCTCAATGGTTTTATGTTGAAAACTGAATCTTATATGGCTAAGAATAGTAATTTCATAAAAGAAACTGGTACTTTTATTAATAGGACCGATATGAGATTGCAAAACCAAGAGGCGGCAATCAAATCATTGGAAAATTAAGTCAGACAATTTGCTCGTTTACCTAGCGATACTGAAGTCGCAAGAGGAACTGGCCATGAGCAATGCAAGGCGATCACCACTAGAAGTGGCCAACAACTTAAAGAGGCTCAAGCTCGCTCACCAAACAAAACTCAACAAAAAGATCAAGATGAACCCAGCGGCAAAACCTCAGAGGATGAACCAAGAATTGCCTCAGCAACCAGCAATAAGCATGCCTCGGTAACAACCGATAAGCATGCCTCGGCAACTGGCGATAAGGATGCCTCGGCAACCCTAGTTGACAATGCCTCGGCAACTCCAGTTGCCTCGGCAATGTCGTCAATCAGGTTCTAGACCAATGAAAGGATCGAAGATATCCGACTTCCACCACCATTCCCACAAAGGTTGAAGTGACAAAAGCAAGAATATCAATTCAAGAAGTTTCTTGATATCCTTAAGCAAGTCCACATCAACTTGCCATTAGTTGAAGCAATTGAACAAATGCCGAACTATGCCAAGTTTCTTAAAGACATTGTATCCAAGAGAACAAGGCTAAGAGAGTTTGAAACAGTTGCCGCGACAGAGGGATGCATGGCCATGTTGCACAATTGCATGCCACCCAAGTTGAAGGATCCCGAAAGTTTCAGAATACCCTATTCTATTGGAAACCACTATGTCGGGAAAGTATTATGCAACCTTGGGGCTAGCATAAACTTGATGCCTAAATCAGTTTTCCCGAAACTAGGAATCGGGAAGGCAAGACCTACAACAGTTATGCTACAGCTAGCCGACAGATCCTATGTGCATCCAGAGGGAAAAATTGAAGACATACTAGTAAAAGTTGATAAATTTATTTTTCTCACTGACTTTATTGTTTTGGATTGTGAAGCAGATGAGCATGCACCTATCATTCTTGGGAGACCATTTCTAGCAACAGGGAGAACCTTTATCGATGTTGAAAAGGGAGAACTCACAATGAGGGTGAATGACCAGCAAGTTAAACTAAATATGTTCCAAACACTAAGGCATGCCGATGATCTAGAAGAATGTCAACTTCTTCATGCCACGACAAAGTTTAACTTTGACAATGAATTTAGTTGCCTCGGCAACTACATTGCCGATCAAGAGGAACCTTAGGAGTATGAAGAACCGATCGATGAGGAACAACAAGAAGAGGCAAATTGGCTAGTCAATCGACCATGTACATACTTTGAACCACTAGATTACTTAGGTAAGGAAGGTAAGCTTGAAAAGCCCTCTATTGAACAACCACCGATTCTTGAGTTGAAACAGTTGCCGGAGCAACTAAAATATGCATACATAGGAACCGATAATACATTGCCTGTAATTATTTCTTCTAAGTTACAGCCTGAGCAGGAAAAGAAGCTAATCAAAATGTTGATGCTACACAAGAAGGCAATAGGGTGGACAATTGCCAACTTGAAGGGAATTAGCCCGGTAGTGTGCATGGACAAGATTTTGTTGGAAGATGATCACAAACCTTCAATTGAGGCTCAGAGGAGACTGAATCATGCAATGAAAGGGGTTGTAATGAAAGAAATCATCAAGTGGCTTGATGCCAACATTATATACCCTATCTCTGATAGTACATGGGCAAGTCCGGTACAATGTGTACCGAAAAAGGGAGGTATAACGGTGGTAAATAATGAAAACAATAAACTCATTCCAACCAGGACTGTGACCGGTTGAAGGGTTTGTATGGATTATCGAAAGCTAAACAAAGCCACTAGGAAATATCACTTCCCATTACCCTTTATTGATCAAATGCTTAACCGTCTTGCAGGTAAACCCTTTTATTGTTTTCTTGATGGTTATTCAGGTTACAATCAAATTGCCATAGCACCAGAAGATCAAGAAAAGACAACCTTCACATGCCCATATGGTACTTATGCTTTTCGAAGGATACCGTTCGGATTGTGTAACGCTCCGACAACCTTCCAAAGATGCATAATGGCACTCTTTTTAGACATGGTCGAAGACTTCCTTGAGATCTTCATGGATGATTTTTCTATTTTTGGTAATGACTTCGACAGTTGCCTCGGCAATTTAGAGAAGGTGTTGGCAAGATGTGAAGAAACTGATTTAGTCCTCAATTGGGAGAAATGCCATTTTATGGTAGATGAAGAAATAGTGCTCGACCACAAGATTTCATCCAAGGGAATTGAAGTAGACAAAGCCAAGGTGGACGTGATCGAGAGATTACCCCCACCAAGTTCAGTTAAAGGAATTCGAAGCTTTCTTGGACATGCATGTTTTTACAGGAGGTTCATTCATAATTTTTCTAAAATCACTAAACCCTTGTGCAATTTGCTTGAACAGGATAAAGTCTTCGATTTTGATGATTCTTGCGCCCAAGCATTCAAAACCCTAAAGGAAAAGCTTGCCATGGCACCCATTGTCATTCCACCAGATTTGACGCTACCTTTTGAGCTCATGTGTGATGCAAGTGATTTTGCGGTAGGAGCAGTCCTAGGCCAACGCATAGGTAAGACCTTCCATGTGATATAATATGCTAGTAAAACTCTTAATAGTGCTCAAGTGAATTACACAACAACGGAGAAAGGGTTACTAGCTGTAGTTTTCGCATTTGACAAGTTTCGATCCTATTTGATTGGTACAAAAGTAATTGTTCATACGGATCATTCAGCAATCAAATATCTATTTGCTAAAGAATATGCCAAACCTCATTTGATTCGTTGGATATTATTTTTACAAGAATTTGATATTGAAATTAAGGACAGGAAAGGAACAGAAAATCAAGTGGCCGATCACTTATCACGTTTAGAACGCAATAGGGAGGAGGACGCGGATTGAGAGATATGCGATGTATTCTCGGATGAGCAACTTTTAGTTACCTCGACAACCATGGGTACGCATGCCTCAACAACCCTCGACGCCGTGCAGCCCTTGACGCGCCCGCCTCGGAAACCCTCAACGTCGCAGCAACTCTTGACACTCACACCTCGGCAATATGGATGCACATACCTCAGCAACCCTCGATGTCTCAGTAGCCCTTGACGCACACGCCTCGACAGCCCTTGACGTGCACGCCTCAGCAACCATGGATGCGCATGCCTCAGAAACCCTCGATAGCCCTTGACGCACACGCCTCGGCAATTTTAGGAGCAGTCGCCACGACAACACATGCCTCGACAATACCCTGGTACGCAAATTTAGTTAATTTCCTTGTTTGTGGTATTTTACCTTATGGTCTTACTCACCAAGGGAAGAAGCGGTTCTGCCATGATGCTAAGCATTACTTTTGGGACGAGCCTCTTTTGTTTAAACAATGTGCAGATCAGGTTATACGTCGATGTGTCCCTGAAGATGAGCAACATAATGTACTCTGGCAATGCCATTCTTCACCCTATGGAGGACATTTTGGAGGAACTCGTACCGCGGCCAAAGTTTTGCAATCCGGTTTGTATTGGCCAACACTTTACAAAGATGCCCAAGAGCTTTACAAGCAATGTGATCTTTGCCAGATGACGATCAACATCTCTAGACGACATGAGATGCCACTCCAAAACATCATCAAGGTGGAATTGTTCGATGTGTGGGGGATCAATTTTATGGGACCTTTCTCATCTTCATTCAACAACCTCTACATTCTACTTGCCGTCGACTACGTGTCTAAATGGGTTGAGGCAGTTGCAGTTCCCAACAACGATTCCAAGACCGTGCAACGATTCTTGCAGAAAAACATATTTACACAGTTTGGGATGCCAAGAGCAATTATCAGTGATAAAGGCAAGCATTTTGACAACATACTTATTGCCAAGATGTTGCAACGCTTTGGCGTATCATAGAAGATTGCCACATCATATCACCCGCAAACCAATGGGCAAGCAGAAATTTCCAACCGGGAATTGAAGGTATACTCGAGAAAGTTATAAATCCCTCTATGAAGGATTGATCATTAAGACTAGATGACGCGCTTTGGGCATATCCTACTGCATTCAAAACACCCTTAGGTATGTCCCCCTTTCCGACTTGTCTATGGCAAAACATGCCATCTACCGGTGGAAATCGAACACAAGGCATATTGGGCAATCAAGACCGTGAATATGGATTGGGAAAATGCCGGACAAAAGCGTTTGATGGACCTCAATGAGATAGAAGAATTTCGTGCACTCGCCTATAACAATGCACGAATCTACAAGGAGAAAACAAAGTAATGGCATGACAAGAAACTATTGTCGCGGTAATTCATGCCAGGCCAACTAGTTATCTTATTCAATTCTCGGCTAAAACTTTTCTCGGGAAAATTGAAATCAAGATGGTCGGGACCATTCGAAGTTGTCAAATCATTCTCTCATGGTGTTGTGATAATCAAGTCCATCATTGACGAACATGAATTCAAAGTTAACGGACAAAGATTGAAGCACTACAACGGTGCCTATGTGGAACGTAACAAAGAAGTGATCACCTTAGGAGATACATGAGCATGCTCTCCTTTCAATATTTTTTTTCTTTTTCTTTTCATTTTTATTTTTAGGAGATATTTTATTTTATTTTTCTTCATTATCTTTAGTTTCCAGGATTTCTTTGTTTTCTTTTCTTTTCTACAACAAGACTCACAACCACCATGCTAAGGAAATTCACTGCCGACTACTTGCCACGGCAACCACAACAGAGAATACCCCGGTAACTACCTCAGCAGTTGCCACGGCAACAAAAACTGGCGATGCCCAGGCAACAACAATGGCTTCGGCAACTACTGATGCCCAAGCAAGTGAACCTGCATCGGCAAAGATGGATCAAATCAAAGCAATGTTATTCACGCGGTACCAGCCACAAGCATTCAACCACTGACCGAAAAATGAATCAAGCAAACGGCACGAAGAAAACTTATCACTCGAGGTGACGACCTCTCCAACTAACTCATTTCATTTAGTTTCTTTTAAATTTTGTTTCACTTTTACATGCATTGAGGACAATGCTTCTCTCGAGTTTGGGGGGTGTTGGTTTCTAGTTAGTTTCATGTTTAATTGCATTCATCTTTAGCAATCACATATAGGTTGCATATGTTACTTGAGATGCCTTTAATTGGATTTAATTGCTTAAGACTTGTTTAATATCCAATGATGAATTTTTGCCATTGCACTTAATTGAAAGAACCTTTAATTTTAGGATTACATGAAAAGAACCTAGAATTTTACTATGATGCTAATTTTTTTTACATGGTTGTGGCTTGTTGATTGAAAGAAACTTAGTGAACTTAGGTTGCTTAAAATTTGGGTAAATTTAAATTTGAAAATTAAAAGTTAATTTCTTGCTAGAGGTGCCCGAAACTGGCTCTAGTAGAAAATGCACTTTCTTACTAGAGGTGCCTGAAACTGGCTCTAGTAGTTAATGCACATTAAAGAATCACTAGAGGTGCCCGAAACTGGCTCTAGTCGAATAAAATAAAATGAGAAATTGCTTACTTTGCTAGAGGTGCCGGAAATTGGTCTAGTGAAAATAAAAATAAATGCCCAGTAATTAAATTGATAAAAACCTATTGTTTACAAAGAATCTTGAAAATCAACTTGTACACAACTTTGCACACACATTGTCACAAGCATTATAGTTTGATTCTGGGTAATTTTTGTGCTATTCGAAAAATTAAAAGGTGATTATACTTTATGCCACGGTTCTGAGCTTTGGATTCAAGTTTGAAGCATGTCTTTGATGATTAAAGTCTTGGCAGGTAATTGTTACTTTGCATTGCTTGAGGACAAGCAATAGTTCGAGTCTGGGGGCGTGATAAGTGTTCAAAAGTACTATATTTATTACCCTTTTTACTCATATTATTGTTAGACTTAAGCTCATATTAGTTGCATAATTAGTCATTCATGCATTAATTCATGTTTCTTTCCACCGTTGAGCTTGATTATATAACTTGGTGATTTTTGTTGAAAAAGATGTTGCTTTGGTGTGCTTTTGTGTGTGTGCATAATCGCTTGCCAAAGCAAGGCTGGAACCAGTTGCCAGGGAAATGCATGAAGGAGATGTCGAGCTAGTTGTAGGGAAATGTTTGAAGGAGATGCCGAGCTAGTTGCAAGGTAATTTTTGACAAGGAATAAGATGATATGGTAGTCAAAATTGATGACTAGATAACCCCAAGATGACGTGGAGCAAAGTTAAATCCCAAAAGAGTTTGATTTCCATGAAGAGGTTAAAGAGAAATTAAATCCCAAGAAGATAGGAGAAGAGAGGATTTTTGACAACTCTAAAGAGAGGAGAGAGAATTTTCGACAAGCTTCAAGGGGGAGGGAGTTCAATTTCTTCTTCTTCTTCTTTACTTCTATTAGATTCATGGTTTGAGGATTATTCTTTGTATATCTTTTGAACCCAACCATGAAATAAATTTATTTGGCTAAGGTTTTTGTGTGTTGTGGTTGTGAGAAACAATTGGATTTTGTTTAGGTAGTAAGAGTTTGCACTTTTCTATTCAAGGTTTATTCATTCTTGGTTCTTATTTTTGTTTGCGAGTAAATTGGGAGAGGATCTCGTAACTTCATCTATTTATCTAATATCGGGAGAGTTAGATTCAAGAAATGAATGAGTATGATCTTTATTCAATCTATTGATGGTGAAGATTAATCTAGCTTAGGAATAAGTTAAGGATTTCAACGGCTAAGAGGAGCGCAAGATTGGTTGTTGTTCACCATTGATTCATGCAGGGATGTATTAACAAGGCATGCACAAGTAGCTAGAGTTTCAACTTAGGGATAAGAAAAAACCATTGAAGAACGCTCTGCCGAACCTTGAAGTTGCTGCCCAGACGCCCAAGTAGTTGCCAAGCTAGTCACCCAGGCAACCATCGATTAGTTGCCAAGGCAACCCCGCTGTGCAAGTTGCCACGGCAACTGAGTTGCCCTTGCACTCTTTTACCAAGACGATCCAATCGGTTATCACTCCTCAACTCACGATAACTTGGCCTATTCACTCTATTTTAATTTCATCTATTCTTTAGTTTATTGCTCTTAGTTCACTCATTAGTTATAATTCCTACAATCACCTACTTGTGTTTTTTCTTTTCCAACGCAGTAACTTAAGCAAAGTGGCCCAAACCAATCCCTGTGGAGACGATACTCAATACTCAAATCACTTTATTACTTGCGACGTGTATACTTGCACAATTGCGTAGCACTTATTTCACCCAACAGCATGTAAAAGTGAAACAAAATTTAAAAGAAACTAAATGAAATGAGTTGGTCGGAGAGGTATCACCTCGAATGATAAGTTTCCTTCATTCCATTTACTTGGTTCATTTTTCGGTCGGTGGTTGAATGCTTGTGGCTGGTACCGCGTGAATAGCATTGCTTTGATTTTATCCATGTTTACCAAGGCAGGTTCACTTGCCTGGGCATCAGTAGTTGCCGAAGCCATTGTTGTTCCCTAGGCATCGCTAGTTTCTGTTGCCGTGGCATTTATTGAGGTAGTTGTTGGGGCATCCTCTGTCTGCGATTGTCGTGGCAAGTAGTCGGCAGGGAATTTCCTTAGCATGGTGGTTGTGAATCTTGTTGTGTAAAAAAAAACTAAGAAAACCTAGAAACTAAAGATAATGAAGGCAAATAAAATAAAATATCTCCTAAAAATTCCAAAAATAAGTAAAAAACAAAAATAAAATAGAGTTCCAAAACTAAAAAATAAAAAATAAAAAATTCTTAGAAAGAGCATTTTTCATGCATCTTCTAATGTTACTATATATTTGAGAAAACGTGAGGAGGGTCGTTTCTGATACTTCTTACAGTCCATCTGCACCCTCCATCGAGTGGCAATATTGCCCCAAAAGAATTGGGCTAATGTGCTCCCAGCTACTCCCCTTTGTGTTACCATGGTGGAGGTGTCTTTCTTTCGTGTGCCCTTGTAGTCCATGCATGCCCTCCACCTTGCTACTATTCCTGAAGGCACAAATATATTAATATGAAAAATTATATCTGTCCCCAACCATTCAATTACCTCATTCTTGTCGACTTCTATCATGGTTGGATGTATCCTTTGTTGTAGTGGCAATTGCTGCTCAAGCCAATTGCCATGGAAATCAGTTGCCCAAATTTGCTGTAAGTCAAGGGAAGAACCAATTTTCTAAAAAGCTTCACGAGTCCAAACTCCGTTTTCTTTTGGCCTCTCAAGCATCTCTATCAGTAGAGATTTCGATGGCTTCAAATCTACCAACATCGGTTCCTCAAGACATACCTGCAATTGGCGATGTGAGTTTTTAAAGAATTCGAAAGGTTCAACCATTACCTACTCATATTCCATTGGCAAAGTATTATTATATCATTGATCTTGCACGTGGTCGTGCAATTACCGCGGCAATTGTAGATGAGAGCAATCTACAGATTTATGCTTCAACATCAACGTTGTAACCTTCTGGGCATCAGGTTCCTCAGAATTTTCTATAGTATTGTTGTTCTCAGCTTCACTGAGTGTTGTCGTGGCATTGCTCTGTTCAGGCTCCTCAATCATTGCCGAGGCAATTTGTTGCTCAGGCTCATCATGTGTTGGGAAGTATCTCTCATTGGCATCCTCTTTACTTTGAGGTTCTAGTTATTCCCCACACATCAGGGACATCTCTTCGCATTGCTCTTTATCCTCTTGCCTTGGGACGTCAGTATCCCCAAGAAAGGATTGTTGGTGCATGTTATCCAAGGCATATGTGGATCTCCTCAATTGATCTTCTGAATCCCCCAAGGTTGCATCCCATTGAGCTATGCTTGCATCCATTTTCTTTGATAGCTCTCGAATCTCTTCAATTGATCTGTCAAGTCTAGACAAGGAAGCTAGCAACGTTTCTTCTAAGAAATTGGAATGTTCTTGAAAAGGACTACATTGCCAAGACATATTTGTTGTCGTGGCAATAGGCTGCTGATAAGGACTACATTGCTGAGGCATGTTTGTTGTTGCAGCAAAATTGTTATGGGAAATTTTTTTGACCTTTTTGATAATACCATGAAGGATCTTGTTGTTGATTCCATCTATGGTTCTCCATGTAGTCATATGCACCAAAAATGTGAGGGCAATTTTCAAACACATGGTGTTCTCCACAACAAGTGCATGAGTTTTCCACGGTATATGCTTTTCTCGGTTGGTATAGGTAATCATCGAAGGGTTCAAGGAACTCTTGATTGGAATGATTCCTATCTTCCCACATCAACTCTCGAATAGATTGGCTTTTATTTCCTGACATTTTGATGTCCCTTAACTTGTAGGGTACCTAATATTTTTTGATAAAACAAACAAAAAGAAAAGTTAGTAAAACTAAGAGAAAAAATGCAATAACAAAAACAAATAACACCAATTGCCAATCCCCGACAACGACCCTAAAAACTTGTTATACGTATTGAGTGCTACGCAAACGGTGCAAGTATACACGTCGCAAGTAATAAAGTGATATGATAAGTATCGAGTATCGTCTCCACAGGGATTGGTTTGGGCCACTTTGCTTTAGTTATCGCACTGTAAAAGTAAAAACACAATTGATAATTGTAGGAGTTCTAACTAACGAATAAAATAAAAGAGCAATTAAATAAAACAAAGATGTAATCAAATGAGAGAGAGCGTAGGCCGGGTTATCATGAGTTAAGGAGTGATAGCAGAATAGATCGTCTTGGTAAAAGAGTGTTGTGGCAACTCTGTTGCCGTGGCAACTTGCACAGTTGGGTTGTCTTGGCAACTAGTAGAACGGTTGCCTGGGAAACTTGTTTGTGCGACTGGGCAGCAAACTTCAAGGTTTGGCTGAGCGTTCTTCAATGGTTTCTTCTTATCCCAAAGTCAAAACTCTAGATAATTGTGCATGCCTTGATAATACATCCCTGCATTAATCAAGGGTGGTCAACAACCGATCTTGCGGTCCTCTTAGTCGTTGAAACCCTAAACTTATTCCTAAGCTAGATTAGTCTTCACCATCAATTGATAGAATAAAGACCATGCTCATTCGTTTCTTAAATCTAACTCTCCTGATATTAGATAAATAGAGGAAGTTACGAGATCCTCTCCCAATTCACTCGCAAACAAGAATGAAAAACAAAAATGAACAAACCTTGAATTAAAATTGCAAACTCAATTACTTAAACAAAATCCAATCATTCTCACAACAACAAAACACAATAACCCCAACCAATCAAGTTAGTTCATGGTTGGGTTCAAAAGATATACAAAGAATAATCCCCAAACCATGTATATAATGGAAGCAAAGAATAAGAATAAGAAGAAGAAGAAATCGATCAGCCACTAGTCGAACTCTCTCTCAATTGAATTCTCTCCAAGCTTTCTTCCAATCGAACTCTCTCCCATTGCTCTTTCGAATTCTCTCTCAATCGAACTCTCCCTCTAAGCTTCTCTTTGAGTTTGACGGCTTGGTCTCCTTTAAATAGGACATGGTTAGGTCAAAGTCCACCTTGAGGAGGAAGTTAAGTTGGAATTAAATACTTTAAAAGAATAGAATTCTTTAGTATATTTAAATTCCTTCTAGATCTTCTCCTATCTTTTGGGATTTAATTTCTCTTTGACCTCTTCATGGAAATCAAACTCCTTTGGGATTTAACTTTGCTCTGCGTCATCTTGGGCTTATCTAGTCATCAATTTCGACTGCCATATCATCTTCACCCTTACGACAATTGCCCTGGCAACTAGCTCAGCATCTCCTGCATGCATTGCCTTGGCAATTACGTCGGCATCTCCTTCATGCACTGCCCTTGCAACTGTTCCAGCCTTGCTTTGGCAATTAATTCTGCATACACAAAACACACCAAAGTAGTATCTTTTTCCACAAAAATCACCAAGTTATGTAATCAAGCTCAACGGTGGAAAGAAACATGAATTAATGCATGAATGAGTAATTATGCAACTAATATGAGCCTAAGTCTAACAATAATATGAGTAAAAAGTTAATAAAAATAGTACTTTTGAACACTTAACACACCCCAAACTCGAACTATTGCTTGTCCTCAAGCAATGCAAAGTAACAATTATCTGCCAAGACTTTAATCATCAAAGACATGCTTCAAACTTGAATTCAAACCTCAAAACCGTGGCACAAAGTATGATCACCTTTTAATTTTTTGGATAGCACAAAAATTACCCGGAATCAAACTATAATGCTTGTGACAATGTGTGTGCGTTGTTGTGTACGAGTTGATTTTCAAGATTCTATGTGAACAATAGGCTTTTATCAATTTAATTGCTGGGGTATTTATTTATTTTGACTAGAGTCAATTTCGGGCACCTCTACCAAAGTAAGCAATTTCTCATTTTATTTTAGTCGACTAGAGCCAATTTTAGGCACCTCTAGCGATTCTTTAATGTGCATTACTACTAGAGCCAATTTTGGGCACCTCTAGAGATTCTTTAATGTGTATTAACTACTAGAGCCAGTTTTGGGCACCTCTAGTAAGAAATTAACTTTTAATTTTCAAGTTTACCCAAATTTTAAGCAACCTAAGTTCACTAAGTTTATTTCAATCAACAGGCCACAACCGTGTAAAAAAATCAGCATCATCGTAAAATTCTAAGTTCTTTTCATGCAATCCTAAAATTAAAGGTTATTTCAATTAAGTGCATGGCAAAAATTCATCATTGGTATTCATCAAGTGTTAAGCAATTAAATCCAATCAAAGGCATGGCAAGTAACATATGCAACCTATATGTGATTGCTAAAGATGAATGCAACTAAACATGAAACTAACTAGAAACCAACACCCCCAAACTCGAGAGAAGCATTGTCCTCAATGCATGTAAAAGTGAAACAAAATTTAAAAGAAACTAAATGAAATGAGTTAGTCGGAGAGGTTGTCACCTTGAATGATAAGTTTCCTTCGTGTCGTTTGCTTGATTTTTTTTTCGGTTGGTGGTTGAATGCTTGTGGCTGGTACCGCGTGAATAGCATTGCTTTTATTTGATCCATGTTTGCTGAGGTAGGTTCACTTGACTGGGCATCAATAGTTGCCGAAGCTATTGTTGTTCCCTGGGCATCGCCAGTTTCTGTTGCCGTGGCAACTGCTGAGGTAGTTGTCGGGGCATCCTCTGTTACGATTGCCGTGGCAAGTAGTCGGCATGGAATTTTCTTAGCATGGTGGTTATGAGTCTTGTTGTGGAAAAGAAAACAAAATAAAGAAAACCTGGAAACTAAAGATAATGAAGACAAATAAAATAAAATAGCTCCTAAAAATTCCAAAAATAAATAAAGAAAAAAAATGAAAAAAAAATAGAGTTCCAAAAATAAAAGAATTAAAAATTCTTAGAAAGAGCATTTTCATGCATCTTCTAATGTTACTATATATTTGATTAAACTTGAGGAGGGTCGTTTTCTGATACTTCTTATAGTCCATCCGCACCCTCCATCAAGTGACAATATTGCCCCAAAAGAATTGGGCCAATGTGCTCCCAGCTACCCCCTTTGTGTTACCACGGTGGAGGTATCTTTCTTTTGTGTTCCCTTGTAGTCCACGCATGCCCTCCACCATGCTACTATTCTGAAGGTACAAATATATTAATAGGAAAAATTATATCCATTGCCAACCATTCAATTACCTCATTCTTGTCGACTTCTATCATGGTTGGATGTATCCTTTGTTGTAGTGGCAATTGCTGCTCAAGCCAATTGTCATGGAAATCGATTGCCAAAATTTGCTGTAAGTCATGGGAAGAACCAATTTTCTAAAAAGCTTCATAAGTCCAAACACCATTTTCTTTTAGCATCTCAAACATCTCTATTAGTAAAGATTTCGATGGCTTCAAATCTACCAACATTGGTTCCTCAAGACATACCTGCAATTGGCGATGTGAGTTTTTAAAGAATTCGAAAGGTTCAACCATTACCTACTCATATTCCATTGGCAAAGTATTATTATATCATTGATCTTGCACGTGGTCGTGCAATTACCGCGGCAATTGTAGATGAGAGCAATCTACAGATTTATGCTTCAACATCAACGTTGTAACCTTCTGGGCATCAGGTTCCTCAGAATTTTCTATAGTATTGTTGTTCTCAGCTTCACTGAGTGTTGTCGTGGCATTGCTCTGTTCAGGCTCCTCAATCATTGCCGAGGCAATTTGTTGCTCAGGCTCATCATGTGTTGGGAAGTATCTCTCATTGGCATCCTCTTTACTTTGAGGTTCTAGTTATTCCCCACACATCAGGGACATCTCTTCGCATTGCTCTTTATCCTCTTGCCTTGGGACGTCAGTATCCCCAAGAAAGGATTGTTGGTGCATGTTATCCAAGGCATATGTGGATCACCTCAATTGATCTTCTGAATCCCCCAAGGTTGCATCCCATTGAGCTATCCTTGCATCCATTTTCTTTGATAGCTCTCGAATCTCTTCAATTGATCCGTCAAGTCTAGCCAAGAAAGCTAGCAACGTTTCTTCTAAGAAATTGGAATGTTCTTGAAAAGGACTACATTGCCAAGACATATTTGTTGTCGTGACACTAGGCTATACTTGATAAGGACTACATTCGAGGCATGTTTGTTGTTGCAGCAAAATTGTTATGGGAAATTTTTTGACCTTTTTGATAATACCATGAAGGATCTTGTTGTTGATTCCATCTATGGTTCTCCATGTAGTCATATGCACCAAAAATGTGAGGGCAATTTTCAAACACATGATGTTCTCCACAACAAGTGCATGAGTTTTCCACGGTATATGCTTTTCTTGGTTGGTATAGGTAATCATTGAAGGGTTCAAGAAACTCTTGATTGGAATGATTCCTATCTTCCCACATCAACTCTCGAATAGATTGGCTTTTATTTCCTGACATTTTGATGTCCCTTAACTTGTAGGGTACCTAATATTTTTTGATAAAACAAACAAAAAGAAAAGTTAGTAAAACTAAGAGAAAAAATGCAATAACAAAAACAAATAACACCAATTGCCAATCCCCGACAACGACCCTAAAAACTTGTTATACGTATTGAGTGCTACGCAAACGGTGCAAGTATACACGTCGCAAGTAATAAAGTGATATGATAAGTATCGAGTATCGTCTCCACAGGGATTGGTTTGGGCCACTTTGCTTTAGTTATCGCACTGTAAAAGTAAAAACACAATTGATAATTGTAGGAGTTCTAACTAACGAATAAAATAAAAGAGCAATTAAATAAAACAAAGATGTAATCAAATGAGAGAGAGCGTAGGCCGGGTTATCATGAGTTAAGGAGTGATAGCAGAATAGATCATCTTGGTAAAGAGTGTTGTGGCAACTCATTTGCCGTGGCAACTGTTAGGTTGCCTTGGCAACTAGTAGAACGGTTGTCTTGGCAACTAGTAGAACGGTTGCACGGGAAACTTGTTTGTGCGAATGGGCATCAAACTTCAAGGTTTGGCTGAGCGTTCTTCAATGGTTTCTTCTTATCCCAAAGTCAAAACTCTAGCTAATTGTGCATGCCTTGATAATACATCCCTGCATTAATCAAGGGTGGTCAACAACCGATCTTGCGGTCCTCTTAGTCGTTGAAACCCTAAACTTATTCCTAAGCTAGATTAGTCTTCACCATCAATTGATAGAATAAAGACCATGCTCATTCGTTTCTTAAATCTAACTCTCCTGATATTAGATAAATAGAGGAAGTTACGAGATCCTCTCCCAATTCACTTGCAAACAAGAATGAAAAACAAAATGAACAAACCTTGAATTAAAATTGCAAACTCAATTACTTAAACAAAATCCAATCATTCTCACAACAACAAAACACAATAACCCCAACCAATCAAGTTAGTTCATGGTTGGGTTCAAAAGATATACAAAGAATAATCCCCAAACCATGTATATAATGGAAGCAAAGAATAAGAATAAGAAGAAGAAGAAATCGATCAGCCACTAGTGAACTCTCTCTCAATTGAATTCTCTCCAAGCTTTCTTCCAATCAAACTCTCTCCCATTGCTCTTTCGAATTCTCTCTCAATCGAACTCTCCCTCTAAGCTTCTCTTTGAGTTTGACGGCTTGGTCTCCTTTAAATAGGACATGGTTAGGTCAAAGTCCACCTTGAGGAGGAAGTTAAGTTGGAATTAAATACTTTAAAAGAATAGAATTCTTTAGTATATTTAAATTCCTTCTAGATCTTCTCCTATCTTTTGGGATTTAATTTCTCTTTGACCTCTTCATGGAAATCAAACTCCTTTGGGATTTAACTTTGCTCTGCGTCATCTTGGGCTTATCTAGTCATCAATTTCGACTGCCATATCATCTTCACCCTTACGACAATTGCCCTGGCAACTAGCTCAGCATCTCCTGCATGCATTGCCCTGGCAATTACGTCGGCATCTCCTTCATGCACTGCCCTTGCAACTGTTCCAGCCTTGCTTTGGCAATTAATTCTGCATACACAAAAACACACCAAAGTAGTATCTTTTTCCACAAAAATCACCAAGTTATGTAATCAAGCTCAACGGTGGAAAGAAACATGAATTAATGCATGAATGAGTAATTATGCAACTAATATGAGCCTAAGTCTAACAATAATATGAGTAAAAAGTTAATAAAAATAGTACTTTTGAACACTTAACACACCCCAAACTCGAACTATTGCTTGTCCTCAAGCAATGCAAAGTAACAATTATCTGCCAAGACTTTAATCATCAAAGACATGCTTCAAACTTGAATTCAAACCTCAAAACCGTGGCACAAAGTATGATCACCTTTTAATTTTTGGATAGCACAAAAATTACCCGGAATCAAACTATAATGCTTGTGACAATGTGTGTGCGTTGTTGTGTACGAGTTGATTTTCAAGATTCTATGTGAACAATAGGCTTTTATCAATTTAATTGCTGGGGTATTTATTTATTTTGACTAGAGTCAATTTCGGGCACCTCTACCAAAGTAAGCAATTTCTCATTTTATTTTAGTCGACTAGAGCCAATTTTAGGCACCTCTAGCGATTCTTTAATGTGCATTACTACTAGAGCCAATTTTGGGCACCTCTAGAGATTCTTTAATGTGTATTAACTACTAGAGCCAGTTTTGGGCACCTCTAGTAAGAAATTAACTTTTAATTTTCAAGTTTACCCAAATTTTAAGCAACCTAAGTTCACTAAGTTTATTTCAATCAACAGCCACAACCGTGTAAAAAAATCAGCATCATCGTAAAATTCTAAGTTCTTTTCATGCAATCCTAAAATTAAAGGTTATTTCAATTAAGTGCATGGCAAAAATTCATCATTGGTATTCATCAAGTGTTAAGCAATTAAATCCAATCAAAGGCATGGCAAGTAACATATGCAACCTATATGTGATTGCTAAAGATGAATGCAACTAAACATGAAACTAACTAGAAACCAACACCCCAAACTCGAGAGAAGCATTGTCCTCAATGCATGTAAAAGTGAAACAAAATTTAAAAGAAACTAAATGAAATGAGTTAGTCGGAGAGGTTGTCACCTTGAATGATAAGTTTCCTTCGTGTCGTTTGCTTGATTTTTTTTCGGTTGGTGGTTGAATGCTTGTGGCTGGTACCGCGTGAATAGCATTGCTTTTATTTGATCCATGTTTGCTGAGGTAGGTTCACTTGCCTGGGCATCAATAGTTGCGAAGCTATTGTTGTTCCACGGCATCGCTGATTTGATTTACATTGCCGTGGCAACCGCCGAGGTAGTTGTCGGGGCATCCCTCATTACGATTGCCGTGGCAAGTAGTCGGCATGGAATTTTCTTAGCATGGTGGTTATGAGTCTTGTTGTGGAAAAGAAAACAAAATAAAGAAAACCTGGAAACTAAAGATAATGAAGACAAATAAAATAAAATAGCTCCTAAAAATTCCAAAAATAAATAAAGAAAAAAAATGAAAAAAAAATAGAGTTCCAAAAATAAAAGAATTAAAAATTCTTAGAAAGAGCATTTTTCATGCATCTTCTAATGTTACTGCATATCTGATTAAACTTGAGGAGGGTCGTTTCTGATACTTCTTATAGTCCATCCGCACCCTCCATCAAGTGACAATATTGCCCCAAAAGAATTGGGCCAATGTGCTCCCAGCTACCCCCTTTGTGTTACCACGGTGGAGGTATCTTTCTTTTGTGTTCCCTTGTAGTCCACGCATGCCCTCCACCATGCTACTATTCCTGAAGGTACAAATATATTAATAGGAAAAATTATATCCATTGCCAACCATTCAATTACCTCATTCTTGTCGACTTCTATCATGGTTGGATGTATCCTTCATTGTCGTGGCAATTGCTGCTCAAGCCAATTGTCGTGGCAATCAGTTGCCAAAATTTGCTGTAAGTCATGGGAAGAACCAATTTTCTAAAAAGCTTCATAAGTCCAAACACCATTTTCTTTTAGCATCTCAAACATCTCTATTAGTAAAGATTTCGATGGCTTCAAATCTACCAACATTGGTTCCTCAAGACATACTTGCAATGGACGAGGTGAGTTTTTAAAAAATTCGAAAGGTTCAACCATTACCTACTAATATTCCATTGGTAAAGTATTATCTTATCGTTGATCTTGCATGTGGTCGTGCAATTGTCGTGGCAATTGTAGATGAGAGCAATCTACAAATTCCTGCTTCAACATCAATGTTGTAAACTTTCGGGCATCAGGATCCTTAGAATTTGCTGTAGTATTGTTGTTCTCAGCTTCACTGAGTGTTGTCACGGCATTGCTCTGTTCAGGCTCCTCAATCATTACAGAGGCAATTTGTTGCTCAGGCTGATCATGTGTTGGGCAGTCTCTCTCATTGGCATCCTCTTGACTTGGAGGTTCTAGTTGTTCCCCACACATCAGGGACCTCTCTTCGCATTGCTCCTTTATCCTCTTGCCTTGGGACTTCTGTATCCCCAGGAATGGATTGTTGGTGCATGTTATCCAAGGCATATGTGGATCTCCTCAATTGATCTTCTAGATCCCCCAAGGTTGCATCCCATTGAGCTATCCTCGCATCCATTTTCTTTGATAGCTCTCGAATCTCTTCAATTGATCCGTCAAGTCTAGCCAAGAAAGCTAGCAACGTTTCTTCCAAGGAATTGGAATGTTCTTGAAAAGGACTTCATTGCCATGGCATATCTGTTGTCGTGACACTAGGCTATACTGATAAGGACTACATTGCCGAGGCATGTTTGTTGCTGAAGCAAAATTGTTATGGTAAAAAAAAATTGAGCTTTTTGATTATACCATGAAGGATTTTGCTGTTGGTTCCATCTATGGTTCTCCATGTAGTCATATGCACCAAAAATGTGATGGCAATTTTCAAACACATGATGTTCTCCACAACAAGTGCATCCAGTTTTCCACGGTATATGCTTTTCTTGGTTGGTATAGGTAATCATTGAAGGGTGCAAGAAACTCTTCATTGGATTGATTCCTATCTTCCCACATCAACTCTCGAATAGATTGGCTTTTATTTCTTGACATGTTGATGTCCCTTAACTTGTAGCACACCTAATATTTTTTGATAAAACAAACAAAAAGAAAAGTTAGTAAAACTAAGAGAAAAATGCAATAACAAAAACAACTAACACCAATTGCCAATCCCCGGCAACGACGCCAAAAACTTGTTGCGCGTATTGAGTGCTACGCAAACAGTGCAAGTATACACGTCGCAAGTAATAAAGTGATATGATAAGTATCGAGTATCGTCTCCACATAGATTGGTTTGGGCCACTTTGCTTTAGTTATCGCACTGTAAAAGTAAAAACACAATTGATAATTGTAGGAGTTCTAACTAACGAATAAAATAAAAGAGCAATTAAATAAAATAAAGATGTAATCAAATGAAGAGAGAGAGTAGGCCATGTTATCATGAGTTGAGGAGTGATAGCCGAATGGATCATCTTGGGAAAAGAGTGTTGTGGCAACTCAGGTGCCGTGGCAACTTGTGCAGTTGGGTTGCCTTGGCAACTAGTAGAACGGTTGCCTTGGCAACTAGTAGAACGGTTGCCTGGGCAACTTGTTTGTGCGAATGGGCATCAAACTTCAAGGTTCGGCAGAGCGTTCTTCAATGGTTTCTTCTTATCCCTAATTCAAAACTCTAGCTAATTGTGCATGCCTTGATAATACATCCCTGCGTGAATCAAGGGTGGACAACAACCGATCTTGTGCTCCTCTTAACCGTTGAAATCCTAAACTTATTCCTAAGCTGGATTAGTCTTCACCATCAATTGATTGAATAAAGACCGTGCTCATTCGTTTCTTGAATCCAACTCTCCCGATATTAGATAAAGAGAGGAAGTTACGAGATCTTCTCCCAATTCACTTGCAAACAAGAATGAAAACCATAAATGAACAAACCTTGAATTAAAATTGCAAACTCAATTACTTAAACAAAATCCAATCGTTCTCACAACAACAAAACACAATAACCCCAAGCAATCAAGTTAGTTCATGGTTGGGTTCAAAAGATATACAAAGAATAATCCCAAAACCATGAATCTAATGGAAGCAAAGAAGAAGAAAAAGAAGAAGAAATTGATCAGTCCCTAGTCGAACTCTTTCTCAATCGAATTCCCTTCAAGCTTTCTCCCAATCAAACTCTCTCCCCTTGCTCTTTCGAATTCTCTCTCAATTGAACTCTCCCTCTAAGCTTCTCTTTGAGTTTGACGGCTTGGTCTCCTTTAAATAGGAGATGGCTAGGTCAAAGTCCTTCTTGAGGAGGAAGTTAAGTTGGAATTAAATATTTTAGACGAATATAATTCTTTATTATATTTAAATTCCTTCTAGATTTTCTCCTATCTTTTTGGGATTTGATTTCTCTTTGACCTCTTTATGGAAATCAAACTCCTTTGGGATTTAACTTTGCTCCACGTCATCTTGGGCTTATCTAGTCATCAATTTTGACTGCCATATCATCTTATCCCTTATCGAAAATTGCCCTGGCACTAGTTCAGCATCTCCTACATGCATTGCTCTGGAAACCGCATCGGCATCTCCTTCATGCACTTCCCTGGCAACTGGTTCCAGCCTTACTTTTGCAACTGATTCTGCACACACAAAAACACACCAAAGCAATATCTGTTTCCACAAAAATCACCAAGTTATGTAATCAAGCTCAACGGTGGAAAGAAACGTGAATTAATGCATGAATGACTAATTATGCAACTAATATGAGCCTAAGTCTAACAATAATATGAGTAAAAAGGTTAATAAAAATAGTACTTTTGAACACGTAACAGAGTGCTACCAATGTAAGAGGGCCTCGCAAGTTGTGGAGATGCCTAGTTCGAGCCAAGGGGTCCAAGATGATGGATGAGCCCGAAGGGAGCGAGGCTACAAAGCTTGGTTCAAAGTCTTCTAGTTCTGCCAAGGCCAAGGGAGACCGAAAGTAGAAAGAGGTGAACATGTCCAAGAAGGCTACAAGAGAGCTTGCCGAGGATGTTCGGGGAAAGAACATCGCTTTTGAGACTAATAGAGCGTCGAAGGGGGCCAAGCCAAGGGACATAGCAACCGTGGAGACACCACCCATGGGCAAGGTGGGAAGCGAGTGAATGACTTTGGGGAAGAAGTACCGATGCAAGAGGAAGCACCGAACTTTGAGGAAGAAGGGTCGATGCAAGAAGAGTGCACCAAACTTCAATTCAGATGAGAGAGTGCAACGAGGGGCAACAGACCTTAGGCAAAAGGGGCCTATGCGTGCAAAGAACTTCAATGAAGGAGGTTCAATGCAAAAGGGGCCAGACTTTGTGGAGACAGAAGGGCTGACCCATTTTAGAGTAAATGCAACCGAGAGAAAGGTACATCTCAAACACAACTCTAGTGTTTTTTAGTTTGATTTGCCGAGTTTGATGAGCATAGGTCGAGTTGGACCTAACCATCGGTACGGGGGAGACGAAGCTTGGAAGAGACCTTTTAGAGTTCTAAAGAGACACGGCTGACGAGTCTGAGGGTTCATCCAGTGTTCAACGTGGTGACACACAAGACTTTGCCGCGGAACCAAGGCAAACCAAGGCTTCTAGGAGAAAGCTCCTATAATGGAGATGTATCCGGAGACGTCTTAGCACGCGACATCACTTGGCAGAAAGAGTCAGAGCGAGCAGTCCTTATAGGGGGACATGAGCAAGCTGAGAAATTGAGAAGCCGTCAAGACAATGTGAGTAATGGTACAAAGGATCGAGGAATTCTATGGCGGCAAGAGCCGAGGCGAGCAGTTCATATGGGGGAACCGCACCAAGCTGAGGCAATGAGTAGCAGAATCCAAGAAGGCCCTACCCAGAATCGTTCTAGTGCAGCGACGAGGGCGTTGCCAAGTTCAGTGGGGGAGAATGTCATGACCCAAATATTTTGGTCTGAGACAGTTGCGCAAGGATCTGCCCAAGAGGTTCCAAACAGATCATCGAGCTTGCCAAGACCACCAGACTTGGCCCAACACTTGGAGAATGCTAGAGAGCCTGATCACACTGGCTTTTCAGAAATGGCATGAGACAATAAGTCAAACAAGGAATCTTGCCATATCGGGTGTGATCAGCTAATGGAGGAAAGAAACCTACTAATTGATGTAATTAGGTAGGATTTGATATTCTTTCCTACATTAGAGATTATTGTAAGGATTTGGGCTAAACCTGGCCATCCATGTAAATCGATCTAGACCATTGATTGAGTGGGAGCTCAGCTATAAATAGAGAGCCTCCCACTCTCATTTGTATCATCCATCTCATTCCATCCATTCTCTCATTTGAGAAGAGTAATAAAACTCTTGGCATTTACTCTATTTCTCTCTTGGCCCTTTCGATTGTCCTTGGTTCTTGAAGCTCTTTGTTCTACTTGCTTCTCGAGTGGCCAAGAGTAGCCACCATAGTGCTTAAAGCGTTTCCACGCCTTGAGGGCTTGTCTGAGCCATTACCGAGCAAGAGTACTCGTAAGGCTGGTTGAAGGTTGACTTAGGCACGGGAATCGACCGATTAATGTCAAAGGCCTCTAAGGCCGCACGGATTAGCTAGGGTTGAGCCCTAGGCCCGTGACAAAAGGGTTTAAGTTATTCATGTTTTCCTCGATTGAAGTTGAACAGAAGAAATTCAACCTTGCCATTGGCTATACAGAGTATCAGTTGTCGTGAGAGCAACATGGTACTTTGACTTTGAACCCCCAAATTCATTCAAATTTCCCGACAGTCCCACTCTGAAGATAACTTATAGTTAAGGATGTAAAAACAGGTAATCGGATGGGTTTCAGGTCGGGTCCTATTAGGTTGAGTCAAATTGGATACAAGTCATATCAGGTCGATTTGATGTTTCAAATTGATTCGGGTCGAGTGCGGGTCAGTTTCAGGTTGGGTCAAAACAATTCAGGTCTAAATCAATTAATTGACGGGTTAATTCGGGCTCGGGTTAACTTCTGTTCGAGTTCATTTTAGGTCAGTTTAATTTCAGGTCGGGTTCATTTCAAGTCGGTCTCATTTCAGGTTCAATAATTTCAAGTCAGTTTCATTTCAGGTAGGGTTAATTCGGGTTTCGAATTCATATTAAGTTTGAATTTGGTACAAATAGTCGATAGACTTTGGGTTGGGTTATTTTGAATGAATTATTTAACGCCTTTCACGAACACGAATCACATTAAAAATAAATATTGGGCACTAGAATGAACAAAAATATCATCATTATTTAAAATATTAGAGTAAATTAAAAAAAATAGAAATAAATAAAGGTCAATTTCTGTGAAAAATAAAATTTTAGGGACTAACATGAACAAAAATATCATCATATTAAAAATATTGGACTAAATTACAAAAAAAATGAATAGGAGTCAATTTTGAATAAAGATTAAATTTTAACTACTAGAATAAACCAAAATATTATTGGACTAAATTGCTAAAAATATAAATAAATATGGGGCAATTTTGACTAAAAATTAAATTGTAGGGACTAGAATAAAAAATGTTATTCGACTAAATTACTAAAAATAGAAATATATATGAGTCGATTTCGGATAAAACTAAAGTTTTAGGGACTATAATGAACAAAAATATCATCATATTAAAAATATTAGACTAGATTAGAAAATTTTGAAATAAATAGGGGTCAATTCGGTTAAAAATTAAGGACTAATATGAACAAAAATAAACCCCAAATCCATAAACTAATCCCATCACCCCCAAACATTCTACTTATAATATTTACCCCTAGACCCCAAACATTTACCCCTAAACCCCAAACATGAACCCTTAAATCTTACAATCATTATTCACTAATAATTAAAAGTGAAAGTCTAATCCCATAATCTGTAAACTAATCCCATAACCCCAAACACTAATAATTTTAATTAAATACAATATAATTAAAATTACAATAATTTGAATATTAAATTAAATATTAATTTAAATATATAATTTTTAATTAAATTTTAATTTAAAGTTATAATTTAAGTAAATTAAATATACACTAATTATTATAATTAAATACATTATAATTAAATATATTATAATTAAAAATGCAATAATTTGAATATTAAATTAAATATTAGTTTAAATATATTAAAATTTTAATTAAATATTAATATAAATATATTAAATTTTTAATTAAATATTAATTTAAACTTATAATTTAAATAAATTAAGTATACACTAATAATTTTAATTAAATATATTATAATTAAATATTAATTAAATACATTATAAGTATTAATTAAAATTAAAATTAAATTATTAAAATAATATATTTACCCTAAGTATAAATAGACCTTTAAAAGGGTTTGCCCGAAACTCTAACCCATATTTTTTCTTTTTGTACCATTTTTTTTCTCTTGAATCTGATATTCTCTCATTTTTATCATCATATCTTTCAATTTTTTGACCGTCTGAGTTCATCTTCTCACTTTCTTTTTTAGGTTTTTAAGTTGTGGTCATCTGGGTTCATCCTCTCACATTCTTTTACGCCGTCTGAGTTGTGGCCAACTGAATTTTAGTTTAAAACTTTACTTTTGCTTTGTTTCATCTATCAGACTCTAATGCTTCTTCTCTCTCTGCCATTTCGAGTTCTGGTCTAAAGCTCTCAGCCTATCAATTGCTTTGATTTGTGAGTTTTGGGTTCTGATTTCTAGGTTTGGCCGTTTTTGGTTTGCGAAACTAAAGCTCTCAAAGTCTAAAGCTTTCCATCTCTCTGTCGTTTCATCTATGTCATTTCTCAGTTTTGAGTTCTGGCCTTCGATCTTCCTAAAAAGATCTTTGTTGGTTTAGTTTGTATATGTTATTTTTTTTTGTTTAACATGCATGGTTTAATGTTTGTTTGTTTCATTATTTGTATATATGTGTTTAAATGCCTAGTTTAACATGCATGGTTCTGGGTTCTGGGCTCTGTACATGCATGGTTTAACATATATGTTTGTCAGTTTGTGCTTCATTTTCGTATATATATATATATATGTTTGTTTCATTGTTTGTATATATATGTTTAATGTTCTCTGGCTGTTTTGTATATAAGTTATTTGTTCTGTTGTACTCTGTATATATATGTTTCTATCTCTCTGTCGTTTCATCTATGTTATTTCTGAGTTTTGAGTTCTGGCCTTCGATCTTCCTAAAAAGATCTTTGTTGGTTTAGTTTGTATATGTTATTTTTTTGTTTAACATGCATGGTTTAATGTTTGTTTGTTTCATTATTTGTATATATGTGTTTAAATGCCTAGTTTAACATGCATGGTTTAATGTTTGTTTGTTTCATTATTTGTATATATGTGTTTAAATGCCTAGTTTAACATGCATGGTTCTGGGTTCGGGCTCTGTACATGCATGGTTTAACATATATGTTTGTCAGTTTGTGCTTCATTTTCGTATATATATATATGTTTGTTTCAATGTTTGTATATATATGTTTAATGTTCTCTGGTTGTTTTGTATATAAGTTGTTTGTTCTGTTGTACTTTGTATATATATATGTTTAAATGCCTGGTTTAACATATATGTTCTATGTTCTGCTTCCTGTTGGTTTAATCCAAGTATATTGATTGGACTTCTCGTTCTGCGAGGCTACTGGTCTCAAATGAGGTTTCTAAAGGACCTTGTGAACTAATTTAACAATGCCACGTACAAGGATTAAATCTTTGTTCTCTGTTATAAGTATGTTAATTCTTATTTTTCTTTCATGTTTTATTCTTTTGCTTAACTTTGGTATAAGTCTATTGGTTATATTCATGTTATAAGTTGTTTTATCCTATTTCTATAGACTGTAATGGGTTGGTAAAGTCAGAAATGATCGTATTCCCCTTGACTTTACCACTGTCTATTTGTTCTGGATGAATAAGGGTCACTATTTTATTAATTTTTAGAGATATAACTTTTTGTTAATTTGGGTTATTGACTTACTGTTATTGCTATTGCTGATTGTTGATTGTTGATTACTGTCTGGTGGTGGTTGTTGGTTGTTGTGCTTCTGCATTTAGAAATTTGTTGGCTGACTTATAGTTCTTTTTTTCTTATCTAAGTAGTTGCCCTTGGATAAATTATACTGGTTTCACTTTGACCTTCAAACCTGAGAAGTTGCCCATAATTTAACCATGACGGTATCATTTAGATCTTTTGAGAGCTCAATGAGGAAATTTTTGGTAGCAAAGTCGAGCATTTAGCCTCATAAAACTTTTGCTATAAGATCTAGAAGCTTAAATTTTTATGAAAAATTTTAAATTGTAATAAATTCAGTATTATCTTATTTCTTAATTTTAGTTTGTACATTTGTTATTTAATACTTATGTCATATTTCATAATTTCAGCTTGTACATTTGTAAGTTTACTAAGTTGAAATATATTTTTAAGTTGCAATAAAAAAATTTATTCATTTTTAAGTTTACTTCATTTTCACCAAAATTATTTATCAGCAGCTTTAATTTGTGTACGATAATTAAAATTAACAGTATTATAATTACAACTATGAATTTAAAACATTAGAAATGGTTAACCTTCTAATATTTAGTTTTTACCAAGTCAACAAAAAGTTTCCAATCTTCTCCAATAAAATTTGGTTAAGTTAATAAGAGAAAAAGACAAATGAATATATATACTTAGTAGTGTTAACTAAAAGGCATATTGATTTATTACTAAGCATCGAATTATTTAACAAAATTTCAAACTTAATAGTGTCAAATGAATATCTAAATTCAATTTTCCTTTTTTTTGATATTTTTAATTGATTATATATGTATATATAACAAAAAGATTATTTAACACCTTAAATTACTTTAAAAAATTAATAGTTTACATTTATCAACACTTTAAATTGATTATATGTATATATATATATATATATATATTCTTATATATAATTTAATAAATTAATAGTCAATAATTGAATTATTTAACAAAAAAAATTTAAATACAAAAATTAATAATATAAATGATAAAAAATTAGTTCATCATATTACAATATAATAAATTCATCAAATTATAGACTTCCTCAATTACATGCGAGATAAATATCAAGCCATATCAATATCAGTTCAGGTCAACAACATGTCGGGTTCAAAACAAGTCAGGTCAATTAACAGGTAGAGTTCAAAACTTGTCGAGTAAAATCGAATCTCAGGTCGATTTAGTCGGGTAATATTAGTTATCTGCCAGGTTAATCTCGAGTTCGGGTTCATTTCAATCGGTACAGGTTCAAGTCGTTCTCGGTCGGATGCATGTCGAGTTCGGGTCAACAACAGTCGGTTACAAATCAGTTTCGGGTCATCGCTTTCTCGGGTCAAACAAGTTCTGACTCGAGCAAGTTTTAGCCGAGTTTTCGGGTCGAGTCAGCTTTTTACATCCCTACTTATAGTGTATTACACTGCTCAACAAATTATATGTTGCACTGAAAAACTCCAGGACTAAAAGTACCAGAAAGAGCGGCGAAACGCGCTTCATCTTTCACTACACAATACAAACCCCCACCTTTCTCACAGCCACAAGGCTTAGTTCAAATGCTATCTAGAGCAACATTTGAAAGAGCAAAAATTCACAACAATCCCCTTGAACCCTGCAAATTTGATGTTATACAGTGTAGAATTGCAGCACGTAAAAAAACCCTTTGTTGCAATACCTCAGACAACTGAGCATAAAACCCTCAGAAAATCCATGGGATTGAATCTGCATCAATGCATTGCAAGCAACATTACAGTAAGATACGAGTCAATGCTGCACAAAACAGAATGTTCAATGTAAAGGAATACAAAATGATGACTGTTGGAGTGTGTATAGCTGTTAGATAGTTATTGAGTTAGTTAAATGGTTGTAATCTGTTAACTAGGCTGTTAGAGTTTGTTAGCTGAGCAAATAGTTAATCATCTTTGTATATAAATACATGGGTTTGAAGGTTCGTAGCATAAGCTAAACACCCAAAAATCTTGAATTGAGACAAAGAAGGTTGTTTATTATAAAGTTTTTCATAAGGAGAAACCCAATTTAAAATAGATGAGGGCAACCTATTAATGATATAACAGGCATTAGAGATACATTCCCCCAAAAAATTTTACAGGGACATTAGATTGAAACTTGAGAGCCTAGAAACCTCAAACAAATGTCTATGCTTTCTCTCAGCAATCCCATTTTGCTGAGGTGTCCTAACACAAGTACTTTGGTGAATGATACCAAGAGAAGAGAAAAGATTGGAACAAACAGAATTGAAGAACTCAGTTACCATTGTCACTTCTTAAAGTTTGTATTGAGACAGAAAACTGAGTATGAACATATGTGAAAAATTGCTGAAGATATAGAACAACATCAGATTTTAATCACAACAAGTATATCCAGGTCATACGGCTAAAGTCATCAACAATCGTAAGAAAAAACCTATGACCAGAGTGAGTTGAAACTCTATATGGACCCCAAAGGTCAACATGAATCAATTGAAAAGGATGACTAGAAATGGAGAAGCTATCAGGAAAGGGAAGACGAGACTGTTTGGCAAGAGGACAGACAAGACATTGAACAACAGAATCATTATGAAACTCAAAATTACTCAAACAAGGTAAACGGTGCATTTTATTAACTGGAGCATGACCCAATCGAGCATGCCACAATGTAGTATGATCAGCAACAGAGTGACAATCAACAGAAAAAGGAAGACAAACATTTCTTTTATCAAGAACAGGAGAAAAAAGCAAACCAGAACCATTAGTTGAAGGCTCCAAGAAATACAAGCCACCACACTCTCTACCAATCCCCATCATCTGCCCAGTGTAAAGATCCTGTAAAAGACAAAAACGAGGATAAAAAAAAACAGCACAACAAAGATCAGTAACCAATTTGGAAACAAAAGGCAAGTTGTGATGAAAATTTGGGACATAAAGAACATTATGAAGAAAACGAGAAGAATTTAGTTGGAAAGACCCAGTATGAGAAATGGGAGTGGTTTTACCATTGGGAAGACAAACACGAAAGGATTCGAAGCACATGAAACCGAATTTAAAAGACAATGAAAATCAGAAGATATGTGATCAGTAGCCCCAGTATCCAGAATCCAAAAATGGCTACCATGAGCAGAAAAGCAAGAAGAGATCATACCTGCCATGTTAGCTGATGATTCCTGAGGTCTTGTATTCAAGAGAGCCAGAATCTGAGCATATTGCGCCTGGGAAAACGAAGGAACAGGCGGAGCCATACTAGGACCAGAATCAGACAATGGGAGAGAAACATCATTGGTAGTCAAAGCAGCTTGAACATTTCTTAGTGACTTGAAATCGGACAGGAATCCAATCAATCGATAACAGTTTTCTTTCTTGTGACCGCGAATCTTGCAATGGTTACAAACACCATTGAAGCGTCGACGAGAAGAAGCACCACCACTCAAATTAGAATACATCGCAGCAGAATCCAAAACAGGAGAAATACCTGACAGGTTAGCACACTGGGATTCTTCTTGTAACAACATAGAATAGGCCTTGTTGACAGAAGGCAATGGCTGCATCAAGAGAAGTTGACTCCCAATGGCAGAGTAAGTCTCGTTAAGCCCCATGAGAAACTGAAAGAGTCGTTAAGCCCCACGAGAGCGTTGTATTCATCCCAGAGCATTTTCAATCTGGTGAAATGGGAAGAAATGGAAGAGTCGCCCTGGACAAGCGTAGCAATCTCTTAAATAAACAACAAAATGATGACGATTCAATTTAAAAACAACAAAATGAAAATTTGGGTATTGATTGGCATTCACAATTGGCAAAGATCGGATTTGATATTCTTATTTTTTTTTAATTAAAAAGAAACGAATGAAACAAAATCCAGAAAACAAGGAATTACAAAAGCAACAAAAAACCAAAAATTGTTTTTAAAACGAACGAAATGAGAAGATGATAGATGAGTGTAGTAGATGTACCTGGAATTTCTTCCAATGGAGGAAAACGCGGAAGTTTGGGAAAGGGTTGAATGCTTCGATGTTAGTCTAAAATAAAAACCATGGTGAAAAAAAAAATAAAGTTTTAAAAGTTTCTTGAGTCAAATTTAAAATTAACCTTTTTTATTAACATGTATCGTATTAACGGATTAACAAAAGCTAACGTTCGGGTGACAAAAATAATAACGGTCGAGAACATGAGTGGCCAGAATAACTTTTTTTTTTTTTTTTTAAATTTGAATAAGACTAAATATAGGGATCTCTAGTGAAGTTTACCCTTTAATAAATGTACATCAACAAGGTTTTCAAACTTGTTTGTTAAAACAAACCAAACATGAGACACGAGTTTGATATAACAAATCAAAGATAAAAATTCAACAAGTGTCCCAGTGAAAAAGTAGATGATGATCATTCTGCGAGAGATGAGTTCAATTATTTTGTTTATATGGTGTATACAAATTGTCAAAGAATTAAAAATATTTATAAATAGGTACATCCTTGTAATAAGTGATCATCCTACCTTTACACTATTAAAAAAAACTAAACAAACCAAACATGAGCCGGGCATACTCATTTCAGTGATGTTCATTAACAAATTTGTTTATGTTAATTTAAAGTTTGTTTGATAAAACATTTCAAACTCACTTATTGTTCAATTAGTATATAAGTGATCATTTTGTTATTGTTTGTGTTTATTTTATCTATACATCGTATAAATATTAACATTTATATTTGATTATTTTATATCTAAAATAATAATATATATATATATATATATATGTTTGAGCAAATATATTTGGTCGGTTGGCCAAGCCGTTCATTTTTGTTATCTCGTATTCCCTTAAGTCGTGGGTTCTAGACCAGTAGGAGCACTCTCCTTCCTTTCCCTTATAGTCCTCTTCCCTCCCCTCTAGGTAGGATTAGGATTAGATTTATATTTGTTAATATATATATATATATATGTGTGTGTGTGTGTGTTTATGGGTAATTATATCATGCACTGGCGGTAGAAACATTTTGTTTCCACAAGAGCCCTAATTTTAGGGGTTAGGAATTTAGTTTAGGGTTCATATTTTAGGGGTTTATGTTTATATGCTTAGAATTTAGGGATTATTGTTTGAATTTAGAGTTTAGGGTTATAGGTAAAAACCTAAATCTCTACCATATTATCATAAAACCTAAACGCTACCTCTAAACCATATACCCTAACATTAAAACCTAAATTCTAACCACAAACTCTAAATTCTATACCCCTAAACCTAAAACCCTAACTTATAAACCCTAAACTAGATTCCTAACTTCTAAAATTAGGGCACTTATGAAAACAAAATGTTTCCACCGCCAGTGGATCACATATTTTCCCTATGTTTATTTACTACTATAATCATTTCAAAAGAGAAAGTTTTAGGTTGGTTTGGTTTTCTAAAAATATTTTTTAAAACAACAATTTTCATTTTCTATTTTTTTGAATATTTAAAAGTATATTTAGTATATAGAAATAAAATTTTATTTTCCATGAGCATAAAAAATACATACGGTATTTTCTTATATTGAAACATGAGAAATAAAATAAAAAGTCCTACACTATTAAGGATTTTAACTAAGGTTAGAGATTTGATATTTAAAAGCTATTAACAAAAAAATATTATCGTGTTTATGAACTCTTTTTCCCCTCTTGTCTTGTTTCTTGTCTTAGCTGCTTTATTTCTCTTTTATTTATCTATAATAAAGCCAACATTTTTGTTTTAAAAAAATATTTTTGTGTTTAAGTAGATTTGAATCCGGATCAATATACTAAGTTAGTTTTTTTTTTAATTTTAGAAAATATGGAGGGAAAATAATGAAAGACCTTTATATTTTTTAAAATTTTCACATATATTTATTTTAATAAACATTTTAAATTTTTTGAGATTTTTTTAATTTTTTAATTTTTAAACAAATTGTTTTCTGCTTTCTAAGAAATAAAACAAAATTGAATAGAGTCTTAAATTTTTTCATAAAAAAGTTAAAACATCACAAATTAAGAAGAAACTTGTGAGGTTTGGCTAGCTAATCAAATTGTTCATCTTTGTTCTCTCGTATTCTCTTAGGTCAGGGTTTCAAACTCATGAAGAGCACCCACATTCCTTTCCCCCTAGAGTTCTCTTTCAAACCCATTAAGAGCACCTATGTTTCTTTTCCCCCTAGAATTTATTTCTCCTCTACTTTAAGTAGGATTAAAATTATATTTAAGATTCGTCAAAAAAGTTTGTCGGGTTAAAAAAAACAAAATTATACTGCACTAATTGTCATTAATACAATGATCAAGACGTGAAATTGTCGCATATTAGGGGTAACACTCGCCTACTCATAGTATGGGTGCGTCTAGGGATGTAAAAAGCTGACCCGACCTGAAATTTCAACTGAAATCTACTCGAGTCAAAACCTAGTTTGACTCGAGGATGTGATGACCCGAAATCGATTTGTAACCGACTGTTTTTGACCCGAACCCGAGTTGGACCTATTATTGTAGTAGCCGAACCCGACCTGCATCCGACTAGAGCGACCTGAACCCAAATTGAACCTGTTACTGTGGACCCGAAACCCGACCTGCACTCGATTGAAACAAACACGAACCCAAGACTAACCTGGTAGACAACCGATATTATCCAACTGAATCAACCTGAGATCTGATTTTACCCGACCTGTTGTTGACCTGAACTAATATTGACCCGACTTGATTTACCTCACATGTAATTGAGGAAGCCTATGATTTGATAAACTTAAAGTGTTGATAAATGTAAACTATTAAGTGTTGGTGAATGTAAAATATTAATTTTTTTAAATCAATTTAAAGTGTTAAATAATTTTTTTATATATACATACATAATCAATTAAAAATATCAAAAAAGGAAAGATTGGATTTAGATATTCATTTGGCACTACTAAGTTTAAAATTTTGTTAAATAACTCAATGCTTAGTAACTCATTCAATATAAATTATTTGTTAAGTTTGAACTACTAAATTTGAACTAAATTAAAGTTTTAACTTTCATGTTGATGTTATCATGTGTACAATTACATGTTTACATCCATATCAAAATTTTGTATATAATTATATTTAATCAAAGTTTATTATATGTAATAATAATAATAATAATGATGATGATGATGTCCGAATTGAATTAACTTATTAAACTTAGAATCTAATTGAGCTAAACTAAAATCTAGAAGCATAAATTACAGACATAATTAAAAGAATTCTAAAACTAAATGTGGAATTTCAATTAAATTAATCTAAGTTGAGACTCAATTGAATTAAGCTAAAACAATTGGTAGAAAAAGAAAAGGATAATTGGTAAAAAAGAGAGAAAAAGACAAAATTTTGGAGAGAAATAAGCCACCCATTTTTTAGATTTGAGATTAGTTTACTTTTAGTCTAAAATTTTTGGAGGGATAAAAGTCACCAAAAATTTTGGAGGGAATTTGAGGAATAAGCCACCCAAAATTTTAGAAGGAATTAGTGGAATTTTATTTTTGGTAATTTAGTTTAATAATATTTTTGTTTATTCTAGTCCCTACAATTTAATTTTTAGTCAAAATTGCCTCATATTTATATATATTTTTGACAATTTAGTCCAATTTATTCTAGTCCCTAAAATTTAATTTTACTCCAAATTGACCCTTATTCATTTTTTTATATTTTATTCTAACCCCTAAAAAGTAAAAACCTGCCCGCCTATTTTTCAAGTTGATCTGCCTGCAGCCCGCCCATATTTAAAAAAAATTACCAAATGCTGTAACAAATGGAGAGAACCTTGCCCGCCCATTTTTAAGGGGTTATTAGTGGATTAGGTCATTACTAGTTTATGAGCTTTACACTTAAGTCTTTTTTTATTCTTTAGTTTTAGTTTGATTCATTTTAGTCCCAATTTTAGTTTAGTTTCCTTAGACCTTTAGGTTTAGGTTTTTTTAATTAGACCCTCTTTCATAAAATTGTTTAATAATTGGAACATTTGACGGGTTTTTGAAGGCCCAATTTATTTTAGCAAGGATGAAAAATGGCGTCAATGTATTAAATTAGAATTATTAGTGTTTGAGGTTATGGCATTAGTTTAGGGATTATGGGATTAGTTTTGCACTTTAATTATTAGTGATTGTAAGATTTAGGGGTTGAGGTTTGGGGTTTAGGTGTAAATGTGTCAAGTTGAGTATTTGGGGTTATGAGATTAGTTTAGGAATTAGGGGATTATGCTTAGTGATCTAAGATTTAGGTGTTGAGGTTCGGGGTTTAAGGGTAAATGTGTCAAGTTGAGTGTCTGGGGTTATGGGGTTAGTTTATGGATTAGGGGATTATGCTTGTACTTTAATTATTAGTGATTTGTAAGGTTTAGAGGTTGAGGTTTGGGGTTTATGGGTATAGTATATGTTTCAAGTTGAGTGTTTGGGTTATAGGATTAGTTTAGGGGTTAGGGGATTTTAGGATTAGGCTTGTACTTTAATTATTAGTGATTGTAAGATTTAGGGGTAAATGTGTCAAGTTGAGTGTTTGGTAGGAGTTATGAGATTAGTTTAGGGATTTGGTTTACACTTTAATTATCAGTGATTGTAAGATTTAGGGGTTGAGGTTTGGGGTTTAGGGATTCGAATTGACCCCTATTTATTTTAAAATTTTCTAATATAGTCGAATGTTTTTAATATGATGATATTTTTGTTCATTATAGTCCCTAAAGCTTTATTTTTAGCCGAAATTGATCCATATATAATTTTATTTTTGGTAATTTAATCGAATAATATTTTTGTTTATTCTAATCTCTACAATTTAATTTTTAGTCAAAATCCCCCCATATTTATTTATATTTTTGGAAATTTAGTCCAATAATATTTTTGTTTATTCTAGTAGCTAAAATACAATTTTTACTCTAAATTGACCCCTATTCATTTTTTATTTAGTCCAATATTTTTAATGTGATGATATTTTTGTTTATTATAGTCCTAAAATTTTATTTTTATTCTAAATTGACCCATATTCATTTTTTTTAATTTAGTCCAATGTTTTTAATATGATGATATTTTTGTTCATGATAGTCCTTAAAATTTTATTTTTCACCAAAATCGAACCTTATTAATTTTAAATTTTTATAATTTACTCCAATATTTTAAATATGATGATATTTTTGTTCATTATAGTGCCTAATATTTATTTGAATGCGATTCGTGTTCGTGAAAGGCGTTAAATAATTCACTCGAAATGACCCTTGCCAAAGTCTATCGATTATTTTAATGTAATTCACTCAAACTTAATACGAATTCGAAACCCGAATTAACCCGAACTAAAATGAACCGAAGTCTGAATTAACTGATTCGAACTCGAACCATTTTGACCCGACCTGAAATGAACTCGACCTAAAATGAACTCGGCCCGAAATGAACCCGACTTGAAATGAACCTGACTTGGAACTGACCCGCATCTAACCCGAATCGAGTCAAAACATCAAATCGACCTGAAATGACATGTATCTGATTTGACCTAACCTAACAGAACCTGACCTGAAACTCATCCAAGATGAGTATCTTTTCCCCAGTCGGTAGCATAGCTTTTACCAACCAAAAGGATTGTTGAAATGGAATCTTTCGGTGTTAATATGTTGATTTGGTGGTTAGGCACTAAAGTTTTACCCACCAGACTCGAGTTTGATCCCCAATCCCTTCATACCTTGATTTCAATTCTTTACATGACGTGGTATCATTTGATTGGTTAAAATTTAATATAAAAATAAATATAAAAATAATTGATTTTTAAAAAAATTATGATGCCACGTCAGTAAAATGTCACATTAGCATTTTCATACATGTAGCATTACCACGTCAATAAAGTGCCACGTTAGCATTTCCACACATGTGGCATTGCCACATCAGCAAGTCATGTCATGCAGACATGCCACATCATCAAAGAGCGTTGACCATTAGTTGACTGATGGTTTCCATATAACTAGGGTGAACTTAGAAAGAAAATGAAACGTTAAGGGGGTTGATCTGCACAAAAAAATAGGGGCTAAAATGACTAAAAGATTAACCGTTAGGGTTACTTTTGGCTTTATGCGAATAAAAAATTGAAAACTTGACACAAAGCTCATCGTTTTGAGAGAGGCAATTTAATTAAATTATTTGATTTTTTAACTAGAAAGTGAGTCTGAAAATTTGAAAAGGAATAACTTTGTGCTCGGGTATGTAAATGGAACGATTTTTTAACTCACATAACTATTTAAGATCTACAAACTGACAAGGAAATGTAGTTGCCTTATCGTGGTTTTCATGCCGAAAAACATAATTTTGGCCTCCAACATTGGATTTTTCAGTTTTTATCCAAACTTCTAACTCTTTCTTCAATAGTTTTTAAACTATCAGGCTTAAAACTTTGATCTTTTTATATATACATTTCATTATTCACAAAGATTAGATATGTGTATTTGACTACATTTTGAAAATTTTAATTTGGTCTTTGTAATTTTAATTTTCTTTCACCAAGTCCATGTAATTTTACCACAAGATCAAAATGAATTATTTCAAAACGTAATAAGGTTATATTGTTTATGAATGCAGTATAATTACACAATTACAGTAAATTTGTGTTCATTTTAAACTTTTTCATATTTGTCCCTCTAATACTAATACCTTTCATTTTAGTCTTAAAATGAAGAAAAAAATTATCCAAAGTCTCAACATCCCATGGAAGTCGTGGACACCTGGACAAGACTCCCTTGGTACCATTTCTCTACATAATTTTTAGTTTGAATCTTTTTTCTATTTTTTTATAAATAAATCACTTTTTTCCCTAAATAAACTTTTGTCGAATGCATTTTTAGTTTGTTTTAGAACATTTCTGTTGGATATACTTATTTTGTTTATAATGTACGATAAATATTTAATTTTAATAAATATTGTGTAACACCCTCAACCCGGTTGTCACATTTAGGCCTGAAGCCCGAACCCAAAATCATAAAATAGCGCAACTAGATTTAGCCGAAACCACATTCATTCATTTAAATCCATTAAGTTTGAAACATTTCAAAATAGAATCATAATAAAAACGTTACATGGGGAGCTCCATTTAAAATTACATAGTTAAACATTTGACACTTAATTTGAAATCCAAAATAAGAATTACAATACAACACAGGGTCCTACGAATACATATCCCAAATAAATCTAAGTATTGTACTTGGACAGAAGTTGATGCCAAAGTCCTACTCCGATGGTGCTCCGACGAATGCACGTCAACCTGCAAACGAAAACAACAATTCCGAACGCTGAGCTAACGAGGCTCAATGGAAGGTAAAAAGTCTCACATATCAACCATATCATGCAAATCATAAATAAGAGCATGTACATAAATATTATAATAAGGCAATCATATCATAACAACGTGACCCTAACCCCAGCCGTCTTAATACATATCAACAATAGAAGGTAAAATGTCTCACATAGCAACCATGTGCATAATATCAACAAACCTGGAGTGAGTCTCGGTTCCACTAAGCATCGGGTACACACACTCTGAGTGAGGCTCGGTTCCACTAAACATCAGGTATGCACACTTTTGCTCAGAATCTCTCATCGGACCTTCGAATGAGTCTCTATCCCACTAAGCCTTGAGTTCATACATTCGAGATCTTCACCATAGTGTTGCAACACTCTCTTTTCTCATGGGTATCCAGAATCCCATCATCAAGGTGACTTAACCATAATAATGCCCTTACGTGGCATACATTCACTATTCGATCTACCATGGATCCTTAATCATACAACACAACAAGTCACCCAATGTTTTTAATTAAGTTATTTCCCGTTAAGCTCGTATATGATGTTTAAATTTCAATTTCTCTATTTTACTATTCATTTTACCACTTTAGAGGCCCACAGGGCCTTAGTCCTCGAATTATAGGCCCTTCGAACTCAAATCTTATTTTTGGACAGATTGGCCTTATGGTATCGGTACACACCCTAAGGGTATCAATACACCAATTCATACCGATACGCCTCCAAGCGTATCAATACCAGGCTTACAAACATAGAGTTTTATTCAAACAACCACGTATCGATACACAAGGACATGTACCGATACCCTAAAGCTTATCGATACACTCAAAAGTGTATCGATATAGAAATTGGCTACTAGAATTCGGATGAGAAAAAGGTATCGATACCCCCTTCAGGCGTATCGATACGCCCTTCACAAAATGTATGTGTTCTTCAAGAATTAACATAGGGATCAATACGCCCTAACCCGTATCGATACTCGAACCCAAAATTTGTTCTCTAGAGTTCGTAAATCACTCACAATACCCTTAAAACCCAAAGGCACAACCCCAAATTGAACTTACAGGTTATGGAAGGTGTTTTTAAGTTGTTTCCTACCAAATTTTAGCCATTTTAAAATCAATCTAAAAATTTACCATTTTAGAGGCTCTAAGCATTCAAACAACCAAAATGTCAAGCAAACCACAAAGCAATCCAATTCATAATTTCCAAGAACATAAAGGAGTTAGTAATGTACTAACCTTGATTTAAAACTGAGAAAAAAGCTCCTAACCACAAGCTTCTAGCCTTGCTCTTCCCTTTTGCCTTATATGCCTCTTTGACCTCTTTCACTACAAAGGGAGGTTGGAAAGCATGTTAAAACATTGCTGGAAAAATATGGAAGTTAGAAACAATAACATAACTCAAGGGTTGAGATTCCAAACTCAATTCTGTACTTCCCCACACACACCTACCAAAACTTCATCCTTCACCATTTCAACTCATTCTTACCTTGGATTATAGATCCTTGAACGTTAAACAATTTTTCCTCATAGCTCAAAACGTGATTTACCCCTAAAAGCTTAAAGATTCAACCTTTTACTTAGTTATGGGGCATTAGGAGATGAGGGAATAAGAGGAAAAAGAGACAATAAAGAAGGGTGATCTCACCCTCCTTACACACTGTAGAAAAAAGTTAAACAACCCATCCCTCATTTTTCCAAAAGGGTAATTTACCCAAATACCCTCCTTCATCATCCAAAACAAACACCCACCCATGCCCCAAAGCCCACAACAAAAGATAGCCCACCTAAGTTCTAAAAAGCCCAATATTTGAACCAAAAGCGAAGCCCGATATTCGATTTAAACTGATTTTCGGATCCTAAAATTTGGGTCGTCACAACTCTTCCCTCTTAAGAAATTTCGTCCTCGAAATTTACCTTTTAGGAACAAATACGGATAGAGTAGCTTTATATCTTCCTCAACTTCCCCCGTAGCTTCTTCGATTCCATGGTTCCTTCAAAACATCTTAATTAAGGGTATACTTTTGTTGCACAACTCCTTGACCCCTCTATCCAAAACTCTCACTGGCTCTTCCTCATCGGTCAAGTTGGTGTTGATCTCAATCTCCTGAAGCAGAATAGCATGAAAAGAATGGGAACAGTAACGTATCAATATAGCTACATGAAACACATTGTGGATGCGTGCCATCTCCAGAGGCAAGGCTAACCGGTAAGCTAAGGGTCCAACCCTCTCATGAATCTCATATGGTCCTATAAACCTCGGGCTCAAATTGCCCTTCCGCCCATAGCGGATTACTCTTTTCCATGGTGACACCTTGAGTAAAACTTTGTCACCAACATCATATTTGATGTGCTTACGCTTCCGATCCGCATAAGTTTTCTGACGATCAAATGCCGCTTGTAGTTTTTCTTTGATTATTTAATCTTTATCTTCGGGTTGTCTAATCAAATCTAACCCCACGATTGTTCTCTCATTTAGCTCGGTCCAACACAAGGGTGTTCTACACTTGCACCCATACAAGGCCTAAAAGTGAGCCATCTTGATGCTTGATTGAAAACTGTTGTTGTAGGCAAACTCAAAAAGAGATAATTGCTCTTCCCAACTTCCCTCGAAATCAATGATACAACACTAAAGTATATCAATCAAAATTTGGATAACTCACTCTGACTGATCATCGGTCTAAGGATGAAAAGTCGTGTTAAACCGCAACTTAGTATCCAAAGCCTCATGAATCTTCTTCCACAACCTTTTCCGTGAAATGTGGATCTCTATTCGATATGATCAATGATGGCACTCTATACAACCTTACCATCTCTTGGATGTACAATCGTGCCAACCTCTCTAACGTAAAATACGCAGGCAAAACATGTGCAGACTTGGTCAAACGATCCACTATTACCTAAATGGCATCGTGCTTTCTTTGTGTCAACAATAAATCTCTCACAAAATCCATAATCACATGATCCCACTTCTATTGTAGAATCTGGATAGGCTGAAGCAAGCCTGAAAGAACTTGATGCTCAACCTTAACTTGCTGACAAGCTAAGCATCTTGTCACAAACTCGAAAACATCTCTTTTCATGCTAGGCCACCAATAAAAAGGTAGAAGATCTTGATACATTTTATTGCTGCATGAATGCACTGTAAACGAGCTCTTATACACCTCATGGAGGATATGATATCGCAAATACTCCAAGTCTGGGATGCATAACTAATCTTTGAAATACAAGACCCATTGTCTCGTACTTCAAAATCAGATACCTCACCCCTCAGAACCATCTCAACATTTGCTACCAATTCTTCGTCTAATATTTGCGTCCTCTTGATCTCTTGCACTAGGGTAGGCTTTAAACGTAGCTTGGTTAACAACCTACCATCCCCAGTCATCCTTAAAAGGGCAAACATTGGCCAACACATTCGTTTTACCAGGATGATACTCGATGATGCAATCATAGTTGTTGTGCGTAATAATTGCTACGCAAATGTGCAAGTATACACGTCGCAAGTTATAGTATAAAAGATATTGTCTCCACAGGGATTGGTGCTACTTCAAGAATCTAGTCTGTTGCACTGTAAAAATAAAAACACAAATAAAAGATTATAGAAGTTTAACTAATCTAGAAAGCAAATAAGTAAAAGAAAAGATGAATTCAATTGAGAGAGATAGCTAGGTTATCGTGAGTTGAGGTGTGATAGCTGATTGGATTGTCTTGGTAAAAGAGTGCACGGGCAACTCAGTTGTCGTGGCAACTTGCACGACGGGGTTGCCTTGGCAACTAATTAATGGTTGCCTGGGCGACTAGTTGGGCGACTGGGCAGCAACTTCAAGGTTCGGCGGAGCGTTCTTCAATGGTTTCTTCTTATCCCTAAGTCGAAAATCTAGCTACTTGTGCATGCCTTGATAATACATCCCTGCGTGAATCAAGGGTGAACAACAACCAATCTTGCGTTCCTCTTAGCCGTTGAAATCCTTAACTTATTCCTAAGCCGGATTAATCTTCACCATCATTGGATTGAATAAAGATCATATTCATTCGTTTCTTGAATCTAACTCTCCCGATATTAGATAAATGGATGAAATCACGAGATCCTCTCCCAATTCACTCGCAAACAATAATAAGAATCAAGAATGAATAAACCTTGAAATAGAAAAGTGCAAACTCTTATTACCTAAACAAAAACCAAAAGTTTCTCACAACCACAAAACACAATAACCATAGCCAAGTAAATTTAGTTCATGTCTAGGTTCCAAAGAAACACAAGATAAACAATCCCTAGCATGAACCCAATCGAACAAGGAAGAAAAGATGAAGCTTCTCGAAAATTCCCCTTTGCTTCCTCTCTTGGTCTTGTCGAAATTCCCTCTTGCTCTCTCTATCCTCTTGTCGAAATCTCCTTGATATTTATAGGGCTAGGCCAAAGTCCTTCTTTGAGGAGGAGTTTGAGTTGGAATTAAATTATCTTTAAAGAATATAATTCTTTATTATAATTTTATTCCTATTATAACTTCTCCTATCTTCTTGGAATTTAATTCTTCTTTAATCTCTGCATGGCAATCAAATTCCTTTGGGCTTAGGCCTTGCTCCATGTCATCTTGGGCTTGTAAAGTCATTAATTTCGACATCCCTATTGCATTTTGTCTTTGTCGAAAAATGCCATGGCAACTGGCTCGGCGTCTCCTTCATGCATTGCCCTGGCAACTAGCTCGACATATCCTTCATGCATTGCCCTGGCAACTAGCTCGGCATTGCTTTGGCAAGTGATCCTGCACATACACACACAAAAACACACCAAAGCAACATCTATTTCCACAAAAATCTCCAAGTTATGTAATCAAGCTCAACGATTGAAGGAAACATGGATTAATGCATGAATGGCTAACTATGCAACTAATATGAGCCTAAGTCTAACAATAATATGAGAAAAAAGGGTAAGAAAAATAGTACTTTTGAACACTTATCACACCCCCAAACTCGAACTATTGCTTGTCCTCAAGCAATGCAAACTCATAATTACCTGCCAAGACTTCAATTTTCACAAACTTAGCTTTGAACTTGATTTCAATTCTCTCAACCGGGCACAAAGTATGATTGGCTTTTTATTTTTCGAAAAAGCGAGGAGTTACTCGGAATCAAACTATAATGCTTGTGAGTGTGTGCGGAGTTGTGTGCAAGTTGATTTTTCGGATTCTATGCAAACAATAGGTTTTCAAATCACTTCATTGGGTTCTTTTTAACATGTTTTAACTAGGGCCAATTTCGGGCACCTCTAGTGTTTTATTTTTAGTTTTCTTAAGTTAATTTAATCGACTAGAGCCAGTTTCGGGCACCTCTAGTTAAAATTTTTTTAACGCCTCCTAGAGCCGATTTGGGCACCTCTAGTGATCAATTTTTAGCATATGCTATAGCCAATTTCGGGCACCTCTAGCATTCATCCAATTTTTATTCTAATCCCCCAATTTGTTAATTATCAACCTAAGTTTACTAGAACTCCTTAAATCAATCAAACCACAACAGTGTTTCATCAAATTTAGCATCATAGTAAAATTCTAAGTTTTTCCATGGTTATCCTAGAATAAAAATTCTATCAATTAAGTGCATTGGCAAAGTCATCATCGAATATTTATCAAATCTAAGCAATTCTTGTTCCAATTAAAGGCATGGCGAGCAATTTATGTATCCTAAATGTAATACTTAAGATGAATGTAACTAAACATGGTAACTACTAATAACAATCCCCCCCAAACTCGAGTTAGGCATTGTCCTCAATGCATGCATAAAAATACCGAAAATAAAAATAAAAATAAAAATAAAAAGAAAAATGCATACGAGGACTTACTCTGAGAGTTCGTCATCGTAGATGATTAGTTTCCTTCTAGTTGGCGTCTTGATTTTCTTGCTTGAACGCGATGGTTGTTTTCTTGTTGTCGGCGGTGGAATCGATCCTCGTACGGGGTTGTCCTCATCGTCCTCTTCATCAATGTCAATGGCTTTTCGCTTGGAGGATTCAATTGGTGTGGTCTTTATTGGTTCAATGGAGGACTCGTCCGAATCTAAAAAATCAGAAAATGATTCTGTGGCTTTTGCAGTGGTTGCCGGGATGTCTTTAGCTTTAGTTGCTGTGGCATCTTCAGGGTTGGTTGCCGTGGCATCAGCTTCCTTGGTTGTCGTGGCAAGGATATCGGCGGGAAAGATTGGGAACGGCACGCGATTGTCCGGGTACTTTTCTAGGATGACTTGGGTGATGGCATTGTTGTGCTCCTTCATGTACCGCATGAACATTAGTTGCCGATCTTCAATTTGCCTTAGGTGGCTTGTCAATGGGTTCAAAAGTGCTTCAAAGTGTCCGGGATTAATGGCCGAGTTGCCCTGGCGTTAGGTGCTTGGGCATTAGGGATTGCCGCGGCAATTGGAGGCCTTGAAGAATCTTCCGGTGCCTCTCCCATTAGCTTCTGGATTAGTGCTTGATTCCAACCAGACTTGGGTAGGGCCTTTTCATCGGTGGACTCATTCGGGACATGCATCTCCTTGCAAAGATTAGAAATTAAGCAAGGGAAGAAAAGATAACCCTTATCTTTTGAGCTGCATACAAAAATCTCATCACAAATAATTTTTCCAATGTTAATGATGCGATTATGCAAAATAGAATGTATGAGCAAAAGACGTGGTATATCAACGGTAGTATTGTGTGTGGAGGGCATTAAAGAAGTTTTAACAAACTTATTCCATAGTTTTGCCTCGGGTTTAAGCCGAAGGCGATTTACCGTGCCCTTGTATTTACCGTCGTTCCAATGAGTTCCCGGTTGAGTGAGTTCTTGAAGCACCTTGTCGAGTTGCTTGGGATTGATTTGGTCAACGAAGGCTTGATGCTCGTCCTTCTCAATGTAAAGTCCGTATAAGGTGTTGATGCTTTCGGGACTTATAAGTATGGCCTTGTCACGAACAAAAACATAAGGATTATCCGGGTTAGGTGAGTGAGCATAGAATTCTCTTACCCATGAGATGTTACCCGGTTCCGGTTGATGGCAAAAGATTTGCCACTTTTGATGTGCAATCCTCTTGAAGATGAATGGTTCAAGGCCGAAATCTTGACGAGAGTTGGAGTATTCAAAGCCTTGTTTTTCATGAATCTTCCGGCTTTCAAACTTGGATTGAAATCTTTCTTGAACCGCCGGTGTAGCAAACTTCTTGTATCTAGGTTCTTTGGAGGAACTTGGATGAACTAAAAGTTTAATCTTGGATGCCATGTATGATCTTGGTTGTGAGTAAAAACAAAGAAAAGAAAAGAAAAGAAACTAAAAAGTTGCAAGATATAAAGTAGGAATAGGTTAAGGGTGATGGGTTTTATAGAAAAGATAGGTGGGTGGGATTAGGGGAAATCGAAAAAAAGGGTTTAGGGTTTGGTAGGAATTTTTGACAAAGGGGTTTTGGTTAGGATGAATTGGAGGCTTTATATAAGCCTTAGATTCAGCCCATTAGTTTCCTTGTTGAAGATGTTTTCCTACTTGGTTTAGAATTCCTTCTTTATCTTGAACTTCATTTCCTACAATTCAAAACCAAATCAAATAAGCATTAAAATTAAAGATAAACTAATAAAGAAAATAAATAAAGATTTGTAATAGGATTCTTAGACTTGAATAAAAAAATCTATCCTAAAACTACTAATAATCGGCAAAATAATAAAATAATAAAAAAAATTGAAAAAATGAAAAATAAATAAAATAATTAAATAATCGACAAAAAACAAAAATAAAAATAAATAAAAATAAAAATATCAAAAGGGAGAGCATGCTCATGCATCTCCTAAATTGACCACTTCCTTGTTACGTTCCACATGGGCACCATTGTAGTGCTTCAATCTTTGTCCATTAACTTTGAATTCATGGTTGTCAGAGATGGACTTGATTATCACAGCACCATGGGAGAATGGTTTGACGACTTCAAATGGTCCCGACCATCTTGATTTCAGCTTTCCCGGGAAAAGTTTTAGCCGAGAATTGAATAGGAGAACTAGTTGCCCTGGCGTGAATTGCCGTGGCAATAGTTTCTTGTCGTGCCATCGCTTTGTTTTCTCCTTGTAGATTCGTGCATTGTTATAGGCGAGTGCACGGAATTCTTCTATCTCATTGAGATCCATCAAGCGCTTTTGTCCGGCACTTTCCCAATCCATATTCACGGTCTTGATTGCCCAGTACGCCTTGTGCTCGATTTCCACCGGTAGATGGCATGTTTTGCCATAGACAAGTCGGAAGGGGGACATACCTAAGGGTGTTTTGAATGCAGTGCGATATGCCCAAAGTGCGTCATCTAGTCTTAATGACCATTCCTTCCTTGAGGGATTTACAACTTTCTCGAGTATTCTCTTCAACTCCCGGTTGGAAATTTTTGCTTGCCCGTAGGTTTGTGGGTGATATGCCGTGGCGATCTTGTGTGATATGCCGAAGCGTTGCAGCATCTTGGCAATTAGTCTCTTGTCAAAATGCTTGCCCCCGTCACTGATAATTGCTCTCGGCATCCCAAACCGTGTAAATATGTTTTTTTGCAGGAATCGTTGCACGGTCTTGGAATCGTCGTTGGGAACTGCAGCTGCCTCTACCCATTTAGACACATAGTCGACGACGAGTAAGATGTAGAGGTTGCCGAATGAAGATGGGAAAGGTCCCATAAAATCGATCCCCCATACATCGAACAGTTCCACCTCGATGATGTTCTGGAGTGGCATCTCATGTCGTCTAGAGATATTGCCCATCCTTTGGCAACGATCACATTGCTTGTAAAAGTCTTGGGCATCTTTGTACAATGTTGGCCAATACAAACCGGATTGCAAGACTTTGGCCGCGGTACGAGTTCCTCCAAAATGTCCTCCATAGGGTGAAGAATGGCATTGTCGGAGTACATTCTGTTGCACTTCTTCAGGGACACATCGGCGTATAACCTGATATGCACATTGTTTAAACAAAAGAGGCTCGTCCCAAAAGTAATGCTTAGCATCATGGCGGAACCGCTTCTTCCCTTGGTGAGTAATGCCATAAGGAAAAATACCATAAATAAGGAAGTTAACTAAATCTGCGTACCAGGGTATTGCCGAGGCATGTGCCGCCGTGGCGACTGCTCCCAAGATTGCCGAGGCGTGTGTGTCAAAGACTACTGCGGCGTCGAGAGTTGCCGAGGCGTGTGCATCCATGGTTGCCAAGGCGTCATGGGTTGCCGAGGCGTTGAGGGTTGTCGAGGCAATTAGAATCTGTTCATCCGGGAATGCATCGCATATCTCTAGATCCGCGTCCTCCTCCCTATTGCGTTCCAAACGTGATAAGTGATCGGCCACTTGATTTTCTGTTCCTTTCCTGTCCTTAATTTCAATATCAAATTCTTGTAAAAGTAATATCCAACGAATCAAACGAGGTTTAGCATCCTTTTTAGCAAATAAGTATTTGATTGCCGAATGGTCCGTATGAACAATTACCTTTGTACCAATTAAATAGGATCGGAACTTGTCAAATGCGAAAACTACAGCTAGTAACTCTTTCTCCGTTGTTGTGTGTAATTCACTTGAGCACCATTAAGAGTTTTACTAGCGTAGTATATCACATGGAAGGTCTTACCTGCGCGTTGGCCTAGGACTGCTCCTACCGCAAAATCACTTGCATCACACATGAGCTCAAAAGGTAGCGTCCAATCTGGTGGAACGACAATGGGTGCCGAGGCAAGCTTTTTCTTTAGGGTTTCGAATGCTTGAGTGCAATAATCATCAAAATCGAAGACTTTATCCTGTTCAAGCAAATTACACAAAGGTTTAGTGATTTTAGAGAAATTATGAATGAACCTCCTGTAAAAAACTCGCATGTCCAGAAAACTTGAATTCCTTTAACCGAATTTGGTGGGGTAATCTCTCGATCACGTCCACCTTGGCTTTGTCTACTTCAATTCCCTTGGATGAAATCTTGTGGCCGAGCACTATTCCTTCATCTACCATAAAGTGGCATTTCTCCCAATTGAGGACTAAATCCGTTTCTTCGCATCTTGCTATGACTTTCTCTAAATTGCCGAGGCAGCAATCAAAAGTCATTACCAAAAACCGAAAAATCATCCATGAAGATCTCAAGGAAGTCTTCGACCATGTCCGAAAAGAGTGCCATCATGCATCTTTGGAAGGTTCTTTGGGCGCGTTACATATCCGAACGGCATCCTTCGGAAGGCATAAGTGCCGTATGGGCATGTGAAGGTTGTCTTTTCTTGATCTTCGGTGCTATGGCAATCTGATTGTAACCTGAATAACCATCAAGAAAACAATAAAAGGGTTTACCTGCAAGACGGTCAAGCATTTGATCAATAAAGGGTAATGGGAAGTGATCTTTCCTAGTGGCTTTGTTTAGCTTTCGATAGTCCATACAAACCCTCCAACCGGTCACACCTGGTTGGGATAAGTTCATTATTTTCATTGCTTACCACCTGTTATACCTCCCTTTTTTCGGTACACATTGTACCGGCTTACCCATGTACTATCGAGATAGGGTATATAATGCCGCGTCAAGCCACTTGATGATTTCTTTCATTACAACCCCTTTCATGGCATGATTCAGTCTCCTCTGGGCCTCAATTGAAGGTTTGTGATCATCTTCCAACAAGATCTTGTGCATACACACCGCTGGGCTAATTCCCTTCAAGTCGGCAATTGTCCACCCTATTGCCTTTTTGTGTAGCTTCAACATCTTGATCAGCTTCTTTTCCTGTTCAGGCTGTAACATAGAAGAAATAATTACATGCAATGTATTATCGGTCCCTAAGTATACATATTTTAGTTGCTCTGGCAATTGTTTCAACTCAAGAATTGGTGGTTGTTCAATAGAGGGTTTTTCGAGCTTACCTTCCTTGCCTGAGTAGTCCAGTGGTTCAAAGTATGTACCTGGTCGGTTGACTAGCCAATTTGCCTCTTCTTGTTGTTCCTCATCGACCGGTTCTTCATACTCCTCAGGTTCCTCTTGATCGACAATGTGGTTGCTGAGGCAACTAAATTCCTCATCGAAGTTAAACTCTGCTGTGGCATGAAGTAGTTGGCATTCTTCTGGATCATCGGCATGCCTTAGTGTTTGGAACACATTTAGTTTAACTTGCTGGTCATTCACCCTCATTGTAAGTTCTCCCTTTTCAACATCAATCAAGGTTCTCCCTGTTGCTAGGAATGGTCTCCCGAGAATGATGGGTGCATGTTCATCTGCTTCACAATCCAAAACAATAAAGTCAGCGGGAAAAATAAATTTATCGACTTTTACCAGTATGTCCTCGATTTTTCCCTCTGGATGCACATAGGATCTGTCGGCTAGCTGCAGCATAACTATTGTAGGTCTTGCCTTCCCGATTCAACCTTTGTGGGAATGGTGGTGGAAGTCGTTTCAACCTTTGTGGGAATGGTGGTGGAAGTCGGATATTTTCGATCCTTTCATTGGTTTGAAACCTGATTTGACGGCATTGTCGGGACGTCTGGAGTTGCCAAGGCATTATCAACTGGGGTTGCCGAGGCATGCTTATCGCAAGTTGCCGAGGCGTCTTTATCGTCGGTTGTCGGGGCATGCTTATTGCCAGTTGCCGCGGCACTTCCTGGTTCAGCATCTGAGGCTTTACCGCTAGGTTCGTCTTGATCTTTTTGTGGAGTTTTGTTTGACGAGCGGGTTTGAACCTCTCTAAGTTGTTGGCCACTTCTGGTGGTGATTGCCTTACATTGCTCATGGCCAGTTCCTCTTGCGACTTCAGTATCGCTAGGTAAACCTCCTTGTGGTCTAGTGTTCAGATTTTGAGCAAACAGTCCGACTTGATTTTCCAATGATTTGATTGTCGCCTCTTGGTTTTGCAATCTCATCTCGGTCCTGTTAATAAAAGCATCAGTTCTTTTTATGAAATTACTATTCTCAGCCATATAAGATTCAGTTTTCATCATAAAAGCATTTAGAGAATTTTCCAAAGAACTAGATGTTGTCGGTTGTTGTCGCGGCATCCATTTGTCGTGGCATATTCTCGCTGGAATCCCGATGCTTGTGCATTCGATTGTTCTGGTTTAGAGCATTTTTGGGATTACTCCATGAAAAATTCGGGTGCTTCTTCCAAGCTGGATTGTATGTATTGGACATCATGTTGTTGCTCCGATTATAATTCCCCACATAGAAGCTGGATTCCGGATTCTGCATACATTCAGAAGAATTATGGTTATCACCACATAACTCACAAAAAGAATCCATTACCTTGACTTCATGTGTGTTGTTTGGTTTTTGCATGTTCTGGACCATCTTGGTTAAAGCGGCCAATTGTGCCGAAATTGAATCTGATGATCCTAGTTCATGTATTGTGGCTTGGCGTCTAACTCCTCCTCTTCTAGTGGATGGGAATTGATAATCATTCTTGGCCAGCCTGTTTAAGATTTGCATTGCTTCCTCCGGTGACTTATCTAAGAGTATGCCGTTTGCCGAGGCATCTAGCATCATCCTTGTTGGTGTATTCACGGCGTTGTAAAACATCGTTACTTGAGTCCACACCGGAAATCCATGTAAAGGGCATTTGCGTAGAAGTTCTCTATATCGCTCCCAAGCCTCGTACATGGATTCATCATCTGCGTGCCGAAAAGAAGTAATGTCGTTACGAAGCTTATCAGTCAAATTTGTAGGATTAAATCTAGCAAGGAAATCACGACAAAGATCAGTCCAAGATGTTATGGATCCGGCAGGAATGCTATTCAGCCATGCTTTCGCCCTATCCCTCAGTGAATAGGGGAATAATCTTAATCGTAGGACATCGGGGGTGACTCCTTGTATCTTGAACGAGTTGCAAATCTCGAGGAAAGATTTCAGATGTTGTCGTGCATCTTGATTCTTTGAGCCGCCAAATTGACCTATTGTGTTGATCATATTAAACATTACCGGTTTCAACTCAAAGTGGTCGGCTTCAATTTTCAGGTGCGACAACTCCGGGTTAAGTCCATCAAGATCTTCTTCAAGATAGTCTCGAATAGTTCTGTTTCGTGCAAGAATCACTCCTCCTCCTGCTCGAACATCTTGATTCATATTGCCGTCTTGATTTGCCATTGCTTCTCTTATCCTTCGTCTAAGTCTTTGTAAGGTTCGTTCGATTTCTGGATCAAAGGGATATTTGGTGAAGTCGGTCTCGCCCTGGTCATATACCAATGCAAAACCAAAGTTTGTTAGCCCTTTGAATTTTAAACAAGAAAAATAAAAAGAAAGTGCAAGAAAGTAAAAACAAAGTCGCTATTGCCAATCCCCGGCAACGGCGCCAAAAACTTGTTGCGCGTAATAATTGCTACGCAAATGTGCAAGTATACACGTCGCAAGTTATAGTATAAAAGATATCGTCTCCACAGGGATTGGTGCTACTTCAAGAATCTAGTCTCTTGCACTGTAAAAATAAAAACACAAATAAAATATTATAGAAGTTTAACTAATCTAGAAAGCAAATAAGTAAAAGAAAAGATGAATTCAATTGAGAGAGATAGGCTAGGTTATCGTGAGTTAAGGTGTGATAGCTGATTGAATTGTCTTGGTAAAAGAGTGCACGAGCAACTCAGTTGCCGTGGCAACTTGCACGACGGGATTGCCTTGGCAACTAATTAATGGTTGCCTAGGCGACTAGTTGGGCAACTACTTGGGCGACTGGGCAGCAACTTCAAGGTTCGGCGGAGCGTTCTTCAATGGTTTCTTCTTATCCCTAAGTCGAAACTCTAGCTACTTGTGCATGCCTTGATAATACATCCCTGCGTGAATCAAGGGTGAACAACAACCAATCTTGCGCTCCTCTTAGCCGTTGAAATCCTTAACTTATTCCTAAGCTGGATTAATCTTCACCATCATTGGATTGAATAAAGATCATATTCATTCATTTCTTGAATCTAACTCTCCCGATATTAGATAAATGGATGAAATCACGAGATCCTCTCCCAATTCACTCGCAAACAATAATAAGAATCAAGAATGAATAAACCTTGAAATAGAAAAGTGCAAACTCTTATTACCTAAACAAAAACCAAAAGTTTCTCACAACCACAAAACACAATAACCATAGCCAAGTAAATTTAGTTCATGGCTAGGTTCCAAAGAAACACAAGATAAACAATCCCTAGCATGAACCCAATCGAACAAGGAAGAAAAGATGAAGCTTCTCGAAAATTCCCCTTTGCTTCCTCTCTTGGTCTTGTCGAAATTCCCTCTTTCTCTCTCTATCCTCTTGTCGAAATCTCCTTGATATTTATAGGGCTAGGCCAAAGTCCTTCTTTGAGGAGGAGTTTGAGTTGGAATTAAATTATCTTTAAAGAATATAATTCTTTATTATAATTTTATTCCTATTAGAACTTCTCCTATCTTCTTGGAATTTAATTCTTCTTTAATCTCTGCATGGCAATCAAATTCCTTTGGGCTTGGGCCTTGCTCCATGTCATCTTGGGCTTGTAAAGTCATTAATTTCGACATCCCTATTGCATTTTGTCTTTGTCGACAAATGCCATGGCAACTGGCTCGGCGTCTCCTTCATGCATTGCCCTGGCAACTAGCTCGGCATATCCTTCATGCATTACCCTGGCAACTATCTCGGCATTGCTTTGGCAAGTGATCCTGCACATACACACACAAAAACACACCAAAGCAGCATCTATTTCCACAAAAATCACCAAGTTATGTAATCAAGCTCAACGATTGAAGGAAACATGGATTAATGCATGAATGGCTAACTATGCAACTAATATGAGCCTAAGTCTAACAATAATATGAGAAAAAAGGGTAAGAAAAATAGTACTTTTGAACACTTATCAATAGTCCTTTAACAACCCAATCCATCGCCTTGGCCTCAAATTTAACTCTTTTTGGGTGAGCAAATACTTTAAGCTCTTACGGTCAGTGTAGATGTAACACTTTCCCCATACAAATAATGTCTCCAAATCTTTAAAGCGAAGATAACCATGACAAGCTCCAAATTATATGTAGGGTAATTCCGTTTATGAGGCTTAAGTTGCCTCAAAGTATAAACAACCACCTTACCATCTTATATGAGGATACAACCAAGCCCATTCAAAGAAGCATCGCTAAACACAACATAATCCTTTCCCGATTCGGGTTGTGTCAACACCGAGGCTTCCGTAAGATAAGCCTTCAACTGCTCGAAGCTTTGCTGTCTTTTCTCGTTCCACTCAAATAGAACTCCTTTCTGTAACAACTTGTTCATTGGTGCTCCTATGATGGAAAAGCCCTTGAAGAAACAGCGATAATATCTGGCAAGTCCAAGAAAACTATTATCTTTCACGATATTCCTAGGTGGTTTCCATTCCACCACTGCTTGAATCTTACATAGATCAACTCAGATCATATCCACTACAATAATGTGGCCCAAAAATGTCACCTCAAAAAGCTAAAACTCATATTTACTGAACTTAGAAAAAGGTTGTCTCTCCCTCAAGGTCTGAAGGACAATACGAAGGTTAAAATCATAATCTTTCTCTGAGCTTGAGTAAACCAATATATCATCGATGAAGACCACTAAAAACTAATCTAGATAAGGCTAAAAAATCCAGTTCATCAAGTCTATGAAAGTTCTTGGTGCATTTGTAAGCCCAAAAGGCATTACCAAGAACTCCTAATGTCTATACTGCGTCATTGAGGTAGTTTTTTGAACACCCTTTCCCCCACCTTTAATTAGTAATACCCCAATCTCAAGTTGATCTTTAAGAACACTCAAGAACCCTTCAATTGATCAAACATGTTGTCTATCCTTGGTAGGGGATAACGGTTCTTTACTGTAACCTTGTTAAGTTGGCGGTAGTCGATACACATTATCATCGACCCATCTTTTTTCTTACCGAACAAGACCAGTGCTCTCAAGGTGAGATACTTGGCTGAATGAAACCTTTTTCCAAGAAATTTTGAATCTGATTCTTTAGCTCTCTCAATTCTGTGGGTGCCATATGATATGGAGCAATCGATACTAGTGTCATGCTAGGAATCACATCTATTTGAAACTCTAACTCACGGTTTAGGGGTAGCCAGAGTAACTCTTCTAGAAACACATTGGCAAACGTTCTAACGGTCTAAAGGCTCTCGAGAGTTCGACTCTCAACACTTGTGTCAATCATGTGAGCCAAAAAGGCCTCGCAACCTTGTTGGATCATTCTTTGTTCTGCCAAGGCCGACACTACATTGGAAAGACAAGGATTCTTCTCACTCTTTACCACTAGCTTGGTTCCGTCTAAACCATGAAGCTTAAGACTTTTTGCTCTACAACCCAAACGCATATCATGTTCAAACAACCAATCCATTCCTCAGATGGCATCAAACTCTTAGAACGACAATACCATCAAATCAGTCAGAAAGATTAAACCTTGAACCTCTATCGGACATCTCAAATACACCTCATTCACCAAAACATCATACCCTAAAAGACTAGTCACACAAACCCCCTATCTCATAATCCTCAACAAAAATACCCTACTGCCAAGATATTCCACTACGGATGTCGGAATAAGTAGACCCCGAATCCATAAAGGCAACTATAAGAACTAAGAACGGGGTAAACGTATATGAGATAACATCAGTAGCCTCACGGTCTTCCTTAGCCTTGACTATGTACTGTCTCACTAGTGCCCTAGCTATAGACTAGATCGTACCTCTACTCTGATGTCCTAACATGTGGCTTGCTCCTCCTTTAATGAAACCCTGACCCTTCTGATCTAGATAAAAGGTTTTTTGAGCCTAAACCGGGGTTGTGTCAGTAACTGCCGAGCAATCCTTAGAAAATGATCCGGTAACCGACAACCATAGTAAACTCTGAATGTCCCCCAACACTTGCCCCTATGCTTACACCCACACTAATAAAAAATAGCTGGGTTCCTTTGTGAGCCCTCAAATCTCATCATAGACGAAGACGAAGGCCTCCTAGGGCCAGCTGATTTTGACCTGCGGTCGGATCTTAAATTCTGGTTGAAACTCTTTTACCTTGGCTCCAACGGTTCCTATTCCTCCCAAAGTAAGACTGCGAGTTGTTGGAGAAGTTCTAAGTACTCCCACTTGAGCTCCCTTGCCCACCAGACGGGCCATAAGTCAAACCTTGCACTTGCTCAAGCAACTTGGCACTAGCAGTCAACTCTAAAAATACCTTTGGTGGGGCAGAAGTCAAATAAGTCTAAATATCTTTTCTCAAAACTTTTAAGAACTTCTTGTACCTCATATTCTCGATAGCAACAAACTCAGGGGCATAGCTGCTCAACTGTAGGGATTTTTGCTCATATTCAAAGATTGAACGATTCCTTTGGACCAAATGATTGAACCGATCCCTCAAACTATCAATATGAGCCTCTCCCACTTACTTCTTCTCAGACTCATCCAAGAAGTCGTCTCACGTAGGTTAGTTGGGATACCAACCTAACTCTATCGTCTTCCACCATTATCGAGCATTCTTCTTCAACAAAGAAAGAACACATGTCAAATTGTCCTCGGATCTCAACCTTATCTGACGTATGATCCAATGGGTGTCCCTCAACCATAAATCGACCTTAACTGGGTGTCTTGTGATAAGTGTTCAAAAGTACTATTTTTCTTACCCTTTTTACTCATATTATTGTTAGTCATATTAGTTGCATAGTTAGCCATTCATGCATTAATCCATGTTTCCTTCCATCGTTGGGCTTGATTACATAACTTGGTAGCTTTTGTGGAAAAGATGCTGCTTTGGTGTGCTTTGTGTGTGTATGTGCAGGATCACTTGCCAAAGCAATGCCGAGTTAGTTGCTAGGGCAATGCATGAAGGATATGCCGAGCTAGTTGCCAGGGCAATGCATGAAGGAGACGCCGAGCCAGTTGCCATGGCATTTGTCGACAAAGACAAAATGCAATAGGGATGTCGAAATTCATGACTTTACAAGCCTAAGATGACATGGAGCAAGGCCCAAGGCCAAAGGAATTTGATTGCCATGCAGAGATTAAAGAAGAATTAAATTCCAAGAAGATAGGAGAAGTTCTAATAGGAATAAAATTATAATAAAGAATTATATTCTTTAAAGATAATTTAATTCCAACTCAAACTCCTCCTCAAAGAAGGACTTTGGCCTAGCCCTATAAATATCAAAGAGATTTCGACAAGATGGAGAGAGAGAGCAAGAGGGAATTTCGACAAGACCAAGAGAGGAAGCAAAGGGGAATTTTCGACAAGCTTCATCTTTTCTTCCTTGTTCGATTGGGTTCATGCTAGGGATTGTTTATCTTGTGTTTCTTTGGAACCTAGCCATGAACTAAATTTACTTGGCTATGGTTATTGTGTTTTGTGGTTGTGAGAAACTATTGGTTTTTGTTTAGGTAATAAGAGTTTGCACTTTTCTATTTCAAGGTTTATTTATTCTTGGTTCTTATTCTTGTTTGCGAGTGAATTGGGTGAGGATCTCGTGATTTCATCTATTTATCTAATACCGGGAGAGTTAGATTCAAGAAACAAATGAATATGATCTTTATTCAATCCAACGATGGTGAAGATTAATCCGGCTTAGGAATAAGTTAAGGATTTCAACGGCTAAGAGGAGCGCAATATTGGTTGTTGTTCACCCTTGATTCACGCAGGATGTATTATCAAGGCATGCACAAGTAGCTAGAGTTTCGACTTAGGGATAAGAAGAAACCATTGAAGAACGCTCCGCCGAACCTTGAAGTTGCTGCCCAGACGCCCAAGTAATTGCCCAACTAGTTGCCCGGGCAACCATCGATTAGTTGCCAAGGCAACCCCGCTGTGCAAGTTGCCACGGCAACTGAGTTGCCCATGCACTCTTTTACCAAGACGATCCAATCGGCTATCACACCTCAACTCACGATAACCTGGCCTATCTCTCTCAATTGAATTCATCTTTTCTTTTACTTTATTGCTTTCTAGATTAGTCATTAGTTAAACTTTTATAATCCTTTACTTGTGTTTTTTACTTTTTACAGTGCAAGAGACTAGATCCTTGAAGTGGCACCAATCCCTGTGGAGACGATATCTTTTATACTATAACTTGCGACGTGTATACTTGCACATTTGCGTAGCACTTATTACGCGCAACAAGTTTTTGGCGCCGTTGCCGGGGATTGGCAATAGCGACTTTGTTTTTACTTTCTTGCACTTTCTTTTTATTTTTCTTGTTTAAAATTCAAAGGGCTAACAAACTTTGGTTTTGCATTGGTATATGACCAGGGCGAGACCGACTTCACCAGAATATCCCTTTGATCCAGAAATTGAACGAACCTTACAAAGACTTAGATGAAGGATAAGAGAAGCAATGGCAAATCAAGACGGCAATATGAATCAAGATGTTCGGCGAGGAGGAGGAGTGATTCTTGCGAAACAGAACTATTCGAGACTATCTTGAAGAAGATCTTGATGGACTTAACCCGGGAGTTATCGCACTGAAATTGAAGCCGACCACTTTGAGTTGAAACCGGTAATGTTTAATATGATCAACACAATAGGTCAATTTGGCGGCTCAAAGAATCAAGATGCACGGCAACATCTGAAATCTTTCCTCGAGATTTGCAACTCGTTCAAGATACACGGAGTCACCCCGATGTCCTACGATTAAGATTATTCCCTATTCACCGAGGATAGGGCGAAAGCATGGCTGAATAGCATTCTGCCGGATCCATAGCATCTTGGACTGATCTTTGTCGTGATTTCCTTGCTAGATTTAATCCTACAAATTTGGTGATAAGCTTCAGAACGACATTACTTCTTTTCGGCAGGCAGATGATGAATCCATGTACGAGGCTTGGGAGTGACATAGAGAACTTCTACACAAATGCCCCCTACACGGATTCCCGGTGTGGACTCAAGTAACAATGTTTTACAACGCCGTGGATACACCAACATGGATGATGCTAGATGCCTCGGCAAACGACATACTCCTAGATAAGTCGCCGGAAGAAGTAATGCAAATCTTAAACAGGCTGGCCAAAAATGATTATCAATTCTCATCCACTAGAAGAGGAGGAGTTAGACGCCAAGCCACAATACATGAACTAGGATCATCAGATTCAATTTCGGCACAATTGGTCGCTTTAACCAAGATGGTCCAGAACATGGAAAAACCAAACAACACACATGAAGTCAAGGTAATGGATTCTTTTTGTGAGTTATGTGGCGATAACCATAATTCTTCTGAATGTATGCAGAATCCGGAATCTAGCTTCTATGTGGGGAATTACAATCGGAGCAACAACATGATGTCAAATACATACAATCCAGCTTGGAAGAAGCAACCGAATTTTTCATGGAGTAATCCCAACAATGCTCTAAACCAGAACAATCAGAATGCACAAGCATCGGGATTCCAGTGAGAATATGCCACGGCAATGAGATACCGCAGCAACAACCGGCGACATCTAGTTCTTTGGAAAATTCTCTAAATGCTTTTATGATGAAAAATGAATCTTATATGGCTGAGAATAGTAATTTCATAAAAAGAATGATGCTTTTATTAACAGGACCGAGATGAGATTGCAAACCAAGAGGCGGCAATCAAATCATTGGAAAATCAAGTCGGACGGTTTGCTCAAAATCGAACACTAGACCACAAGGAGGTTTACCTAGCGATACTCAAGTCGCAAGAGGAACCGCCATGAGCAATGTAAGGCAATCACCACTAGAAGTGACCAACAACTTAGAGAGGTTCAAACCCGCTCATCAAACAAAACTCCACAAAAAGATCAAGACGAACCTAGTGGCAAAGCCTCTGATGCTGAACAAGGAATTGCCGCGGCAACCGGCAATAAACATGCCTCGGCAACCGACGACGCCTCGGCAACTTGCGATAAGCATGCCTCTGCAACCCCAGTTGATAATGCCTCGGCAACTCCAGATGTCCCGGCAATGCCGTCAATCAGGTTTCAAACCAATGAAAGGATCGAAGATATCCGACTTCCACCACCATTCCCACAAAGGTTGAAGCGACAAAAGCAAGAATACCAATTCAAGAAGTTTCTTGATATCCTAAAGCAAGTCCACATCAACTTGCCACTGGTGGAAGCAATTGAACAAATGCCCAACTATGCCAAGTTCCTTAAAGACATTGTGTCCAAAAGAACAAGGCTAGGAGAGTTTGAAACTTGATTGCGCTGACAGAGGGATGCATGGCAATGTCGCACAATCGTATGCCACCTAAATTGAAGGATCCGGAAGTTTCACAATACCTGTTCTATTGGAAATCACTATGTCAGAAAGCACTATGCGACCTAGGGGCTAGCATAAACTTGATGCCTAAATCGGTTTTCCAAAAACTAGGAATCGGGAAGGCAAGACCTACAATGATTATGCTGCAGCTAGCCGACAGATCCTATGTGCATCCAGAGGGAAAAATCGAGGACATCTTGGTAAAAGTTGATAAATTTATTTTTCCCGTGACTTTATTGTTTTGGATTGTGAAGCGGATGAGCATGCACCTATCATTCTCGGGAGACCATTCCTAGCAAAGGGAGAACCTTGATCGACGCGTTGAAAGGGAGAACTCACAATGAGGGTGAATGACCAGCAGGTCAAACTAAATGTGTTCCAAACACTAAGGCATGTCGATGATCCAGAAGAATGCCAACTACTTCATGCCACGACAGAGTTTAACTTCGATGAGGAATTTAGTTGCCTCGACAACTACATTGCCGACCAAGAGGAACATGAGGAGTATGAAGAACCGGTCGATGAGGAACAACAAGAAGAGGCAAATTGGCTAGTCAACCGACCAGGTACATACTTTGAACCACTGGATTACTCAGGTAAGGAAGGTAAACTCGAAAAACCCTCTATCGAAAATCCACCAATTCTTGAGTTGAAACAATTGCCAGAGCAACTGAAATATGTATACTTAGGGACCGATAATACATTACCTGTAATTATTTCTTCTAAGTTACAGCCTGAGCAGGAAAAGAAGCTGATCAACATGTTGAAGCTACACAAAAAGGCCGGCGGTGTGCATGCACAAGATCTTGTTGGAAGATGATCACAAACCTTCAATTGAGGCCCAGAGGAGACTGAATCATGCCATGAAAGGGGTTGTAATGAAAGAAATCATCAAGTGGCTTGACACCGGCATTATATACCCTATCTCCGATAGTACGTGGGTAAGTCCGGTACAATGTGTACCGAAAAAGGGAGGTATAACAGTGGTAAGCAATGAAAATAATGAACTTATTCCAACCAGGACTGTGACCGGTTGGAGGGTTTGTATGGACTATAGAAAGCTAAACAAAGCCACTAGGAAAGATCACTTCCCATTACCCTTTATTGATCAATTGCTTGACCGTCTTGCAGGTAAACCCTTTTATTGTTTTCTTGATGGTTATTCAGGTTACAATCAAATTGCCATAGCACCAGAAGATCAAGAAAAGACAACCTTCACATGCCCATACGGTACTTATGCCTTCCGAAGGATGCCGTTCGGATTGTGTAACGCCCCGACAACCTTCCAAAGATGCATGATGGCACTCTTTTCAGACATGGTCGAAGACTTCCTTGAAATCTTCATGGATGATTTTTCGGTTTTTGGTAATGACTTCGACGGCTGCCTCGGCAATTTAGAGAGGGTGCTAGCAAGATGCGAAGAAACGGACTTAGTCCTCAATTGGGAGAAATGCCACTTTATGGTAGATGAAGGAATAGTGCTCGGCCACAAGATTTCATCCAAGGGAATTGAAGTAGACAAAGCCAAGGTGGACGTGATCGAGAGATTAGCCCTACCAAATTCGGTTAAAGGAATTCGAAGTTTTCTCGGACATGCAGGTTTTTACAGGAGGTTCATTCATAATTTTTCTAAAATCACTAAACCTTTGTGTAATCTGCTTGAACAGGATAAAGTCTTCGATTTTGATGATTCTTGCACTCAAGCATTGAAACCCTAAAGAAAAGCTTGTCTCAAAGACCCATTGTCGTTCCACCAGATTGGACGCTACCTTTTGAGCTCATGTGTGATGCAAGTGATTTTGCGGTAGGAGCGATCCTAGGCCAACGATAGGTATGACCTTCCATGTGATATACTACGCTAGTAAAACTCTTAATGGTGCTCAAGTGAATTACACAACAACGGAGAAAGAGTTACTAGCTGTAGTTTTCGCATTTGACAAGTTCCGATCCTATTTAATTGGTACAAAGGTAATTGTTCATATGGACCATTCGGCAATCAAATACTTATTTGCTAAAAAGGATGCTAAACCTTGTTTGATTCGTTGGATATTACTTTTACAAGAATTTGATATTGAAATTAAGGACAGGAAAGGAACAGAAAATCAAGTGGCCGATCACTTATCACGTTTGGAACGTAATAGGGAGGAGGACGCGGATCTAGAGATATGCGATGCATTCTCGGATGAACAAATTTTAATTGCATCAGCAACCCTTGACGCCTCGGCAACCCTAGATGCCTCGGCAACCCATGACGCCTCGGTAACCATGGATGCACACGCCTCGGCAACTCTCGACGCCGCAGCAGTCTTTAACGCGCACGCCTCGGCAATCTTGGGAGCAGTCGCCACGGCGACACATGCCTCGGCAATACCCTGGTACGCGGATTTAGTTAACTTCCTTGTTTGTGGTATTTTTCCTAATGGCATTACTCACCAAGGGAAGAAGCGGTTCCGCCATGATGCTAAGCATTACTTTTGGGACGAGCCTCTTTTGTTTAAACAATGTGCATATCAGGTTATACGCCGATGTGTCCCTGAAGAAGAGCAACATAATGTACTCCGGCAATGCCATTCTTCACCCTATGAAGGACATTTTGGAGGAACTCGCACCGCGGCCAAAGTTTTGCAATCCGGGTTGTATTGGCCAACATTGTACAAAGATGCCCAAGACTTTTACAAGCAATGTGATCGTTGCCAAAGGACGGGCAATATCTCTAGACGACATGAGATGCCGCTCCAGAACATCATCGAGGTGGAATTGTTCGATGTATGGGGGATCGACTTTATGGGACCTTTCCCATCTTCATTCGGCAACCTCTACATCATACTTGCCGTCGACTATGTGTCTAAATGGGTAGAGGCAGCTGCAGTTCCCAACGACGATTCCAAGACCGTGCAACGATTCCTGCAGAAAAACATATTTACACGGTTTGGGATGCCGAGAGCAATTATCAGTGACGGGGGCAAGCATTTTGACAATGGACTAATTGCCAAGATGTTGCAACGCTCGGCATATCACACAAGATCGCCACGGCATATCACCCATAAACCAACGGGCAAGCGAAATTTCCAACGGGAGTTGAAGGGAATACTCGAGAAAGTTGTAAATCCCTCAAGGAAGGATTGGTCATTAAGACTAGATGACGACTGGGCATATCGTACTGCATTCAAAAAACCCTTAGGTATGTCCCCCTTCTGACTTGTCTATGGTAAAACATGTCATCTACCGGTGGAAATCAAGCACAAGGCGTACTGGGCAATCAAGACCGTGAATATGGATTGGGAAAGTGCCGGACAAAAGCGTTTGATGGATCTCAACGAGATAGAAGAATTCTGTGCACTCGCCTATAACAATGCACAAATCTACAAGGAGAAAACAAAGCGATGGCACGACAAGAAACTATTGCCATGGCAATTCACGCCAGGGCAACTAGTTCTCCTATTCAATTCTCGGCTAAAACTTTTCCCGGGAAAGCTGAAATCAAGATGGTCGGGACCATTTGAAGTCGTCAAACCATTCTCCCATGGTGCCGTGATAATCAAGTCCATCTCTGACAACCATGAATTCAAAGTTAATGGACAAAGATTGAAGCACTACAATGGTGCCCATGTGGAACGTAACAAGGAAGTGGTCAATTTAGGAGATGCATGAGCATGCTCTCCCTTTTGATATTTTTTATTTTTATTTTTATTTTTATTTATTTTTATTTTTGTTTTTGTCAATTATTTAATTATTTATTTTTCATTTTTTTCTGATTTTTTTTTTATTATTTTATTATTTTGCCGATTATTAGTAGTTTTAGGATAGATTTTTTTTATTCAAGTCTAAGAATCCTATTACACATCTTTATTTATTTTCTTTATTAGTTTATCTTTAATTTTAATCCTTATTTGATTTGTTTTTGAATTGTAGGAAAGGAAGTTCAAGAGAAAGAAGGAATTCTAAACCAAGTAGGAAAACATCTTCAACAAGGAAACTAATGGGCTGAATCTAAGGCTTATATAAAGCCTCCAATTCATCCTAACCAAAACCCCTTTGTCGAAAATCCCTACCAAACCCTAAACCCTTTTTTTCGATTTCCCCTAATCCCACCCACCTATCTTTTCTATAAAACCCATCACCCTTAACCTATTCCTACTTTATATCTTGCAACTTTTTAGTTTCTTTTCTTTTCTTTGTTTTTACTCACAACCAAGATCATACATGGCATCCAAGATTAAACTTTTAGTTCATCCAAGTTCCTCCAAAGAACCAAGATACAAGAAGTTTGCTACACCGGCGGTTCAAGAAATATTTCAATCCAAGTTTGAAAGCCGAAAGATTCATGAAGAACAAGGCTTTGAATACTCCAACTCTCATCAAGATTTCAGCCTTGAACCATTCATCTTCAAGAGGATTGTACATCAAAAGTGGCAAATCTTTTGCCATCAACCGGAACCGGGTAACATCTCATGGGTAAGAGAATTCTATGCTCACTCACCTAACCCGGATAATCCTTATGTTTTTGTTCGTGACAAGGCCATACTTATAAGTCCCGAAAGCATCAACACCTTTTACGGACTTTACATTGAGAAGGACGAGCATCAAGCCTTCGTTGACCAAATCAATCTCAAGCAACTCGACAAGGTGCTTCAAGAACTCACTCAACCGGGAACTCATTGGAACGACGATAAATATAAGCGCACGGTAAATCGCCTTCGGTTTAAAACCGAGGCAAAACTATGGAATAAGTTTGTTAAAACTTCTTTAATGCCCTCCACACACAATACTACCGTTGATATACCACGTCTTTTGCTCATACATTCTATTTTGCATAATCGCATCATTAACATTGGAAAAATTATTTGTGATGAGATTTTTGTATGCAGCTCAAAAGATAAGGGTTATCTTTTCTTCCCTTGCTTAATTTCTAATCTTTGCAAGGAGATGCATGTCCCGAGTGAGTCCACCGATGAAAAGGCCCTACCCAAGTCTGGTTGGAATCAAGCACTAATCAGAAAGCTAATGGGAGAGGCACCGGGAGATTCTTCAAGGCCTCCAATTGCCACGGCAACTCCTGCCGCAGCGGCAATCCCTAATGCCCAAGCACCTAACGCCAAGGCAACTCGACCATTAATCCCGGGACACTTTGAAGCACTTTTACACCCATTGGCAAGCCGCCTAAGGCAAATTGAAGATCGGAAACTAATGTTCATGCGGTACATGAAGGAGCACAACAATGCCATCACCCAAGTCATCCTAGAAAAGTACCCGGAAAATCGTGTGTCGTTCCCAATCTTTCCCGCCGAGATTCTTGCCCCGGCAACCAATGAAGCAGTCGCCACGGCAACCAAAGAAGCTGACGCCACGGCAACCAACCCTGACGATGCCCCGGCAGCCACTGCAAAAGCCAAAGGTAAAGCACCTATGCCCGAATCAACTCCTACGGAATCATTTTCTGATTTTTCAGATTCGGACGAGTCCTCCATTGAACCAATAAAGACCGCACCAATTGAATCCTCCAAGCGAAAAGCCATTGACATTGATGAAGAGGATGATGAGGACAACCCCGTATGAGGATCGATTCCACCACCGGCAACAAGAAAACAACCATCGCATTCAAGCAAGAAAATCAAGACGCCAACTAGAAGGAAACTAATCATCTACGATGACGAACTCTCGGAGTAAGTCCTCGTATGCATTTTTATTTTTATTTTTTGTTATTTTTATGCATGCATTGAGGACAACGCCTCACTCGAGTTTGGGGGGGATTGTTATTAGTAATTACCATGTTTAGTTACATTAATCTTAAGTATTACATTTAGGATACATAAATTGCTTGCCATGCCTTTAATTGGAACAAGAATTGCTTAGATTTGATGAATATTCAATGATGACTTTGCCAATGCACTTAATTGATAGAATTTTTATTCTAGGATAACCATGGAAAAACTTAGAATTTCACTATGATGCTAAATTTGATAAAACACTGTTGTGGTTTGATTGATTTAAGGAGTTCTAGTAAACTTAGGTCAATAATTAACAAATTGGGGGATTAGAATAAAAATTGGATGAATGCTAGAGGTGCCCGAAATTGGCTCTAGCATGTGCTAAAAAAATTGATCACTAGAGGTGCCCGAAACTGGCTCTAGGAGGTGTTAAAAAAATTTTTAACTAAAGGTGCCCGAAACCGGCTCTAGTCGATTAAATTAACTTAAGAAAACTAAAAACAAAACACTAGAGGTGCCCGAAATTGGCTCTAGTTAAAACATGTTAAAAAGAACCCAATGAAGTAATTTGAAAACCTATTGTTTGCATAGAATCCGAAAAGTCAACTTGCACACAACTCCGCACACACTCACAAGCATTATAGTTTGACTCCGAGTAATTCCTCAGTTTTCTGAAAAATAAAAAAAGCCAATCATACTTTGTGCTCCGGTTCAGAGAATTGAAATCAAGTTCAAAGCTGAGTTTGTGAAAATTGAAGTCTTGGCAGGTAATTATGAGTTTTCATTGCTTGAGGACAAGCAATAGTTCGAGTTTGGGGGTGTGATAAGTGTTCAAAAGTACTATTTTCTTACCCTTTTTACTCATATTATTGTTAGACTTAGGCTCATATTAGTTGCATAGTTAGCCATTCATGCATTAATCCATGTTTCCTTCCATCGTTGGGCTTGATTACATAACTTGGTAGTTTTTGTGGAAAAGATGCTGCTTTGGTGTGCTTTGTGTGTGTATGTGCAGGATCACTTGCAAAAGCAATGCCGAGCTAGTTGCCAGGGTAATGCATGAAGGATATGCCGAGCTAGTTGCCAGGGCAATGCATGAAGGAGACGCCGAGCCAGTTGCCATGGCATGAAGGAGACAAAGACAAAATGCAATAGGGATGTCGAAATTCATGACTTTACAAGCCCAAGATGACATGGAGCAAGGCCCAAGCCCAAAGGAATTTGATTGCCATGCAGAGATTAAAGAAGAATTAAATTCCAAGAAGATAGGAGAAGTTCTAATAGGAATAAAATTATAATAAAGAATTATATTCTTTAAAGATAATTTAATTCCAACTCAAACTCCTCCTCAAAGAAGGACTTTGGCCTAGCCCTATAAATATCAAGGAGATTTCGACAAGATGGAGAGAGAGAGCAAGAGGGAATTTCGACAAGACCAAGAGAGGAAGCAAAGGGGAATTTTCGACAAGCTTCATCTTTTCTTCCTTGTTCGATTGGGTTCATGCTAGGGATTGTTTATCTTGTGTTTCTTTGGAACCTAGCCATGAACTAAATTTACTTGGCTATGGCTATTGTGTTTTGTGGTTGTGAGAAACTATTGGTTTTTGTTTAGGTAATAAGAGTTTGCACTTTTCTATTTCAAGGTTTATTCATTCTTGGTTCTTATTCTTGTTTGTGAGTGAGTTGGGAGAGGATCTCGTGATTTCATCTATTTATCTAATATCGGGAGAGTTAGATTCAAGAAACGAATGAATATGATCTTTATTCAATCCAACGATGGTGAAGATTAATCCGGCTTAGGAATAAGTTAAGGATTTCAACGGCTAAGAGGAGCGCAAGATTGGTTGTTGTTCACCCTTGATTCACGCATGGATGTATTATCAAGGCATGCACAAGTAGCTAGAGTTTCGACTTAGGGATAAGAAGAAACCATTGAAGAACGCTCTGCCGAACCTTGAAGTTGCTGCCCAGACGCCCAAGTAATTGCCCAACTAGTTGCCCAGGCAACCATCGATTAGTTGCCAAGGCAACCCCGCTGTGCAAGTTGCCACGGCAACTGAGTTGCCCGTGCACTCTTTTACCAAGACGATCCAATCGGCTATCACACCTCAACTCACGATAACCTGGCCTATCTCTCTCAATTGAATTCATCTTTTCTTTTACTTTATTGCTTTCTAGATTAGTCATTAGTTAAACTTCTATAATCCTTTACTTGTGTTTTTTACTTTTTACAGTGCAAGAGACTAGATCCTTGAAGTCGCACCAATTCTTGTGGAGACGATATCTTTTATACTATAACTTGCGATGTGTATACTTGCACATTTGCATAGCACTTATTACGCACAACATCTTGTCCCAACCCAGGAAAGTTCGTAGCACCATGGCGACGGACCCTCTCAAAAGGTTCCTTGTGAGGGTAGTCGAAGGACTTGGTATGACCCTCACAATCTGGTGAAGAGCTTGGTGCAAATGAGAGAAATAATTGGCCCCTCGAACCCTATAATCCTCTAACACCTCCTTCACACTGAGGATGTAATCCTCATCATAGCTCCTTTCCTAGGAGCCTCAACTCTCCTCTCGCTCATGTGCCCTATTTGGCATGATTTATTTATGCATGAGAAAATAAATAAGGTTACACCATCGAATATTTTGCTTAAAAAAGTATGACTTAGACTCATGTGCAACATACTCGCTAGACACCTATATACCCTCTAGACAACCCTAGGGTTTCCTAAAACTGGCTAAACCTCAGCTCTGATACCACTAAATATAACACCCTCAACCCGATTGTCACATTTGGGCCACAAGCCTGAACCCAAAATCATAAAATAGTGCAACTAGATTTAGCCCAAACCACATTCATTCATTTAAATACATTAAGTATGAAACATTTCAAAATAGAAACATAAAAAAGTGTAACATTGGGAGCTCTATTTAAAATTACATAGTTAAAGCATTCTACACTTAATTTGAAATCCAAAATTAGAGTTACAATACAACATAGGGTCCTACGAATTCATAGCCTAAATAAATCTAAGTATTGTAATCGGACACAAGTCGATGCCAAAGTTCTACTCTGATGGTGCTCCGATGAATGCATGTCAACCTACAAACCTGCAAACGAAAACAACAATTTTGAATGCTGAGCTAACGAAGCTCAGTGGATACACTTTCATTCAACCATGCTTCATGCAAATAAGAGCATACATATAAAGATGAAAATAAGGTAATCATATCATAACAACGCGATCCTAACCCTACCCATCTCAATATATATCAACAATAAAAGGTAAAAAGACTCATATATCAACCATATGCATAATATCAACAAACCTAGAATGAGGTTTGGTTCCACTAAGCATCAGGTACTCACACTCTGAGTGAGGCCCGGTTCCACTAAGCATCCGATATACACACTCTGAGTAAGGCCTGGTTCCACTAAGCATCGGGTACGTACACTCTTTCTTAGAATCTCTCATCAAGCTTTCGAATGATTCCTGGTCCCACTAAGCCTCAGGTTCATACATTTGGGATCTTCACCATGGTGTTGCAACACTCTCTTTTCTCATGGGTATCCAGAATCCCATTATCAAGGTGACTCAACCATAATAATGCCCTTACGTGGCATACATTCACTATTCGATCCACCAAGGATCCTTAATCATACAACACAACAAGTCACCCAAGGTTTTTAATTAAGTTATTCCCGTTAATCTCGTATATGAGGTTTAAATTTCAGTTTCTTGATTTTTACTATTTATTTTACCGCTTTAGAGGCCCACCGGGCCTTAGTCATCGAATTATAGACCCTTCGAACTTAAATCATATTTTTTTAGGTAGATTTCCTAGATGGTATCGATATACCCCTTCATACCAATACGCCTCCAAGCGTATCAATATCTAGCTTACAAAGTAGGGTTTTATTCAAACAACACCGTATTGATACACGGGAACGTGTACTGATACCCTAAAGCATATCGATACACTTAGAAGTATATTGATACTGAAATTGCCTACTAGAATTCGGATAAGAAAAAGGTATCGATACCCCTTTATATCGATACGCTCTTCACAAAATGCACGTGTTTTTCAAGAATTAACACATGGTATCTATACACCCTCTCCTGTATCGATACTCAAACCTCAGAATTTGTTTTCTAGAGTTCGTAAATTACTCCCAATGCCCGTAAAACCCAAAGGCACAATTTCAAACTGAACCTACAGGTTATGGAAGGTGTTTTAAGTGGTTTCTTATCAAATTTTAGCCATTTAACATCAATCTTAAGATTTACCATTTTAGAGGCTCTAAGAATTCAAACAACCAAAATGTCAAGCAAACCACAAAGCAATCAAATTCATGATTTCCAAGAACACAAATGAGTTAGTAGTGTACTAAACTTGATTTAAAACCGAGAAGAAAGCTCCCAACCACAAGCTTCAAGCCTTGTTCTTCCCTTTTGCCTTTGATGCCTCTCTAACCTCTTTCACTACAAATGAAAGTTGCAAAGCGTGTTAAAACATTGCTGGAAAAACTAGGGAAGTTAAAAACATTAACATAACTTAAGGATTGAGCTGCCAAACTCAATCCCGTACTTCCCTACACACCCCCACCAAAACGTTCTCCTTCACCATTTCAACCCATTCTTACCTTAGATTATAGATCCTTGAACATTAAACAACTCTTTCTTAAAAGCTCAAAATGTGATTTACCCCCCAAAACTTAAAGATTCAACCTTTTACTTGTCTATAGGGAATTAAGAGATGAGGTAATGAGAGGAAAAATGAGACAAAGAACAAGGGTGATCTTACCCTCCTTACACACTGCAAAAAAAAATAAACACCCCATCCCTCCTTTTTCCAAAAGGGTAATTTACCCAAATACCCTTCTTCACCATCCCCACAAAAACCCACCTAAGCCCCAAAGCCCACAACAAAAGATAGTCCACCTAAGCTCTAAAAAGCCCAACACTTGACCGAAAAGCGAAGCCCGCTCTTCGATTTAAATTGACTCTCGGATCCCAAAATCTGGTCCGTCACATATTGAATACATATTCATAATAGTTTCGATAGTATGATGGTGAAGATCGAAAATGGTTACCAACCTACTATATATACCTTGGTAACGTAAAAGCTCATTAATGCGTACAAAGTACTAGTATTGATCAAAGTTTGCATTAGTTTCATATTATTTTTTGATTGAAATTATTGTTAGTATTATATTATTAATGCAAAAAAGTTATCTCACATGGGTGGGATACTAGCTTGGAAAAGAGTTTATGTACAAACTTTTTATCTTACTCACATTGAGTAGTAAGGTTTAGATTGGGCCCAATCCACACATGTTTTTATTATATGTGTTTGCAAGTTTTATGCATTTGAGATAGTGGTAGCTCTAGAATACCTTCACATGTTGGGGGTCATTTACCATGATATAGAGCCTAAAAATATGATTGTTTGAGCAAATGGACACATTATACTCACTGATTTTGACCTCTCATTAAAATGTAAAGACTCTAAATCAATATCCAAATTATTTTGTATTAAAAGTCATTATTTACAGGTCCACAAAACAAGAATGCTATTGATCAACCGTCATTTGCATTCTATTCATGCATTACTCTGAATTGCACATTACCTGAAGTGTCTTGTTTCTACCCAAAATGCAAACTCTAGAAGAAGACCAACCACCGTGGTGGGTTTAAGTTTGTGGCAAAGCCAATTGATGTCTGATCCATGTATTATATGGGGGCTTATGTGTATCTAACACAAGAAATTGTGTCCAGTGAGGACTATGGTATCGTTATGGACTGTTGGACACTGAGATAATCATTTATGAGATGTTTTATAGGGTAGCACCATTCAAGCCATCATAGACATACTTTTTCTTCTACCCTTGCGACACTTAAACACTTTATTTTTAGTGACTAAGTCGGCCTAAACTTTTTAAAAATGTTTTACGTGCAAGCTAAGCGTAGTTGAAAAATACTAAGTCAAGTATGCTTTAAATGGGAAAAAGATAACTCAATTATTGAATACTTTAAAAGGAATTTGATTGGCTTGGAGATGCTTTACTAGGTGTTTGGATTCTTCGATTTCATGGCTGCCTTGCCAAATGATCAATGTCACCTATTTATAGCCTTCCACCTTTTCAATGTATGGTATAAATTAATCTAATCCTACGGTTAATATTTATCTTCGAGAACCTTCTAGATCTTCCATATCTTTCCCTTATATTCTAGAACCTTTCATATTCTTCTAGAGCCTTCCATGGTATTCTAGAAGATTCCAAAATGTATCAGATTTTTTATAGAGTTCTGAACTTCCTTTAATGATTTAGAATTCTCCATCAATATCTTCATTCTTTCAAGACAAGTCTAAAATTTAGTTGGTGGAATTTTAGGTTTGTGACAAAGGAAATGGGCATTGAGCTAACATTGGCTAACACTATCGCTCGGGCCCTCGCGTTCCCCCAAAGAGCATGCGATTTCTGCAGCTGCTAAGGATCTTATGTCACAACTATTGGTCAAGGATCATGCAAGGCAGTCAGGGTCCACAATGGGTGCATCGACCATCAAACATCATCTATTCTTCCAAGGGATCAACTAGGAACTACTGAAATGCAAAACCTCGCCATATATACCTCCGCCATTTCATAGAGAAGATGTATCATATGAAAGCTGTACGGTGACCCAATAGATTATTATTAGGTGAAGAACTGATATGTAAATATGAGAATTCCAAGCATCCCTATGGCATTATTGATGATATTATGATTTCGAAGTTATCCTCTTGGTGATCTCGTTCCTTACAACTCATGTTGCCATTTGGGGCCTAACCCATAAACAAGTTAAACGACTGAAAACTCCATTATACTAACACCCAAGACGATTTTGGCTTGGGTACAATTAAGGTTTACACGAGTTGTTTCCATGAGTCATGACAATGACCTTAACATATCGAATATCAACAAAAATATTATGTACTAATTATTAAATCGAGTTTGAGGTTGATGTTGAAGCGTTGGATCCTGGCAATCTATAAGTTAACAATGATGAATGTGAATAAAGTGGAATTAGAGAGAATAAATAATCAAAATTATTTTTTACCTTTTTTATTTACCTTAATAAACAACCAAAATTGTGCCTTTTTATTTCTTCAATATCATCACCAATGACTATTATGTCAACCACATAAACAATAAAAAATTATTTTAACCTTTGTATTTACCTTAATAAACAAGGTATGATCAGTTTGACATTGCTTGTAACCACTTTCGATGACTACTTTGGCAGATCAATCGGACTAAGCCCTCGGGACTACTTTAGGCCATACAAGGATTTCTATGATTTACATATCTTGTGAGTTGTCGAATCATCGTTTATACCAAGAGGAATCTTCATGTACACTTCTTGGTCAAGTTTCCATTCATGAAAGCATTTTTAATGTCTAATTGATGAAGTAATCAGTCTTGATTCATGGCCAAAGATAATAAGACCCTCACTGTGTTTAAGTTTAGCAATCGGAACAAAGGTTTCTTGATAATCTATACCATAAGACTGTGTGAATCTATTTGCCACTAATCTTGTCTTGAATCTTTCAGTGCTGCTTTCTGAATTGTATTTAACTGTGATTACCTATTTGCATCCCACTAATTTCTTCCCTTGAGGTAAATCTGTTAGAGTCCAGGTCTCATTTTTTTTTTCAAGAGCCTTGATTTCTTCCTCAACAACTTTTCTCTACCTAGGATCACTTAGAGGCTCATCCACTATTCTTTGAATCTATATGTTATCAACATTAGTCGTGAAAGCTTTGAATGAGGGCATCAATCAACTATAGACAACATATTTCTGTATAGGATAAACAATACACTTCCTCACACATTTCCTTTGACCAATTCGCAAATCATTAGTATTAACAAAAGGAATAGTATTTCATTATGAGGAGATTCCATACCTTCCCAATCTTCCATGGTAATAGGATTCAGTTCCAACTCTTAACAACGTCTAGGTTGTAAAGTTGACTTTTTTCTCCTTGTGTAGACACTAGGTTCTCTTCTCTCGGGTTGAGGAGTTTTAGGAGGCGATGTATAAGGTCTTGAAGGAGGAGATTTTGAGGGTTGCAATGGTTGTAAAGGTGAAGAAGACCGTGGTTGTGAGGGTAATATGGCCTGTGGATGGGATGTAAGTTGTGAAGTTAAAAGCAAATTAATCGGTATTTGAAGGCTATCAAAAAAAATTCAAATTTATTTTCATTCTCCCCCTAGATTTCAATTTTGGAGAAATATGGATTATTTTCAACAAAGGAAACATCCATAGAGACATAGGTCTTTTTTGTAATCGGGAAATAACATTTGCAATCCTTCTTAGTGGATGAGTATAGGGTGAGCAAAACTCGACTCTACTCGAAAAAAAAATAATTTTATTTTTTAATCTTGATAAAATTTTAAGTTCGAGTTGAGTTTAAATTTTGGAAATTCGGAAAATCGAAAAATTGAAAATTCAAAACGACTCCATTTTGGAAATTCGTTTTCTTCAATTGGGTGTTGCTTAATTCTTCTTTTTATTTGGTTGGTTTGATTTGAACGAGGCTCTTGACAATTGGTTGATTTTTTCTTTCCTGTTTTCAATTGACGTTTGGGGTGTGTGATTTATGAATTTGTATCATGGTATTTGATTGAAGTATATCCAGGCCCTTGGTTGTTTGTTACATAGTACAAGAAAGAAAAATTAAGAGAAAAATTAGAATTTGTATCATGGTATTTGATTGAAGTATATTTCATTAGGCTGTTTTGAGACTTGAGTATTGCGATTTTTCCTCGGTATTTCCTTTCAAAAATTCGTCCAAGAAATGTAATGTGGAAAAGAAAATTGTTGAGAACTCTGTGGCTTACTGTTGAATGAATTTTAAAAATGCTAAAAAAGGTAAACATTAGAAATAAACTCCGCAAACTTTTTTGCTAATTGAGAAAATTCATAACTGGGTACTATGAAATTAAACACAGTTGGGGACCATTTAATTTCACAATTGCGATTATTTGTTTTGTTTTATAAATACTAAAATATTAAGTAAAATTGCAGGGATATTTTTCTACGATTTAGAATAAAAATGTTGATTTTAAGCTTATTTACAATGATTAAAAGTGCCCGTAATGGCTGTTGCAATTTGACTTAAATGTGTTATTGTGTATTCAATTTTGATTTACATGTCTTGTTTTATAGCTACTGCAATTTCAACTTATTTACAACATTTAAAGTATGTCTTGTTTAATAGCTGAAGTTAAGAATGCTAATGTCAAAGTGTTATATTTTGATTTTATAGATGAGTGAGTCACAAGGACGAAGGACTAAAAGCTCGCAAAATTCTTCTCCTACTAAGGTCAAGGAACAAACATTAACGGATAAAAAAATGTCCGGAAGAAGCAAGAACAAGAGTACCTTCTGGAGCCATTTCAGTAAATATGTAACTAAAGATGAGGAGAATAGGGCAAAGTGCAATCATTGTGACACGACTTACACCATAAAAACTGGGGGTTCTACAACCAGTCTGAACAATCCTTTGAAGAAATGCTTAAAAAAACATAAAGGTAATACTTCGGATCTCAAGCAATCAGAATTAGTATTTGCTAAGGTTGGGACCGGCTCTGAAAGTGAAACGACAAAATTTTCAACTTGGAAGTTTGACGGATGCCTTGATTCATATTATAGTTGTTGATGAGTTACCTTTTCAAATTTTAGAGGGAGAAAGGTTTAAGTCATTTCTTTCTGTTGCATGCCCAAGATTTCATCTCACATCTTGTTTTATAGTTAGAAAGGATTGTCTCGACTTATTCAATTCCATAAAGAGGTTAATGAAGAATTCTTTTGACAAAGGGACAAGTAGAATGTGTTTGACAACTGACACTTGTACTTCACTTAAAAGGGTGTCTAACATGGTTCTAACATCACACTAGATAGATTATGAAAGGATGTTGCAAAAGAGAATCACAAGCTTTTTCCGATATCTTCTCATAGAGGTGAAAGCATAGGTCAAGCCCTTGAAAATTGCATTCAAAATTGGGGGATCAGAAGGTCTTCACTTTTACAGTTGATTAATGCATCTACTAATGGTGTTGGTATTGAGTATTTGAGAAGGAAATTGAATCATCGACATACTTGTGCTGCAAATGGGAAATATATGCATATGAAATGTGTTTCACACTGTTGTCACTGGATTTTTACCTCATTTATTATTATTATTATTATTATTATTATAGTTATAGTTAAAACCCATTTCTAATTAATTTAGAAGCAAAAAAATATTTAAAAAAAGCCTAAATAACCTTTTTTCAATAAGCAAGTTAAACTGGAGATGCCGGATCTAGGGTATTTCAATCGAATAACCCTGATTAAAGTAAAAAAAGGGTTGCCACGCGCAGGGGCGCGACAGTTGCCGCATCAGCGTCGCCCGCCTACACCGCGACTGCCACCGTTGAAGCCACCAGACGATCCGTCCCGCCGCCGCCGTTCCAACGACACCGATGTTGTCCGCCTCCGTCCTCTGCCGCCGACGATATCTGTGAAATAAAGTGGCGAAGAGTCAAAACCCTAGGTTCGAATCTAGGATGAAATTCGTCCTCAAATCCGAACCAAATCGGATGATTTTGGGGGTTTCAACCGAGGATCAAGCCGGATTATGGCTTCAATTTTGGGATTGAATCCCATTTTTTTCCTCGAATTGCAAGCCCTAGCTCTAGTATAAATACCCCCTTTCATTTGTGTTCTTCACCACCAAGGAAATCACCATTCAAAAAATTCCGAAAATTCTCTGAAAATTGCTGGAAAATTGTGGGAGATGGTTTGAGTTTGGAGGAGCTTTAGTTCGAATTTTTGAAGAGGAATTAAGCTTTTTCCGGTGGCAATTTGGGTCGGTTCGAGTTCGAATTTTCTTCCTAAACGGTAAAATTTTTTTTCCTTATACTTTTTTTTCAATTTGATTTTTCTGGTTAATTTCTTGTTTTGTTCATGTTTTTAGGTTACAACTTGGTGTTGGAAATTAAATTTAGTGCTTGATTACGTGTTTTTCTCGTTGTTAGGTTTTTTCTTTTTAAAAAAAGATAATCCTAAAAACATGATATAAAATTTGTTCTATAAACTTGGTTTGATCCATCTTGTTCCAAAAATTAAAAATGTTGTTGTTTAATAAGTTTTTTAAAAAAAAATAAAAAAGGGTGTTTCTTCAAAACGTAAAATATATAAGATTTAATTTTTCAAAAAAAATAAAAAGCTTCCAAAAAAGATTTAATAAAGAAATTTTGTAAACTATAAATAGATACACCTTTTAATAAAATTCTTGATGGAGAGTTCCGGCAAATAAAGGTTTTAAGAAACGTTTTTAGAAAAAAAAATAAAAAAACAATAAAAAGGGCTTGAAAAGTTTTTTTTTCAAAAGTAAAAAAAAAACTTAAAGATTTTGGAAATAATAGGATTTTAAAGAAAACTTTAAAAATCAAGGAATCAAAAATAAAAGGGCTTTAAAACATAATGATTTTGAAAATAATAGGTTAAAAACATAAAAAGAAAAACTTTTCAAATATTCAAAAAAAAAACAATTAAAGTTTTAAAAATCTGGAAAAAATATTTCAATTAAAAGAATAAAGAATAAAAAAATATCTTTAAAACATGAAAACAAAAAAGGTTTTTTAGTGAAAGAAATTAAATTAATCCAAATTTAATGTTTTGAATTTTCTTGTTTTGATAGCCTTCAGTGATAGGTTGAACTTTAGGATTAAGATCTTTTGAGCTTAAATTAGAAACTTGTCTGCTTAGAAACTTTCTTCACCTTTTTGAAATAAAACATACTTTAAATATCTAACTTTAACAAAAAAAATAAATTTAGATATTCTTTAGGATTTAAACACTAAACTTTAAAAAATGACAACTCACCTAATATTTTCTTTGGTTGTTAAAAAGTGGAAACTAAATTGATGTGGTGTCTTACCAAACGGAAATGACGGGTTAGCACCAAGAGTGTTGGCGGTGATTAGAGTTCATTTCCCGAGCGGTAAGGCCGTTAAAATAGACTTATATTCGTAAAATGGACGAATAAATTAAACCCTTCTGAACTTGTAAATTCTAATTTTGAAAACACTTTTCGAAATCAATAAGGTACCATTTTTTGGGCATTGTGGGGGTGCTAATCCTTCCCCACACGTAACCACCCCCGAACCTGTTTTCTAGTTTTTAAAGGCTAAAAACGTTATTTTAATAAATGAGCTATTTTATTAAAATAGCCATGTTTTTCAAAGTGACCCAATCACACTTTTTAAAAGATTGGTGGCGACTTCGTGATTTAAAAGTATTCAAAAAATGTCGAGCTCGAAAAGGTTGCGACAGCTTGGCGACTTCGCTGGAGACATTTGTTTAAAAAAACAAAAAGGGTCAGGCCACGAATTGATTTCAAATTGTTTTCAAAAAAGGGGTTTTTCTTCTTTTCTTTAAAAAAATAAGGAATTTGCAAGTTCACAAGGGGTTTAATTTATTTGTCCATTAAATTGAATATAGTTCTATTTTACGTTTTTAAAAGGTTTGAAAGCTCTACACCCGAGCTTGTCCCGTTCATTTAAGTGAAGGGAACACGCTTTTCTCATGTCAGAATATTGATTCTCCATATGAGCCTAGCAAGTACCTTCGGGACTCATTCCCTTTGTCTTTGTAAGAATATTGATTCTTCGAGAAGGCATCAGTAGTGAGTCCTCATGAGTTGAACTTGGTTCGTTTGAAGCCTATAATGGGTGAGAACCAAGGTCTTTGCTACCCTTAGTAGGGGACAGCAAGGACAATTCAGGTACCATATTAGAACTAAACCAAGTTTGAGAATCTAGAGTCTACCCCAATAGAGCCATGCGGAAAACCTAAGGTTTTAGTTTTAAGCCAAAATCATTTCGCAAAGGTAATCTGTGGAGACATGTCCTGGAGTGTTGGAATGGCTGACCAGAATTATTTATGCAATGAAATTGTTTTGGATTTCCTATGTTTTCTTGTTCCTAATCCTTGTTTTTTCCCTGCCTTGTTGTTTTGCATATTCATTCGTCATGTCATATTCAGAAGGGGTTGATTCTCGAAAAGAACTTTTTGCTCAATTAAAAAACTCTTGTCATGGACGGAAGGCTCCTAAAGAGTGAGGATGAGAATGCCAAAGTATGTTATTGGTCTGAGGTCAATCAATGAATGCTTGGAGATAGCCTCATTGCTGATCATGAGACATAAACTTCAGATTATGCTCACGTCAGTGTCAAACAGAACAACATGCAGGAGCTGCGTGAGATTTGGGACCATTTCGACTATAAGGCCAAGCAGTTATTCCATGAAACTTACAGTGACATAGCTTATCTCTAATATATGAAGATAGATGAGGCGTTTCTGAAAGCATTGATCCAGTTTTGGAACCCAGGGTTATGTTGTTTCACTTTTAACGGGGAGGATATGATGCCCACATTTGAGGAGTACTTGGCCTTGTTTAACCTGCCAAATGTAAGAGGAGCTGGGTATATGCTAAGCCTCTTAAAAGAAAAAATCCACATTTGAGACTTGCTGCGTTTTCCAGAATGAGTGATGAATGGGTCAAGAGGCTGATACATAATAAAGGGGGAAGTTTTAACTTTCCTTGGTCAAGTATCTGAAACATTATCCCAGTGCATCCAGATAAAGCAAAGAGGATAGATCTTTTGGCTATTGCAATTTATGGTTTGGTTATTTTCCCAAAAGTGTTGGGAAACATTGATGTAGCCTTGCTGGATTTCTTAGAACAATTGAAGAGGGGAGTTAATCCAGTCCCTGCAGTGTTGGCTAAAACTTTCATTTCTTTGAATGCATGCCGGAAGATGAGGGTGTGCGCTTTGGAGGATGTGCTCCTTTGCTCCAGGTCTAGGCCCTCAGCCATTTTTGAGAGTGTCCAACTTTGACTCTATCAAATGTGTTCTCCCCGAATTTCTCTCATCTTCGAGAATTTGTAGTAAAAGATTGGATGGTCATTAAGAGAAGCAAATGGGTAGAAATCTTCAGAGATCGTTGTGACCAATACATTAGATTGAGGGTTCCGTGGATGGGTCATGCTAAAGTTCTGTACAAATGTGGAGATTACAACTACCTTATAATATTGGGTTTATGGGGAGGAATTGGGTGTGCTCCTTTGTTGGTGTCGAGACAGTATGGATCCCGGCAGTTCATTCCTTTTACAACTAGCCTTAGTACGTCAGAGTTCAAATTTCAGGGAGAGTATAGATAGAAGATACATAAAATTAGTGACTCTTGGAACAACTGCTATGTCATGAACATAGAGTTTGATAGCCACTGCATGTTCACTTTAGATTATGACATTTGGAGACACACAAGAATGAATGAAAAGGTCATGCCATTTACCATTAGACCGGTCAAGACTCTGGAGGAACATTTAAAGGTTGTCTGCACTGAAGCTGAAATTTTGAGAGAAGAGCTTAGAAGGGCCAAGCTGGAGATAGAAGCTTTGTGAGAACAAAACTGCCAGGACAAATATGAATCCAGTCTTGATGTGGAGAAGCATAAAGGGGAGGTTAAACGGGTGACAAAGCTGTATGTAGGCTTGGAGAAGAAGTTTGAGATCCAAAGAGTGGATTTTCTCAAGTTCCAGACAACAGTCCAAAATGCTAATCTTTGGAAAAGCCCGAAGCAGTGGAAGCTAGAAATGGAGCAAGCCGTGAAGAAAGAGAAAGAGAACAGTAGGCGTGAGATTGAAAAGCACCGGCAAGCCTTGAATTAGGAGAGAAAGAAAGAGAAACAAGCTGCAAAAAGGGTAAACGAGTTCGTAACAAGAAGCAAGAAAATGTGACCGTATGGAAGCGGAAGGCTCATGACAGCAAGGTTCGTTTGTTGAAGTTGCAGACGACATATGATAAGACCAGTGAGCAGTTAAAATAGAGCCAGGCTATGGTTGCAAAGCTACAAGCTCATGTGGAAAATTTGAACCACACTCTCCACAAGTTATAGAATGATCAAACTTGTATCGAGCTCCAAACTAGCTTAAATGAAAATAAAGCTTTGAAAGAACAAGTGGATGAAATGGAGGGCATCATCCAAGAATACAGAACCAAGATCTTGGTACTTGAAGACGCCATTGATAGAGGAAATGATTACTGGTTCACACGTCTTTGAGACAATGCTAGAAGATTCAAGGAAAGAGATAAGTTCGACAAGACTGTAATGCACTAGGTTTAGGACGTAGCTCGACATGTGAGGATGTTAGCCATAGAAGTTGTTGCCCCTCGCCAATATATTAAGCTAGTGGGAGAGATTGGACCCAGACTTATGTGGTTGGTCGAAGAGATCAAGGAGTTAGGAATCTGAGCTGAGATGTCTTTATGATTTTAAACTTCTTGTAACAAAAGACCTACGATTGCATTCATGCACTTCGAATCTGAGCTGAGATCAAGGAGTTAGGAATTTGAGTTGTTTTTATGAGCAAAATGTCTTATGGAATTAATGGCCCTTCGATTGCATTCATGCACTTGCACTATTTCTTTACTTTCTTGTGTTGTTTTTTTTTTTGTGTGTGAAATTTAGTTTATCATTTGTGCATACATTCATACATGACAAAAACTAATCAAAGCTAAAAAACATAGCAGAATTTCCAAAATAGCTAAAACAACCCATAAGTACGGTACGCGAGCCCAAATCAGAGCCATGAACACTAAAGAAAGATTGACAACCATTGAAACAACCCAGAAGAACACACAAGATAAGCATGAGAACTTTGAGAATGATTTGAAGAAGGAAATAAAGCTGACACAACGAAAAACCATTAGTTCAATTGCAGCTATGTTTGGATTCAAGGATCCAATTACGTTAGAAGGTGGTGAAGAAGTAAACCTGCTGCCCAAGTTCCAGGGGATGGCATTTGCCTATTAGAAAGAAGCTCCCTCGTCCAAGGTGAAGATTTCACCTTACTTTGCTGAATCCTCTGTCCGTAATGAAGTGAAGGCAAATTCTGAAGAACATCACGAGGTACCTGACCTCGATGAAATTGCTGATAAAGCCAAGGGTGAGAAGAAATGGGAAGATCGTTACAAAAGGCTTGAGGAAATGATTAAGTCATCTCAAGAAGGGAATACTCATGGCAATATGGAGGCCAAAGACCTGAGTTTGGTGACTGATCTTATAGTTCCTCCGAAGTTTAAGCTCCCTGATTTTGAAAAATACACTGGGACGACTTGCCCATCAGCTCATTTGACCATGTACTGCAAGAGGATGACAACATATTTAGATAATGAGAAATTACTTATTCACTATTTTCAGGATAGTTTAGTGGGGTCAGCATCTCATCAGTATACACAGTTGAGCTGGTTTAATATTCGGTCATGGAAAGATTTGTCAAGGGCATTTAGCGAGAAGTACAAGCATGTTAGTGATATGGTTCCAAACCGTCTAGTCCTTAAAGGGATAGAACAAAAGCATCATGAAAGTTTTCGATAGTATGCAAAAAGGTAGAGGGATGTGGCTGCTTAGGTACAACCACCATTGTTGGAAAGTGAAATCAACCCAATGTTTGTGGAGACGCTGAAATGATCTTTTTATGATCGCTTGATTAATCATGCAACCAAAAGCTTCGCGGAAATACTGATAAGTGGGGAGCTAATTTTGGTAGCTGTAAAAAGCAGAAGGCTACACGGAGGAGAAACCAAGAAGCAGTATAAGAAGAAGGACAATGAGGTCAACATAACCAATGTTTAAAACCCTAATTACTCAAAGGGTGTGGTTTTTAGCAAACCCAGTGTCACAACCACAACACATGTTGTCACAATTGCACCCAAGGAAGAACGAAGATATCAGGAAAGCTCGAAACCATATTTCTCGCCCATCCCAATGAAATATGCAGAATTATTTGAGGAATTAGTCAAAACTCAAATGGTGCTACCAAGACATGTCCCACCTTTTTCACCCCCATACCCACCGTGGTATGATGAGAAAGCACAATGCGACTATCATGCAGGAATACAGGGACACACCATTGAGAACTGCACTGCGTTCAAGGGTGGTGGAGGACCTGGGGAAATCTGGCATATTATCATTCGACACCTCGGAAGAGAAGGGAAACCCTCTGCCAAATCACCAGAAGGCAAGAGTGAACAGAGTCATGGAAGATGAGGACCGAGTAATTAGGGGAGATGTTACTGAGGTAAAAGCATCCATAAGGTGGGTATGGACCCAATTGATAGTATTCGGAATACTGGAATGAGATGTAGAGGAGATGACCGTAGGAGATGGGATGTATTGTGAGTACCACAAGGAAAAAGGACATTGGATTGAGTGCTGTCAGGAGTTTAGGTAGCTGGTCCAAGAAAAAATAAACAACAAAGAAATTGAATTTTTCAAGGAAGAAAATGAGAAGCATGAGGTGGATGTGTGTGCATCATAGGAGTCTTCCTCTAAGAAATATACGGGGATGAAGCCCTTGGTGATTAAAGCCAAGAAAAAGATCAATGAAACTACAAGGGGCTTAACCGTAAGAGTGATTATCAAGGCACATGTCCCTTTCCCTTATAGGGATAGCAAGCAAGTTCCCTGGAGCTATGCTTGTACAGTAGTAGGTCCCGTAGGCATGTCGGCTGAATAAGAGAAAGTAGAAGAACCTATCAATGAAGTAAGCCATTTTTCGAAGAATGGAAGACTCTATTCCCTACCTACGGTAGAGGACAGAGATGCGGCGTAGAGAAAAGTTATTAGCGAGCTGAACATAGAAGATGAAAAATATTTCTTTCAGGGAAAGCCACCAGTATTTCATGAGTCAGTGAAAGAGTCAGAGCCTCAAGAATTTTTGAAAATACTCAAGCACAATGAGTATAGTGTGGTAGAGCCGCTACACAAACTTCCTGCCAGAATCTCTATGTTATCTTTGCTATTGAGTTCCGAGGGACATCGGGATGCCTTGTTAAAAATTTTGAATAGAACTTTTGTATCCAAGGAGATCACGACCGATAAAATGGACACGTTGGTCAACAATATTGTTGTTAACAATTTCATTTCATTTATGATGAAGAATTTCCTACGGAGGGAAGAGAGTCGTGTAAACCTCTCCATATTTCTACCAGATGTAAAGGATATATGATGCCTGATGTTATGATTGATAATGGGCCGGCTTTAAATGTTCTCCCTTTGGAAACATTGAAAAAGTTGCCTATTGATAGCTCTCACATGAGAGCTTATCAAAATACAGTACGGGCCTTTGACCTAGCCCAAAGAGATGTGCTTGGGAAAATTGAAGTTCTCTTACAAATTGGACCATCAACGTTCGAGGTAGATTTCGTGGTCATGGACATAAGGCCCAATTATAGTTGCTTGCTCGGGCGCCCATGGATCCATACAGCATGGATGGGCAGTTGGTGACAGTTGGCGAAGAAGAGGAAATCATTGCATCGGTAGTTACTAATGCACCATACATCAAGGTGGATGAGGGAGCGCTTGAGTGTCATTTTAGGACCTTAGAGTTGGTCAATGCAACATTTGTCACTGAAGGGAGTAAGGTACTTGAGCCAGAGTGGTCAAGCTGTGCCAAGATGCAGGTGAAGTAAACGCTTGGAAAAGGAGCTGAAGTAGGAAAAGGGTTTGGGAAGAAACACCAAGGAAGACTGTATCTTGTGGTTATTCTAGCAAAAAATGACAGATTTGGCTTGGGCTTCAAGCCCAGCAAATGGCAAAAAAAACAGAAATGAGGAAGCATCAAGAGAGGAGGAGGGCAAGACTGAAAGGGGAGGAAATTGAGTGAGAACCAATGACGTACCCACACCTGAGCCACAAATATAGATCTAGAGGTTTTTTAGATTCGGATGCCCGATTTGCTAAAAATGAGGAAGGAAAGAGTGACCTGTGTGAGGCTTTTGAGAAGCTGAGTATCAATGCCCTGGTGGACGAGGAAGGAGAAAATGGATACTTGTCCAAGATTTGCCCTAGCTCTGAACTAAACAATTGGACCGCTGAAGAAATCCCTGAAGTTTTTAAGGCAGTATCAGAGTAATTCTCAAAACCAACTCTTTTGCCTTTAGACCCGAGGGCAATTAGAGATCTTACGTAAAAGGGTCTATGTCAAATAATTGATTTTGAATTCAATAAAAGATACATATTTTTCCAAAAAAAATCATGCGTGGTGAATTTTCTTTAATGAATAAAAACCATAAAACATGAAAATCAAAAATGTGAACAAGCCAAAAACAAAAATAAAAATCACCCATTCATTTATCTTTTCCTTAGTATATATTCCTTGCACTCTTCTTTACAGGTCTTTAGATATCAACAGTTCAAGTAACTCTGAGTCTGGCTCTAACATTAACTTTGATGTGCCTTTATGCTTTGAAGAAGTTGGAAATGTAGATGATGAGGAAGAATATAATGTACCCGATGACTTACTCAGAATGGTTGAAGGGGAAGAAAAACAAATTTTACCCCATAAGGAAGAGTTGGAAAATTTGAATCTGGGTACTGAAGAAGAGAAGCGTGAGGTGAAGATTGGTACCACTATTACAGCCAAAACTCATCAATGCCTGATTGAGCTTCTAAAATAATATAAGGACATATTTTCCCTATCGTATCAAGATATGCCTAGACTAGACACTGACATTGTTATGCATCGGCTCCCTAAAAAGGTTGGATGCGAGCCTATAAAACAAAAGCTCAGAAGAATGAAGACTGAAACACTCCTGAAGATCAGAGAAAAGGTGAAAAGGCAATATGATGCTGGATTCCTTGAAGAAGCTAAATATCCTGAATGGGTAGCCAATATTGTTCCCGTCCCAAAGAAAGATGGAAGAGTACGAATATGTGTTGACTATAGAGACCTTAATAGGGCAATTTCTAAGGATAATTTTCCACTTCCACATATTGATACATTGGTAGATAATGCAGTGGGCCATTCTATCTTCTCCTTCATGGATGGGTTTTCTGGGTATAATCAGATAAAGATGTGCCCAGAAGATATGGAAAAAACAAACTTTGTTACACTTTGGGGAACTTTCTGCTATAAAGTGATGCCCTTTGGTTTAAAGAATGCTAGGGCAACTTGCCAAAGATCCATGCCTCTTTTTCATGACATGATCGCTAAGTCGCGATCTGAAGAAGAACACATGGAGAACTTAGAGAAATTGTTTTCAAGGTTGAGAAAATTTCAGCTGAAGCTCAACCCTGCCAAGTGCTCATTTGGGGTTACGTTTGGAAAATTGCTGGGTTTTGTTGTGAGTAGAAGGGGAATTGAAGTTGATCCTGATAAGATAAAGGCCATACAGAAACTACCACCACCACAAACGTAGAAAGAGGTTCGAGGTTTCCTGGGGAGGTTAAATTATATTGCCCGATTCATTTCCCAATTGACAGAAAAATATGATCTGGTATTCAGATTACTTAAAAAGAATAACCCAGGAACATGGAATGAAGAATTCCATGCAGCCCTAGAAAAGATCAAGGAGCAACTGAGTAGTCCTCCTATATTGGTGCCACCTGTTTCAGGTAAACCACTAATCCTCTACTTAACGATATATGAAAACTCCATGGGCTACGTGTTGGGTCAACAAGATGAGACCACGAGAAAAGAAAATGCGATATACTACCTTAGCAAGAAATTCACCAACTGCGAAACCAGATACTCTTCAATTGAGAGAAATATTGTGCATTGGCCTGGACAGCTAAAAGACTAAGGCAGTACATGCTATACCACACTACTTGGCTAATTTCTAAATTGGATCCATTAAGATATATGATGAAAGCCCCTACACTATCTGGAAGGTTAGCTAGATGGAAGATGTTGTCGTCAGAATTTGATATTTAGTATGTTAGCCAGAAAGCAATAAAAGGAAGTGTCATAGCTGACTTTCTGGCAAGTCGTGACTGTGATGACTATGAAGCTCTAAATTTCAATTTCCCCAACGAGGATTTGATGTGTATCTTTGTAGAAAAGGATAAAGCTCAAATGTATCTGTGGATCATGAATTTTGATGGTGCCGTAAACGTTTTAGGACAAGGAATTAGAGTAGTTCTGGTTTCACCCGAGGGACATTATTATCCTTTTACCAGTCGTTTAAAATTCTTCTACACCAATAATATGGCAGAATATGAGGCTTGCGTATTAGGGATGAGGGAGGCCATTGAAAGAAATATTCGAAATTTGAAAGTTTATGGAGACTCAGCACTGGTCATTTACCAAATACGTGGCGAATAGGAGACGAAGGATGCGAAGTTGATAGAATATTACAAGTTGATCAATGAATTAACTAAAGAATTCAATGAGATTACTTTTAAGCATCTCCCTAGAGAAGATAACCAGATGGTTGATGTTATGGCTACCCTTGCTGCTATGTTCCAAGCAAGTAAAGGCTTTGAGATGATGCCAATCAAACTGCAAATGCTAGATTCCCCAACCTATTGTTATGATGTGGAAGAAGAAATAGATGACTTGCCATGGTACCATGACATCCTACGGTACATAAAATTCCAACAATACCCATCACAAGCCACAGAAAATGAGAAGAAGATGATAAGAAAGATGGCATCGGGATATGTCCTTGATGGAGAAATCCTCTACAAAAGCAGTCGAGACCAAGTACTTTTAAGATGTGTAGACGCGAAAGAAGCCCAGTTGATTCTAGAGGAGGTTTACGAGGGAGTTTGTGGGACTCACCCCAGTGGCTTCACTATGGCTGAGAAGATTATGCGCTTGGGTTATTATTGGTCAACCCTGGAAGGGGATTGTATTGCCTATTCCCGAAAATGCCATAAGTGTCAAATTTATGCTAATAAGGTCCATGTGCCTCCCTAGTCTCTACATGTCATGTCATCTCCCTGGCTATTTTCCATGTGGGGTATAGATGTTATTGGGCAGATTCACCCAAAAGCTTCAAATGGGCATCACTTTATTCTGGTAGCTATCGACTACTTCACAAAGTGGGTCGAGGCAGCCTCATACGCATATGTCACTAGATCAATAGTCTGTAAATTTTTAAAGAAATAAATCATTTGTCGATACGGTTACCAGAGAGCATAATCACCGATAATGCCTTTAATCTGAATAACATAATGATTGTTGGGGTCTGCGAACAGTTTAACATAAAACATCATAATTCGGTGGTTTATCGCCCAAAGATGAATGGGGCAGTTGAGGCTGCAAACAAAAATATTAAGAAGATAGTGGAAAAAATGACTGATACCTATAAAGATTGGCATGAAAAGTTACCATTCACCTTGTACACCTACCAGACAGTAGTACGAACATCTACTGGGGCAACACCGTTCTCATTGGTAAATAGAGTAGAGGTTGTACTACCAATTGAAGTTGAAATACCATCACTACGTGTTTTAATTGAAGCCAAGTTAAATGAAGCTGAATGGGTACAGGCAAGATACAACCAATTGAATTTAATTGAAGAAAAAAGGTTGAGAGCTTTATGTCATGGTCAAATGTATCAAAGAAGAATGATAAGGGCTCATGAAAAGAAAGTTCACCCTAGAAAGTTCCAAGAAGGTGACCTAGTTTTGAAAAAGAAGCTAACGATTCAAAGTGATCCCCGAGGGAAGTGGGCACCTAATTGGGAAGGACCTTATGTTGCAACAAAGGTCTTTTCAGGCAGAGCATTAATTTTGGCTAAAAAAGATGGTGATGAGTTCTAGAATCTAGTGAATTCAGATTTAGTCAAGAAGTACTATGTTTAAAATAAGAGGGAAAAGAAAAAAGAAAAAGAAAAAGAAGAAAAGGGAAAAGAAAAAAAAAAAGAAAGAAGAAGAAGAAGAAGAAAATGAGGGTTCAAAATGAAAACCCGCAAAGGGCGTTTTGAAACCAAATGAGGGTCTAAGTTGAAAACCCATAAAAGGCAGCCCAGATAACTGGCAAGACAGGCCCATTATAGAGTGATCCCCTTGGAACTTGATTATTCTGCGCATCACTTACATTTTCGAAATCCTCTTGGCACAGATGGCCCTCAAATAAATTCTGGTTACCTTAATTGGACAAGTTTGGACTGTTGATATTTGAATACTTATCTTCCTTTCCTTTCTTGTAAACTTTCTTTTGTTCGCCAAAGAATTAATAAAGTTTCGTCTCATTGACCCTATTTTTCTTTGCATACTCTCCATTTCCATGAAGCATCATGCATTGAAATGAAAAATAATAAGTTTGACATCATTAAAATATACAAAAGATTTTTGAGCATTACTCTGAAAGTTTTTAAAAACACAGTGACTCTGAAGTGTTCCATGGTCAAGTTTAGAACTTGGGGAATGAGTTTTAAAAGGGGGAATTAATTGGAAAAACATTCAAATTAGATTGCAAAGACTCCTATGCAAACAGCTTGAAATGCTCTACAAAATCAAGAATTTGGAAAGTCACAGGAAGAACCAATAATGTTTAGCGAGCCATGTGAAGGCTTAAAGCTTAAAATAGCATTAGAAGAGGTTTCTCACTCAGTATTGATGTATCAACTCCAATGACAGGGTAAAAGTCAGTCTTTTTAATCATGAGCGAAAGATAATTGGATTGAATATGCCGAGGTCAAAAATTCTCGATGAAGCAAAGAGGAACTAAGAATGAAAATGGCGAAGTTGAGACTGCAAAGATGACTATCTATGATTACTTTGTCAGCCGTTATGGGATACAGTTGCGATTGAGCTGGGGATTTTCCATGCATTAAGCGTCCTGCACATACTCCCATCGGGTGTTGCTCTACGGTATCCTTGTAATGCTATAAGAGGGTCTTTAACATCTAGCAAAAGATTAAGATCAGGGCAGAAGCTACAAGAAAGGATGAAGCAGTGTTTAATCTTTTACAAGAAATGGCTGGTGGAATTTCAACGACGAGAAATTGATGGAGCCAACTAGAATTGGAAGATGGGATATTGCTCGTATTCCTGATCGTTGTGATCCTAACAACATTTTGCAAAGTCTTATTCGGTGAAAAGGTGAAAAAGAACTCATAAGAAGATAGGCCAGAATAGGCACCAATTATTGAGATAATTCAATCCAAGTTCATAGCTTCTTCTGTGTTACCGCTACACAGGAAATAAATAAAAGACTTCAAAGAAAAGTTGTCATGCATTCATGTTTTAGGCATCCCTATGGGCATGATCATCATAAATTACATTGTGTGTTCACAGGAATATGGAGGTTTCTACAGGAAGAGCTTGCTTATCCATCCAAGCATAGAGAGGATGGAACTATTTTTTAGAACCTGCCTATCCGTTCAGGTATTCAGGGAATGAAACTCGCTCATCTATTCGGGCACTTGGAGAATAGAACCTACCTATCCATTCGGACATTTGGGGAATAGAATTTACTCATCTATTCAGGCATAAGGATAATAAAACTCACTCATCTATTCGGGCACTTGGAGAATAGAACTTGCATATCCGTTCAGGCATATGAAGAATGGAGCCTAGCTCATCTATTTGGGCCCTTGGAAAGTAGAACTCGCTCATCTATTCGGGTGTTTGGAGAATAGAACCAGACTATCCATTTGGGCATCAAGAGAATGGAACTAATGAGTAAATTAGTGAAAATCAGTGCCTTTAGGTCTTTGCTCAATCTTTGTTTCAAATATGAGCAAAGAGGGGCAGCTGTAGTCACTAGATTTTTACCTCATTTATTATTATTTATTATTATTATTATTATTATTATTATTATTATTATTATTATTATAGTTAAAACCCATTTTTAATTAATTTAGAAGCAAAAAAATATTAAAAAAACCCAAATAACCTTTTTTCAATAAGTAGGTTAAACCGGAGATGTCGGATCTAGGGTATTTCAATCAAATAGCCTTGGTTAAAGTAAAAAGGGGTTGCCACATGAGGCAACCCCCCCAAACGCTAGGGGCACGGCTGTTGTTGCATCAGCGTCGCCCGCCTGCACCGCAGCTACTGCTGTTGAAGCCACCGGACGATCCATCCCGCCACCGCTGTTCCAACGACACCGATGCTGTCCGTCGACGTCCTCTGCCTCCGCCGATATCTGCAAAATAAAGAGAGGAAGAGTCAAAACCCTAGGCTCGAATCTAGGATAAAATTCGTCCTCAAATCTGAACCAAATCAGATGATTTGGGGGGGTTCAACCGAGGATCAAGCCCCTTGTCGGATTATGGCTTCAATTCTGGGATTAAATCCTCTTTTTTTTTCCTTGAATTGCAAGCCCTAACTCTAGTATAAATATCCCCTTTCATTTGTGTTCTTCACCAATTCACCAAGGAAATCACCATTAAAAAAAATCCGAAAATTCTCTGAAAATTACTGGAAAATTGTGGGAGTTGGTTCGAGTTTGGAGGAGCTTCAGTTTGAATTTTTGAAGAGGAATTAAGCTTTTTCCGATGGCAATTTGGTTCGGTTTGAGTTCGAATTTTCTTCTTAAATGGTAAAATTTTCTTTTCCTTATACTTTTTTCAATTTGATTTTTTCTGGTTAATTTCTTGGTTTGTTCATCTTTTTAGGTTACAACTTGTTGTTGGAAATTAAATTTAGTGCTTGATTACGTGTTTTTCTCATTGTTAGGTTGTTTTTTTAAAATGATAATAATCCTAAAAACATGATATAAAATTTGTTCTATAAACTTGGTTTGATCCATCTTGTTCCAAAAATTAAAAATGTTGTTGTTTAAAAAGTTTTTTTAAATAAACAAAGGGTGTTTCATGAAAACGTAAAATATATAAGATTTAATTTTTTGAAAAAATAAAAAAGCATCCAAAAAAGATTTAATAAAGAAATTTTGTAAACCGTAAATAGATACACCTTTTAATAAACTTCTTGATGGAGAGTTCTGGTACATAAAGGTTTTAAGAAACGCTTTTTAGAAAAATAAATAAAAAAACAATAAAAAGGGCTTGAAAAGTTTTTTTTCAAAAGTAAAAAAACATAAAGATTTTGGAAATAAAGGGATTTTAAAAATCAAGGAATCAAAAATAAAAGGGCTTTAAAACATAATGATTTTGAAAATAAAAGGTTAAAAAACATAAAAAGAAAAAATATTCAAATATTCAAAAAAACAATTAAAGTTCTAAAAATCTGGAAAAAAAAACATTTCAATTAAAAGAATATAGAATAAAAAAATATCTTTAAAACATAAAAAAGGGTTTTTAGTGAAAGAAATTAAATTAATCCAAATTTAAAGTTTTGAATTTTCTTGTTTTGATATCCTTCAGTGATAGGTTGAACTTTAGGATAAAGATCTTTTGAGCTTAAATTGGAAACTTGTCTGCTTAGAAACTTTCTTCACCTTTTTGAAATAAAACATACTTTTAAATATCCTAACTTTAACAAATAAAATAAATTTAGATATTCTTTAGGATTTAAACACTAAACTTTAAAAAATGACAACTCACCTAATCTTTTCTTTGGTTTGTTAAAAAGTGAACTAAATTGATGTGGTGTCTTACCAAACGGATATGACGGGTTAGCGCCAGGAGTGTTGGCTGTGATTAAAGTTCATTTCCCAGGCGGTAAGGCCGTTAAAATAGACTTATATTCATAAAATGGACGAATAAATTAAACACTTGTGAACTTGCAAATTCCAATTTTGAAAACACTTTTCGGAATCTATAAGGTACCATTTTTTTGGCGTTGTGGGGGTGTTAATCCTTCCCCACACGTAACCAACCCGAACCTATTTTTTGGTTTTCAAAGGCTAAAACGTTATTTTAATAAATGAATCGCTTTATTAAAATAGCCATGTTTTTCAAAGTGACCCAATCACACTTTTTAAAAGATTGGTGGTGCCTCCATGATTTAAAAGTTTTCAAAAATGTCAAGCTCGAAAGGGTTGCGACACACACATTATTAATCTCATCGTGCAAGAAGGTTTTAAGTATGCTTCTATGTATGTTGATTGAGTTAGAGCTGTTTTGGGGTACACAAGAGCATCACCATTGAGGATGAAAAAATCTATGATCGGGAAAAAGAAGAAATGATAGATACTAAAGCTTGTTTGTAGTTAGATGTTCCTACTAGGTGGAACTCAATATATATGATGTTAAATGGAGCATGTATTTGATTCATATGCTCGTGAATACAATAGTTTCTTTCTTGACCTCACAATTGGAGATGGAGTCCCTATATTTTATGATTGACAAAATGTTCAAAAAATTTTAAAAATTCTACAACCCTTTTATGATCTTACATTGAAGGTGTCTGGATCATTGCATATCACCACTAATTGCTTTTAGGATACATTGATAGAAATACATTGGTTACTTGATGAATGTATGAATTGTGATGATTTAGACATAGTCTCCATAACTTCTAAAATGAAGGACAAGTACAATAAGTACTGGGGTGATGCCACAAATATAAATTTTCTAGTTTATTTGGCAATTATCTTAGATCTGTGATGTAAGATGGGCTTTGTGGGGTACACTTGCTTTTCCCTGATGTTGCTAGAGAGGTTATGAAGATGATTGAAAGAGAATTACATTGTATGTTTGATGGATACTCTTCTATTGTCAAGAGAGTTAAGGTCCACTAACGTCAATCAAGTATTCCACAAAAAATTTCCATGTTTACAAAATTGCATCAATCAAAGACAAGTTTGACCATGCAATAATATCTTTTGAAAAAACAACAAGTTGGTTCAAAAAATATATCTGAGTTAGATAAATATTTGATCGAGGAAGATGAAAATAACTCGACTTCATTTGATTTGTTATTGTATTGGAAAGTGAATAGTCGAAGATACCCTATTCTTGCACAAATGGCTTCAGATGTTTTCTCTATTCCTATCTCGATAGTTGCTTCAGAAAGTGATTCAGCACGGGTGGACGTGTTCTAGATGACTTTCGGAGTTCATTAACTCCGACTATGATTGAAGCTTTGATTTGCACTCAGGAATAGCTTCGAAAATCTAAGGATTCCATCAACCTTGACTAGTATGTTGTGGAACTTCAAGACATGGAAGATGTAATGTTTTATTTCGATTAATAACTCTAATTTTTTATGTTATATACGTTATAAAACTGTTATAATTTAACTAATTTATTTACTTTTAACTTTGTTAGAATTATTCAAAATACCTGAAAAGCAAGAAGATTTTTCAAAAATTTCGACAGTGAACGAAGAAGAAAGCTAAGTTATTTGCCAATTTGTTTTTTGAGCTATTTTATTTTTTATTTTTCATTGGTTTGTTTCATTTGACATGTGTTGTTGGATTTTCTTACCTCTATTGTGTTTTTATTTGATTTAGTTATTAATATATTTTGGGCACTCTTTTCCTGGATAAGAAAGAGAATTTTAACGAGGCTCGTAGTTTGATGAAATGAATTTTTTTACTTAAAGTATTCGATATTATAATTCAAAATCTTATTTACACATATGAAAAATAATATAAAGAAATGTGTAAATAGATCTTAAATGATTAGAGAAATTTGTTTAAATTAGAATCAAACTGTTGTAGTCACTAGATTTTCACCTACTCTTTTATTTTTATTTATTTATATATTATTATTACTACTACTATTATTATTAGTGTATATATAATATAATACTAGTCTTATTATTAGATACGAAACCCCCCAAAAAAAGAGAAATAAAAAAGTCCACAAGAGTCCATTTTAATTAAGTAAAAGGTTCATAATACAATAATAACTCATTTGGCCCAAAAAGTAAGAACCGAAAAACACTAGATGATCCATTTTTCCCTCTAATGCGCAACTCATCCGTGACCGTTGGATCTAAGATCCAACTGTCTAGATCGCAAGAGGCAGCTCATGGACTCTCCCCTGTGCACATGTGGGACACGGGCCTGTATCCCAAGTAGGCAGGCCGTTCGGCTCGCTACTGCTGCACCGCCACTAAGTGACATCGGTGACTGTCTCGCCCTCCACCAGCCCTTGCCACGACGCGCAATCACTGGCTGTCACAAAGCCTCTCTTCTCCAACCGAGCACCTACATCAGCAAAATGTTTTCACTAATTTGAATATGGAAAAGGGAAAACAAATCCCAAATTAGTGCAAATCGGACCAAAAATAAAATAAAATCTAAATCATTCAAGTATGGCAAGGGATTCACCAAATTTTAGGGGTTTTATTCTGAATTTTTATGTAATTTTGACAAGGAAAAGCCCTATATAGACTCGTTTCTAAACCTTTGTAACACGCACTATTTTCTAAAAATACAAGCTAGAAGCATATTTTGCGAGGAATTCTTTACTGTTTTTTATTTTTTTTATTTTTTATTTCATTTTGAATATTAAATAAAAGGGATAAAACCTTAATCATTTTGTTGAGCCACTAGAGTTCATAAGAGGTCGCCGAAAAATCGTAACGTTTTTTTTAAAGAGGAGGGGATTTGAAAGGTTTTTTTAACGATTTAGCCATTCTTTAAAAAAAAAACCTTTGGATAATTTTGAGAGTAGATTCGAATTCAGGTTTTGAAAAGAAATAATATATATATATATTTTTTTTAATTGTTCGCCTTCGACATATGGTGGCCGGCGCCTGTGGATGGCGGCCGGAACAGTAAGAAGTTCGTCGGTTCTTCAAAAAATGAAGAACCCGAATGAACAATTGAGAGAAAAGAGAAAGTGGTTGTTTGATCCAAAATTTTAAGAAGGGAAATAATGAATAGTTTTTTTTTTAATTTTGTTTTATACCATGCGTTTTAAAACAAAATGGACAAATTACGCTCATTAAATCCCTCCGCCCTATTTTATTTTACTCCTCCAGATACCCTATTTTAAAACCTTTCAATTTTGTCCTTTTACTTCAACTTGACTCGCAACCTTTTCAATTTACCTTTTTTATTTTAATCCTAATTAATATATATTTTTAAATTTTGTGGTATATTTTTATAGTTTTTTAAAATATTTTTACGATTTTGTATTTTTTTTGAACTCCGGCTTGAATACCAGGTATTGACCCGATTAAAGGGAAGGATGCACTTCTTTAAAACCACATGTTTATCCTTTTTTAAATTGTTATATACATTTAATTTTATGTAATTTAAATTTATGTTATCTATGCTTTTTTTTTATTTTGTTAGGCTTAAAGGCCCATTTGACCCCTGAAGTATACACTTTTTTCGAACATCCCCTAAAGTATTTTTGGGATGTTATGGCCTTGAACTAAAAATCGTTACCCCGTTTGGCCCCTCTATCAATACCGTTTAAAAAATCACGAGCCAATCAGAACGCGCCATGTGTTATTTTATTAAGAAAAAAATAATCTAACTTAAATAAAAGATGTAAATTGCACGTTAAGTATGCCAGAATTTTTTTGTTCATTTTAGTCACTAACAAACTCTACTTTATTCGAAAGTAAAACTCCATGAATCTGTTGAAGAGGCTGCGTTGGCATCCAAGCTTTTGAAATCAAATTCATTGGCTTTTTCTCCTTTCAGTATGCAAAAAAAAATCCTTTAGCAAACATGAATTCATGACAACAACAAAAAAAGACAATGTATCAAAATTGCAAACATAAATCATAACCTTCTTCTCCCACAACCATGTTTTAATCTTAAATTTTGCAGAGGAACTGAAGCTAAACTCTGCATATATATTTGCTCTTATATCTCCAGCAATGTCAACTTTCATGTTCCTCAAGAACAGTAAGATAATGGACAAAGTAGTAGGAGCAAAGAAAGATGAGCTTAAGGAAATGACGAATTTTTACTTGATTCTCCAATTTGATTCTTGTAAATTTAATTTTTGAGGTAAGAAATCATTTGTTTAATGTATTTTTTTAGTTATTTGAGGTTTTAAAATAAGATTCCTAATCTTATTTCAAAATGTCAACTTCATCTTGTTCCTCAAGCTTGTTCATAGAGCTTTAATGGTGATTTTAAATATTGGACCTTATTTGTTGTTTTTATAACCTTCTTTAGATTAGTTTTTGATATAAAAGATATTCCTGGTGAAAGAATTGAAAAAGAAACATTATAACAAAACTTTTGATAAATTATCCTTTAAAGTTTCAATAATAATTCGGTGACTGAATTTATAATATGCTAATAGTTCATGTAAATGCTTCAATTGATGGCTTTATCTTCTGCCACAAATGTAGACAATTCTAAATTGATGGTGCAGAAGCATGTCTATGCAAGATGTTGCCACTGCTAGGCTATTTTCTTATAAAAATATGTAGTCTTTTCATTTACTAAACTATCAACACTTTCTTATACCGGTGTAAGTCAGTTCTTCAATTTACTAAACTATCAACACTTATTTACACCGGTGTAAGTTCTTTCCAATACTCAACCACCAATTATCTTTAATTTGAGCATATTATTGATGTATTTAATGTATTTTAATAACTAAAGTTAACAAAAATATCACCATATTAAAAATATTAAACTAAATTATAAAAACTAGAAAGAAATAAGGGTCAATTTTGGGTTAAATAAAGATTTCGAGTGACTAAAATGAACAAAAATAAATTCTTGCATGCTTAACGTGCAATTCACCCATTTTATATAAGTCAGATTATTTTTTTGTTAATAAAATGACACGTGAATTTTTTTAAACGACGTTAGTCAAAGGGGCCAAACGGGGTAACAATTTTTAATTCAGGGGCCACAACGTCTCAAACAATACTTTAGGGGGCGGTTCGGAAAAAAATGTATACTTCAGGGCCAAATGGGCCTTTAAGCCTATTTTATTAATTTAGTTCAATTCTTTGAAAAACCTCAAATTCTAGCCTCTTTAATTAAATCTTTAGTTTAGATGTAGACCCCTAGGATTATGTCCTTTAACTTAAACCCTAATTTAGTTTAGAGCCTTTAATTTTGACATCTATAAAATAGTATTTCTTGAATGTAAAATTAATGATTGACACTTAACAAAACTTGAATCCTCATTAGGTAAAATTCATTTAGACCACTCTTAATTAGGTATAATAACTAACATAGAATAATAAAACACTTTAACTCCTAATTTTAAATATATATGTTTCTTGACGTTACGTTTAATAACGGGATATATAATTTGCAATGCAGTGTCTCACCAAAAGGGGTAACGAGTTAGCGCCAGAAATTTTGGCAGTGATTATTGTTTATTTCCTAGATGGTGAGGCCGTTAAAATGAACTCATATTTATAAATGGATAATAAATTAAATTTCCCACAAACTTGCAAATTTAGACAAAAAAAATAACTTGTAATCGGCTAGGTACCAATTTTTGGGCATTGTGCGGTTGCTCACCCTTCCCCAAGCGTAGCCGACTCCTGGACCCATTTTTTGTATTTTCACAGACCAAAATTGTTGTTTTAATAAAAAATTGTTTTTATTAAAATGGCATGTTTTTAGGTGATTCAATCACACCTCGAAAAAGATTGGTGGCGACTCCGTTGTTTTTGTTTTTTAAATGTCGAGATCGAAAAGGCTACGACATCTATAATATAACATTACAAATATTTACAGTTAAATTTGTACATGATTCGAAAAATATACTTAACTCGAACTCGTTAAACTCGAATTGAATCAAAAAAATTTCAAAAAAATGACTTGTAAAATATGACTCATCAACTTGAATAACTCAAAAAATTTTAACTTGACTCGATTGAACGCTTACCCCTAGACGAGTAACCAAGAAAAACACACTTAATTGATCCCATTGACGATTATGAAAAATGACAGAACAACCAAAAACATTTAGTTGAAGGTCACAAGATATAGGTTTAAAGCAAGGAAATTTTTCAAGAAAGACATCTCTAGGTGACTTGAACTTAAGAATTCAACTGGGCATTCTATTAATAAGATGAGTGGAACTAAAGATAACTTTCACCCAAAGATATTTAGGAACATTGGAAGAGAATAAAAGAAACCTCGCTATTTCCAAAAGATGCTTATTTTTTTCTTTCAACGATTCTATTTTGTTGTGGACTATCAACACACGAGCTTATGTGAAATATTTCTTTTTCCCGAAAAAATATCATAAATTGTTAGAGAAGTATTCACTCCCATTATCAATATTAAGAATTTGGACTTTGCTTTGAAACTAATTTTAACCCTGCTATAAATTTTTTTAAAGATCCCACTGGTTTCAGATTTGTCTTTCATGAGAAAGGTCCAAGGTCCAAGTTATCCTAGAGTGGTCATAGTCACAAACCATCTAGATACACTAACATTTTAACTTGAGAAGGCCCTAAATATCATTAGGGATGATGAAAAAGAATTTGATGGTTTATATGTAGATGGTGGGTATGTGGTTCTTTGATGTTTAGCAAGCTGACAAATGTTACAATGAAAATAATTGATGTTTTGTGATAAATAAATTAGGGTACATTTTTGCAAGATAAATGAAATCAGCGTTTCCACCCCGAAAAAGGTAATAACATAACCTCACTTGAAATTTTTTCTAATGCCGAAAGAGGTTTTGAGACGCAATAAGAGTAGGCACGATTTGGTGGAGATATAGAACCTCGAAGTATGTAAAGTCCGCAATACAACCGAGTATTGATAATTATCTTCTCCGAATCTAGTACCTAAAATTCATAATCATTCAAAGTGGAATTAGTGGAGCAGTTCAAACCTCTGCAAAACTTGCTTACTGATAGAAAATTTCAAGTCAAAGAAGGAACATAAAGGACAAATTGAAGAGTAATATCCCAAGTAAAAAATATTGTTTCAGTTCCTTCTACACGTGCTAAGTTTTTATATGCAACCTTGACATGCTTCGTTGGATTCTGTTTTGTAAGATCTTGAAACAAATGCACGTTCCCTATCATGTGGTCAGAGTACTAGAATCTACATCTACGAGACAAGATCACTGTTGGCAATAAAAGAAACACTACCTACATGTGTAGTGCTCACCATACTTTGATCAATGGTGGAATTTGAATTAATTTCTAAATTGATTTTGGAAGAAGACGATATATGCATTTTTAGGTTTTAAGGATCGTAACTTAAATTGATATCGTGTGAATAAATTAGGATTGGAGAGAAAAAAATGGGGGGGGGGGGGGGGTTTATTCTCACATTGATAAAAAAATACATTGAGTACATCTCTATTTATAGGTTATTTTAGTACATCTCTATTTATAGGTTATTTTATAGAAGTGTTTCTAACTAATCAAACACTTCAAGTTAGCTTTATCTTATTTAAAAAATAAAAAAATTACAAATATTCAAATATTTAAAAATTCAAACTTTCTATTTTATCCTACTATAGACAAATTGTATCCTATCAAAACATAAGAGTTATAGGATATTAAACTACTTAGTTATTTACACTAATTTGTTATTTACAATAGTAAAAATCTATTTTACTAGGTATAATCCACAGTGAATAACGGTGACTTGAGGATAGGGAAAGCAGGCGGTCCATCGATCACAAAGGGGGCGGGAGTGGGTTTACCACTAGGGTGGGAATTGGTGCTTCTTTGTGTATGATCGGTTGTGAACATGTTGATTTTTCCACCACATGAAAGAAGAATTTTAGGGTGCATTTGATTCTAGAGAATACATGTTATTTTTATTTTCATAGAAAATAGAAAATATTAAAAAACATGTTTGGTTGTAAAATTTGAAAATCATTTTTAAAAAATGAAAACAAAAATGAGTGAAATTTTAAAAACATAAAAAATATTTATTCACTATTTTCATTGTAATTGTTTTAGAAAAGTGGAAAAGATGAAAAATAAGAGTTTTTAAATTTTACTCTATCTAACTCGGGTTCGAATCCTTTAAATGCAAATTTTAAAACTTTTGTTTACTTAATCATATTTTATTTTTTATTATAATAATATTTTTTAATAACTAAATTTTAATTTAATTATTTAATAAATAATTATTTTTTATTTTAAAAAACTAGATACCAAAAACATTTTCACTATTTTCATTTTCGAAAACAAATTTTCATTTCTATTAATTAAATTTGTTTTCTATTTGATAAAAAAGTGCTTTCTAATTTTTAAAAACAAAAAATGAAAATACGAAAATGAAAAACAAAAATATTTTTTAACTATTTAAACTTATATTTTCATTCTCCTACTGGCTATAGACATCGTTGTTCGAATTTTGTTAGTTAAAGACTTTAAATTTAAAAATCATATATGGTTAGTTAAATTGAAAAATTATTTCTATTATTAAAGTCTTTTATAAAATTGAAAGGGATAAGTATAATTGCTCTAATGCCGCTTAAACGGACAATGTAAAGGGGAACAAAAATCATATGTCCCTTGCCCTTAAATTTTTTAAAAAAATAAATTTTAAGTCCTAACATTAAAATTTTAAATTCTAAACTTTAAAAAATACATCATACCCCCAATTTCCTACGCCCTAACTTTAAATATTAACCCTAAACTATAAACCTATTTTTTTTAGTACAGGCACATAGACAGGGTAAAAAAACATAAGATTAAAAAAACAAACTCCTTCCTCTTTCTCTCGTTTTATCCCGATGCTTTTCTGAACGGACCTTTCATCCCTAGGGAGTAAAAGTGCTTATTTGTTCTCGTCTCTTCGTGGTTGCTACAAAGGGAGGTGGTTGGGTTGAGTCTATGTTTTGCTTTGCTTTCTCCCCCTTTCTCTCGGTTGCTCTTTCTGTGTTTCTCCCTTTCTTTTAGTATTTAAAGTTTCCTTTTGGCTTGTATCGTGCTGAGCCATGAATATTGAAGCTCCACTAGATTCTCAGGGCCCTGGAACTAAGGTTACTACTTCACCTAGAAAACTTCCTGAAGTAGAAACAGTGGTTGAAGATTCTCCTGACTCCTTGGACTTAAATGAGGATGGAGAAGTAAACCTTGTCATTAAGAATCATGCCTTGGTAGGTAACATTCTCTCCAACTGTTTGGCAGGACATAACACGGTCACTGCCATCCTCCGAAAAGCCTGGAAGTGTTGTGAATTGGAATGTCACGATTTGGAAAAAAAAAACGTATTTCTCTTTGTCTTCCCTACCATCGATGATAGACTGAGGGTGATGGGGCAACACCCTTGAGCGGTGCAGGACCACCTCTTGATCCTTAAGGAGTGGAATTCGGAGATTTCATTTGAAGAAATTGACTTTTCTATGGAGGATAAGCTTTTGGCCTCGGTTTCATCAAGTAAGAATGCTATACAAACTCAAATGCCCCTCTGCCTCCGGTTGAGATGTGGGGAAATATGATCGTGGAAGGCATTGGTACGATGGGAGTCTCTGGTTCAAAGAAACACAAAAGGAAATAGGACACTACTGAATCATTTTGTGTGGCTAAACACAGAGAATTATGGAACCTCATCTTAGATATCTACAAAGCATCACCAGAGAATTGGTGTGCGAGCGAACATGGAACAGTGGCAAACGAAGATATGCTCAAGGTGGCTTTATTCCCGAAATTTTTCACCTTCTCTTTCCCTTTGATCAACCAATTTGAGCGTAAAAAAGGGGGCCATATTTGGTATTAAGCGACTAACCATGATCGAACTAGCCGCTAGACGCAAGCATGGCATGGAAATCTCTAGGATGATGCTGGATGAAGTAGGGGTCATCGAGTTGGGTATCGATCCGACCGAACGAAACATCACCAATAGTCGTCCATGGTTTTTGGAGATGACCTTATGCTTTGTGAAGAATTAGTGTTAAGTGATGATGATGTGCAAGGCGAGGTTAAAGATGGGGGTCTTGTCTTCTATGGGTTATCTGCATTCGCCATGATCGCGGAGCTCCTTGCTACCTTCGTTGGGAAAGATCGAAGGGTAGCTTCAAGGCTCAATCTTTCCCCACGGATCATGTTTTGTTTACTTTCCGATCATGATCCATGGATGTGCTTTGTTTTTTTCTCTCAGCGCGTACCTCTTCTTCTAAGCTCCTGCTTATGACCATGGCTTTCCGAAGTCATTGGCAGAGCTGCCTTGTACGTTCCGAAGTATGGATGTTATCCTACATCGTTCAAGATGACAAGACCCCCCGGACGGAGCTTTCGCTCGAATGTAGTGGGATTCTTGGTTTCCATGACTTAGGTTTGGTGTTTGATCCTTGTCCTTCCGGACGCTAGTTCTGTTTGCTGGGTTTCACCCTTTGTTTTTCAGTTTCATTTTTTTCTTTACTTTGCGGTTCATGGCCAATCGAGCCTTTGTTTGGTGCTTTCTGGCTCGGTTGTTGTACTTGTGTTGCTAAGTCAGGCCTTTGGGCTTCTTTCTTGTACGTGCATGGCTTTGCATGGGGTAGGTTCCATGCTGTCGTGTTCCATGCCTTTTGTATTTTCCGTGTTGTTTAATGCTATGTGGGGTTTATTGATAAAAAAACATAAGATTTCTATTATGTGCTGAGACGGTCTTCTTAAATGTATTTAGCATTTGAAAATCACATGTTTAAATGTGGGCTTAGTACTGAAAGATTTGGGGCCAGTGGCACATGTATCGAATGAAGTGTGGTAAATTCTCTCTTTTTTGTTCCATTTATGGGTTTATATAGTTTGCTTGATGAGCTTAAGGCATAATGTCAAAATTCACCCCCAAGGTTTAATCTAATAGTTGTTTTGACCCGTATTCTTTTTTTGAAGCATTTTAGTCCTCAACGTTTTATTTTAGGTCAAAATAACCCCTCCGTGAATGAAAATCGTTAGTTGACTAACTATCAACGTTTAGCGTTGATGTGGCACGTTCCACGTGTCCATGGTGCTGATATGGCACTACCATGTGTCAAAGTGATGACATGACATATGCCATGTCAACAAAAAATTAAATTAATTATAAATAATTTTTTATTAAATTAATTAATACTAAACAGATGATAACTTATTTTAGTAAAATTTTGGCTTTCACGAGTATTGACCCTAGGCAAATGTGAAAAGAAATCTCCACTTAACAACCAAGCCAAACAACTTATTATGGATATATTTAGCAATACACATTATACAATCTAATGCATAACTGAAAACAAGGATACTGACTCATCATCTTCTTTTAAACTCGTGTCTCTTCCCTTCTCTCTAACGTCACTATTTTTCTGTATTGTGAAGAGAGGTTCCTGGCCTGAAGAGCAACCCTTATTTTAAGGAAAGCGAAGTTTATCTCTAGAAAACTGATAACGTTTGGGGGTTCTGTAGCCTCAGAAAGTTTGACAAGTGTTCCGCTTCTGAACTCGACAAATGGTAATTTTTTATATAAAAAGAGATTGTGATCGAGGAACTGAAAATTCTTATTTTTTTATTATCGAGATGGACAAGTGCAGATGAATAGATCGCATAAAATGACTGTGAAATGAGCAAATGAATGACTTCGATGCACATGGAATCTAAGGCTATGATGGAAACTAGAGAGGTATGAGACCATTTATGGGGGCATGTTTATGCTGTTGGAACTTGAAGTCTTTATTCATGAAAGGCTTAATGGCCAGTTTGGCACTTGAAATATACACAAAATATCGAATTGCCCCATAAAGTATATTTTTAGACATTTTGCCCCCTGAACTAAAAATTCTGACCCCTAAAGTCTTTATTTATGAAACGTTATCCTGATTTTTTATCCTTTTCTTTTACCCCCAAACCAGAACTATAAACTTAAAAGGTTATGTTTCTTCATGTTAGATTGCATGGGTAGCAAAAAAAGAGTCTTGAAAGTGTTGACTTTTTAAAAGGACCCCAAAAGATTTGGTTCCCCATGGAGGAGCAGTTCATTAACACCTTTGCTGTTAAAATTCTGCAGTTGGTATGCAATTTTGATAAAAAAGTACGCACCATTGGAGATTATTTGGTATCTATGTTCCTGTTGCAGAAGTCCTTGTTTTCATTTCTGGACTGTTCTCTTTGGGTACTTAAAAAGGATTCAAACAGTAAGCTCTTTTCAATTCTTCAACTACATGTCCTCCTTTGCTGAGGATTGAGAAGAGAGGTTCCTGGCTTAGTTATGCATAATATATTGTATATTGCTAAAGGGAAAAATTTTAATACAGAGTTTACACAGTACTTTTAATTTTAGGAGTTACGATTGTAGTTTAGGGTTTAAATGTTAAGGGTTTAAGTTTTAGGGTTTAGAATTTAAGGTGTGTATTTAGAATTTAGGGTGTTAGGTTAGGAATTTAAGATTTTTATTTTTTAAGGCAAAAATACAGGTTTTACACAGGCCGTGTATCAAAGTTTTACCAATTGCTAAACATATAAAAAATTAAATGTTTGGCTTGGTGGTTAAATGGTGTTCTTTCTTTCACATTTTACTGGGCTTGATATTCATGAAATCTAAATTTTCATTAATTTTTAAAAATTAATTTTAAAAAACATTTTTTGCTGATGTGGCACACTTTTGATACATTGCAGTGCCACATCAGCACCATGGACATGTGAAACATGCCAAATTAATGTCAAATGTTGACCGTTAGTCAATTAACGGTTTTCATTTAAAGAGGGATTATTTTGATTCAAAATGAATCGTTGAGGGCTAAAATGCTTTAAAAAAATGAGCCAAAATAACTATTCGATTAATAGTTGAGGGTGAATTTTAACATTATGCCTGAGCTTAATGATCAGTTTCTAGACTCTTCATCTTTTCAATTGTTCAAATCTTTTTAGATAAGTTCAAACCCTGACCCTAAAATGGCCAACAACCAATAACACCTAAAAATAATGGGATGCAGTTAAATTTAGTTGGGGTCAAATCAAATTATATTTTTTTGAGAAGTCAAAAAATATAAATTTATCATTCTTTTGGTTTATAATTATGTGATTTTGAATGGAATTAAACTTTAATTTTATTATTTTAAGATCAAAATATTATTTTTATCAGAAACCGTATAATTTTATTAAAGAGATCAAAATCATACAAGAATCACCAACATGCGCCTCATTAAAAAACTCCATAATCTTATATTAGAATAAAAGAGTACAACGTAAAGGTGAAAAACAAAGGTCAATAACCTCGAAACCATCTCACACTACACCCCTAAAATAAAAAAACCTGATCCGCATACCTAAACAACCAAACTACACGACCTGTACCCGAGGAAAAACACCAAACAAACAACATAACCAAATGTCCAGCCTCTCAATAAATCACACGACACCAAGAGGTGCGATCCACCCCATCCTTAGCCAACGCATTCGCAACACTGTTCGCTTCATGAAAGACGAGTAAAACACACGCACGGCAAACGCTTACACGCCTTATCGATTTTTCTGAACCTGTACCATAATTTCCATGGACGTTTCTCATATTGTTAAATCTACGATATCACAATCCTTGAACCAAATTCAATAATAATTATCGACAACGCTCCCCAATACGCTTATAAAAACATATCTAAAGCGCAAGTGATAGCACGTAACTCTGTCACATTGGAGTCCAACTCACCCAAAGGCCCCAAAAATATTGCCAAAACTCTTTCATCCGCATCCCTTAAAACCCCACATAACCTATCGACCCCGGTTTTCTACGCGCCACTCTATCTACATTAAATTTAATCAAACCAGACAAAGGTGGCAACTAAACACTCACCACCGTACCTAATCCCTCTGGTAATGAAGGAACACACAATCTTGGAGAATTCCGCCAACTAGCCTCATCAACCAATAGACCATCCTTGAAAATTTTAATCCAATGAATGATCAGAGTTTAATTAAGAAAACAATTTCTCCAACTGTGAGTCTCTTCTTACTGAAAATAAGCTCATTCCGAGCTAGCCATAAGAACCACAAAACTGCCGCACAGCCTGCAATCCACCATTGTCGCATCACCCCGTCGAAGAAATCCATATAGCATTATTTAATAAAATCCTGAATCATATTCAGTCGAACCAAAACAATACCTCACCTTTGAAAGAACAAACACTAAATCGCCTCTATAATCGGACAAGTAAACAATATGTGATTCAATTCATGTTCTTCCTCCTCGCGCCATACACAAGTAACCGAAACATCATGTAATGGAATCTCGCGATCACGTAACAAACACAAAGTTGGCAAACGAATAAGGAGAATAAACCAAATAAACATTGTACCTTAGGCGGTACTTCAATATTCCAAACTATGAAAGTATCAATTTCTCTCTCCTCCATCCCAAGCAAAGACATCAAATGCAGCAATTCCTTGGAGGTAAATCTACCCCTTGAATTCGGTCACCAAACAAGCTTATCCTTAAGACTACTCACCAAAGACCACTCCTGCACCGAATCCTTCAATTCATGCAATTGGATAGCTTCCAAGGACCTCAGCTCATGACTAAACAAACCTTCCCAATTCGCATGTACAAATGAGCCCCCTCTCGTATAATCAACCAACACTGCTACTTTATCAAACACTACACATCATACCAAAATAAAATGCGTGAACCATCTCCAACAATCCACGAGAAACAACCCACTCCCATAAATTGCACCACCCGTTCATTCTCTTGTACCTCAAGAATTTGATGCCAAACAATGAACATCTGATGTCTCCCAATAAAATTAAACCGCCATTTAAGCACTTGCTCCCCGTACTTCACCATAATCAGCGAGCGCCATAAAGAATGTTGTTTTGTCGCATAACACGAAGCCCATTTAGCTAAAAAAAGTCATATTACGCGCATGCAAATCCACCACCCCAACCCTCCTAGCTTCTTTGGCCGATACACCTCCAATTTATATGACTCATTCTTCTATTTAAGTCAATATTACGCCACAAAAGTGTATGACGAATTTCGTGAATCTTCGATATCACCCCTTTTAGAGCAACAAAAACTCCCATATAATAAAGCAGCAAAGATGAAAGTACAGAATGTCACACCCCGAAAACCGATCTAGTCAGAATTAGGTTTCAACTATAAAAAATTTTGTGTTGGTTATGCCCGAATGATGTAATTGCTCGATATTGTAACCAATTTTGAAGTAATGAAAGTTATTTGAGCTTAATTGAAGTTGTGGGACCTTTTTGTAAAGAATGGAAGTTAGGGGTTTCTTTGAAAATGTTGAATCTGGGCAAGCCGTATTGATAAAGTTGGACCTGTATCGATACGACCTAACTATTTTTAACTAACTTGCCCAATTTAGCTTAGCCATATCGATGAGGCCATAAGGTGCATTGATACGGGTCTTTGTCCTGATCGATTTAATGGCCAATTAGTAAAATTTGGGAATTGAGGATGATTCACCTACTTGCTTGCCACTCCTCCACGTGAGATTGATATGAAAATGATGACAATTGGTCATCAATTGTCAAAAGTTAGAAAAGAATAAAGAAAATGTATTAATTAATAGTTAAGCAAACCCTTTGTTAAGGGTAAGCTTCCCATTGTCTAAGGGTGAGGTGGGGAAAATAATTATGACTTTGGTCTCCTTAAAATGGTTAAGGAGAAAGACTTTTTCAATGTTTGAATCTTCCGAAACAAAATTAAACCGTTGATTAAAGAAACCAAGCACACACCTCCATTGTCATCTTCAAGCTCAAGCAAGCACCTCGATCTAACTCTTGACTTTTGTTTGATTTTGATACACCAATTGAAAGCTTGTGATTGAGTAAGTAAAACCCCTTATATCAATTTGATGATTCTTTCAATCCTTAGAGTTTAATTTCAAGGTTTAAGCCTTGAATGTTCAAGCTAAGCTCATGTGTTAGGGAGCCAATTTCCCTATTTTGATGTTGTCTACAAGCTTTGGTAAGCTTGGAAAAAACATATGAATCATTAGTTTCGAATCTAATAAAATTATCTAATTTTTGAATTAGCTAAAGTGGTGGAAGAAAAACCATCTTCACCTTCGACTATTCCTAATCCTTCTAACGGTAAGGGGATCGCTATCCGAAAACCTTGAAGTCTCTGAACACTAGGCGAGTGTAGTTGTGTCTCAGGATTGGCTAGGTGCCATCACAATTGCATTGAATTATGTTTATGTTGTGTACTTGTTTGGATGGCTCAAGTAGAGCTTATGAGGTATAAATCTCAAGTGGTAAGTGTGGTAAGGTCACTCCATTACTTTGTTGCATTTCGATGCCTTACGATTCTTTTGTTATATGATATATGTGAAGAATTTTCAAAGTTAAGATTTGATATCCATGGAATTAATATGATGCTTGAAATGTCATGATATGTGAATTGGAGCCAAGGCTCAAATGTCATCCGATATGATAAAGCCTAAGGGCACAAAGGTAAGTTTTATTATGAATTATGTAACCTTGGACACTTTGGACATTGGATACAATTGGCATGCCATAGGGTTATTTGAGCTTACTAAGTAAGGGATTGGACTACGGTTCGGGCTACGACCTATATGTAGGGAGAAAAGGTTGGATTGTGTAAGGGATTCCAGAGCTACTACTCAAGGCCAAGGCCTATTTTCTATATATGTGGCGTATAGAGGAATCCGTGTATCCAATGGTTACTATGTCCAAGGAAATGATATGTATCTATGCTTTGCATTTGATATATGAAAATGTAACAATTGACTTGAGTATGATCTAGATATGACTAATGATGCACTTATGTCATTCAAGCATGATTATAAGTTATTTATGCCATTTAAGAACTTATTTGTATTTTTTATAACTAACTTACTAGGCTATGTAAGCTTAACATCCGTATGTCTCATGCATTTCAGGATCTTGAAGAATTTCGAGCATCAATCGTGTGGACGCAGTTGCAAGTCATTCCTATCAATCATATGTATGTTTTCTTTTGCTTTAAACTCCTAGTAAGGTGGCATATGATTTAGACATGTTACAATGGTCTATTTTGATATGTATGGAATGGCCCTAAGGTGCCTAGACGTAGAGTATGGAATATGATAAGCTTGCAATATTGTAAAATTAGTTATAATGGCTTAAAGTTACCAAAAAGGTAAAAACTTAGTAAATGGATTCTAAATGCTTTAAAATTTTGCATGCTAATAGAATTATGGATTATTAACTTACTGGTAAAGTTCCATTGTAATTGGAAATCGTGTAATAGGTTAATTTGAATGAAAATCAAATACAATCTATCATTACAGGACAAGCATATCGATACGGGTCAAGCTGTATCGATACGGCCTTGCATATTTAGACTTTGTAAAATATAGGGTATCGATATGGATCAAGTTGTATCGATACGGACTTGGGCAGTAAGGTTTGGGAAAAAATTGGATCGGTACGGCTTTAGGTTGTACCGAAACGGGTCAACCATGGTCAAAGCGTATCGATACAGGCTTAGATGTATCGATACGGACTTGATACCCTTAAATATGGAATTGAGAAAATTTGGCTTAGCGTACCAAAATGGTCTTAAGTGTATCAGTACGGTGTTAGTTAATTCTGTTAAAAGATTTAAACCACAGTTTTAAATAGTTACAGGTTGGTCACTAAACTTGAAATGACATAATTGGATAGGAAAATAACCTTTGTTAACAACGAGATTTCATAGGCTAATAATCGGTAAGATAAATTGAATATTTGTAGAAAGAAATTATGATAAAGACCCTTAATTTTTGAAATTTTCAATTTAGTCCCTAAGTTTGAAAAAGATTAAAATTAACTCCAAATTGAGTAAGCTATTACTAAGTTAGCTCAATAGGCCTTAAAAGAGATTAATAAGACATTTCAAAAAGGATTCCAAACTCTGATTAGGCTTCTGACCTCTTAATAAGTTTCTGGTAACACTTTCCGACCCGATTCTCTACCCGACCGAGAATGGGGTGTTACATTTGTGGTATTAGAGCTAGAGTTTATTCGATTCTAGGACTAAACTGAGGCTTATCATGAGTCTACATGTGCATATGCCACCTAGAAGTTTATTTGTATTTGTTCTTCATGACTTGCAACTGACACGATCTAACCTTTTTGTTTAATTAGATTTGAGAATGCTTGCACCCGGTGATAGGCGTGATACGATGGAACCACACCCCTGCTCCTCCTTGACACAAGGGGACAATCTCAAAGATGAAGTCTGACTTGAACAGCTGGAACAGAATCACCCACCTAATCCCCCCTCGATGCCTCCCGTTTAGTAGGAGTACTTGATGTCTATAGCGGAGATGATCAAATAGGTAGACGTGTCTCTTAGTCAAGAGCTGCTACCGCAACCTGCTGAAGCACACGTATTTGTCTCGAGAGCCCCTATTGATAAGCTCAGACAATATCCATTTTATACCTTCACTGGCCAAGAGCAAGATAACCCTGAAGTAGTAGAGTACTAGCTGGAAAATACCCTCAAAGTCTTGAATAAGCAAATAAAGTGCCCTGATAAACATAAATTGGAGTGTGCTCTGGCATTGGTCTCGGAAGAGGCTTAGAGTTTGTGGGACACTATGACTCTCACCATATATGAGCATAGAGTTACGTGGGACTTCTTCCTTCAGGAGTTCCGTAAGAAGTATATTAGCGACATTACCTTGCTAAAAGACATAAAAGTTCCTCCATCTAAGACAAAGAGGAAGACCGGTGGAATAGTATATACATGATTTCTGTAAGTATTTAAGGTATGGTGCTGAGATTATCTGCACTGAAAAGGTGAAATGCAGAATGTTCATCGGTGGCCTTTACGATGAGTTACGTCTTCTCTTCAGTGCCTTAGAGTTGGAAGACTTCTAGAACCTGGTCAACCGAGCGATTGCTATTGAAGCCTCCCATAAGGTTTATGAAAGAAGAAAAGGGAAGCAAGCAAAAACTAATAAAAGGTTTTGAGATGATTCCAGACCTCACATGCCTCAGAAGAAAGGTAGATAGTGGGACCAGAAGTCTGCCACCTTTCAGCAGTTGCCAAAGGCAGGATATGTGCCATAATCCCAATCTCCATGAACATTTGTCACTCGTACAACTTCATTTGAAAGTACGGGTGGTTTTGGAAGAGGCTCACAGATCCCTTTATGTAAATTTTGTCAGAAAAGGTATCCCGAGCAATATCGTAGATAGGCCGGATCTTGCTACCTCTATGGTGAAGTTAGTCACTTCATCAGGCAATGTCCGCAGAATTCGAATGCTCCTATTTTAGTGGCTTCGCAGAACAATCCTAATAATGGAAGAAAAGCAAAACAAATTCAGTCTGAATTAGCGGAGAGACCTCGCAACTCAAATCCTCCCTAAGTTGGATGTGATCCTCAAACCTCAGCTCAGATGTACCATGTCTAAGGTCGAGAGCAAGAAGACGACCTTGATGTGATTGCAGGTATGGTGGAATTATGCTATGATATTGTTTATGCTTTGGTGGATCCCGGTTCTACGCATTCCTTTATTAGTGAACCATTGATCAAGAAGTATGCTTTAGAACCTGACCAGTTACTTCAGAAATAGTAATCCCTAACCCACTAGGAGATAGTGTGGTTATATGATTAATCTGGAAAGCATTCTCTATGAGGATCCAAGGGATCCCGTTTCTAACCAATTTGATGGCCCTGCCTTTCCATGAGTTTGACATTATCCTAGGCCTTGATTGGTTAGCCGAACATCAAGTCCGGGTAGATTATTCGAAGAATAAGCTATATCTTCGTGGAATCAGCAAGGAGAGCATAGCTCTGATAAAAACCAAACTCGTACCTAATAAGACCATCATGTGTGCTTTGGGATCTAAAGAAGATACAAAGCTAGAAGATATACCGGCGGTGAAAGAATTCTCTGATATGTTTTTTCGATGAACTTTTGAGACTCCCTCTGACCCAAGAAGTGGAATACAGAATCAAAGTGCAACCGGGGACTACACCAATCCCCATTGCTCCATATAGGATGTCTCTGGTTGAGTTAAAGGAGTTGAAGGCCTAAATTCAAGATCTCTTGGATAAGGGTTTATCCGACCGAGTTCCTCACCCTGGGGAGCACCGGTTTTATTTGTCAATAAAAAAGATGGATCGATGCGATTATGCATTGATTATCATCAACTGAATAGGGCAACAATCAAGAATAAGTATCCGTTACCGAGGATTGATGATCTCTTCAATTAGTTGAAGGATGCTTCTGTCTTCTCTAAGATATACCTACGATCCGGATACTATCAAATGTTAGTGAAAGAGTCTGACTTTCCAAAAACTACCTTCCGAACTAGATACGACCATTATGAGTTCTTGGTAATTCTTTTTGGGCTTACGAATGCACCTGCAGCCTTCATAGACTTGATGAATCGTGTGCTCCAGACCTATCTTGATAAATTCGTGGTTATGTTCATAGATGATATCTTGATCTATTCCAAGGACACTATCACTCATGAAGAACATCTCCGGATTGTGCTTCAAACTCTACGGGAGAAACAACTATACACTAAGTTCAGTAAATGTGAGTTATGGCTTTCTGAAGTATCCTTTCTGGGACACGTGATTTCCTCTACGGGAATTCAGGTGGACCTAAAGAAGATTCAATCGGTTCTTGATTGGATTCATCCTAAGAATGTTGGAGAAGTTTGTAGCTTTTTGGGCCTTGCGAGCTACTACCGTAGATTTGTCAAAGGATTCTCGATGATTACTGCACCCTTGACGAAGCTTTTCCGTAAAGAAACTCCCTTTGTGTGGACAGTAGAGCAACAAAGGAGTTTTGATCAGCTTAAGTAAGTTTTAACCCATGCCCCTATCTTAGTGCAACCTGAATTGGGTAAGGACTTCACTGTGTACAGTGATGCATCCCACTTGGCATTAGGCTGTGTACTAATGTAAGAGGGAAAAGTCATAGCCTATGCCTCACGTCAGCTTAAGCCACATGAGTTAAACTATCCGACTCATGATCCGGAGCTAGCCGTCGTTGTGTTTGCCTTAAAGATTTGGAGGTACTATCTTTACGGTGAGAAGTGTTACTTGTACACTGATCACAAGAGCCTGAAGTATCTTCTAACTCAGAAAGATTTGAATCTCCGTCAACGTCAGTGGATGGAACTTTAAAAGACTCTGACTTGGTCATTGATTACCATTCTGGTAAAGCCAATGTTGTGGCTGACGCTCTTATTCGGAAACCCACATTCTCCATGAGATGTTTGAATTCTCATTTTCGGCTCAAGAAGCATGGAAAGTTATTGGTTGAATTGAAAGTTCAGTCAACCATCGTGTCCCGAATCAAAGCACTCCAGGAATCTGACGAGGAGTTGCAAACTTTTAGTGCTAAGATCAAGGACAAGTCGTATCCTAACTTTGCTATGAATTCTGAATGTTTGTTGTGCTTTTGAAATCATATCTGTGTGCCCGATGATGATGATCTTCAAAATAAAATTTTGAGTGAAGCTCATTCGAGTCCTTTCTCCATTCATCCTGGAGCTATCAAGATGTATAAAGACTTGAAAGTGATGTATTGGTGGTCCGATATGAAGGGTGAAATCACAAACTTTGTGACTAGGTGTCTGACTAGGTGCCTATTGGTTTCTTGCAACCCATCGAGCTTCCAAAATGGAAATATGATCGTATTACAATGGATTTCATAAGTGGTGTTCCAATGACACTGAAGAAAAATGATGCTATTTGGGTAATTGTAGATCGATTCACCAAGTCTGCTCATTTCCTTCCGGTGAGAATGGATTTCAGCTTGCCTAGACTTGTTGAGTTATACATTCATGAAATCACCCATTTACACAGAGTCCCTATGTCCATTATTCCTGATCGTGATCCACATTTTGTATCCCAGTTTTAGAGGATTCTATATGAGGCCTTAGGAACTCGAGTGCACTTAAGCACTTCCTTCCACCCTCAAACTGATGGTCAATCTGAAAGGGTTATTAAGGTAACCTTATGTCATTTCTTTTCATGTGTATGATTATTTCATATCAATCTTGATTATTCCTTGTAGATTTTGGAAGATATGCTACGGGCCTTTGTTATCGATTTTGGATATACGCGGGAGAAATCCCTACCGTTAGTGGAGTTTGCGTACAACAATAGTTACCAAGCTTTGATTTAAATGGCTCTCTATGAAGCTTTTTATGAGAGGAGATGTAGAACCCTTCCTTGTTGGATCGAGCTTGGTGAAGGAAAGGTGTTAGGCCCTGACTTACTTCGGGAAACCGAAGAAAGGGTAACTATTATCCATGACCGGCTTAAGGCTGCGTTTGACCGGTAGAAAGCTTATGCTGATTTAAAAAGAAGGGACCTTCAGTATGATGTTGGTGAGAAAGCTTTCTTTAAGGTATCTTTGTAGAAGAAGGTACTTCGTTATGGCAAAAAAGGGAGGCTCACTCCTCGTTTTATTGGCCCATTCGAGGTCATCAAGAGAGTTGGACATGTTGCCTACCGACTAGCTCTCCGTGAAGAGTTAAGTCGTATACACAATGTCTTTCACGTGTCTATGCTACGGAAGTACCGGTCCGATCCTTCCCATGTAATCGAGCCGGAGTCTATGGAGATTCAGTCCAACTTGACGTACGAGGAAAAACCAATGCAGATCCTCGCACGAGAAGTCAGGAGACATCGGAACAAGTCCTTTGGAGAAGTCATTCAATCAAAGAAGAAATGTGGGAACCAGAGGAAACAATGCAGAAGCAATATCCCCAACTTTTCGGTTAAGAATGAAAATTCGAGGACTAATTTTCTTAAGGGGGAGAATTGTCATACCCCAAAAATAGTCTAGTCGAAATTAGGTTTTGGCAATCAGAAATTTTGTGTCGGTTATGCTCGAATGATGCAATTGCTCGATCTTGTACCCAATTTTGAAGTAATGAAAGTTATTTGAGCTTAATTGAAGTTGTGGGACCTTTTTGTACAGAATAAAAGTTAGGGGTTTCTTTGAAAATGCTGAATCTGAGCAAGGCGTATCGATACGGTTGGACCTATATCGATATAGCCTAACTATTTTTAACTAACTTACTCAATTTATCTTAGCCGTATCGATACGGCCATAAGGTGTATCAATATAGGTCTCTGTCCAAATCGATTTAGTGGCCAATTAGTAAAATTTGGGAATTGGGGATGATTCACCTACTTGCTTGCCACCCCTCCACGTGAGATTGATCTGAAAAGGATGACAACTGATCATCAATTGTCAAAATTTAGAAAAGAAAAAAGAAAATGTATTAATTAACAGTTAAGCAAGCCCTTTGTTAAGGGTAAGCTTCCCATTGGCTAAGGGTGAGGTGGGGAAAATAATTATGACTTTGGTTTCCTTGAAATGGTTAAGAAGAAAGTCTTTTTCATTGTTTGAATCTCCCGAAACAAAACTAAACCTTGGATTTAAGAAACCAAGCACACACTCCATTGTCATCTTCAAGCTCAAGCAAGCACCTCGATCCAACTCTTGACAATGGTAGCTTATCTCGAACGTTGAAATGGCCACGGCTAAGTGAAAATGGAGATATTATCGAATGTGTTGATATCTACAAACAACCTGCTTTCGATCACCCTGCATTGGAAAATCACGTTATCCAGGTGAAATATTTTTCTATTGTCACACTATTTCTTTCCTGTTTGTACTTATCATTGTTGTAAATATGACGAATGCTATTCAACGTGCAGATGAGACCTAGTTTTGATTTAAGGAAAGAGAAATCAAGCACAGAGAACGAATCATTGAAGCTGGTGGTGTCTCAAGCATGGCAAAGAAGTGGAAACTGTCCAGAAGGAACCATTCTGATTCGAAGAATTCGAAGGGAGGACTTATTGAGAGCGGAATCCATTGACCGATTCGGAAGAAAACCTCGTTCAATTGTCTCTAAATCAAACACAACAAATCAGGAAGATGGTCACTTTCCATTTATTAACAACACTAACATTGTACTTCTTACAGTGGTTAACGAATCCGTAAGCATATTCAAAACTATATTGTACATTTTTGTTTCACTCTTTTTCAATTGCTTGACTTGGTAGCTTTTGTGAAACAGGTAGCAATGCTTGTCGCAGTTGGACCCGATTTCATAGGAGCTACGGGAGATATCAATATTTGGAATCCAAGACTAAGTTCTCTTACTGAAGAATTCACCACGGCTAAAATCTGGGTTAAAAGTGGCCCTGCTGATGTATTTGAAAGCGTGGAATGTGGATGGATTGTTAGTTCATTAAATAATACAAATAAATCGTACCATTTTTTTCCATTTTAAAATGTTAATCTAATCATTAATATTTGACATCGATTCATATATTTCAAATTTTCTTCCTCAAAAACGTTCAATAATTTGTCAGGTATTCCCAAATTTATATGGTGACAACAGGACCAGATTGTTTACACACTGGACTGTAAGTAAACAGTTTTTCATAAGAAAAAAAAAGAGTAAAAATCTGCAACAAATTATATCATTAAAACTATCTGTCTTTATTTGCAGCTAGATGGAAGAACGTCAACAGGTTGCTATGACCTCAATTGCGATGGCTTCGTTCATACAAACCCTGGAATCGCCCTGGGAGCAGCCCTTGAGCCACTGTCCAGTCTGTATGGCCAACAGTATTATATCACTGTTGGCATGTTCAAGGTAACATTGATTTTCATTAACTTGATGTCGATTTAGTATGTTCTGATTCCTATATTTTCATATCAAAATTGATTTGCAGGATCCACAAACAAACAATTGGTAGGTGAAAGTTGGGGGCGATACACCAATAGGGTATTGGCCAGGAAACCTATTTTCTTACTTGAATCACAGTTCTACATTGGTGGAATGGGGTGGACTTGTTTTTAGTCCGAACATCAGGACATCGAATCATACGAAGGCCGGCATGGGAAGTGGACACTTTGCTTCTGGTTTGTATGGGAAAGCATGTTTCATACAAAATATTGCGATCATGGATTTTTCATGGCAACTCAAGTATCCACAGTGGGTGGGCGCTTGGGACAATGAGTTTAACTGCTACAGTGCTTATATAGACCAACAAAGTAATTGAACTTCACCAGGATTTTTCTTTGGGGGGCCTGGTCAGAATCCTGATTGTGTTGGGAAACGCCGGTACACCCCATAGCGCAGCGAAAAAATTATTCAGCGTATTCTTCCAGTGATTCATGTACGAGGAACGAATCCGGGATGAAAAGAAATGGAACGTTACCTTACTTAAATCTGAAAATCACAGGGAGTTAGGACAATTCAATTCTTCTAGAACGATATCGAATTCAAGTCGTCACAATAGCGTTCCGACCTCTACGCAGTACACTCGAACGAAACAAACAATATTTTCTTTTCTCTAACTGTTAGAGAGGTTTTTCGCAAAAGCATACTTTGGCTGGAAGAGCTTATGCCTTTATAGAGCATTCAAAACCCTAATTCTAATTAAATTTGTACTGCTTAAATATACAATATATTTAACTAAATATAATTAAATATGTAGAATTTGATTCTACTGCAATCAGATTTCTTTAGGGATATAAATATTTTAATAGTATCTGATAATTACAATAATTATCTAGTATTAAAATATATATACAAACGAAACTATCTATAATTACAATAATCATAATAATTTTGATTTTTTACTTATTTCGTGCACAACAAGTTTGTACACATGCTATCTAGTCTATATTTGTTCGTTTCAATCATAAGGTGTGACCCTTATAGGTTCATGCAACGTTAGCAGTAATATCTATAACAATTTTAATATTACAAGCAATAAGTGGCATCTAGCTAGCAATACATCATTGCTACCTAAGTTACAGGAAGTCGTGGTTCGACATAACTTTTTTTCACGATTAACTCTTTTCATGTATTACATTATTTTGTCCTTATATCTAGATTGGACACAAGTCATGGAATAGTCATAATTGTATAGTTAATCTAATATTTCTTGAGATCTTGAGTAAACTATTATAAACAAATAATTATGATATCTCATATCAATTTATTCAAGCATGGCCATGCATTTCTAGTCTTGCTCAATCAAGTGGCCTATGATATTACTCATTTTATGTAGGAGGGACAAATCCTATCTTGATCAACCATATTTCGCTACATAGATTGCAACATATCCAATATCAGTCTTTATAGCATAGTCAGTTACGACACATGTTTGATTGTATCAAAATATGTCACTCACAATGTTTAAATAATGATGTTCTCAAGTCTGAGGATCATACATGTAGTTATCATTATGAGCAATATTGTGATTGTCACATAATAATCCAAGAAACATGCTCATAGCGGTTAGTTCAGTATGTCGTTCTCTAACACATACTTATGTATAGATTTTGACAACTCCATCTCAATGACAACACTTTGTCATCAATCAACTACATATTATTTTTAATATATTATTGTTGTCCATGCCCACAATAATACTCGACCAAGGACATTATAAGAATAACTATATTATTCTAAGGACTTTACTTAATTCAGTTTATTTATAAACACACAGAATAAGACTGAAATAATAATAATGACTTTATATTAATAAAGAAGATAAAAATAAGTATGTCTTTTACAACTATCTCATGATTGGTCTTTAGGCATACTCTAACAATCTCCCACTAGCACTAAGACCAATCACTCATGTATCTAATACCAAGAGACTTAGTGTGATGTTCATGCTTATGCTGTGTTAGAGGCTTTGTTAGTGGATTGATGATATTGTCATCCATTAGTACTCTACATATTTCTACATCTCCTCGATCAATGATTTCTCGAATGAGATGGTAACGCCTAAGTATGTGTTTGGATCGCTGGTTAGATCTGGGTTCTTTTGCTTGTGCGATGGCTCCGTTGTTGTCACAACTTAGATCTATAGCATTTGATATGCTAGGCACAACCCCTAGTTCAAAGATGAACTTTTTAATCCAAACAGCCTCTTTTGCAACACCGCTTGCTGCAATATACTCAGCTTCTGTTGTAGAATCTGCTACTATATCTTGCTTTGAACTTTTCCAGCTTACAACACCTCTATTAAGGCAAAACACAAAACTTGATTGCGATCGAGAATCATCCTTATTAGTTTGGAAGCTTGCGTCAGTATAACCTTTTATACTTAGCTCTTCTTCACCTCTATACATAAGGAATGTATCTTTAGTTATTCTTAAGTACTTAAGGAAGTTTTTTACTGCAACCCAATGACCTTCACTGAGATCTACTTGGTACCGACTTGTCATACTTAGTGCATATGATACATCTGGACGTGTACATAGCATGAAATACATGATAGATCCAATGGCCGAAGCATATAGAATCTTACTCATGCGCTCTCTTGCTTGAGGCGTTGAAGGACACATTTCCTTTGAGAGTGAAATACCATGTCTCATAGGTAAGAATCCTCTTTTAGATTATTCCATACTGAATCTTTTTAGTACTTTATCTATTTATGTATTTTGACTTAGTCCTAAGAGTCATCTTGATCTATCTCTATAGATCTTGACTCCTAATATGTAGGTTGCTTCACCCAAGTGTTGCATAGAAAAACATTTTCGTAACCAAGTCTTTACAGACTGTAAGGTAGGTATGCCATTTCCTATTATTAGTATGTCATCCACATACAATACCAAGAATGTGATAATGCTCCCACTAGTTTTCTTGCAAACACATGGCTCATCTTTATTTTTGATAAAACCAAATTCTTTGATTGCATCATTAAAACGAAGATTTCAAGTTCGAGAAGCTTGCTTCAACCCATAAATGGATCTTTGTAGCTTTCATACTTTTCAGGCATCTTTTGGATCGACAAAACCCTCAGGTTGTGTCATGTACACATCCTTATATAATTTTCCATTAAGGAAAGTGGTTTTGACATCTATCTGCCAGATTTCATAATCATAAAATTTAGCTATTGCAAGAAATATCCGGATGGATTTACATATAGCAACATGGGAAAAAGTTTCGTCATAGTCTATACCATGAATCTGGCGAAATCCCTTAGCGACCAATCGCCCTTTGTATGTTTGTACATTGCCATCCATGTGGTATTCTTTTTGAAAACCCATTTGCACCCTATAGGTTTAATCCCTTCGGGTGGGTCAACCAAAGTCCACACTTGGTTTTTTAACATGGAATCTATCTCTGATTTCATGGCTTCTAGCCATTTTTCGAAGTCTGGGCTCACCATTGCTTCCTAATAAGTCCTAGGCTCATCTTGATCCATGAGGAGAACATCACCATGCATTGTGACGAGAAATCTATATCTCTCAGGCACATTGCGTTCTCTCATAGACCTTCGCAATGGTTGTGTTTCAAGAACGATTGGATATCCCTCAACTATTTGTGGAACATGTTGTTGTTGTTGTTGTTCAATCTCTGGTTCAGTGATTTGTGGTTGATCTTGAATTTCCTCAAGTTCAATATTTCTCTCATTTCCCTTTCTAAAAATAAATTCTCTTTCGAGGAAGACTCCTGTTCGAGCAACAAATATTTTGTTCTCGGATGGATTGAAGAAATAATATCCTTTAGTTTCTTTAGGGTATCCCACAAAATTACATTTATGAGATTTGGGTTCGAATTTTGTAGACTATTGATGTTTAACATAAACTTCGCATCCCCAAATTTTCATAAAAGACATACTAGGACGCTTCCCAGTCCATATCTCATACGGTGTCTTTTGAACCGATTTAGATAGAACACGATTTAGTGTGAAAGTAGTTGTTTCTAACGCATGCCCCCAAAAAGAAGTTGAAAGATCAACATGACTCATCATTGATTGAACCATGTCTAATAACGTTCGATTTCTCCTTTTAGAGACTTCATTATGTTGCGGAGTACCAGAAGGTGTAAGTTGTGAGACAATCCCACATTCTTTAAGAAGTTTATCAAACTCTAAGCTTAAGTATTCTCCTCCTTGATCTGATCAGAGAGCTTTGATACTCTTTCCTAGTTGGTTTTGTACTTCATTCTTAAATTCCTTGAACTTTTCAAGTGCTTCATATTTATGATGCATTAGGTAAACATACTGATATCTACTAAAGTGTCGGTAAAAGTAATGAAGTATTGAAACCCTCATCTAGCTTGTGTATTCATTGGTTCACATACATCACTATGTATTGGCCTAATAAACCACTTGCTCACTCGTTTTTACCGTTAAAAAGTGATTTGGTCATTTTTCCCATTAAGCAAGGTTCATATATATCAAGTTGTTCGAAAACAAAAGAATCCAAAAATCCATCTATATGAAGTTTTGATATGCGTTTCTCACTTATATGACCCAAGTGACAATGCCAAAGATAAGTTTGATTAGAGTCATTTGTTTTTGATCTTTTCGTATTTATGTTATATATGAAATTGTCTTCATCTAAGATATAGAGGCCATTTATTAAATGGGTCGTACCACAAAAACATTATTGAGATTAAAGGAACAACTATTATTCTTAATAATAATCTCAAAACTAATCTTATCCAAACAAGAAATTGAAATAATGTTTTTAGTCAAACTAGGTACGAAATAATAATCCTCTAAATCTAAAACAAGTCCACTCGATAAATGACAAAGTATATGTTCCTATGGCTAATACAACAACTCTTGCTCCATTTTCCACTTGTAGGTCCACATCTCCTTTTGCCAATTTTTTACTCATTTTTAGTCCCTATACAAAAGTACAAATGTGAGAACCACAACCGGTATCTAATACCCAAGAAGTAGATATTGATATATTAATATCAATAACATAAATACATTATCCAAACTGTCCATTTTCTGTTGTCTTCTTGATGTCCTCAAGATAGACAAGGCAATTTCTCTTCCAATATCCAACATTGTTGCAATGGAAACACTTTCCTTCTTTTGCAACTCCTCCTTTAGGTTTCAATGTAACATTTCCTTTGTTGGGATTTGGCTTTGCCTTGGTGTTGGGCTTTCCTTTTCTGTTATCCTTTCAGACCATCAGAATAGGTTTGCAGCGAACCTTTTTCATATTGTTCTCTGTTCTTCTTAACAGACCAAGCAACTGAGGCAAAGATTTGTTAATTTCATTCATATTGAAATTAAGAACAAACTGATTAAAACTATTCGGCAACGATTGCAGGATAACATTAGTAGCCAATTCAACACTTAGAGGGAAGCCCAACTTTTCCAGGGTCTGAATGTACCCTATCAATTTAAGAACATGAGTTCCCACTGGAGTTCCCTCAACCATCTTACATCAAACAAAGCCTTAAAGGTCTCATACCTCTCTTGATGAGCTTGCCCCTCATATAATTACTTGATATTTTTAACCATCTCATAGGGAACCATGTCCTCATGTTGCTTCTGAAGCTCAGGGGTCATGATCGCAAGCATTACGCATCCAACATGTCACTTGAGTATTTTTCAAAGGCTTCCAATTTATATTTGGAGGCATATCTGTTGGCTTTTTAGGGATAGGTTCTTTGATGACTGATAGTTTTCGTTCTTGTTTAAGGACAATCTTCAAATTGCGGAACCAGTCAAGGAAGTTCAAGCCATTCAATTTGTAACCCCCTTGACACGGGGAATATTGGAGTAAAACCCAAAAGTTTCACTTCAATAAACAACCCTTTTTTCTTTTTATCTTTTCTAAATGCAACTTAGTGAACCTGAGCATGAGAGAAAGAAGCAGACAAAATCTCAACACGAACGGGTGTCAAATCGACATCTGATTGCCCCAAATAGCGTTTAGGGACCATTTTGTAAGACTATCACTAAACAGGGACTTAACTCGAAATTGAAGTTACCATCTTTTAATTAGTCAGGTTTTGATCAACCACATAAATTTTCAAGTCATTTCAGCCATCCAAAGTCATTCAATTGCACCTACCAATAATCAGGGACTAAAACACAAAGGTTCAGAACTTCAGAAGATGCCAATTAACCACTTTAACTAACATGGTATCGATACGCCCAAGCACAGTGTCGATACGGTCCTTTGTAATTTCAAAACCCAAATTCCAGTAGCTCAAAACCGTATCGATACGGTCCCAAGTATCGATATGCTTAGCCAATTTCTTCTTTCACCGTATCGATACGGTGCATACTGTATTGATACGCCTAGCCCTTTTCAGCTTAACCGTATCAATATGGTAGCCCAAGTATCGATACGCCTAGGCACAAAATATCACTTTTTGCTCGATGAACAATCCGTAAACCAATTATAAACCCCTAGGCATGCTTCTAACACACAAGCAACATATTTAGGGATCAATCATCAGCCATTAGCAACAGAAACATCATCATACCATGATCACATGCTCAAAAGGAAAATCTATAGGCATGCTTCGTAAAACCACGTCCAACCAAAAACCACAAAGCATAAACCAAACATAATAGGCCATTTAAAATCTCAATAAGGCAAAACAAACTTGCCAAACCAGAGAGTTCATCAAACATACACTCCCAAAACATCAAGGTATCCACCAATTGCCAATCTCATTACTATTGAAATGCTAAAACCATACTTGAGCTTAGAACATCGAACGAACCACTTTTCTTGCTTCTTTGCAGCCCGAACAAACTACTTTTTTGCATTGTTAAGAAAAGAGAGCGTAAGCTATATGCTTAGCGAGGGATGATCAAAACAAAACCATAACAATGCACTTTTGAAACCATTTTCTTATCAAACCATTTTCCATCACGATCTTAACAAAACGCATGCTTTAAAACCCATTAAACTCTTTACACATGTATCATGATATTTCATGCTTTAGACCAAATCAAATCTCAATGCATACTTCACATGCTTAGGCATTCAAAACATATCTCAAGATATAGTCTCATGTATAAATCTCATATACAATTTCATTTAAAAACCATGATACATGTAATCTCATATATTGGCATTCAAGTGAACTGGATGGTTGCTTCACCATCCCTATACACATGGAGCTTACTGTACTCTCCATAATAAACACACATCGGATATGCGGATACTTATTGATAGAGCTTCTTGCTCTCTCCGCCAATACTTATGGAGCTTGCTGCTCTCTCCATAAGGTGAATCTCATGGTGCTTGCTGCACTCACCATGACTTAGATCCTGTGGTGCTTGGTGCTCTCACCACAATACACTTAAGTTACCTTCATCACAATAGTTGCTACGCCAATGTAGAGCCGAATGACACACGTACATACGAATTTTGCTATATTTTTATAGTGCACTCTAATCCTATTGGTTGAACAATTATATCTGATTATAATAAGCATCATCACTTGCCAATATATAATTTAAAATCATGTTAACCTATTGTTTTCCAATGCATCAACATAAACCATAGCATATACCATTTTAAATCATAAATCAATGCATAGCATTTTCTCATCAAGATGCAACCTCTCGAGAACCATAAATCAATCTCATGGGATAACATGAATCATTTCTCAATTCATAAAAACATACATAACAGTAGGTAACAAATCCAACTTCAAAACATGAGTATGAACAATTAAAACCGTGGGAAAAGACTAAGAACCGAGAGCGAAACATTTTATACTTACTTTCGAGATTAGATTAGCGTTTCAAGCTTAATTTAAACCCCCAAAATATTCCTTTCAAACCTTTGAAAAGCTATAAACCAGTGCCACTCACCAACTACACCTCGCTTGGCTTGTCGAGGCGAAATCAAGCTTCCAAATCCTCTGTGACACCTTCCGAAACTATCAGATCATCATCCCCTGTTCTAACCAAAACAAAATAGAGGATTAATGCGTTCCTTTGCATCAAAATCCCCAGCAACACACAACAACACTTTCCTCCCTCAACAACCAAGCTTTCGCCCAACAAAAACAACTGAAAACATCGACAAAACCTTTCTAAAACATCTCCAACTATTACCCAGCGAGATGTACACTTAAACAACATCAATTTACACCCAAAAACATCTCCTTAATGTTAAAGAACCATCAACAATCAATTAACCCCATAAACAAGCCACCAACCCAAAGATATCAACAACCAAACCTAACAATTTACCTAGTTCCGGGATTCTATTATCAAAATCACTTAAATCAACATCTCAAATCATCATAACCATCATATTATCTCATTATAAACCCAACAAAACCAATCAAAAGCTAAGATTCATTGATTTAGGCAAGTAAACCTCAATTAAACCAATTTTCTATAAACATATTACCAAAACCCATTAGAAAATCATCATAAGAGACCAAGAACTTGGGAATTTCAATAAAGAACATGTCATTAGAGGGGAAGAGCGAAACCTTACCTCTAATGATGAATTTTCCTTCAAGTGTAAAGATTTACATGAGAAAACATGGTTTAAACAACAAGGTTTTGTTAAGAAAACATTAAAGAATCATTTAAGATCAAAATGACAAATCAAATCAGATATTTACCTTAAATCTTTGAAGAGAAAATGGTTGTATGGATGGAGAGAATTTGAGAGAAAGTAAATGAGAAATGAAAGTAGTTACGTGAAATGCATTTTGAGAAAACAAATTGGTTAGTTAATTCCCTACAATTATTTATTTATTTATTAAAACCATTTAAAACCAGCCAATAAAAAGGAAAAAGTCTTAATTAGACTCTTGGTCAAAGCTCCCTAAAGATTCTAAGCCTTGATCTCTTACAATTTTGTCACTAAAAACAGTTTTACGTATTTTACATTTTGGTCACTAGTCCCAAAATGTCAACCTTCCAAAATATATTTTCCAAAATTGATTCCACTAAAATCACTTATATAATAAATAAGGATTTTAAAACATTTTCCATATTTAATTTTACTCAAAAACTATTTATACCAAATTAATCTCGAAACTAGACTAAATTGTCAAAACCAACTCAACGAGCCATCTAGCCTAACTCGGCTAACTTCTAGGCCCAAAATCGGGGCGTTATGCAATATTTCCTTCACAAGGACGGATCACAATGATAATTAGTTTGAATTTTCCATAATAAATCTACAACGATAAAATATAATTTATAAGTACCTTTTATCATGTTTATAAAGTAATAACATTCCCACTATTAAAAACCCTCAAAATTGAAAAAAATACCAAAAGTATTTCTAGTGGGTGAGGATCTATATTTCATTTCTTCCTAAGTCAGCTTTGGCTTCACTCCCAGAATTCAATTATTTTGGTAAGCAACACTTGCTAATTACATCTCATGTAATTCCTATATTTGGTGAACAACTATAATTCCTAATCATCTCATGATTATCCAAATCATTAGCCTTTAGGTTTCTAATCTCATTAGAACAACCTAGTTTAAGCAATATTACAACCAATGAATATCACTTACTTATTCTTCGCGTTTAACCAAGATAGATATGTGTGCTTCGCTTTAGCAGAACCTACATAGTACCGATCAAGGTTTTAACGATGGCTAATAATGGTGGATGACTATTAATTAAATATGAAGGGTTTTTGTTAAATGAATCTCTCCATTCTACTATGATCTAATTAGTTACCATCATTGCTAAAAACATACATTGTACCACATACATGCAAAACGGTAAATATAAATGCAATGGTCATAGCCCGTAAAACTAAGGTGGCCAATCGCAAGCCAATGGGAGAACCAAGTGTTGGGAAACACCGGTACACCCCATGGTGCAACAAAAAAATTATCTAGCGTAATCCACCAGTGATCCATGTATAATGGATGAATTCGGGTGATAAAGGGTGAAACGTTACCTTAATAAATATGGGATATGGAAATCCGTAGGGAATTTGGAATAACCAAATCGAATCCGAGTCCTTATAATAGCGTTTCGACCTCTACGCAGTCCACCCGAATGAAACGAACAATATTTTCTCTTCTCTAACTATTAGAGAGGTTTTTCAAAAACCAGGAATAAATGGCTGTTAGACCTTATGCCTTTATATAGCATTTAAAAACCTAATTCTAATTAAATTTGGATTCTTAAATATACAATATATTTAACGAATATAATTAAATATATAGAATCTGATTATACTTTAATTAGGTTTCATTTATATATATATATATATATAATTTAATAATATTTGATAATTACAATAACTTATCAAATATTAAAACATATTATATAAACGAAATTATACATAATTACAATAATTATAACAATTTTGGTTTCTCACTAATTACGTGTACAACAAGTTTGTACACATGCTATCTAATCGATATTTGTTCTTTTCAATCATAAGGTATGACCCTTGTAGGTTCATGTAACGTTAGCAGTAATATGCAGAACAATTCAAATAGTATAAGCAATGAGTGACATCTAGCAATACATCAATGCTACCTAAGTTACAAGAAATCGTGTTTCGATTTAACCTCTTTTCTGTGATTAACTTCTTTTATGTATTTCATCCTTTTGTCCTCATATATAAATCGGACACAAGTCATGGATTAGTCACAATTGTATAGTCCATTCAATGTTTCTTGATATCTTGAGTAGACTATTATAAACGAATAATTATGATATCCTATATCAATTTATTCGAGCATGGCCATGCATTTTCTAATCTCACTCAATCAAGTGGCCTATGATATTACTCCTATTATGTAGGAGGGACAAATCCTATCTTAATCAACCATATTTCTCTACATGGATTATGACATATCCAATATCAGTCTTTATAGTGTAGTCAGTTACGACACACATTTGACCGTATCAAAATATGTCACTCATAGTGTCGAAATAATGATGATCTCAATTCTGACGATCATACATGTAGATATCACCATAAGTAATGTTGTGACTATCACATAATTGTAATAACTCATTTTTACATGTGTTTGTTAATATTGTGCCATGCTAATATAATAATCAGTTAATATTATTATCGCGTGTTTACATATATGTATGTGTGTATGTGTGATTAATGTATACGTAATATATGTATGTGTGGATATTTATGTTGACTATGTGTATGATTGTATATGTATGTATGAACGTATATGATATTAATTAAAATGTGTAATATATTAATATTCGTATGTGTTGCGTGAAATAAGTGCTACGCAATTGTGCAAGTATACACGTCGCAAGTAATAAAGTGATACGAGAATCGAGTATCTTCTCTACAGGGATTTGTTTGGGCCACTTTGCTTTAGTTATTGCACTGTAAAAGTAAAAACACGATTGATAGTAGGAGTTGAGTGTAATGAGTAAAGTAAAAGCAATAAACTAAAAGAATAGATGAAAGAAAAAGAGAGAATAGGTCAGGTTATCATGAGTTGTGGAGTGATAGCCGATTGGATCGTCTTGGTAAAAGAATGCAATGACAACTCAATTGTCGTGGCAACTTGCACAACGGGGTTGCCTTGGTAACTAATCAATGGTTGTCTGGGCGACTAGCTGGGAAACTACTTGGGTGGCTGGGCAGCAACTTCAAGGTTCGGTGGAGCGTTCTTCAATGTTTCTTCTTATCCCTAAGTCGAAACTCTAGCTATTTGTGCATGCCTTGATAATACATCCCTACATGAATCAAGGGTAGACAACAACCAATCTTGCGCTCCTCTTAGCTGTTGAAATCCTTAGCTTATTCCTAAGCTGGATTAATCTTCACCATCAATAGATTGAATAAAGACCATACTCATTCGTTTCTTGAATCAAACTTTCCCGATATTAGATAAATAGATGAAGTTACAAGATCCTCTCCCAATTCACTCGCAAACAATAATAAGAACCAAGAATGAGTAAACCTTGAATAGATAAGTGCAAACTCCACCACAAAAACACAATAACCCCAACCAATCAAGTTAGTTCATGGTTGGGTTCAAAAGATATACAAAGAATAATCCACAAACCATGAATCTAATGGAAGCAAAGAAGAAGAAGAAATCGAACTCTCTTCCCATTGCTCTCTTGTCGAAATCTTTCCCTTCTTGCCCTTTAGAGTTGTCAAAAATCCTCTCCTCTTCTTGCCCCTTTGGAGTTGTCGAAATTTCTCTCCACTCATTGCCCCTTTGGAGTTGTTGAAATTTCTCTCCACTCCTCCTCTTGATCTTTGACGGCTTGGTCCTTTAAATAGGAAATGGCTAGGTCAAAATCCTTCTTGAGGAGGAAGTTAAGTTGGAATTAAATTATCTTTAAATAATATAATTCTTTATTATATTTAAATTCCTTCTAGAACTTCTCATATCTTCTTAGGATTTAATTTCTCTTTAACATCTTCATGGCAACTACCATTTCATTTTATTCCTTGTCGAAAATTACCTTGGCAACTAGCTCGGCATCTTCTTCATGCATTGCTCTGGCAACTGGTTCAAGCCTTGCTTTGGCAAGTGATTCTGCACACACACAAAAACACACCAAAGCATCATCTTTTTCCACAAAAATCACCAAGTTATGTAATTAAGCTCAATAGTTGGAAAGAAACATGAATTAATGCATGAATGACTAATTATGCAACTAATATGAGCTTAAGTCTAACAATAATATGAGTGAAAAGGGTAATAAAATGGTACTTTTCAACACTTATCGCACCCCAAACTCGAACTATTGCTTGTCCTCAAGCAATGCAAACTAACAATTACCTGCCAAGACTTTAATCATCAAAGACATGCTTCAAACTTGAATTCAAACCTCAGAACCGTGGCACAGAGTATGATCGCCTTTTAATTTTTTGGATAGCACAAAAATTACCTGGAACCAGACTATAATGCTTGTGACAATGTGTGTGTGTAGTTGTGTACAAGTTGATTTTCAAGATTATATGTGAACAATAGGCTTTTATCAAGTTAATTACCGGGGCATTTATTTTTATTTTCACTAGAGCCAATTTCGGGCACCTCTAGCAAAATAAGCAATTTCTCATTTTATTTTAGTCGACTAGAGCCAATTTCGGGCACCTCTAGCGATTCTTTGATGTGTATTAACTACTAGAGTTTGGGCACCTCTAACAAGAAAGTGCATTTACTACTAGAGCCAGTTTTTGGGCACCTCTAGCAAGAAATTAACTTTTAATTTTCAATTTTAAATTTACCCAAATTTTAAGCAACCTAAGTTCACTAAGTTTCTTTCAATCAACAAGCCACAACTGTAAAAACTCTCAGCATCATAGTAAAATTCTAAGTTCTTTTCATGCAATCCTAAAATTAAAGGTTCTTTCAATTAAGTGCAGTGGAAAAAATTCATCATTGGATATTCAACAAGTCTTATGCAATTAAATCCAATTAAAGGCATGTCAAGTAACATATGCAACCTATATGTGATTGCTAAAGATGAATGCAACTAAACATGAAACTAACTAGAAACCAACACCCCCAAACTCGAGAGAAGCATTGTCCTCAATGCATGTAAAAGTGAAACAAAATTTAAGAGAAACTAAATGAAATGAGTTAGTCGGAGAGGTCGTCACCTCGAGTGATACGTTTCCATCATGCCGTTTGCTTGATTCATATTTCGGTCGTTGGTTGAATGCTTGTGGCTGGTACCGCGTGAATAGCATTACTTTGATTTGATCCATGTTTTGGGCATCAGAAGTTGCCGACGCCATTGTTGTTGCCTGGGCATCGCCAGTTTCTGCTGCCGTGGAAACTGCTGAGGTAGTTGCCGGGGTGGTTACCGGGGCATCCTCTGTTGCGGTTACCATGGCAAGTAGTCGGCAGGGAATTTCCTTAGCATGGTGGTTGTGAGTCTTGTTGTGGAAAAGAAAACAAAGAAAACCTGAAAACTAAAGATAATGAAGAAAAATAAAATAAAATAAAATAACTCCTAAAATAAAAAGAAAAAGAAAATATTTAAAGGAGAGCATGCTCATGCATCTCCTAAGATGACCACTTCTTTGTTACGTTCCACATGGGCACCGTTGTAGTGCTTCAATCTTTGTCCGTTAACTTTGAATTCATGTTCGTCATTGATGGACTTGATTATCACGGCACCATGAGAGAATGGTTTAGCAACTTCGAATGGTCCTAACCATCTTGATTTCAGTTTTCCCGGGAAAAGTTTTAGCCGAAAATTGAATAAGAGAACTAGTTGCCCTGGCATGAATTGCCGCGGCAATAGTTTCTTGTCATGCCATTGCTTTGTTTTCTCCTTGTAGATTCATGCATTGTTATAGGAGAGTGCACAAAATTCTTTTACCTCGTTAAGGTCCAACAAACGCTTTTTCCCGACTCTTTCCCAATCCATATTCACGGTCTTGATTGCCCAATATGCCTTATATTCGATTTCCACCGGTAGATGGCATGTTTTGCCATAGACAAGTCGGAAGGGGGACATACCTAAGGGTGTTTTGAATGCAGTGCGATATGCCCAAAGTGCGTCATCTAGTCTTACTAACCAATCCTTCCTAGAGGGATTTATAACTTTCTGGAGTATACCCTTCAATTCCCGGTTGGAAATTTCTGCTTGCCCATTATTTTGTAGGTGATATTGCCCGTCCTCTGGCAACGATCACATTGCTTGTAAAACTCCTGGGCATCTTTGTACAATGTTGACCAATACAAACCGGATTGCAAAACTTTGGACGCGGTACGAGTTCCTCCAAAATGTCCTCTATAGGGTGAAGAATGACATTGCCATAGTACATTATGCTGCTATTCTTCAGGGACACATCAGCGCATGACCTGATCTGCACATTGTTTAAACAAAAGAGGCTTGTCCCAAAAGTAATGCTTAGCATCATGGCAGAACTGCTTCTTCCTTTGGTGAGTAAGGCCATAAGGTAAAATACCAAAAACAAGGAAATTAACTAAATCCGCATACCAGGGTATTACCGAGGTATGTGTTGCCGTGGCAACTACTTCCAAGATTGCCGAGGCGTGTGCGTCTAGAGTTGCCAAGGCATGCGCATCCATGGTTGCCGAGGTGTACGTATCAGTGGTTGCCGCGGCATGCACGTCTGGAGTTGCCAAGGCGTGTGCGTCAAGAGCTGCTGTAGCGTTGAGGGTTATCGAGGCATGCACATCCATGGTTGTCGAGGCATGCGCATCCATGGTTGCCGAGGCATGCGCGTCAAGAGCTGTTGTGGTGTTGATGGTTGCTGAGGCATGCACATCCATGGTTGTCGAGGCGTTAAGGGTTGCTGCGGCATTTAAGGTTGTCGAGGCATGCACATCCATGGTTGTCGAGGCGTGCACGTCAAGAGCTGCTGCGGCGTCAAGGGTTGCTAAGACATGCACATCCATGGTTGCCGAGGCATCAAGGGTTGTTGCGGTATTGATGGTTGCCGAGGCATGCACGTGGAGTTACCGAGGCGTACACGTCAAGAGCTGCCGCAGCATCGAAGGTTGCCGAGGTATGCGCATCTATGGTTGCCGAGGTGTCAAGGGTTGTCGAGGCGAACGCATCCATGGTTACCGAGGTAACTAAAAGCTGCTCATCCGAGAATGCATCGCATATCTCTAAATCCGCATCCTCCTCTCTATTGCATTCTAAACATGATAAGTGATCAGCCACTTGATTTTTTGTTCCTTTCCTGTGCGTTGGCCTAGGACTGCTCCTACCGCGAAATCACTTGCATCACACATGAGCTCAAAAGGTAGCGTCCAATCTGGTGGAACGACAATGGGTGTCGAGGTAAGAATTTCCTTTAGGGTTTCAGATGCTTGGGCGCAAAAATCATCAAAATTGACGACTTTATCCTGTTCAAGCAAATTGCACAAGGGTTTAGTAATTTTAGAAAAATTATGAATGAACCTCCTGTATAAACCTGCATGTCTAAGAAAGCTTTGAATTCCTTTAATCGAACTTGGTGGGGGTAATCTCTCGATCACGTCCACCTTGGCTTTGTCTACTTCAATTCCCTTGGACGAAATCTTGTGGCCGAGCACTATTCCTTCATCTACCATAAAATGGCACTTCTCCCAATTAAGGACTAAATTGGTTTCTTCACATCTTGCCAACACCTTCTCTAAATTGTCGACGCAACTGTCGAAGTCATTACCAAACACGGAAAAATCATCCATGCAGATCTCAAGGAAGTCTTCGACTATGTCTGAAAAGAGTGCCTTCATGCATCTTCTAATGTTACTGCATATCTGAAAAAACTTGATGATGGTCGTTTTCGATACTTCTTATAGTCCATCCGCACCTCCATCGAGTGACAATATTGCCCTAAAAGAATTGGGCCAACGTGCTCCCAGCTACTCCCCTTTGTGTTACCATGGTGGAGGTGTCGTTCTCTTGTGTTCCCTTGTAGTCCATGCATGCCCTCCACCCTGCTACTATTCCTGAAGGCACAAATATATTAATAGGAAAAATTATATCCATTCCCAACCATTCAATTACCTCATTCTTGTCGACTTCTATCATGCTTGGATGTATCCTTTGTTGTCGTGGCAATTGCTGCTCAAGCCAATTGCTGTCGCAATCAGTTGCCAAAATTCGCTGTAAGTCAAGGCAAAATCTAATTTTCTGAAAACTTCACGAATCCAAACACCTTTTTCTTTTGGCCTCTCAAACATCTCCATCAGTAAAGATTTCGATGGCTTCAAATCTACCAACATCGGTTCCTCAAGACATACCTGCAATGGAAGAGGTGAGTTTTTAAAGAATTCAAAAGGTTCAACCTTTACCTGCTCATATTCCATTTGCAAAGTATTATCCTCTCGTTGATCTTGCATGTGGTCGTGCAATTTCCGTGGCAACTGTAGATGAGAGCAATCTAAAGATTCCCGCTTCAACATCAACGTTGTAACCTTCTGGGCATCAGGTTCCTCAGAATTTGCTGTAGTATTGTTGTTCTCAGCTTCACTGTGTTGTCGCGGCATTGCTCTATTCAGGCTCCTCAATCATTGCCAAGGCAATTTGTTGCTTAGGATCATCATGTGTTGGGCAGGCTTTCTCATCAACATACTCTTGACTTTGAGGTTTTAGTTGTTCCTCACACATCAGAGAGCTTTACTTGCATTGTTCCTTGTCCTCTTGCCTTGGGACTTCAGTATCCCTAGGAATGAATTGTTGGTTCATGTTATCCATAACATATATGGATCTCCTCAATTGATCTTCTGAATCCCCCAAGGTTGCATCCCACTGAGCTATCCTCGTATCCATGGACTTTGATAGCTCTCGGATCTCTTCAATTGATCCGTCAAGTCTAGCCAAGGAAGCTAGCAACGTTTCCTCCAAGGAATTGGAATGCTCTTGAAAAGGACTACATTGCCATGACATATCTGTTGCTGCGGCAAAATTGTTATGGTAAAAACAATTTCAGCTTTTTGACCATACCATGAAGAATTTTACTGTTGGTTCCCTCTATGGTCCTCCATATAGTCATATGCACCGAAAATGTGAGGGCAATTTTCAAACACATGATGTTCTCCACATATAGCACAAGATTTTTCCACGGTATAGGCTCTTTGGGCTTTTCTTGGTTCGTATAGGTAATCAGCAAAGGGTGCAAGAAACTCTTGATTGGATTGATTCATATCTTCCAACATCAACTCTCGAATAGATCGGCTTTTATTTCGACATGTTGATGTCCCTTAACTTGTAGCGCACCTAATTTTTTTGATAAAACAAACAAAAAGAAAAGTTAGTAAAACTAAGAAAAAAATAAAATAACAAAAACAACTAACACCAATTGCCAATCCCAGGAACCGGCGCCAAAAACTTGTTGTGTGTAATAAGTGCTACGCAATTGTGCAAGCAATAAAGTGATACGAGTATCGAGTATTGTCTCCACAGGGATTGGTTTGGGCCACTTTGCTTTAGTTATATCGCACTGTAAAATTAAAAACACAATTGATAGTAGGAGTTGATTGTAATGAGTAAAGTAAAAGCAATAAACTAAAAGAATAGATGAAAGAAAAAAGAGAGAATAGGTCAGGTTATCATGAGTTGTGGAGTGATAGCCGATTGGATCGTCTTGGTAAAAAGAGTGCAAGGACAACTCAATTGTCGTGGCAACTTGCACAACGGGTTGCCTTGGCAACTAATCAATGGTTGCCTCGGGCGACTAGCTGGGCAACTACTTGGGTGGCTGGGCAGCAACTTCAAGGTTTGGCGGAGCATTCTTCAATGGTTTCTTCTTATCCCTAAGTCAAAACTCTAGCTATTTGTGCATGCCTTGATAATACATCCCTACGTGAATCAAGGGTAGACAACAACCAATCTTGCGCTCCTCTTAGCTGTTGAAATCCTTAGCTTATTCCTAAGCTGGATTAATCTTCACCATCAATAGATTGAATAAAGACCATACTCATTCGTTTCTTGAATCTAACTTTCCCGATATTAGATAAATAGATGAAGTTACAAGATCCTCTCCCAATTCACTCGCAAAACAAGAATAAGAACCAAGAATGAGTAAACCTTGAATTGAAAAGTGCAAACTCTTATTACCTAAACAAAAAAACACAAAAACACAATAACCAATCAAGTTAGTTCATGGTTGGGTTCAAAAAGATATACAAAGAATAATCCACAAACCATGAATCTAATGGAAGCAAAGAAGAAGAAAAATCTAACTCTCTTCCCATTGCTCTCTTGTCGAAATCTCTCCTTCTTGCCCTTTAGAGTTGTCAAAAATCCTCTCCTCTTCTTGCCCCTTTGGAGTTGTCGAAATTTCTCTCCACTCATTGCCCCTTTGGAGTTGTTGAAATTTCTCTCCACTCCTCCTCTTGATCTTTGATGGCTTGGTCCTTTAAATAGGAAATGGCTAGGTCAAAATCCTTCTTGAGGAGGAAGTTAAGTTGGAATTAAATTATCTTTAAATAATATAATTCTTTATTATATTTAAATTCCTTCTAGAACTTCTCATATCTTCTTAGGATTTAATTTCTCTTTAACATCTTCATGGCAACTACCATTTCATTTTATTCCTTGTCGAAAATTACCTTGGCAACTAGCTCGGCATCTTCTTCATGCATTGCTCTGGCAACTGGTTCAAGCCTTGCTTTGGCAAGTGATTCTGCACACACACAAAAACACACCAAAGCATCATCTTTTTCCACAAAAATCACCAAGTTATGTAATTAAGCTCAATAGTTGAAAGAAACATGAATTAATGCATGAATGACTAATTATGCAACTAATATGAGCTTAAGTCTAACAATAATATGAGTGAAAAGGGTAATAAAATGGTACTTTTCAACACTTATCGCACCCCCAAACTCGAACTATTGCTTGTCCTCAAGCAATGCAAACTAACAATTACCTGCCAAGACTTTAATCATCAAAGACATGCTTCAAACTTGAATTCAAACCTCAGAACCGTGGCACAGAGTATGATCGCCTTTTAATTTTTTGGATAGCACAAAAATTACCTGGAACCAGACTATAATGCTTGTGACAATGTGTGTGTGTAGTTGTGTACAAGTTGATTTTCAAGATTATATGTGAACAATAGGCTTTTATCAAGTTAATTACCGGGGCATTTATTTTTATTTTCACTAGAGCCAATTTCGGGCACCTCTAGCAAAATAAGCAATTTCTCATTTTATTTTAGTCGACTAGAGCCAATTTCGGGCACCTCTAGCGATTCTTTGATGTGTATTAACTACTAGAGCCAGTTTCGGGCACCTCTAACAAGAAAGTGCATTTACTACTAGAGCCAGTTTCGGGCACCTCTAGCAAGAAATTAACTTTTAATTTTCAATTTTAAATTTACCCAAATTTTAAGCAACCTAAGTTCACTAAGTTTCTTTCAATCAACAAGCCACAACCGTGTAAAAAACTCAGCATCATAGTAAAATTCTAAGTTCTTTTCATGCAATCCTAAAATTAAAGGTTCTTTCAATTAAGTGCAGTGGAAAAAATTCATCATTGGATATTCAACAAGTCTTATGCAATTAAATCCAATTAAAGGCATGTCAAGTAACATATGCAACCTATATGTGATTGCTAAAGATGAATGCAACTAAACATGAAACTAACTAGAAACCAACACCCCCAAACTCGAGAGAAGCATTGTCCTCAATGCATGTAAAAGTGAAACAAAATTTAAGAGAAACTAAATGAAATGAGTTAGTCGGAGAGGTCGTCACCTCGAGTGATACGTTTCCATCATGCCGTTTGCTTGATTCATATTTCGGTCGTTGGTTGAATGCTTGTGGCTGGTACCGCGTGAATAGCATTACTTTGATTTGATCCATGTTTTGGGCATCAGAAGTTGCCGACGCCATTGTTGTTGCACAGGCATCATTGATTTCTGCTGCCGTGAAAGCTATTTGAGGTAGTTGCCGGGTGGTGGTTACTGGGGCATCCTCATTGCGGTTACCATGGCAAGTAGTCGGCAGGAATTTCCTTAGCATGGTGGTTGTGAGTCTTGTTGTGAAAAAAAGAAAACAAAAAAACCTGAAAACTAAAGATAATGAAGAAAAATAAAATAAAATAAAATAACTCCTAAAATAAAAAGAAAAAGAAAATATTTAAAGGAGAGCATGCTCATGCATCTCCTAAGATGACCACTTCTTTGTTACGTTCCACATGGGCACCGTTGTAGTGCTTCAATCTTTGTCCGTTAACTTTGAATTCATGTTCGTCATTGATGGACTTGATTATCACGGCACCATGAGAGAATGGTTTAGCAACTTCGAATGGTCCTAACCATCTTGATTTCAGTTTTCCCGGGAAAAGTTTTAGCCGAAAATTGAATAAGAGAACTAGTTGCCCTGGCATGAATTGCCGCGGCAATAGTTTCTTGTCATGCCATTGCTTTGTTTTCTCCTTGTAGATTCATGCATTGTTATAGGAGAGTGCACAAAATTCTTTTACCTCGTTAAGGTCCAACAAACGCTTTTTCCGACTCTTTCCCAATCCATATTCACGGTCTTGATTGCCCAATATGCCTTATATTCGATTTCCACCGGTAGATGGCATGTTTTGCCATAGACAAGTCGGAAGGGGACATACCTAAGGGTGTTTTGAATGCAGTGCGATATGCCCAAAGTCGTCATCTAGTCTTACTAACCAATCCTTCCTAGAGGATTTATAACTTTTACGAGTATACCCTTCAATTCCCGGTTGGAAATTTCTGCTTGCCCATTATTTTGTAGGTGATATTGCCCGTCCTCTGGCAACGATCACATTGCTTGTAAAACTCCTGGGCATCTTTGTACAATGTTGACCAATACAAACCGGATTGCAAAACTTTGGACGCGGTACGAGTTCCTCCAAAATGTCCTCTATAGGGTGAAGAATGACATTGCCATAGTACATTATGCTGCTATTCTTCAGGGACACATCAGCGCATGACCTGATCTGCACATTGTTTAAACAAAAGAGGCTTGTCCCAAAAGTAATGCTTAGCATCATGGCAAAACTGCTTCTTCCTTTGGTGAGTAAGGCCATAAGGTAAAATACCAAAAACAAGGAAATTAACTAAACCGCATACAGGGTATTATCGAGGTATGTGTTGCCGTGGCAACTACTTCCAAGATTGCCGAGGCGTGTGCGTCTAGAGTTGCCAAGGCATGCGCATCCATGGTTGCCGAGGTGTACGTATCAGTGGTTGCCGCGACATGCACGTCTGGAGTTGCCAAGGCGTGTGCGTCAAGAGCTGCTGTAGCGTTGAGGGTTATCGAGGCATGCACATCCATGGTTGTCGAGGCATGCGCATCCATGGTTGCCGAGGCATGCGCGTCAAGAGCTGTTGTGGTGTTGATGGTTGCTGAGGCATGCACATCCATGGTTGTCGAGGCGTTAAGGGTTGCTGCGGCATTTAAGGTTGTCGAGGCATGCACATCCATGGTTGTCGAGGCGTGCACGTCAAGAGCTGCTGCGGCGTCAAGGGTTGCTAAGACATGCACATCCATGGTTGCCGAGGCATCAAGGGTTGTTGCGGTATTGATGGTTGCCGAGGCATGCACGTCTGGAGTTACCGAGGCGTACACGTCAAGAGCTGCCGCAGCATCGAAGGTTGCCGAGGTATGCGCATCTATGGTTGCCGAGGTGTCAAGGGTTGTCGAGGCGAACGCATCCATGGTTACCGAGGTAACTAAAAGCTGCTCATCCGAGAATGCATCGCATATCTCTAAATCCGCATCCTCCTCTCTATTGCATTCTAAACATGATAAGTGATCAGCCACTTGATTTTTTGTTCCTTTCCTGTGCGTTGGCCTAGGACTGCTCCTACCGCGAAATCACTTGCATCACACATGAGCTCAAAAGGTAGCGTCCAATCTGGTGGAACGACAATGGGTGTCGAGGTAAGAATTTCCTTTAGGGTTTCGGGATGCTTGGGCGCAAAAATCATCAAAATTGACGACTTTATCCTGTTCAAGCAAATTGCACAAGGGTTTAGTAATTTTAGAAAAATTATGAATGAACCTCCTGTATAAACCTGCATGTCTAAGAAAGCTTTGAATTCCTTTAATCGAACTTGGTGGGGGTAATCTCTCGATCACGTCCACCTTGGCTTTGTCTACTTCAATTCCCTTGGACGAAATCTTGTGGCCGAGCACTATTCCTTCATCTACCATAAAATGGCACTTCTTCCAATTAAGGACTAAATTGGTTTCTTCACATCTTGCCAACACCTTCTCTAAATTGTCGACGCAACTGTCGAAGTCATTACCAAACACGGAAAAATCATCCATGCAGATCTCAAGGAAGTCTTCGACTATGTCTGAAAAGAGTGCCTTCATGCATCTTCTAATGTTACTGCATATCTGAAAAAACTTGATGATGGTCGTTTTCGATACTTCTTATAGTCCATCCGCACCCTCCATCGAGTGACAATATTGCCCTAAAAGAATTGGGCCAACGTGCTCCCAGCTACTCCCCTTTGTGTTACCATGGTGGAGGTGTCGTTCTCTTGTGTTCCCTTGTAGTCCATGCATGCCCTCCACCCTGCTACTATTCCTGAAGGCACAAATATATTAATAGGAAAAATTATATCCATTCCCAACCATTCAATTACCTCATTCTTGTCGACTTCTATCATGCTTGGATGTATCCTTTGTTGTCGTGGCAATTGCTGCTCAAGCCAATTGCTGTCGCAATCAGTTGCCAAAATTCGCTGTAAGTCAAGGCAAAATCTAATTTTCTGAAAACTTCACGAATCCAAACACCTTTTTCTTTTGGCCTCTCAAACATCTCCATCAGTAAAGATTTCGATGGCTTCAAATCTACCAACATCGGTTCCTCAAGACATACCTACAATGGAAGAGGTGAGTTTTTAAAGAATTCAAAAGGTTCAACCATTACCTGCTCATATTCCATTGGCAAAGTATTATCCTCTCGTTGATCTTGCATGTGGTCGTGCAATTTCCGTGGCAACTGTAGATGAGAGCAATCTAAAGATTCCCGCTTCAACATCAACGTTGTAACCTTACGGGCATCAGGTTCCTCGAATTTCTTTGTAGTATTGTTGTTCGGCTTCTTTTGTGTTGTCGCGGCATTGCTCTATTCAGGCTCCTCAATCATTGCCAAGGCAATTTGTTGCTTAGGATCATCATGTGTTGGGCAGGCTTTCTCATCAACATACTCTTGACTTTGAGGTTTTAGTTGTTCCTCACACATCAGAGAGCTTTACTTGCATTGTTCCTTGTCCTCTTGCCTTGGGACTTCAGTATCCCTAGGAATGAATTGTTGGTTCATGTTATCCATAACATATATGGATCTCCTCAATTGATCTTCTGAATCCCCCAAGGTTGCATCCCACTGAGCTATCCTCGTATCCATGGACTTTGATAGCTCTCGGATCTCTTCAATTGATCCGTCAAGTCTAGCCAAGGAAGCTAGCAACGTTTCCTCCAAGGAATTGGAATGCTCTTGAAAAGGACTACATTGCCATGACATATCTGTTGCTGCGGCAAAATTGTTATGGTAAAAACAATTTCAGCTTTTTGACCATACCATGAAGAATTTTACTGTTGGTTCCCTCTATGGTCCTCCATATAGTCATATGCACCGAAAATGTGAGGGCAATTTTCAAACACATGATGTTCTCCACATATAGCACAAGATTTTTCCACGGTATAGGCTCTTTGGGCTTTTCTTGGTTCGTATAGGTAATCAGCAAAGGGTGCAAGAAACTCTTGATTGGATTGATTCATATCTTCCAACATCAACTCTCGAATAGATCGGCTTTTATTTCCCGACATGTTGATGTCCCTTAACTTGTAGCGCACCTAATTTTTTTGATAAAACAAACAAAAAGAAAAGTTAGTAAAACTAAGAAAAAAATAAAATAACAAAAACAACTAACACCAATTGCCAATCCCAGGAACCGGCGCCAAAAACTTGTTGTGTGTAATAAGTGCTACGCAATTGTGCAAGCAATAAAGTGATACGAGTATCGAGTATTGTCTCCACAGGGATTGGTTTGGGCCACTTTGCTTTAGTTATCGCACTGTAAAAGTAAAAACACAATTGATAGTAGGAGTTGATTGTAATGAGTAAAGTAAAAGCAATAAACTAAAAGAATAGATGAAAGAAAAAGAGAGAATAGGTCAGGTTATCGTGAGTTGTGGAGTGATAGCCGATTGGATCGTCTTGGTAAAAGAGTGCAAGGGCAACTCAGTTGTCGTGGCAACTTGCACAGCGGGGTTGCCTTGGCAACTAATCAATGGTTGCCTGGGCGACTAGCTGGGCAACTACTTGGGCGGCTGGGCAACTACTTCAAGGTTCGGCGGAGCATTCTTCAATGGTTTCTTCTTATCCCTAAGTCGAAACTCTAGCTATTTGTGCATGCCTTGATAATACATAGCTGCGTGAATCAAGGGTGGACAACAAGTAATCTTGCGCTCCTCTTAGCCGTTGAAATCTTTAGCTTATTCCTAAGCCGGATTAATCTTCACCATCAATAGATTGAATAAAGACCATACTCATTCGTTTATTGAATCTAACTCTCCCGATATTAGATAAATAGATGAAGTTACGAGATCCTCTCCTAATTCACTCGCAAACAAGAATAAGAACCAAGAATGAGTAAACCTTGAATTGAAAAGTGCAAACTCTTATTACCTAAACAAAATCCAATTGTTTCTCAACCACAAAAACACAATAACCCCAACCAATCAAGTTAGTTCATGGTTGGGTTCAAAAGATATACAAAGAATAATCCCCAAACCATGAATCTAATGGAAGCAAAGAAGAAGAAGAAAAAATCTAACTCTCTCCCCCTTGGTTTCTTGTCGAAATCTCTCCCTTCTTGCCCTTTGGAGTTGTCGAAAATCCTCTCCTCTTATTACCCCTTTGGAGTTGTCGAAATTTATCTCCACTCCTTGCCCCTTTGGAATTGTCGAAATTTCTCTCCACTCCTCCTCTTGATCTTTGATGGCTTGGTCATTTAAATAGGAGATGGCTAGGTCAAAATCCTTCTTGAGGAGGAAGTTAAGTTGGAATTAAATTATCTTTAAAGAATATAATTCTTTATTATATTTAAAGTCCTTCTAGAACTTCTCCTATCTTCTTGGGATTTAATTTCTCTTTAACCTCTTCATGGAAATCAAACTCCTTTGGGATTTAACTTTGCTCCACGTCATCTTGGGCTTATCTAGTCATCAATTTCTACTACCATATCATCTTATTCCTTGTCGAAAATTGCCTTGTAAACTAGCTCGGCATCTCCTTCAAACATTGCCCTGGCAACTAGCTCGGTATCTCCTTCATGCATTGCCTTGGCAACTGGTTCCAGCCTTTCTTTCGCAAGTGATTATGCACACACACAAAAACACACCAAAGCAGCATCTTTTTCCACAAAAATCACCAAGTTATGTAATCAATCTTAACAGTGGAAAGAAACATGAATTAATGCATGAATGACTAATTATGCAACTAATATGAGCTTAAGTCTAACAATAATATGAGTAAAAAGGGTAATAAAAATAGTAATTTTGAACACTTATCAGTATGTATGTACGTGTGTATATTATATGCGCATGTATGGTTGTCATTACTATTACTAATATCAATATTAACATTAACATTATTGGGCTAAATTAAAATGAAAATCCAAAAAAATATATTAAACCCAAATAAATTAATAACCAGTCTATTATAAAACCCAAAAAATACATTATAAGGCATGATCGACCCAAACCTAAAGCCTAACAGAACCCTAATACATTAGTTATCTAAACCCTAAGAATTTTTATCCCTTATGCAGCCCAATCTGGGCCGTTGGATTAGATATTGATCCAAAGGCTCTGGATCAATCAAGAGGACTCTTCAGCTGGCGCGTGCAGCTCACTCCAGAGGTTGTCGGGCTTCCACGCTCTCGTGACGTACACGAGCCGACCCTTCAGATAATCATACACTACGTGTCATCATCTCCATCAACAACCAGAAGTGATCGTGACCGTTCATACCCCAAGTGATCCCAGCCATTGGATCAGATCTGATCCCACGACCAGGATTCAGTCTGGCCAAATGACACCTCCGCCATGCTTTACCGTACCACCAGCTCAACCACCGTGCTCAGTGGGCGTGCAAAAAACAGAGGAAAATGGGTTATTAGTACCAAAGCCAGACAACATATATGTATTTTATTTTCTATTCCTACCAAAACAAAAGGAGAGGAAAAAAATATATGTATCAGATAGGTATCAGAAAGAAAGGGGAGTTCAGTTGTAACCAGTTTCCCAGAAATACAAAAAAAGAGAGATCTCACTCTTTTGTTCATCTTTTGAACTCAAAAAATAAAATGGTATCCATTTGTCTTTAGCGTTAAATGTATGTATATACTCTAGAAATAACAAAAAAGGGAGAAAAGTTGAGAGTTCTTTTACACTCACTGTCGGTGGGTCTCCCCTCGCCAGTAATAAGCCGCATCAGTTTCCAAAACTGAATATGGTGAACTAAAAAGAGAGGGAGGTCCCTTTTGGTCTCGTTTTGTATTTTCAAAAAAAGGGGAAAATGGTTTTTCGCCTCATATTTTCTCAGATCTAGGTAAAAAAGGGAGTCTTTGTGTAAATCTAAGTTTAGATTCAGGTTCGGGTTGAAGCGAGGTTTGTTTTGGTGGGTTATTTAGGTTTGTCGGCCCCGACTAGCGGCGGCTGACGGCAGAGGAGACGGAGGTTGGTCGTCGGTCTCTGGGTTCATCGAAGGCTTCAGGTTTGGTTTTGAGATAAAATGAGAGAGTGGGGGGTTATTATCTTAGGGCTTAAAAAATGAGAAAAAGAGAGAGGGGAGGCCGATTGAGGGGATTTATAGGCAAGCCCCTTGGGTTAATTACAAAACGGTCTAATTGCATCATAAACCATCCCGCATTTTGGGATTTTTCAAAATGGTCTCGCCCCTTAGGTTAATTACAAACCTAGTCCCTCTTATGTTTCTAAATTTTCCAATTTCGTCTCGAAAATTACTCGAAATCCGTTTTCAAATGGTCAAATGACGCCCCAAGGACCTCCGCGTTTTTGAACTTTCCATTTTGAGCTTGTCGTATGGGTTTTTTACAGCTTCAGTCCCCATAAGTTTTACCCGGTTCTTGATTAGGTCCCTAAATGTCATTTTTTATTTTAAATTATAAGCTTTCTGTTTTGATTTTATTTCATTCCAGTCCCCTATTGTTGTTTATTATTTTGTTTTAAGTAGTTAGGTTTTAATGTTTTTTCATAATTATGATTTGTGTTTTTTTTACATAGGTGTTATATCTATTCTTGCCACCTCTTTATTTCATGCTCGTTTTTGTATATCATTATGTTAATATGGCCTTTAGCTCGTTTACTCGTATTCTTAATGTTTTAGCATGTTATTCTCTTTTAGTATGTTTGCATTTTTTTAGTATGATTTTTTCATGTTTTCATGTATGTTTTTCTCATATTACATGTGTATTTATGTTTTACAACATGTGTTTTTTTTGTGATGTCTTGCCCTCGTGTTTTAATTTAGTTTGTTCGTATACATGCCTTTTATATGTTTTAGTTTTATTCATGTATCATGTCCACATTATAGCATGCTTTTTGTTTGTTTCGTTTTTTCGTGTATCATGTTTTTTGTCTTTTAATTATTTTGTTCATAGTATATATATGTATGCTTTAGATTAGTATTTTATTTATGTTAGATTAGTATTTTATTATGTTAATATTTATTGTATTTGAATTATTTGCCATATTTTATATTTTGCTCACTAAGATTGCATATTGAAATATATAATGTCAGTGCAGTGCCCTTTTATCCGAGCGCAAACGGGGCTAGTATCAGGCGTAGTGATAGTGGTTAGACGTTGCTCTCTTATAACAGGGCCTTTAAAATCTATTCGCACTTATAACCAAATCTTAACTTAATCATCACTTTAATTCGGAAAGTTTAATTTTAATAAAGCGGTAATTATTAAAGTACCAATTTTGGGCGGCGTGCGGGTGCTAATCCTTCCCCATCCCTAACCGACTCCCGAACCCAACAAATTTAAAAATCTCTGGTTTTATGGTGTCCGGCCTACCTAAGTGGCTGGTGGCGACTCCAACTTCTAAATAAAACGCGATTTTTTTTAAAACCCCCACGGAATAAACATTTTTATATCTGAAAGACAACAAACACTTCGAAAATGTTTTTTTAGCAAGAGGGACATCGCTACATATGGCGACTCCGTTGTGGACTATTTTTGTTTTAAAAAAAACAAAATGAGGGTCAAGCTTTTTCAAATAATTACCGTTTTATTAATATTAGAAATTCCAGATTAAAGCAACTATTAAACTAACATTCGGTTATAAGTGCGCGTTTATTTTGACGCATTTAAAATATGGCATATAAACCTGGTTTTTAAGTGGGGGAAACGTTAATGCTTTCGTGGAGATATCGTTCTCCCGTGTAAGCCTAGCAAGTACCTTCGGGGCTCAAGTACCTTATGCTTTCGTAAGGATATCGTTCCTTCTTGCAGGCATAAGCGAATGGGTCCCCCTGAATTGAACCCGGTTGAAAGGAGCCTATAATGGGTGATGATCGGGGGCCTTGCTACTCTTACTAGAGGACAACAAGGACAATTCGGGTACCACTTAGGGTTGTTTTGTGTGTTTATTCTATTTAATTCGTCCTTTTATTTATGTATTTGTTAATTTTATCCGGTACTAACTTGTTTTCTTTTTTGCTTTTGCTTTTTTTCATACATTGTTGCATTTGCATTACATAAAGGTACTGGATCAAGTTGTTTACCCGATCAGAAAGTCTTTGACCATGGAAAAAAGGTATCTTAGGAAAGAAGAGCTTAACTTGTCAGTCAGGCATTGGTCAGAGGTCAATCAGAAGGCCCAAGGGGACAGTTTACCGAGCGAGCGCTTAGTAGCAGGGTACACCTACGTGAGTCTTCAACAGAACAACTTATGGGATCTTCAAAGCATCTGGGAAGTATGGGACGGAAGACTACAAGACATGTTCTGTGATAGTTTTGGTGACACTGCACAACTGTTATACGTTCGAGTCAACCAACCACTACTCCGAGCTATTTTTCAGTTCTAGAATCCTGCCTTTTGCTACTTCACCTTCAATGGACAGGACATGATGCCTACAGTAGAAGAGTACACTGCTTTAATTAATCAAAAGAACGTTCAGGAAGATTGGATCTACGCAAAACCTCTAAGGAATCAGAATTATACTTCGAAGCTCAAAACCTTTGCCGGGATGAGTGACGATTGGGTTAATGGCCTGATCCGACTTCGAGGAGACAGTACAGTCTTTGCATGGGAGAATATTTGAGACATCATACCTGTACATCCAGATGAGGGGAAGAAGATAGACCTATTTGCCTTGGGAATATATGGTTTGGTAATCTTTCCGAGAACTCTTGGAAACATTGATGTAGCCATTCTAGACCTGTTTGAGCGTATGAAACGGAGAGCGAACCCAGTACCAACAATCTTGGCCGAGACCTTCATTTCTTTAAATGCCAGTCGAAAGCACAAAGAATGACGTTTTTGGGGATGTGCGCAACTGTTACAAGTATGGATTCAGAGCCAGATATGGAAGACACCGACGAGGGTCCTACCGGGGATATCCTTTCAAGGCTTTTCGCCCTTACAGGAGTACTTAGCAAAAGAGTGGCGAGAAAAATTGAAGAAGAAAAGATGGTACAGTTTCTTCAGGAACATTCAAGACGAAGACATAGTATAGAGAGTTTCGTGGCTCGGTAGAGTTAATTACTTCTTGTACAGTCGCGGTGATTACGAATGGTTGATGATGTAGGGGCTGTATGGTGGGATTGCTTGTGCCCTGCTTCTGGTGTCCCGACAATTCAGATCACGGTAGCTTGTTCCCAATACCACCGGATTGAGCCAAAGTGAATTTCTTTTCAAATGTGAGTTTAAGGAAAAAGTTTATACTATCATGAGGGCTTGAGACCATTATTACCGGATTAGAGTGGAAGGAGACACCGAGCGTATGACCACCTTGGACTATGATCTTTAGAGGCGTTTGAGGATTAATGATAAGATTCCAGAACCCGACCAGGGACCAGCTATGAAACTTGAGGAGCTTACGAGGATAGTATCGTCTAAAGCTGATATTTTACGAAACGAACTCGAAGAAATCAAGAGAGAGATGGAAACCCAACAGACTCAGCATGCGAGTGAGCTTTATAAAGTGAGCTTAGAGGTCGACGAGCGGGACGAGATCATTAGGCAATTGAAGAAATTGAATGCGGATTTGAGAGAGAAGAACATTCTTTACCAGAAGGATACCCTCCTACTCCAAGCGAAAGTATAGAAGGCCTGCCGAAGTCAGTTCATAGCCGTGGAAAAGGAAAGAATGAACGATATCCATTTGGTGGAAGAAGAATGAGAGATCAGCAAGCGAACGATCGAGAAAGAGATGGAAAGCTGCAGGTTAGCTACCGAGGAAGAAAGGCGGTCTTTCAAGGAGGCCATCGATCAAGAAAACGAAAGAACTAGGCAAGAGATTAGCAAAGGAAAACAAGCAGTCAACTACGAAAGAGAGAACACCGCCACTTGGAAAAGAAGGTCCATGGGTAACAGGAATAGACTGTTAGAGATGCAAAGATTGTACGACGACAACTTCCAAAGCCTAAATCAGAGCCAAAGTTAGAATGTCGAGTTAGAGGGAAGGTTGGCAGAATTAGAACACTCCTTTCAGACTTACCGTAAGAGGAATGGCTTCATCGAACTTCAAGAAAAAGAGTTTGAATTTGGCACGTTATGAGCCTGGATTGAGTCGCTTGAAGCAACTGTTCAGGATTATAGGGAAAGAATCAGAGTATTCAAAGAAGCTGCAGTCAGAGGAGATAATTATTGGTAAAGAAGACTGCGTGATGCTGCCCGAATGGTGCAGGATAGGGACCAACACTATGCGAACCTAATGGTGGACGTACAGCGGGTCGCAAGGCATGTGAGTGACTTAGCTGCCGAAGCTGAAGCACTCTGACCTTTCGTATCCGCATGCATGGAAGAAGCGCCTAGGTTTATCAAGCTGCTCAGGGATATTGGAAAATTAAGAGATAGAGCTAGGGCTTATATGTAGGACTCTGTTGTAATTAGGACTCTTTTGTATTAGGAACCCTCATTTTGTAATGTGAACTCTATTGTAATCTAGATCCTTTAATTCCCGTGGAAGTAGTTCAAAAGGGTGATTACCAGCGGAATCAGTACCTTTATTTGCATACTTCCCTGCATTGCATCATGACATTTGCATCATTATACATGCATTTATTTTCTTTGCAATCATATTAATATTGTAAATATTGTGGCAGTGTGAAAATAGAAGTTAAGCCGCAATCATTCATCATCCATACCTTACCCGACTACAAAGCAAACTCATGGAAGATAGGATAATCAGTCTAGAGAAAGGACAGAGAGATCTGGAAGCAAGATTTGATAACGCCCAGAGAAGCCTCAGTGACTAGATTGCTCAGTCACAAGCGTCGATAGTGTCCAACATAACTGCGTTGTTGGCTAAGAGCCTCGAAAAAAGAGTCGAATGAGAAGTCGCTCAAGAGCCGGAAGGTACCCCAGATCATAGTAAGGTTCAATCGGCTACGCCAAATCAAGCCAGAAGGGTATATATCGACCCTGCTGGGATGTCTGCTAATCTTCAGGTATGGGCATTTGAGAACCAACCCCTTGACACGGAAGCACTCTACGAGGAAGAGGTGCAGACTTGAACTTGGTCGAAATGATCAGGACAGAGGTAGAAAAGAAGTGGGAAGAGAGGTTTCGCCTCATGGAGGAAAGATTTAAAGCCCTGCAAACTATGGAAGAATTAGTAAGCGATGCCAGTGACTTGAGTCTGGTATCATACCTTGTCGTGCCACCAAAATTTAAAACACCAGAGTTCAAAAAATACGATAGAACCACGTGTCCTTCTGCTCACGTAACAATTTATTGCCAGAAGATGGCAGCCTACCTCAAGGATGAGAAACTATTAATTCACTGTTTCTAGGACAGTCTGACTGGAGCGGCGCTGCAGTGGTATACCCAGTTGAGCCGAGTAAAGATTAAAACTTGGAAAGAACTTTCAAGAGCATTCATCGAGCAATACAAGCACGTGACAAACATGACGCCTAACAGAATTATGTTAGAAAATATGGGGTAGAAGTCCAACAAAATTCTACGACAGTATGCTCAGATGTGGCGGGAAGTGGCCGCCCAGATTTAGCCACCCCTCCTAGAACATGAAATTAGGCCATTATTTGCTAATACTCTGAACGAGACACTGTTTGATCGCCTCATTAATAACATGACTCAGAGTTTGTCTGATTTAATTAGGGATGGGGAGTCCCTTGAATTGGCAATCAAGAGCAGTAGGATTGATAGCGGGGAAAGTTCTCGGAAGTACAACAAGAAGAATGAGGTGAACACTGCTAGTACTTACACCGCCGTGAATAATTTTACAGTTTCGCAGCCACAAGCGTCTACTGGGAAAGCACAAAACTCGAACCAAAGAGAGGAGAGAACCCCGAGAAAGGAGAAAGAGAGGCAAACTTTTAATCCACTACCCGTTTCGTACTCTGAGCTTTAATCTCAATTGTACAAAACGGATTTGGTCCATCCATACAACGTTACTCCGTTAAAACTGCCATTCCCGTTCTGGTATAACCCGAACGCGCATTGCGATTATCACGGTGGTGCCCCTGGTCATCCCACAGAGAACTGCCTTGCTTTCAAGAAGTTAATGTCGAGCCTAATCGATTCTGGGATACTGAAGTTTGAAAAACCAAGTGTAGCTGCTAACCCATTGCCTAATCACTGGAACAGGGGAGTAAATGTTATTGAGGAGTACTCCACCAAGAAGGTTAAGGAGAATGTATCAGAAATCAAGTCTCATTTGCGGTGGATATTTCAGCAATTGTGCATGGCCCGCTTGATCGACAGGGGCATGGTAGTAGTACAGAAGGGGTGTGGAGCATACTGTGAATTCCATCAAGATGGAGGACATAACATCCAATAATGCGACGAGTTTAAGAGATTGGTACAACAATTGATGAATGACAAGCAAATAGAGTTCTTCGAGGAGCCTACGGGAAGGAATGGATCAGACGTACATATGACAGACGGCTACAACGTTAAATACGAGAGAGAAAAACTTTTTGTCATCTCCTCCAGACCGGAGGGTGCAAGTTCCTCCCAAGGAGAAACTTCTAAGGTGACTCCCAGGATCATCATCTCAGCACCATCCCCGTTCCCATTCAAGGATATACGACAAACTCCCTAGAACTATGCTGTGAATGTGACCATGCCAGAAAAGCCAGAATCTGGTGAAGTAAAAGAACAGAAAGTGGAAGAAGAGCCTACATCGAAAGATGAGCAAGCCAAGAGTGATGTGAATGTCGGTGAGGTGGGCCACTTCACGAGGAGCGGCATATGTTACTCCTTAGAGACCTTGAAGGCTGCTGAAGTTGAGATAAAGGAAGGGATACATCGATTACCCCCGCCCAGATATTCGGTGAGGAACCACCTCCTAAGATAAATGAACCAGTAACCGAGGCTCAGGCCAAATAATTTCTGAAACTCCTAAGACATAGTGAATACAACATAGTAGAACAACTACGAAAGCAACCGGAAAGGATTACAGTGTTAGAGTTGCTCATGAGTTCAGAAAAACACCGTGAGGCACTCCTAAAAGTGCTAAACCAGACTTTTTTACCCCAGGACATTTCTGTATCAAAGTTGGACAGGATAGTAGGGCATATCACCACCTATAACCATATAACATTCAGTGATGATGAGATCCCTGAAGGAGGAATGGGGTCCACCAAAGCTCTTAACATCATAACCCACTGCAGGGGGCATGTGTTATTGGGGGTACTGATTGACAACAGGTCAGCACTGAACGTACTACCTATGGTGACTCTGCAAAAGCTACCAATAGATGATTCTCACCTAAAGCCATGTCATAACTTCGTGAGAGCCTTCGATGGTACACAAAGAGGAACACTTGCAAAGATTGAGGTACCTCAATTGATTGGGCCGACTGAGTACGTGATTGACTTTGTGGTGATGGACATAAAACTATCCTACAGCTGCTTATTGGGAAGGCCATGGATCCACTCTGCAGGAGCTGTCTCCTCATCACTGCATCGAAATTAAAATTTGTGATCGAAGGCAAGTTGGTCACAGTGGAGGTTGAGCAAGAGATCATTGCTTCGGTGACATCAGATGCCCCCTACATTCAAAATAATGAGGACGCTGCAGAATGCTCTTTTCGAGCATTAGAGCTGGTGAACACCACATTTGTAGCGGAAGGTAAACAGATCCCCTGCCCCAGGTTGTCTAATTGCACCAAGATGACCGTTGCTAAAACTTTGGGCCAAGGAGACAAAGCAGGAAGAGGGCTAGGGAGAAGATTACAAGGGAGCCTACGAGCCAGAAGTGTAATAACTAAGAAGGATTGTTTCGGGCTAGGTTACAAACCAAGTGTCCAGCAGAGAAAGAAAGAATACAAGAGAAAATAAGAACAGAGAAGAGCTAGATTTAAGGGAGAAGATATTCCATGGAGACCAATATCTTTCCCTCGTTTGAAAAATACTTTTGTCTCTGGAGGATTCAGTCAACCAGGATAGGAGGTCGAAGAAGTAGTGAAGGAAGATGACATACTCAATGAGAAAGAAATGTTTAGTAAATCACTCAAGGGGATGTCCATCAACATGATAGCTGGGAATGACCATGACAGCAGTATGTTAACCAGCATCCACCCTTGCCACCCCGGGGAGACTATTGATAACTAGAGCCACATCATTTACCTATGGTTTTTAGGACTAGATCAGTGTAATGCTCCAAATCAACCTTTTTGTTTTTGCCCATAAACAATGGGGATCTCTTGTATAGGGCACCTATGTTAACTTTTTGTCTGAAATGAAAATATATCTTCCCTATTTTCTCAAATTGCAAACATCTCATTTATTTCATTCATTCATTATTCATATTCATTCACCTCATATGAAACCATTCTCTCCCCAATGCATTCGTTCTCATTTAATGCGGGTCTCCCATAATTAACTGTATGAATGATGTCGAATCCAATCTCGAAGCAGATTTTGAATGCCCCGAGATATCAACAAGAATCAAAAAAGAGGATGATGAGATAGAATGTGAGGTCCCTACAGAGATGATGACGATGATGGCCAACGAAGAAAGGCAAATCATGCCCCACCAAGAATAAATAGAAGTTGTAAACTTGGGGACTGAAGAAGAGAGAAAAGAAGTAAAAATCAGGACGACATTTTCCTCAAAAACTAGGCACGAACTGATAGTCCTACTCCAGGAATTCAAGGATGTTTTTGCTTGGACTTATCAAGATATGTTGGGTTTGAATACTGACATAGTGGTACACAAACTACTGACGAAGCTAGAATTCAAACCAATACAGCAAAAGCTCCAAAAAATGAGACCGGACATCTTGTTAAAGATCAGAGAAGAGGTGAAAAAGCAGTTTGATGCTGGCTTCTTGGAGGTGGCCAAGTAACCTGAATGGGTTGCAAACATCGTTCCAGTGCTGAAGAAGAATGGGAAGGTCCGTATGTGTGTAGATTATAGGGATCTCAACCGAGCTAGCCCTAAAGACAACTTCCCTCTGCCACACATTGACACGCTGGTTGACAACACCGCAGGACACTCATGGTTCTCATTTATTGACGGCTTCTCGGGGTACAACCAGATAAAGATAGACTCGAACGACATGGAGAAAACTACACTCGTGACTATGTGGGGCACTTTTTGCTACAAGGTGATGCCTTTCGGGCTCAAGAACGTGGGAGTGACTTATCAAAGAGCGAAGGTAACTCTTTTCCATGAGATGATGCACAAGGAAATAGAGGTATACGTGGATGATATGATCGCTAAGTCCCGAACAGAAGAAAAGCACCTACAGAACTTGAGAAAACTATTCCAAAGACTACAAAAATACCAGCTGAAGCTTAACCCGACCAAATACACCTTTGCCGTTACGACTGGAAAACTCTTGGGATTTGTGGTGAGAAGAAAAGGGATTGAGATTGATCCAGATAAGGTGAAAGCCATCCAGGATCTCCCACCTCCCCATACTCAGAAGGAAGTTTGTGGTTTCCTGGGGAAGCTAAATTATATCTCCCATTTCATCTCCCAGTTAATAGATAGGTGTGGCACAGTCTTCAGACTACTTAGAAAGAATAATCCTGGCGTCTGGGATGAGGAATGTCAAGAATCCCTAGAGAAGATCAAAAGGTACCTAACAAATGCTTCGATTTTAGTTGCGCCGGTACCAGGCAGGCCTTTAATCCTCTACCTGACAGTTTTTAAGAATTCAATGGGTTGCATATTGGGGCAACACGATGAGTCGGGGAAGAAGAAGCGAGCCATATACTACCTAAGCAAAAAGTTCAATGATTGCGAAACGCGGTACCCGCCAATTCAGAAGCTATGTTGTGCTTTAGTTTGGGCCACCAAACAACTTAGGCAGTACATGCTATACCATACCATATGGTTGATATCCAAGCTAGACCCCTTGAAGTTCCTAGTGGAAGTGCCACCACTAACAGGGAGGATGGCCCGCTGGCAGATGCTTTTATCCAAATTTGACATTGTGTATGTAAGCCAGAAAGCCGTGAAAGGAAGCGCCATAGTGGATTTTCTAGCTAGTCGTGCTTCAGACGATTATGAGTCGTTGAACTTTAATTTCCCGGATGAAGACTTGATGTGTATTACAGCCGAGGAAGATGTTTCAGATAACAACTCATGGAAGCTTTACTTTGATGGAGCCTCCAACACCCTCAGACACAGGATCAGGCTGTGCTGATTTCTCTGTGGAATGTCTACTATCCCATCACCAGCAGGCTAGAATTCTTCTGCACCAACAATATAGCCGAATATGAAGCCTATGTTATGGGACTGAACGCAGCTATTGAAAGAAAGATTAAGGAACTTTGAGTACTCGGAGATTCATCCTTAGTAATTTACTAGTTGCGCAGAGAATGGGAAACCAGGGATTTAAAGCTAGTCAAATATTATGAATTGATCCAAGAGCTCACCAAGGAGTTTGAAAAGATCAGTTTCACTTACCTTCCCAGAGAAGAAAATCAGATGGCGGACGCCTTGGCAACCTTGGCTTCCATGTTAAAAGAAAACACGGGGGCAGAAATGAAGCCCATTGAGATGAAGACTTTTGAAAGGCTGGCTCATTGTTGTAATGTGAAAGAAGAGATTGATGGCAACCCGTGGTACTATGACATCTTGCAATATGTCAAGCTTCAAAAGTATCTCGAAGGGGCAAATGACAATGACAGAAAAACACTTAGAAAAATGGCAGCGGTATACGTTCTGGATGGGGAGATCCTATATAAAAGATGCCATGATCAGACATTATTGAGATGTGTGGATGCCCGGGAGGCGATGGAGATTTTGGCGGAGGTACACGATGGTCTATGTGGGACGCACGTCAACGGGATGTCTATAGCCCAAAAAATTATGAGATATGGCTATTTCTGGTCGACCATGGAGGGAGATTGCATCGATTATGCCAAAAAATGCCACAAATGCCAAATTTATGCTGACAAGAATCACGCTCCTCCGTTACCTTTACACACCATGAATTCTCCGTGGCCTTTTACAGCGTGGGGCATGGATGTCATTGGATAGATTCAACCGAAGGCTTCCAACGGGCACCGTTTTATTTTGGTCGCCATAGACTACTTCACTAAATGGGTGGAGGCAGCATCTTATGCCAACATCACAAAGACAACGGTATGCAAATTCCTAAATTAGGAGATCATTTGTCGATACGGTTTGCCAGAAAAGATTATCACCGACAATGCTTCCTTTTTGAATAACAAAATGATGACGGAGGTGTGCAACCAATTCAAGATAACACACCATAACTCTATAGCCTATCGCCCTAAAATGAACGGGGCAGTGGAAGCAGCAAACAAAAACATAAAGAAGATCATCATGAAGAGGATAGATACCTATAAGGATTGGCACGAGAAGCTGTCATTCGCTCTTTTCGCCTATAGGTCATCCGTTCGCACATCGACAGGGGCAATGCCATATCTTTAGTGTATGGCACCAAAGCAGTACTCCCCATTGAGGTTGAGATTCTGGCGCTCCGAGTCCTAAATGAAGTAAAATTGGAAGAATCCGAATGGGTGCAAGCCAGATTCGACTAGTTGAATCTCATCGAAGAAAAGAGGCTAAAGGCCATCTGCCATGGTAAAATGTACCAAAAAATGGATGATGCAGGCATACAACAAGAAGGTGCGCCCGAGAGAATTTAGAGAGGGGGATTTGGTGCTTAAGAAGATCCTCCCGATTCAGAAAGATTCTCGAGGAAAGTGGATGCCCAACTGGGAAGGGCCATACGTTGTTAAGAAGGCCTTTTTAGGAGGAGCCTTAATCTTAACCGAAATAGATGGAGACGAGTTGAAAAATCCTATAAATTCTGATGCCGTTAAGAAATACTATGTTTGAAAAAGAAGAAGAAGAAAAAAGAAGAGAAAAGAAAGAAAAAAGAAAAAAAAAAAAAAAAAAAAGAAAAAGAAAAAAGAGAGTTGGAACAAAAACCTGAAATGGCGTTTCAAACAAAAAAACAAACAAAAAATGGAGATCTCAGGACGAAAACCCGAAAAAGGCATCTTGAAGCAAAGGAAGGATCCGATTCGAAAACCCGTAAAGGGTGACTTGGATAAATTAGGAGGTTGGACCTCCAGAGAAAAGAGTCTTCCCCATGAGCCCCATAAAGAAGAAGTTCTAGGCAAAGATTCTACTCCGGTTGACAGGATCGTGTATCATTCATACTAAGGATACTGGGAGGTTTTGCATTTCATGTTTGGCTTTTCCTTTTCCTCAAGTTTTCCATGACCTTATCAAAATTGTTCCAAATCCTTAATCATAATAAAATCACATTTTTGAGCTTTCATTCCTTGTCTTCTTGTTATTTTCCATAAACATCATGTAAATAAGTTAACATGGGCTTATGATAAACATGAGATTTCTGAGCATTACTTTGATCTAACCCTGAAGATGCAAGTGATTAGAAAAAAATGTTAACCTTGCCCTCCAACTGCCTACATGATGTATGATGAAACAGGGTGAGCAGAAGGTTTCGAGCATCAGGGTAAAATGACCAATGGCACATGCCCTACTTATTTAAAGAAAGCATTTGAGACAACAAGAGAGATTTCCCAGGTGAAAACCCAGAAGGGTACCTCAAAAAACAAACAAAAACAAATAAAAAAGAAAAAAAACACAAAAACAAAATTCTCTAAGGTGGAAACCCGAAAGGGCACTTTAAAACCCCGAACCAAAAATTTAGAAAAAGAAAGGTTGGAATGATTGAACCCAACAGTGAAATGGGGTATTGCCGCTAGAAGAAGAAAAAAGGAGAAAGCAAGCAGCGTAGAGTCGAGATTGACTGAGGGCCAAAGCAGGTGCACCTAGATATTGACATCCATGCATCATGAATAGTTAGACATCCCTAGGATTAGGAGCATGCTAACTCATTTTTCATAGCATCTTGCCTTATTCTAGACAGGTATCTACAGATTTAAAGAACATCAGTAGCCATTTTGGCATGAATCCCAAATGTGAAGATAAAGGTTCTATATAGAAAGGGCCTAGATTTTCAAGTGCCCGTAGCGAGAGGTTCTATATAGGAAGAATCTGCCGCTCTGAGGCTTCAGGAGCTAAAAGTTTTATATAGGAAGGGTTTGCAGCTCCAGGGTGAAGACTAGTATAGGAAGAACTCCCAGTCAAAGGAATTCACCCGTGACACAGAAGGTTCTATATAAGGAAAACCTTCTGTGTTGAAGGCGAAGAGTCCTATATAGGAAGGGCTCCGAGCTTTACTGCCTTAGAGTGTGAGGTTTTATATAGGAAGAACCCGTAGCTCCAAGATTTTAGAAGCTAAAATTTCTATATAGGAAGGATTGGCGGCTCCAGGGTTTGAAGACTAGCAGTTCTATATAGGAGGAACTCCCAATCGGAAGAATCCATTCGTGGCGCAGACGGTTTTATATAGGAAGAATCTGATGCATTGAAGGCAAAGAGTTCTATATAGAAAGGACTCTAAGCTTTACCGTCTCAGAGTGAAAAAACTCTATATAGGGGGAACTCATAACTCGAGGCTCCAGAGTGAAGAGTTCTATATAGGAAGAGCTTGTAGCTCTAAGATCGGAAGATGAAGAAGTTATATATAGGAAAAACTTACGAACTCGAAGATTCAGCTAAGGAAGAGCGGAGAGTTTCAGAAGAACACATGACTCCAAAGCTACAAATAGGGAAGTCAGATAAAAATATGTGCTTATGATATTTGCTTTGTTCTTGTTCCACAAGAACAAGCAAAGAGGAGCAATTGTAATCACTCATTTTTACCCGTGTTTGTTAATATTGTGACATGCTAATATAATAATTAGTTAATATTATTATTGTATGTTTACATAAATGTATGTGTGTACATGTGATTAATGTATACGTAATATATGTATGTGTTGATATTTATGTTGACTATGTGTATGAGTGTATATGTATGTATGATCGTATATGATATTAATTAAAATGTGTAATATATTAATATTCGTATTATGTACGTGTGTATATTATATGTGCATGTATTCTTGTCATTACTATTACTAACATCAACATTAACATTATTGGGCTAAATTAAAATGAAAATCCAAAAAAATATTAAACCCAAATAAATTAATATCCAGTCCATTATAAAACCCAAAAATACATTGTAAGGCCTGACCGGCCCAAACCTAAAGCCTAACAGAACCCTAATACATCATTTATCTAAACCCTAATAATTTTTATCCCTTGCGCAACCCAATATGGGCCGTTGGATTAGATCTTGATCCAACGGCTCCAGATCAATCAAGAGGACTCTTCAACTGGTGCGTATAGCTCACTCTAGAGGCTGTCGGACTTCCACGCGCACGTGGCGTACACGAGCTGACCCTTCAGATAATCATACACCACGTGTCATCATCTCCATCAACCACCAGAAGCGATCGTGACCGTTCGTGCCCCAAGTGATCCCAGCCGTTGGATCAAATCTGATCCAACAGCAGGATTCGGTTTGGCCAAATGACACATCCGCCATGCTTTACCGTACCACCAGCTCAACCACCGTGCTCAGTGGGCGTAAAAAAATAGGAGAATAGGTTATCAGTACCAAAACCAGACAACATATATGTATTTTATTTTCTATTCCTACCAAAAAAAAAGGTGAGGAACAAGATATATGTATCCGATATGTATTAGAAAAAAAAGGGAGTTCAGTTGTAACCAATTTCCCATAAATACAAAAAAAGAGATCTCACTCTTTTGTTCATCTTTTGAACACAAAAAATAAAAAGGTATCCATTTGTCTTTAGCGTTACATGTATGTATATACTCTAGAAATAACAAAAAAGGGAGAAGAGTTGAGAGTTATTTTACCCTCGCTGTCGGTGGGTCTCCCCTCGCCAGTAATAAGCCGCATCAGTTTCCAAAACTGAATATGGTGAACTGAAAAGAGAGGGAGGTTCCTTTTGGTCTCGTTTTGTATTTTCAAAGAAAGGGAAAGTGGTTTTCTGCCTTATATTTTCTCAGATCTAGGTAAAATGGGGAGTCTTTGTGTAAATCTAAGTTTAGATTCGGGTTGAAGCGAGGTTTGTTTTGGTGGGTTTTTTAGGTTCACCGGTGCCGACTAGCGGCGGCTGGCGGCGAAAGAGACAGTGGTTGGTCGCCGGTTTCTAGGTTCATCGAAGGCTTCAGGTTTGGTTTTGAGAGAAAATGAGAGGGTGTGAGGGGTTATTATCTTAGGTCTTAAAAAAAGAGAAAAAGAGAGAGGGGAGGCCGGTTGAGGGAATTTATAGGCAAGCCCTTCTTTTAAAAATGGCCTAATTGCATCATAAACCACCCCGCGTTTTGGGATTTTTCAAAACGGTCTCGCCCCTTGGGTTAATTACAAACCTAGTCCCTTTTATGTTTCCAAATTTTCCAATTTCATCCTAAAAATTACCCGAAATCCGTTTTCAAATGGTCAAATTATGCTCCAAGGACCTCCGCGTTTCTGAACTTTCTATTTCGAGCTTGCCGCATGGTTTTTTTACACCTTCAGTCCCCATAAGTTTTACCCGGTTCTTGATTAGGTCCCTAAATGTCATTTTTTTAATTTTAAATTATAAGCTTTATCTTTTGATTTTATTCCATTCCAGTCCTCTATTGTTGTTTATTATTTTGTTTTAAGTAGTTAGGTTTTAATGTTTTTGCATTAATATGATTTGTGGTTTTTTTTACATAGGTGTTATATATGTTCTTGTCACCTCTTTATTCATGCTCTTTTTTGTATATCATTATGTTAATATGGCCTTTAGCTCATTTGCTCGTATTCTAAATGTTTTAGCATGTTATTCTCTTTCAGTATGTTTGCATTTTTTTTAGTATGGTTTTTTCATGTTTTCAGGAATGTTTTTCTCATATTACTTGTGTATTTATGTTTTACAACATGTGTTTTTTTGTGATATCTTGTCCTCGTGTTTTAATTTAGTTTGTTCGTATACATGCCTTTCATATGTTTTAGTTTTACTCGTGTATCATGTCTACATGATAGCATGCTTTTTGTTTGTTTCGTTTTTTTGTGATATCATGTTTTTTGTCTTTTAATTTTTTTGTTCATAGTATATATGTATGCTTTAGATTAGTATTTTATTTATGTTAGATTAGTATTTTATTATGTTAATATTTATTTTATTTGAATTATTTGCAATATTTTATATTTTGCTCACTAAGATTGCATATCGAAATATATAATGTCAATGCGGTGCCCTTTTATCCGAGCGCAAACGGGGCCAGTATCAGGCGTAGTGATAGTGGTTGGGCGTTTGCTCTCGGATAACGGGGCCTTTAAAATCTACTCGCACTTATAACCAAATCTTAACTTAATCGTCACTTTAATTCAGAAAGTTTAATTTTAATAAAGCGGTAATTATTAAAGTACCAATTTTGGTCGGCGTGGGGGTGCTAATCTTTCCCCATCCGTAACCGACTCCCGAACCCAACAAGTTTAAAAATCTCTGATTTTATGGTGTCCGGCCTACCTAAGTGGCCGGTGGCGACTCCAACTTCTAAATAAAACGCGATTTTTTAAAACCCCCACGGAGTAAACATTTTTATATCCGAAAGACAACAAACACTTCGAAAATGTTTTTTTAGCGAGAGGGACATCGCTACAATAATAATCCAAAAAATAAGCTCATAGCGGGTCAGTCCAGTATGTTATTCCCTAACACCTACTTATGTATTGATTTTGACATTTCATGTCAATGACAACACTTTGTATCAATCAACTATACATTAGTCTTAATACATTATTTTTGTCCAAGCCCACAATAATTCTTGACTAAGGACATTCAAGAATAACTATACTATTCTAAGGAATATTATAATTCAGTTTATTTATAGATACATAAAATAAGATTTAAATAATAATAATGGCTTTATATTAATAAACAAGATAAAATAAGTATGTCTTTTACAACCATCTCATGATTGGTCTTTGGGCATACTCCAACAATCTCCCACTAGCACTAAGACCAATCACTCATGTATCTAATACCAAGAGACTTAGTATGATGTTCATGCTTCTGCTATGTCAGAAGCTTTGTCAGTGGATCGGCGATATTGTCATATGTTGGTACTCTGCATATTTCTACATCTCCCCGATCAATGATTTCACGAATGAGATGGTAAGACCTAAGTATGTGTTTGGATCGCTGGTGAGATCTGGGTTCCTTTGCATGTGCGATGGCTCTGTTGTTGTCACAACGTAGATCTATGGCATTTGATATGCTAGGCACGACCCCTAGTTCAAAGATGAACTTTTTAATCCAAACAACCTCTTTTACAGCATTGCTTGCTACAATATACTCAGCTTCTGTTGCAGAATCTGCTACTATATCTTGCTTTGAACTTTTCCAGCTTACAACACCTCTATTAAGGCAAAACACAAAACCCGATTGAGATCGAGAATCATCCTTATCAATTTGGAAGCTTGCGTAAGTATAACCTTGTATACTTAGCTCTTCTTCACCTCTATACATAAGGATGTATCCTTAGTTATTCTTAAGTACTTAAAGATGTTTTTGACTGCAACCCAATGTCCTTCACCGGGATTTACTTGGTATCGACTTGTCATACTTAGTGCATATAATACATCCGGACGTGTACATAGCATGACATACATGATAGATCCAATGGATGAAACATATGGAATCTTACTCATACGCTCTCTCTCTTGAGGTATTGAAAGACACAATTCCTTCGAGAGCAAAATACCATGTCTCATAGGTAAGAGTCCTCTTTTAGATTCTTCCATACTGAATCTTTTCAGTACTTTATCTATGTATGTATTTTGACTTAGTCCAAGAAGTCGTCTTGACCTATCTCTATAGATCTTGACTCCTAATATGTAGGTTGCTTCACCCAAGTCTTTCATAGAAAAACATTTTCCTAACCAAGTCTTTACAGGCTGTAAGGTAGGTATGTCATTTCCTATTATTAGTATGTCATCCACATACAATACCAAAAATGTAATAGTGCTCCCACTAGTTTTCTTGAAAACACATGGCTCATCTTCATTTTTAATGAAACCAAACTCTTTGATTGCCTCATTAAAATGAAGATTCCAACTTCGAGAAGCTTGCTTCAACCCATAAATGGATCTTTGTAGCTTGCATACTTTTAGGGCATCTTTTGGATCGATAAAGCCCTCAGGTTGTGTCATGTACACATCCTCATCTAATTTTCCATTAAGGAAAGCAGTTTTGACATCCATTTTCCAGATTTCATAATCATAATATGCAACTATTGCAAGCAATATCTCGATAGATTTAAACACAGCAATAGGGGAAATAGTTTCATCATAGACTATCACATGAATTTGACGAAATCCCTTAGCGACCAATCACCCTTTGTATGTTTGTATATTGCCATCCATATCGGTTTTCTTTTTGAAAACCCATTTGCACCCTATGGGCTTAATTCCTTCGGGTGGGTCAACAAAAGTCCATACTTGGTTTTTTGACATGGAATGCATCTCATATTTCATGGCTTCTAACCATTTCTTAGAGTCTGGGCTCTCCACTGCTTCCCGATAAGTCCTAGGCTCATCTTGGTCCATGAAAAGAACATCTCCATGCAATATGACAAGAAATTCATTTCTCTCAGGCGCATTGCGTTCTCTCATAGACATTCGCAGTGGTTGTGTTTCAAGAATGATTGAATATTCCTCAACTATTTGTGGAACTTGTTGTTTTTTAATCTCTGGTTTAGTGATCTGTGGTTGATCTTGAATTTCCTCATGTTCAATATTTCTCTAACTTCCTTTTCTAAAAATAAATTCTTTTTCGAGGAAGACTCTCGTTCGAGCAACAAACACTTTGTTCTCAAATGGATTAAAGAAATAATATCCTTTTGTTTCTTTAGGACACCCTACAAAATTACACTTATAAGATTTAGGTTTGAGTTTTGTAGACATCTGATGTTTAACATAAACTTCACATCCCCAAATTTTCATAAAAGACATACTAGGACATTTCCCAGTCCACACATCATATGGTGTCGTTTGAACCGATTTAGATGGAACACGATTTAGTGTGAAAGCAGTTGTTTCTAGCGCATGTCCCCAAAAAGAAGTTAGAAGATCAGCATGACTCATCATTAACCGAACCATGTCTAACAATGTTCGATTTCTCATTTCAGAGACTCTATTGTGTTGTGGAGTACCTGGAGCTGTAAGTTGTTAGAAAATCCCACATTATTTAAGAAGTTCATCAAACTCTAGGCTTAAGTATTCTCCTCCTCGATATGATCGAAGAGCTTTGATACTCTTTCCTAATTGGTTTTGTATTTCATTCTTAAATTCCTTGAATTTTTTAACGGCTTCAGATTAATGATGCATTAGGTAAACATATTCATATCTACTGAAGTCATCAGTGAAAGTAATGAAGTATTGAAACCCTCCTCTGGCTTGTGTATTCATCGGTCCACATACATCAATATGTATTAGACCTAATAAATCACTTGCTCGTTCGTTTTTACCGTCAAAAGATGATTTGTTCATTTTTCCCATTAAGCAAGGTTTACAAATATCTAATTGTTCAAAAACAAAAGAATCCAAAAATCCATCTTTATGAAGTTTTGATATGCGTTTCTCACTTATATGACCCAAGCGACAATGCTAGAGATAAGTTTGATTAGAGTCATTTGTTTTTGATCTTTTCGTATTTATGTTATATATGGAATTGTCTTGATCTAAGATATAGATGTCATTGATTAATTGAGCCGTACCATAAAAAACATTATTGATGGAAAAAGAACAACTATTATTCTTAATAATAATCTCAAAACCATTCTTGTCCAAACAAAAAATTGAAATAATATTTTTAGTCAAACAAGGTAAGAAATAACAATCCTCTAAATCTAAAACAAGTCCACTAGGTAATGACAAAGTATATGTTCCTATGGCTAATGCAGCAATTATTGCTCCATTTCCAACTCGCAGGTCCACATCACCTTTTGCCAATTTTCTACTCCTTTTTAGTCCCTGTACAAAAGTACAAATGTGAGAACCACAACCGGTATCTAATACCCAAGAAGTAGATGTTGATATATTAATATCAATAACATAAATACCTAATCCGGACTGCCCATTTTCTTTTGCCTTCTTGATGTCCTCAAGATAGCCAGGGCAGTTTCTCTTCCAATGTCAAACATTGTTGCAATGGAAAACACTTTCCTTCTTTTGCAACTACTCATTCGGGTTTCAATGCAGCCTTTCCCTTGTTTGTCTTTGGCTTTGACTTGGTGTTGGGCTTTCCTTTTCTGTTATCTTTTCAGACCATCAAAATAGGTTTCAGTTAACCTTTTTTATATTGTTCTCTGCTGTTCTTAACAAACCAAACAACTAGGGCAACGATTTGTTAATTTCATTCATATTGAAATTAAGAACAAACTGATTAAAACTATCCAGCAACGATTGTAGGATAACATCAGTAGCCAATTCAACACTTAAAGGGAAGCCCAACTTTTCTAGGGTCTGAATATACCCTATCATTTTGAGAACATGAGTTCCCACTAAAGTTCCCTCAACCATCTTGCATCGAAATAAAGCCTTAGAGGTCTCATACCTCTCTTGACGAGCTTACCCCTCATATAATTCCTTGAGATTTTTAACCATCTCATAGGGAACCATGTCATCATGTTGCTTCTGAAGCTCAGGGGTCATGGTCGCAAGCATCAAACAACCGATATCTACCATGTCACTTGAGTATTTTTCAAAGGCTTCAATTCATCTTTAGAGGCATCATCTGGTGACTTTTTAGGGACGGGTTCTTCGATGAATGTTAGTTTCCATTCTTGTTTGAGGACAATCTTTAAATTGCGGAACCAGTCAAGGAAGTTCAAGCCATTTAATTTGTCCTTCTCAAGGACGAATCGCAATGATAATGTGTTTGCCATAAATCTAAAATGATAAAATATGTTTGCCATAAATCATGTTTATAAAGTAATAACATTCCAACTATTAAAAACCATCGAAATCGAAAAACTTGCTAAAAGTATTTCTAGTGGGTAAGGATCCATATTTCATTTTATTCTAAGTCAGCTTTGGCTTTACTCCTATAATTCAATTATTTAGGTAAGCAACACTTTCTAATTACATCTCATGTAATTCCTATATTTGATGAACAACTATTTGTCCATAACAAAGTTCATATGGTCTAATAGAAAGAACAATAATGAACAGTGCATCGGGTAGGTAACTTATGTAAGAGAGGTGGTGTACTGGGCACGCTTAAATACCAAGTCTTTCAAAGAACCAATCCTAGACATGCACTTTCGTATTGTTTTTCAATCACCAAAGTTCTTGAACAATCATTAGTCTTTAGGTTTCTAATCTTATTAGAACAACCTAGTTTAACAAATATTACTACCAGTGAATATCACTTGCTTATTCTTCGCGTTTAACCAGGATAGATCTAAGTATTTTGCTTTGACAAAACCTACATAGTACCGATTGAGGTTTTAACGAGGGCTAATATTGGATGACTAATTTTAATTAAATATGGAGGGTTTTTTGTTATATTAATCTCACCATTCTTTTATGATATAATCAGTTACCATCACGCTAAAAACACATACATTGTATCACATACATGTAAAGCAGTAAATATAAATGCAATGGTTATAGCCCTTAAAACTAAGCTGGCCCATCCCAAGCCAATGGGATAACCAAAATTACTAAATATAGAACTTGTTTCTCAAGAACCTAATCCACCTTTGATTGACCCATCAGTCTGCTCCTTTGGTCCACGCTTTCTTCGTAAATATTACAATTTTTCAAAAACTCGTTTAACATACGAGGAATAAGATGAGAAGATAATTTCAATAGAAGAAAGAAAGGCACGACACGAAGGCCGTATTTATATAAAACCAAAGTAAATAGGCTATTTAGGCTATAACCATGCATTTTCAAACACCGTGCATATCATCTAAAATATACACATGTTTTATCTTGTTAATTAAGATTACCTAAATAGTTCCTACGACCTTTGTTGCCTACACGGTCGGGCAGATCCGATAGATCCAGGGCCGTCTGGTCCTCCTGTAGAGTGCGGACCTGGCAGCCTCGGTATGCCGGGAAAATTTTTAATTTTGACACTTCGATTACTATGGAAAATCCTCACGATTTGATAACTTTTATCAACGAATATGTGTTTTTGGGATTTTTAATCCCTAAGGTTTTTCACTCTGAAACAACCATTATTCCTCTGCCAAAAATGATCTGCTATCTTAACCGCATGTTCATCATGTCAACTATTAACATATGATTATCAAAAGCTTACCGCAACAAATACATGATTAACACTTAACCATCGATCGTAAAAACTTTTTAAAATAGATTAATTTATTAATCGCGACTGGATTCAATTTCTATGTTTCGCACAAACATCACATACTCGTCAAAACAGAAAAAGTAAAACATACATCTCATACAAAAACATCATCCAAGTATTTAAGTCCGAATTTGTATCGTCAAAGTGGCTCTGATATCACTGTTGGGAAACGTCGGTACACCCCATGGAACAGCGGAAAAATTATCAGGCGTAATCCACCAGTGATCCATGTACAAGGGACGAATTCAGGGTGATAAAGGATGAAATGTTACCTTAATAAATCTGGAATGTGGAAATTCGTAGGGAATTCGGAATAACCAAATCGAATATGAGTCGTTACGATAGCGTTCCGACCTCTATGCAGTCCACCCGAATTAAACGAACAATATTTTCTCTTTTCTAACTATTAGAGAGGTTTTCAAAAGCCAGGAATAAATGGCTGCTAGACCTTATGCCTTTATATAGCATTTAAAAACCTAATTCTAATTAGATTCGGATTCTTAAATATACAATATAATTAACCGAATATATTAAATATGTAGAATCTGATTCTACTTTAATTAGGTTTCTTTTAGAGAAATATATACTTTAATAATATTTGATAATTACAATAACTTATCAAATATTAACATATATATATATATAAACGAAATTATTCATAATTACAATAATTATAACAATTTCGGTTTCTCACTAATTACGTGTACAACAAGTTTGTACACATGCTATCTAATCGATATTTGCTCGTTTGAATCATAGGGTGTGACCCTTGTAGGTTCATGTAACATTAGTAGTAATATCCAGAACAATTCTAATATTACAAGCAATGAGTGACATCTAGCAATACATCATTGCTACCTAAGTTACATGAAATCATGGTTCAATTTGACCTCTTTTTCGTGATTAACTTCTTTTATGTATTTCATCCTTTTTTCCTCATATCTAGATCGAACACAAGTCATGGATTAGTCATACTTGTATAGTCCATCTAATATTTCTTGATATCTTGAGTAGACTATTATAAATGAATAATTATGATATCCCATATCAATTTATTCGAGCATGGCCATACATTTTCTATTCTCACTCAATCAAATGGCACGTGATATTACTCCTATTATGTAGGAGGGACAAATCCTATCTTGATCAACTATATTTCGCTACATAGATTGCAACATATTCAATATTAGTCTTTATAGCATAGTCAGTTATGACACACATTTGATTGTATCAAAATATGTCACTCACAATGTTGAAATAATGATGATCTCAAGTTTGAGGATCATACATGTAGTTATCATTATGAGCAATGTTGTGACTGTCACATAATAATCCAAGAAGCGTTGCTCATAGCGGGTTAGTCCAATATGTCGTTCTCTAACAAATACTTATGTATTGATTTTGACATCTCCATGTCAATGACAACACTTTGTCATCAATCAACCACATATTAGTCTTAATAAATTGTTGTTGTCCATGCCCACAATAATACTTGACAAGGACATTCTATGAATAACTATATTATTCTAAGGACTTTATTATAATTCAGTTTATTTATAAACACACAGAATAAGACTGAAATAATAATAATAATAATAGCTTTATATTAATAAACAAGAGAAAATAAGTATGTCTTTTACAACCATCTTATGATTAGTCTTTGGGCATATTCAAGGTCAAATGTTTTGGGCATACTTGATGAAATTGTTTTTGAAAGAGTTTGACGTATCCTCGACATGAATTTGTTATTCGAGCACGATACTACCCTTAGATGATGGACGAGCCTTATGCGTTGCAATCGTAACGGTGTGAAGTTGGTAGTGATGAGTCAGAAGAACAATTGCCCTTGATGAAATTTCAGCTATGTCGATTCCAGGAACGGAGTTAGGATCGAACATTTGCAGGGTCAAAATATTAAATATAAAAATAAAATAGTTTATTAAGTATTTAAAACTTCAAATTCATGGGATAAGGCCTGATTTGTCTAATATTTAAACTTACAAGGACTTAAATTAATATTAAACCAAAAAATGATAATACGATCACGTTCTTCTTTAGTTCAATCCTTACATGATTATATATTTAAAAAACTTTTATATTTTTTATTTGAATATTTATTTTCATAGGGACCAAATTGTAATTAAACCAAAATATATCAAATATTTTAAATTTAAAAAATGCAAATGGAGTGGCGGATAGTTTGGCCTGTCTGAATCGAGGAACAACAGTTGGAGAGATCCTGTTTGAAGGACCCTCCTGGAGAATCTGCTACAGCCATGCTCAAGGATTTGCAAGGCCTTAATTAGTGCATCTTAGTTTCAGTATTATCAAAAAATAATAATTTTAGGATTAATTTAAGTTTCATGGTGTAATTGATTTAAAATCTTAAAATTAAAGGAAATTGATGAATGATGGGAAAAAGCTCATTAATATTTAGTTTTAAGAAAAAAAACAGTTAAGGAAAGTTTATTTTGATAAGGATTGCTGTTCTAATAAGGAAGAATTCCAAATTAAGAAAATTTCAAATTTAATTTGAAAATGATAAATAACAGACAAATAGTCAAAAACTCAAATCATAGAAAGTTTATTTTGGTAAGAAAGTCGATATTTAAAAAGGAAATAAATATCTAATGCTAATTTTAAAATAACCAGTGAATTTATTTAAATTTCGATATTAAAAAGAACATTAATAAAATAGTAATAATTAAGCCTCTTGAGCAAAAATAATTAAACCTAATGAGAAATTAATAACTAATGATACAAATTAATGAATCTACATTATTCGATATTTACTGATAAAGGAAATTGGCTATAATTTCCGAAACATAATAGAAACTGGTTGAAAGGAGAAATTATTAGATAGATCCGACTTCTTATATTATTTGTGGTCGCAGGTAATAATATTTATTCATATCAAAGTAACTTCTAAATAATTATCCATTCATTATTTACATGTAAGAAAAATGTAAAGATTCATCTTGAGGGAAAAAAAGATAGATAGATTTGGGTTACCACATCATATGTGGTCTCTGTCAACAATATCTATCCATCTCAAAATAATTTTTAGATAACTACTCATTCATTATTTACATGTAAAAAAGATAGATCATATTGACTGAGACCATAAATAGTGTGGTGAGCTAAATGAACCTAATCATTTTTCGATTGCAAGACATGCCTTTTCCGTCTCATATTTGTATCAATAATCGAGGTGAATAATGTAGCACAGGTTATTCTTTTACACTTTTCAAAATTCCCCTTTACGAATAGAGGTGGTGGTGGCTACCAATGGACTTGAGGTGCAGTCGACGGTCCCTGCAAGAAGTTCGAGAGGGAGCCGAATTCCAACGGTAACATCTTATAAAAGTAGAGATATCTTACTGGAAATATATTCTTGAAATATCAGTAAAGAAAATAAAACAAAATTTATTTTTTATATTTTATTTTTAATAAATTAAATTTTATTTTTTATCATCTCGGTTCTCCAAGACTTTGGTGGGTGAGTCTCCAAGCGAGAATTTTCTGTATGCACAATACCTCGAACTCGAAACTCGAAACTTGTTTAAATGATACAAAACTGTTTATCCATTCAAAATTTATTATTTTATAACTTTATATATATTTATTTTTTTGAAATTTTTAATAGTATTTTTATTTTATTATTTTAATAATTTTAATTACGAATTTTATATTTCAAGATTCAATAAGGCCTAATTAAAAAAATCAATTAAGCTCTTAAATTTTTAAAAAATTGATCAAGTCTCTTGCCACGTTCATCATCACATGTGGATTGACACACCAACACAGTGAATTATTACGTCATCGTTGTTGACTGCAACATTAACATTATGGACCGCCACATTAGCTATCTAACTATCATAAACTATTTTCATCGATCAAAGGACTAAATTTGGTGTAATTCACGAATTCAGGGGCCTAATTGTGTGTGTTTTTGCAGAGGGACTAAATTGACTATTTGATATGAGTTATGGGTCTAAAATATCTCTTAAGCTCATATTTTATATTTTTCAAATTATTTGAAATTAGAAAATGCTAATTTCAGAACTATACATTCGAAAGAATTAATTAACTATAACTACTCAAAAAATGCTAAAAGGCTCGATGTCTTCAACCGAAATTAGCGTCGATGAAAGGTGTAGAGGTTTCTTTTGAAATTGGGAAAACAAAAACCGGAAAATAAATGACAATTTGGCATGATCGATTTTAGAGTGGTTTGACCTTCTAACCAAGGTCTACATCCACTACCTTAACATCTAAACTAAGGATTTCCCAATTCAATAACAATGAATTCTTCCCTTTTTTTATGGGTTCAATAGGTAACCTTACATCCCTATCTTTTCACAGGCTAATAGAGAACCCTCTCCATAGTTTTTATAAAGACCAACTAGAACCTATCCCTCAATTGAGAGGTCTTGACAATGTAAACTAATTACTTCTCTAGGTGGGTGCTTACACATTTTGGCTCACTAGGATTGGACTTAATTACAAGAGATTACAAAATAAGACAATAAAAACTCTACTCTTTTGATCTTTAAGCTTGGTTGTTCATCCTCATCTTCTTCAAGTGTCTTTGGCTTGTATTTATAGAGTGGAATGAAAAAAGTCGTTAAAAACTAGACATTGGAAAATTAGTCGTTAAAAAACTAGTCGTTGGGGACTTTGCAACATTGGGTATCGATACTCAAAAGTGGGTTTCAGTATCTTCCAAAACAAGAAAGAGCAGTTGCACATAAATATAGAGCTCTCTGGAACAAGAAGTGCTCTCTGGAAATCAAAATGCTTTTGCATATTGGTACGAGGAAAGACTGTATTGCTACGAGAAATCGATTTTTGACTTTTAAGACATTTTAAAAATTTGTTCGAGTCAAAAATCTTTTTAAAACCCTTTCAAATGTATTTTTCAAGTTGAATGGACCTTGAATTAATTTTGCAATATTTTTTCAAGTCTAAAAACATTTTTCATTGAGTTATATCAAAATAAATATCTCAACAATCTCCCCCTTTTTGATATAACAAAACCACTTGAAAATTTGTTTTTGAAAATGTCCCCTTAGAAAAATAATTTTAGAAAAAGAGAATATTTTTCAAAAATATTAAAAGCTTCCCTTTTTTCTTTTTGAAATTAATTTCTTCAAACTTATCTCTCCCACTTTTTGTTATATCAAAAATAACTTCAATCTTTAAAGTTCGAAATAACAATGGAGAGTAAGTAAATTCTTTTAAAAACAAAAGCTCCCCCTTAATAAATGCATTTCATTTTTAAATTTTAGCTCGAAACATTGACACTTAGGAAAATTATTGAATTTCAATAAAAATGATCAAGTTTTAAAAAATCCATGAAATTCAATTATCCATGACTTTTTAGAGTTTATGCAAAAATAATAATGAATATGTTAAACACACTTATGCATAAAAACTTTGTCGATGTCATGCATTTATAAAAAATTTAACAATTAAATATGCATGAACTGTAACACCCCAAAATTCGGCCTAGTCGAAATTGGGTTCCGGTGATCAGAAACCGTACATTGGAAATGTTCAAATATTCTATTGATACTAACCACGAGGTCAATTGTATCGGTGGTGGACTCTAATTGAGTCAAATTACTGTTTAAGGACCTTAATGAATGTATTAGAAACCTTTTAGTGGCTAAATTATATAAATTAGAAGTTTGGGGATAAAAGTATAAGGAAATGAGAGTTGAGGGACTAATCTTGCGATTAGCCCCTCCTCAATTATAAATCCCATACGTGGGATTAACAGGAGAGTTTCCTTCAATGGAAGGAAACCTATTGCTATTAACATAAGGAAAATAGCAAATAGCTAGGGATTAGAAACCTTACCCGAAACACTCCCCAGGCAAGCATCTCACCAAGCTATCATCTCCTGCCTAAGCAAACACCTCCATTGGAGCTTGATTTCAAGCTTGACTTTTCTTCAATTTGTTGTTATCGAATCGTTGCAAGTGATCGGATAAGCTATAATCCCTAAACAACCCTTGAATTCTATGGATATATCAAGCTTAATCACAAGCTAGGGTTTGGCCATCCATGGAGTTTGATAGCTAATAGCTATTTTAAGCTTCAATATTTATTTTGATATCGTTATATTGATTTTGGTATCGTAATAATGAATCTAATCCTATTGTTTTTACCTAGCTCAAGAAGTTGGTAGAGATCATCCACCGTCACCAACAAAAGCTAGGAACAAGGGGATTGCTATCCGAGAGCCTTGAAAGCTTTGGAATATCGAGGTAAGGTGTAGTCAGAGTCTCGAGATTAGGCTAGGTGCCTTTCCCAGCTTCATCGTTAATAGAATTATCATTACTAACCCCGTTGTTAAGGATTATCGCATCGAATCACTTATCGAACATTATGGTGAGCATTGGTAAGTTATCACATCGAGTATTGAACATTGTCATCATCATCGTTATTGCTATTAAACATCATACATAGGTATCGTTGTTGTCATTGAATCATGAAAGCATGGGACATTGATATAGAGCATCGATATAGCCATTGATATAGCCATTATCATTGATTATTGAAGTCAACATTATTATTGTTATCGAAACATTGGAAATGAAGCATCGATCATTGTTGATGTCATTGAGATCATTGGACATTGCCATTGTTATTAATATTATCTTTGAACATGGACACCAGAGTATTGTTTATCGATAATAACATTGAACATGGCTATTGATACTGTCACTAGACCTTGGATTCGAAGGACATTGGATACAATTGGCATGCTATAGAATTCATGAGCTCAGTGTACGGGTGGACTACGGTCCTAGGGCTACGGCCTATATTGATTTGGCGAGGCGGAGGGATGTGTTGTGATATTGATCATATTGGCGAGGCAGAGGGACTGGACCATTCATTGATTTGGCGAGGCGTAGGACTTCGCGTATCCATTATCGAAAATCGATCCAAAGGTTATTGATAAAATATGGATTTATTGTTATTGAACATGATCATTGCATTGTTCCCATGGACCTATTGCATTGTTATTGTAAAGATATGAGTTGTGATGCATTTCCATGACATAATGTTTATTTGTGACTACCTCACAAGGCAAAGTATGCATAATGCATTGCATTTCATCCATTTCAGGTTAAGAGATTCAACGTTGGAGATCGAAGAAGTTGTTGCCTTGTACAAGTCACAAGCAAGACTAAAGTAATGTATAGAGAACCTATGAAATCCTAGTAGGGTGGAAAAGTACCTAGAACAGTCATATAAGCTCCTTTTGATATGTATATTTTGTGCTTGTGGGATGTCAATGCATAGGGCTAAAATGAATTTCTCACTTGGCTTAAAAAGGACTAAAAATGCATATTTGGCTCTATAAGGTGAAAACATAGTAAATGGATTCTGATCAACACAAAATTTGGTATGCTAGTATTTTATATTGTTTAAAACTTACTGGTAAAATTTCATTACATTTAGACCTTGTTTGATAGGTTAAATTGAATAAAAACTAGCAAAAATCTGTCATTACAAGGCATGGCGTATCGGTACGGTTGATGGCGTATCGATACGGCCTTACATATTTGGTCAGGTCAACGATGGTCAATAAAGGGTGTATCGATATGGCCTAGGCATATCGGTATGGATTTTAGCTATTGGAATTTGGGTATAAAAATGGTATCGATACGGGGTCAAAGCGTATCGATACGTAGTCAACGCGGTCAACCAGTACTGGTAAGGCCCGCAACCGTATCGATGCGGGTCTATTAAATTGAATCTGAAATTTGGGAACTAGGTTAAAGCGTAACGGTACGGGCATAAGGGTATCGGCATGTGACAGTTAAATCTGTTAAAAGATGAAGAGCCCAGCTTTGTATTGTTTACATTATGGTCACTGATTAATGCATGACTTAATTGAATAGGCAAACGAACTCTGAATAATATGAAAATTTGTACGCTCAATGTTTGAATGATGAATTTAATTTTAGTAATGTTAATTTCAGAAAAGGACCACTAAAATACTAAAATTATGATTAAGCCCCTCAAAGTTGTAAATGTTTTAACTTGGTCCTAATTAGATAATCATGGACTCGCAATGGATTAATTGAAATTTTGTATTACTCATTCTTAGATGTGAGGCTTATTATCATCACTTATTGTATGAAATTATCGTATCGATCATCGTTTAGTTCACTGATAGCATACTCTGACCTAGTTCTCGACCAGGTCGGGAATGTGTGTTATATGAACATTTTATCATTAAAAAATAAGCGACCAAAGAAATAATCTAAAAGATTTATATTAGAGGTTACTCATATTTAATGTTTAAGCATGCGACCATTGCAATTGAGAGGAAGATTGATGGTTCATCTTTGAATCTTTGAGCTTGATGTCGAACAAAATAGCTCTTCAAGGTCGGTTGAATGTAGAAATAGATCGAGCACTCCAAGAATCTCCTCAATGGTTGTTAGAATGTCGATTTGAGTCTCGCTCTGATACCAATTGAAAGGCTCGATGTCTTAAACTGAAATTAGTGCCGATAAAGGGTGTATGGGTTTCTTTTGAAATTGGGAAAACAAAAGCCGAAAAATAAATGATAATTTGACACGACCAATTTTAGAGTGGTTCGACCTTCTAACCAAGGTCTACATCCACTACCTTACCATCTACACTAAGCATTTCCCAATTCACTAACTCTAATACCCCAAAATGTGTCTTAAGTTATTTGATGTGATTCGATTATGGATTGAATCAATTGAGGTGTTCTTAAATAATTAATAAGAGTTTAGGACTCAATAGGAATTAAAACTAAATTTATGTGCTATATTAAAAAGGGCCCTAAAGAAATCATTATGGAAATTTAGGAATGCATGCAAAGCTTATAATAAGTTAAAGGACTGGAACACATGTTACATTTTGTTGAAGGCATGTGTGGGATGGAGGGTAGGAGTGAACCGCCACTTGTTGTGTAAGGGGAGATGTTTCACCAAACTTTATCTTCTTTCCTCTTCCAAAGAAGAAAAACAATTTAAAGAGAGTTGAGAGAGAGATCTTGAATTCGAATAGTAAACTTATTCTAGGGGAGGTTGCACGCATGAAAGCTTGCTAGAAAGGTAACCATTCTGATTTCTATGTTGTTCTCGAATGATTAAGCTTGATAATTCGAATGTATATAAGTAGATTATATGAAAATTTGGTTTACATGAATGTTGAAGTTGTATTCAGATTGCATGTAGGAAGATCATGTGTAGTATGCTTTGATTGGAGGAAATGTGATTGTCAATAGTATGGTAAATCATTTGAATGGTCTTGATTGTGTTTGAAACTAATTTTAGTGATATAAATGTACTATATTAAGTTGTGTTGCATCTAAAATTGGAATATACATACTTGTAACTGAACTGTTTTAAGCAGAATGTGTACACATATAAAGAGAGGGATGTTTTGCATTTATACAAACTTTTAAGGACTGTTTTTGTGGATTTTAAAATAGGGGAAAATCTGTTTTGATGTTAGATGGGCTGTCCTAAGTAAGGATAAGTATAATGGAATCAAATTTTAAGGTGAATAAGTGTTTAAAAGAAAACGGGGCAGAATTGCATGTATAGAACCTTTGGGGACAGTTTTGGGAGTAATTGAAGACATTATGGGCTGTTTTAATTATATTAAAGTGCATTGGACTGTTTTGGTTGTATACTTGAGACTAGGAGTAATTTGGGACTGTTTTAATAAGAATAAAAGAATGTGGGATTGTTTTGCTATGAGAATTGTGTAATGAATTGTTAAGTGAATGATAAGTGGATATATGTTTACATTAGGGGCTGTTTTATATGTTACATGCAAGGTTCATTGTTTTGGTTGCAATCATAGTGAAAACATATGTTTCAATGACTTAAAAGCATATAGAAACATTAAGAATTTGGCTTTGATACATATATGTGTACTTGTATTAAATGGTTAAGTAGGTAAATGGATGATAAAATCAAGTTTTAATGCATAGTTACTTTATGGTTATAAATAGATACAAAGAGGATTGATCAAGTTGGTGAAAAACATAAATGAGTTGTAATTTGAGAGCATGAATAGCTTGGAATGATATGTGAGTGTAATTTAAAGTCTCGGGATGAGCTAACAACTCTTCCATGCATTGTTTAATGATTTTTGTTGCTTTGAATTGTTTAAATTATGTTACGAATGGACAAGCTTGGATGCAAGGTAAGTACTTTAGTAAAAAGTACTTTGTAGCATGAAACTTTAGTTGAAAGTTTGACTTTTGATTGAATTCTATGCTCAACCTTGAAATGGAAGAAAAATTAGTTGTCATTACTCGATGAGTTGATTAAGGTCTAATATGCTTGATATGCTATGAAATTTCTTGTTAAATTCGAAAGTCACATATGAATGGAAATGCTTGTGTTGTGAAATGGAGTACAAATCTTGATTATGCTAAACTTTATGTAAAATTGATAACTCGATTACAAATGGAACTATAAGTGAAAGTTAGCGAAAGTGATCCTGGCCATGATACCATTTGATCAAGAGAAATGTGATATTGAGATTCACTTGTGGTGAATGTATAAGCCCAAAATAAAAAGGGGTAAAGAAACATTGACATAATATTATGAAATGGAGTTTTGCTCAACTTATACTAATAAAGTTGATAAATGTTAAAGCCTTGTTCTCGAGTCAGTCTTAGGCATAGTTGGAATGCCATAAAGTCCATAGAGCTCAATGTTGGGGTGGACTACAGTCCTAGAAAATGGTCCTTATTTGGCGACAACATGAAGGAAGCTTTTTAGTCACTTGGCGATAGTATGAGGGATTAACTGGTACTGCGAGTACCATTTTATGGGAGATAGTTGGTAGGGGATTCATGTACCTAGATTGTAATTTGATTCACGAGGCTATGTTGATAATGGAAGCAAAAATGTATAAGCTAAAATAAGGAAGAATTGTGGTAACTTGCTTAACAAGAAATGTGTTCATAATAACACTTGAATAATCCTTATTTGAAAAGTTATGTTTCTTTTATAAGTATACATGGTAATGATTTGGAGGATTGTTTAATCTTGAGCTAATTGAACATACATGTTGTTAACAATGCTATTTGAATGGTTTGTTATATAAGTAGCCTTATCATGTTTGATGTTATACATGGTTCAAATGACTTACCTTGAAATCCTTTACCATGTTCAAGATTGAATATCATGAATCAATGTTTTATAGTGAAAAAATGTCTTGATTATGTTATGTTTTTTTAATTCTTTTTACTACCTCACTAAGTGTTTGCTTACAAACTTCTTTCACTACATTTCAGGTTAAATGTTGAAAGCTTAGCCTTCTTGGAGCTTAATCAGATCACGAGTACACTCAAATGTATGTTTTGTTATATTTTTTTGTAGAGCTCCTAGAATAATGGCGTAAGGGTCTAAATTAGTTCTTGTAGATATCTTTTTGTTTGGCATGTATAACTTTAAATTATATGTTTGTAGTGCTTATGTATATATATGTTTGGGGTGGTTGCTTGCAATTTGGAGAACCTAGCTTTAACTAAGTAATCTAGTAACTGATCGAATGCATGAAGGTATTATGATCATAAGTTTGTGTCGCAACCCTTTTTAGGAGGAAAAGGTTTTGGCATTTTGGAAAATTTTATGAAATCACGGAGTCGCCACCAATCTTTTTTGAAGAAAGTGTGAATGGATCACTTTTAAAACAAGGGTTATTTTAATAAAAAGTTTTATTTAACAAAATAACATTTTTGGTCTACGAAAATAAAAGAAAATAGGTTCGGGGTCGGTTACGCGTGGGGAAGGGTTAGCATCCCCACAACGTCCAAAAATTGGTACCTAAATGATTTCAAAAAGCATTTTTAAAACTAGAATTTGCAATTTCACAAAGTTTCAATTTATTTGTTCGCAAAATGAATGTAAATCTATTTTAACGGTCTTATCACCCGGGAAATGAACTTTAATCACCGTCAACACTCTTAGTGCTAACCCGTTATTCCCATTTGATAAGACACCGCATCAATTAAGTTTTCACTTTTTAGTAAATCAACAAGAAAATTAAATGTGTTAAAGTCTTTTAATTAAAATCTAAGTAGTGAATAATCCTAAAGAAATGTCTATATTCCTTTTAATTATTAAGGTTATAATATAATTAAGTGTGTTTTATTGAAAATGAATAATGTTTTACATACATTTCTCTAATCTATGTTTTAAGACCCTAACCCTAAGTTTTTAACACAGATACATATACATACAAGAATAAAGAAACAAAATACTTAAATTAAATTAATTATCAAAGTAATTAAAATAAAAAAACAATTAATTTTATTTAAAAAATATGCATTATGGACTGAATTTAAAGAAAACCAAAATGTGAGGGTTAATTTGAAAATAATTTAACATTTAGTGCTGAATTGAAAGGAAAAAATGATGAAATTGAAACAATTGAAAACAAAGGAGCTGCGGTATAAGAACCGAATTAGAAGGGCACAGGTTATAGTCAGGTTCGGGTTAGTATATATATCAATTATAATAAACATATTTCATTTTTCCTTATTCATCAAAACAGATCAAACACCCATTCTTTTAAATCCTCTATCAAGTTCATTGTGTTCTTCATGAATTGAAAACATGGTGGTGGTCCATCGTGCCAGCCGCCTTCCATTGGTGCCGACCGTTGCCAGCAGTGAAATTCTGGAAAAAACCTAGATTTTCCCAGATTTCGAATACTCCAAAATCGTGTTTTTTCACCGGATTTTCGTCAAATCTCCACCGTGTTTCCAATAAAAATAAGGTAAAAACAAACCCTTTTCCTTTATTTAATTTAAAGCATAAAATAAATAGATAGAAAGCATTACCAGAAACTTGCTTCTCTTATTGCTCTTGAATGTCCATTACAATTGTTTGCTCCTACAACTTCCGAATGCTAGTATGTTTACTGTAATTGTTGTGTGTAATTCTTGTGGAATTGTATTATTTTCCAATTATTTATAGTGGGGTTTATATAGTACAAGAATTGCTTGAATTTTAAGCATGAATCCCTAATTTCTTCCCTGGATTATCTCAAATTGCTTGATCTTTGCCATAGGCTTTAATTTAGGGATTAACTCTTTCTATTTTGGTTCTGATTTTGGTTCTGAATTGCCTTTTGCATCTTTGTCCATATCCGATTGCAGCTTGATTCTTGCTAGGGCTTCGAATTAGGGATTATCCCTTCCCGTTTTGTATTCTAATTTTTCCAACTAGGGCTTCGAATTAGGGATTTAATCCCTTTTGATTTTATCTTGAATCGCTATGCCCCAATTTAGAGATTTAACCCTTTTGTTCCTTTGTTTGTATGTTTCTGATGACTCGAATGGTGCCAGCGAGAAACAATCAGAGCGAGTAGAGCGTCGAAGAAGATGAAGTGAACAGTTGGAGCTGAAACGTCGTGTGCGTGGCTGCCACGCACGAGTGATGATCTGTGTGATATATCCCAAAGTGATATGGGCCGTCAGATTGCATCCTGATCGAACGGCTGTGCAATTGAGGCGCTATATCATCCCCAGCTAGCGTGATCTGCGCCGTTGGATCCCAGATCGATCCAACAGCCTCCCTTCGGCTACTCAGGAGAATAAGACATGATTAGTGATTTTTGGGTTTATAAACGGGCTAGCCAACCCTTTGTATAATGTATTTTTAATTGATGGACTGGACCGAATAAAAGTAAATGGACTTAGTTTTTTATGTAATGGATTGTTTTTTTTTTTTTACTTTGGGTTTTACACTAACTACTAACTAATATATAACCTAAGTTAATTCTAACTAATATACTAACAATTATACTAATTATAACACACTAAGTATACATTACATGACACCTAAACTGTTATAATACTAACATTCATATTTACAACTATAACATATTAACTATATTACTATATGACACCAACTATATTACCAGTAACATTAATATTTACTACTAAACATATTAACTATGTTATCAATGTGACTTAACTATATTATCAGTATAGCACTACAATGATACTAAATTAATATAACAACTAAAACGAAGGTGAAAATCAAGTGACAACAGCTGCCCCTTTTTGGCCATTCCGGTGAAACAAGAATAGAGCAAAGAAAAGAAGATAGTGATTTTCACCAATTACCAAACCGTTAAGGCATGAGAAGACATGCATGTTCTATTCTCCTCATGCTTGAATAGATAAGCAGGTTCTATTCTCGAAATGCCCAAATGGATAGACAGATTCTATTCTCCTTATGCTCGAATATATAAGCAGGTTCCATTCTCCAAATGCCCGAACGGATAGGCATGTTCTATTCTCCTTATGCTCGAATAGATAAGCAGGTTCCATTCTCCAAATGCCCAAACGGATAGACATGTTCTATTCTCCTCATGCTCGAATAGATAAGAATGTTCTATTCTCCTTGTGCTCAAATAGATAAGCATGTTCCATTCTCCAAATGCTCAAATGGATAGGCGGGTTCCATTCTCCAAATGCTCGAACGGATAGGCAAATTCTATTCTCCTTATGCTTGAATAGATAAGCAAATTCCAAAACATGACTTCATCCTCCATATGCTTGGATGAATAAGCGAGTTCTAAACCCTGACAAAAATAACTGCAAATTATACAATTAAGATTCATATGCACCTAGGGATGCCTAGTCATGAATGCATGTCTTGTTTCTTTTGCTTTTTTCTTAATAATTTTCCTAAAAAACACAAAAGGAAAACTGTGAAGCTCTGGGAAACTCAAATTATATCATCTCGAACATTTTCTCAACTCTAGCAACTGATGGTGTGTGTCTGCTTTGGCCTATCCCATCAGAAAAGACAGTTCTTCAATACTAGCTGGCTTTACCAATTTCTGGTTGTTAAAATTCCAACGTCCATTCCTTGGAAAGTAATCCTCACCATTGCCTGCTTCATTTATCATGGATTGAACATTACTTAATATATTCATCCCCTTCTGTGACTTCTGCCTTGATTTTTCAAACTGTGAGGCTCTTTGTTGCTAGAACACCTAAGAGTGAAACTCCGTGGGGATATGGGGAATGTATTAGTTTGCCATCATTAACACATGGGAAATTATTTGAAAGTTGCAATTGTATGCTCCGATGATTGACTAAATAATCATAGATAACCATCTCCCTCATTTCTTTGCTTCATATGATTTTTTAATCTTTTCACATTTGCTTGCTCAATCCAGTTATCTTGTACTCATTGTTGGAAGGACTGACTTTATCCTCATATTCTTCAACACTCTGTTATCATTGTAGTTGATGCATCAATATTCAGTGACAAGTTTCCTAGAATCTTGTTGCTCTCCCAATGTCTCATATCCTTAGCTTTTCCTCCAATGTCTGTAAAATTGTTCTCATTTTTGTAGAAAACATAATATCTCATATAAGCAACTATGTTTTGCAACATACTTCCTTAAAGCAAAGTCAAAGCATCTCTTGAGATTTTTCGCCAAGGTTTGTAGCAAAACCTATTTCCATCTTAATTTCCTTATAAGTTTTGCTACTTTTTACGCCCTAAGCTCTAAATTTGTCCATTGAATACCTCATAGTTCCAATACCCTTCTAGAAAAATTTCAAAGTAATGCTCAAAACTCTTTTGTATATTTCAAGTGATGTCAAATTTTAATTCTCATTTCAATGTAAGATGCTTTATGGAAGGATTGTCAAAGAAGAGAAAAGAAAAGGTCTACACAATCAAAATTTTATTAGTGTTGTGGCAAACACAAAAAGAAATTACAAGAAAAAGAATAGGTATTCAGATATCAAAAACTGAAACTCTTTTTGTCATGACTTTATAAGGTGCTTCGAATGTCAACTATGTTGAGTAGACCCTGAAGATAATGATTATGCGGAAAGATATGAAGCTCCCTAGCCAATGAATGAGAAATGACTTATTTGCAAATTGTCCGAGCCACCCTTTACGAGTTTTCAAATCAGATCCTCTTTTGGTTTCAAAACGCCCTTTGCGGATTTTCATTTTGAACCCCCTTTTTCTTTCCTTCTTCTCCTTTTCTTTCTTTTTTCTTTTTTTCTTTTTCTTTTTTTCTTTCTTTTTTCTTTTTCTTTCTTTCTTTTTTTTCTTTTTCCTTCTTCAAACATAATACTTCTTAACCGAATCTGAATTTATCGGGTTTTGGAGTTTGTCTCCATCTATTTCGGCTAAAATTAATGCTCTTCTTGAGAAAACCCTCGTTACAATGTAAGGTCCTTCCCAATTTGGTGCCCATTTTCCTTGAGAATTGCTTTGGATAGGAAGTTTCTTTCTTAAAACCATATCCCCATCTTTGAATTCTCTTGGATGAACTTTCTTCTCATGAGCCTTTATTATCCTTCTATGGTACATTTGCCCATGACATAGTGTTTTTAGTCTTTTTTCTTCAATTAGGCTTAGCTGATCATATCTTTCCTTCCATTAAGACACGGAGCGATGATATTTCAACTTCAATGGGTAGCACTACTTCTACTCCATATACCAATGAAAAAGGTGTTGCCCCAGTGGAAGTTCTTACCGCGGTTCGATAAGCGTATAAGGAAAACAGTAGCTTCTCGTGCCAATCTTTATAGGTATCAGTCATTTTTGCAATTATCTTCTTAATATTCTTATTCCCATCTTCTATGGCCCCATTCATCTTTGGGCGATATACCACAGAATTACGATGTTTAACATTGAATTGCTCACAGACCCCATTTATCATCTTGTTGTTCAAATTTGAAGCATTATCGGTGATGATACTTTCAGGCAAGCCGTATTGACAAATAATTTCCTTTTTCAAAAACTTGCAAACCGTGGATCTGGTGACATTTGCATATGAGGTTGCTTCGACCCACTTCGTGAAATAATCAATGGCTACCAGGATAAAACGATGCTCGTTTGATGCCTTAGGTTAAATCTGACCAATGACATCAATGCCTCACACATGGAAAATGGCCAAGGGGCTGTCATAACATGAAGAGGCTGAGGTGGCACATAAACCTTGTCAGCATTGATTTGGCACTTGTGACATTTGCGAGAATAGTTGGTACAATCTCCTTCCATGGTTGACCAATAATATCCAAGACGTATGATCCTCATGGCTATGGTGAAACCATTAGGATGAGTTTCGCAAAGTCCTTCATGAACTTCTTCCACAATTAATTGTGCCTCTTTTGCTCCCACACCTCTTAGAAGCACTTGATCACGACTTCTCTTGTATAAAACCTCTCCATCAAGGACATATGTTGATGCCATCTTCCTGATCATTTTCTTTTCATTCTCTGTAGCTTGAGGTGTGTATTGCTAGGATTTTACTTATTGTAATATGTCATGATACCATGGCAATCCATCCATTTCTTCTTCCACATCATAACAATGAGCTGGAGAGTCAAGCATATATAACCTGATGGGCATTATCTCAGAACCTTTATTTACCCTAAACATGGCGGCTAAGGTGGCTAAAGCATCATCCATTTGATTTTCATCTCTAGGAAGATATTTGAAAGTGATCTCATCAAATTCCTTGGTCAACTCAAGGACTAGCTTGTGGTATTCCATCAACTTTGCATTTTTTTGTCTCCCATTCGCCACGTATCTGATAAATGACTAATGCAGAGTCCCCAAAAACTCTTAAAGTACAAATTTTCCTCCTTATATATTTTTTTAGTCCCATTATACAAGCCTCGTACTCCACCATGTTATTAGTGCAGAAAAACTTCAAATGACTGGTAAAAGGGTAATAATCTCCATCCAGTGAGACCAGAACTGCCCCTATACCTCTTTCTAATGCATTTGCTGCACCATCAAAGTTCATAACCAAAGATTCCATGGGAGCCTCCTCATCTTCTAAGATATACATCAAATTTTCATTAGGGAAATTAAAGTCTAATGCTTCATAATCATCACAAGCACAACTTGCCAAAAAGTCAACTATAGCACTCCCTTTTATTACTTTTTGGCTCACATACTGGATATCAAATTCTGATAGTAACATTTGCCAACATGCTAATCTTTCCGATAAGGCTTGAGCTTCCATCATGAACTTTAAAGGATCCAACTTCGAGATTAACCACGTAACATGATAAAGCATGTATTGCCTTAGCCTTCTAGTTGTCCACACCAAAGCACAACATAGTTTTTTGATTGAAGAATATCTGGTTTCACAATTAGTGAATTTCTTGCTCAAGTATTATATTGCCTTTTATTTTCTTCTAGTATCATCATGTTGTGCTAACACACAGCCCATAGAATTTTCATAGACCGTTAAGTACAATATCAATGGTCTCCCTGAAACAGGTAGTACTAAAACTGGAGGATTGCTCAGCTATCCTTTGATCTTTTCCAAAGCCATTTGACATTCCTCATCCCAAGTCCCCGGGTTATTCTTCCTGAGTAGCCTAAACATTGGCTCACAATTATTAGTTAGCTGAGAAATGAAGCATGCAATGTAATTTAATTATCCCAAGAAACCTCAAACTTCTTTTTGTGTTTGAGGTGGGGGATGTTCATGTATGGCTTTTATCTTATCTGGATCGATCTCAATTCCTCTTCTGCTTACAACAAAACCTAATAATTTCCCAGATGTAACTCCAAATGTGCACTTCGGGTTGAGCTTTAACTAGAACTTTCTCAATCTTAGGAAGAGCTTTTCTAAATTGACCACATGTTCTTCCTCAGATTGATATTTGGTGATCATATCGTCGACGTATACCTTTATTTCTCTATGCATCATATCATGGAAGAGAGTGACCATGGCCCTCTGATAGGTTGCCCCTACATTCTTAAGTCCAAAGGGCGTCACTTTGATAGCAAAAAGTTCCCCATAGCGTCACAAAAGTTGTCTTTTCCATGTTTTCTAGGCACATCCTAATCTGGTTATACCCAGAGAAACCATCCATAAAAGAAAATAGTGAATGTCCAGCTATATTGTCGACTAAAGTGTCAATATGTAGGAGTAAGAAGTTTTCCTTAGGGCTTGCCTTATTGAGGTAACTGTAGTCAACACACATTCGTACTTTTCATCCTTCTTCGGTATTGGGACAATATTCGCCACCCATTCCGGACACTTGGCTACCTCGAGGAATCCTACATCGTATTGTTTCTTTACCTTATCCCTGATCTTGAGGAGTGTTTCAGCCTTCATTCTCCTCAACTTTTACTTTACAAGTTCATATCCTTCCTATATAGGGAGCCTATGCATGATGATGTCGGTGTCAAGGCCGGGCATATCTTGATACGACAAAGCAAAAATAACTTTAAATTATTTCAAAAGCTTAATTAGACTTTGTCTAGTTTTGGTCATGATGGTAGTACCAATCTTCACCTCCCGCTTCTCTTCTGCGGTTCCAAGGTTTAATATTTCTAGTTCCTCTTTATATGGTTGAATCTATTTTTTCTCTCCTTCTACAATTTTGAGCATATCACTGGGTACATCATATTCTTTCTCATCATCAATATTTCCAACTTCTTCTAAATGTAGCGGCAATTCAAAATCAACCTTGAAGTTAGATTCGAATTCATTTACGTCACTAATATCTAAACACCTGAAAAAGGAATAGGCAAGAGATATATACAAAGGGAAGAAACAAAATGAATGGAATGTTTTTTATGCTTTATGGTTTTCATTTGGTTTTGGTTTATTTATGGAAATAAAGTTTGCCACACAAGATTTAAAGAAATGCATCTTTTATTGAATTTAAATTAAAATTTTGACATAGGCCCTTTACATAAGATCACCTATTGTCTCAGGGCCTAGAGCAAAGAGGTTGGTTTTGAGAATTACTCTAAACATGTCTTAAAGACTACAAGAATTTCTTCAGCAATCCACTTGTCGAGCTCAGAGCAAGGGCAAATCATTGACAGGTACTAGCTCTTTTTTTCATCGTCAGTCACAGCATTGATACTCAGCTTTTCAAATGCTTCACATAAAGCGCTCTCTCCTTTTCCTTCCTCAGTAACTGAGGCTCTTGGATCCAGCATGCCTCCAGAAATAAAGCTATGGCCCAAGGGAGGGAAAGTCATCGACTCCCACTCAATTTCCTCTCCTTTCAATCTAGCTCTTCTCCTCTCTTGATGCTTTTTTATTTCAGCTCTTCTTTGCCATTTATTGGGCTTGAAGCACAAACCAAACAGATTCTTTTTCCCTGGGATTACTATGGGGTACAACCTCCCTTGATGTCTCTTTCCAAATCCTTTCCCAATTTTAGCTCATTTCCCAAGCGTTTACTTTACCTGCATCTTCGCACAGCTTGATAATTCTGGCTCTAGCACCTTGCTCCCTTCAGTGATAAAGGTTGCATTGACTAGATCTAATGTCCTAAAATGGCACTCGAGCACACCCTCACCGATCTAGATAAAGGGTGCATTAGTGGTTACTAATGCACTAATTTCCTCCTCTGCACCGATAATTATTAATCGACCATTGATCACAAACTTCAGCTTCTGTGTAAAGTAAATGGGACCGCTCCTGCTGCGTGGATCCATGGACACCCAAGCAGGCAACTATAGCTAGGTCTTATATCCATAACCACAAATTCAACATCGAAGGTCATTGGTCTAATTTGCAAAGGCACCTTAATTTTCCCTAACACATCCTTCTGAGTTCCATCAAACGCTCTAACCGTATTTTGATAAGTTCTCATATGAGAACTATCTATTAGCAGTTTCTTCAGTGTGTCTAACAACAAAATATTTAGTGTGAACCCATTGTTAATAAGGACACCTGGTAACATATGTCCCTTACATCTGGTAGTGATGTGTAAAGCTTTGCAAGATCCCATTCTCTCACTTGGTACTTCCTCATCATTAAATGAGATGAAGTTATTGACAGTAATGTTACCGACTAACATATCCATCTTATCAGTTGTGATCTCTTTTGGTACGAATGTCTAGTTCAAAATCTTTAATAAGGCCTCACGGTGGCTCTCAGAACTTAGTAGCAACGAAAGCATAGAAATTTGAGTTAGAAGCTTGTGAAGTTTCTCCACAATGCTGTATTCAACTGTGTTTTGAGATCTTCAAGAACTCTTGAGCCTTTGATTCCTTTACAGGCTCATGATATGTTGTCAGTCTTTCCTTGAAGAAATCTCTACCATCTTCTTTTTGAGGCTCTTCAGCAGCAGCCTTTCTTTGTGCTGTATCTCTATCCTCTACTATTGGCTGGAAATAGAGCCTTCCACTCTTAGTGAAACGGCTCACCTCATTGACTAGTTCTCATTGCCCTTGGACAGATATTTCTTCTGGGCTGTCACTTCACAAGTGTAATTCCAAGGGACCTACTTGTTATCCTTATATGGAAACGACGTTGGTGCCTTAATTATGAGCCGCAGGGTTACAATCCTTGCTGGCTCACCAACTCTGGTTTTAGCCTTAATAACCAAAGGCTTCATTTCGGTGTAGTCTCTTTTGTAAGATGACTCACCAGATGCACAAATGTCCAGCGTGCATTTATTGTCTTCTTTTCTCAAGAACTCAAGTTCTTTCTCATTCATCTTGTCTTGAACTAGTTGTCTAAACTCTAAGCAACAATCAATCTCATGTCCTTCCCTCATGTGGTATTCACAGTACAATTCATTCTCAATCTTCAATTTCTGGGCTCCTTCTTCCAGCATCCCTACTGCCACCATTTGAGCCCATACCCAATTCATGGGAGCTCTAACCTTAGAAACACATTCTTTAACCACCTTATTCTCCTCTTCTATGATTGCATTCACACCTCCCATTTCTTCTTAGTTTTCACCTTGTCGGCAACTTCATCGAAATCAGACACCTCAATAACCTCCTCAGAGTTTATCTTCCTATCATTCCATGCCGACGCCTCAACAACATATGGGAAAATTTTAACCTTAGATGATTGAGCTTCCCTTTGTATGCTCGGATAAACAAAGGCCAACCCTTGAAATTTCGGCACAGCATTAGCTTCCTCACCAGCTTCTACCGCATCTGGATCTTTAAAGCCTAGCATGGCTGCAACTGAACCAACCGTCTTTTGGTGAACCAACTCCATTTGTTGCTTCAGATATGTCTCTATCTTGTCTAACCTATCCTGGGTACTCTTGTGGTTGCTTTCTAAAGCCATCACTATGTCTTCCATTGCTCTAACTTAAGACCAAGTACCGTACCTATGATTTGTTTTTTCTATTTTGATTTTCTGTCATTTTTATTTAAGTTAGATTCTTATTATATCATGTATGCATGCACAAATGTAAGCACTAATGCAAAGAAAAGCTATTAAACACAAAAGAATGAAATGCAAATGCATGAATGCAAACGAAGGGCCATCAATTCCATGAAACAATTTGCTCAAGAAACAACTCTTTTATTGGATATAAAATGGTCCTTATTACATCAAGTTTTTTTTACAAATATTTTTAAGCTTGAACTCCTAATTCCATAATTTCTTTAATGAGCCATATAAGCCTCAGTCCCACTTCTCCTGCTAGCTTAACATACTTATGAAGAGCTGCAGCTTCAGTGGCTAGCATCATCACGTGTCGAGCCATATCTTGTACCTGGGTCATGACAGTCCTATCAAACTCATCTCATTCTTGGAATCTTCTAGCCATGTCCCTAAGATGAGTGAACCAGTAGTCATTACCTCCCTCAGCGATGTCTTCAAGGACCAAGATATTTATCCTATATTCCTGGATGATGTTATCTATTCCTTCAACCTGTTTCTTCAAGGTATCATTCTCACTTAGACAAGCTCAAAGTTCAATATATGTGTGATGGTTCTGAAGTATGTGCAACGAGTGGTTCAGATCATCTATCTTAGCTTGCAACTTAGCAACACAAGTCTGACTCTGCTTTAGCTTCGCATTGGTCTGGTCATATGCCTTCTGCAACTCAAATAGGCGGATCCTATTGTCATGTGCCTTCTTTTTCCATGCAGCCACGCTTTCTTTATCACTTTCATGAACCCGTGTGCCATTTCCATTTTTAGTTGCCAGCTTACCCTTCTTATTCTCTTCAACAAGGGCTCGTCTATATTTCTCGACCTCACTCATTCCTCGTTCCTTCTCTTTTCCTACAGCATGCTCGATTTCTTGCTTCCACTACTCTGGGGCCTTTCTTAGATCAGCATTCCTAATAGTAGTCTAAAGTTTAAGGAAGTCAACCCTTTGGACCTCAAACTTATTTTCTAGGTTTTCATACAACTTCACTACTCGCTTCATCTCCCCTTTATATTTTTCAACATCGAGGCCTGACTCAAACTTGTCATCTGGTTCTACTCTTGTAAAGCTTTTATCTCCAACTTAGCCCTTCTTAATTCTTCTCTTAAGATGTCAACTTCTGTAGGGACTACCATTAAGTGTTCTTCTAGAGACTTTGCTTGCCCAGATGTAGGTGTTATGGCTTTGTCATTCATTCTCGTATGCCTCCAATTATCATAGTCCGAGGTGTACTTGCAGTGACTATCATATTCTAGCTTCATGTGATAACAATGGTTCCATTCATCGCTGATTGTCAGAACCTTCTGTCTGAACTCACCTTGGAACTTGAATTCTGATGAGCCAAGACCGGTAGTGAATGGGGTAAACTACCAAGACCTATACTGACGAGATACTAGCAAAGGGGCACATTCAATTCCTCCCCACAAACCTAGCAGCATTAGGAACTTGAAATCTCCACATTTGTATAGGACTTTAGTGTGACCCATCCAAGGAACCCTCCATCTCATGTCTTCGTCACGACGATCCCTGAATATATCAATCCGTTTATTCTTCTTAACAACAGGCCACTCCTTTGCAAGAATTCTCGAAGAGGTGAGAAGTTTGCGGAAAACACATTTGATAAAGCTAATGTTGGGCACTTCCAGAAGTGATTGAGGGCCCAAACTTGCAAAAGCAGGGCACATCCTCCAAAATGAACACCTTTAACTTTTCGGCAGGCATTGAGTGAATTGAAGGTTTCAGCAAGTATAGCTGGTACCGGATTGACTCCTCTCTTTAGTTGTTCCAGGAAATCAAGTAGTGCCACATCAATGTTTCCTAGAACCCTCAAAAAGATGACTAAACCATAAATTGCAATGGCTAGGAGATCAATCCTCTTTTCTCTGTCGGGGTGGATTGAAATTATACTTCTGACAAGACCAAGGGAAATTAAAGGTCCCCCATCTCTTCTGTATCAACCCCTTGACCTAACCATTAGTCATACTGGAAAATGCTTGAAGCCTTGCATGTGGGTTTTTGTTTTTAAGAGGCTTAGCATAAACCAGTTCTTCTTCACTTTGCACAGTCTGAAAAGGGCTAAGTACTCTTCAAATGTAGGCATCATGTCTTCTTTATTAACAGTGAAGCAGCAATATCTCAGATTCCAGAATTGAACCAAGTCTTTCAGTAACTGTTCATCAACCTTCACGTATAAGAGATAGGCTATGTCACCATAAACTTCATGGAACAACTGCTTAGTCTCATAATCAAAGTGCTCCCAAATTTCTCGCAATTCTTGCCCATTGTTATGTTTGATGCTGATGTGGGCATATTCTGAAGTATCTGTCTCATGATCAGCTACTAGACTGTCTCTAAATGTTTGCTAATTCACCTTAGACCAATGTCGCAACTTTGCATTCTCATCTTCACTTTTCAAAATCCTTCTGTCCATAACAAGAGCTTTTCAAAGTTGAGTAATGTTTTTGAGAATCAACCCCTTCTAAATATCTAATGATGTGACATGAATGGTTGTGCAAAACAACAGACACATAGAAGAAAGATTAGAATCAAGAAAACACAGAGAATTCAAAATAATTTCACAAACAATTCTGCGCAGCACATTCCAATGCTTCAGGACATGTCTCCTTTTATTATTAAAACCCTAGGTTTTCTGCATGGCTCTATTGGGGTGGGCTCTAAGTTCTCAAACAGTTGAGTTCTAAAACGTACCCGAGCTGTCCTTCATTTCCCCTACTGAGGGTAGCAAGGCCCCTGGCTCTCACCCATTATAGGTTTCAAACGAATCAAGTTCAACTCAGGAGGACTCACGTCCTATGTCTTCTTGAAGAATCAGTATCCTTACGAAGACATGAGGTATATGAGTCCTGAAGGTACTTGCTAGGCTTATACGGAGAATCAATATTCTGACACGAGTAAAGAGTTTTTCTCTCACGTAGCAATTGGGTGGAGCTCAGGAATAGAGCTTTTTGCAACAATTTTTTTAAAATACGTAAAATAGAATTACATTCATTAAGTGGACAAATAAATTGAAACCTATGTGAACTTGCAAATTCCTTTTCTAAAATCATTTTGAAAACAATTTGTAACCTGACCCTCTTTTTTTTTTTTTCAAAACAAAATGTCCACAGCGGAGTCGCCAAGATGTAGCAACCCTTTTTAGGAGGAAAAGGTTTTGACGTTTTGGAAAACTTTATAAAATCGCGGAGTCACCACTAATATTTTTTGAAGAAAGTGTGATTGGATCACTTCTAAAACAAAGGGTTATTTTAATAAAAAGTTTAATTTATCAAAATAACATTTTTGGTCTAAGAAAACAAAAGAAAATAGGTTTTCGGGGGTCGGTTACGTGTGGGGAAGGGTTAGCACCCCCACAACGTCCAAAAATTGGTACCTAATTGATTTCAAAAAGCATTTTTAAAACTGGAATTTGCAAGTTCACAAAGTTTCAATTTATTTGTCCACAAAATGAATGTAAATCTATTTTAACGGCCTTTTCACCCGGGAAATGAACTTTAATCACTGCCAACACTCCTAGCGCTAACCCGTTATTCCCATTTGACAAGACACTGCATCAATTAAGTTTTCACTTTTTATTAAATCAACAAGAAAATTAAATGTGTTAAAGTCTTTTAATTAAAATCTAAGTAGTGAATAATCCTAAAGAAATGTCTATATTCCTTTTAATTATTAAGGTTATAATATAATTAAGTGTGTTATTGAAAATGAAAAATGTTTTACATACATGTCTCTAATCTATGTTTTAAGTCCCTAATCTTAAGGTTTAACATACATACATATACATACAAGAATAAAGAAACAAAATACTTAAATTAAATTAATTATCAAAGTAATTAAAATAAAAAACAATTAATTTTATTAAAAAATATGCATTATGGACTGAATTTAAAGAAAACCAAAATGTGAGGGTCAATTTGAAAATAATTTAAAATTTGGTGCCGAATTGAAAGAAAAAATGATGAAATTGAAACAATTGAAAACAAACGAGTTGTGGTATAAGAATCAAATTAGAAGGGCGCGGGTTATAGTCGGGTTGGGTTCGGGTTAATGGGTTAGTATATATATCAATTATAACAAACATATTTCATTTTTCCTTATTCATCAAAACAGACCAAACACCCTTTCTTTTAAATCCTCTGTCGAGTTCATCGCGTTCTTCATGAATTGAAGAACATGGTGGTGGTCCGTCGTTGCCGGCAGCGAAATTCCCAGAAAAAACCCAGATTTTCCGAGATTTCGGCGACCCCAAAATCGTGTTTTTTCACCGAATTTTCACCAAATATCCACCGTGTTTCCAATAAAAATAAGGTAAAAACAAACCCTTTTTCCTTCATTTAATTTAAAGCAGAAAGTAAATAGTTAGAAACCATTACCAGAAACTTGCTTCTCTTATTGTTCTTGAATGCCGATTACAACTGTTTGCTCCTACAACTTCCGAATGCTAGTATGTTTACTATAATTGCTATGTGTAATTCTTGTGGAATTATCTTCTATTACAATGATTTATAGTGGGGTTTATATAGTACAAGAATTGCTTGAATTTTAAGCATGAATCCCTAATTTCTTCCCTGGATTATCTCAAATTGCTTGATCTTTGCCAGAGGCTTTAATTTAGGGATTAACCCTTTCCATTTTGGTTCTGAATTGCCTTTTGCATCTTTTTCCATATCTGATTGCAGCTTGATTCTTTCTAGGGCTTCGAATTAGGGATTATCCCTTCCCGTTTTGTTTCTAATTTTTCCAGCTAGGGCTTCGAATTAGGGATTTAATCCCTTGCGATTTTATCTTGAATTGTTATGTCCCAATTTAGGGATTTAACCCTTTTCCCTCTATTTGTATGTTTCTAATGACTCGAATGGCACCGGCAAGGAACAATCGGAGCGAGTGGAGCGTCGGAGAAGATGAAGTGAATGGCCAGAGCTGAAATGTCGTACGTGATAAGTGTTCAAAAGTACTATTTTTCTTACCCTTTTTACTCATATTATTGTTAGACTTAGGCCCATATTAGTTGCATAATTAGCCATTCATGCATTAATCCATGTTTCCTTCCATCGTTGAGCTTGATTACATAACTTGGTAGTTTTTGTGGGAAAAGATGCTGCTTTGGTGTGTTTTGTGTGTATGTGCAGGATCATTTGCCAAAGGAGATGCCGAGCTAGTTGCCAAGGCAATACATGAAGGAGACGCTGAGCCAGTTGCCAGGGCAATACATGAAGGAGACGCCGAGCCAGTTGCTAGGGCAATTGTCGACAAGAGCAAAGGTGATCTGGTAGTCGAAATTGATGACTAGACAAGCCCAAGATGACGTGGAGCAAAGCCCAAACCCAAAGGAATTTGATTTCCATGCAGAAATTAAAGAAGAATTAAATTCCAAGAAGATAGGAGAAGTTCTAGTAGGGATATAATTATAATAAAGAATTATATTCTTTAAAGATAATTTAATTCCAACTTAACTTCCTCCTCAAAGAAAGACTTTAGCCTAGCCCTATAAATAAGATGGAGATTTTGACAAAAAATAGAGAGCAAGAGAGGGTAATTTCGACAAGTCCAAGGAGGGCAAGAAAAGAAAATTTTCGACAAGCATCTAGGGAAAGGAGGATTTCAACAAGCCTCCTTCTTCATCCTTTTCTTTCTTGTTCGATTGGATTCATGGTAGGGATTGTTTATCTTGTGTTTCTTTGGAACCTAGCCATGAACTAAATCTATTTGGCTATGGTTATTGTGTTTTGTGGTTGTGAGAAACTATTGGTTTTTGTTTAGGTAATAAGAGTTTGCACTTTTCTATTCAAGGTTTATTCATTCTTGGTTCTTATTCTTGTTTGCGAGTGAATTGGGAGAAGATCTCGTGATTTCATCTATTTATCTAATATCGGGAGAGTTAGATTCAAGAAACGAATGAATATGATCTTTATTCAATCTAGTGATGGTGAAGATTAATCCGGCTTAGGAATAAGTTAAGGATTTCAACGGCTAAGAGGAGCGCAAGATTGGTTGTTGTTCACCCTTGATTCACGCAGGGATGTATTATCAAGGCATGCACAAGTAGCTAGAGTTTCGACTTAGGGGTAAGAAGAAACCATTGAAGAATGCTCTGCCGAACCTTGAAGTTTGCTGCCCAGACGCCCAAGTAGTTGCCCAGGCAACCATCGATTAGTTGCCAAGGCAACCCCGTTGTGCAAGTTGCCATGGCAACTGAGTTGCCCGTGCACTCTTTTACCAAGATGATCCAATCGGCTATCACACCTCAACTCACGATAACCTGGCCTATCTCTCTCTCATTTGATCTCATCTTTTCTTTTACTTTATTGCTTTCTAGATTAGTTATTAGTTAAACTCCTATAATCCTTTATTTGTGTTTTTACTTTTCACAGTGCAAGAGACTAGATTCTTGAAGTGGCACCAATCCCTGTGGAGATGATATCTTTTATACTATAACTTGCAACGTGTATACTTTCACAATTGCGTAGAACTTACTACGCGCAACAAGTTTTTGGCGCCGTTGCTGGGGATTGGCAATAGCGACTTTGTTTTTATTTTCTTGCACTTTCTTTTTACTTTTTTTTAAGATTCAAAGGGCTAACAAACTTTGGTTTTGCATTGGTATATGACCAGGGCGAGACCGACTACACCAGAATATCCCTTTGATCCAGAAATCGAACGAACCTTACAAAGACTTAGACGAAGGATAAGAGTAGCAATGGCTAATCAAGACGGCGATATGAATCAAGATGTTCGAGCAGGAGGAGGAGTGATTCTTGCACGAAACAGAACTATTCGAGACTATCTTGAAGAAGATCTTGATGGACTTAACCCATGAGTTGTCGCACCTGAAATTGAAGCCGACCACTTTGAGTTGAAACCGGTAATGTTTAATATGATCAACACAATTGGTCAGTTTGGCGGCTCAGCAACTGAAGATGCACGGCAACATCTAAAATCTTTCCTCGAGATTTGCAACTCGTTCAAAATACACGGAGTCACCCCCGATGTCTTACGATTAAGATTATTCCCCTATTCACTGAGGGATAGGGCGAAAGCATGGTTGAATAGCATTCTTGCCGAATCAATAGCATCTTGGACCGATCTTTGTCGTGATTTCCTTGCTCGATTTAATCCTACAAATTTGACTGATAAGCTTCGTAACGACATTACTTCTTTTCGGCAGGCAAATGATGAATCCATGTACGAGACTTGGGAGCGATATAGAGAACTTCTACACAAATGCCCCCTACACGGATTCCCGGTGTGGACTCAAGTAACAATGTTTTACAACGCCGTGAATACACCAACAAGGATGATGCTAGATGCCTCGGCAAACGGCATACTCCTAGATAAGTAATCGGAGGAAGCAATGCAAATTTTAAATAGGCTGGCCAAGAATGATTATCAATTCCCATCTACTAGAAGAGGAGGAGTTAGACGCCAAGCCACAATACATGAACTAGGATCATCAGATTCAATTTCGGCACAATTGGCCACTTTAACCAAGATGGTCCAGAACATGCAAAAACCAAACAACACACATGAGGTCAAGGTAATGGATTCTTTTTGTGAGTTATGTGGTGATAGCCATAATTCTTCTGAATGTATGCAGAATCCGGAATCCAAATTCTATGTGGGGAATTACAAACGGAACAACAATGTGATGTCCAATACATACAATCCAGCTTGAAAGAAGCACCCAAATTTTTCACGAAGTAATCCCAACAATGCTCTAAACCAGAACAATCAGAATGCACAAGCATCAGGATTCCAGCAGAATATGCCACGGCAACAGCTGCCGCAGCAACAACCGACAACATCTAGTTCTTTGAAAAATTCTCTAAATGCTTTTATGATAAAAACTGAATCTTATATGGCTGAGAATAGTAACTTCTTAAAAAGAACTGATGCTTTTATTAACAGGACCGAGATGAGATTGCAAAACCAAGAGGCGGCAATCAAATCATTGGAAAATCAAGTCAGACAGTTTGCTCAAAATCTGAACACTAGACCGCAAGGAGGTTTACCTAGCGATACTGAAGTCGCAAGAGGAACTGGCCATGAGCAATGTAAGGCGGTCACCACTAGAAGTAGCCAACAACTTAGAGAGGTTCAAACCCGCTCGTCAAACAAAACTCCACAAAAAGATCAAGACGAACCTAGCGGCAAAGCCTCAGATGCTGAACCAGGAATTGTCGCGGCAACCGGCAATAAGCATGCCTCGGCAACCGACAATAAAGACGCCTCGGCAACTTGTGATAAGCATGCCTCGGCAACTTCAGTTGTCCTAGGAATACCGTCAATCAGGTTCCAAACCAATGAAAGGATCGAAGATATCCGACTTCCACCACCATTCCCACAAAGGTTGAAGCGATAAAAGCAAGAGTACCAATTCAAGAAGTTTCTTGATTTCCTAAAGCAAGTCCACATCAACTTGCCACTGGTGGAAGCAATTGAACAAATGCCAAACTAGGCCAAGTTTCTTAAAGACATTGTGTCCATGAGAACAAGGCTAGGAGAGTTTGAAACAGTTGCCGCAACAGAGGGATGCATGGCAATGTTGCACAATCGTATGCCACCCAAGTTGAAGGATCCCGGAAGTTTCACAATACCATGTTCTATTGGAAACCACTATGTCGGGAAAGCAATATGCGACCTTGGGGCTAGCATAAACTTGATGCCTAAATCGGTTTTCCAGAAACTAGGAATCGGGAAGGCAAGACCTACAACAGTTATGTTACAGCTAGCTGACCGATCCTATGTGCATCCAGAGGGAAAAATCGAGGACATACTAGTAAAAGTTGATAAATTTATTTTTCCCGCTGACTTTATTGTCTTGGATTGTGAAGCAGATGAGCATGCACCCATCATTCTCGGGAGACCATTCCTAGCAACAGGGAGAACCTTGATCGATGTTGAAAAGGGAGAACTCACAATGAGGGTGAATGACCAGCAAGTTAAACTAAATGTGTTCCAAACACTAAGGCATGCCGATGATCTAGAAGAATGCCAACTACTTCATGCCACGGCAGAGTTTAACTTCGACGAGGAATTTGGTTGCCTCGACAACTACATTGCCGATCAAGAGGAACCTGAGGAGTATGAAGAACCGGTCGATGAGGAACAACAAGAAGAGGCAAATTGGCTAGTCAATCGACCAGGTACATACTTTGAACCACTGGATTACTCAGGTCGGGAAGGTAAGCTCGAAAAACCCTCTATTGAACAACCACCGATTCTTGAGTTGAAACAATTGCCATAGCAACTAAAATATGCATACTTAGGAACCGATAATACATTGCCTGTAATTATTTCTTCTAAGTTACAGCCTGAGCAGGAAAAGAAGCTGATCAAGATGTTGAAGCTACACAAAAAGGCAATAGGGTGGACAATTGCCGACTTGAAGGGAATTAGCCCGGCAGTGTGCATGCACAAGATTTGTTGGAAGATGATCACAAACCTTCAATTGAGGCCTAGAGGAGACTGAATAATGCCATGAAAGGGGTTGTAATGAAAGAAATCATCAAGTGGCTTGACGCATGCATTATATACCCTATCTCTGATAGTACATGGGTAAGTCTGGTACAATGTGTATCGAAAAAGGGAGGTATAACGGTGGTAAGTAATGAAAACAACGAACTCATTCCAACCAGGACTGTGACCGGTTGGAGGGTTTGTATGGATTATCGAAAGCTAAACAAAGCCACTAGGAAAGATCACTTCCCATTACCCTTTATTGATCAAATGCTTGACCGTCTTGCAGGTAAACCCTTTTATTGTTTTCTTGATGGTTATTCAGGTTACAATCAAATTGCCATAGCACCAGAAGATCAAGAAAAGACAACCTTCACATGCCCATACGATACTTATGCCTTCCGAAGGATGCCGTTCGGATTGTGTAACGCCCCGGCAACCTTCCAAAGATGCATGATGGCACTCTTTTCAGACATGGTTGAAGACTTCCTTGAGATCTTCATGGATGATTTTTCTGTTTTTGGTAATGACTTCGACAGCTGTCTCGGCAATTTAGAGAGGGTGTTGGCAAGATGTGAAGAAACTGATTTAGTCCTCAATTGGGAGAAATGCCATTTTATGGTAGATGAAGGAATAGTGCTCGGCCACAAGATTTCATCCAAGGGAATTGAAGTAGACAAAGCCAAGGTGGACGTGATCAAGATATTACCCCCACCAAGTTCGGTTAAAAGAATTTGAAGTTTTCTCGGACATGCAGGTTTTTATAGGAGGTTCATTCATAATTTTTCTAAAATCACTAAACCCTTGTGTAATCTGCTTGAACAGGATAAAGTCTTCGATTTTGATGATTCTTGCACCCAAGCATTCGAAACCCTAAAGAAAAAGCTTGTCTCGGCACCCATTGTCGTTCCATCAGATTTGATGCTACCTTTTGAGCTCATGTGTGATGCAAGTGATTTCGCGGCAGGAGCAGTCCTAGGCCAACGCACAGGTAAGACCTTCCATGTGATATACTACGCTAGTAAAACTCTTAATAGTGCTCAAGTGAATTACACAACAACGAAGAAAGAGTTACTAGCTGTAGTTTTCGCATTTGACAAGTTCTGATCCTATTTGATTGGTACAAAGGTAATTGTTCATACGGATCATTCGGCAATCAAATATCTATTTGCTAAAAATGATGCCAAACCTCGTTTGATTCGTTGGATATTACTTTTACAAGAATTTGGTATTGAAATTAAGGACAGAAAAGGAACAGAAAATCAAGTGGCGGATCATTTATCACGTTTGGAACGCAATAGGGAGGAGGACGCGGATCTAGAGATATGTGATGCATTCCCGGATGAACAACTTTTAGTTGCCTCGGCAACCATGGACGCGCATGCCTCGGCAACTATCGACGCTGCAGCAGCCCTTGACGCGCACGCCTCGGCAATTTTGGGAGCAGTCACCACGGCAGCACATGCCTCGGCAATACCCTGGTACGCAGATTTAGTTAATTTCCTTGTTTGTGGTATTTTACCTTATGGCATTACTCACCAAGGGAAGAAGCGGTTCCGCCATGATGCTAAGCATTACTTTTGGGACGAGCCTCTTTTGTTTAAACAATATGCAGATCAGGTTATACGCTAATGTGTCCCTGAAGAAGAGCAACAGAATGTACTCCGGCAATGCCATTCTTCACCCTATGGAGGACATTTTGGAGGAACTCGTACCGCGGCCAAAGTTTTGCAATCCGGTTTGTATTGGCCAACATTGTACAAAGATGCCCAAGACTTTTACAAGCAATATGATCGTTGCCAGAGGACGGGCAATATCTCTAGACGACATGAGATGCCGCTCCAGAACATCATCGAGGTGGAATTATTCGATGTATGGGGGATCGATTTTATGGGACCTTTCCCATCTTCATTCAGAAACCTCTACATCTTACTTACCCTCGAATACGTGTCTAAATGGGTTGAGGTAGCTGCAGTTTCCAACAATGATTCCAAGACCGTGCAACGATTCTTGCAGAAAAACATATTTACACGGTTTGGGATGCCAAGAGCAATTATCAGTGACGAAGGCAAGCATTTTGACAACAGACTAATTGCCAAGATGTTACAACGCTTCGGCATATCATACAAGATCGCCACGGCATATCACCCACAAACCAACGGGCAAGCATAAATTTCCAACCGAGAATTGAAGTGTATACTCGAGAAAGTTGTAAATCCCTCTAGGAAGGATTGGTCATTAAGACTAGATGACGCACTTTGGGCATATCGCACTGCATTCAAAACACCCTTAGGTATGTCCCCCTTTCGACTTGTCTATGGAAAAACATGCCATCTACCGGTGGAAATCGAGCACAAGGCATACTGGGCAATCAAGACCGTGAATATGGATTGGGAAAGTGCCGGACAAAAGCGTTTGATGGATCTCAACGAGATAGAAGAATTTCGTGCACTCGCCTATAACAATGCACGAATCTACAAGGAGAAGACAAAGCGATGGCACGACAAGAAACTATTGCCACGGCAATTCATGCCAGGGCAACTAGTTCTCCTATTCAATTCTCAACTAAAACTTTTCCCAGGAAAGCTGAAATCAAGATGGTCAGGACTATTCGAAGTCGTCAAACCATTCTCCCATGGTGTCGTGATAATCAAGTCCATCTCTGACAACCATGAATTCAAAGTTAATGGACAAAGATTGAAGCACTACAATGGTGCCCATGTGGAACGTAACAAAGAAGTGGTCACTTTAGGAGATGCATGAGCATGCTCTCCTTTCAATATTTTTTTTTTCTTTTCTTTTTTTTCATTTTTATTTTTAGGAGATATTTTATTTTTCTTCATTATCTTTAGTTTTCAGGTTTTCTTTGTTTTCTTTTTTCACAACAAGACTCACAACTACTATGCTAAGGAAATTTACTGCCGAGATCTTTGCCCCGGCAACCAATGAAGAAGATGCCGCGGCAACCTACATCGTGCTTGCACAAGCTGATGCCACGGCAACCAACCCTGAAGATGCCACGACAACCAAAGCCAAAGACATCCCGGCAACCACTGCAAAAGCCAAAGGTAAAGCACCTATGCCCGAATCAACTCCTACATAATCATTTTCTAATTTTTCAGATTCGGAAGAGTCCTCCATTGCACCAACAAAGACCGCACCAATTGAATCCTCCAAGCGAAAAGCCAATGACATTGATGAAGAGGACGATGAGGACAACCCCATACGAGGATCGATTCCACCACCGGCAACAAGAAAACAACCATCGCGTTCAACCAAGAGAATCAAGACACCGACCAAAAAGAAACTAATCATCTACGATGACGAACTCTCGGAGTAAGTCCTCGTATGCATTTTTATTTTTCATTATTTTTATGTATGCATTGAGGACAATGCCTCACTCGAGTTTGGGGGGGATTGTTATTAGTAGTTACCATGTTTAGTTACATTCATCTTAAGTATTACATTTAGGATACATAAATTGCTTGTCATGCCTTTAATTGGAACAAGAATTGCTTAGATTTGATGAATAACCGATTATGACTTTGCCAATGCACTTAATTGATAGAATTTTATTCTAGGATAACCATGGAAAAACTTAGAATTTTACTATGATGCTAAATTTGATGAAACACTGTTGTGGTTGATTGATTTAAGGAATTCTAGTAAACTTAGGTTGATAATTAACAAATTGGGGGATTAGAATAAAAATTGGATGAATGCTAGAGGTGCCCGAAATTGGCTCTAGCATGTGCTAAAAATTTATCACTAGAGGTGCCCAAAACTGGCTCTAGTATGTGTTAAAAAAATTTATAACTAGAGGTGCCCGAAACCGGCTCTAGTCGAATAAATTAACTTAAAAAAACTAAAAACAAAACACTAGAGGTGCCCAAAACTGGCTCTAGTTAAAACATGTTAAAAAGAACCCAATAAAGTAATTTGAAAACCTATTATTTGCATAGAATCTGAAAAATCAACTTGCACACAACTCCGCACACACTCACAAGCATTATAGTTTGATTCCGAATAATTCCTAAGTTTTTCGAAAAATAAAAAACCAATCATACTTTGTGCCCCGGTTCAGAGAATTGAAATCAAGTTCAAGGCTAAGTTTGTGAAAATTGAAGTCTTGGCAGGTAATTATGAGTTTGCATTGCTTGAGGACAAGCAATAGTTTGAGTTTGGGGTGTGATAAGTGTTCAAAAGTACTATTTTTCTTACCCTTTTTACTCATATTATTGTTAGACTTAGGCCCATATTAGTTGCATAATTAGCCATTCATGCATTAATCCATGTTTCCTTCCATCGTTGAGCTTGATTACATAACTTGGTAGTTTTTGTGGGAAAAGATGCTGCTTTGGTGTGTTTTGTGTGTATGTGCAGGATCATTTGCCAAAGGAGATGCCGAGCTAGTTGCCATGGCAATACATGAAGGAGACGCCAAGCCAGTTGCCAGGGTAATACATGAAGGAGACGCCAAGCCAGTTGCCAGGGCAATTGTCGACAAGAGCAAAGGTGATATGGTAGTCGAAATTGATGACTAGACAAGCCCAAGATGACGTGGAGCAAAGCCCAAGCCCAAAGGAATTTGATTTCCATGCAGAGATTAAAGAAAAATTAAATTCCAAGAAGATAGGAGAAGTTCTAGTAGGAATATAATTATAATAAAGAATTATATTCTTTAAAGATAATTTAATTCCAACTTAACTTCCTCCTCAGAGAAGGACTTTAGCCTAGCCCTATAAATAAGATGGAGATTTTGACAATAAATAGAGAGCAAGAGAGGGGAATTTCGACAAGTCCAAGGAGGGCAAGAAGAGAGAATTTTCGACAAGCCTCCTTCTTCATCCTTTTCTTTCTTGTTTGATTGGGTTCATGCTAGGGATTGTTTATCTTGTGTTTCTTTGGAACCTAGCCATGAACTAAATCTATTTGGCTATGGTTATTGTGTTTTGTGGTTGTGAAAAATTATTGGTTTTTGTTTAGGTAATAAGAGTTTGCACTTTTCTATTCAAGGTTTATTCATTTTTGGTTCTTATTCTTGTTTGCGAGTGAATTGGGAGAGGATCTCGTGATTTCATCTATTTATCTAATATCGGGAGAGTTAGATTCAAGAAACGAATGAATATGATCTTTATTCAATCTAGTGATGGTGAAGATTAATCGGCTTAGGAATAAGTTAAGGATTTCAACGGCTAAGAGGAGCGCAAGATTGATTGTTGTTCACCCTTGATTCACGCAGGGATGCATTATCAAGGCATGCACAAGTAGCTAGAGTTTTGACTTAGGGATAAGAAGAAACCATTGAAGAACGCTCTGCCGAGCCTTGAAGGTTGCTGCCCAGACGCCCAAGTAGTTGCTCAACTAGTTGCCCAGGCAACCATCGATTAGTTGCCAAGGCAACCCCGTTGTGCAAGTTGCCACGGCAACTGAGTTACCCGTGCACTCTTTTACCAAGATGATCCAATCGGCTATCACACCTCAACTCACGATAACCTGGCCTATCTCTCTCTCTAATTTGATCTCATCTTTTCTTTTACTTTATTTCTTTCTAGATTAGTTATTAGTTAAGCTCCTATAATCCTTTATCTGTGTTTTTACTTTTCACAGTGCAAGAGACTAGATTCTTGAAGTGGCACCAATCCCTGTGGAGACGATATCTTTTATACTATAACTTGCAACGTGTATACTTGCACAATTGCGTAGCACTTATTACGGGCAATAGTACGCGTGGCTGCCACGCGCGAGTGGTGATCTGTGTGATATATCCCGAAGCGATCTGGCCGTTAGATTGCATCCTGATCGAACGACTGTGTAATTGAGGTGCTATATCATCCTCAGCTGGCACGATCTGCATCGTTGGATCCCAGATCAATCCAATGGCCTCCCTTCGACTGCACAAGAGAATAAGAAGAGATTAGGGTTTTTTGGGGGTTATAAACGGACCAGTCGGTCGCCCTTTGTATAATGTATTTTTAATTGATGGACTAGACCGAATAAAAGTAAATGGACTTAGTTTTTTTATTTAATGGACTATTTCTTTTTTACTTTGGGCTTTATACTAACTACTAACTAATATATAACCTAAGTTAATTCTAACTAATATACTAACAATTATACTAATTATAACACACAAAGTATACATTACATGACACCTAAACTATTCTAATACTAACATTAATATTTACAACTATAACATATTAACTATGTTACTATATGACACCTAACTATATTATCAGTAACATTAATATTTACTACTAAACATATTAACTATGTTATCAATGTCACTTAACTATATTATTAGTATAACACTACAACAATACTAAATTAATATAACAACTAAAACGAAGGTGAAAATCAAGTGACAATTGCTGGTTATGTCAAATAGATGACTAAATTTCTTGTGTTATAAGTTAAGTAAAAGGTAGAAATGCTTGCTTCGATATGTTTTCGAAATCCTTTGGCAAAATTTCTTAAAAATTTGATCGTATAAAACATAGTTGTTGGTGATAAAGTAGATGATTTATGTGCATGTGTCATTAGGATAAAGAAATCTCTTGCTTGCCTTGTATATGATGTTCTATGAGTTTAAGTTAAAACTTAGAGGAATTGATTTAAGCTAAATAGATCATGCTTTAATAAAGTATAACAATATCAAGTTCAATTGATTTCTTGACAATGAAGTTACGATCTTAAGGTTTTAGATCACTTTTAAACTAATTTAAAGATATGTTATGTGTAACACGAATGTTGAAGAAACTTTCATCTCTCATTTGTGTTTGATCGAATGGTAACTTGTGAAGCAAGAAAAATTCTTAACTTAGTTCGATTGTTAACTTGTTTTGCAAGCTTTGCTTTTGTAGTTGTTCGAATACTAACTTGTGAATCAAGTTAGTCTTGTGTTAAAGCTTTTTCCACTCTAAACTTGGTTTACTCCTATGTTGAGTTTAGGGTGTTTCAATTTGGTAATCAGAGTAAAGGTATACATGATCCTAGGACTAAATTAAGTACATTGCATCATTGTTGGTTATTTTGTGCCACCTAGGAGTTATATAGATATGTACTTGTGATTTACAACTGATTAAGCTTTTCTCTTTTAATTAGAATGTCAGAAACACAGTTGGGTCAAGACAATGAAAGCCCGGCTGGTTCCTCCACTGAGGGAGGAAGTGTGAGAATGAATCAAAATCAACAAGAGCCTCAAAAGATGAGTGATCCTTAATAGGTTCAGCAATAAGGTCCTTCAATCTATCCCGTTCAACGAGAATGTCTCCTTAGTACGAAGGAAATGTTCGATCAATTAGTTACCTCTATGAGGCAGAACCCTCCAATTCCTCTCAACCCTCTGGTGGTAGTACTAACAAGAGCCCTGATTGATAAGTTAGCTTAAAATTGAGCTTACATGTTCACTGGAGCTAATGAAGAAAAGCCGAAAGAAGCCGAATTTTGGTTAGAAGCTACTACCAGAATTTTAACCAAACAATTACAATGTTCAGATGAACATAAGCTGGAATGTTCTATAGCTCTTCTTACAGATGAGGCACTTAATTGGTGGGAAACTACAACTCTTACGGCTCCGAGAAAAACTGTCACTTGGGAATTATTTCTCAAAGAATTTCAAAAGAAGTACATCAGTGAGAAATACCTTGTTGAACATAGAAGATGTTTCTTGTATATGAAGCAAGGGGTAAACCAATCGAACAATATGTTAGCGAATTCTGTAAGTACTACAAGTACGGGTCTGAGTTCATCAAGAATGAAGAAGAAAAGTGTCAGATGTTTATAGAAGGGCTCAATGATAAATTAGGCCTTATGTTCACAGCCTTGGGAATTACTAATTTTCAAGACTTGGTAAACTGAGCTATATCCACTAAAGCCAAGATGAAAGCTTCTAAAAAGAGAAAGGGGAATCACTCCTGAAATGACAAGAGTTCAAGACACGATAACAAATCCCATTGGCAAAACAAAAAGTCTAAACATCAAGGAAGGAGTTCCTTCAATCACAACTATCCCTCGAAGAGTAACTTCTTGCCTAAGCCTCAGACTGTAGACAAAACTTCTGCACCTTCATTCTCTATTAATAGCACAGGGAATACAAGAAAGGAGTTGCAAGTTCTTACTTGTAATGTTTGCCAAAAGCGTCATGTGGGTCAATGTAGAAAGCAATTAGGTGTTTGTTTCTTGTATAGAGAAACAACTCATTTCATCAAAGATTATCCTCAGAACCCGAATAGACTTCCCACTCATGTATCCAAGAATTTGAATCAAGTTTAGTCACCAAGAGGTAAAGGGCCTAAACAAGCTCAGCTTGGAAACTATGGAAATAATTGGGGTCAGGGTTTAAATGCTACCTATCAAGAATCTCAGAAACCAGCTCGAGTTTACCATGTCTGAGGCCAAGAAGAGGAAGATTCTCCTAATGTAATTGCAAGTACCATCGAACTAAATATGCATCATGTTTATGCTCTATTTGATTCAAGTTCAACACATTCCTTTACATGTTCATCTTTGATCGAAAAGTTTAAGTTGAAACTTAAACCACAAATTGTAATTTGCCAATCCCTTAAGAGACAAGGTAATTGTTAATCCAGTGTGTAAAAATTGCCCTTTGTTTATCCAAGGTATTCATTTTCCTACCGATCTTTTGGCTCTACCATTCAATGAATTTGATCTTATTTTAGGTTTAGGTTGGTTAGGAAAACATTAGGCTTGGGTAGATTGCTCAAAGAAAAGACTTTTCCTTCATGGTTTAGGAAAAGAATCAGTAATCTTGCTAGATAAGAAACCTTATGAACTAACTTTAGTGTTTGCTGCTATACCTGATATACATGAAACCAAACTCCCTCTTGATTCCATTTTAACTGTCTCTGAATTTCCTGATGTGTTTCCTGAGGAACTGTCAGGATTACCTCTAACAAGAGAAGTTGAATTTTGGATCGAAGTTCAACCGAGATCGGCTCTAGTTTCCATTACACCTTATCGGATGGCCCCGATTAAACGAAAAGAACTCAAGAATCAGTTACAATATTTACAAGATAAAGGCTTCAATAGGCTGAGTTCATCCGCTTGGGGAGTGCCGGTTTTGTTCGTAAAGAAAAGGGATGGATCGATGAGGTTCTCATCGATAATCGACAATTCAACAAGCTTACCGTCAAGAACAAGTATCTGTTACGAAGAATTGAAGATTTGTTTGATCAACTTAAGGATGATACAATGTTTTCCAAGATTGATCTTCAATCGGGGTATTATCAGATGAAAGTCAAAGAATTGAATGTTCCTAAAACTGCTTTCAAAACTCGATATGGTCACTATAAATTTCTAGTAATGCCTTTTGGCTTAACCAATGCCCCTACAGCATTCATGGACCTTATGAATCAAGTCTTTAAACCCTATTTGGATAAGTTTGTATTTGTCTTTATTGATGATATCCTTGTTTACTCAAAGAATGAGGATAAACACTCGAATCACCATTGGGTTGTACTACAAGCTCTTCGACACAAACATTATACGCCAAATTCAGCAAATGTGAATTTTGGTTGTTCGAGTTATCCTTCCTTGGGCATGTTATATCCGTAGATGGGATTAAGGTTGATCCAAAGAAAATTTAATTTGTGATTGATTGGAGACCCTCAAAGAATGTTGGTGAGGTTAGAAGCTTTCTTGGTTTAGCTGGTTACTACCAGAGATTTGTAAAAGGGTTTTCAATGTTAGCTGCTCCTTTAACAAAGCTTCTTCGAAAAGATGTACCATTTATTTGGTCAGAGAATTAACAATGAAGTTTCGATCAATTGAAGCAAGTTCTTACACAAGCCTCGATTTAGACTCAACCTGAATCAAGAAAAGACTTTACGGTCTTCAATGATGTATCACATCTTGGTCTAGGATGTGTACTCATGCAAGAAGAAAATGTGGTAGCCTATGCTTTTAGACAATTGAAGCCACATGAATTGAATTACTTGACTCATGACCTTGAATTAGAAGTAGTTGTTTTTGCATTAAAGATTTGGAGACACTACTTGTTCGGGGGAAAATGTTATCTTTTCACATATCATAAAAGTTTGAAATTTCTCCTGACTAAAAAAAACTGAATCTCAAACAAATGAGATGGATAGAGTTACTCAAAGACTATGATCTAGTTATCTATTATCATTTAGGGAAAGCGAATGTAGTGGCTGATGCGCTCAGTCACAAATGTTCAATTGGTAAGATCCTAAATAGTTGTACATCTAGCTCAATCCTACTCGAAATTCTAAGCTTTGACAATTAAAAATGTTTCATTTCTTTGAAGCCCCTACTACAATCAATGCACATTTTAGATTGCAAAAAGGTCAAAGGAAACTATCCAAACTCCAAATTCAATATGAGTTGATCTCGAGAATCAGGGTCCTCCGGCAAGTTGATCCTAACCTTTAGAAGATCTTGAGCAAGCTTGAATCTGAACCAAATCCAGATTTTCTTTGAAGTCTAATGGTTTACTTTATTTTCGAGATAGAGTTTGTGTTCTTGATGATAACGCCCTAAAAAGAGAAATGCTACATGAAGCTCATAGTAGTTCTTTCTCGATTCATCCAAGACCGGTCAAGATGTATAAAGACTTGAAAGAATTGTATTGGTGGTAAAGGATGAAGTCATACATTACAAATTTTGCATCCAAATGTTTAAATTGCCAAAAAGTTAAGGCATAACACCAAGTACCCACAGGTTTGTTACAACCTATTGAATTGTCTCAATGGAAGTGGGAACGAATAACTATGGACTTTGTAAGTGGTTTACCCTTAACATTGAGAAAGAATGATGTTTTTTGGGTGATTGTTGATAGATTCTCTAAGTCAACATACTTCTTACTTGTTCGAATGAATATGAATTTGAACTAGTTAAGCAAGTTATATATAAAAGAAGTGATTCAGCTACATGGTGTCTCTAAATCTAAAAATCAGATCAGGGTCCTTGATTCACTTCTAGGTTCTGGAATTCTTTACAAGAAGCCTTTGGAACCAAGACAAACTTTTGCACCACTTTTCATCCTCAAACAAATGGACAATTTGAAAGAGTGATTCAAATCTTAGAAAACATGCTTCGGGCATGTTTGATTTATTTGAGGAAGAACTAGGAAAAATCCTTGCCTTTGGCTGAATTTGCCTACAACAATAGCTATCAGGCATCTATTAAAATGGCTCATTTTGAAGCTTTGTATGGAAAAAGATGCAGGACTCCTCTATGTTGGTCTGAGTTAGGTGAAAACAAGGCTTTAGGGCCTGAACTTCATCGAGAGACAGAGGATCAGATGCAAGTTATCTACAACAGATTAAAATAAGCTTTTAATAGACAGAAAGCCTATGTTTATCTCAAGAGAATAGACATCTAGTTTAATGTAGGAGATAGAGTGTTTCTGAAGGTATCTCCATGGAGAAAGGTGTTTAGATTTGGGAAGAAAGGGAAACTCAATCCCCATGTTATTGGACCCTTTGAAATTATAGAAAGAATTGGTCTCGTTGCTCATCGTCTAGCTCTTCCCGAAGAATTTAATAAAATTCACAAAGTTTTCCATGTATCCATGCTACGAAGGTATCGTTGTAACCCTTAACACATACTAGAACTAAAAGAAGTAGAATTCAATCCAGATTTGTCGTATGAAGAATAACCAATCCAAATTCTTGATAGGGAGGTCAAAAGACTTCGTAATAAGTCAGTTTCTCTTGTCAAAGTACTTTGGTGAAATCATAAGATTGAAGAAGCCACTTGGGAACCGAAATCAGCTATGAGGAAACAACACCCACATCTATTTCCCTCAAGTAAATTCGAGGATGAATTTCTTTAAGGGGGGGAATTATAATACCCCAAAATGTGTCTTAAGTTATTTGATGTGATTCGATTGTGGATTGAATCAATTGAGGTGTTCTTAAATAAATAATTAGGATTTTAGGACCTAGTAGGAATTGAAACTAAATTTATGTGCTATTTTAAGAAGAACCTTAAAGAAATCATTATGAGAATTTAGGAATGCATGCAAAGCTTATAATAAGTTAAAGGACTAGAACACATGTCACATTTTGTTGAAGGCATATGTGGGGGGGAGGTTATGAGTGAACCAACACTTGTTGTGTAAGGGGAGATGATTCACCAAACTTCATCTTCTTCCCTCTTCCAAACAATACAACTGATTCTAAGAGAGTTGTGTGAGAGAGAGCTTGAATTCGAATAGTAAACTCATTCTAGGGGAGGTTGCACGCATGAAAGCTTGCTAGAAAGGTAACCATTCTGATTTCTATGTTGTTCTTGAATGATTAAGTTTGATAATTTGAATGTATATGAGTAGATTATATGGAAATTTGGTTTACATAAATCTTGAAGTTGTATTTGGATTGCATGTAGGAAGATTATATGAAAATGTGATCGTCAATAGTATGGTAAATCATTCAAATGGTCTTGATTGTGTTTGAAACTAATTTGAGTGATATACATGTACTATATTAAGTTGTGTTGCATCTAAAATTGGAATATACATACTTGTAACCGGGCTGTTTTAAGCAGAATGTGTGCACATATAAAGAGGGGGTTGTTTTGCATTTATACAAACTTTTAAGGACTGTTTTTGTGGATTTTAAAACAAGGGAAAACCTGTTTTGATGTTATATGGGTTGTCCTAAGTAAGGATAAGCATAATGAAATCAAATTTGAAGGTGAATAAGTGTTTAAAAGAAAACAGGGCAGAATTGCATGTATAGAACCTTAGGGGACTGTTTTGGGGTAATTGAAGACATTATGGGCTGTTTTAATTATATTAAAGTGCATTGGACTGCTTTGGTTGTATACTTGAGACTAGGAGTAATTTGGGACTGTTTTAATATGAATAAAAGAATGCGGGATTATTTTGCTATGAGAATTATGTAATGGATTGTTAAGTGAATGATAAGTGGATATATGAATACATTAGGGGATGTTTTATGTTACATGCAAGGTTCATTGTTTTGGTTGCAATCATAGTGAAAACATATGTTCAAATGACTTAAGAAGCATATAGAAACATTACGAATTTGGCTTTGATGCATATATGTATACTAGTGTTAAATGGTTAAGTAGGTAAATGGATGATAAAATCAAGTTTTAATGCATAGTTACATTATGGTTATAAATAGATATAAAGGGGATTTATCAAGTTGGTGAAAAGCAGATGGGAGTTGTAATTCGGGAGCAGGAATAGCTTGGAATAATCTGTGAGTGTAGTTTAAAGTCTCGGCATGAGCAAACAACTCTTCCGAGCATTGTTTAATGATTTTAGTTGCTTTGAATTTTTAAATTATGCTATGAATGGGCAAGCTTGGATGCAAGGTAAGTACTTTAGTGAAAAGTACTTTGTAGCATGAAAATTTAGTTGAAAGTTTGACATATGATTGAATTCTATGCGCAACCTTGAAATGGAAGAAAAATTGGTTGTCATTACTCGATGACTTGATTAAGGTCTAATATGCTTGATATGCTATGAAATTGATTGTTAAGTTTGAAAGTCACATATGAATGGGAATGCTTGTGTTGTGAAATGGAGTACAAATCTTGATTATGCTAAACTTTATGTAAAATTGATAACTCGATTACAAATGAAACTATAAGTTAAAATTAGCGACGGTGATCTTGTCCATGATGCCATTTGATCAAGAGAAATGTGATATTGAGATTCACCTGTGGTGAATGTATAAGCCCAAAATAAAAAGAGGTAATGAGACATTGACATGATATTATGAAATGGAGCTTTGCTCACCTTATACTAATAAAGTTGATAAATTTTAAAGCCTTGGTCTCGAGTTAGTCTTAGGTATAGTTGGCATGCCATAGAGTCTATAGAGCTCGGTGTTGGGGTGGACTACAGTCCTGGACAATGGTCATTATTTGGCGATAGTAGGAGGGAAGTTTTGTGGTCACTTGGCATCAATAAGAGGGATTAACTGATACTGTAAGTACCATTTTATGGACGATAGTTGGTTGGGGATTCGTGTACCTAGATTGTAATTCGATTCACAAGGCTATGTTGATAATGGAAGCAAAAATGTATAAGCTAAAATAAGGAAGAATTGTGGTAACTTGCTTAACAAGAAATGTGTTCCTAACGACACTTGAATAATCCTTATTTGAAAAGTTATGTTTCTTTTATAAGTATACATGGTAGTGATTTGGAGGAATGTTTAATTTTGAGCTAATTGAACATACATGTTAACAATGCTATTCGAATGGTTTGTTATATAAGTAGCCTTATCATGTTTGATGTTAGACATGGTTCAAATGACTTACCTTGAAATCCTTTACCTTGTTCAAGATTGAATCTCATGGCTCAATGTTTTGTAGTGAAAAGAAATCTTGATTGTCTTATGTTTTTTTAATTCTTTTAACTACCTCACTAAGTGTTTGCTTACAAACTTCTTTCACTGCATTTCAGGTTAAATCTTGAAAGCTTAGCCCTCTTGGAGCTTAATCGGATCACAAGTACACTCAAATGTATGTTTTGTTATATTTTTTTGTAGAGCTCCTAGAATGGTGGCACAAGGGTCTAAATTAGTGCTTGTAGATATCTTTTTGTTTGGCATGTATAATTTTAAATTATATGTTTTTAGTGCCTATGTATATATATGTTTTGGGTGGTTGCTTGCAGTTTGGTGATCCTAGCTTTAACTAAGTAATCTAGTAAATGATCGAATGCATGAAGGTAGTATTATGATCATAAGTTGGTTATGTCGAATGGATGACTACATTTCTTTTGCTATAAGTTTAGTAAGAGGTAGAAATGCTTGCTTCGATATGTTTTGGAAATCCTTTGGCAAAAAATTCTTAAAAATTTGATCGTATAAAACATAGTTGTTGGTGATAAAGTAGATGATTTATGCGCACGTGTCATTAGGCTAAAGAAATCTCTTGCCTGCCTTGTATATGGTGTTCTATGAGTTTAAGTTAGAACTTAGAGGAATTGATTTAAGCTAAATAGATCATGCTTTAATAAAGTATAACAATATCAAGTTAAATTGATTTCTTGACAATGAAGTTACGATCTTAAGGTTTTAGATCACTTTTATACTAATTTAAAGATATGTGAGGTGTAACGCGAATGTTGAAGAAACTTTCATCTCTCATTTGTGTTTGATCGAATGGTAACCTGTGTAGCAAGAAAAATTCTTAACTTAGTTCTATTGTTACCTTGTTTTGCAAGCTTGGCTTTTGTAGTTGTTCGAATACTAACTTGTGAATCAAGTTAGTCTTGTGTTAAAGCTTTTCCACTCTAGACTTGGTTTACTCTTAAGCCAAGTTTAGGGTGTTTCACTAACAATGAATTCTTCCCTTTTTACGGGTTCAAGGGGTAACCTTACATTCCTATTTTTTCACGGGCTAAGATAGAACCCTCTCCTTAGTTTTTATGAGGATCAACTAGAACTTATCCCTCAATTACGTGGTCTTGACAATGTAAACTAATTACTTCTCTAGGTGGGTGTTTACACATTTTGACTCACTAGGATTGGACTTAATTAGAAGAGATTACAAAATAAGACAATAAAAACTCTACTATCTTGATCATTAAGCTTGGATGTCCATCATCATCTTCTTCAAGTGTATTTGGCTTGTATTTATAGAGTGGAATGAAAAACTAGCTGTTAAAAACTAGCCATTGGGGACTTTGCAACCTTGGGTATCGGTACTCGAAAGTGGGTATCGATACTTGCCAAAACAAGAAAGAGCCATTGCACATAAATACAGAGCGTATCGGTACACGATATATCTATATCAGTACGGTACTTCGGGTATCGGTACGGAGGTTTCCGTATCGGTACGAGGAAAGACCGTATTGGTACGAGCAATCAATTTTTGACTTTTAAGACATTTTAAAAATTTGTTAGAGTCAAAAATCTTTTCATAAACCTTTCAATTGTATTTTTCAAGTTGAATGAACCTTGAATTAATTTTGCAATATTTGTTCAAATCCAAAAACTTTTTTCATTGAGTTATATCAAAATAAATATCTCAACAAATGCTATTAATTTAAAATTTGGATACACTACATAAATAGTCCCCTGACTATAGAACACTTTTTTGTCAAATCTTCCAACTATGAACATTTGTAAAATGGTCTTTCGACTTAAAAAATAACAAATCAGTTAGTTGTTGTTAACAAATTAACAGTATGTGACATGACCGTTAATAATTTTGACATAATAACAATTTTAATCATCAACTTTTACATTTTATTTTAATTTGATCCTAATTCTAAAAAGTTAACCGTTGATATTTCAAAATTACTTTAGTTTATCTTTTTCTCATCATTCTCCCGATCAAACAAAATCTTTACAAGAAAACTTCTCTCAACATTCATCCTGATCAAACAAAATCATTTCAAATTTCATTCTCTCGTCATTTTTCCCATTCTCATTGTACCATTAATCTTTCAACATTCATCCATTTTTTTAGTTCAAGTGAATATCGGATTTTAATGCTGATATGGGGGCTTGTATCTCATCCGATGTTTTTGTTACGCCGAACGTATAACTTGCAATTGTCTCTCCTATATGTTATTCTACTATTGAGTGATATCTGACCGATCACGTGCTGCAATATTTTGGATTCATACAGTTTGTTTTCAGATTAGCTATAAACCTTGACAAAATGCTTGATATTAACAAATAAGGGAAAACATATGTCGATTAGAGGAGGAAACACAATGGTTGGATAGCGATGCGGGAACAACAATACAATCATATACATGATCACCATATTATTCAATTTTGATATAGAGGTTTCTCATGATTTCATGACATTGTTCATGTATCAGGGAAAATCAATACTCATTGACGAGAAACGAGCCAAATCTATTCATCGATCCAAGGAAAAGCTTCCACCGAAATATCATCATCCCCATCTAATCAGGGGAAAGGAAACTTTTTTGGATCATCCTCATCAGCACAATCTATACTACCAAAACCCACCCATGCGATGCCATCTAACTTTAGGCATCCGATGCAGTCTTTACCATTTTTTGTTTCAAGTCTGACCAAGGTTTTTTTTTTCACTCAAGCAATATTTTTATTTAATTAAAATAACGCATTTCACTCGTATACATGCCTCATTTAAAACCTCCCTAACCTAGTCGGAGGAAAAAGAGTACAACACATACCAGTATTTACAACACCAAAAAACAGAGTCAAAACATATAGTAAACAACGCCCTCATTGTTCATCTCATCAGCATTCTGAAGCACATTCAAAATAGGGTTGAACTCACCGTCAAATTCAACAGCAGGAAATAACCTCCCAAGCTTGTAAACCCCACCAAAGACAGCTACCACCATGCTTTGAATAGTTGACTACGATACATTCCGTCTTCAGCAAGGTAAACTGCCATAAGGTTACAATCCCTTTCAGCATATCCGAAACTAGAACCATTGATCCTATATAGTAGATTATCCACCTCTACAAAAGCTTGCCCGTAGCTCCATGGTCTATGTAGAACGCTTTCCAGCCAAAATAAGATCACCCTAGAATTAATCACAATCAGTAAGGGACCCTTCCCAATCTAATTCGCTTCAACAAAAATCTCCAACACTATCTTGATCGCTTTTAACAAAGTTGCTTCCTCACTTGATTCCTTCACCACCCCAAAAAAAAGTGCTCTAATAATTCCATCCTCCATTCTCAATATCCCTCCTACCCCTGCCACATTATCCTTGCAAATACCAGCAACATTAAATTTGGCAACACCATCCACAAGGGGTTTCCACACAATCAAACTTGCCCTCTACCTGGTGCTCTCCATCAATCCGCTTCTTGGTGACTCCCACCAACCTTCAATATTACTTAGCCAGTCATCTCTTGTAGCCTTAATCCAAAATAGCGTGCGAAGTTTGAAGTAGAACAAGAAGTCCTCCAAGCTTGATGATTTATTGTTGAACACTCTCTCATTTCTAGATAACCAGACTCCAAATAGCAGCCCCCCATGTAATTAGCCACAGACTCCAAATAGCAGCCCCCCATGTAATTAGCCACAGACTCCTCGTTGTTCCTGAGAAATTCACATTAAAGCAAAAAGATAGCAGTCCCTCGATGTCAACAGCATGTACCCATCTTATTTCCCAACAGTTACAAAATCGTTCCCAAAAACTATTTATAAACACAACCTACAAACAAGTGATCAACATCTTCAAGCTCAGTGTTACACCAACATCAACCACTACAACAAGACAGGTCTTTCGCGGCGTTTTTTTAGCCCTAGCGGCATTTTTAGCACCGCTAAAAACTTTCCCAACGCTTAAAAAAACGCCGAAAGAAGTACCGTTAAAACCAGCGCCACAACAGTTCGAGGCGTTTTTGGGCAAAAAATACCGCAACAAGTCAAGATCAAAAAATTATTCTTTAGTGGCGTTTGTAAAAAAAATGTCGCGAAAAACTGTTCTTTAGTGGCGTTTATTTTTACAAACGCCGCAAAGAACACCATATTTCCAAAAAGCCTCAAATAATTAAAAGCATACTATATATTATATAATAATCTAAAATGCGTTATATTATATATTACATTCAACATCAGTACCAAAACAGATCCCTCTTTTCTGCTTTGATCAATAAAATCGAAACATGGATATTCCATTAAGTACAACAAATTCTCACTCTCCATGTCACTAATCGGCACTGCCATTCTCACCAGCTTTAAATCCTTCCCTGCATATTCCATTAAGTACAACAGCTTTAAATCCTTCCCTGCACATTATAATCCAATAATCATGAGTCTTTATTGCAAACACTGATCATCATATGTTGCATGGCAAATATAAGTTACTAGATTTATTAAGTACAAACAGAAAAGCTTGGTTAGCACATTGATATGAAGCTATAATGTACTAATTGAATTATATTAAATCTAGTAACTTATATCATAAGCTATATTTGCTATGCAACATATGAGCAAAGCTAGACAAGTTGGGCTAACCAATGCAAATATAAGCAACCAAAGCTAGTAACTTATATTTGCCATGCAACATATAAGCTTGCTCTTGAAAAGGTATTTGCTAACCTTTGCTTGCTTGTGTAATATCATAAGGTATTTGCTCTTGAAGGTTAGCAAGCAAAGACTCATGATCAATGTACTTAATAAATCTAGTAACTTATATTTCATGGCTTGAAATTAGTACTTTACAATTCCCTTGAAATGTACAAATCGAACACAAGCAAGCAAAGGTTAGCAAATACCTTTCAAGAGCAAGACAAGTTGCAGCAGCCACGACAGAAAGCAAAATTTATTAATTGCTGCTAGTATCTTCTTGCAGAAACCAACCACCTATTTTTTTCTCGGTCAATAGATTTTATTTTATTAATTGCTAATGATGGAAATAACAAACATTATGATATTACACAAAGCATACTGCTCACTCCCTGCAAAAAAAATCCATACAAAGCGCTCTCCGCAAGCTCTCTGCTAACAGTCCAAGCACAACACCAACCAGCTTTAAGCAAAACAAAGACAAAAATCAAGGAGACAAAACAATAAAAACACGACTGACATTGTTTACATATCAGCCATCACATAGCCATACCAACAACATAATCAACTATCATGTATATAAGTACTTATATTTTTTTTTTCTAAAGGAGATTAAGCCTGGTACAATCTTTTTGGCTGAAGCTATTCAGTCTATTCCAAGATAATAAAACTAAAATGACATGCTTAAAATTATCCATAGCAACTGACATGTTAGACTTGCCTGCTTCATTCTCCGCATCTCATATTCCTTCCGGAATGCACTTGACTGCTCGAATTTTTTAAAGTACTCATTATCAAATCATCCATCTATGACCAATAATATTCAGAAACCAGAAAAAAAGAGTTATTGATAAGCTATGCATTACAAACTACAAGATCAATAAGTTTCCCTCCACAAACAGTCAGATGGTAGTAAAGAAAACAAGGCAGTTTTGCACTTATGAGCAAAAGGTAAACAAACTCCTTGATCTATTATTCTGAGGCTATAAAATGCAATTATAATAGCTTTAAATGTTTCGATATAGCATTCGGACATTTTCTCCACTGTTTTGTTAGTTCCTACTATTACCTCTGTTGCATTATCATTCAATAAATTATTTTTTTTTGATCCATTTTCACCTAACATTTCAGTTTAAGTTCGTATCAGCTTGTTCAAAGATAAAATATTGTTCCTCGTATCATTATGGAAATGAACAACAACTAAAAAGAACCATTCCAGCCCTTAAAGACTTGTAGTCATACACAAAAGCAACAGAGAAAGAAAAGCAAAGTAAATGAAGAAATGAAGTGTTACCAAAGAGAAAGAAAGGTAAAAGGGGGCATTACGGAGGAATGGGTAGAAGGGAAGGCTCCAGCTTGAAAAGCAGTCTTGAGATCGAAATCTTTTCCATAAAGAAGAACCGAACCGAAGGGAACAGCTCCATGATCAATAACTACCTTTGTATTCTCAGATGATCCAGAAGCAATATTTTTAAGTGCTGATTATTGATACTAGTGACTGTAAAACTTAGTCTAAGAACTTGAACACCAAAGGTGCTGATTATTGATTACAGAAAAAAGGGAAGCAACAGAGCAGACCTTCCATTTTTCCCAGAACTCTCTTCACGGCTCCAACACATCCCTGGCATGACATACCAACCTTGAGAACAACAGTCTGCAATGAAACAATGAATAACCGATTAGGTTAATTGACAACCATGAACTACAACAAATAATCTACAATACCAACATGCTAAAATCATACTCATGTGATAGCCGTCCTCATGTAAACAATAAAATATCGTCAATCATGAATAATCCCTTTTTTCGCTCTTGTTAAGGCTAAAATTGAAATCTTAAATCTAAAAACGTCAATCTTCGTCTCCAAATCATTCTAATCCAGTTTTTTAGCTAATACAAATCAATAGAAATTTGATATGACGATTAGAACTTGGAATTGAACCGTAGCAAAGTCAAAAAAGGAAACAACTAAAAAAAGATAAAATTTACAGAAACAAGAAGAAATTCGACCCAGAAAATATTCCAAACAAAAATAAGTAACAGAGATGTTTACAGATTCAGCCAAGAAAAGGAAAAACAAGTACCTGAGACATGGCTTTTAGCTTTGAAAAAACAGAGCGAGGATTTTGCGGAACTGAGTTCGTTTAAATAAACTCAGTTAAAAATTGGTAAAAGAAAAGATAGAAATGTATGAAAAAAATACCAATCGAAAGAAATTTTCGGAACTGAGTTGTTGCTTCTAGCTGTGCTGCGCCGTCATCGGACCAAACGTCGGCGATCATTGAAGGAAGACTCTCTAACTACAATAACAAAACCCTAACTTTCTTAAATTTAAGGGGAAAAGGAGGATTTAGAAATGGGTGAACAATAGCCATACTCGTTTAAATGGATTGTTGCTGCTTGCTTGTTGGTGCGACCGTGCTTGAGCAGTTGAGGCCTGAGGGAGGACCGGGCAAGGGTGCTGTGACCGTCGGCGACGAGAGATGCACAATATTTAGGGATTTTGCGGTTAAGTTGATTTGGGGATGGGGTGAGGAGTGTCTGAGAGTGAGTTATATTACTCATCGAAATAAAACGGAGAGTTTTACATATTTGTTTCGTTGTGAAAGAAACGCCACTAAAAACTAGAATTGTTGTGGCGTTTCTGTTAAAACGACACTAATAATAATGCCTATTGCGGCGTTTATGTATACACGCCACTAAAACAGGTATTTTTGTGTCGTTTGTGAAAGAAACGCCACTAAAAACTAGACTTATTGTGGCATTTGCGTTAAACGCCACTAATAATGATGCCTATTGTGGCATTTAAATATACACACCACTAAAAAAGTATTTTTGCGGCTTTTGTAAAAAAAACATCACTAAAAACATATGTTGTGGCTTTTTTGCTAAAACGCCAAAAAAAAAAAAACTTCTTACTTTAGGTGGGACCTTCAACTTCCAGATCAAATCGAAGTTAAAATTTGATACCTCACAATCTAGATTTGAGATTAAATCCGTCGGTGCTTTAATTGAGAATTACACATCAATATTACTACACCTAACGTACGCTACATATGCATTGATGTGACTGAGAGTGCTCATCTTCGAGTACCAACATAGTCATTCCAAACTTTTCAGTCACCATCTCCGTATGCACTAATGTTATCTCTATTCAGCACTGGATTCATTGATGAAATTCTTGATCAGACGCCTCCACAATCGTTATTTTTTTAGTGGTCATCTACTAGCACACACTGAGGTCGATATTGTTGGTAATACCAATTAAAATGACAAAGACAATGAGGATGATGATCATATTGAAGGTCATTGATACGAAGAAATCCTAAAGTCCACTATGGTTCACATAGATATCAGTAGTGGCATCACATTTTTCTCATTTTTTTATTAAAATGTCCAATATTTTTAATATCTTACCGTTTCAATTACGATAATTATTGTTTTTAAGTTATTATCTTCCTTAATTGAAAACTAAAAAATCATCAAAATTATAGAAATACAACAAACAATTTCATTTTAAAAATCAAGATTTTTTTAAAAAATAATATAAATATATATTTAAAATAAAATAAAATTTTTGAGCAAGGCATGGGCTAGAAAACACGTCTTTCCAAAATGTTTAATTTTTTGTGGAAAATGTGTCCAATCAATAGTGCCTTCCGTTAATCCAAATTAAATAATCACAAATTTTGTATAGGTGTGTCACATAGATGGAAGGCAGGCCCACTTAGAAGCATCTCACGCCTTCTTCCTACATGTTCAAAATGAGTGCATGTCACTTTCATAAATAATTTCTTGTGTCCGATTCTTTATATAATTTAAAATTATTATTATTGGAGTAAAAATGCCAAATAGTTTAAAACTCGATTGTAGAAAGCTTAGTTTTGGTAAGAAATCCAATATTTAAAAGAGAATGGAAAAAATGTAGTAATTAAAGGTAATGAGAAGTTATTTGCTAAATGACAGAAAACAACAAATTTACCTTTTTTATCAAATATTTTATTATTTTTATATTTATAGTAATAGTAAGTGACAATGGAAATAAGCATAGCTCTTCCATCTTGTATTTGTTTCAATTGAAATTTCTTACGACTTTTGAGGGGAAAAAGAAGACTCGAAATGGCAAAAGTGAATATTTCCAGGCTTTTCTATATACTGGTTTTATCATATTTGAGTGATAGAGCAAATGGAAAAGTTAATTTCAGAGCACTTGTTGATGCTAAATTAAAGAAGCTCAACAAGCCTGCAGTGAAGACCATACAGGTAACTTATTTACTAAACCCTCTAAATATTAGACACCATTACAAATACCGTTGACAAGATTAGCTTATCTCGAACGTCGAAATGGACATGACAGACTGAAGATGGAGATATTATTGATTGTGTTGATATCTACAAACAACCTGCTTTCGATCACCCTTTGTTGAAAAATAACATTATCCAGGTGAATTTTTTTTTATCGTCACTCTATTTTGTTCTTGTTTGTACTTGCTATTGTTGTGGACACAACGAATACTATTCAACTTGAAGATGAAATCCAGCTTTGAATTAAAAGAAGATAAATCAAGCACAGAGAACGGAACATCGAAGCTAGTGGAGTCTCAAACATGGCAAAGAAGTGGAAGCTGTCCAGAAGGAACCATTCCAATTCAAAGAATTCAAAGGAAGGACTTATTGAGAGCAGATTCCATAGACCGATTCGGAAGAATACCTCAAGAAATTGTCTCTAAATCAAACACAACAAAACAGAAAGATGGTCGCTTTTTATTTATTAACAACACTAAAATTGTACTTCCTACAGTGGAAAATGAATCCGTAAGCATATTCAAAACTATATTATACAATATTCTTTTCCTTTTTTTTCAATTGCTCGACTTGGTAGCTTTTGTGAAACAGGCTGCAATGCTTGTTACACTTGGACCCGATTACATAGGAGCTAAAGGAGACATCAATGTTTTGAATCCAAGTCTTAGTTTTCCTGATTGTGAATTCAGTACGGCTCAAATCTGGGTTAAAAGTGGCCCTGCTGATGTATTTGAAAGCCTGGAATCTGGATGGGCGGTACAGATAAATCGAACCCTTTTTTTCCATTTAAAAAAAAAATTGCTAGGCAAATGTGATTTTTTTAGATATCTAATCATTCATACTTATGACCTAAATTGTGTACCTCGTTACAAACCTCCATAATCTTTAGTTTATTAATAGTTTTGGTTGAAGTTTCCGTCCAATAATTTGTCAGGTATTCCCAAATTTATATGGCGACAATGTTGAGTAGAATGCTATAAAAAAGAGACGATACTCTCGTTTATTTTATTAATGACAGCTGTAATATCTTCAATGAAGACTAGCTCAATTTATACAACCTAAGGTCAGTGTAGAGTTAGTTAGGCACACGGCATTCTAACAATTTTCCTAACCGTACAGTACATCAGAAACTAAACTGTGCTCATTGAGCTACTAAGTACAATTGAATTGAACAGGTCTTATACACTAACAGACAAAAGGGCCAGATTGTTTATACGCTGGAGTGCAAGTAAATAAAAGTTTTTCACAAGACAAAAAAGAGCGAAAATCTGCAATAAATTATGTCATTAAAACTATCTGTCTTAATTTGCAGGCCTCTTATGCGACGGCTTCGTTCAAACAAACCACCAAGTCGCCCTCAGAGCAGCCATTTAGCCGGTGTCGAGGGAATTTGGTCAACAATATTATATCACTATTGGCATATACAAGGTAACATTCACTTCTCTTGAGTTTAGTTTTGGTCTTAATAACTTGATGTCGATTTAGAATGTTCTGATTCCTGTTTCAGGATCCAGAAACAAACAATTGGTGGTTAAAATATGGGGACGATACACCAATAGGGTATTGGCCAGGAAGCCTATTTTCTTTCTTGACTCACAGTTCTAAATTGGTGGAATGGGGTGGACGAGTTTATAGCGCGAACGTGAAGAAATCGCCTCATACGAAGGCTGGCATGGGAAGTGGACACTCTGCTTCTGGTTTGTTTGGGAAAGCATGTTTCATACGAAATGTTGCGGTCGTCGATTTTTCAATGCAACTCAAGTATCCACAGTGGATGGGAACTTGGGACGATGAGTTTAACTGCTACAGTGTTTATGATGACCAAAAAGTAGTGGAACTTCACCAGTGTTTTACTTTGGGGGGCCTGGTCAGAATCCTGAATGTCCCTGAGTCTCTATGTTTTTGTCTGTTTGCTTGTTCCTATCGTTAGTACAATGTAATAAAGTAGAGGTGGTGTATGTGCTATGTTGGGTTAGTAGAGTAGAGGTATTTGTTATGAACTCAAGTAGTCAATATTATGAACTCAAGTACTTAAATTTGGATTCATTGAAAAGCAAGAAAATTACAGAAGAAAAGAGGAGAATAGAAGAGAATTAGAAAGAAGAGGATAAAAGATTTCTAATAACTTTGTTCATATTTTCTTTCTATCTTCTACTGCCTATTTATAACCAGCTAGAAAAACCAACTAAATCAAACTGCAAAGCCTTGAGAGTTGAGACACCGTTTCTCACGTGTACTCTTTCTCAACCTTGCTGCTGACCTGGCAATTGTTAATATGTGTGTGCTGAATTGGCATGGCATGCCCTTGTGTCATAACAGTATTGTCAGATCTGTTGTTAGAGTTGATACTCAAGGCCCTGTCAAATAGTATGTTGTGAAAACCAGAGAAGATTGTGATGTTACTAATGTTATTTCAATTATTTTCTCTTTATTTTATGGTTCGATCATTCATTCAGAGGCTGATTTAGGAATTTAAATTTGATAGTTTACCCACCGATAATAAATACAATTGCATGTAATGTAAAAGTAGATTGAAAAAGTAATTAAAAATTATTTAAGATGTTTATAACTGACATGACAAAAGACCATTCAATAACACCTATATAAATTTATAAAAGAGGTCCACTATGATTTAGTTACTAACTCTCTTTAATAAAACACATGTATAGAGAAATTCACATTAGTTTAAACAATTTTTTTCCCTAATCAAATCATTTCAAAACATCAATTTTAAAATTAATCACCTGAACGCAAAACATTTTATATTATTTGTAAGTAACTGAAATCATCTAAAATGACTTCTCACACTTTTATATGAATGATCACTAATCTCTATCACCAAATCTTTATCAACTTCACTTTTTGAATGAAAATACATAGACTTGCTATAAATTTAAGAAATTCGTTAAATAATAAAGGCATAAAGTTAAAAAAATGCCCACAACGTTTGATATAATAGTCATTTTGGCCCTTATTTTTTTTTGGGAGCAATTCAACCCTCAACGTTTCATTTTGGGTCAAAATAGCCCCTTTGCGAAAGAAAACTCTCAGTCAGCTGACGATAAATGGCTTAAAATGACGATAAATATAAATAATTAAATTCCTCCAATAAGGTGTTAACACATGTCACCACCTAATGGATGAGGAAAATGAAATAAAGGAAACTAGCCCCAATGAGATTTGAACCCCAAGTAAGGCACCGGACAAGGGGTATGCCTTAGCCACTACGCCAAGCACAAGTCTATGCTATGAATCACTAACTTTAATATATGTCTTATTTTAGACATGGATAAGGAAAATACATGGCTGGATCAAACACCAACGTTTCAAGCTGTAAAACAAGCAGGGATCAATCCATCCCTGTAGTTGCTGCTTCATACATATGTTTGAACCAAATCATAAATTAATATGAAACCTAATACCCAGGATTTATCATTCAAATCATCAAGAACAATAAACTGAATGCGGAAGCGTACCTGAATTAATCGATGATGAAAAACTTTGAATCTTTTGATGGAGATCTCCTAAAAGGTGGTTGTGATCTTCCAAGAAGATAGGTTAGCCCTTGCCGTAAAAAATCTCTGACGGGGACAAGAGTAATACAAGTTAACCTATTTCTTGGGAACCACTACCTCTTTATATAGTTGATTATTAAATCAACTATTAAATATTTATAACTCTACCCATTAATGAATTATAAATATATCTTACGGTATCTACACTTTTATTTTCATGATACTTTAATACCTATGGCATGCCTAACATAATTGGTCACTTGATTTTGTGTCATACTTTATAATAGCATCATACATTTTACATATGTGCCCACAATTGCGAATTTTAATCCAACAATCTCCCACTTGGGCAACATATGTTTCCTGATAAATATACAACATTATGAGCTCAAAAAATTGCTATTATATAATAGGTATTCTATAACAATCTCGTCCATAAACTATATCCATATAAGATCAAAACAGCCTTTGCCATATCAATCATGACTAGACCTATCAATGGTCACATATACAAATATAGTTAAATGACATAGATCAATCATGGATGCATAGTATGAAAAATTACATGAAATGTGAACCGAACATGTCTATTTCCAACTGGTCCTCCTAAACCTTAGAGAGACCAACTTTACTGAATTCAGAGTGTGCATAAACCAAAAGAACTTTATTTCTGTAAAAAATAATCTTCAAATATCCTTAATCTAAAGTAACCGAAATTGTGTCTAAACTTAATGAGCAGTTTTCAAAATTACCAACTCCCACTAAAACGAATATCCTTAAATAACATTACACCCACATGAGTAGTGTGCTCATGAAAGACCCAGGGTGATAGTCTATTAATAAGCGCACAATTGTGGAGTTTGTACCAACATGCTCTATAGACACACAACCACTATGAATTTTGTTTAACAACTAGGAACTTAATATTTATGTGCTTCAAATTTAAAGTGCTCCTATTATTTATAGAATAAATTAATGCATATTTATTGTCACAAAATAACTGAAGTGGTCTTTCAATTCAATCTATAGTTAGCAGCTCTTGTGACACAATCTTTTGCATCAATATTTAAATAGAATCGAAGTCTGTAAACTTGATGATCTCTAACTTACCAGAACTCCGATATGTGAGCATATAATTTTTGTTCTCTAAATATATCCCATAACTCTATTGGCTTCTATCCAATAGTCCATACTAGATTTCTTAAATATATGTCTAACATTCTAACAATGTACACAATATCCAAACACATACATACTTGAACATAAATTAGATTCTCAATAGCTTAAGCATAAGGAATCATTTGTATTTTCTAAATTTCGAGGTTACTTTTAGGGCATTGATTAAGACAATATTTGTCTTCTTTAGCAATATGAGGATTACTTGGTTTACTCCCACTGAACTTGTACTACATACAATTATCAACCAAATTTATCTCAAAACTAAATGAGATAATCAATATGAAATTTATAATTTCATTAATGAGATTCCTACTTAAGCTCATAGGTGGATTTCTTTAATTTACGTATCATTGATATTGTATCATAAGACACAACTCTATGATTGTACTATATAAATAGTTTCTTCAATGTCGCCATTGAAAAATAAGTTTAACATCTATCTAATGTAGCTTAAGACTAAAACAAGAAACAAGTATAATAATTATTTTGAAAGAGTCTTTCAATGAAACAAGAGAGAAAGGATCTATAAAATCAATGTCTTCTTTTAGCGTATATCATTTAGATACAAGACATGCCTTATACTTATCCACATTATCATTTGTATATTTTTTTGTTATAAATATCCATTTACAACTAATTGATTTGCATCTTCAGGTAATGAGAAAAGTTCATAAACTTTATTGTCTTGCATAAAATTATGCTCTTCTTGAATGACATCAATCAACTTTTGAGAGTTAGAATTTTTATGGTCTGAAAAAAAATAATTGAGTCGCTTTCTATCATTCCATTTTTATCCTTATTTTCTTGAGAAAATACAATATAATTGTGACATCCCAAAATATTGCTTAGAAGTATAATGCTAATTTATTAGTAACTCAAATTGATTAAAAGACATCATTAGATTAGAGAATTGATTAATCAAGGATTAATTATGAAGTTTGTAAAGTATGCTAGCTTAAATAAAATAGACTAAATTGAAAGTCTTGAATAAAGGAGGGTTTGCATGTAAACCAAAGGGAATTAGAGGACATGTACACATGTCTAGCTTGGAGTAAAGCATGTGTTTGAAGGGGGAGGAGATTTCAGCCACCTTAGATAATAATCAAACATCATCTTCTTTCTCCCCAAAGTAACCGAACCCCTAAAGTGAGAGAAAACTTGATTTTCACTCATGGAAATGGAGAAATAAGCTTAGAAGATCCAAGTTTTTAATCTTTTGTTCGAATAAGCTTATGAAGCAAGTAAGTAATCTTGTCACTTCCTTGATTTAAGAATTTGAAATGAGAATCTGATTTTAGCTAGATCATTAAGTTGATTCACGGTTTAAGTTGCATCATGCATGTAGTGTACAAGAGGATGAACACCTTTTTTGTGAAATGTTGGAATTGTTTGTATATACTCCATTAATGTGATTTTAAGTTATAGAGAATCTTGCGTGTTTTCTTGTTAATTCCATGCCTTGATATATGATATCATAATCGAATGTGAAATTAGGGATTTAAGTGAATTGGTACACATGCTTGATCAAGTAGTTATGCTTGAAAATATATATATGTATAACTGGACTGTTAGAGTATACCTAAACACATGGTGGCTGTTTAGTGTAACATCCCAAAACTAGGTTTGAGATAACGTTACTACTTCAATTCCCAAATTAATTTATCTATCTTGTAGTATTATTTTTTTTCGAGTGATAACTTAGGACCAAAATAAGAAAATTGAAATAAAAGAGGCTCCATGTGCAAGGACTAAAATGAACGTTAGTCAAAATATGTTGTTTGCATGCTAAGTTAGAATTAGGCAGAGGACCTTTACATGTGTCACGTTGAAGGGAAGTGGGTTGGAGGGGGTGGGCTGGTGGAGAATCAATTTCCCACTTAGCCATCTTCTTTCTCCTCCATTGGACTGATTCATCCTCTAAAAAAATTAGAAAGAGAGAGTAAGAGAGAGAGAGAGCTCGATCTTGGCTATGGAAATGAGTTAGGAGCACATTTTGTCTTGCTTAAATTAAAGGGAAATCCTTGAAGGAGGTAAATTACTTTGTAATTTCTTCTTGTTAAGCTGGAATTTGTGAATTAGATGAGTAATTGCTAGGATTTGTTGAATGCTTTTGTCAATTCATTATTGTGATGTGTTCTTAGTGGTTGGTAGTAGCATGGATTTGTTTGTACTCCTTGAATTTGTTTGTATTCCATTCGGTGGGAGAAATTGTATGCCTAATTCATGTATAAATTTGAGTATGTGGTGAATATACAAGCATGCTGCCCAGAATTGTATACATATGCATATAAATAGACTATTTTATGTGTCTAAACATATGTTTATACATGCTGCCCTGTTAAGTAATTATACGTACTAAAATGGACTGCTTTATGTGTTTAAATGTGTATAGATATATGGACTACCGTGGCTGTATACGAATGGTTTTGAGACTGTTTTTGAATGAATTAATGTATACATATTAAATCTTCCCAGAATTGCTTAAACAAGAAAATAAATGGACTGATTTTGCTATGTATTTGTGTATATATGTTGGCTGGACAGAATTGTTTAAACAAGAATGTAAATGGATTGATTTTGCTATGTATTTGTGTATATATGTTGGCTGGGCAGAATTGCTTAAAGAAGAAAATAAATGGACTGATTTTGCTATGTATTTTTGTATATATGTTGGATGGGCATAATTGCTTAAACAAGAAAATAAATGGATTGATTTTGCTATGTATTTGTGTATATATGTTGGCTGGGCAGAATTGCTAAAACATGAAAGTATGTGGACTGATTTTGAGTGAATTATATGTATATATGTTTAATTGGACAGATTTGAGTTATCAAATGTGTATAAGTGTGTGTTGCCCTGTTTGGTATGTTTGTGTGCTTAATTGGACAGACTTGGAATAGATATGGAAGGATGAAGACTGTGTTATGTAATTGTGTATACATGTAATTGAGACTGTTTTTGCTTGAATATGAGTCTTAAGGACTATTTTAGCCTGTTAGAAAAGCATGTTGGTTTGGTTGAGCTGAATATGAATGGTTCTGTAAGTGAATGATTGTTAGGAGTTGTGCTAACATAGTTGCACTTTTTGTCATATTAGACCAAGAAGAAGCTAGGAAGGATTTGGATAAGTAGCAAGTTTTGGTTAAGGATTGAGGCATCTGTTAAGCTCGTTGCACGCTCGAATCGATCTTTGAAAAACATCAAGAGGGTTGAAATTGCTTCCCGACTTAATTGGCTAAAACTAGAAAATAGTAGACAATTGTGCACAATGATTTTAGAGTGGTTCAAATCCCTCAATGAAGTCTACATCCACTACCTTAGCACACCACTAAGGATTTCCCAATTCACTATGAATTCGTCCCTTTTCAAGGCTTAGGAGGAAACCTTTACAACCTATCTTTTAACGGCTAAGATAGAACCACTCTAGTTTTTGTCGAAGGCTAAACTAGAACCTCTCCTTTTACAAGGGATTTATGTAAACTATAAGAACCTCACAAGGTGGGTGTTTACAAGAATTTAAGCTCACAAGAAAGAGTGAAAGATTTACAATTTAAGCACTCTCTAAACTATGTATAAGAGAAATGGAGAAATAAGATTTAGACTCAAATTCTCTTGATCATCTTGCTTGGATATGTTCTCTTGTCTTCTTCAAGTGTTCCAAGGCTTGTATTTATGTTTGGAATGAGTTTCTAGCCGTTTATGGCCATTGGGGATGAGTCATGGCCGTTGGGGATGCAAAATAGTTGTTACCTGCAAAAATTTAAGCATTTATAACTAAAGGGATCGATCTTTTTTCTCAAAGGATTGATCCTTTTTCAAATATATGATCGTTAGACAGACAAGGGATCAATCCCTTTTTTCCAGGGGATCAATCCTTTTACACTAAATGGTTGGAGAAAAAAAAACAAGTGTTTACTGTCCAAAAAGGGATCAATCCTTTTTGCCTTAAACCTTGAAAAAAACATTATTTTTAGTACAAAAACGATCATATTAATTTTGAAAAAGTTTAGCTAAGTTGGAAAATATTCGAAACAAAATTTTCAAATTTGTTTGGAGTTTGAATTATTTTTAAAATATTTGAACAAGTCCAAAACATTTTTCACTTAATTTGTTATATCAAAATATTAGTTCAACAATCTCCCCCTTGTTGATATAACAACTATTTGATTTTTTTAACAAATGCTCCCCTTAGAAAAATAATATTTGAAAAAGATAATATTTTGTAAAAATATTAAAGCTCCCCTTTTTTTGAAATTAAAATTTTCAAACCTATTTCTCCCCCTTTTTGTTATGTCAAAAATAATTCAAACAAAGTTTGAAATAACTCATTAGTACAAAATAACAAAAGTGAGTAAGATAACTTTTTTTTTTAATTCAAAAGCTCCCCCTTAATCAAAGCATTCCATTAAAAAAATTGGTTCAAATTTTGACACTTAAGAGATTAAATTTCATCATTGAATCAAATCAATTTAAAACACATGAAATTTAATTTATCCAAGACTTTAAAATAAAAGAATAGATAACCAAATAAATAAAGAATTAGCATAGAGGTTACCCATCTTCTTCACTTGTGTGATTTGAGCATTATTTGATCTTTGCTATCATCACCATTGCTCTCACACACCTACAAAAGACATTTACTTGATTTTTGGTATCCAAATTGCTTTGGATCCATTAACATTAGTCACAATGTCTTTAGTTCCCTTAGGAACCCATACTTGTTTAATCCTATAAGATTGTCTCTTTTTTATAGGACAAGCATGTAAGAAATGACCATGATAATGGAAATGTGAGCATTTTACCATTATGTGACAAGATGAATTATTGAAAACAATTTCTTTTTCTTTTGTTAAGCTTTCAAGCTTAACTTTCAAATCAAGATTTTCTTTTTCTAAAACATATTTTCTTGTTTTTGAAAACTCTAAATCATTTTTCAAAATTTCATTTTGGTTTTCAAAATCCAACTTTGTTTTTAAAAGAAAATTATTTTCAATTTCGAGTTTTGAAATCATTTTCTTAAATTTGGAATTCATGGTCTCAAATTTCAAATATAATTCATCGAAAGCATCTGTAACTTATCAAAAGAATAAGAATTTGACTCGTTAGAGTTAGAAGATACATCGGGCTCATCAAGAGCCAAAACACAATCCACCTTTGGATTGGAGAGAAGGTTTGTACATAATTGAGAATCATCTTTCTTTCTCCCTTCTCATAAAGCTTCTCAAGTTTCTCCTAAATTTCTTTTGCACTTTTGCATGTGGAGACTTTCTTGGAGACGTCTTCATTAAGGCCACAAAGAAGGATGTGCATCGCCTTCGAATTTAGCTTGGCCTTTGCTTCGTTTGCACTCCTTTACTTCTTATTCTTCTTAGGAGCTTCCAAATATCCATCTTCGATGATATCCCAAATCTCAAAATCGAGAGATTTGATGAAATACTTCATGATGTTTCTCCATTGGAAGTATGTTTCTCCTTCGAAGAGCGGAGAACACGAAATAGAACGACCTTCTTTAAATCTTACCATTTTCTTGAACGGTGGACTTCGAGCGATAGATCTTTACTCCCGGATGTTAGTCCTTCGATGGAGACTAGGCTCTAATACTAATTGTTAAGTGGATCAAATGATAGTGATTTGGCCAAGAGGGGTGAATTGGCTATTTAAAATTTGAGGGAGCAAAAAGGAAATTGAAAAATGAAGGACAAATGCAATTATAGTGGTTCAAGCTTGTAACAAGCTCTACATCCACTACCTTAGCTCCCACTAAGGATTTTCAACAAAATTCAATAGATTTTCTTCCCCTTTTCTAGGCTTAGGAAGTAACCTTTACAACCGGTCAATCTTTCTACCCAAAGATTGACTCAAGAAGTCTCTCAATACAAAGAAGAAGTTGGCAATCTAAAAATATCTCTCACAAGATGGATATTGCCCAATTACAATCAAAACACACTTCAAACTCTAAATAAAGATTTACAATGAAGAACTCCAATGAGTTGGGTACAAAGATATGACTTTATAAGGCACAAAGGTTTGGATTAATGCTTAGATGTTGCTTGATGGTTCAATAGTTGTTGCTGGTGTTTTGGAGGCTTGCTTTTATACCATTGCATTGACTTCTAGCCGTTTGGGTGGTTGAGATCATTATTGTAGCCGTTGGGCTACATTTTTCATGCAATTAATGCTCTTGATCAACCATCCGTATCGGTACACGAAGGCCCGTATCGGTACCTATCTATAAGAAGAAAGAGCCGTTGTGCACAAAATAACAGAGGCGTATAGATACGCAGGGAAGCGTATCGGTACGCTCTCAGTGAAACTAAAGGGGCATATCGATACGGGAGAAACCGTATCGATGCAATTTTGCTCTCTTGAGCTGCTGATTGAACCTGTATCGGTACATCTTGAGGTGTATCGATACGGGTATAACAGCATTTTAAAATTGGTTTTTCCCAATAACTGACTCTAATGGCTAAAACATTAAATGTTGATATTTGAGAAAATCTTTGAAGCGTATCGAAACACCTAGTGGCGTATCGGTACGCAATGCTTAAAACTTAAACCCAGTATGAAGGCCGTATCGATATGAGTGTAATCGTATTGAAACACCTAAGGAAAAATACTTAGCCCATTTGAAGGCCATATCGATACGAGCAGAGTCGTATCGAAACGGATGCTTACATTGGCCATTGTTTCAAAAATTGTATCGATACGCTTAGAGGCGTATCGATACACTTGGGTGTATTTCAATAGTTTGGCCTTTAAAATACTTAGAAAAGTTTAGGGCTTTAAGTTTTTGACTTAGAATCAAAAATGCTTTAAAATATTTGTCAGTTTGGGATACTTTAAAAATTTGTTTGCTTTACAATTAAGTCCTTGAAAAATATTTGTTATATCAAAATCATCAAAGGTTTTACAGTATCCCATAACTTCGGGATAAGAGGTGAGTGTAGTTTAAAGTCTTGGGATAGATTGAAACTATCCCGAGCATGTAATTTGATTTAATTACTCACTGCTTATACTTTAAATTGAGATTATGCTTGTGCTCTAAGCTTGGATTCGAGGTAAATACTTAGGTATGATGCACCATATGTTGTGACATGTATGAAAAATGTATGTTATATGTTAAGACTATTCGAATGCTCACATGATATGATATGTTGAAAATGATGTGGTTACATATAAATATGAACATGCTTGGTCATGAAAAATTCATGATAAGATCTTTGATAAGATAACATGGAACCATGCTCATCCTTGATAAGGATATGATATGTTACTTGACTATATGAACAAGGAGTCAAGCTCAAATTCTATTTTTGATAAGATAAGATTCGATTGGAAAGCCTTGGTTTTGAGTAAGTCATAGGTATAGTTGGCATTCCATAGAGTCCATAGAGCTCGTGTTTAGGGTGGACCACAGTCTTGGACTACAGTCCTTATTTAATGACAGTAGAAGGAAAGTGTTGTGGTCACTTGGTGACAGTAGGAGGGATTGACCGGTACTGTGAGTATCTTTTTATTTGGCGTGTAACACCCTCAACCCAGTTTAGGAGAAAACTGGAATTGAAGATATTACCAAAAACATATTCCAGAAATTATGTGACCAAATTATGAAATTTGGTCCAACTTCATAACATACTTGTCAAAAATAAATTCTTTATAAACTTTCTTGGATTCTTTTTATCATAAACTATCAGTACATGAATTACTTAACTCTCAAGTCAATCAAGTTATACGTAGATTAAAGCTTGAACAAGGGTTTATTTACTAAAGGTCAAAACATTCAAACAAAGCAGAAATCTTATCCAAAGGATTATTTAAGAGAGTCTTAAATATTTTATAAGCCATTTAAATTACTAATTATAAATTGTAACACCCTAAAAACGGGCTTAGTAGAATTGAAAGAACTAAAACTATGTTTTAATGCCTTAAACACTAATAACTTCTATGGCTTATTATAGTGATCAAATAGAGAAGAGTTAAGAAATGAGTGGCCGAATCATCATGGACCAAATAGTAATATAATTAGAATGTGAGACTTGCATGCAAAATGAAATCTTTGGTGGGGACATTACACATGTCCTATGGTGATGTTAATGCTTTCCATTAACCGGTCATTAGGAGAAATGATCATTGAAACCTTTTTGTCTTCCAAAAACACCGAACCATCTAGGAGAAAGAAGTTGGGAGAATGTGAGTTTGAAATTGCTAGAAAAAAAATCGATGCTTGAAGGATCTTGAATTTCATCTTTGTGTGCTGTTGATAATCAGATAAGAGTAAGTTATCTTGTTACTTTTAATCTCTTGTGAATTGAAGCATGGAATGAGTATAGAGTACTTAATTTTGTGGGGAATTGCTTGTGTTTGAGACATCATGTTTAGCAAATATTTTAGATAGTTTGTTTTGAAGCTTGACCGAGTATAGAATGGATGTTTTGGGTGATGCTTAAGTCGAATTAAACCTGATCCTAAATTGATGAATTTTGAGGTCTAGTAAGGTCTGGTTTCGGTGTCAACTTGGAATTGTAAAAGATTGTTTCGAATGTCAATTTTGTATATATGTGTGGGCTGTCTAGATGGTGAAAATTGCTAGAATAGATGGATATAAATTTCATGCTTGCTCACGAATTGATAACTGGATTATAGGAATGATTTAAGTTACTAAAACGCTGCTGGGTAGTAAAGTAGAAAATCAAGCAAATCGAATGTGTGTAAGTGATAAAAGACATGGTTACAAAGACAGTAAGCATGAAAGACAATTTTGAGCAGTTTTGATACTTGTAAGTGTCAAATTAGGTGTTGTTTGTATATGAAACTGTAAATCAATGTTGGCTGGATAAAATTTGTGTTAAAACACTCATTTTGGATTGTTATAGGGTAGTCAAAACTGTTTTAGAGCAACCTAAAAACAATGAAACTATCTAGCCAAAATAAGGGACTGTTTTAGTAGCTTAAAATCAGATTTTTGAATCTGCCCAGCTTGTATTGTTTCTTAGGCTTAGATTAAATTTTGTTAATGAACAAAACTAGAAATTTATGTGCTGCTTTGATGGACCATTGAATATATTTGTAACCAGGCAGTTCGATTAAAAAGATTGGAGTTTAGAATCTGTTTTAAAATGACTAAATGTACATACTTGTGATATTGATTAGTTTGCTTGAATATGTAAAATTGTGGACTGCCCTGTTCGGTATGCAAAACTGAGACTGTTTTTGATTGATTCTGAATGAATGTTTTTGCTGGGTTTCAAGGTTTTAATATGTAGGATTAATAGTAGGAACAATTAAGGTATTTGGAAGTCTTATTAGAAAGGAATTAAGGGCTGGAAATGAGTTGTAAAGAAACTGTCCTGCTTTGTACCTTGTAAACAGTTTTAAATAGGTTTCTAAATTATGCCATTTTTTCCAGTTAGGAGCCTAAACTATTTTTCGGGCCAAATAGGTACCTAAGCTTTCATTTCGTAACCCATTTAAGGCTATCCGTTAATTTTCACCGTTAAAATGCCACGTGTTACCTCCGGAAAAATCCAAAATTATATTAAAAATAAATAAAATTAATTAATTTTTAAAAATCTCTAAATTTTCTAGATTTTACAAAACACATCCCAAACTCCAAAATCCTTAAACCCCAAAACCTAAATCCCAATTTGGACCAATTCCGCCGCCGATTGTCATGCTGCCGCCCACCACATCAATCGTCGGACGATCATGACCATTTTCCCCACCATCCCGTCACCGAAAATCGACTGATGTCGTGCGAATCGACGAAATTCTCGAATGGTTCTTACGAACGATTCATGACGAACGGAGGTAGGAGGGGCAACGAACGACGTGTGGGTTGTTCGGCAAGGGGAGGGCGCTTCATTCCGTCTCCGGCAACGTGGCCGCCGCAGTCGGGAGTAGTCGGATTTGGGGGTTTAGGGATTTAGGAACTATTTTGGGAATATTTAAAAAATTTAGAATATATTCCTATTTTTATTTTCTTTTATTAATTTTATTTATTTTTAATATAATTTTAGAATTTTTCAGGAGGTTGGAATTTAACGGTAAAAATTAATGAAGAACATTAAATAGGTCGCGGAATGAAATCTTAGGCACTTATTTGGTCCGAAAAATAGTTTAGGTACCTAACCAGAAAAAGGAGCATAGTTTGAGCACCTATTTACCTATTAAGACAATAAAATACATATAGACATACAAGTATAATGCATATTATAAACAATCATGATCCATTAATCGGTAATAATTCAACTTAGAATTTAAATTGCGGTAACAATTAGGGGTGTTCAATCGGTTAGTTCGGTTAACCGACCGAACCGAATTACCAAAATATCATTAATCAAATTTCTTAACCCTTTGACCGTTAACCGAACTGAGTTTTTGTAAAAAAATTAACTAAACTGAACTTTGTTCGGTTAATTTCTGAAATAACTATGCAACATCTAAATTTTGGGTTAATATGTATATATTCGGTTAATTTTTACTTAATGGTTAATTAAGTTAATTTCCACATAGTTTCATATATGTTGAACATATATATATTATGGTTAATTTGGTTAATTAACTTGTTTTGAACCGAATTAACTAAAAATCAAACTTAAAAAAATTAACCGTTAATCGATCTAACATATAATTAATCGATCGAAATTTTGGTTCGGTCAATTATTTCGGTTTTAACCGATTTTTGAGCACGGCTGATATCAATCGATTTTAGACCAAGTTAATTTGCTTAGCTACTAGATGGATACACGAGTCCCAACTATTTTCTCTTCAATGGAATAAAGCATCTGCTTATGCAGAATTTAGGGATGCTTTTAGAAAGTGCTTTTTAAAAATTGTTGTGAAAAATAATATTTGAAAAGTATTTTTTAAAAATTTAATTTAAGATTTGTCTGTTTAGAATTGTTGTTAAAAATACTTTTAAAAGATAAAATAGACATTATATTGTAAAGTTAAAAATACTATAATTTGAATTATATTTAAATTCATTAATATATATGAAACGTGAAATATATAAACTAAAATTATAATAAAAAGATAAAAAAACAATTTATGGTAACCTGTTATTAATATTTTTATATATGAAATATTATAAAATAAAATTGAAAGATATTATAACATCACAAAACTTTAATATTCCAAACTGTCGGTTATCTTTCTATAATCGATTAACGGTTAGCCAACTCGATTATATTGTAAATTATATTTGGTTTTGAATATTTTATAGATGTGTCACCATAATACTTCGTACAATAAAAATGATTATAATTATCTGCTAGATTGGATTTGATTAGTTAATATAGATTAATAAATAATTTAATTGATTAATTAAAAAGAGAATGATTTGGTCACTTCTCTCTATATTTTAGTGTAAATCAAAGGGACAACAAATTGAATTCATGCAAAGTGATCAAGTTCAACCATATAAAAGGAGGAATTTAGGAAGGAGGGAGAAATACGTGTGAAAAGTGGCAGCAATAACAACTGTTGGCAGGGGGTTGCGGTTGGACGGTAGACGACAACTATAAGCAGCCACTTTCATCGGTGAAAGGGGAAAACAATAAGCAATAAGAGTGAGTAATGGGAAGAAAGTTCACAATGAAAGGGGAATAGAAAGATTGACATATCTTCACCATAATGCATGAAAAATCTTATGATTTAAGGAGGAGTAAGAAAACAAGGAAACAATGGAGGAATGAAAGAATTAACAATGGTTACAGCACGATCAATATGTAGACCTTATCGAGCAAATAAGGGACCGTATGTTGAAACAAAAATCAGTAAAGAACTGGTGAAAGCATTTACAAAAGAGTGATAATTTATCGTTGGGAAATAACAAATAAGGGTAAATTTCGTTTCAAACACATTGCTGAACGAGTCCTAACTCTCATATAATTGTGTCGAGTGCCCCCAACCTTTCTCTCTAAAGACCGGTTTTAATATGGATAAACTATATTGGAGGTCACTCAATCAATTATTAAAAGTTACGATTGAGTCATCCAATTATGTTTTAGTTACGGTCGGGTCACTCCTTTGTAAATATATAAACGATATCCAAAAAAGTTTGGTATAATGACACTGTTAGTCCTCACAAACTATATATTTTCCAATTTAGTCTTAATTCAAAATAATTTAATAAATTTAACCCTTTATATTTAAAAAATATATCAATTTAGTCATTTTTCTTCTCTCAAAGTGCTTGTATACCCTCGTTAACAATATAGTACGACATTTAAAATCATTAATTAATCTAATACACAAATTTTTAAATGTAAAGATATTTATAATCATTTTTATGTTAGATATAAAGTTAGTATATACATTAAAATTAAACTATATTTATAATCATTTTTTAATGTTAGATATAAAGTTAGTATATACATTAAAATTAAACTCGTTGAAACCTATTTAAATTTATTTATAAAAACATTATGTTTTACTTGCTGCTACCATGTAATTTTTTTACAAAAAAATTTAAGTTTTCATATTATTATATAATTTTCTTAGTAATTTCATATTTTTGTATAAATTCATTATTTCACTTTTATTTTAATATAAACTAACCATTAAACTTTTTAAGTTGCTAAATTTTTATTATTAAATAAACTTTTATAAATTCTCTGTAAGTTTGAGTATTTTCATTAAAAAGTTGTATAAATTTTACAATAATTTTAAATTTTTTGTTCTTAGTTACAAATTTACTAATTGTTCAACAATTTTTCTTATTATGAAAATTTATAAAAGAAATATTCATGTTTAAAACATGATACATAAGTTATTTTTAGAAAATGAAACATAAGTATGTAAGAAGCGGTGACAAATATATTTTTATGGGTAAAGTACACCAATGGTTACCGAACTTTTAGGGCGCGTTCATTTTGGTCACTGAACTTTTAAAATTTTTATTGGGGTCACTCAATTTTTCGTCCGCTTTTATTTTAGGCCCTCCCGTTAACTTCCGTTAAAAATACTGACATGGCACATTAACCTTCTTTCTTCTCCCATTTTCTTCTTTCCTTGCTATGTTTTTTTCTCTATAACTTTCAGGTTCTTTCTTCCTTCATTTTCTTGTTCTTTCCTTGCTCTGTTTTTCCTCCATAAAATTTTGGTCCCCCTTTTAGAATCCAATAAGCACGATCATCCATACGAGAAGTGGATTGAGAATAATTCTCGTTGTTTGTAGTGGTCAACCTGATTACAGTCCAGAGCTAAAATCTTTAGATAAGTTACCCTTCAATCCCATGGCTCAACTAATGATTCTTTGAATTTATACATCAACTTTGCCAATCGAAGACTTGTTGGATAAACTTAGTGTCCCATTGACAGGCGAGGAACTAAACATCATTGAGAAACTTTATCACCAAGCAATGAAACTTGAAATATAGTTCTTCTATAGTCAACCGCTTACTTAGCCTACTATTGCTCCTTTGACTAAGGATTTGCCCCCGAACAAGATCGTCTTATGATATTTTCTGTTTTTTATATTACTTGCACGGTTGTTGATTCATCTGCCATTTTCGCAGAGAGAGCAATAGTAACAGCCCAAAATCTGACCAGAACCAACCAACTGGTCAAATTGTGAGGATGTCATCTGCTGAGCTGAGGAACACCTGGGGTCAACTTTCTACACAATGCACCGAAGAGTATGAACAATGCATAGAAAGCATTTTGCCTTCTGAGAAAGGTATTTAACTAGATGTTTTTAATATTCAAAAAGATGTTTGGATAACATTTAAATTAGTCCTTTACATTGATTTTTTACTTCCCATGGTTTTACAGTGGAGTTCAACTATGAAACTTTGCACAAAGTACTTGAGCAACTCTCAAACTTTGAGAAAAGAGCAAATGTCAGGGTGATTGAGTCAGGGGTTCTTAAGGGTCTAAACCTTGAAGACATTAAACGAGCTGGCGAAAGACTGATTCTTCAAGATGGTTGCATTAACTTTTTTTTCTTCAAAAAGTCACACAGAATAATAGTCTCAATGCCAATACCCATGTTATTTCCTATTGTTGGTGTGATGATCTCATCCGGGCAGCTTTATGGAGGAAGAACAGAAAGAAAAAAAGAAAGTTAACGTGTCACGTCAGCGTTTTTAATGGATGTTAACGGGAGGGACCAAAATAAAAGCAGACTAAAAGTTGAGTGACCCCAATAAAAGTTTTATAAATTTGGTGACTAAAATGAATGCGCTCTAAAAGTTGGGTGACCATTGGTGTACTTTACCCTATTTTTATTGCATTAATATCTGGTTTCATTTTGTCATATGATTCATTTATGTAATACATCATAAGCTTTCGGAAAAAAATTATAAGCTTCCCCCATGTATTATTCAACACAACACAAGCAGCTACCACACAAATTTATTCTGAAATGTAACAAATATACTGTAACACATGACAACATTGCATGTGTAATAGATTGTTTTATTTAGAGATGCAAACTAAGCTCTAATTACGTGCTTTAAAAGACCTGGGATGTGAATCTTCATGATGTAATCTTCCCAATCAATATTTTTAGAATTAAACTCAAATTTAGCCACATCAATGCCTCTCTCTTCAGCCACCTTTTCCAATTGTTCTAAATTTCCGCCATCAAAGCTGTTTGGGAGAGAAAAAAACATTTTAAAAGTTAATTTTATATGGACAAGTCCGTATATATCAACAAAAGGCATCATTTCAGTGATGTTTAACTTACATTCCTTTGAAGAATACATAGGGTTTGTAAAGTTCTGCTAATCGCATTACAAACTTGATTTTAGGATCAAGTTTTGTATAAGCTTTCTTGAAACGTTGGCAGCTGAGTATATTCATCAAATAGAACACCTGAATTTTGAGATCAGAAATTATAGTGAGTAAGGGAATAAGTTGATGCAAAATGAAATTTATGAATGACAAACCTTTAGTTGGAGCACGTATTTGATTTGAATGTTTAGAAAAAACATATCAGCACTATTAATCACCGTTCCTATATCAACTTTCACTCACTGTCCGTTTTTATCAACCCATGGATTTTTAGTGAAATAAGAGTGCAAAAACTTTTGAAGATCTGACAATTTCATAGGATTTCCCAACGAAGAGCTGACATGGTAAATAGTTTCGCGAGAATATTGATGATTTCCATAATGAACTTCCATAGCCACAGTCATGGCACTTACCACCAAATCTACGGGTATCTGCATATGTAGTTTACAAATTCATCTTCATATTTTTCATTTCCAATTTCAATTGAAGGACGGAATTCATAACATAATTCAAATTTTGTAACAACAATAATAATAATAATAAAACATCTCACCACATCAAGGGCAGAGTTAAGGTTGCCAGGAAAGCATGTCAATGTCCCCTTGCCATAACTCATAATAATACTATCGATGGTTCTATATATAACATGAAAATATTAGACGAAACCATAAATAATTCTCATAAATAACAATCATAATATTCTGCATTTGAATTTGAGTTCATACTTGAGACCTTCGATCCAACCAGGGAAAGGTTGTTTATAAGTACTTGTAATCATGGTGGGACGTATAATAACAAGGGGAAAATCCCCTTTGAAGTTCCCTAAAAGCATCTCTCCCATTGCCTTTGTATATACGTATGTGTTTGGCCACCCATTCAGTTTTGCCCTGTGTTAATACAAACAATTTACTTTTATCATAGTTCAGAACAAGGTAAAATAGAAATGTTAGTGGTAAGTAAAGGAAAAAGTACCTTTCCAGGCCCAGCTCTTTCATTGCTGATTTTATTACATTATTTGGGACACAATCATACCGTAGTTGCTCTAGTTTTTCCTCCATGATTCTCTTCTCTTCGAAGATGTTTATGTTGCCTGTTTGTTCAAAGTCTCGCCCATATAAAATCGTTTCTCCAGTATCGTCCCTTGCTGCTCACCACATACGTAAGCTAAAAGGGAAACAAATAATAAAGTCATTACTCAACTTTAATTCCGAAAGCATCTTCAAATTTGTCTAACGAGTTCCTTTTATAATTATTTAGTACCACAAAACGCGAATGATTACCTGTTGAAACTTGGAGAAACAATTTTATTTTATCACATTTCTTTCCATAATTCAAAACATTGAAAGCACCAAATGTGTTGATGCGCAGCGCAATGTCGTACCTTCAAATTTGTCAAAAAAGTCGACAATTATTAATTTAAATCGAATAAATATTTAATATTTTTTTACTCGATCAAATATTCACCCATTGTTACAAACAAAATTCTTAATTAATATTCTTTCGTTGAATTCAGTTGTGCCAGCCACATTTACTACAATTTCTATTTCTCTCCACATCTTTTCTCTTAATTTTGAATATGTGATTCCCAAGTTCTCAGAAGAAATATCACAGGCCACCGCTATCACCTTACTTGATATCAACTTATCAAATTCCCAACTCCTTTTGTCACGGAGAACCCTAAACAATCCTGTACTTATGATCTATATGCACACGTTAGTGTGTTTTTTTTTTTTTTTTTTGGCTTAAATTGGATTTTTTGAATACGTAAAGAAACAATATAATTTTCCATATACCTCATCTTGTAAACGTTGTGTCGCACATTTGTCATCTGAAGCCCTCAAAAGAAGTTAGAGCTTATTCACATTTGGTTGTAGCCTTAATATCTTCTCCACAAAGACTTAAAAGCCATGGTTGAAACATCGAATCATTAACTGAGCTTTCAATAAAATCGGCATTGGCTGATCAAAGGTTTTAAAGAGCAAAACACCCCTTAGTAAGGTTCCCTCCTCTCCTCAATGTAGGATTAGGATATGTTAAAAAAAAAAATCGGCACTGCTTATCAAAGGGAGAGTAAGAATAGTGGTGATTAATATGGTCTTGCCTCGAAGAAACTTGACTACGTGATCCATCTCCATGTCTATGTTTGAAAGCAACAAAACTAGAGCATGAGCATGTTTCTGTAGGATTAAGTTGTTTTGCCATATACAATAGTTACAAGGCATAAAAATGGTATGAAATGCTGACAATCACATACCTTGATTCTGGAATTCATCATTTCCCCTCGTCCTTTCTGCCATCTTCTCGTTGACAATGAAGGCACTAAATCGAGATAGTTTTCTAGCTTTGATGTTTTCTCAACGAGTTTTGAAGAGGATATAAATAGGGGAGAATCTGCACTGGGTGCATAGACGGTGGTATACCCATGTGTAGTCTGCCCATTCTAGAATCTTAAAAAAATTCTGTTAATTATTTATTTAATTGATTGTATTTACTTTGGAATTATTTTATACAAATTATATATTTTATTAGTTGTATCTACGCTGAAATTTTTAAATCCACATATAAAATACGTCCTTGAAAAATGTTTCTAAATTATTTTATACAAACTATCTTAGGCGGCTACTATCTATGTGAGCAATTGTTGATGAAGCTGTATACGTAATAACATCTAAAAGATAGAATTTATTGCCAACACTTCAAAATTGAGAACGAGCAACCACATATTTTAAACATGGATGGCAAAAGAAGTGTAACTGTGCAAAGCTGTTTCATATAAACGGTAAAAAATTAGTTAGCTATTAATATCAAGTTCGTCATTTATCCCCTATTCATGTTGTATTTATTTTGGTGGAGAAAACAAAGAAAAGTTAGTTATAATACCACTAAACAAAAAAAGTTAGTTAATTTTTTTTGGATAAACTACATCTGATACCACCAAACTATTGATGTTAACTCGTTTTACTACTAAACTTTTTATTGGTCTAATTTTAACATTAAATTTTAACTTTTGACTTGTTTATGTCACTCTGCATTAAAATATTAATTATACCCGTGGCTTTTGTGACCAAAACAAAGTCCTAAGGCTATTTTGAATCGAATCGTCCAAAAAAGACGTTTTGCAAGAGTAAAAAATATAGAGTTATACATTTGAAAGGATATAAACCAAAGTTATGGGGAATGAAAGAATAAGACTTAACCATTAAACTAACTTGCGATTTGGTAATATTTTAACACAAATAATATATAAGTCTAAACAATAGTTGAGATTAATATGGTTTTCATAGATTTTATTTTTATTCATTTTATTTCCTAAATTTTATATTTTATCTAAAATTAACCCCTTTTGTCTCTATTTTTATAATATAGTCCAATATTTTTAATATAGTTTTATTTTTGTTCATTTTAGTCCCTAAAATTTTTATTTAATCCTAAATTGACCCTTATTCGTTTCTAATTTTTATAATCTCGCATTATTTTTTAATATAGTTTTATTTTTGTTTGGTTTAGTCCCTAAAGTTTTTAGTTAATCTGAAATTGACCATATTTGTTTCAATATTTATAGTTTTTTCTAATATTTTTAATATAATTTTTATTTTTGTTCAATTTAGTCCCTAAAGATTTTATTTAATCCAAAATTGGGTCCCTAATATTGGACTAGATTATAAAAACTATAAACAAATAGGGGTCAATTTTGGATTAAATAAATTACTCTATGGATTAAACTGAAAAAATAAAACTATATTAAAAATATTAGACTAGATTAAAAAATTAGAAACAAATAGGGGTTAATTTTGATTAACTAAATGCTTTAGGGACTAAACTGAACAAAAATAAACTATATTAAAAACATCATACTAGATTATAAAAATTATAGACAAATAGGGGTCAAATTTGGAATAAATAGAAACTTTAAAGACTAATCTGAACAAAAATAAAATTATATTAAAAAATTGGACTAGATTATAAAAATTATAATAAATAGGGGTTAATTTTAAATTAAATAAGAATTTAGGGACTAAACTGAACAAAAAACTATATGAAAACCATATTAATCTCCATTACAAATCGAATATATATTATTTGTGTTAAATTAGTACAAAATTTCAAGTCGGTTCATTTGTTAAGCCTTTGCCTTTTAGTCCTTAGGACCTGAGTACAAATCCCATCATGTGTCAAATTTTATATTTTTTGCTTTTCCAAAACAACATCGTTTTGAGCGATATGAGCATAAAAATATACTCCAAAACGATATCGTTTTGGTTTGGTTTCCACATCAACCACTGTTATTCACGACATCGTGCAATTAAGGATTTAATGACGAGTTGCATAAACGAGTTGAAAACTAAAGTTTAGTGTTAAAGTTGGACCAATTAAAAGTTTTAGAGTAAAAACGAGTCAGCGCCAATACTTTGGTGGTATCTAGTGTAGTTTAGTATAACGAACCGATTTCAGAGTTAGTAATTTGGGTCTTAGATCCGATTTTTGAAAATTTAAAATTAGGGACTTAATTGAAAGAAATCAATTTCTAAAAGCTTAATTTACAAAAAATTAAGACTAAAATGAATAAGGAGTAAAGCTTCAAGCATTAAGTGAAAACTTTCAAATAATGCAATGATTGATCAGTGAATAATCGTCACACGAAATGTACAAGCATACACTGCCGATGCAAGTATAGTTAACAGACAGATCCAATTAGATATCCATCCCACTAGGATATGTATTTAAATGTATTTTTATATCGCTGCAAACAAGTCTAAAAATAAAGAATATGTGAGTGTAATTGTGGATGTAATGAAAGAGTAAAGTGTTGAATAAAAGATTGATTGTGAGAGCAGAAAGGAACAATATAAAGAAGATAAGAGAAATATTAAGTAAAGATCTAGATTCTCTCGGCTCATCTCGGCAGAATATCAAGTGCTACAAAAAAACAATATATGATGGTTCATTTGACAAACAACAGACTAAGCACGCTTACTAATTTTCATTCAATTCTCAAATGATGGATCAAAGATGTAGATCATTCACAACTCTTGTTCGTCAAAACTACAACTCCTCAAACAAATATATTAACTATCATTGTACCCTCATTCAACTCTCGTGTAATGGCTTGTTAATTTGACTTGTCACCACGTCTCTCAATCCAAGTAACCCTGTTGTAACGATCTTTCAATGTCGGGAAGCCTCGCTATTAACCACTTCTTTCTCTTACCAATGTGACCGAACACATCCACGTACCAACCGTGAACATTAGATTGGAAAGATTTCAAATTAGTCGTAAAATCTGCATCCAAATTCCAATTCGACTCAAGAAAAGATTTAAACTCTGGGTGGTCCTGCCAAGCATTTATAAACCGAAAAGGTCGATTGGCAAACCCGAAACCTTCATCAGAAGGCTTCACCACCAACGGACAATGATCAGACCGGCAGTCTAAGTGCAGAACAACAAAATTAGGGAAAAAGGACATCCAACAAGATTTAGCTAAGCACCTATCGATTCGTTGATCAAGATCACCTCTCTGCCGAGTAAAGGGTGAGCCCTGAAGCCAAGGTCAAACAAACCCGAATTATACAAGAAATCAGCAAAAGATTTACTAACACCTGTTCCCAACTGAGCGCCACCCAAACGTTCATCAAAATGAACAATAGAATTAAAATCCCCTCCAATGATCCATGGAATGTCATCCCCGGGTCCAAATCCTTTAATTGAGACCACAGGTATTTTTGTTTCGAAATACGAGGGCTATCATAAACGGCCAAAAAATGCACCCACAAACCTTCAATGCTATCACAAACCCTCCCATTCACAAATTGGTTGGCAACATGCAGGATTTCCACATTAAAAGAGTCGTTACATAAAATCCATTAACCCCCACTAAAACCATGCGCTTCAACACGATAAGATTTTAGAAACCCCAACTTAGCAATGACGAAATCTGCTCTTCAACCACTAGAATGAGTCTCAAAAAGAGCCAACACTTTCGGCCTATGAGCAACAACAAAATTCTTGAAATAACGATGAAATTCTGGGCTACAAGCACCCTAACAGTTCCAGAAAAGAAAACACATCATTATAAAAAATAAAAAGGGTAGATAAAACCTTACTGGGAAGTCGAAGAAGACTTCTCCCTTCCCAGTAACCCCTTCATCTTATTCAACAGAGAGTCAGAAAAATAGTCATCAGAATCATGTGCTAGGACCTTCAACAACGCCAGCCTGATTTTCATGATTGCTAACCCCTACAGAGTCTGCTTGATTATAAATATTTGGCAGCCACTCGGACAAAACCTGACGGGATGAACCTTGAGCTACAGGTTATTTCCTTAACTGAATACCTTGATGACTATTCTCTTTGAAGGATTTGGTGGTCACCCCATGAGTCCGTTGTTCCTTCTGAGTACCAGATCCATTCTTTCCCGCAATCTGTTCCACTATCTTGATGGCCGAATGGTTACGCTGTAAATGACCAGTATCATATGTAACAACTGTGGCCCCTTGCCCATGCACCATAGGAACAACTTTAACCCCATTAGAGGACTTGTTACCACCTTTAGATTTTTTATCTGGATTAGATGCCATATACGCAGCATTGCGGTAAACCAACCACGGCTTCGCATTACTTTCCTCATGTTGCTCTGCCACCGTACCCCGATCACGACTCACTTCTTGATTTCTCGTCTTAGCCACCATAGTTTCGCCACCAGTCTGCACGACATCGACACCATCATTCTCTATCTCAAGTGATCGAAATATCGATCCAGATGCCATCCCCGAATTTTTATATCAGGGCTATCCGAGTCAAAGGAAAGAAGTTTTTTACCTACATTCATCTAGAATCGGGGTGACAGTTTCATCCACAAAAACATCAGAAGTTTTGCAGGCCTCGACCGCATGCCCATAAGCACCACAACTGAAGCATATCTGTTGCAAACCCTCGTATTCAACTTTCTGAAAAAAAATCCATCAATACCCGCATAAGGAAGCAAAGATTTATTTAAATCAACTATCACAACAAACCTGGCGAACTTGCCCCTACCAATAGCTTGTGTGTTATAATCAATTCTAACAATCTTACCCACCGACGATGTTATCATTCGAAATAAGGCTTTAGTATAATACTTGAAAGGCAACCTAGGCAGTCTTACCCAAACGGTAGTGTGAGAGGGGTGCTTCTCTGATGTCAAAAATGATCGACTCTAGGGCTGCACCGTGAGATAACAATCATATATAGTCTAGGGACCATCGGTTAACACCCTGACATAATCCTCAGCAGAAGTGAACTTAACAAGATAATAGTTATTTTCTAGATCAATAAGTTGAATATCTCCAACCGGTTTCCAGATAAAAAGGATACGAGATAGCATGGCCTTATAGCAAATCGAACACCCAGTAGACGTACTATTTTAACATTTTGCATACTATTGTCAATTCTGTCATGAATTTGATTAGAAATCTGATCCTTAGAAAGGGTCCAGATTGATCAATGAAGCAATTTCCCTCAAGAAATTCGATATCGTCCAAGTTATCTGCAAAGGGAACATATTCTCTTCCTTTAGAGGAACCCGCAACATTGCTCGCATATGAGGGTCGTTGCTTAGTTCTACTGTATCCTCCTTTCCCGAATCATTGGGCTTCGCTTGATCGATCAAATCAATCTCACCAGTCAGAATCTCCACCTTATCCGCTTCGATCGCAGAAACAGAATTGGAGTTGTCATCTCCCAGATCAGAAACCTGGCCTCTGCCCTTCTTAGCTATTCTCAAATCCTCAGCTGAAACTGGAGATCTCGGTCTCTCTAGAGATTGAGGGACAGTCACTGGCGGAATCGATTTCGGAGGTCTCCCCCAGGGTTGACGTGAGCATTCAAACTAGGGTTTACTGTAAGGTTCCCGATAGCGTTTTCTATCGCATATCTATTGACTGCTTTAGCAGAAAATTTGTCAAAAATTGAAGTTGAGTAAATTATATTTTAAGGTTTAAAGATTAAAGTTTAGGTTTAGGAGTTTAAAATTTAAAGTTTTGATTATAATTTAAGTTTTATGGTTAAAATTTAGGATTTATATGTTAGGGTTTAGGGTAATATAGTAAGAGATTTAGGTTTTAACTTATAAACTTTAAATTTTAACCCTAGATACTAGATTCTAACCATAACCCATCAATTCTAAACCATTAAACTGAAACTTCTAAAATCTAACCCTACAGCTTGAAACTAAGACATTTGTGAATTTTTTTTTCCACCGTATGTGCATGAAATAATTACCGGATATATGTACATCAAGCACATGACTTATGGTTCTCAATTTTCTGACTATGATTTGCATTTATGAAGATATAATCTTATTAATATTAGTCTCAATTCTAGTGGTAGATTCGAAATTTAAAAAATGAAGGTCCAAAATTTCAATATACTTTTTTCTTTGTAAATAGCTATACAAAATAAAATTTCTTTTACAAATCAAATTATATTTTAAAAATTTTCTCAAAAAATAGAGTTGCATATGCTCTTTATAAGAGCCATATACGTCCGCACTTGATTTCATAGTTACGCTTATAAAACTATAAGTTATTGTTTTTTCTTTATTAAACAAAACAGTAGCTAAACTTTTTTAGAATTTTTTTTTAAAGGAAACTGGTTTGATTAATAAATTATACACGACTGCACATTAAAACAAACCTCATTAAAATATTTTTTAAAAAGTTAAACGGAAGAAATAGAGTGCCATGTTTAATGCCAGAGATAACGCATTCCACCGATACAACTTTGGCTGAGATTCATCACTAACACATCACAACCAAAAGCAAAATATTTTGAGAGAAAAAGTGCACACACATTGGTTCAACCAAGGAATGGGAGACACGTCATAATCCAAACCTAACTAGTGGCCACAAAAATCATATCTCTGGCTCGAGATATTCCCTTTTTAGTCAAACTATCAGCTACAGAGTTAAATTCTCTTGGTACGAGCAGTGTACACCACTCGAAATCCCCAAAAATTCTAAAACAAAGACAAAATGATCGACATAAACACATTAGGTTTATCTTGTGGTTGAAGAAACCAATTAACCGTGATACTGCAATCGCTTTCAAGAATGAGTTTGTACTAGTTAGAAAGTGTTGATCTACTAAAAATAATAACTAAAGTATCAAAACATTCACATATCAAAACTCATGAAAGATTTAAGAGGATATATCTATTTTTTTTTAAGTGACAATCTTTACATTTTCTATTGTTAATTTTATCAATTTGTTTACTTTCATCCAACGATTAAAAAAATATGTAAAAACTTTCAAGTTTTACATAGTGTAAGAGGATCATATCTCAGAAAGGGTTAGGATCCACTTTTGGACCGTTAGATGAGGGCAATAAATGTCTAAGATTATTTCCTTATCTTTTTTTCGTAAATGATAATCTTCACATTTTCTATTGATAATCTCATTCATCTATTTACCGCCATCCAATGGTTTCAAGTTTTACACAGTGTAAGAGGATCCTATCTTAGAAAGGGTTATGATCCACTTATACTATGTAAAACTCAATTACTTTTACACTTTCTGGACTATTAATGAGGGTAATAAATGGCTAAGACTATTTCTTTATTATTTTTTTCAATAATCTTCACATTTTCTACTATTAATCTCATCTATCTATTTCCCTTCAACCAACAGTTCAAAAAATGTGTAAAACTTTCATATTTTACATAGGGTAAGAGGATCCTATCTTAGAAAGAGTTAGAATCAACTTACACTGTGTAAAACTCAATTACTTTTACACTTTTTTTGAACTAATAAATGAGGGTAATAAATGTCTAAGATTATTTCCTTATTTTTTTCCAAGTGATAATCTTCATATTTTCTACTGTTAATCTTATCCATCTATTTACCTTCATCCACGGTTCAAAACATTTGTAAAACTTTCAAGTGTTACACAGTGTAAGAGGATCCTATCTTAGAAAGGGTTAGGATCCACTTACACTATGTAAAACTCAATTACTTTTACACATTTTTTGGACTGTTAGATGAGGGTAATAAATGACTAAGATTATTTTCTTATCTTTTCAATAATCTTCACATTTTCTACTATTAATCTCATCAATCTATTTACCTTCATCCAACGGTTCAAAAAAATGTGTAAAACCTTCAAGTTTTACATAGTGTAAGAGAATTCTATCTCAAAAAAGGTTAGGATCAACTTACATTGTGTAAAACTCAATTAATTTTATGCTTTTTTGACCGTTGGACGAGGGTAATAAATGGTTACGATTATTTCATTATCTTTTTGTCAAGTGATAATCTTATCTATATATTTACATTCATCCAACAGTTCAAAAAATGTGTAAAACCTTCAAGTTTTATATAGTGTAAGGATCCCATCTCTAAAAAAATATACATATAAAACAAAAAAATAACTTAATCAAGTACCAAAAGAATTAGTTATACATGTTCTGAAATTTTGAAGAAAAAAAACATAGAAAAATAATTATTTTGAATCATCAAATTTCAATAGTAAACGTCCCTGTAATAACAATAATAATCACCGCGGTATACTTTTTTTTTTAACAATGACAACCGAAATTTATTAATCACATAAAAAATAATACAATCTAATGCATCAAAAAAAGAGAAAAAAGGGATAAAACCACTAAAAGTCTCTTACAATAGTGCATAGAAAAGCAGATACTTTCATCGAAATTAGCATACCAAAATTCAAAAATCTTCCTGAATCTCCTTGTCTCTATCCAAACGAGACGCTTTTAAAATGGTGAAGGAGTGGTGAGCGAACCAAGCTATCATAGACAGATTTTACTTTGCTACTCAGGTCTGATTACATCGGCAACCAACCATCAACCGAGTGGTGATTCATCTTTTTAAGACCACCGACAATCAAAATTAGAAACTAGCGCCGTAAAGGTCTCTGTATGAGAATCAACTGGCCGCCAAGGTATGCTAGAATCATACCACAAGAACAGATGAAACGAACTACAAAACAAAAAAAACATGTCAAAATGACAGAAAAACACATACTACGAAAGTAAAGATTTTTATTAAAATATAAAAGAAAAACAAAAAAAAAACATGAAATATAATAAATCCGGTGGTCGATCACCAATACTAAGATTGATAATCGACCACCGGCTAAGATTGCAAAGGAAAGGAGGGGTTGCGGAGCTGCACTCGGTTAAGGGAGAAAAGTAGGGTCAGGAGAAAAGTGAAAGAAAAAAAATAACCGCTTGAGTATACTTTCTTATAAATTTATCAACGTTAATATATAAATTTCAAATCTGATGCCAAGAAAAGTTGTGCAATTATATAAGGATTTTCTAATACCATGGCAACGTTATGAATAATAGAATACTGGGTCATAGGAAAAGTTAAATAGGTGTAATAGTTTGAACAATGTAGTGTTTGATTGGAGTTATTATAACAAGTGAGGAGGTTGGTTGAGTAAAGAGTCTGATGAAAGGTTGAAAATGGATCGAAATAAAATTTAATTAGGTAAAGGTCACGTTTATGTGTAATAAGATTTTACATTGAGTGATTAAAGTATTACGAAACTTTAGATGATCAAAATGAAATTAGGTAGTAAGATAATGTCAAGCAATTTCTCATATAGAGATTTGAAATTAGGGAATAGTAATCAGTTTGTTTATTGGTAATATTATCTAAGCCAATTTAATTGATTATAATCTATTAAAGATTAACTTTTATTCTTTAAACCAGTATAATCCGACTGACTCAAAATCAGTCAGTTATGTCGGTTAACCTATTTAATTTAAGTATATAATTTTTACATATGAAATATAGTTTAAATTTGTTTTTCACTTTGTCTTATTTTTATCATCGATTTTGTAAAAAAAAATTAATGTTCCAGTCATTTACGCTATCGAAAATACAAGAGATTTGAACCTAAAATTCTTATAAAAGTTTCCAAATGTCTAACTATTATACCAAGTTAAAAATTTATTATATTGTTAACAAATATTATAATTAATCAAAACTTCATTAACAATAATTTTTCATAGCATCTGTGAATAAGTAAAATGGTTTGTATGGTCATTACAGGGGAAAGAAAACAAGCTAAACAAAATAATTTTTGAATTAAATAGCTTAGTGAATAATAGGATGATGAACCGTGACCAGCAAAATGTCCTCATAGCTGAAGAAACTCGTAAAAGAAAGCTTCAAAGCAGGCATGATTTGATTATGGTTATAGAATCTATATATTGTTTCAGATTTGTATTCGATTCAGGGTAAAAAACAAATTATGAGTTGATTCCTTCTCTGCTATTTTTTTTCAACTTTCATTGGTTGTAAGAGTTGGTTTTAATCCAAACTGACACCTGAAACTATCACCATTCGCTATTAACTAGCTTTTCAAACAGTAAGTTGATTAAGAATTCATAGAATTGTAAAGAGTAAAAATGGCCTTCATTGGTATTTCTGGACTTTCGAAACAGTATTTTTAATTAAAGAATTGAACCAATATTCAGGGTTTTGGTAATGTTCCTTTACATAAAATCATTTCCTTCTGGTTGTTAATAGAATGCATACAAATATACATATAATATATTCTGTACTAGGGACCAAACACCAAGTGTAATGTTAATATTGGTTACTAAAATTAACTTTAAAAAAATGACACTTTCCTTGGGGGACCAAATTCACATATGCAGACCGGACCAACCCAAACCCTTCTCCCTAACTCGACCAAAAAATAGACGAAAAAGAGTGAAAAAAAACACTTTCCTCTCCTAACCATCCATCCAACCGTATTCCTAACTGCTAGGCAGCAATGGCAAGTGCTCCAAAGAGTACCTGAAATTCGAAATCGTTTCAACAACCAGATAATTGGACTGCAAAAAAAAAACACGGTGAACCAATTTAGGCAGAAAAGGGGCACAACTCATTTTCAAACATTATATGCCAAATTACTTAGAAAATATGTAATTCTATTCATGTCAACATTTGTCCCATCAGAATATAGGAAACGGATAGCAAGTCACATTCCCCGCTTGATGAAGCTAAATTGACTATTCATTGGATGATCCACCAGTTATCAATAAAATACATATCACACTGATAGCACCTTACAAGGAGAGTAGATCAATTTGACAATTTCATCACATCCATCAACCTTCCTCTCCAAACTCCTTTGTAAATCTTTCTTGGACCTCAAGATCGGCTTTGCTCACAGTTGGCCTTTGTCTTGCCAGCACCTTATCAAAATCTGATTTGGAAATAGGTGGTGGAAGGATCTGCATGTGAATTAATTAATGAAAAAGCAATTTTAGTCAACGTTAACTATGTTCCAATATATTCATTTATTGCATATGGTAATAATGTTCCAACATGTCTTCTGGATAATCCAATCTTAGACATGGAAAATAACTAAACAGACACTCCAGACACTTGATCTCAATGCATTCTCCAGAAGGCAGGATGAATGCAGAGAAAAAATATCACAAATAAAAGAATCACGAAGAATACATAGGAACAGGGACACAATGGTAAGAACTCAACTAGGCAAAACTTGATACCTGTGCTGCAAGTCCTTTGGCTGCCAATTCCTGCATAGTAATTTGGACAGCACCAGATTGCTTTGGTCCACAGGGAATCCACATATCATTAGGTGTCTTGAAGAAAAACATGGCATCTTGGGTTTTTCGAACAGGTTCAAAAAGAACATCCTTAACCTGTCAAAACATTCAACAAACAAAAACACACAAGTTAAAAGACTCGCTGGAAAGATATAATTCAGAGAAAGAGACAGATATAATGATCAAGCACAATATTGCTCTGAATATTCATTTTCTTGGAGTATCCCTGTGACCTGTCCGACACATATATTCATGAATCGATATAGGGATATGACCCTTCAAGGATCCTACCCTTCAAGGATCCTCCAAACACATGCCATACTTGGAAAAAGAAATTGAACACACACATATCGGACATGCCCCAGTTTAGGCACACCTGAGTCCAAAGTAAATATAAGATCAAGCATCTCAATTTGATACGGTTCTTACACAAACTGATATGTCTGACCCTGAAAACCCCTCCGTCCGGCGAGCTAAATTTTCAAAATCACTTTCAGTCAAGTTGTGAGGCGTATCACCTAAATGCACCTGTTGTAATTTATTTTACCAGAAAAAGTAGCATTTTCAAAAATAGCAGCAGTTGGACGACTTCTGAAAAAGAAGAGAAATCAGCCAAGCATTTTTATTCTCTTTTTTTTTCAAAAAAATTGTTTTCTTAATATTCAGAAGGGACATGTCAGAGAAACGGGTCAAGTACTTTGAACATATGTTGCCGAGCCTTCAGATCTGGGAGAGGAATGTAAATACGCTTATCAAATCGCCGGCGGATGGCCTATAAGAACAATTGATTAGTAAACAATAGATATCCACCTTTTACTGATTCAAGGTAAACATATTCAAAATATATTCTAATATTCTCCTACCTGATCTAGTGCATAGGGAGTATTTGTTGCTGCAAGAACCAGGACCTTCTGATCATTATTTCCGACACCCTAAAACATAAAAAGCACAAAGTTTAATGTTCATTCATAGATATTCAAATCTTGGAGGGTATCATGAATCAATTTGTCACAATCTAGCACAGACAAATAAGATATGAGCACTTAGGAATACAAATACAGCAAGGAAATATTCCAAAAATTAGGGTACAGATGCTAGCATGTTGCAGAACACTACAACAAAAAAGCATCTTACATAAATATATACCGGATAAACTCAAAAAATTACGCTTGAAAGTTTTTCTAAATGCATAACAATTGTGAAAACTTGAGCTATCATAACTTCCTAGGTAATTTGCTACTCATGCACGTATCCTGTAAATGGGTTGAAAGGTCTTCAAAAGGTTTATTTAAACCAATTCAAATTTTGGACTAGTATTTTACATATTTATGAAGTGCAAACTATTACAAAAAAAAACTGCTCAGAGATTATAAGAATGTGAACCATGAGAATATAATATCTTGAACAGCTTTGGGGCAAAGACATTTTAGGAATTTCTTTTAGCAATTTAAATGCAGTAAAAAATACCTGCATCTGCACTAGAAGTTCAGTTTTGATACGTCTTGATGCTTCACTCTCATTGCCCTCTCCACGCTGGCCACACAAGGAATCTATTTCATCAATGAAAATAATGGAAGGAGCACTATCACGAGCCATCTGGAAAAGGTTTGAAACTAGCTTTTCACTTTCCCCCATCCACTTTGATACAAGGTCCGATGAAGAAATACTAGTAGAAGGGGAAAAGGATTAAAATATCATCAGAGAAACAAGCAGAAACCTAATGTACAAGCACATAAACAGAACAATGGTATATAAGAGATTAACTACCATAAAGATGTTTTTAAAGCCTACTGACATAAACTAAACAAGTATGACAACCTAGGTTAAAGGAAGTGAATAATATAATTCTTCCCTGAATAATATAATCCTAAAATTCATAATCTAAAATCATAGATCATAAACAACAAAACACATGAAAATGATGGGGCTTTGCAGTGGCTGTATCAACATAATTTGGTTATAAATATCATAACACAATTCCGACATAACTACCTTACTACTGTCATCACAATCCAGTGATGCATATAATGCAATCCTTCCTTACTACTGTCACCTATCCTAATAACAGGAAAGTGGCTTCAAAGTCAGAAGATAATTAGCATGTATTTTCTTGTGGGCAGATAAATAGGTCAAATATGTGTCACTTAGTATATTACCTAAAAAAGGTAGAGTCAGCTTCAGTTGCAACAGCCTTGGCCAAGTATGACTTCCCAGTCCCAGGTGGCCCATACAACAGAAAAGCTCTCCATGGCCTTCTTTTTCCTAAAAGAGATACAAGTATGAAAATTTTACAAAACTAACCCATTTATATGATTATATCCCCACTTATATAAAGTTGAAATGGTAATGAATACTGTTGAACAAGTGCCAAACGGAAAGAATAGATTAGATTAAGTGGGTTTCCGATGATCTAACAATACAGTTGAAGCAAACATAAAAGAAATTCTAGCAAGGTCAAGAGGATATCCATTATCCAAGCACATCAAGATGAACAACGGTGGAAATATAAGGACTTGATGCAGATCGAGCACTTTTCTTTTCTGACCAGAACTCAACCTTGACTAATCAAATACATGACTTTGATTTGCTCCATATGGGGTAAGACAATTTTGTATAGATGGAAAATGAGCTTAGTTTAAGTTGAATCAACAATCCTCCTCAAAAACAGAACAGATCTATAAAATTAATTAGAAACTTTTACCTTTAAAAACCAAATTAATTTTGTATCATGTGTTTACAATGGCAATGGTGACACCTTCAAAGGAGGTAGAATATTGGTGCAACCGTGCAAGCAATGGTTTCTAACAAGAAATTGACAATAACAGAGGCATCAAGCAGACTCTAATAAGATGATGTCAGAGGCTGCATGTTACATTTAATTTATTGAGAAGTTGAGCATTAGAATGATGATGATGTTATTAGTATGGTTATATCAGACAGTTCACCCATACAAAAGAGGGATTTCACAAGTAATTGTATGTTCTCAAATTAACTCCTCTAACATCCAACAGTTCACAGTAGCGTTGCTTGTACTATTCAAGGAAACAATTCAATCATTGCAAGGAAAATGATAGCAACCGATGCGAAAAGTAGCTATATCCAATAATTCGTTAAAATGTCATTGCATTCAACGGGAACATTGCAACAGATAATCCTATCAAATAGTTAATATTGCAATAAAGTTAGGCACTCTCCAATGTCCATTATCACAACAAACATGCGTGATTATCCTATCAAATATCAACAACCGAATCACGCCTTTCTCATTATAACTACCAACAAAGCTCTTTTCTAACACACAGTCAAGAAAGAATAAATTTCTTAGTAGTTTCACCAATTGACATGATTAAGCCATTTCAATACGCAGTAAGTATTGCATAAGTCAAGCAGAACTCACTAATTTTATAGCTGAAAACCATAATCATCATAACAAAGCATATAAATAAAAACCCATAAAACCATAAAATTCATATGTAGTCTAATAATCAATAATCAATCAATTTTATCATAACTACCGATTACTAAAATACAGCTAAAGCAATCACCTCAAAATCAAGTTCAAAAGCCCCTAAAAACCTCCAAAAAAATGAAGAAGCTAACCTGTAAAAAACTGAGGGAACTTAACAGGCAAAATAACAGCTTCTTGCAAAGCCTGCTTAGCACTTTCTAAGCCAGCCACATCATTCCACTTAATGTTAGGTTTTTCCCTAATAATAGCCGAATTAAGCCCAGCTCTCAACTTAGCTTGTTCCGGATCCTCCCCATCACCGCCTTCTCCACCACCACTACCATTCTTGGGCTTACTTTTGGGGCGGGTAGCGACAGCAGCATCCCCATTAGAAGCTGGTCCAGGCCCTCCTTCATCGAGAACGGCACGGATCTCCTCGGCACGCCGTAAATACTCGGTGAATTTCTGTGTAATTGCTTCCCTAATTTTGGGGTTCTTCTCGTATTTCAAATGGGTTTTGAAATACTCAAGCGCGTTCATGTACAAAGGAAAGGCTTTGCTGTAGTTCCCTGCATTATCTTCTTGTACCGCTTGCTTCACGTACTCGATCGCTTGTTCTTTGAAATTGCTATACATATCTTTCTTTTCTTTCTCTGGGTAATTTTATTTCTTCAATGAAATTTCATGATACCGAGAGAAATTATTCTCTTTTTTTTTTTTCTCTTTTCCCTAATGGGTTTTTTTGGAGATTTTGAGAGTTAGAAAGAGGGATCGAAATTCGAAAGAGAACCAGAGAAAAATCGAAACAAAATTCAAAAGTAAGCGTGTGATGGCCAGTTTTTTCGTACAAAAAAAGTAAGCATGTGAAAATGGAATATAATTTAGGGTAAACAACACCATTGATCATTAAATTATTTACGGTTTCCTGTTATGGTCACCAAATTATTTTTTTTGACAAAACTGTCACTAATATTAGGTTCTTTTTTTATTTTGGTCATTAATGTTACTTTCTTTACTGTTTTGGTCATTAATCTATTGCTTCTTTCCTACTTGGTCACCAATCTATTGGTTTTTTTGTGAATTTTTTAACAGCGGGTGACCAAAATAGGGAAAAAAAACATAACGTTAGTGATGATTTTGCCAAACATAATAGTTTGGTGACCAAAAAAGAAAAGCATGAATAGTTTATTGACTATAATTAGTTGTTTACCCTATAATTTATGGGTAAAGTATACAAATGGTCAGTAAATTAATCAAAAATGATTTCATTGGATACTGAAGTTTCATAAGTTATAAGCCGATCACAACTTATCAAATTGTTACAAAATGGTCAATGGACATTATCAAATTAATCAAAAATGATTTCATTGGATACTGAAGTTTTATAAGTTATAAACCGATCACCAAACTTATCAAATTGTTACAAAATGGTCAGTGAACATTATCAAATTATTATAAAATGGTATTAAAACTTGTCAAACTGTTACAAAATGATCCTTAAATTTATATAAATTTATCATTATTTTCTAATGTATAGTGACTATTTTGTAATAATTTGATAGATTTAATGACTACTTTGTAAGTTTTTGAACTTTAGTGGTCAAAAATATATTTTTACTTAATTAATGAACCATTGTATACTTCCCATAATTTATTAATTATTTTCTGTTTCCTATTTTGTCTAATCGTCTCCTAACTAATTGAGGGGTTAGGCAAAGTTTAGCCTTTCATGGAGAGGAAGGTTCCTTTCGATTTTTCTCTTTCTTTTCTTAAATATAAGAAAAAGAGAGGTCCTTAGATCCTTATAAGTGAAACTTATCTTTGGACATTACAGTCATGTAATAAATTTAAGGTAACCTATAATGGAGGTCATTCAATTCTTAATAAAATTATATTTAGATCATCCAATTATTAAAAGCTATAATTGGGTCATTCAATTAAAGCTTTAATTACGATTAGGTCACTTCTCTGTTCATCCAAAAATATTTGGTATAATGAGAACTTTAGACTTAAAAACTTATATATTATACTAATTTAGTCCTAATTTAAAATAATTTCAAAAAATATAACCCTTCATAATTAAAATATATACCAATTTAGTCATTTTTCTTCTCCCAAATTAAATGTTCTTCATTGTTCATCATCATTCCTACTTGGGTCCCCTCGATAACACGAGTTATACCAAACTTGATATTTTTAATTAATCATAAATATGTATATTATTATTTTTATTTATGTTTTGAGTAATATTTTTGTTATCATTTTATTCGAATATAGTAGTTCATATTATGAAATATAAAATTTAATTATAAACAAATTAAAAATAATTATATATATAGATCTTAAAAATATATCATACGTAACTATAAAAATATATTTATATGTTATTTATTTTTATTATAGATTTTTTTCAAATTATTAAATAAATTAGAACCTCACATAAAATAAACAAACATTATAAAATACATAATAACATCAACAATTAATAACATATGATTTAGCAAATCTTTAACACCCCTAACCTACTACCTTAGCCAGAATCCAGGCCAGAGATATCACATATCGGAATTGGAAATCAACTATACTAAACAACAAACTCCAGAAAAGCAATCAAGCATTCAATCATAACAAAATGTTTACAATTAAAAAAACTTTTAAATGTTCGAAACTTGATCGGAGTTGAATCAGAACTAAATCCTATAATCATATGTTCAAACAAATCATAATAATCCATTTAAAGACTAATTTAACATTCATATCAATTATGGGATCCCAATTACAAATCAGAATATCAAAGAGGTTTAAATTACAACACTTCATGCTTAAAGGACTAAATTGTAAACATTACAAATTATGAGGACCTTTCAAAAAAATTATTTATTGACTAAATATATATTTAATCACTATATATTTCAAAAATATGAACTTAAAAAAACAGTGACTAAATCAGACCTCAAATGACAAAGTTATGACTTTTGGGCTAAAACGTAAAAATTTCAAATTGAGACTCAAGGTTTCGAAACCTTTGGGAAAAATTCAATATAAAAATCATTATGTCCTCAAGGTTTTGATACTAGACTCCATAATTTCGAAACTTTTGATCTGATATACAAAAATATGGGATTTTTGAGCCTTAAGTTACCACTAAATGAATAGTTTCTTGCCCAAGCAAGCTCATATCACTACAAAAAATAGGGTTTTTCGAGGTGTTCTTTTAGCCCTATAGTGGCGTTTTCTAGAACCGCTAAAAACACTCGCAGCGTTAAAAAACGCCATGAAAAGTATCGCTGAAATCAACTCCGCAAAAGTTAGCAACGTTTGTCAAGCACAAACACCGCAAAAGATTGCGTTCTATAGTGGTGTTTGAACTTTCAAATGCCGACAATGCCTTATTTTTAGCGGCGTTTGCAGTACAAACGCTGCAAAATGTTGCGATTTTTAGTGGTATTTTCTAGCGAAAACGCCGCAATAGATTGTGTTCTATAGCGGCATTTTACTATCCAAACATCGCTAATACATTTTCTATAGCAGCATTTATTTTATAAACGCCGCTTATTTTCATTGGTGTTTTTGTGGATAAACGTCATCGTGTGATGTGATTTTTAGTGGTGTTTTCTCCACCAATGCCGCTAAGCTTACTGCCTTTGCCAAGCATCATTTTTAAAATATATACTACCCAAATTAAACCTATATTAATATCCGATAACAAAAAAATGAAAATAATTACAAAAATTAAGTAGAAATACTTAACAACAAAAACAAATCCAAGTCTAGAACATTAAAGTGAAATGTAGTTCAAGATTGTTCATTAGAACTCACACAACATGAACGAACCTAAAATAAACTAAGACGACAGATTATTTGGTTGGTTCTGCTTTAACATAGCTATCATTTCTTTAAATTGATTTTGGAGATTTTGATATGATGTTTCTCTCTCTTCTCTCACTCTCTCTCAGCTTATCTCGTTTCCACTTCGGCTTGAAATTGAGTTAATTGTTGTTTTAAACGATTGGCTTCTGCCTAGGAAGAATGGCTCTATGATGTCCTATACTGAGACGAGTTAGATCCAAAATATTTCTTTGGGGTAACGAATGATCCTTGACAGTGAAATCGACCTGTCGCGAACATTTTTAAAATCGTCGTGTGGAAAATAGCCTGACAATTAGTTCTTTTTGAAAATTAGAGTTTGTTTTTGTTCATTTTAATTTATTTAATCTTGAAATTAGGGTTTTTATTTTAAATAGGACTACCTTTTTATTCATTTTGAAAATCAATTTGGAGTCACCACCGGTCACTTTGGTAGACCGGACACCATTAAAACAACCAAAGATTCATTTTCTTAAATTTCGGTTTGGGAGTCGGTTACGTGCGGGGAAGGATTAACACCCCCACAACGCCCATTATTGCTACTTTTTTTTAATTTCACGTGGCATTTTGGCATCTCGAACGATAATTTGAATTTAATTAATTCCTTAATCATTAATTGAATTTCATTTCGAAATGAAGATATCCTTTTGTAAAAAAATATATTTTTAAACGAATGTAAGTTTTAAAACATCCAGTTACTTTAGGATACTTCAATTTATATTCAAAAATATATTTCAACACAAAAGGTTTTTAATTCATGTCCATTTATTTTTTTGTCAATTTTAAGTTCAAACCTAATTAGGATTCCAATTGATTAAATTTTTAAAGAATCTATGAATACTATTGAATTTAGGGTTTATGTGATAACACCCAAATGCTTGAGCATTATCCATCTGAAGCCCTAAATCAATAATATTCCTAATTATTTAATGATTCTAACTATTTAAACATAATCCTAATTTTAATTTTAATTAAATTAATTGTGTGATTACAAGTTCTAAGTTCAAATGAAATATTAAATGTTATACCAAAATGCCCCCTTCGATTAACATCTCATTACAATGAGACACTAATCAAATTATGATATTAAAGTTTCCATTTAATAATCATTTATTTTCTAAAATTATCTCACCTATTTGAATTATTTGATTTAATTAAAGAACCTAAGTTTAAAGGCTCTAATTATTTTAACTAAGTGATTAAAATCACCTAACAAATATACTATATGCCCATTTTAAATATGCAAACATACACATAATTAAAACAATTAATTAAACAAACTAAATGAATTAATATAGAAAACATGACTAAATTGAGTTATTATTGAAATATGCGTGCCAAATTACAAGTCTCAAGTGACCAAATTACAAAGAAATACAACATTTAAAGCCAAACTTTAAAACCCCATAGAGTAGGACGCGGATCCTATGCCTCGACCCGGATTATCCACGTAGGTCAAGTCAAACTGGTGCCAAAACGGCACTGTTTGACTCAGGGTATTTAAAACCCAAAATTGAGTCAGCCCGACCATTTCTGCTAACCCCTTCTCTCTCCTTCTTCATTCTCTCTCAAAACTCTCTCAACCTCTAACAGCTAAAACCCAGAACCCTTGAACATTTTTGATCAAAATCCCTATATTCAACCCTAGTTCATCTCGTGTTCTTCCTCTTTTCATCATTTGATCTATATAAACCCTAAACTATCTCCATTTTCTTATTTTTTCGATCAAAACCCTAAAAACATTATAAACTCAAACCGAGTTCTTCCAACCTCGTCACCATGATCTACCACCGCCACAGCCAACCTTCCTCGTCCTGTTTGCCGACCGTTGGAGGCTATGCTGGCCACCATCGGCCGTCGTCTCCGATCATCCCCTTCAAAACTCCGATCATTTCTGCTACCTCCGACCACCACCTAGTTCCTATCGGCCATTGTGAGGTGATTTCTAGCCACCGTGCCAGAACCCTAAAACTTTCAAAATTCTCAAAAGCTCGATTTTCCACCCTAAACCACCTAAATCTACCCGGTTCACTAGAACCACCCAACTTCCCCCAAAAACTACTCGGCCAGGACTATTTCCTATCATTTTCAACTCCGCCGGAAAACCTAATCTGTCTGATCTTTGGATCAATCATCGATTACAACCAGATAAGTCTCAATGCTATTTCGAATCTGATTTTTGACTGTTATATTTTTAGATCTATTTGATTACTGTTTTTAGGGTTTTAGAAGCTTATATCTAATGTGTTTGTGTTTTAGTGTAAGGAAAATAAAAGATGAGGTCGAGATATACCTTCCGACTGTGATAGATGAGTTCCGATAATGATCTCTAGTGGCTTTCTAAGCTTTGGTTGCCTTTCAAATTCTGGTAACTTCTCAGCTATCATTTTCTTTCTCATCTTCAATAATTGTGCAATAATTGCCCGTAATTATTGTGTCTCCCACTAACTCTCTCCTCTATTTATAGTGATGCAGGGGCTGATGTCAGCAGAGGGGACTAATCCAAGTGAAACACCTCTTAGCTGGGCGGGCAAAAGAAGCACACCCGGGCTTTCGTGTTTGTTTGGCAGACTTTAGCCTGTAAATAGATGGGCTTAGGATTTGATTTGGGCCTAATGTATTTTGTATGTATATGGACAACATGTAATGGACATTTGGACTTTAAAGAATTTTTTGGGCTATTATTTAAGGGTTATTTATTATATATCAAATTTATTTATTTATTTATTGGTCTTACTTATAATGAATTATATTATATACGAACACTTGGGTAAATTTTAGGTACTACAGCTGCCCCTCTTTGCTCATTGCTGCAGAATAAGAATATGGCAAAGACTGAAAACATTAATTTTACCCCAACCATCTGACCTCCGAAGACTAAAGCTATTCTTCTGATTATGAAATTCTTCAATCTTCCACCAAACCATAGAATCTGAAGTTGTTCTTCTCATTGTGAAATTCTTGATCTTCCAAGGTTTAGATTCGTCTCTTAAAATTCTTCACTTTTTGAGGTTTGAATTTGTTCTTCTTATTATGAAATTCTTCATTCTTCACTCTTTCACTTCTCTGTCGAATAAGCAAGCTCTTCTCATTAGGAACTTCTTCATTATTCAAAAGAGCAAACTCTTCTCATTAGGAGCTATTTTCATTGAGCGAGTTATTCTCATTAGGAACTCTGAGGTGAACTCTTCTCATTAAGAGTTCTTCTTTCTTCATTGGGTGGGCTCTTCTCATTAGGAACTCTGAGGTGAACTCTTCTCATCATGAGCTCTTCTTTCTTTGCCAAGCGAGTTCTTCTTATTAGGAACTCTGAATTCTTTGCTGAATTCCTGTCAAAACAAAAGTAAGAATACTTTGATGAGGATTAGTATGACCATATTTTGCTATATGACACATGAATCATGGCTCTTTGGGATTAATTAAACAGCTTCTGTTTTTGGGAAACTGTTGTTACTTCATCTCACACTTGAGATTAACCCTTAAAACTTCCTCTTAGTGTTTCTAGCCCTTTGCTCTAAAGCGCCTTTTCAGGTTTTCACTTTATATTGCTTTTCTCAAAATGTCCTTTCAAATTTTCACTTTGGTTTTTCTTTTCTCTTTTTCTCAAGGCGCCTTTGCAAGTTTTCACCTCGATTTTCTTTTTTTCTTTTTCTTTTTCTTTTTTGAGGCGCCCTCTCGGGTTTTCACCTTTCTTTCTTCATTTTCTGTGCTCTCACTCTTTTCTATCTTTGCTTCTGACTTGTTCAGGTATAGCTTGATTCAAGTATGACTTGATTCAGGCATTTCATTTCTTTGCCGGCACAATACTTTGTTCTATCTTTTCTTTTTACACTCATCTTCAATATCCTAGAGTGCTAAATCACATGCAATCCTTCAAAACATAGTAATACCAAGAAATCATCTGTTTTTAATGAATTATGCTTATTTACTTACATGATGCTTTAGGAAAATAAAGAAAGCTCGGAAGAGAATTCATGAATTTTATTAGGGCTTATTAAAAAAAAACAAGCTGATTTGAAAAAGTCATGGCAAACTGAAGCAACAAAATCAAGAAACAAGGTCAGATCCTCGGACATCTATAGCATGAAGGATACATTCACCCTATCAACCGAATATTGTTCTGAGCTTAAGCTTTTGTCCAACAGACTTCAACGTTATCAATATGTCTACGAATGTGAAATCCCTCCCAAAATACCGAGTGTCCGAGATGTTTTAATTGACAGATGCCTAATTTCAACTTATTTAAGCTGCCCTTTTACGGGTTTTCAACCCAGATCCCCCTTTGGTTTCAAGAAACCCTTTACGGATTTTCATCTTGAACCCTATTTTCTTTTCTTTTTTTATATCAATGGCGCCCTTGTTTGGGTTTTCACCATAGATATTTTTATTTTGCGAAGCGCCTTTTTTGGGTTTTCACTCCGCTTTTTCTTTTTCTTATATTCTTTTTTTATCTTTTTCTATTCTTCAGACATAATACCTCTTAACGGAATCAGAGTTCACTGGCTTATGCAACTCTTTACCATCCATTTCAGTCAGAATCAATGCTCCTCCAAAGAAGGCCTTTTTGATAACATAAGGTCACTCCCAGTTAGGCATATATTTTCCATGATCATCTCAAAGTATTTGCAAGATCTTTTTCAACACAAGATCTCCCTCTCGAAATTCTCTAGGCCGAACCTTCTTATCATATGCCCGCATCATTCTTTTTTGGTACATTTGACTATGGCAAATAGCCTTAAACCTTTTTTCATCAATGAGATTCAGCTGATAAAATCAAGCCTGTACCCACTCCGCTTCATCTAGTTTCACTTTGGACAAAACTCAGAGAGATGGAATTTCAAACTCAATAGAAAGTACTTTTTATGTCCCATAAAAACCAAAGAGAAGGTGTTGCCCCAATTGATGTTCGTATCGAAGTTCGATACGCAAATAATGCAAATGGTAACTTCTCATGCTAGTCTTTGTAAGTCTCTATCGTCTTCGATATGATTTTCTTGATGTTTTTATTTGTCGCCTCCACTACCCTATTGATCTTAGGGCAGTAAGTTACAGAATTGTGGTGCATAATTTTAAACTGCTCACACACTTCTACTATTACCTTGTTGTTGAAATTGGTGGCATTATCAGTAACAATTCTTTCTGGCAATCCATATCGACAGATAATCCCTTTTTTTAGAAACTTTTAGACTATTGATCTTGTGATATTTGTATAAGAAGCTGCTCCCACCCATTTGGTGAAGTAATCAATGACTAAAAGAATGAAACGATGTCCGTTAGAAGCCTTAGGGTGAATCTGCTCGATAACATCCATGCCCCAAACAACAAAAGGCCAAGGTGAATTCATCGTATGAAGAGGTACTGACAGAGAATTGATCTTGTCAGCATAAATTTGGCATTTGTGACATTTCTTAGCATACTCGACAATCTCCTTCCATGGTTGCCCAATAATAATAATATCTCATAATCTTCCTGGCTATTAAAAAGCCATTTGCGTGTGTTCCACATATTCCATTGTTCACTTCTACTAGAATATTTCTAGCTTCAATGGAATTAACACATATTAACAAGATCTGATCTTTGCCCCTCTTGTACAGAATTTCTCCATCAAGCACGTATCTTGAAGCCATCCTTCTTATAGTTTTTTTGTCATTATCATTTGCTTTTAGAGGATAGGTCTGAAATTTAATGTACTGCAAAATATCAAAAATACCAAGGATTTCCATCTGCCTCCTCTTCTATGCTAAAACATTGGGCATAGGTCTCGTAGCTCTGCATTTGAATTGGCATCATGTCCTCTGGTTTATTTGCTTAGAATACTGAAGCCAGTGTAGCTAATGCATCAGCCATTTGATTATCATCCCTGGGAATGTATGTAAAAGTGATTTCTTCAAACTCTTTCATTAGTTCCATGATCAATTTTCGATACTCGATCAATTTTACATCTTTTGTTTCCCATTCTCCACGGAGCTGGTAAATAACCAAAGCTGAATCCTCGTATACCTTCAAGATCTCTATCTTTCTTTCAATAGTGGCTCACAAGCCTATGGCACAAGCTTCATATTCTGCCATGTTGTTAGTACAAAGGAACTCTAACTTGCTCGTGAAAGGATAATGTACATTGTTTGGAGAGATCAACACTGCTCCAATTCTGCGTCCTAGGGCGTTGGATGCCCATCAAAATACAACCTCCAGGTTTCATTATCTGGGATTCCATTCTCTTCTGTGGAGACATTCATCACATCCTTATCTAGGAAATCAAAGTTCAGGGGCTCATAATCTTCTGAAGCACGACTTGCCAAGAAATCTGCTATGACACTTTCTTTTATCGCCTTCTGACTTACATATACAATGTCGAATTCTGACAGCAACATTTGCCAACGAGCCAACCTCCCAGTCAATGTTGGGGCTTCCATCATAAACTTTAATGGATCAAGGCAAGAAATTAGCCATGTAGTGTGGTATAACATGTATTGTCTGAGCCTACCAGTTACCCAAACTAAAGCACAACATAATTTTTTGAATTGGCGTGTACCGTACTTCATACTCTGTAATTTTTTTGCTCAAATAATAAATAACTATTTCTTTCCTTCTTGTGTGATCGTGTTGCCCCAGCACAAATTCCATTGAATTCTCATAGACGGTCAGGTAAAGGATGGGCGGTCTATTTAGAACTGGTGCCATTAAAATTGGACCATTTGACAAATATTCCTTGATCTTATCGAGCACCTCTTGGCATTCCTCATCACATTCACTTGGATTATTCTTTCAAAGCAATCTGAAGACTGGATCACATCTATCGGTTAATTGAGAAATGAAGCGTGAAATGTAATTCAACCTCCCGAGGAATCCTCGAACCTCTTTTTGTGAACGAGGTGGTGGAAGATTTTGAATTGCTTTCACCTTGTCTGGATCATTCTCAATTCCTCTTCTACTAACCACGAAGCCTAGAAGCTTCCCAAATGTTACCCTGAAAGTGCACTTGTTTGGGTTAAGTTTCAACCGATACTTTCTCAACCTTTGGAATAGCTTCTGTAAATTTCATATATGTTCTTCCTCAGTCTGGGACTTGACAATCATATCATCCACGTACACCTCAATCTCTTTGTACATCATGTCATGGAAAAGAGTCACCATGGCTCGCTGGTACGTTGCCCCTGCATTCTTTAGCCCGAAAGACATCACTTTGTAGCAATATATGTTCCACAAAGTTACAAATATTGTTTTTTCCTTGTCTTCTAGCTTCATCTTTATTTGATTATACCACGAGAAACCATCTATGAAGGAAAACCATTAATGTCCTGATGTATTGTCAACCAGAATGTCAATATGGGATAAAGGAAAATTATCCTTCAGACTTGCTCTGTACAAATCTCTAGAGCATGCACATGAGTACTTTTTCATCTTTCTTCGGCACCGGGACTATGTTGGCTACCTACTCTAGGAATTGTGCAACTTCAAGGAAACCCGCATCAATTTGTTTTTGCACCTCTTCTTTGATTTTCAGGACTATCTCCAGTCTCAAGCTCCTAAGTTTCTGTTGAACCGGCTTGCATTCTAACCTTATAGGCAACTTATGGACAACTATGTCCGTGTTCAGTCCTGGCATATCTTGATAGGAACAAGCAAATACATCTTTGAATTCTTGCAATAAGTCAACCAACTCTTGTTTAATTTTGGGCGAGAAAGTAGTACCAATCTTTACCTCCCTTTTGACTTCATCAGTTTCGAGATTCAAAATTTCTATCTCTTCTTTATGAGTTAAGATCTACTTGTCTTCATTTTCTACAAACCTCAGTAATTCGTCAGGGATTTCACATTCCGTCTCATATTTACACTCATTGACTTCCATTAGACACATTGGTCGCTCAAAAACTAATTCAGGATTAGGTTCAGGATCATTCATTCAATTAATAGTTGAATACCTGTAAGAAAATAATAATATATTTTGAAAGGATGCGAGAAAAAGAAACATGTTTGCCATTAGAGAAACATCATGAAAGCATCTTTATTGAAGTAAATTTTGCATAATAGCCCTTATTACAGATGATCCCCTTATACTCGCGTGCAAAAGTACATGGTGGTTCATGGTAATTACTTTGTTTTATTTTTAAAGACTAAAGGAAGGTCATCGGTTGTCCAGTTGCTCAGTGCTTCGCCCGGGAAGCATGAGCGAATTCTATCTAAAAACCTGTCAGGTTGGAATCCCTCATACATACCACTGACGTACAACCCTTCTATAGTGTTGCCAAATATCTCATCTTGCAACTTCACAGTTTCCAGACGGTCCTTCTCTAGTTGATCTTCCACGTTCTCGAACCCTCGTTACTTGAAGATGTTAGTTAGGTCAAATGAGGTCACAGGTTTGGAAGGAGTCTTAGTTCCCAAGAATCGAGCCCTCCCTTGGTCTCCCCTCTTTCTCAGATCCTTCATTCTTTCTTGAATGTTGGGTTTAAATCCAAGTTCGAAGCGGTCTTTTTCATGATAACAGGTGTTGCGCGTAATAGGTGCTACGCAATTGTGCAAGTATACACGTCGCAAGTTATAGTATAAAAGATATCGTCTCCACAGAGATTGGTACCACTTCAAGAGTCTAGTCTCTTGCACTGTAAAAAGTAAAAACACAGGTAAAGGATTATAGAAGTTTTAACTAATAACTAATCTAGAAAGCAATTAAGTAAATGAAAAGATGAATTCGAATGAGAGAGATAGGCTAGGTTATCGTGAGTTGAGGTGTGATAGCCGATTGGATTGTCTTGGTAAAAGAGTGCACGGGCAACTCAGTTGCCGTGGCGACTTGCACAACGGGGTTGCCTTGGCAACTAATTAATGGTTGCCTGGGCGACTAGTTGGGCAACTTACTTGGGCGTCACGGGCAGCAACTTCAAGGTTCGGTGAGCATTCTTCAATGGTTTCTTCTTATCCCTAAGTTGAAACTCTAGCTACTTGTGCATGCCTTGATAATACATCCTGCGTGAATCAAGGGTGAACAACAACCAATCTTGCGCTCCTCTTAGCCGTTGAAATCCTTAACTTATTCCTAAGCCGGATTAATCTTCACCATCATTGGATTGAATAAAGATCATATTCATTCGTTTCTTGAATCTAACTCTCCCGATATTAGATAAATGGATGAAATCACGAGATCCTCTCCCAATTCACTCGCAAACAATAATAAGAATCAAGAATGAATAAACCTTGAAATAGAAAAGTGCAAACTCTTATTACCTAAACAAAAACCAATAGTTTCTCACAACCACAAAACACAATAACCATAGCCAAGTAAATTTAGTTCATGGCTAGGTTCCAAAGAAACACAAGATAAACAATCCCTAGCATGAACCCAATCGAACAAGGAAGAAAAGATGAAGCTTGTCGAAAATCCCTTGCCCTAGATGCTTGCTGAAAATTCCCCTTTGCTTCCTCTCTTGGTCTTGTCGAAATTCCCTCTTGCTCTCTCTCTTGGATTTGTCGAATTTCCTTGCTATTTATAGGTGATAAGTGTTCAAAAGTACTATTTTTCTTACCCTTTTTACTCATATTATTGTTAGACTTAGGCTCATATTAGTTGCATAGTTAGCCATTCATGCATTAATCCATGTTTCCTTCAATCGTTGAGCTTGATTACATAACTTGGTGATTTTTGTGGAAATAGATGCTGCTTTGGTGTGTTTTTGTATGTGTATGTGCAGGATCACTTGCCAAAGCAATGCCGAGCTAGTTGCCATGGCAATACATGAAGGAGACGCCGAGCCAGTTGCCATGGCATTTGTCGACAAAGACCAAAAGCAATATGGATGTCGAAATTCATGACTTTACAAGCCCAAGATGACATGGAGCAAGGCCCAAGCCCAAAGGAATTTGATTGCCATGCAGAGATTAAAGAAGAATTAAATTCCAAGAAGATAGGAGAAGTTCTAATAGGAATAAAATTATAATAAAGAATTATATTCTTTAAAGATAATTTAATTCCAACTCAAACTCCTCCTCAAAGAAGGACTTTGGCCTAGCCCTATAAATAGCAAGGAATTTCGACAACTCCAGGGGGGAGAGCAAGAGTTAATTTCGACAACTCCAAGAAAGGAAGCAAGGGGAATTTTCGACAAGCATCTAGGGCAAGGGATTTTCGACAAGCTTCATCTTTTCTTCCTTGTTCGATTGGGTTCATGCTAGGGATTGTTTATCTTGTGTTTCTTTGGAACCTAGCCATGAACTAAATTTACTTGGCTATGGTTATTGTGTTTTGTGGTTGTGAGAAACTATTGGTTTTTGTTTAGGTAATAAGAGTTTGCACTTTTCTATTTCAAGGTTTATTCATTCTTGGTTCTTATTATTGTTTGCGAGTGAATTGGGAGAGGATCTCGTGATTTCATCAATTTATCCAATATCGGGAGAGTTAGATTCAAGAAACGAATGAATATGATCTTTATTCAATCCAATGATGGTGAAGATTAATCCGGCTTAGGAATAAGTTAAGGATTTCAACGGCTAAGAGGAGCGCAAGATTGGTTGTTGTTCACCCTTGATTCACGCAGGGATGTATTATCAAGGCATGCACAAGTAGCTAGAGTTTCGACTTAGGGATAAGAAGAAACCATTGAAGAACGCTCCGCCGAACCTTGAAGTTGCTGCCCAGTCGCCCAAGTAGTTGCCCAACTAGTCGCCCAGGCAACCATCAATTAGTTGCCAAGGCAACCCCGTTGTGCAAGTTGCCACGGCAACTGAGTTGCCCGTGCACTCTTTTACCAAGACAATCCAATCAGCTATCACACCTCAACTCACGATAACCTGGCCTATTCTCTCTCAATTGAATTCATCTTTTCTTTTACTTATTTGCTTTCTAGATTAGTTATTAGTTAAAACTTCTATAATCTTTTATTTGTGTTTTTACTTTTTACAGTGCAAGAGACTAGATTCTTGAAGTGGCACCAATCCCTGTGGAGACGATATCTTTTATACTATAACTTGCTACGTGTATACTTGCACAATTGCGTAGCACTTATTACGCGCAAACAAGTTTTTGGCGCCGTTGCCGGGGATTGGCAATAGCGACTTTGTTTTTACTTTCTTGCACTTTCTTTTTATTTTTATTTTTTTTCTTCTTGTTTAAAATTCAAAGGGCTAACAAACTTTGGTTTTGCATTGGTATATGACCAGGGCGAGACCGACTTCACCAGAATATCCCTTTGATCCAGAAATCGAACGAACCTTACAAAGACTTAGACGAAGGATAAGAGAAGCAATGGCAAATCAAGACGGAAATATGAATCAAGATGTTCGAGCAGGAGGAGGAGTGATTCTTGCACGAAACAGAACTATTCGAGACTATCTTGAAGAAGATCTTGATGGACTTAACCCGGAGTTGTCGCCTTTGAAATTGAAGCCGACCACTTTGAGTTGAAACCGGTAATGTTTAATATGATCAACACAATAGGTCAATTTGGCGGCTCAAAGAATCGAAGATGCACGACAACATCTGAAATCTTTCCTCGAGATTTGCAACTCGTTCAAGATACACGAGTCACCACGATGTCTTACGATTAAGATTATTCCCCTATTCACTGAGGGATAGGGCAAAAGCATGGCTAAATAGCATTCCTGCCGGATCCATAGCATCTTGGACTGATCTTTGTCGTGATTTCCTTGCTAGATTTAATCCTACAAATTTAATCGATAAGCTTCAGAACGACATTACTTCTTTTTTCGGCAGCGGATGATGAATCCATGTACGAGGCTTGGGAGCGATATAGAGAACTTCTACACAAATGCCCTCTACACGGATTCCCGGTATGGACTCAAGTAACAATGTTTTACAACGCCGTGAATACACCAACGAGGATGATGCTAGACGCCTCGGCAAACGGCATACTCCTAGATAAGTCGCCGGAAGAAGCAATGCAAATTTTAAATAGGCTGGCCAAGAATGACTATCAATTCCCATCTACTAGAAGAGGAGGAGTTAGACGCCAAGCCACAATACATGAACTAGGATCATCGATTCAATTTTGGCACAATTGGCGCATTAACCAAGATGGTCCGAACATGCAAAAACCAAACAACACAGATGAAGTCAAGGTAATGGATTCTTTTTGTGAGTTATGTGGCGATAACCATAATTCTTCTGAATGTATGCAGAATCCGGAATCTAGCTTCTATGTGGGGAATTACAATCGAGACAACAACATGATGTCAAATACATACAATCCAGCTTGGAAGAAGCACCCAAATTTTTCATGGAGTAATCCCAACAATGCTCTAAACCAGAACAATCGAATGCACAAGCATCGGGATTCAGCGAGAATATGCCACGACAGCGGATGCCGCAAAGAACAACCGACAACATCTAGTTCTTTGGAAAATTCTCTAAATGCTTTTATGATGAAAACTGAATCTTATATGGCTGAGAATAGTAATTTCATAAAAAGAACTGATGCTTTTATTAACAGGACCGAGATGAGATTACAAAACCAAGAGGCGGCAATCAAATCATTGGAAAATCAAGTCGGACAATTTGCTCAAAATCTGAACACTAGACCACAATGAGGTTTACCTAGCGATACTGAAGTCGCAAGAGGAACTGGCCATGAGCAATGTAAGGCAATCACCACCAGAAGTGGCCAACAACTTAGAGAGGTTCAAACCCGCTCGTCAAACAAAACTCCACAAAAAGATCAAGATGAACCTAGCGGCAAAGCCTCAGATGCTGAACCAGGAATTGCTGCGGCAACCGGCAATAAGCATGTCTCGGCAACCGATGACGCCTCGGCAACTTGCGATAAGCACACCTCGGCAACCCCAGTTGATAACGCATCGACAACTCCAGATGTCCCGGCAATGCCGTCAATCAGGTTCCAAACCAATGAAATGATAGAAGATATCCGACTTCCACCACCATTCCCACAAAGGTTGAAGCGACAAAAGCAAGAATATCAATTCAAGAAGTTTCTTGATATCCTAAAGCAAGTCCACATCAACTTGCCATTGGTGGAAGCAATTGAACAAATGCCAAACTATGCCAAGTTTCTTAAAGACATTGTGTCCAAGAGAACAAGGCTAGGAGAGTTTGAAACAATGGCCGCAACAGAGGGATGCATGGCAATGTTGCACAATCGCATGCCGCCCAAGTTGAAGGATCCTGGAAGTTTCACAATACCCTGTTCTATTGGAAATCACTATGTCGGGAAAGCACTATGCGACCTAGGGGCTAGTATAAACTTGATGCCTAAATCGGTTTTCCAGAAACTAGGAATCGGGAAGGCAAGACCTACATGATTATCTTTGCAGAGCCGGCAGATCCTATGTGCATCCGAGGGAAAAATCGAGGACATACTGGTAAAAGTTGATAAATTTATTTTTCCCGCTGACTTTATTGTTTTGGATTGTGAAGCAGATGAGCATGCGCCTATCATTCTCGGGAGCATTCCTAGCGACAGGGAGAACTTTGATTGATGTTGAAAAGGGAGAACTCGCAATGAGGGTGAATGACCAGCTAGGTAAAACTAAATGTGTTCCAAACACTAAGGCATGCCGATGATCCGAAGAATGCCAACTACTTCATGCCACGGCAGAGTTTAACCGATGAGGAATTTAGTTGCCTCGGCAACTACATTGCCGATCAAGAGGAACCCGAGGAGTATGAAGAACCGGTCGATGAGGAACAACCGAAGAGGCAAATTGGCTAGTCAATCGACCAGGTACATACTTTGAACCACTGGACTACTCGGGTAAGGAATGTAAGATCGAAAAACCCTCTATCGAAAATCCACCAATTCTTGAGTTGAAACAATTGCTAGAGCAATCAAATATGTATACTTAGGGATCGATAATACATTACCTGTAATTATTTCCTCTAAGTTACAGCCTGAGCAGGAAAAGAAGCTGATCATCATGTTGAAGCTACATAAAAGGCAATAGGGTGGACAATTGCCGACTTGAAGGGAATTAGCCGGCGGTGTGCATGCACAAGATCTTGTTGGAAGATGATCACAAACCTTCAATTGAGGCCTGAGAGAAGACTGAATCATGCCATGAAAGGGGTTGTAATGAAAGAAATCATCAAAAGGCTTGACGCCGGCATTATATACCCTATCTCCGATAGTACGTGGGTAAGTCCGTACGATGTGTACCGAAAAAGGGAGGTATACTTGGTGGTAAGCAATGAAAATAATGAACTTATCCCAACCAGATCTGTGACCGGTTGGAGGGTTTGTATGGACTATAGAAAGCTAAACAAAGCCACTAGGAAAGATCACTTCCTATTACCCTTTATTGATCAAATGCTTGACCGTCTTGCAGGTAAACCCTTTTCTTTGTTTTCTTGATGGTTATTCAGGTTACAATCAGATTGCCATAGCACCGGAAGATCAAGAAAAGACAACCTTCACATGCCCCTACGGTACTTATGCCTTCCGAAGGATGCCGTTCGGATTGTGTAACGCCCCGCAACCTCCCAAAGATGCATGATGGCTCTCTTTTCAGACATGGTCGAAGACTTCCTTGAGATCTTCATGGATGATTTTTCGGTTTTTGGTAATGACTCGGACGGTTGTCTCGGCAATTTAGAGAGGGTGTTGGCAAGATGCGAAGAAACGGATTTAGTCCTCAAATGGGAGAAATGCCACTTTATGGTAGATGAAGGAATAGTGCTCGCCATAAGATTTCATCCAAGGGAATTGAAGTAGACAAAGCCAAGGTGGACGTGATCGAGAGATTACCCCACCAAATTCGGTTAAAGGAATTGAAGTTTTCTCGGACATGCGAGTTTTTACAGGAGGTTCATTCATAATTTTTCTAAAATCACTAAACCTTTGTGTAATCTGCTTGAACAGGATAAAGTCTTCGATTTTGATGATTCTTGCACTCAAGCATTGAAACCCTAAAGAAAAAGCTTGCCTCGACACCCATTGTCGTTCCACAGATTGACGCTACCTTTTGAGCTCATGTGTGATGCAAGTGATTTTTGGCGGTAGGAGCGATCCTAGGCCAACGCACAGGTAAGACCTTCCATGTGATATACTACGCTAGTAAAACTCTTAATGATGCTCAAGTGAATTACACAACAACGGAGAAAGAGTTACTAGCTGTAGTTTTCGCATTTGACAAGTTCCGATCCTATTTAATTGGTACAAAGGTAATTGTTCATACGGACCATTCGGCAATCAAATACTTATTTGCTAAAAATGATGCTAAACCTCGTTTGATTCGTTGGATATTACTTTTACAAGAATTTGATATTGAAATTAAGGACAGGAAAGGAACAGAAAATCAAGTGGCCGATCACTTATCACGTTTGGAACGCAATAGGGAGAAAGACGCGGATCTAAAGATATGCGATGCATTCCCGGATGAACAAATTCTAATTGCCTCGGCAACCCTCAACGCCTCGGCAGCCCATGATGCCTCGACAACCATGGATGCACACGCCTCGGCAACTCTCGACGCCGCAGCAGTCTTTGACGCACACGCCTCGGCAATTTTGGGAGCAGACACTACGGCAGCACATGCCTCGGCAATACCCTGGTACGCAGATTTAGTTAACTTCCTTGTTTGTGGTATTTTTCCGTATGGCATTACTCACCAAGGGAAGAAGCGGTTCCGCCATGATGCTAAGCATTACTTTTGGGACGAGCCTCTTTTGTTTAAACAATGTGCAGATCAGGTTATACGCCGATGTGTCCCGAAGAAGAGCAACAGATCGTACTCGGCAATGCCATTCTTCACCCTATGGAGGACATTTTGGAGGAACTCGCATACGCATGCCAAAGTCTTGCAATCCGGTTTGTATTGGCCAACATTGTACAAAGATGCCCAAGACTTTTACAAGCAATGTGATCGTTGCCAGAGGACGGGCAATATCTCTAGACGACATGAGATGCCACTCTAGAACATCATCGAGGTAGAACTGTTCGATGTATGGGGATCGATTTTATGGGACCTTTCCCATCTTCATTCGGCAACCTCTACATCTTACTCGCCGTCGACTATGTGTCTAAATGGGTAGAGGCAGCTGCAGTTCCCAACGACGATTCCAAGACCGTGCAACGATTCCTGCAGAAAAACATATTTACACGGTTTGGGATGCCGAGAGCAATTATCAGCGACGGGGCAAGCATTTTGACAACAGGACTAATTGCCAAGATGTTGCAACGCTCGCATATCACACAAGATCGCCACGGCATATCACCCATAAACCAACGGGCAAGCGAAATTTCCAACCGGGAGTTGAAGGGAATACTCGAGAAAGTTGTAAATCCCTCAAGGAAGGATTGGTCATTAAGACTAGATGACGACTTTGGGCATATCGCGACCGCATTCAAAACACCATTAGGTATGTCCCCTTCCAACTTGTCTATGGTAAAACATGTCATCTACCGGTGGAAATCGAGCACAAGGCGTCTTGGGCAATCAAGACCGTGAATATGGATTGGGAAAGTGCGGACAAAAGCGCTTGATGGATCCTCAATGAGATAGAAGAATTTCGTGCGATCGCCTATAACAATGCACGAATCTACAAGGAGAAAACAAAGCGATGGCATGACAAGAAACTATTGCCACGACAATTCACGCCAGGGCAACTAGTTCTCCTATTCAATTCTCGGCTAAAACTTTTCCCGGGAAAGCTGAAATCAAGATGGTCGGGACCATTTGAAGTCGTCAAACCATTCTCCCATGGCGCCGTGATAATCAAGTCCATCTCTGACAACCATGAATTCAAAGTTAATGGACAAAGATTGAAGCACTACAATGGTGCCCATGTGGAACGTAACAAGGAAGTGGTCAATTTAGGAGATGCATGAGCATGCTCTCCCTTTTGATATATATATATATATATATATATATTTTATTTATTTTTATTTTTGTTTTTGTCAATTATTTAATTATTTATTTTTCATTTTTTTTTCCAATTTTTTTTATTATTTTATTATTTTGTCGATTACTAGTAGTTTTAGGATAGATTTTTTTCCAAGTCTAAGAATCCTATTACACATCTTTATTTATTTTCTTTATTAGTTTATCTTTAATTTTAATCCTTCTTTGATTTGTTTTTGAATTGTAGGAAAGGAAGTTCAAGATAAAGAAGGAATTCTAAACCAAGTAGGAAAACATCTTCAACAAGGAAACTAATGGGCTGAATCTAAGGCTTATATAAAGCCTCCAATTCATCTTAACCAAAACCCATTTGTCGAAAATTCCTACCAAACCCTAAACCCTTTTTTCGATTTCTCCAATCCAACCACCTATCTTTTCTATAAAACCCATCACCCTTAACCTATTCCTACTTTCTATCTTGCAACTTTTTAGTTCTTTTCTTTTCTTTTCTTTGTTTTTACTCACAACCAAGATCATACATGGCATCCAAGATTAAACTTTTAGTTCATCCAAGTTCCTCCAAAGAACCAAGATACAAGAAGTTTGCTACACCGGCGGTTCAAGAAAGATTTCAATCCAAGTTTGAAAGCCGGAAGATTCATGAAGAACAAGGCTTTGAATACTCCAGCTCTCAAGATTTCGGCCTTGAACCATTCATCTTCAAAAGGATTGCACATCAAAAGTGGCAAATCTTTTGCCATCAACCGGAACCGGGTAACATCTCATGGGTAAGAGAATTCTATGCTCACTCACCTAACCCGGATAATCCTTATGTTTTTGTTCGTGACAAGGCCATACTTATAAGTCCCAAAGCATCAACACCCTTTTACGGACTTTACATTGAGAAGGACGAGCATCAAGCCTTCGTTGACCAAATCAATCCCAAGCAACTCGACAAGGTGCTTCAAGAACTCACTCAACCAGAACTCATTGAACGACGGTAAATACAAGGGCACGGTAAATCGCCTTCGGCTTAGACCCGAGGCAAAACTATGGAATAAGTTTGTTAAAACTTCTTTAATGCCCTCCACACACAATACTACTGTTGATATACCACGTCTTTTGCTCATACATTCTATTTTGCATAATCGCATCATTAACATTGGAAAAATTATTTGCGATGAGATTTTTGTATGCAGCTCAAAAGATAAGGGTTATCTTTTCTTCCCTTGCTTAATTTCCAATCTTTGCAAGAAGATGCATGTCCCGAGTGAGTCCGCCGATGAAAAGGCCCTACCCAAGTCTGGTTGGAATCAAGCACTAATCCGGAAGCTAATGGGAGAGGCAACGGGAGATTCTTCAAGGCCTCCAATTGCCACGGCAACTCCTGCCGCCGCGACAATCCCTAATGCCCAAGCACCTAACGCCAGGGCAACTCGGCCATTAATCCCGGGACACTTTGAAGCACTTTTGCACCCATTGGAAAGCCGCCTAAGGCAAATTGAAGATCGGCAACTAATGTTCATGCGGTACATGAAGGAGCACAACAATGCCATCACCCAAGTCATCCTAGAAAAGTACCTGGACAATCGTGTGCCGTTCCCAATCTTTCCCGCCGAGATTCTTGCCCCGTCAACCAATGAAGCAGTCACCACGGCAACCAAGGAAGCAGACGCCACGGTAACCAACCCTGACGATGCCCCGGCAACCACTGCAAAAGCCAAAGGTAAAGCACCTATGCCCGAATCAACTCCTACGGAATCATTTTCTGATTTTTCAGATTCGGACGAGTCCTCCATTGAACCAATAAAGACCGCACCAATTGAATCCTCCAAACGAAAAGCCATTGACATTGATGAAGAGGATGATGAGGACAACCCCGTACGAGGATCGATTCCACCACCGGCAACAAGAAAACAACCATCGCGTTCAAGCAAGAAAGTCAAGACGCCAAATAGAAGGAAACTAATCATCTACGATGACGAACTCTCGGAGTAAGTCCTCGTATGCATTTTTATTTTTATTGTTATTTTTCGTTATTCTTATGCATGCATTGAGGACAATGCCTCACTCGAGTTTGGGGGGGATTGTTATTAGTAATTACCATGTTTAGTTATATTAATCTTAAGCATTACATTTAGGATACATAAATTGCTTGCCATGCCTTTAATTGGAACAAGAATTGCTTAGATTTGATGAATATTCAATGATGACTTTACCAATGCACTTAATTGATAGAATTTTTATTCTAGGATAACCATGGAAAAACTTAGAATTTTACTATGATGCTAAATTTGATGAAACACTGTTGTGGTTTGATTGATTTAAGGAGTTCTCTAGTAAACTTAGGTTGATAATTAACTAATTGGGGATTAGAATAAAAATTGGATGAAGGCTAGAGGTGCCCGAAATTGGCTCTAGCATATGCTAAAAACTTGATCACTAGAGGTGCCTAAATGGCTCTAGGAGGCGTAAAAATTTTTTTAACTAGAGGTGCTCAAACCGGCTCTAGTCGATTAAATTAACTTAAGAAAACTAAAAATAAAACACTAGAGGTGCCCGAAATTGGCTCTAGTTAAAACATGTTAAAAAGAACCCAATGAAGTAATTTGAAAACCTATTGTTTGCATAGAATCCGAAAAATCAACTTGCACACAACTCCGCACACACTCACAAGCATTATAGTTTGATTCCGAGTAACTCCTCGTTTTCGAAAAATAAAAAGCCAATCATACTTTGTGCCCCGGTTGAGAGAATTGAAATCAAGTTCAAAGCTAAGTTTGTGAAAATTTGAAGTCTTGGCAGGTAATTATGAGTTTGCATTGCTTGAGGACAAGCAATAGTTCGAGTTTGAGGGTGTGATAAGTGTTCAAAAGTACTATTTTTCTTACCCTTTTTACTCATATTATTGTTAGACTTTGGCTCATATTAGTTGTATAGTTAGCCATTCATGCATTAATCCATGTTTCCTTCAATCGTTGAGCTTGATTACATAACTTGGTGATTTTTGTGGAAATAGATGCTGCTTTGGTGTGTTTTTGTGTGTGTATGTGCAGGATCACTTGCCAAAGCAATGCCGAGCTAGTTGCCATGGCAATACATGAAGGAGACACCGAGCCAGTTGCCATGGCATTTGTCGACAAAGACCAAAAGCAATATGGATGTCGAAATTCATGACTTTACAAGCCCAAGATGACATGGAGCAAGGCCCAAGCCCAAAGGAATTTGATTGCCATGCAGAGATTAAAGAAGAATTAAATTCCAAGAAGATAGGAGAAGTTCTAATAGGAATAAAATTATAATAAAGAATTATATTCTTTAAAGATAATTTAATTCCAACTCAAACTCCTCATCAAAGAAGGACTTTGGCCTAGCCCTATAAATAGCAAGGAATTTCGACAACTCCAGGGGGGAGAGCAAGAGTTAATTTCGACAACTCCAAGAAATGAAGCAAGGGGAATTTTCGGCAAGCATCTAGGGCAAGGGATTTTCGACAAGCTTCATCTTTTCTTCCTTGTTCGATTGGGTTCATGCTAGGGATTGTTTATCTTGTGTTTCTTTGGAACCTAGCCATGAACTAAATTTACTTGGCTATGGTTATTGTGTTTTGTGGTTGTGAGAAACTATTGGTTTTTGTTTAGGTAATAAGAGTTTGCACTTTTCTATTTCAAGGTTTATTCATTCTTGGTTCTTATTATTGTTTGCGAGTGAATTGGGAGAGGATCTCGTGATTTCATCAATTTATCTAATATCGGGAGAGTTAGATTCAAGAAACGAATGAATATGATCTTTATTCAATCCAATAATGGTGAAGATTAATCTGGCTTAGGAATAAGTTAAGGATTTCAACGGCTAAGAGGAGCGCAAGATTGGTTGTTGTTCACCCTTGATTCACGCAGGGATGTATTATCAAGGCATGCACAAGTAGCTAGAGTTTCGACTTAGGGATAAGAAGAAACCATTGAAGAACGCTCCGCCGAACCTTGAAGTTGCTGCCCAGTCGCCCAAGTAGTTGCCCAACTAGTCGCCCAGGCAACCATCAATTAGTTGCCAAGGCAACCCCGTCGTGTAAGTTGCCACGGCAACTGAGTTGCCCGTGCACTCTTTTACCAAGACAATCCAATCAGTTATCACACCTCAACTCACGATAACCTGGCCTATTCTCTCTCAATTGAATTCATCTTTTCTTTTACTTATTTGCTTTCTAGATTAGTTAAAACTTCTATAATCTTTTATTTGTGTTTTTACTTTTTACAGTGCAAGAGACTAGATTCTTGAAGTGGCACCAATCCCTGTGGAGACGATATCTTTTATACTATAACTTGCGACGTGTATACTTGCACAATTTCGTAGCACTTATTACGCACAAACAATAGGGCTAGGCCAAAGTCCTTCTTTGAGGAGGAGTTTGAGTTGGAATTAAATTATCTTTAAAGAATATAATTCTTTATTATAATTTTATTCCTATTAGAACTTCTCCTATCTTCTTGGAATTTAATTCTTCTTTAATCTCTGCATGGCAATCAAATTCCTTTGGGCTTGGGCCTTGCTCCATGTCATCTTGGGCTTGTAAAGTCATGAATTTCGACATCCATATTGCTTTTGGTCTTTGTCGACAAATGCCATGGTAACTGGCTCGGCGTCTCCTTCATGCACTGCCCTGGCAACTAGCTCGGCATTGCTTTGGCAAGTGATCCTGCACATACACACACAAAAACACACCAAAGCAACATCTATTTCCACAAAAATCACCAAGTTATGTAATCAAGCTCAACGATTGAAGGAAACATGGATTAATGCATGAATGGCTAACTATGCAACTAATATGAGCCTAAGTCTAACAATAATATGAGTAAAAAGGGTAAGAAAAATAGTACTTTTGAACACTTATCACACCCCAAACTCGAACTATTGCTTGTCCTCAAGCAATGCAAACTCATAATTACCTGCCAAGACTTCAAATTTTCACAAACTTAGCTTTGAACTTGATTTCAATTCTCTGAACCAGGGCATAAAGTATGATTGGCTTTTTATTTTTCGGAAAACTGAGGAGTTACTCGGAATCAAACTATAATGCTTGTGAGTGTGTGCGGAGTTGTGTGCGAGTTGATTTTTCGGATTCTATGCAAACAATAGGTTTTCAAATTACTTCATTGGGTTCTTTTTAACATGTTTTAACTAGAGCCAATTTCGGGCACCTCTAGTGTTTTTATTTTTAGTTTTCTTAAGTTAATTTAATCGACTAGAGCCGGTTTCGGGCACCTCTAGTTAAAAAAATTTAACGCCTCCTAGAGCCAGTTTCGGGCACCTCTAGTGATCAATTTTTTAGCATATTCTAGAGCCAATTTCGGGCACCTCTAGCATTCATCCAATTTTTATTCTAATCCCCCAATTAGTTAATTATCCACCTAAGTTTACTAGAATTCCTTAAATCAATCAAACCACAACAGTGTTTCATCAAATTTAGCATCATAGTAAAATTCTAAGTTTTTCCATGGTTATCCTAGAATAAAAATTCTATCAATTAAGTGCATTGGTAAAGTCATCATTGAATATTCATCAAATCTAAGCAATTCTTGTTCCAATTAAAGGCATGGCAAGCAATTTATGTATCCTAAATGTAATGCTTAAGATTAATGTAACTAAACATGGTAATTACTAATAACAATCCCCCCCAAACTCGAGTGAGGCATTGTCCTCAATGCATGCATAAAAATAACGAAAAATAACAATAAAAATAAAAATGCATACGAGGACTTACTCCGAGAGTTCGTCATCGTAGATGATTAGTTTCCTTCTAGTTGGCGTCTTAATTTTCTTGCTTGAACGCGATGGTTGTTTTCTTGTTGCCGGGATGTCTTTAGCTTTGGTTGCCGTGGCATCTTCATGGTTGGTTGCCGGGGCAAGGATCTTGGCAGTAAATTTCCTTAGCATAGTAGTTGTGAGTCTTGTTGTGAAAAAGAAAACAAAGAAAACCTGAAAACTAAAGATAATGAAGAAAAAAAAATATCTTCTAAAAATAAAAATGAAAATAAAAAGAAAAAGGAAATACTGAGAGGAGAGCATGCTCATGCATCTCCTAAGTTGACCACTTCCTTGTTACGTTCCACATGGGCACCATTGTAGTGCTTCAATCTTTGTCCATTAACTTTGAATTCATGGTTGTCAGAGATGGACTTGATTATCACGGCGCCATGGGAGAATGGTTTGACGACTTCAAATGGTCCCGACCATCTTGATTTCAGCTTTCCCGGGAAAAGTTTTAGCCGAGAATTGAATAGGAGGACTAGTTGCCCTGGCGTGAACTGCCGTGGCAATAGTTTCTTGTCATGCCATCGCTTTGTTTTCTCCTTGTAGATTCGTGCATTGTTATAGGAGAGTGCACGAAATTCTTCTATCTCATTGAGATCCATCAAGCGCTTTTGTCCGGCACTTCCCAATCCATATTCACGGTCTTGATTGCCCAAGACGCCTTGTGCTCGATTTCCACCGGTAGATGACATGTTTTACCATAGACAAGCCGGAAGAGGGACATACCTAATGGTGTTTTGAATGCAGTGCGATATGCCCAAAGTCGTCATCTAGTCTTAATGACCAATCCTTCCTTGAGGGATTTACAACTTTCTCGAGTATTCCCTTCAACTCCCGGTTGGAAATTTCGCTTGCCCGTTGGTTTGTGGGTGATATGCCGTGGCGATCTTGTGTGATATGACGAGCGTTGCAACATCTTGGCAATTAGTCTGTTGTCAAAATGCTTGCCCCATCGCTGATAATTGCTCTCGGCATCCCAAACCGTGTAAATATGTTTTTTGCGAGAATCGTTGCACGGTCTTGGAATCGTCGTTGGGAACTCGCAGCTGCCTCTACCCATTTAGACACATAGTCGACGGCGAGTAAGATGTAGAGGTTGCGAATGAAGATGGGAAAGGTCCCATAAAATCGATCCCCATACATCGAATAGTTCCACCTCGATGATGTTTCGGAGTGGCATCTCATGTCGTCTAGAGATATTGCCCGTCCCTCCGCAACGATCACATTGCTTGTAAAAGTCTTGGGCATCTTTGTACAATGTTGGCCAATACAAACCGGATTGCAAGACTTTGGTCATGATACGAGTTCCTCCAAAATGTCCTCCATAGGGTGAAGAATGGCATTGCCGGAGTACATTCTGTTGCTCTTCTTTAGGGACACATCGCGTATAACCTGATCTGCATATTGTTTAAACAAAAGAGGCTCGTCCCAAAAGTAATGCTTAGCATCATGGCGGAACCGCTTCTTCCCTTGGTGAGTAATGCCATACGGAAAAATACCACAAACAAGGAAGTTAACTAAATCTGCGTGCGGGTATTCTTTGAGGCATGTCTTTGCCGTAGTGTTCGCGCTCCCAAAATTGCCGAGGCGTGTGCGTCAAAGACTGCTGCGGCGTCGAGTTGCCGAGGCGTGTGCATCCATGGTTGCCGAGACGCGTCATAGGTTGCCGAGGCATCAAGGGTTGCCGAGGCGTTGAGGGTTGTCGAGGCAATTAGAATTTGTTCATCGGGAATGCATCGCATATCTCTAGATCTGCGTCCTCCTCCCTATTGCGTTCCAAACGTGATAAGTGATCGCCACTTGATTTTCTGTTCCTTTCTCGTCCTTAATTTCAATATCAAATTCTTGTAAAAGTAATATCCAACGAATCAAACGAGGTTTAGCATCTTTTTAGCAAATAAGTATTTGATTGCCGAATGGTCCGTATGAACAATTACCTTTGTACCAATTAAATAGGATCGGAACTTGTCAAATGCGAAAACTACAGCTAGTAACTCTTTCTCCGTTGTTGTGTAATTCACTTGAGCATCATTAAGAGTTTTACTAGCGTAGTATATCACATGGAATGTCTTACCTATGCATTGGCCTAGGATCTGCTCCTACCGCTGAAATCACTTGCATCACACATGAGCTCAAAAGGTAGCATCCAAACTGTGGAACGACAATGGGTGCCGAGGCAAGCTTTTTCTTTAGGGTTTGAATGCTTGAGTGCAAGAATCATCAAAATCAAGACTTTATCCTGTTCAAGCAGATTACACAAAGGTTTAGTGATTTTAGAAAAATTATGAATGAACCTCTGTAAAAACCTGAATGTCCGAGAAAACTTGAATTCCTTTAACCGAATTTGGTGGGGTAATCTCTCGATCACGTCACTTTTTGGCTTTGTCTACTTCAATTCCCTTGGATGAAATCTTATGGCGAGCACTATTCCTTCATCTACCATAAAGTGGCATTTCTCCCAATTGAGGACTAAATCTGTTTCTTCGCATCTTGCCAACACCCTTTCTAAATTGCCGAGACAGCCGTCGAAGTCATTACAAAAACCAAAAAATCATCCATGAAGATCTCAAGGAAGTCTTGACCATGTCGAAAAGAGCGCCATCATGCATCTTTGGAAGGTTGCCGGGCGGCGTTACACAATCCGAACGGCATCCTTCGGAAGGCATAAGTACCGTAGGGGCATGTGAAGGTTGTCTTTTCTTGATCTTCCGGTGTTATGGCAATCGATTGTAACCTGAATAACCATCAAGAAAACAAGAAAAGGGTTTACCCGCAAGACGGTCAAGCATTTGATCAATAAAGGGTAATGGGAAGTGATCTTTCCTAGTGGCTTTGTTTAGCTTTCGATAGTCCATACAAACCCTCCAACCGGTCACAGTCTGGTTGGGATAAGTTCATTATTTTCATTGCTTACCACTGTTATACCTCCCTTTTTTTCGGCACACATTGTACCGGACTTACCCACGTACTATCGGAGATAGGGTATATAATGCCGGCATCAAGCCATTTGATGATTTCTTTCATTACAACCCCTTTCATGGCATGATTCAGTCTCCTCTGGGCCTCAATTGAAGGTTTGTGATCATCTTCCAACAAGATCTTGTGCATGCACACCGCCGGGCTAATTCCCTTCAAGTCGGCAATTGTCCACCCTATTGCCTTTTTTTGTAGCTTCAACATGTTGATCAGCTTCTTTTTCTCGCTTTCAGGCTGTAACTTAGAGGAAATAATTACAGGTAATGTATTATCGATCCCTAAGTATACATATTTCATTTGCTCGCAATTGTTTCAACTCAAGAATTGGTGGATTTTCGATAGAGGGTTTTTCAATCTTACCTTCCTTACCCGAGTAGTCCAGTGGTTCAAAGTATGTACCGGGTCGATTGACTAGCCAATTTGCCTCTTCTGGTTGTTCCTCATCGACCGATTCTTCATACTCCTCGGGTTCCTCTTGATCAGCAATGTAGTTGCCGAGGCAACTAAATTCCTCATCGGGTTAAACTCTACCGTGGCATGAAGTAGTTGGCATTCTTTGGATCATCGGCATGCCTTAGTGTTTGGAACACATTTAGTTTTACCGCTGGTCATTCACCCTCATTGTGAGTTCTCCTTTTCAACATCAATCAAAGTTCTCCCTGTCGCTAGGAATGGTCTCCCGAGAATGATAGGCGCATGCTCATCTCGCTTCACAATCCAAAACAATAAAGTCAGCTGGAAAAATAAATTTATCAACTTTTACCAGCATGTCCTCGATTTTTCCCTCTGGATGCACATAGGATCATTCGGCTAGTGCAGCATAATCTGTTGTAGGTCTTGCCTTCCCGATTCCTAGTTTCGAAAACCGATTTAGGCATCAAGTTTATGCTAGCCCCTAGGGTCGCATAGTGCTTTCCCGACATAGTGATTTCCAATAGAACAGGTATTGTGAAACTTAGGGATCCTTCAACTTGGGCGGCATGCGATTGCAACATTGCCATGCATCCTCTCTGCAGGCAACTGTTTCAAACTCTCCTAGCCTTGTTCTCTTGGACACAATGTCTTTAAGAAACTTGGCATAGTTTGGCATTTGTTCAATTGCTTCCACCAATGGCAAGTTGATGTGGACTTGCTTTAGGATATCAAGAAACCTCTTGAATTGGTATTCTTGCTTTTGTCGCTTCAACCTTTGTGGGAATGGTGGTGGAAGTCGGATATCTTCTATCCGTTCATTGGTTTGAAACCTGATTGACGGCATTCTTTGGGACATCCGGAGTTGCCGATGCGTTACCAACCGGGTTGCCGAGGCGTGCTTATCGCAAGTTGCCGAGGCGTCATCGGTTGCCGAGGCATGCTTATTGCCGTTGCCGCAGCAATTCTCGGTTCAGCATCCGAGACTTTGCCGCTAGGTTCGTCTTGATCTTTTTGTGGAGTTTTGTTTGACGAGCGGGTTTGAACCTCTCTAAGTTGTTGGCCACTTCTGGTGGTGATTGCCTTACATTGCTCATGGCGGTTCCTCTTGCGACTTGAAGATCGCTAGGTAAACCTCCTTGTGGTCTAGTGTTGATTTTGAGCAAATTGTCCGACTTGATTTTCCAATGATTTGATTGCCGCCTCTTGGTTTTGCAATCTCATCTCAGTCTGTTAATAAAAGCATCGATTCTTTTTATGAAATTACTATTCTCAGCCATATAAGATTCAGTTTCATCATAAAAGCATTTAGAGAATTTTCCAAAGAACTAGAAGTTGTCGGTTGTTGCTGCGGCATCATTGTCGTGGCATATTCTCTTTGGAACCCGATGCTTGTGCATTTCGATTGTTACGGTTTAGAGCATTGTTGGGATTACTCCATGAAAAAATCGGGTGCTTCTTCCAAGCTGGATTGTATGTATTTGACATCATGTTGTTGCTCGATTGTAATTCCCACATAGAAGCTAGATTCGGATTCTCGCATACATTCGTAAGAATTATGGTTATCGCCACATAACTCACAAAAAGAATCCATTACCTTGAATTCATGTGTGTTGTTTGGTTTTTGCATGTTCTGGACCATCTTGGTTAAAGCGCCAATTGTGCGAAATTGAATCGATGATCCTAGTTCATGTATTGTGGCTTGGCGTCTAACTCCTCCTCTTCTAGTAGATGGGAATTGATAATCATTCTTGGCCAGCCTGTTTAAAATTTGCATTGCTTCTTCCCGCGACTTATCTAGGAGTATGCCGTTTGCCGAGGCATCTAGCATCATCCTTGTTGGTGTATTCACGGCGTTTTAAAACATTGTTACTTGAGTCCACACCGAATCCGTGTAAAGGGCATTTGTGTAAAAGTTCTCTATATCGCTCCCAAGCCTCGTACATGGATTCATCATCCGCCCACCGAAAAGAAGTAATGTCGTTCTGAAGCTTATCGATTAAATTTGTAGGATTAAATCTAGCAAGGAAATTACGACAAAGATCAGTCCAAGATGCTATGGATCCGGCAGAATGCTATTTAGCCATGCTTTCGCCCCTATCCTCGGTGAATAGGGAATAATCTTAATCGTAAGACATCGGGGTGACTCCGTGTATCTTGAACGAGTTGCAAATCTCGAGGAAAGATTTTAGATGTTGTCGTGCATCTTGATTCTTTGAGCCGCCAAATTGACCTATTGTGTTGATCATATTAAACATTACCGGTTTCAACTCAAAGTGGTCGGCTTTCAATTTCGGGTGCGACAACTCCCGGTTAAGTCCATCAAGATCTTCTTCAAGATAGTCTCGAATAGTTATTTTTCGTGCAAGAATCACTCATCCTCCCGCTTTCGAACATCTTGATTAATATTGCCGTCTTGATTTGCCATTGCTTCTCTTATCCTTCATCTAAGTCTTTGTAAGGTTCGTTCGATTTCGGATCAAAGGGATATTCAGTGAAGTCGGTCTCGCCCTGGTCATATACCAATGCAAAACCAAAGTTTGTTAGCCCTTTGAATTTTAAACAAGAAAAATAAAAGAAAGTGCAAGAAAGTAAAAACAAAGTCGCTATTGCCAATCCCCGAACGGCGCCAAAAAACTTGTTGCGCGTAATAGGTGCTACACAATTGTGCAAGTATACATGTTGCAAGTTATAGTATAAAAGATATCGTCTCCATTGAGGATTGGTGCCACTTCAAGAGTCTAGTCTCTTGCAATTGTAAAAAGTAAAAACACAGGTAAAGGATTATAGAAGTTTTAACTAATAACTAATCTAGAAAGCAATTAAGTAAATGAAAAGATGAATTCGAATGAGAGAGATAGGCTAGGTTATCGTGAGTTGAGGTGTGATAGCTGATTGGATTGTCTTGGTAAAAGAGTGCACGGCAACTCGGTTGCCGTGGCGACTTTGCACAACGGGTTGCCTTGGCAACTAATTAATGGTTGCCAGGCGACTAGTTGGGCAACTTACTTGGGCGTCCGGGCAGCAACTTCAAGGTTCGGCAGAGCGTTCTTCAATGGTTTCTTCTTATCCCTAAGTCGAAACTCTAGCTACTTGTGCATGCCTTGATAATACATCCTGCGTGAATCAAGGGTGAACAACAACCAATCTTTGCGCTCCTCTTAGCCATTGAAATCCTTAACTTATTCCTAAGCCGGATTAATCTTCACCATCATTGGATTGAATAAAGATCATATTCATTCGTTTCTTGAATCTAACTCTCCCGATATTAGATAAATGGATGAAATCACGAGATCCTCTCCCAATTCACTGCAAAAACAATAATAAGAATCAAGAATGAATAAACCTTGAAATAGAAAAGTGCAAACTCTTATTACCTAAACAAAAACCAATAGTTTCTCACAACCACAAAACACAATAACCATAGCCAAGTAAATTTAGTTCATGGCTAGGTTCCAAAGAAACACAAGATAAACAATCCCTAGCATGAACCCAATCGAACAAGGAAGAAAAGATGAAGCTTGTCGAAAATCCCTTGCCCTAGATGCTTGCCGAAAATTCCCCTTTGCTTCCTCTCTTGGTCTTGTCGAAATTCCCTCTTGCTCTCTCTCTTGGATTTGTCGAATTTCCTTGCTATTTATAGGGCTAGGCCAAAGTCCTTCTTTGAGGAGGAGTTTGAGTTGGAATTAAATTATCTTTAAAGAATATAATTCTTTATTATAATTTTATTCCTATTAGAACTTCTCCTATCTTCTTGGAATTTAATTCTTCTTTAATCTCTGCATGGCAATCAAATTCCTTTGGGCTTGGGCCTTGCTCCATGTCATCTTGGGCTTGTAAAGTCATGAATTTCGACATCCATATTGCTTTTGGTCTTTGTCGACAAATGCCATGGCAACTGGCTCGGCGTCTCCTTCATGCACTACCCTGGCAACTAGCTCGGCATTGCTTTGGCAAGTGATCCTGCACATACACACACAAAAACACACCAAAGCAGCATCTATTTCCACAAAAATCACCAAGTTATGTAATCAAGCTCAACGATTGAAGGAAACATGGATTAATGCATGAATGGCTAACTATGCAACTAATATGAGCCTAAGTCTAACAATAATATGAGTAAAAAGGGTAAGAAAAATAGTACTTTTGAACACTTATCAACAGGTTTTGGACATAGACATCCTTGAAGATGCTTTCCCAGTCCCTTTTTTTACTTTTGCACCTCTACCGAGTGTTTCACGAACAATCATCTTGGTGCAATTCGAAATCTTTGGTTGATGAAATAGTTTACCCTCAACAAAAAAAGTCACATTGACAAACTCCATATCTCTAAAAGAATATTCAAGAGCTTTTTCATTGGCTTCGATGTACGGAGCATCAATGATTACCGAAGCAATAACATCTTCCTCTGCTCCAATGTTGACTAATTTTCTTTTTATTACAAATTTTAACTTTTAATGCAGTGATGATGGTACCACACCAGCAGAATGGATTCGAGGTCTTCTCAACAGACAATTTTAGGTATTCTTGATGTCTATTACCACAAAATCCACGTTATAAATTGTCAGCCCAATTAACGATGGCACCTCGATCTTCCTGAGTACATCCCGAGTGGTTTCATCGAAAGCCCTCACGGTGTTCTTATATACTTTCATGTAAGAATCATCGATCGAAAACCTTTACAAAGTTACCATCGGTAGAAGATTCAATGCTGAGCCATTATCTATCAGGACACCGGGAAGAACATGACCCTTACAGTGAGCTGTGATGTTCAATGTTTTAACAGATCGCATCCCTCCCTCTGGGATCTCGTCGTCAGTGAAAGTAATATAGTTATCTACAGTGATATGGTTCATAATTCTGTCCAGCTTGTGTACTGATATATCATTTGGCACAAACATTTTATTGAGCACCTTAATTAAAGAATTGTGGTGCCCTTCTGAACTCAACAGTAGTTTAAGGACAGAAATCTGTACTTGTTGCTTCTTCAACTGCTCAACTATACTGTATTCACTGTGCTTCAAGAACTCTTGGGCCTATTCCTCCGTAACGAGCTCATTTATTTTAGGAGGGGGTTCCTCCCCAAAGATCCTCTCAGGTACTGCAGCTTTCCCTTTTGCTTTCTCCCCCTCTTTGGATGTTTCAGGCGAATAACATATTTCGCTCTTGGTGAAATTCCCCACTTCATTCACTAATTCATATTCGAGCTTTTCACCTTGCTTTCCTTCTTCAACTGTCTTTGTTTCTTCCTGTGGCTTTTCTTCTTCACGAGGCTTTAAATTTTCTGGCAAAGATACGATGGAAACATAGTTCCAAGGAACCTTGTGGGGATTCTTAAAACCAAACGGTGCTGGTAGAGTAATCTCGATCTTAGGAGTCACTATAGGCCTTACACTGGCTGAAGAACCTTCTATCTTTGGCCTAACTATTATGACCAATGGCCTATTGACCCCATACATAATCTCCGAGGGTTCAGAGGTACATACATCAACTTCTTTCTTTCTACCAACCTTTTCAAAAAACTCAATCTCTTTATTATTCATCATACCCTGAATCAAGCACCTGAACTCGGCACAGTGATGAACTTTATGGCCCTCTTCCTAGTGGTATTCATAGTATACATCTGACTTTACTTCTTTCTTAACTTCCATCCCTATCTGTATCATCCTGGCATTATATAGTTGTTCAAATAACCACTTCAAAGGAGATCTAATTTCAGACACATTGGTCTTTACCCACTTAGCTTCATTATCTTCTTCTACCACATTCACCCTCATCCACCATGGTTCGGTAACGGATTGGCTGCAATATTGGGTTCATCAAATTTTAACACCCCAGTATTGACCAAATCTTGAATCACTTTCTTGAATGCAGTACAATTCTCAATCGTATGTCCTGGGATCCCAGCATGATACTTACAATGGGCCTTTGGATCATACCACATAGGGTATGGTGGCTGAAGGGGTGTAAGATAATAAGGTCTCACTAAGTTCGCATCAAACAACAGTGGGTGCAACTTCAACCACACACCGGTATTGGTGTAAAATTCATCCTCTCATTTCTTGGACCCTAAGAATCCATCTTGTTCGAGTTCTAGGAGTTCCTTTCGCTGCCCCATGGGGTGTGATAGTGATATTATTCGGCTCCTCATAAGTAGCGGTATTATTCACTTCATTGTCTTTCCTTTTGAAATTCTTATATGTACTTTCTCCACTATCTATTCTTCCACTCTTGATTGCTGCCTTAATCAACTCATCGGTCATCACCATATCAGCAAAGTTATGAGTGGCACTGCCAATCAAATGTTTAAAAAGTGCCCCCTCAAAGTGTTCACAAACATGTGGGTAATCTCATTCTTCATTATCGCTGGTTGTACTTGGGCGGCAATATCCCCCATCTATGTGCATATTGTCGTAAGCTTTCTGTAGGTTTTTATTCCATGGCTCGCAGCATAACTCGACTGGGAACCATTTTGGACACGTGCTTGTACTATTCCTCGAAAGCTCCAGAAAGGTCTTTCCATATCCTTATGTTCACTCGACTCAACTGAGTGTACCATCTTGCTGCTAATCCTGTCAGGCTGTCTTGGAAACAATGAATCAACAAATTCTCATCCTTCAAGTAAGCAGTCATCTTGCGATAATACATGGTAAGATGTGCCATTGGGCAAGTTAACTCATCATATTTCTCGAAATCTGGTACCTTTAATTTAGGTGGCAAGACTAGATCAGCAACCAGGCTTAAGTCGGCAACACTTAACCCTTGCTCATTCGCCTTTTGCATTTTCAACAAACGATCATCCAAAGCCTTACAACGCTCTTCATATTTCTTTTCAATTTTAGCACGAATCTTTTCAATCTCATTGACAGTATTTAGGCCCGGGACTTCATCACCACTCCCAAAGTTTGTTCCAATATTGACCGGATGACTGGCAATAGCCTCAGCTAGATTAATATGGACCTTTTTCATAGAAAGAAGTCCCTTAGGCTGCTCCCTTATGTGAGATGTAGTATCACCTTGTTCATTCATTTCATTCGATCCATCATGTGCCTTGCCCTTTCTAGATTCCTTTGGTCCCAGTAAAGCAGTTAACTAGTTGATTATTTCCCTTTAAGCATGAGCAAAATGGTCATTCATGGACCGCTCGATTCTGTAAAATTTGTTTTGAACTTCAACATGGTCATTCTTAAGACTGGTAATCATGTCTTCTACAACCATGGTTCTAGAGCGTAGGCGTGTTTCGTATGAATGCGGTATGATTGCAGTTTAAAAACAAACTGCCATAGAATCTTTCTTTGTTAAACCAATTATTTTGTAAAATAAAATGCAATGTGAGTGCATGAATGCATAAATGTATGAATGCATGAGTGCGTGAATACAAAAGAGGCATCAGATTCAAGAACTAGTTTTTTTGGAAACATTCGTTTGTTAGAAGGTCCAAATACAAGGAAAAGACAATTTCTTCTATAGAAAACAGCTAGCTTTAGTCCCTAGATTGACTAATTTGTGTAGCAGACGGGTAATGAATTCTCTGTGTTTCAGCTCGATATTCAGTTGTTCCAACAGACTCGTGGCTTATCTTGACAATATGTGCACATATGAAGCAACACTCTTAACTTATTTCTTAAAGTTCACCAATTCATCATTTTGGCTTTGGACGGTATGCTGTGTTTCTTCATACTTGCCTTTCCATGCTCCGTTTTCTTGATGTAGTGCATCCTCATAACTTGTAAGCTTCTCCTTCAAGCCTTGCACTGCATTCTCCAACTCTGATATCTTTTTATGTAATCATTCCTTCTCATGTTCCATTTGGACCTTGTCTTCATTATGGTATCTCACAACCATTTTCTCCAATTAGGACACTTGGGCAGACAACTCAAAATTTTGGGCTTGCTCCTCTTGTAACCTCTTCTTGGCCTTGCTTCTTGATTCTTTGCTTTCCTGGGATTTCTTCTCATACATCTTCTTGTAATTATTCCTTTCCTTCGTCATGTCATACAATTTATCTGACAAACTATGCACCATCTTACTCGTTCCTCCTTTTTGTTTTGCCTTGTAACTGTCGTGAATTTCTTGCAGCTCCTTCAAGTCCCGGCTGATCTTTTTGTTTTGCTCACTTAGCTCTTTTTTGTTCCCTTCATGAATACTTACTTGAAGCTTTTCCATGGTTAATTCTTCGGTGATGTTGCTGATTCATTTCTCATATTTCTTAAAGTCCAATTCTCGATCATGCCTAAGATTTTTCAAGTGTAAATGGTGCTTCTATAACGGGTTGAGCAGATGATCCAACATTCTCTTAAATTCCTTGAAATGTATTATCATTAACCCTTTGTGTCCTCCACTCTTCATATATTATCATCACTTCCAAATCCTGATACAACTAAACTCTCCTTGGTCTTTCCCATGCTTTTGCCGTTTGAGCTACCATCCCTCTATAGTCATTTGTCTTGTGTGCATATTGAAAATTTTCCATGCCCACGGTAGCTGGTACGAATTTTCTTGAGTTGAACTGTCTGGACACCAATAAGAGGCAATAGGTTGTTCCTCCCCAAATTCCAGGTAGCGAAACTCAGTCTCTATCTCTACATCGATGCAAAAATGTTATTCCCTTGTTCAACCAGAGATCCATCCACACAGCAGCGACATCCTTCATGTTCTTGAAATATTCTTCCCATTGCTTCTTGTTCTTTTTCTCTATAGGGCAACTAGTTAGATTTTCTTCTATTAGTATGTATCGAGATACCTGATGCCTCTATACGGAGTATTCCACCTATGACATCTGAACCAAATCTTGAGTAGCTGCGCACATCCCCAAAATCTTCCTTCCCCTAATTTCTTGCATGAGGTTAATGATCTATAAGTTTCAGTTAAGATAGCAGGCACCGGGTTTACACTTTCTCTAATCGTTCGAACAACCCCACTGTTGACGGATCTATGTGCTATGGAGTCCATGGAAACAAGACTAATCCATATATGCATAGGGCGTATAAACTCATCATCCTTCTTGGTTCATCACTTTTCAATATCAACTCTTTGAGGACTCTCCAATTTATACGCTGTTTATCTTTATTTTGATCCCTACTGTCACTAGTGGCCATCTTCCCATCCAACCACTCTTTTGTCTTTCCCGTGATCAGCACCAATTTCTTCTTGAAGCCTGAGTTATTGTTAGGTCTAGTGTAGATCTTATCACTTTGAATTCTAGGACAATTAATTAGTGCCTTGTACTGTTCGAGCGTAGGTGTCATGTCTACTCGACCAAAGGTAAAACTGTTATATGCAGGGTTCCAGAACTGAGCCATTGCCCTAAGCAATTGCAGATCTATCTGTACACTCAACAATAAAGCTATATCCCTAAACTATTTTTTGAATGATCCTTTCATGTCATTTCCCCACTGATCCCATATCGCTTTGACTTCCAGTAAACAAACATTCTGATTGGTATTTAACTTGGCCTGATTCTTCATCTGTGACACATCACCCCTTCGAAGATTGTCTCCTTTCTCACTTGAGTTTGCTCCGACCATGTCCAGACCGCGGCATTGTCTTCTCCTATTTTAAACCCTCCAGGCATATTGAACACTTCCTAATCAACTAATTCCCGAACCGATGCCAAAACAAATGCAATATGACATGGTTCATTTAAAAAAACAAAAACAAACAAAAAAAACTTGTGTCAGTATTGTGAATTAATATGGAAAGCAAATAAACAAAATATTAACACAGAAAACACGATATATTTAGAAAGTAACTAGAGAAATGTATTTAAAATGACAACATCTGTCCTAGGTTCCTGTCTGGATCTAGTGGGGTGGGTTTCTAGATAACAAAATGTGGGTTGTGTTCTAGACTCTGGGTTGTCGAACTGTCGTTACTGTCTACTGTGATAGCAAGATAAATTCGGTAGTATAGGTCCCTTATAACAGAGGTATGGGCCCCATAGTGCATAAGGTTAGTATACCGAAAGAAGACAAAATTCTGAACTCAGAGGTGGAGAGCCTCACGTCGAATCATGTCTTTCTCCCACTTAAGGGTGAAAAGCCCGGGTCGAGGGCTTAAGCATGAATGACAGATATATCATACACAAAAGCTACCTCTATTTTTCCTGAAAATTCATCCAACAATTCTTGGGAAAAAATTAAATTCAAATTATTGCCCAAAATGTCACGTGAAATTAATTAATTAGGCCTGACTCTCAATTTTTATGTCCCCAGCGGAGTCGCCAAACTGTCGCGACCATTTTTAAAACCGTTGTGTGGAAAATAGCCTGACGATGGATTCTTTATGAAAATTAGAGTTTTTGTTCATTTTAATTCATTTAATCTTGAAATTAGGGTTTTCATTTTAAATCGGATTACCCATTTAATCATTTTGAAAATCAATTTGGAGTCGCCACCGGTCACTTTGGTAGACCGGACACCATAAAAATAACCAGGGATTTGCTTTCTTAAATTTGGGTTCGGGAGTCGGTTATGTGTAGGGAAAGATTAACACCCCTACAAACGCCTGTTATTGGTACTTTTTTTAATTTCATGTGGCATTTTGACATCTCAAACGATAATTTGAATTTAATTAATTCCTTAATCATTAATTGAATTTCATTTTGAAATGGGTAAGAAAATACATTTTTAAACGAATGTAAGTTTTGAAACATCCAATTACTTTAGGATACTTTAATTTATATTCAAAAATGTATTTCAACACAAAAGGTTTTTAATGCATGTCCATTTATTTTCTTGTCAATTTTAAGTTCAAACCTAATTAGGATTCCAATTGATTAAATTTTTAAAGAATCTATGAATACTATCAAATTTAGGGTTTATGTGATAACACCCAAATGCTTGAGCACTATCCATATTAAGCCCTAAATCAATAATATTCCTAATTATTTAATGATTCTAACTATTTAAACCTAATCCTAATTTTAATTTTATTTAAATTAACTATGCGTGATTACAAGTTCTAAATTCAAATGAAATATTAAATGTTCTACCAAAATGCCCCTTTGATAACATCTCATTACAATGAGACACTAATCAGCTTAGGACATTAAAGTTTCCATTTAATAATTATTTATTTTCTAAAATTATCTCACTTATTTGAATTAATTAAAGAACCTAATTTTAGAGGCTCTAATTAGTCTAACTAAGTGATTAAAATCACCTAACAAATATACTATATGCCCATTTTAAATATGCAAACATACACATAATTAAAACAATTAATTAAACAAACTAAATGAATTAATATAGAAAACAGGACTAAATTGAGCAATTCTTGAAATATGGGTGCCAAATTACAAGTCTCAAGTGACCAAATTGCAAAGAAAGACAACATTTAAAGCCAAACTTTAAAACCCTATAGAGTAGGACGCGGATCCTATGCCCCGACCCGAATTATTCGCGCAGGTCGAGTCAAACTGGTGCCCAAATGGAACAATTTTACTCAAGGTATTTAAACCCCAAAACTGAGTCAACCTGGCCATTTCTGCTAACCCCCTTCTCTTTCGTTCTCCATTCTCTCAAAACTCTCTCAACCTCTAACAGCTAAAACCCAGAACCCTTGAACATTTTTGATCAAAATCCCTATATTCAACCATAGTTCATCTCGTGTTCTTCCTCTTTTCATCATTTGATCCATATAAACAATAAACTATTTTCATTTTCTTGTTTTTGTTGATCAAAACCCTAAAAACATTATAAACTCAAACCGAGTTCTTCCAACCTTGTCACCATGATCTATCACCACCACAACCAACCTCTCTCAGCTTATTTGCCGGCCGCCGGAGGCTACGCCGACCACCACCGACCGTTGTCTCTAATCATCCCATTCGAAACTCCAATAATCTTTACTACCTCCGACCACCACCTGGTTTTTGTCGGCCGTTGTGAGGCGATTTCCGACCACCGTGCCAGAAACCTAAAAATTCCAAAATCCTCTAAAAAGCTTGATTTTCTACCCTAAACCACCTAAATATACCCCGTTCATTAGAACCACCCAACTTCCCCTAAAACTACCTAGCCAGGACTATTTCCTATCATTTTCAACTCCGCTAGAAAACCAAATTCAACCATCTTCGGATCAATCATCGATTACAACCAGATAAGTCTCAATGCTATTTCAAATTTGATTTTTTACTGTTATATTTTTAGATCTATTTAATTACTATTTATAGGGTTTTAGAAGCTTAGATCTAATGTGTTTGTGTTTACGTGTAAGGAAAATAAAAGATGAGGTCGAGATATACCTTCCGACGGTGATAGATGAGTTCCGGCAATGATCTCTGGCGACTTTCCAAGCTCTGATGGCTTTTCGAATTCTGGTCACTTCTCAGCTTTCCTTTTCTTTCTCCTCTTCAATAATTGTGCAATAATTGCTCATAATTATTGTGTCTCCCACTAACTCTCTCTTCTATTTATAGTGATGTCAGCAGAGATGACTAATCCAAGTGAAACACGTCTTAGCTGGTCCTGAGCTGCCACGTGGTCAAAATTGGCGGGCTAAAGAAGCACACCCGGGCTTTTGTGTTTGTTTGGCAGGCTTTGGCTTGTAAATAGATGGGCTTAGGATTTGATTTGCGCCTGATGTATTTTGTATGTATATGAACAACATGTATTGGACATTTGGACTTTAAAGAATTTTTTGGGCTATTATTTAAGGGTTATTTATTATATATAAACTTTATTTATTTATTGGTATTACTTATAATGAATTATATTATATACGAACACCTGGGTAAATTTTGGCTACTACAGCTGCCCCTCTTTGCTCATTGCTGTGGAACAGTAATAGGGCAAAGACTAAAAACATTAATTTTACCCCAACCATCTGACCTCCGAAGACTGAAGCTGTTCTTCTAATTAAGAAATTCTTCAATCTTTCACCAAACTATAGAATCTGAAGTTGTTCTTCTCATTGTGAAATTCTTCATCTTCCAAGGTTTAGAATCGTCTCTTGAAATTCTTCACTTTTTGAGGTTTGAAGCTATTCTTCTTATTGTGAAATTCTTCATTCCTTACTTTTTCACTTATTTGTGGAATAAGCAAGCTCTTCTCATTATGAATTTCCTCATTCTTCAAAAGGGCGAACTCTTCTCATTAGGAGCTCTTTTAATTGAGCGAGTTCTTCTCATTAGGAACTCTGAGGTGAACTCTTCTCATTAGGAGTTCTTCTTTCGTCATTGGGTGAGTTCTTCTCATTAGGAACTCTGAGGCGAACACTTCTCATCATGAGCTTTTCTTTCTTTGCCAAGCGAGATCTTCTTATTAGGAACTCTAAATTCTTTACTGAATTCCTGTCAAAACAAAAGTAAGAATACTTTGATGAGGATTAGTATGACCTTATTTTGCTATATGATGCATGAACCACGACACTTTGGGATTAATTAAATAGATTCTGTTTTTTGGGAAACTGTTGTTACTTCATCTCACACTTGGGATTAACCCTTAAAACTTCCTCTTAGCGTTAATGGCCCTTTGCTCTAAAGCGTCTTTTCAGGTTTTCACTTTAGATTGCTTTTCTCAAAGCGTCCTTTCAGATGTTCACTTTGGTTTTTCTTTTCTCTTTTTGTCAAGGCGCCTTTACTGGTTTTAACCTCGATTTTCTTTCTTTTCTTTTCTTTTTCTTTTCTTTTTTCTTTTTCTTTTTATTTTTTTGAGGCATCCTCTTGGGTTTTCACCTTTCTTTCTTCTCTTTCTGTGCTCTCACTCTTTTCTATCTTTGCTTCTGACTTGTTCAGGTATAGCTTGATTTAGGCATTTTATTTCTTTGCCGGCACAATACTTTGCTCTATCTTTTCTTTTTACACCCCTTTTCAATATCCTGGAGTGCTAAACCACTTGCAATCCTTCAAAACATAGTAATACCACTAAATCATCTATTTTTCAATGAATTATGCTTCGACTGCTCCTCACTTGGTAATGGCACCGACTTTCTCTTTGGGTGACATAGGATTTTTCATTAACTTCGGTTTGGTGAGGACTCGCACCCTTTTTCTTTCTTACCTGAGATCGAGTATCCAAGAAAACAAAAGAGTAAAAATAAAAATATATAGAGACAAAATATGGGTAAAAATACCTCAAGGAAACTGCTTGTATTGCTCTTCAATTTTTGTGTTACAATTGCTTCTGTGTGTGTATGTGAATGTGAATGTGTCTAATGGCACCTATTTATAGGCTTCAAGAAACCCTAAAAACCTAAAAATCCTAAAACCCTAAAAGCATATTCCCTTCTCATGCTCAACGTTCTTGGAAAGGGAATAATGCCATTACTTGGGATTCAAACTCTTTCCTTACATTCAAATTGATCCTAAATGAATTAAAACAAATAGGAAAATGTCTAAGCTTGAATTTAATTACAAATATTCAATAAAATAATTGAAAATTCGTAATAAAATTAAATTCTTGTATTGAACCCGTATCCAATTTTCTGCATGCGTTGTCTTTAGTAAAATGAGCATATCTTGAGCTCCTGATGTTTGATTGAGGTGTTTCAAGATGCGTTGGAAAGGTAACTGAAGGACAGTCAATACTAAGAAGACATCCTGACCCAAAAATGCTTGGATCATATAGAAAATTTGCCGTGAGTCCATAGTGAGAATTCCTTGCGCATCACTTGACTTTCCATACTTGTTGGACATGATCTCTTGTAATCTTCCCATATCTGATGTGATTAGGAGCTTGTGTGATCTGATTTGCTTGATAAGATCGATTCGTATTTAATCCCCTTTTCTTTTCTTGCAAGGCATGACCGATGACGTGGTGGCCTTGTAGGGATTCAAATAGAAAGAGTGCTGCACAAGAAAAACTAAGGTTTCTTCGCGTATGGGGCCTAATTGGGCCCACTATACATGGATTCTTTTTGAGTTTTGCATTTTATATTTTTTTAGGCTTTTGTATCGTATATACATGGGCGGACAAAATATGTGACTACAGATGTCCCTTTTTTCCCATTCCGGTAAAACGAGAATAGGGAAAAGAACAAAAAGGCACTGATTTTGTCCGGCCAGGTCAGTTAAACAAAGCTCGTTTCTTCGGAGCAAAAAAATGGGGTACTGCAAAATCATCTTTCTAAAGCGGCAAAGAACGATGCAATTCTTTAATTGACCTATTCTTTCGAAGCGACAACAAATAGATTGGTGAAAAGGCTTGTTTCTTCGAAGCGACAAAAACAACTGACTTCAATCAGTGGGAGGACATGTTTCCCCGAAGCGACAAAAACAAATCGAATAACCAGTGTATCATTCTGAAGCGGCAATGAACAAAACAAAACCTCAGATGATCTATTCCTCCGAAGCGACAGTAACAAATCGAATAACTGCTAAATCATTTCGAAGCGGCAATGACTTTAAATGGTGAAAGGATCAGTTTCTCCAAAGCGGCAAAAACAAATCGAATAACTGTTGTATCATTCTGAAACAGCAATGACTTCAATCAGGGAAATGATCGGTCTCTCCGAAATGACAGAAAAAAATCAAATAAATGTTGTATCATTCCGAAGCAATAATGACTTTAATCGGGGAAAGGTCTAGTCTCTCCAAAGCGGCAGAGACAAATCAAATAACTATTGTACCATTCTGAAGCGGCAATGAACAAATCTTCAAATAGTTCTTAAAATGAAGGTTCCATTCTCCTTGGGCCTGAATGGATAGGCCATTGTGCGAAAATAAAGGTTTCCATTCTTCATGAGCCTAAACGGATAGGCTATTGTTGAAAAAAAAGGTTTCCATTCTCCATGAGCTTGAACAGATAGGCTATAAAGGTTTCCATTCTTTATGAGCCTGAACGGATAGGCTATAAAGGTTTCCATTCACCATGAGCCTGAACGGATAGGCTATAAAGGTTTCCATTCTCCATAAGCCTGAATGGATAGGCTATAAGGGTTTCGATTCACTATAAGCCTGAACGAATAGGCTTCGAATCAAAAAAATGATATACATCTTCCAACGATGGCAAGAAATGTAGTTTGTTCTTCCAAAATCGACCAGGTAATCTTGTGCTTCTGATTGGTAGCAGTTCTTCAAGGATTCTTGTGAACGCTTTTTGAGTTCTTCGTATGAGAATCTTTGCAGCAAGGCTTGTCCCCCTCTTAAATCTCTTCAAAGGACTAAGAAATCCTTATTTGGGCAAATGCCCCTGAACTTTGAACTTTCTGAGCTCTCCATTGCTCAAGTTGCTTTCAACTTCACATCTCGTCTGTTCGCATGTGAACTCATCTTGTCGTTCCATGGGTAAGGATGCCCCACTACCAAAGGCTCTGGGAGGAACTCCTTCTGACCTCTTCAATTTGGCTGGACTTAGGCATTCTATCATGGCTTGCTTGTAAAGGGAACCTCTGGCCCACTCTTGTATTTTTGAGATCTTTCAATCATAAGCTTTTCTTTAACACCTGTTCCCCTTGTGCGAGGTAATGCCCCATTCGACCTTGGGCTAAGCTATCTTCAACGTGATTGAGTCGTCTCTTGATTCAATTCATGATGGCTACACCATTTCTTGATCTCCTTTTCCAACAGAAAATGAATTCTTTCAACGCCTTCTTCACGCGAGTGTGGACATTTACTTCTGGATCCCTACAATTGGAAGTCATACTAAGAAATCTTTTGTTTTTTCATGAATCTATGTTAATCTACTTGTAAGATGCTTATGAATAAACAAGATAAATGTTTGAAATGAGAATTCATGAGGATTTAAAAGAAATTTAAAAAGTCATGGCAAACATGGAAAAAGGTAAAATCAAGAGAAAAAAGTCAGATGCCCTTGAATTCATAGCATGAATGATTCATGAGCCCATCGACCGAATAACGCTCCTAATTTCTACCCATTTAGGTGGCTCTCTTTGACTCACCACTCCCCTAAATTCAATTCCCCTCTTTTCAAATCTCAAACAAAAATTAGAAGTTTTGAAGTTCTTGGAAAAAGGTGAACTCAATTAAGCGAAATGTGTTCTAAAAATGAACTCCTTTTTTCAGATATCCTTATATGATCGAAATGGTCTTTCAAGGCTTGTAATGTGGCTAAGGTTCGTGGTTACAAAAGAAAGGATGTATAGGCCCAAATAAGTGTTTGAGGGTGATTAAACCAAGGATCAATTCTTCTTGATGAAGTCTATGCTTTGTATTACTTCATTAACTTCCTCTTTTCTTTTCCTTTCTAGATCGCTTTATACTGCCCATTTTTGGGTTTTCACCCTAGAGTTCATCTCCTTTTTTTGCTTCGTGAATCTTAAATTGACACATGGTTCATGCAATGCTTTCTTGAAAACTTGTACTTTTCAACTTGGTGCTTCCTCCAATGGGCATATTTCAATGTTTTTCTTTCACACATTTTTTCTTTTTCTTTTTTTTTGATACCCATCCTGGTCTGCACGTAGTTTTGCTCATGTTGTTTCTTGCACTCATTCTTGTTATCTTCATAGCATGGTTAGAATCAGTCACATTTCATCACTTTTGTAACACCCCTCACCCGGGTTAGGAGCGAGGAGCTTTATCGGAATAAGATACGAGGTAAATCATGTTATCCAATACAAGTTATAACATACAAGATTAGGGGCAATTATTTTTTTTTCATTTACTTGATGAATAAGACACCATTCGACTAAGCTAGACAACAAGATTAGCGAATCACTAAATATAGCTATGTCCATTTCTTAGGTATTCTAATGCATCAATAGTTATAATCAAGTTCACTATAGATCATTACCAATAATGCGCAGCAATTAGACCATTTAAATTCATTGTATTACCATGAACATTACATGTAGATTAGTCTAGATAACCATATCATATAAATGAATTAAACTAGCAACCTAACTTCTTAATTTCATTCGATTAGGGTCAAAAATAGACTAGGCTTATCTTGAAGCAATTTAATAAGTTCAATTCTATAATTTACATAATAATACTCGAATAAACAAACTTATAAACAAGGTTCTAGTTCATTCATTCATTAGATAATTTCATAACAGACCAGTACATACATGCTTAAATACATTTACATATCTCAAAATGCATGATCCAATATTTTAGGGTTAACACATTACTATAACTATCAATTACATATAATTATAATCCTTAAAGTTTTAAACATGTGAACTAGCATGAGTTCTAAGGTTAACTCTAACCGCCACCATCTAGGAGTATCGACAATGAGTACCAAAATCATACTTGACTATGCTTGTTTCTTGCTTCAAGTCCAAGTAAGATAACTTGTCGATCAAGTATCTGGTTCGAGTATCCTTAAACATGTGGTTTGGGAAGAAGGAAAAACAAGAGTGGTAAGTACATAATGTACTTAGTGAGGTAGTTCCTAAATCTATCAATTTATCAAGGTTATTAGCTTATATTCCTTATTCATTTTAATCAAGATTAACCTAGCTAGGCTTTAATTAAGCAAAGTCATGACCTAGCTAGTTCCTCATGTACCATTCGAATAGGCAAGCTTAGGAAATCAAGAAGTATTTCAAATCCCACATAGAACAATCAAGCAAGTAGGCACTTTCAAATACTAGCTATTCAAGCAAGCAAGATTTGGCAAGTATCAAACAAATCAATCATGGAGATCATAATTTCCAATTCGAATAGGGTCTTATATCATGTGACTTATTTTTCAAGTAAAGTTTAAATCAAGATAGCATATTCATCATTCATTCATATAATCCTATTTCATATCAAATTCAATAGCAAGTATCAAATTGCACATTATTCATTCAAGATTACAAGTCTTTCTTTTAAGTTCATTTAATCTTGTTTTGCCTTGGTAGATAGTAGGACTAGGTAATCGAGTCACGTGTTAAGGTACACAAAGTACCAGATCATGTTAACGTGTCTTCTACACCATGTATTAGAGTACACAAGGTACTTGATCATGTTAAGGTGTCTGCTACACCACATATTAAGGTACACAAAGTACCAATCATGTTAAGGTGTCATCTACACCGCATATTAAGGTACACAAAGTACTTGAACATATTAAGTCGAGCTCTAGACTCTAAGTCATGCCGTCCTACCTAAATCCAACTAGCAACCAAGGACTTGTTGAATCTTTTATTATCAAGCAATCACACATCATGTGATTAAACAACAAGTATAGCAAGGTCAAGATCATTTTACAAGCTTTCATGTACTTCCATTATGTACACATTCAAGCAATATCAAGCAACCAACAATTTCAAGAGCATATTCATTCCATTGAACACAAATTATCAAGCACAATCCATGACAGCAATCGAATAGGGTATAGAACCATAGAGAACAAACAATTGTTTCATTTCCACAATAAAACCATGTTGCAAGCATATTGAATTGTCAAGTCTTTAATTAGTCCATTCTTCCCTTAATGTAATATTACCAAATATAATTTAAGTTCATTTCATGTTATCAATCATCAAGCAAGTATTTATACATGCAACTTTGGTTAGAACACTAGTTCCATCCCTAAGAAAGACTACACTCACAATACTCCAAGCTAGCTAGTCTTGTATTGCTATTCCTTTTTGTCTATCTCTTGATGACTTATTTCCTTCATCAGCCTCCTCTAATCTTTCCTCTATCAAGTCACACACAAAACATAGAAATATCATTAGAATCAGTACATCAATAATTCAAGTTCATTTGAACTACATTATCCAAAACAGTTTCTGCCCTGGCAGTTTGGACACCCTTTAGTAATCTGTTCATATCTTTTAATCTACGCATTGGATTTCCAATTAATTTATACCACCAGAAAGCTTATTCAATTACCTTTTTAACCATATAAGGCTCATATTTTAATTCCTTCCATATCAATACAGTTTTTAATTTAAAGTCAGGTCCTTTTTCCGGTGACTATTCTGCCAGCTTGTAGTTTAATCCAATTTAGTGAGCTTTTTATCCTAGGACCCTTACTAGTTCATTTTAGTCCCTTTTACCACTGATTCCCCTGATTTTCCCATGTTCTTAAAAGTTAAGGTTGGCCCCTAATTAGTACATCTAGTTCCTCAAATTAGCAAATTTTACAGATTAGTTCAGATTCACCTATTCTGTCAATATACTCACTAAAGCTATTCATTTAACCTTAATTCATGCCAACCTAACTATCAAACATTCATTTTGCTCCCTCCCCTGTATTTTAATAACTTTTCCAGCCTTCATTTCAGTTCAATTCAATTCCAAATTCACCAATTCATTCAAAAACAGCCCCTAATCATTTTGTAACTACAATTGTGACTAGTTTGCTTACCAATTCAATTTCTTCAATTTAACTACCAATCTAACTTGATCAAGGCCCCATTTAAACATATCACATGATTTATATTAGGTAATTTCACATTAGCATCTTCTCCTATTCATTTAACACATCAATTCATTCAATTGAATCACTTGGTCAATTCGGCTAGCATGCTTTAACTATCAATCCAATGTTTGTACAATCTAGCATATTACCCACGGTTCCTTCTTTCAATTCACAAAGTTCTAACATTAATTCAAGCATCAATTAAGTTTATACAACAACTAATTCTATCTATAAGCATCACACAACCAATTTAAATCAATATCATCATTCAATCGAATGAACAAAGAAGACAACATGCTTACTTACTTCCTAGCTTAATTTCAATGGATAATCCCTACACATGCAAGCTCCAATCTTAGTATCAATGGTGTTTTTATCTTAAACTCTCTCTCACTAAGGCTCTCCTCCTCAATTCGGTAAATGGAAGAATGAGAAAGATGAAGATGATAATCCTCCTTAAGTGGATTTGGGAAAGGACTATTTTATCCTTTAATTAACTATTAATCAAGGCTTAAGCAAGGGCATTTGGGGAATGTGGAACTTTAGCATGGAAGCTCTAAATTTGTTAAACAATTCGATTAAGTCCTCCTAATTTGATCACCAATTTCTTTCCATCTTTCAATTAAGTCAATAGCTTATCTAATTAGCCTAATTACAAAATCCAATTAAATTAGCTACTTAGGCAATTGGCTTCAACACTTTTAGGCTAGGATTTAGGGCATTACAACTCTCCCCTCCTTAAAAAGGAAAATTTGCCCTCGAATTTTACCTGAATTGAACAAGTGAGTATATTGCTTTCTCATTGTATCTTCAGCCTCCTAAGTTGCTTCTTCTACCTTGTGATTTCTCCATAATACCTTCAATAGGGAGATGTTCTTGTTTCGAAGTCTATTGACTTCCCTATCAAAAATTTGAATTGGTTCTTCCTCATAGGATAGACCGGGATTCAATTCTACCTCTTCTGGCTCTAGAATGTGGGATGGATCCGATCGATACTTTCTGAGAATTGAGACATGGAATACATTGTGGAACTTATCGAAATCACTAGGAAGTGCTAGTCGATAAACCAATGGACCAATTCTTTCAACAACTTTGGAAGGTCCGATGAATCGGAGACTGAGCTTTCCCTTTTTTCCGAACCTAAAGACTTTCTTCCAAGGGGAGACTTTGAGAAATACTTTATCTCCAACATTGTACTTGATATCTCTTCGTTTTAAGTCTGCATAAGCCTTTTGCCTATCGAAGGCTTGTTTCAATCGGTCATGGATGATTTGGACTTGCTCTTCGGTTTCCCTAAGCAATTGAGGTCCTAACACTTTGTTTTCCCCAAGTTTAGACCATCATAAAGGTGTTCTACATCTCCTTCTATACAGAGCTTCAAATGGGGCCACTTGAATTGAAGTTTGATAGCTGTTGTTGTAGGCAAATTCTACAAGAGGTATGGATTTTTCCCGAAATCAATAACACAAGCTCTAAGCATGTCTTCGAGCACTTGTATTACTCTTTCGGATTGGCCATCACTTTGAGGATGAAAGGTCGTGCTTAGATTTAGTTTAGTTCCAAGAGCTCGTTGTAAAGTTCTCCAAAATTGAGCTGTGAATCTAGGATCTCGATCAGAGACAATTGAAGTAGGGACTCCGTGTAAACGAATCACTTCACGAATATACAAATTAGCTAGAGTTTCCAAGCTATAGTTCATTCGAATAGGGATGAAGTGAGCTGAATTAGTGAATCGATCAACTATCACCCACATAGCATCACATTTTCTTGGAGTACAAGGAAGACCGGTTACGAAATCCATAGTAATTTGATCCCATTTCCACTGAGGAAATTCAAGAGGTTGGAGTAATCCAGTGGGAGCTCAGTGTTCGGCTTTAACTCTCTGACAAGTTAAACATTTTGATACATAATCATTGATAGCTGCTTTCATTTCGGGCCACCAATACAAGGCTTTGAGATCTTTGTAGATCTTAACAGATCCTGGATGTATCGAGAATGGGCTTTGATGAGCTTCTTGCAAAATTTCATTCTTTAGGTCAATGTTGTTCAGAATACACACCCTATTATTGAAATAGAGTATGCCATTCGAATGGATAGAGAAATCTTGATTAGCTTTTGAGTCAAGCTTCGAGATGATAGCTTAAAGTTCAAAATCGATTTGCTGCAATTCTTTGATTCTCGAGATTAGGCTAGATTGGACTTGTAGTTCAGACAAAAATCCTCGCTTTTGATACATTCGAAGGTGAGCATTAATAGCATTCGAAGCTACAAGACGAACAAGGTAATTTAGGTGGAATTTGAATGGTTAATTGCAGAACAAGGAAGACTAATTTCAATTCGAAATTTTCAAGGATTTAAATTTAAAAGGATTACCCGAGTATGGTCTTCGACTTAGGGCATCAACAACCACATTTGCTTTCCCCAGATGGTATTCGATAACCAATTCGTAGTCCTTAAGCAATTCTAGCCATCTTCTTTGCCTTAAGTTCAAATCTTTTTGAGTTAAGAGATATTTGAGGCTTTTATGATCAGTGAACAAGTGGCATTTTCACCGTACAAGTAGTGTCTCCAAATTTTGAGAACAAAGACAATGGCAGCAAGTTCGAGATCGTGAGTTGGATAGTTTAGCTCATGAGGTTTCAATTGCCTTAATGCATACGCTACCACATTATTTCCTTGTATCAAAATACAACCTAGCCCCGAATGTGAAGCATCGCTATAAACAATAGATTTTTTGCCCGATTCTGGTTGGATAAGGACCGGGGCATGAGTCAAGGATTGCTTGAGTTGATCAAAGCTTCACTGCTAATTCTCAGACCACTCGAATGGTTAATCCTTTCGAAGGAGCTTAGTTAGGGGAAAGCAATGGTAGGAAAGCCTTTAACAAATCTTTGATAGTACCCAGCTAAACCGAGAAAACTTCAGACCTCACCAACATTCCTCGGAGGTCGTCAATCAAGAATAGCTTGAATTTTCTTTGCATCCACCTTGATCCCTTCGGCTGAGATTACATGACCAAGAAATAAAACTTCTAATAGCCAGAACTCGCACTTGGAGAATTTGGCAAACAACTAACGTTCTCAGAGTGTTTGCAAGACAATTTGGAGGTGTTCAGCATGTTCCTCCTTGTTACGAGAGTAGACCAAGATGTCATCAATAAATACGACCACAAATTTGTCAAGAAAAGGCTTGAATACTCGATTCATAAGATCCATGAATGCGGCCAAGGCATTAGTTAGCCCAAAAGGCATCACAAGGAATTCAAAGTGGCCATAACGAGTTCGGAAGGCTGTTTTAGGCACGTCTTCTTCTTTCACCTTCATTTGGTAGTAACCTGATCGAAGGTTGATCTATGAAAACACCTAAGCATCTCTAAGTTGATCAAACAGATCTTCTATCCTTGGCAAATGATACTTGTTCTTGATGGTAAGTTGATTCAATTGACGATATTTGATACAAAGCCACACCGTACCATCCTTTTTCTTTACGAACAAGACATGTACACCCCAAGGAGATGTGCTAGGCCGAATGAAGCCTTTTTCCTATAGTTCTTGAAGTTGCTTCTTGAGTTCCTTCAACTCTACTTGTGCCATTCGATATGGTGTAATTGACACCGTGTTGGTTCCAAGTTGAACGTCAATCCCGAATTCCACTTCTCGGGTCGGAGGAAGACCAGGGAGTTCCCCGGGAAAAACATCAACAAATTCAGATACAACAGGTATATATGGCAAGCCAAAGTCATATTCATCTTTTAGGACCATGGATGCAAAGATTGGAGTTGGTTTCTTATCTATAAGCAAGATGGATTCTTTCCCTAATCCCTGGAGATACAATCTCCTATTTTTCCAATCAATCCAGGCTTGGTGTTTTCCCAACCAATCTAGTCCTAACACTAGATCAAACTCGCAATTTGGCAAAACATAAAGGTCTATAGGAAAAGGGATATTTCGAATAGCAATTGGGCAAGATTCACAAATCAAATTGATCTGCAAATTTCCTCCTATAGGATTTGATACTACTAGGCTTGATTTTACAAGTTCGGGTTTCATATTTAACTTAACAAGCAAGGCAGAACATATAAAGGAATGGGTAGACCCCGAATTAATCAAAGCATAAGCAGGGTTTGAGTTGAGTTCAACGGTACCTGCGATCACACCGGGAGACTCTTCATCCTCCTTACCACGAATGTGGTAAATACGAGCAGGGGCTCGAGACTCTTGATGTGTAGAAGCCGAATAGTGGCCTTTCCCTCTGCCTTGGTTCCCAGACTGTGCTTGTCTCGGGCCTTTGGTTCGGTTAGATAGTGCAGGACTAGGATTTGCAAAAGATTGAATTGAAGCTTTATTAGCATTCTGAGGACAATCTTTGATGTAGTGGTCATTAGAATCAGTACATCAATAATTCAAGTTCATTTGAACTACATTATCCAAAACAGTTTCTGCCCTGGCAGTTTGGACACCCTTTAGTAATCAGTTCATATCTTTTAATCTACTCATTGGATTTTCAATTAATTTATACAACCAGAAAGCTCATTCAATTATATTTTCAACCATATAAGGATCATATTCTAATTCCTTCTATATCAATACAGTTTTTAATTTAAAGTCAGGTCCTTTTTCTAGTGACTATTCTGCCAGCTTGCAGTTTAATCCAATTTAGTGAGATTTTTATCCTAGGACCCTTACTAGTTCATTTTAGTCATTTTTACCATTGATTCCCCTGATTTTCCCCTTGTTCTTAAAAGTTAAGGTTGGCCCCAAATTAGTACATCTAGGTCCTCAAATTAGAAAATTTTACAAATTAGTCCAGATTCACCTATTCTGCCAATATACTCATTAAAGCTATTCATTTAACCTTAATTCATGCCAACCTAACTATCAAACATTCATTTTTCTCCCTCCCCTGTATTTTAATAACTTTTCTAGCCTTTATTTCAGTTCAATTCAATCCCAAATTCACCAATTCATTCAAAAACAATCCCTAATCATTTTGTAACTACAATTGTGACTAGTTTGCTTACCAATTCAATTCCTTCAATTTAACTACCAATCTAACTTTATCAAGGCCTCATTTAAACATATCACATGATTTCTATTAGTTAATTTCACATTAGAATATTCTCCTATTCATTTAACACATCAATTCATTCAATTGAATCACTTGGTCAATTCGGCTAGCATGCTTTAACTATCAATCCAATGTTTATACAATCTAGCATATTACCCACGGTTCCTTCTTTCAATTCACATAGATCTAACATTAATTCAAGCATCAATTAAGTTTATACAACAACTAATTCTATCTATAAGCATCACACAACCAATTTAAATCAATATCATCATTCAATTGAATGAACAAAGAAGACAACATGCTTACTTACTTCCAAGCTTAATTTCAATGGATAATCCCTACACATGCAAGCTCCAATCTTAGTATCAATGGTGTTTTCCTCTTAAACTCTCTCTCACTAAGGCTCTCCTCTTCAATTCGGTAAATGGAAGAATGAGAAAGATGAAGATGATAATCCTCCTTAAGTGGATTTGGGAAAGGACTATTTTATCTTTTAATTAACTATTAATCAAGGCTTAAGCAAGGGCATTTGGGGAATGTGGAACTTTAGCATGCAAGCTCTAAATTTGTTAAACAATTCGATTAAGTCCTCCTAATTTGATCACCAATTTCTTTCCATCTTTCAATTAATTCATTAACTTATCTAATTAGCCTAATTACAAAATCCAATTAAATTAGCTACTTAGGCAATTGGCTTCAAACTTTTAGGCTAGGATTTAGGCATTACAACTTTTGCCCCCAGTGTAGGGAGTGATCCTTGGTTAGGGTTCAATCGAAAGAACAAAAATATCAGGCTCAAAAGGGGCAACAAGGGATACTTTTTTTGCGAAGGGAAATGAAGGAATGCCAAATCTCCTATCGTACATGGATATCATTGAAGAAAAGTTTTCCTCAGTTGGTAGATGTTTTAGAGTTATCACTTAATCTAGAGACCTTAAAAACAATATTTGAGAGAAAAATTCTCTCGAAATTTTGTATTTGGGATCTTTCCCATTAATCCTGAGCACATTTTTGTTTCCCCTCTATCAAGGGATTAGATTCAAGAATCATTCATGCAATCAATAATAGGGGCCCTGCAAAAAAATATAGATATAATGAATAACTTATGAATAAAAAGAAGAAAGAAAAAAAAGTTTGCCACTGGAGAAAATAAAAAAATGCATCTTTTAAACAAGTAAAATAACATAGCTGGCCTTGCAAAAGATCCCTAATGCTCGTGGGCAAAATCAAAAGGATTGGTTCCGAGTATGACTTCGCAATTGTCTTAGAAACAGTAGGAAACTCCTCAACTTGCTCTATTTTCTTTTGAATTCCACTGAGGGGCTAGTTCTCTCATCAAGGTCCCATTGTTGACGCGTTGGGCTTGCCAATTAAGTCTTCAACTCTTGATGGCTGTCGGAATTTGTAACCATGTCTGTAGGGCTCCCTCAAAGTTGCCAGAGAAATCTGACAAAGGATGGCTATACTAAAACTGTCTTGTATTGCCATTGTATACTGGCTAAAGTCCATGCATTGCAACTCAATCTGATTTGGGACCATGGTGGTCATCTTCTTAACTTGTTCAGAAGAAGCCCTTGACGAATCCTCAAATGTGCTTAGATTGACTCGGTTAAGAGTGTCATCGAGTCGCATAATCCAACAAACAGTAGATGAGCAACTTCTCATCTTTGGTAACACAAGATCAAGTGTGCTAAGGGGCATGTGGTCCTATCAATTCGACCTTCTCAATTATCTTCTTATATTCTATTTAACCTTGTCTATAGCCTCGTTGAAGTCATGAATTTTGAAGTTTCGATTGCATTTCTTATTTTGTACGGGCGGAGAGCTGCATCTTCACATATCTGGCCACCTCGATACTCTTGTAGCATTCGTCTTGTTATTGCATTCCTCTAATGGATCTATAGGTATTGATATCTCAATGGTTAGCATCAAATTTGAACTATAGAGCTTGGCATTCATTTCTAGAGGGTGTTTGTCATTCACTTCAGTTGGTGTTATGTTCTGAGTCCCTATACCAAATTCGAAAAAAATTGCAGAGATCAAGATTTTTTCATCAGGTGCTTTAGTGAGCTTGGATCGCGTCATCGCAAATGTCAACTCTGGTGATAGGTGGGAAGCGTATACTAAATTAGGCTTTGAAGCAGAAAAGTTAGCAATGGCCCATCTTCTAATTCTAGTTGACATCACTAGTTTCTTGTTGTTGAAATTCCAATGCCCGTTTCTTGGAATGGAATCTACGTTGTTACTCACCCTTGACTTTTTAGGACATATCCTTTAACTTGGATGACCATAGGTCTGGTCCCATTATACATTCATTTTTCTCTGTGGCTTTTGCCTTAAAATTTCAACTAGGGATGCTCTTTTCGAGGTGGTTAGAGCTTTCGTACAATTTTGCCAGGATAACCAAGAACAAAGATCAACGAGGCATTTTGTCTTGCACAACAAATCACCAGAATATTGCAGATGTATGTTGTAGTCATAGATGGTCATCTTCACAGTCTTTGTTTTTTCATTCTCATTCTCGTTTTGCTCACTCAATCCAGTGATCTTGTACTCCTGATTGGTAGGCATGATTCTTAAGCATTTCTCTAGCCTTGATCTAGGGAGTGGAGGTCTCCAGCATTCTGATTGCTATCATTGTAGTTGATACATCTACATCTCATGACTCCTCTTCCAATTGTTCTGATTTTCATGGAAGAAAGATTGTCGAATAAGTAGACACTCTTGTCTAGTTGCAGGATGCCTTAAGCACCTTCAGCGTGAGTTTTCCAATTCATGTTTATAGTGCATTTTGAATTGTTTGAATGGGAATCTTTGTAGCAAGGCTCATCTCCACCTTGAACATCTTCGAATAATATCAACGTTTCAATTTCTTCTTTTCATGTTCATTTGGGCGGCCACCGTCATCATGGCTTATACCGCCATTGATTATGCTTATCGTGCTTCTCAAGTTCTAGGGCCTTGAGTTTTGGAGGAATTACTGGGCCATGTACTAGGCTCAGACCCTTCGTCTGGATTGGAAACTTTAAATTCTGGACTCCATTAGAATATGAATTTAAATATTCCCTTTGATAAGCTACTCTGAGTTTGGTGTCAAAGGCCTTAATCGCTATAGCTACTATCTGGGCATAGTGTCTTACTAAGCTTGTGCAATTTCATCTATCAAATCTTTAATGTCATGATTCTGGTTTGTGTGCGAGTACCATATTTTTTCCACTTGAGCTTAGTCCATGAATCTTTCCACAATTACTCTGGATGTGATGTAAATGGAGATGATGATGTGCATGAGGTGATGCTGCAAGATTGTTGATATTTTGAAACCAAAAGCACATTTCATTGATCATGAAGTTTGTGCATACATAATGAAGACGTCATTCTGCTTGCTTCTCTTGATGCTCTTTGGTACCAACTGCTCGAGCTCTCTAACTAGCATAGCCTTTCTCTGAACACGATCGAAGAACTATCCTGCTAGTACTGTCAACTGCCTCACCTAGGAAGTCTAATAGTTGTTATTCATCTTATCTGGCCTGATTCTTCATCTCATGAGCCTTAGAAGCCACTTTTCAAATTTGGCGTCTCAAATGATCAATAAAGAGTTGTCTACCCAAGCATGCGACATTTATAGCCCGCTTGGTGTCGACCCACTGGATCTTCTCATAGTCCCAATCATTAATAAGGGTTCTACACCGTATCAGAGCAGTTTGTCCTTAGACCCCTTTGTCTCATCTTCTTTTAGTTTATCTTAAAGTTCCAAGTTCTGATCACGGTATTTTTTGAGGCTATGACGTACCTCTGAATATTGCCCTTCTAAATGCTACTTTTCTCCAGCAAGTCGATATGCCTTCTCCTTTTGCTTTTGGGCCTCACGTTTCCAAATTTTAGTTTTTTTCATCATTTCCTCGAGTTGTAACTTTCCTTCCATCGAGGCCTTAAAGCTACTAGTACGTGCCCCTCTAGTTTTCAAGAGGTTGTTTTCGTGGGTCAGTTCTTACATATCTTCCCGGTGGAGCTCTTGCTTTGTTAGTAGAGTTTTTACCTTTTTCTGGCAGCCTTCTCTTTGGTATTATTTCGCGATGAGCTTGCCTTCAAGTTTAGTGACTTTGCCCCACAACTTTTCCCTCTCAAAGTCTTATTTGTAAATTTCTTGCTCGGTGCCGGGCTTACCATGGCTGGGATGCCTATGTTGACGACTCTTTGCCTCCTCCAACTAGTATACTTGAGCACAACACCAGCAAATAGGGCCACTTTCATTCGGTATGTTCGTTTCTACTCACTAGCCAACTCAATGGCTCACTTTGTAGAATTGTCCTTCGTGTGGGAGAACTCCTCTTCTCGGAGCCCTTAAGTAACATGAATGAACCATCGAGACCCATACTGGCTTTGTACGAGCAAAGGGGCATAGCTTGTAGCTCTATGTAGGCCTATGAGATGAACCCATTCCATATTTCTGTACTTGTATAGAATCAACACTTGTACATTAAGGGGGCTCTTCAGGTGACGTCATTGTTGGAAAGGTTTCGAAAGAAGGTCATCTACTATTTTTGCTTTCTGTTTTGGCCACTATTTTTTGGTAACCTTTTTGATCAGGACCAAATCTCTAGATGTCCGGTGCTTGCTTATCTTCTCATGACCCAAAAATGGCTCCGCAACCACAAGTAAAAGAGCTTAGAGCACCTAGTAAAGTGACCTCTTCCTCGAGTTTGGCAAAAGTTCAAGGACCGAATAGTCTCTACAAGAATTGCTAGAACCGGATTCACATTCTTCTGGGCCATCAGATCAACCAGGGTTATCTAAATGTGCCCCGAGACTTTGGGAAAAATCACCAACTCGTAGATAGCTAAGGCGAGCAAATCAAGGACCCTTCCATGCTTTACATCTTTCATGATCTGGGCATAGATGAACTCCCACATGAAACAAGGGCTTTTGTTCTTTATGACAAGATGGGCATCCACCTCTTCAACATCTAGACCATCAAGCTTGGCAAAATTCCCTCGATAGCTAGAGTTCTTCTCTTTCTAATATATTTTGTCGGGTATTTTCTAATTCCAGACACATCAGGACCATGTACTCTTCTGTGGTGGGAGTCATGTCTTTCTGGTTGAAGACAAAGCAATGATAGGTCGGATCCCAAAATTCAACAATGTCTAGAATCATGGGCTTGTCAATCTCAACTATGAGAAACAAGGCTATATCTTTGTACTTCTTGGTAAATGTGGCTCGATCTTGGGCTTCTAGGCTTTACCAAACAATGATCAATCCTGAAAAATGATTATGTGGAAATCCCATATGTACTTGTTTCGATAGATCTACAGTGGTCTCTTTCTGTACGCTATCTCCATATCGACGTTGAAACTCTATGGAATCACTTTGGACATCGATATTCGGGCGAAGGACTCTAGAGCTGGAAAATGTGACCCGAATACTCATGATCTTTGACTGACTCGTGTTTCAGAATACCAACTGGATGCAATGCGACGTATGCTCTCAGAATTCAAAAAAGTGTTAGTATATATAAATAATGAAATAAAGCACAAGGGTAAGATACAAAAAGTAAAACTATAAAAACATAAAATAAAACCTATGGCTTCATATGGCTTCACATTCATGCGGGTTTGGATCTAGAAAAGGTTCTTGAACCGTCCATACCCCTTACTATAAGGTGGATAAGATGTTTGATTTCTGCCCATCATAGGCTTGCGAATCGAACATGGCTCGAGGCAATGCATTTCCGTTATGCCCGTGCGGAGGGTTACTCACAAAAGCATAAGTACTCTGGACCCCGGAAGACTTTCACTAGCCCATACGGAGGGTTACTCACGAAGGCATAGCTATTTTCTTCCAATTAAGTTTGATAAAGCCCGGGTAGAAGGCTTATGTTATGATGCAAACAGTTTATAGCACCAAGAAAATGCACACACAAAAATGTAACGGATTAGTAAAGAAAATAATTCGTGATCAAGTAAAAGTTGTGCCTTCTTAAACAGTCTCTAGTGGAGTCGCCAAGCTGTAACAACGGAGTCGCCACCGGTCCCTTTTATTATATTAGGCAGACCGAAAACCTAAAAAAGCCAACCAGATCAAGATTACGAAAGCTCAAGGGTTTGGGGGCACGGTTACGTGTGGGGAAAAATTAGGACCCCCATCACGCCCGCATAACAACGCTTACTTGATCGCTAATATTTTCCTTGTAACCCAGATGCGTGCATGCAGAGAATAATGTAAAATCCACAGAGTTCTAGAAACGACCTGAATTCGCTCACAGTTGAGTAAACCCCGGTCATTTTAGACGCAAAGGGATTAAGATATTAATCCATAAAATCTGAAAATATAGTCCCGCGTAAGAGTTTCGGCCGTTCCAACAGCTAGGGAAAGACTGAATTGACATTAATTGAGAAAATATCCCGTTTTTCATGATGTGATAAAAATCCCTTTTAAATGATGTTTTATGTTCTTTTTGACCTTTTATGGGTGGTTTAATTTTCAAAGTTAATTATTATTTTTAGAAGCATGTGTTTGAAGGGGAATAATCTTAAAAAGCTTTATTAAATTATTTACTTTTCTAAAAGTTACCTGAGGAGTTTAAAGAAACTAATCCTAGAAGGTTTTATTAAAGTGTTTAATTATTTACCCTTTTTGTAATTATCCTAAGAGTTTTACTTACAATTAAATAACTATTTACCCCTTTTTAAAAAATTATCAAGTTAGTTTTTATTTACCATTATTTACAATTAATAAATTATTCACCTAAAAAATTTATTTAACTATTTACAATTAAGATAAGGTGTAGAATATTTAAGTTATCTGTTAATATGTGCATTATTTTAGAAATCTAGACCTAGATATTTAATTGAAACCTTATATTGGGTAACTAAGCCATTTATTAAATAAGCTAACCTAAAAAGTATCCATATTAAATTATTTAGTAGCTTTTTTTCCTTTTTAAAGAACATTAATTATTTAGAGGTTCATTTAACTTAATATCTTACCGGGTTAAAATACATGAAGATGAACAAAATATAAAATATGGTAAATATACATGAATCAAATAAGGAACTTAAACACAAAAAATAATAAAAAACTAAAATAAAAGATTAAGTTTAAGAAATCACAAACAGTGGGATCAGGATGAGCTAAACAACAAGGGATACGGGTTGCTGGCGCCGCTAGTGCCGCCGCTGCTGTTTGTCGTCAGTTGCTGGCCGCCGGCAGCACGCTTCGACTGCTCCTCACTTGGTAATGGTGCCGGCTTTCTCTTCGGGTGACATAAGATTTTTCACGAACTTCGGTTTGGTGATGACTCGTACCCATTTTCTTTCTTACCCGAGATCGAGTATTCAAGAAAATAAAAGAGTAAAAATAAAAATATATGGAGACAAAATTTGGGTAAAAATACCTCAAGGAAACTGCTTGTATTGCTCTTCAATTTCTGTGTTACAATTGCTTTTGTGTTTGTATGTGAATATGAATGTGTCTAATGAAGCCTATTTATAGGCTTCGAGAAACCCTGAAAATCCCTAAACCCTAAAAGCATATTTCCTTCTTATGCTCAACATTCTTGGAAAGGGAATAATGCCATTACTTGGGCATCAAACTCTTTCCTTACAATCAAATTAATCTTAAATGAATTAAAACAAATGAGAAAATGTCTAAGCTTGAATTTAATTACGAATATTCAATAAAATAATTGAAAATTCATAATAAAATCAAATTCTCGTATTGAACCCGTATCTAATTTTCTGCATGCATTGTCTTCGGTAAAATGAGCATATCCTGAGCTCCCGATGTTCGATTGAGACGTTTCAAGATGCGTTGGAAAGTTAAATGAAGGATGGTAAATACGTAAGAAGACACCCTGACCCAAAAATGCTTGGATCATATCAGAAATTTGCCGTGAGTCCACAGTGAGAATTCCTTGCGCATCACTTGACTTTCCATACTTGTTGGACATGATCTCTTGTAATCTTCCCATATCTGATGTGATTAAAATCTTGTGTGATCTGACTTGCTTGATAAGATCTATTCGTATTTAATCCCCTTTTATTTGCTTGCAAGGTATGATTGATGATGTGCCAGCTTGGTAGAGATTCAAATAGAAAGAGTGCTGCACAAGAAAAACTAGGGTTTCTTTGCGTATGGGGCTTAATTGGGCCCAATGTACATGGATTCTTTGCATTTTATATATTTTTGGGCTTTTGTATAGTATATACATGGGCAGACAAAATAGGTGACTACACGTCCTCACTCACATTTTCTGTGTCCTCATTCATCCACTGAGATTTATCGCATACATGACAGGACTCATGGTTTTTTCGATCACCTCAATACAACATGCAATCATTCTGAAAACTATGGATTTTCTCATAACCAAGGCCCAAATCGTTTATCATTTTCTTCATATCTTGTTGGATTGAGGAATTTTTGCAAAAGGAAACATTTCTCTCAAAAAATCTAATAACTGCGTAAAAGAGTTACCGATCCACCCTCCCAAGCATTTTAAGTGGAAAAGATGAATGCAAAATGAGAGTTTTGAATATTTCAATCCCTCTTAAAGTTGTTCATTCATTTCATTAAGCAAATTGTAAAACTTTGCTACTTTATCATTTGGCTCTTCATCACATCCACTTCTTCCCATCTCGGTGAAATCATTAACACCAATATCACAATCATCTTCTCTAACAGATTGATGATAATAATGCATATTAAATCCATCTCACAACATACCCTCCATGTCATCTTCTCTAAGAGATCAACGATGATAATTAGGAGGATAAGCCAGATTACTCATGGAAGAACCTCTAGGAGGTTTCAACTCTCCATGGAATACCCATTTTCTATAGCTCGAAAGAAAGCTAGAAACAATTAGATGTTCATGTACAACTTCAAGAATGTGCCAATTAATGTTAGCACACTTCTTACAAGGGAAAAGAATCATATTCTCTTGGCTTGCATTCACAAAAGTTAAATTTAGAAAAGTTTCCCCTCCATTTTGATAGTCGGTGCTTACCCTTGAAAAATTCATCCAACTCCTATCCATTTTGTATTTCTGTAATATCCATTTCAAATGTTAATTGCTAATACTATAGATTCAAATTTATTCTTTTAAATTGATAATTGTAGATAAAAAAATTAAAAGTCTACAAAGTTAAACCTAACATGGTGCATATTTGAAGGATGAAGAGAGATGAAACAATTATATTATCAATTAAGTAAAAGCCAAGTTAAATATATAAACGACCTATTAGCCATACTTAATCCACTTGACCTATATAAAGAAACTCAACCAAAACATGAAAATTCAAGAGGAATTTACATCTTGGGGAAAGTTATCTTCTTTAGTTTACTTCAAGAAAAGTTGAGATATTTGAGATAAGAATTACCACCTTCTCCTTCACTATCAGACCTCAGAATGGATAATTCACTGGAATACAAATATAAAAATTTAATTTCAAATTGAAACGAAAAATGCTAATTAATTCAACAAATTGTGAATTTTTTTAATCTAATGAAAGAAATTCAACAAATAGGCAATGAACAATTACTTAAACCTCAAATTTATTCTTTACGTGCCTGGAAAGTATAAAGGAAAATCATGATCTAAAAGCAAACTTCTCCTTTTGACCTAAAATTCCAGAAGCAAGATATACCTGCTTGCGGCTTCCTCCATCAGCGAATGATATGAAAATATTACACGACAGCTTGAAAGCTCCAACTGGGTAATTCTGCAGCCAAACAAATACATAAATAAGCTTTTCACTTAACAATTATTTTGAGAAATAAAGAATAAAGAAAGAAGAAGCGATTTCCTAAGAAATTTATAGCTTGGTACCATGATGCTTTAGTGACTCCTGAATCAAGACTTTTGCTCAGCATTAAGAACCTAGAAACAATAACATAAATAATTGGAAATTTGAGATCGATTTACGTAATGTTTTACAAAATTAGAAAGAAGAAGGAATGGACTGAATTTAAAGTTCTAATCAAAATCATAAGTTCAACATTACCTTACTTTTCCTGGGAAAGGCTTAGCACCAAAATCAGATCATAAAAACGGGGAAAAGATAGGAAAACAGATTACCTTAATTAGGGATTTAAGAGAAGAGAAAGGGTTGACTGTTGAGTCGAGAGCATATCAGTGGTAACAAAATTTTTTATATACGCTTTTTCTTCGATTCTGTTGGCTACTAGAGTATGAATCAAGAAGGTGATGGTGCGAGCAGCATCAGAATCTCGCCGCCGATGGGGGTTGCCTATCTGATCGAGATGAGGGTCTGAGAGGCGATTGAGAGTGAAACGACGTGAGAGATTGAGAGCGATGGAGGAAAAATTAGGGATTTTGGGATAATTGGGGATTGGCTGAGGGAGTAACCAAAATGAGTATATCATAAAAACAAAACGGTGAGTTTTACACAATTGTGGCGTTCATGATACAAACACCACAATATGTTATACTTTTGTGGCGTTTGTAATAAAAACGCCACTATATGGTATACTTTTGCGGCGTTTGTAATAAAAACACCACTAGAAAGGACGAGATGGACTTACTTTTCCATTTGGCCCAATAACTCGAGCCAAGTCCAAGCTAATCAAGGACAAGTTGAATTTGATTGTCCAAGGATTCGTGCGCAAAGGATTGCAAGCTGCCGTGAAGAAAGAAGGATTTCTTGAAGGAAGTCCATACTTAACATCCTTCAAGAATAATTGGGTCACGAAAACTCAACTTGTTGCACCTTTAGAGATGGATATCCATGAGCTTTTAGATGTCCATTAATTAGCCCTTTTATTGTAATTAGACCCAATGCTTGTTATTATAAAAGTATTGGGTCAGGCTTTTATTTTTAGCCCATATTAGGATTTACAAGTGTCATTTAGGTCTGGTTTGCATTAAAACAACCCAAACATGCGTCCTTACCCAAAACCCAATTACTTATTGACAAAGTAAGCCCAGATACCCATAACTTCGTCCAATAAGAAGCCTTAACAGCCCATTACTTACCACCCAAGCAACCAGTCCCTATCAGCTCATTACTTGCTGCCCAAGCAACCAGCCCATATCAGCTTATCACTTGACTTATCACCCTACCCCTTTCTATCCAAGCACTTTCAAGGTTGTTTCTTTTTTTATTTAATTAGGGTTTCCTTGTTTTAGTAGAAGTTAAATTACTTTGTTTATCCTTCACCTATAAAAGGACAAAGCCTCTAACATTGTAATTGAGATTTCTTTGATATATGAAATATTTAGTGAGATTATTTTTGCAAGTGTTGATAACTTGTGCCTTAGAAGTCTTCTTCAACATAAGTTTGACGAGTTCTTATGAGGGAGATCATTTTCACACTCATGCTTGCCTAGGTAATCGTGTCTAGGAGGGTGGGTTAGAGCCGCTTGAGGTTGTTTTCTTATGTAATTGCATCTAAGAGGATGCTGAGGACAAAACCATCGACAAATCCATCAAGCCATCTTCATCTTCAATTCATCACTCCATCTCCACAAACCATAAACAAAGCTAAAATTTCAAATTTGTTTTATCTATCCTTCTTTCAATCTTTTTGCTTATATTCTTATTATTCATCTTCTAATCTTCAATCTTGTTTTGGTTTCTTTAAATTTCCAGCCTTGGATCTAAAAATTTCAAGAAACGCCCAACCAATCTCTCTCAAAATTTTAGATTTGCGCCATGTTCCTTGATTGAGTATAGAACCCCTAGTTCTTGCAGCAACTTGATTGAAGGCTTCCGAATCCACATCTATGCCAAGCACTCTATAAATTGGTATCAAATTTAGGACGATTCCTTGGTGATTATATCAACATTCATCGAGTTCTTGGTGATATTCAAGTGGTTGAAGGAGTTCGATCTATCAAATAGGCTAGTTGAGAAAAATTAGGGTTTTCCCAAATTTTATCCCTATTTCATAATTTTTTTATTTATTTTTGTTATTTTTAGTCAAAAAGAAAAGAAAAGAAAAAGTGAAAAAACTCACCAGCCACCATCAAGAATCATCATCGTCCACCATTGCAAGCATTGTATTGAAGTGGATTCAACATTTGGATTTCTTCCTTCAAGTTGTTTCTGGGTTTTTGGGTTGTCATCTTTCTAAACTATTCTTTCTAATATTAGTTATTTAAGTTCATTTGTTTTGCCTTTTTTCTTTTATTACGCCATTAACACTTTATTTTTCTTGTGTGAGTAGGACTAAAAGTTGCTTTACAATCCTTCTTTCTTGCAACTATACTTTAATTGGTGTCTTACCTTTCATTGGACTCCTAGTACAATAGGATTCCTAGTAGATAATGGATTCGTTGTTAGGATTAAACTCCAATTATAACTTTTGACTTGTGGCAGGAATGTCTTTAAAGAGTACAAGATCAGCTTACTTGCCTCACTAACTATTACTTTCTTGGAGTGCTTTAGTGAGATTTCTAGTTTTTCATTCTTTGCTTTTACCTTTTAAATTTGAGTGTTTCAGGATGTCACAAACGAGTAACGACAACGAACCACACGAGGTGATTCTTCAAGAAGTTTCAGATACTCTCAATAAACTTGCACGGACTGTAACTTCATTGCAACCAAGCTTGATCACACCGATACAGTCATGACCGCAATCACTCAAACCATTGCGAGATTAGAAACCAATGTTGTTGCAAGTGATGTTGAGGAGCCTAGGTGTCTAAATCTTGTTCCCATTCAGAATAGACGCCAACATCCCCTACATAGGCACAAACCACGCACAAATCCGAGATGAGCCCCAAACACCTTGGCCAAACCAAAGTTCATTGTGCCATCATTTCAAGGAAGGTATGACCCTGATGCTTATTGTAACCCTCTTGACCCAGTCTAGTCGCAAGACCGAATCGAGCGAGTCACACAGGGACTATTGAAGTAAAACCCGAAAGTTCCACTTCAATAAACAACCCTTTTTTTCTTTTATCTTTCTAGATGCAACATTATTAACCTAAGTGTACATATTGACAGCGGACGAAATTACAACTCGATCGGACATCGATTTGACATCCAATCGATTTGACTTAACGATCGACTATATCGATACACTTGTGCCCGTACCGATACGCCAATATATCATTAAAAACTCAGATTTCCAGCAGCACAAAAGGGTATTGATACGGTCCCGTGTACCGATACGGTTCTCGAATTTGCCCTCAGACTGTATCGATATGGTCTACCTTGTACTGATACGATATGCCTGGTTTGGCTTTACTGTACCGATACGGTAGCTCGTGTATTGATACGCCTAGGCTTATAATACCACAAATTGCTAATTTTTCAAGCTTAAACTTATCTAAAAGCATTCCAACATGTTACTAAGACATAAATATCCACTTAGAGCATAAAACCATAGGCATTAAACACCAAAACATGCTTTCAACATCAACACATTATGATTATCAATCTATAGGCGTGCTTCCTATGCAAAGTAACCATACAATCACCAAAGCATGCTTTCAACATCAACACATTATGATTATCAATCTATAGGCATGCTTCCTATGCAAAGTAACCATTCAATCACCAAAATGCAAACCAAACCAAATACCAACAATTAAAGGCCATTTACAAATCCAAAAGGGCAATTAAAACATGCCACAAACCAGGGAGCTTCAAAACACAACCTCCCAAAACATTAAGGCATCCTCCCATTGCCAATTATTACTATTAGGTAAACAAAAAACCATACTTCAGCTATGTTTTCACTCTTGGATATCTACTTGCTTCCTTGCTGCCACCAAAGTGTTATTTCTCTGCATTGTTGGAAAAAGAGAGTGTAAGCATAAATGCCTAGTGAGGGATGCTCAAGTTAAAACCAACAACAATCCATTTTAAAGCCATTTCTCAAGTAGAAATCTCTTTCTCATCATGCTCAATCTATCTCGTACTTTAAACCACTTTCAAGCAAAATCAACAACATTTAAACCACATGTATCATAAATCTCATGCACTAACCTTAATGCAAAACTCAATCCAAAGCTTCTCATGCTTGTTTCTCATAAAACATTTCTCAAAAACATAATCTCATGTATAAAACACATTATACAAAACATTTATAAACCATGATACATGTGAATCTCATATATTGGCTTTCAAGCGACCTGGGAATAGACTCACTCCTAAACCGTAGTGATAGGCTCACTTCTATCACAAAGTACTAGGCTCACCTCTAGTACACATCGGATACACGGATTCTCATGGTGGGCTCACCTCCACCAAATAACTCACTTCGGACGGGAATAGGCTCACCCCTAACCCATAGTGATAGGATCACCTCTATCACTAAGTACTAGGATCACCTTTAGTACCCACAATAGGCTCACCTCTATTGTCTCATCGAAGAATTTATCTCACGTACGGATTTTGTATATTATAGTGCACTTCTCATCCTATTGGTCAACCAATTGTACCATTAACAATAATCTCATCACTTGCCAATATACACTTAAAACCATGTTTACCTACTATTTTTCAATGCATAACATAAAACATTTCTCATCCCATTTCAAAAGTGTAAACAATGCATAGCATTTTCACAACAAGTTCAATCTCTTTAAAAACATAAATCAATCTCATGCGATCACATGAATCATCTTTCAATTCATAAAACATGCATAAATAGTAGGTAACAAATTTCTTTCCAAAACATGAGCATGATCAATCAAATCAATGGGAAAAGCCAAGAACTGAGAGTGAAACATCTCATACTTACTTTCGAGATTAGATTAGCATTTCAAGCTCAATCTAAAACCCCAAAACTTCCTTTCTAACCTTTGAAAAGCTCTTAAATCATTTCCACTCATAGACTACGCCTCGCTTGCCTTGTCGAAGTGAAATCAAGCTCTCGGATCAACCGAAGCACCTTCCGAAGCTATTAGATCAACATCCATTGCTTCTAACGAAAGCAAAATAGTGGATTAATGCATAACCTTGCATCCAAATCCCTACCAACACAAAACTACACATTCTCCTATCATCGGCTAATCTTTCGCCACCCGAAAACTACCAAAAACACCGGCGAAACCCTTCTAACTAATCTTCAGCCATTACCCAACGAGATTAACATCAAAGAAACATCAATTTACATCCAAAAACATCCTCCCAACACCATAAAACCTCCAGCAATTAATTAACCACATAAACAAGCCATAAACTCAAAGATTTCAACCTTGAAATCAAACAACTCACCTAGTTTCAGGTTTCTTATGATAAAATCATTATCTTAACATTATTTAACATCAAAAACATGATTAAAACTAATCATAAACCCAACAACACATATCCATTACAAAAATCACATAAATCCATCATTTAAAGCTTGATTTAACCATTTCTTTCAATTAAATCATAAAACCTCCATAGCAAACTTATTAAAAGAGTTAAAGAGTTGGGAATTTCCATAAAGAACCCATCATTAGAGGAGAAAAACGTAGCTCACCTCTAATGGATGTTTTTTCCCTTATTCGATTTGATTTACTTGTCAAAACAAAATTGAATCAATAAGGTTTTGTTAAGAAATCAACAAGAAACCATTTGATAGTAATAGATTAAAGAAAACAAGATTTTACCTTACGATTTTGAAGTAGAAATGAGTGTTTGACTGAAGAGAATTTGAGAGAAAATAAGTTACGCCAATTTTGTTGAAATGAATTAATCATCAATTAATCTCTCCATCCAATTATATTAATTAAAAACCATTTAAAATAAGTCAATTAAGGGGTAAAAGTCTGATATTAGACTTTGGCTAAATAGATCCTTAAAGATTCAATGTCTCGACCCTTTTACAAAACAATCACTAGAAAAATAGTTTTCAAAAATTATGTTTTAGTCACTAGAATCAAAATATTCAAGTTCCAACCATCAATTTCCAAAATTGGCTTCACCAAACCTTTGTATACATTTAAAAAGGATTTTAGAACCTTTTTTTGCATTTTATTCATCTCGAAAACCTTTTTAAAACATTTAAATCCTGAAACTAGTCTAAATCGTTCAAACGGTTCAACCGAACCGTCCAGCCAACTTGGCTAACTTCAAAGCCCAAAACCGGGGCGTTACAAATCTCCCCCACTTAAGAAATTTCATCCTTGAAATTTACCTTATTAAAAAAGATAAGGAAACTGCTTCTTCATGTCATCCTTTTGTTCCCACGTAGCTTCGTTAACACCTCGATGTCTCCACATCACTTTTACCAACTCTATGGTCTTACCAAGAAGCACTTTACTATCTGAATCCAAGATCTCAACTGGTTTTTCATCATAAGTCAGATCCAGATTCAATTCAATCTCCTCCACAGGCATAACTTGCGACAGATCCAATCTATACTTTCAAGCATGGATACATGGAAAACATCATGTATCTTCTCTAACTCCCGTGGCAACCTCAACTTATAAGCCACCGGTCCAACGCGCTCAAGCACTCAAAGGGTCCAATAAAACTTGGGCTTAACTTGCCTTTCCGGCCAAATCTCATCACCTATTTCCAAGGCGAAACTTTCAAGAACACCTTGTCTCCAACATTATACTCAATCTCCCTACGCTTCAAATCCGCATAAGATTTTTGCCGATCCGAAGCTGCCTTCAACCGCTCACTAATAAGCTTCACCTTCTCGGTGGTACCTTTAAGTACACTAGGCAAGGAAACAAACTTCTCTCCCGCCTCTGCCCAACAAAGAGGCGTCCTACACTTCCTACCATACAAAGCTTTATACGGAGCCATTTGGATACTCACTTGGTAACTGTTATTATAGGCAAACTCTACCAAAGGTAACTATTTCTCCCATCATCCTTGAAAATCAATAACACAACACCTCAACATATCCTTCAGCACTTGGATAACTCACTCAGACTGCCCATCCGTTTGAGGATGCAAAGTAATGAAATTAAACCACGTACCCAACGCTCGATGCAAACATTCCCTAAAACCTTGCTGTAAAACACGTATCCCTATCCAAAACAATGAACTTTGGCACCCCATGCAACCTCATAACCTCTGCGATATACAAATCCGCTAACTTATCCAACGTATACGTAGTATGCACAGGTAGAAAATGCGCACACTTCATAAAACGATCCAAAATCACCCAAATAGAGTTTTTCTTTGGTGGTGTCAAAGGTAAACCCGACACAAAATCCATGGTGATCCTCTCTCACTTCTATTTCAGAATCCTCAACGGTTGCAACAACCCAGAAGAAAACTGATGCTCAGCTTTCACTCGCTAACACACCATGCATTTGCTAACAAACTCAACCACATCTTTCTTTAAACCAACCCATTAATATTCATCCTTCAACCCACGATACATCTTAGTACTACCAGGATGCATAGCAAAATGACTGTGATGGGCTTCAGTCAAAATAGTGTGCATGAACTCAACATCCTCCGACACAACTACTCGACCCTTAAAACATAAGACACCATCATTATTGAAACAAATGTCCGTCGGACTACCATTCGCTATGTCCTGAACATGCGGCACCAACAAATCATCAAGCAACTACTTTTCCTTAATCAACTTTATCAAAGAAGGTTTCACTTGCAACTCAACCACCATCTCGCAATATACTCAACTGAGCAAACATCGCCCTCAACTCCACAACCACCTTCCTACTCAAAGCATCGGCCACCACATTGGCCTTCCTAGGGTGATACAAAATCGTCAAGTCATAATTATTAAGAAACTCCAACCACCTTCGTTACCTAAGATTCAACTCCTTTTGAGACGTCAAATACTTCATACTCTTATGGTTTGTAAAAACCGTACACTTTTCACCATAAAGGTAAGGTCTCCAAATCTTAAAAGCAAACACAACTGCAGCCAACTCAATATCATGCATAGGATAGTTACGCTCGTGCACCTTTAATTGCCGAGATGCATATGCTACAACCCTACCATTCTACATCAACACCACCCCAAACCAACATAGGATGCATCGCTATAGATCACAAACTCTTTTCTCGATTCAGGTTAAATCAAGATCAGAGATTGTGTCAAAGCTTCCTTCAACTTCTCAAAAGCTTGTTGCCTCGCTTCTATCCACTCAAAACAAGCATCCTTTTGCAACAACTTTGTCAAAAGAGCAGCTATCTTTGAGAAACAATCAACAAAACAATGATAATACCCTGCCAAACCCAAGAAACTGCAAACCTCTATCACTGACTTAGGTCATTTCCAATTCACAATCGCCTCAATCTTTTACGGATCCACACGAATACCTTCCGCTGAAACCATATGACCAAGGAAAACCACTTCCTTAATGCAAAACTCACTCTTACTCAACTTAGCATACAACTGATTATCCAAAAAAACTTGCAACACAATCCTCAAATGTTTATCATGATCCTCCTCGGTACGTGAATACACAAGGATATCATCAATAAACACTACCATAAAATGATTCAAAAATTCATAGAATACTTTATTCATCATATCCATGAAAGTTGCAGGCGCATTCGTCAACCCAAACGGCATCACCAAGAACTCATAATGTCCATAACGAGTATGAAAAGCTATCTTCGGCACATCTCTATCATTTACCTTCAACTGATAATATCCTGATCTCATATCAATCTTAGAAAACACCACAAAATTGATCAAACAAATCATCAATTTGTGGCAAAGGATACTTATTCTTAATCTTCAACTTGTTCAATTGTCGATAATCGATACATATCCTTATAGTGTCATCATTCTTTTTCACAAACAACATAAGTGCTCATGAAGGTGAAACACTAGGACGAATGAAACCACGATCCAACAACTCCTAAAGTTGCATCTCAACTCCTTGGGTGCAATACGATATGAAGCAATGGACACTGGAGCCGTATCCGTATACGTCTCTATACAAAACTCCACCTCCCTATCCAGCGGCAAACCAGTCAATTCTTCCAGAAACACCCCTAGAAAATCACAAATAGAGCAGATATCATGGGGACGTACTTCCTTCATATTCGAATTCATGACATATGTCAAATATGCCTGACATCCAATCTCTAACAACTTTTATACTTCCAAAGCCGAAACAACGTTGGATAAGAATTTGACATTCTCACCCACCACTACAACTTCATAATCATCGGTAAGTTTTAGTGTAACTCGCTTAGATTTAAAATCAACCACGGTTTTGTGCTCGACTAACCAATCCATACCTAAAATAACATAAAAATATAAAAGGGTAACTCCATCATATCTACAGCAAACACATGTCCTTGAACCATTAAAGGACACCTCATATACCTCCTTCTAACAACTACCGTTTCCCCAAAAGAGCTCGTTACAAGCATACCCACATCTAAAAACTCAACAGGTAGATCAAGCGATTGTGCATGCTCACGTAAACTGTATGAATGAGTAGAACTGGAATCAATCATAGAAAGTAATGACAAAGATTGCAAAGTAAAGGTACCTGCAATCACATCGGTGTCATTCCTTCCCTCATGGTGTGCATACACCATTGTCTGACCACATTCTTTAGGCTGAACAACAAGAACATGAGCAACATTCCTCTATCTATCCTCCATTTGCTGAAAATTACCTCGGCCGCACCCACGGCCTCTTTGTGGCTCAACAACACGCGTAGGTGTTTACCTAACCGGCTGAGGATAGTCGCGCTTCATATGACCTTGACCACCATAATTCTAGCACACTATAGAATTTCCCCAACATTGACCCCTATGTCGCCGTCCACAACGGTTACACTCAAAAGTAGGAACAAAGGCATTCTGACCTTGCTGTCCACGGCTAGGATTACCACCACTATACCTCTGATCCGGTTGATACCTCCTATCTTTGTTCTTCTTAGAATGATCTCTACCAGCCTCAAACTCAGCGGATCTCTTACCAGAACTAGAACCACCCGAACGAGCAACTAAACCCAAATTTTGCTCAATGTCCTCAGCCCGAGTGACTAAGACATCAAAATCTGTGTAATCCGAAGCTAACATATAGGTCTTCACCTCCTTCACCAACCCATAACAGAAATGATCACATCTTTTCTGTTCATTGGGAACCAGCTCAAGGGCATACTGGCTTAACCAAACAAACTGAACCTCATACTCAACAACCGACATGCTTCCCTGCACCAAAGCCATGAACTCTCGCTTCTTCTTATCTAGATACCGAACACCCAAATACTTCTTTCAAAAAGTAGTTCGAACTCCCAAGTCACATCGGTAGGTTTTATTTCATGCAACAAAGACACTGTATAACCTAGCTTACATGCACCCGTACAACCCATCTGACTAAGAATCCTCCGAGTGCTCTCAAACCATGCCTCAGAATCCTCTAGAGACAAACCTCGAAACTTGGTACCACCCAGAATACGCAAACGCTCCAAATGAAGTCCAGGGTTATCAACTATAGGTTGGGGAGCAACTGCGTGCATACCTGCCATCACTACCTGAAAAGCTCCAGTTATAGCCTGGATTAGTGGCATCATATTGCCAACTACCGGCCTTTGTGCTGCTTGAGGTCCAACACCTCCCGCACCAACTCTAACTCAAACTTTACCACCACCAAGAGGAGGAGGGGCGGCAATTCCTCATCAACCTCATTTTCTACCACATTAAGTGCATTATTTCTAAGCTCTCATCTCGGTCTCATTATCAAAATAGCACGAATCTATAGCATAAAAATGCAACATTAAAACCAATCAGGCTAGCTCGAAGCAAGAATCCAAGGTGCTTAGTTTTAAACAAAAAATCTTTATACTAATAGTAATATGGAAATGGGTACCCCAAATCTCTCCCCCAAACATCACAAACTATCCATACAACATGTTATCAGCCACCGTGCAAATCACATAGGCAATCAACGACCAAATCATGGCATAAACACTCACCATGCATAGCAAACAACAAAATACAAATCAAAACAATGTCACATCATCTTACCAACATCCTAAACTTTCGTAACCTGGCTCTGGTACCAAGAAATGTAACCCCTTGAGTTGGTCTAGTCGCAAGACCGAATCGAGCGATTCATACGGGGAATATTGAAGTAAAACCTGAAAGTTCCACTTCGATAAACAACATTTTTTTTCCTTTTATCTTTTTAGATGCAACATTATTAACCTAAGTGTACATACTGATAGCAGATGAAATTACAACTCGATCGGACATCGATTTGACATCCAATCGTCCCGTTTAGCATTTAGGGACCATTTTGTAAAACTTATGAAATTTAGGTACCAATTGCGAAATTAAAGTTGCTGATAGTCAATTAGTCAGGTTTCATGCTTTCATATCAAATTTTAGCTCATTTCGATCACCCAAACTCATTTAATTGAATATTCGAATATCTAGTGACCTAAACGTAAGAAAACAGAACTTCAAAAAGCTTCAATTAACTAACTTAACGGTCAAGTGTATCGATACACTTGTGCCCGTATCGATACGCCAATATCTCATAAAAAACTTAGATTTCCAGCAGCACAAAAGGGTATCGATACAGTCCTGTGTACCGATACGGTTCTCCAATTTGTCTTCTGACCTTATCGATACGGTCTACCCTGTACCGATATGGTATGCCTGGTTTGGCTTTACTATAACGATACAGTAGCCCGCGTATCGATACGCCTGGGCCTGTAATGTCACAAATTGCTGATTTTTCAAGCTTAAACTTATTTGAAAGCATTCCAACAGGTTACTGAGACATAAATATCCACTTAGAGCATAAAACCATAGGCATTAAACACCAAAGCATGCTTTCAACATCAACACATTATGAATATCAATCTATAGGCATGCTTCCTATGAAAAGTAACCATTCAATCACCAAAATGCAAACCAAACCGAATACCAGCAATTAAAGGCCATTTACAAATCCAAAAGGGCAATTAAAACTTGCCACAAACCAGAGAGTTTCAAAACACAACCTCCCAAAACATTAAGGCATCCTCCCATTGCCAATTATTACTATTAGGTAAACCAAAAACCATACTTCAGCTATGTTTTCACTCTTGGATCTCTACTTGCTTCCTTGCTGCCACCAAAGTGTTATTTCTCTGCATTGTTGGAAAAAGAGAGCGTAAGCATAAATGCATAGTGAGGGATGCTTAAGTTAAAACCAACAACAATGCATTTTAAAACCATTTCTCAAGTATAAATATCTTTCTCATCATGCTCATTCTATCTCGTGCTTTAAACAACTTTCAAGCAAAATCAACAACATTTAAATCACATGTATCATAAATCTCATGCATTAACCTTAATGCAAAACTCAAGCCAAAGCTTCTCATGCTTGTTTCTTATAAAGCATTTCTCAAAAACATAATCTCGTGTATAAAACACATTATACAAAACATTTATAAACCATGATACATGTGAATCTCATATATTGGCTTTCAAGCGACCCGGGAATAGGCTCACCCCTAACCCGTAGTGATAAGCTCACCTCTATCATAAAGTACTAGGCTTACCTCTAGTACACATCGGATACATGAATTCTCATGGTTGGCTTACCTCCACCAAATATCTCACTTCGGACGGGAATAGGCTCACCCCTAACCCGTAACGATAGGCTCACCTCTACCACTAAGTACTAGGCTCACCTCTAGTACCCACAATAGGCTTACCTCTATTGTGTCATCGAAGAATTTATCTCACGTACGAATTTTGTATATTATATTGCACTTCTCATCCTATTGGTCAACCAATTGTATCCGTTAACAATAATCTCATCACTTGCCAATATACACTTAAAACCATGTTTACCTACTGTTTTTCAGTGCATAACATAAACCATTTCTCATCCCATTTCATAAGTATAAACAATGCATAGCATTTTCACAACAAGTTCAATCTCTTTAAAAACATAAATCAATCTCATGGGATCACATGAATCATATTTCAGTTCATAAAACATGCATAAATAGTAGGTAACAAATTTCTTTTCAAAACATGAGCATGATCAATCAAATCAATGGGAAAAATCAAGAACCGATAGTGAAATATCTCATACTTACTTTCGAGCTTAGATTAGCATTTCAAGCTCAATATAAACCCCCAAAACTTGCTTTCAAACCTTTGAAAAGCTCTTAAATCATTTCCACTCACAGACTATGTCTTGCTTGCCTTGCTGAAGCGAAATCAAGCTCTAGGATCAACTGAAACACCTTTCGAAGCTATTGGATCAACAACCCCTGCTTCTAACGAAAGCAAAACAGAGGATTAATGCATAACCTTGCATCCAAATCCCCAATAACATAAAACTACACCTTTTCCTATCATCGGCTAAGCTTTCGCCACCAGAAAACTACTGAAAACACTGACGAAACCCTTCTAACTAATATCCAACCATTACCCAGCGAGATTAACATCAAAGAAACATCAATTTACATCTAAAAACATCCTCTCAACACCATAAAACCTCCAGCAATCAATTAACCACATAAACAAGCCATAAACTCAAAGATTTCAACCTTAAAATCAAACAACTCACCTAGTTTCGGGTTTCTTATGATAAAATCATTATCTCAACATTATTTAACATCAAAAACATGATTAAAACCAATCATAAACCTAGCAAAACAGATCCATTACAAAAATCACATAAATCCATCATTTAAAGCTTGATTTAACCATTTCTTTCAATTTAATCATAAAACCTCCATAGCAAACTTATTAAAAGAGTCAAAGACTTGGGAATTTCCATAAATAACCCATCATTAGAGGAGAAAAATGTAGCTCACCTCTAATGGATGCTTTTCCCCTTAATCGATTTGATTTACATGTCAAAATAAAATTAAATCAATAAGGCATTGTTAAGAAATCAACTAGAAATCATTTGATAGTAACAGATTAAAGAAAACAAGATTTTACCTTAAGATTTTGAAGTAGAAATGAGTGTTTGGCTGGAGAGAATTTGAGAGAAAGCTTTTGAGAGAAAAGAAGTTACGTCAATTTTGTTAAAATGAATTAATCACCCATTAATCTCTCCATCCAATTATATTAATTAAAAACCATTTAAAATAAGTCAATTAAGGGGTAAAAGTCTGATATTAGACTTTGGATAAATAGGTCCTTAAATATTCAAAGTCCCGACCCTTTTACAAAACAATCACTAGAAAAATAGTTTCCAAAAATTACGTTTTAGTCACTAGAATCAAAATGTTCAAGTTCCAACCATCAATTTCCAAAATTGACTTCACCAAACCTTTGTATACATTTAAAAATTTAAAAAGGATTTTAAAACCTTTTTTCCACAATTTATTCGTCTCAAAAACCTTTTTAAAACATTTAAATCCCGAAACTAGTCCAAATCGTCGAACCGATTCAACTGAACCGTCTAGCCAAACAGGCTAACTTCAAAGCCCAAAATCAGGGAGTTACAATTATTGTGACTAGGAAAATCATGTTGATCTTATGTTCAAGTATTATTAGTGTCTCGAAGAGTATCAAGTTCCACTGTTAACCTTCGAATTCACAGACTATGCATACTTTTGGTGGTCCAGTTGGTCCAAACTCGACATCTCAATGGAGAAGCCAAGAAAACCTCATGGGGAGAACTTAAAGAAGTCACGAGGGAACGATTCGCTCCACCATTATATCAGCGAGAGATCAAACAAAAGTTACAAAAGATCAGACAAGGCTATGGAACTATTGATGAGTATCTCAAAGAGATGGAATCCTTGATGCAAAGAGCCGATGTGCAAGAAGACAAAGAGGATACAACGATTAGGTTTGTTGTCGGACTTAATGACAACATTATTGAGGTACTTGAACTCAAAACCTACTACACTCTTCAAGAGGCATTCTAATTCGCCATGACAATTGAAAAACGCATCAAAGATAGATAATGATATCGACAGAGGAGTTATCAATATAATAGAGGTACCACTCGACTTTTATCTCATTATAAGTCTTCTAATCCTTTACTCCACTCTAATAGAGAAAAGAAGAAAACTGAAGCATCCAAACCACTGGACAAGACCAAAGCCAAACCCCTCATATTGGCTGAAAACGCTGAAAAATCCAACCAAGCTCTACATATAGTATGCTTCAAGTGCAAAGGTCATGGACACTATCAAAGAGATTGCCTAAATACATGAATTTTCTTGGTGCGAGAAGATGGAACCTATTCATCTGACTCAAAAAAGGAAAATGATGATTTGTCCGATAATGAATTCATAACCAAAAATTATTCCAATGATGAACCTGATCCTAGAAGCTTGGTGAGTCAACGCTCACTTAATATCCAAGCAATGGAAGATACGAAAGAACAAAAAATAAATATCTTCCACACACGGGGTTTAATCAAAGGTAAACTTTATTCTATCATCATTGATAGCGAGAGTTGTGCAAATGTGGTGAGCAGCTACCTCGTTGATGCACTTGATCTACCTTGTCAATGCCATCCAAAGCCATATTATCTAAAATGGATTCAGGAAGGATCAAAATTAAAGGTAAACAAACATACACTAATAACTTTCACTATACGAAAATATTGTGATGACGTTTGGTGTGAGCAAATGTTAGACCCAATGCTTGTTATTATAAAAGGATTGGGCCAGACTTCTATTTTTAGCCCAAATTAGGATTTACATGTGTTATTTAGGCCTAGTTTGCATTAAAACAGCCCAAACATGTTTCCTTACCCAAAATCCAATTACTTACCGACCAAGTAATCCCAAATACCCATAATTTCATCCAAAAAGAAGCCTTGACAGCCCATTACTTACCACCCAAGCAAGCAGCCCCTATCAGCTTATTACTTGCCACCTAAGGAATCCCAACTTATTAGATCATTACTTGCTGCCCAAGAAACCAGCCCATATCATCTTATCACTTGACTTATCATCTTACCCCTTGCCGTCCAAGCACTTTCAAGGTTGTTTCTCTTTATTTTTTGTATTTAATTAGGGTTTCCTTATTTTAGGAGAAGTTAAATTACTTTTTCTATCCTTCACCTATAAAAGATGAAGCCTACAACATTGTAATTGAGATTTCTTTGATATATGAAATATTTAGTGAGATTGTTTTTGCAAGTGTTGATAACTTGTGCCTTAGAAGTCTTCTTCAACATAAGTTTGACGAGTTCTTGTGAGAGTGATCATATTCACACTCCTTCTTGCCTAGGTAATCACATCTAGAAGGGTGGGTTATAGCTGCTTGAGGTTGCTTGCTTAGGTAATTGCGTCTAAGAGGGTGCCGAGGACAAAACCATCGACAAATCCATCAAGCCATCTCCATTTTCAATTCATCACGCAATCTCCACAAGCCATAAACAAAGCTAAAATTCAAATTTGTTCTATCTATCCTTCCTTCAATCCTTTTTAATGTTTTTGTTTATATTCTTATTATTCATCTTCTATACTTCCATCTTGTTTTCATTTCTTTAAATTTCAAGAAACACCCAACCAATCTCCCATAAAATTTAAAATTTGCGCCATCTTCCTTGATTCATTCTAGAACCCCTAGTTCTTGCAACAACTTGATTGAAGGCTTTCGAATCCACATTTACGCCAAGCACTCTATCACCAACTACCAGCATTCAATGATAGAGAAATTGTTCTACTGCTTAACATTGTCACTTTTCTTTGTAGAACACACTTGTAAGCTTAATTGTCATATATGCTCAAGCGTTAGGTTTTGGGTGAGTGAGCTTAATTGTGTAAACATTGTACCTTAGAGGGTTTTCTAGTTTTCTTTTATTTTCTCTCTTGTAAAATAGGGTTTTCTCAAAGCTTTGGGGTTGAATATTTGAGTGTGTAAAAGTTTCCTATTGAGTCTAGAAAAAAAGGAAGAAATTCTTAGTGAATTTGGGAAAATCCTTAGTGGAAAGCTAAGGTAGTGGATGTAGAGCTTGGTTAGAAGCTCGAACCACTATAAATCATTACGTCCATATTTTAATTTCTTTTGCTTCCATCTTAATCACCTAAAAACCAATTTACCCCCTCTTGGCTACACGGTTGATTGATAAAGCATTACAACAATTGGTATCAGAGATTCATCTCTTCATTTGATTAACATCCAAGAGTCGATCCTAGAGGTGCTCAACCATTCTACATTAACTGGAGTTCATGGCGCAATCCATTGACAAGCCTCTTTACTTCGACAGTGCCAACTATGCCTATTGGAAGATATGATGATATTCTTCTTGAGAGCTAAAGATTACCGTCTTTGGGATATCGTCCTTGATGGCCCGTTCGTTCCACATAGAATAAAGATGGAGTAAAGTGCGAATGATGACAAGAAGATAGAGCTAAACGCAAGGGCATTGCATATTCTCTTTTGTGTACTTGGCTCGGGTGAAAATGCCAAAGTATCTTATTGTGAGAGTGCTAAGGAGATGTGGGACAAGCTTGAAGTTACTCATGAGGGCACCAACGACGTCAAGGAGACCAAGATTGAACTCCTCAACTTAAATCATGAGAACTTCAAAATGGAACTGGATGAGGACATCACCAAGATGTTCGATTGATTCTCCATCATCGTTAATGGACTTAAGGGCTATGGATAAATAATTCTGGAAGACAAGCTTGTTCGAAAGCTTATATACTTTCTTCTCGAGTCATGGGACTCAAAGAAGACTATCATCATCAAAGCTAAGGATCTTAAGGCCTTGAAGCTTGATGCTCTTATGGGGTATCTTCTTACTCATGAAATCATGAAAAAAGGAAAAGAGGGGGAGAAGAATAAGGAAGAGAAGAAGATGGGGAAGAAGAAGATGATCGAGCAAGACATTGACGTGAATGTTGTTGATCTCAAATCCTCCACAAGCCAACAAGAAGGTTCAAGTGGAGAGGATAGTGAAGAAGAGATGGCCAAGCTCTTCAAGAAATTTGCTCGATTTATGAAATGTCAAAATAAAGAACCAAGGCATGAATCGAGAATGAAGAAGAATGATCCCATCACATGCTGCGAGTGCAAAAAGTAGGGGCATACCAAGTACGATTGCCCTCGTATCAACAAGAACGGATCAAGCAATAAGAAGAAAGCATATGTGGCTACATGGAGTGATGAAGAGGACTCCACCAAAAATGAGGTAGCTCACCTTTGTCTCTTGGCCACCGAAGAAGATTCAAGTGTAAGTTCTAACTAATCTTGTTCAAATTCTTATACTTTTGATGAGTTACAAGAAGCCTATGATGATTTGGTTTTGGAATTCAACGCTTCATTTTTTAAAAACAAAAAGTTGCTTGAAAAAATGAAAACAGAAAATGAATTGCTTTCTAAAGACAATCTCGAACTTGAAGCAAATTTTGAAGCTTTTGAGAAAAAAATTTGGATTTACAAAACTTGCTTCTAAAAGTTCAAGAGGATCATGAAAGGGAAATTGATGACCTTAAAAAGAATTTGTTTAACAAAGATTTTCAAAAATGTGAAGTTGGAGGTAGCTCCAAAATAAATTTTGTTAAAACAAATTTTTATCAAAAATAATCTAGTTCTCCTAGATTTTTTAATGGTAAATGTGTTAGAAACATTTGGGTCCCAAAAGGACTCATTGTTTCAAAGAAAAAAGAAGACATTGAAAAATGGATTCCTAAGGGAACTAAAGTATTTGAGACTAATGCCATTAGATCCAATGCAATTTAGATACCAAAAATCACTTGATTGTCTTTTGTAGGAGTGCTTGAGCAATGATGATCAAAGTTTGAATTTCAGAAGCTTGGAGAAGGAAGGCTTAACATTCTACCTTGGTTCAAGTGGTACATTTGGAGGAAGGACACTTAGAGAAGAAAGGCTTAACATTCTACCTTGGTTCAAGTGATACATTTATTTTCATGCAATTTCTTGATCATATTTTCCATGTCTATTTTTGATGTTGATCCAAGCATGTTTGTATGACTCCTTGTTGTGTATAATCGCATATTATTAGGGGGATTCTAATATTGCATGAGTTACATGTTTTTTGGCCTAATATGTCTATTTATATATTTTTGTCTTAAACTTGTAATATTTGGTTGATTTTGGTGAAATCGTGATTTCCTTGTGTTAAATGCTTTGTTTTTTAGAAGCATGTGTAGCAAAATGTGCATAATGTATATCTAGAACTTATTAGAGGCTTTGTATGAACTTAAAATTAAGTTTTAAGGTCTTTTAAGTTGTTTTTGCTATTGTTTTTCACCAGAACTGTGCCTTCAGTACCAATACCACCCATACCATACTGATACTGCCTTCAACCAATACCGATACGGCTTCTACCGTACCAGTATGCACAGTAAAAAAAGGACTGTTTTGTCTCCTTTTTGCCATGCCTTGTATGTTTATGATACATATTTCATAAATGGCATGTTCAATTTAATTTCTTGTTTTATTTGCTTTATTTCATTGAAATTCAATATTTTTTCCTCTTGAATTGTTGGACTAACAATTTATTTGATGCTTGAGTAAGGGGGAGCCATTTTCTAAAAATTATTTTCATGTTAAATTATTCTTTTAGTATTTTCTCCAATGTTATCTTACACCAACAATTGATATTTACTATCAATTGGTACTAATTTTTTCAATATTTGGTGGTTTTGAACTTAATGTGATTTCAAACTTAGTTTTGAAATATTTTTGATATAACAAAAGGGGGAGAGATAGGTTTGAAAAATTAAATTTCAAAAAGAAAAATGGAGAGTTTTAAATATTTTCAAAGATATTCTCTTTTTCTAAAAATATTTTTCTAAGGGGGAGTTTTCACAAAAACAAAATTTTCAAGTGGTTTCGTTATATCAAAAAAGGGAGATTGTTGAGATATTTGATTTTGATATAACTTAAAAAATGTTTTTGGACTTAAACTAATTTGCAAAAATATTTCAAAATTCCATAAACTTGAAAAATATGTTTGAAACATTTTCAAAGGTTTTTGACACGTTTTTAAATGATTTTAAATAGCCGAAGTGTCAAAAATGGGCATTGAGTACCGATACACTTGTCCCCGTATCGATACCCATTATGCCTGTATTGGTACACCTGTCCGCATACCAATACAATTTTCATCCCCAAAGTTTTCCAAATTCTAGTAGCCAATTTCAGTAACGATACGGTCTTATCTGTACCGATGCCCTTGTGTATTAAATGCTACAACGACTCTTTCTATTTAAGGCAGGTACTGATACCGAAGCCTCGTGTACAGATACGCCCTGCTATAGAACTAGGATCATGGAGAATTTAGATATATCAGGAGTGATCTAGTCATTTAAGCCTACAAGGACATTATGGTCATTTTGACATTCATAGGCAATTTGGTAATTTAAACCAACAAGGTATAAACAGTGATTTACAGAACTCAGGAATTCTAGTTTCTCATTAGGTTTCCAAAATCTAGTCTAACTTACGGATCCCAATCTTGTGGCATTTACCAAGTATTCGAACATATGTACTACACACGTATGCATTTCCCAATACTAGCTGCATTGTATAGTTGAACAAATCACTTTCACAAGACATCACTAGACCTACCCAAGCAGTCAAACACATGTTCAAATGGTATTCTTCAAGTGTTGTAGCATTATCAGGAGTGACTTATATACACGCTTCAGGCTTCCAAGTCCATTCTATTAACTACGTCTCATCAATGCGTTACTTATTAAGCCTTCAAAAGGGTACACCTCACACGTGTTCAATATTTAGATCTAGTTGTGTGGTATAATTTAACAGGTTATCATCTCAAATTATCCTAGAACGAGCCTCGAATGGTTGAACATGTATTCGAGCAGTATTCTTTCATTATCATAACAATATTAAAAATGTCTGATCTATATAGCGGGACATTTCAAAATATCCAAGTTTTCACACATTTCAAGTCACGTATGTATTTCAATCATTTAAGTACTCATTGGTTTTTCAATCATTTAGGTACTTTCGGTATTTCCAATAATTCATTTATTCCAGAACTCGAGGGTTTATCCATCATTTCATTTAATTTGGTATTTTCAGTGCTTGAGGTTATTTTGGTTATTTCAATTATTCTGATCAATTCATTCTTAACTATTGTTAAGTGTGTAAAAGTACTATATTCCTACCCTTTTTACTCTTAATTATTGTTAGACTTAGGCTCATTCTAGTTGCATTTTTATTCATTCACGCATAATTGCATTGTTTTCTTCAATGTCATGCTCGATTTCATAATTTGGTTGATTTTGTGGAAAAGATGTTACCGGTATGTTCTATTTTGTGTGTGCAAAATCTAATTGCCCAAGTATGAAATTGCCGAGGCAATTGAGGACAAGAAGAAGGGAGCTGTCGATTTTTATGGATAAATCCTAAAGGAGTTGGAGTTCCACGAAGAGATCAAAAGGAGATTAAATTCCAAGAGTTTATGAGGAGCTTTTGGAGAATAAATAAATAAAAGAGATTTATCTCTTTTATATTATTTAATTCTAACTTAAACTCATCCTTATCAAACAAGGAACTTGACCTAGCCATCTCCTATAAATAAGAGACAAGCTGCCGCCTATAAGAAAAAGAAGAGTTCGGCTTAGAGAGAAAATTAAGGTTGCTCGACATCTTTTTCTTCTTTCTTCTTTATTCCATTCGATTCATGTTGGGTAGATTTTATCTTGTATTTCTTTTGCACCCAGCCATGAACTAAACTTTCCTTGGCTTGGGTTATTGTGTTTTTGTGGTTGTGAAAATGTTTGGATTTGTTTAGGTTTTTGAGTTGCAATTCAATTTCAAAGTTTTTTCATTCTTGGTTCTTAATTTTGATTGCGAGTGAATTGGAGAGGATCTCGTGAATTCATCCATTTATCTAATATCGGGAGAGTTAGATTCAAGAAATGAATAAGCATGGTTTTCACACAAACGAATGTTGGTGAAGACTAATTCGACTTAGGGATAAGTTGCAAATTTCAACGGCTAAGAGGAGCGCAAGATCGGTTGTTGTTCACCCATGGATAACGTAGGGATCTATCACCAAGGTATGCATAATTAACAATGTTTTTGAGTTAGGGATAACGAGAAGCCATTGAAGAACGCTTCGCTGAACTTTGAAGAAAGTCGCCCAGGCAATTGCACCGTTCCGAGTTGCCCAGGAAATTTGATTGATCCCAATTCCCAAGCCGATTGAGTTACTCTTGCAATAAATTATCACGACGGTCCATTCAATCATCATGCCACAACTCACGATAACCCGGCCTACTCTCTCATTCGATCAACATCTCTTTTATTTACTTGTTCTTTTATTTTACTTGTTAATTCAATTCCTATTATCACCACCAAATTGTATTTTATTTTTCAGTGCAAGAGGTTAGAATCCAAAAGTAGCATCAACCCATGTTGATATGATATCTATTCTATACTATAACTTGCGACGTATACACTTGCACCAATTGTGAAGCACTCTAAACACACAACACTTTTTTGGCAACGTTGACGGGGATTGGCAATAACAACTTTGATTTTAATTTCCTACTCCTTTGTTTCTTTTTATTTTTATTTTATTTTTTTTAATCAGATTCAAATGGCTAACATTCTTTGGTTTTGCATCTGTGCTTGACCAGTGTGAGACCAACAGCACAAGACTACCCACTTGAACCTGAGATAGAACGAGTTCCTCATAGAAGAAGATGAGAACAACGAGCAGCAATGGTAGATCCACCTAATAATCCAGTCGGCAATCTGAATGCCAATGGCAACCAGAATGTCGTAGCAAGAGGATGAGGAGCTCAAGTCGAACAACCTGTTCATGTCAGGAATATACCAATTCGAGACTATTTAGAGGAAGATCTTAACGGTCTCAATCCGGGAGTTGTCGTACCTGAATTAGAAGCCGCCCACTTTGAATTAAAACCTGTGATGTTCAACATGATCAACACAATTGGTCAATTTGGTGAATTAGTCACTGAAGATGCCAGACAACATCTCAAATCATTCTTGGAGATTTGTAATTCATTCAAACTACAAGGAGTCCATGAGGATATCCTAAAGCTGAAATTATTTTCTTATTCACTAAGGGATAAGGAGAAAATGTGGTTGAATAGTATTCCATCTGGACCTATAGGATCTTGGACAGATTTATGTTGTGGTTTCATTGCTAGATTTCGTTCTACAAATATGATTGATTAGTTGCGTAATGATATTACTTCTTTTCGGCAGGCAGATGATGAATCCATGTACGAGGCTTGGGAGCGATACATAGAGCTTTTACATAAATGTCTCATGCATGGATTCCCAGTGTGGACATGAGTAATGATGTTATACAATTCAATGAACACGCCAACAAGGATGATGCTAGATGCCTCGGCAAATGGCATACTCCTCGACAAGTCACCTCAAGAAGCAATAGAGATTCTGAATCGTCTTGCCAAGAACGATTATCAGTTTCCAACTACCTGAAAGAGAATAGTCAGATGAAACGCCACGATAAATGAGCTTGATTCATCAGGATCTATTTTCTCACAATTTGGTTAAAAATATACCGCAACCAGGCAAGACACAAAAGATCAAGGTAGTAAATTCATTTTGTGATTTATGTAACGGTAACCATGATTCTTCTGAGTGTCCGCAGAACCCAGAGTCTAGCTTTTACATTGAAAACTACAACTAAAATAACAATGTGATGTCCAACACATATAATACAACCTGGAGGAAGCATCCTAACTTCTCATGGAGCAACCCAAACAACAACATTAATCAGAACAGTCAGAATACACAAGCATCAGGATTCCAGCAGAACATGCCAGGACAACAAATGCCGCAACAACAATCGACACCATCTAGTTGATTGGAAAATTATCTCAATGCATTTATGTTAAAAACTGAATCTTATATGGTTGAGAATAGTAGTTTCATGAAAAGGACTAACGCTTTCATTAATAGGACTAAGATGATATTGCAATATCAAGAGGCAGCTTTGAAGTCCTTGGAGACACAAGTCGGGCAATTCGCTCAAAACTTGAATACAAGACCACTAGGCGGTTTACCCAGCGATACTAAGGTCACAAAAGGAGTAGGCCACGAGCAGTATAAGGTAATCAACACTCAGAGTAGCTGGCAGCTTAAGGAAGCCAAAGCTCATCCAATGGAGAACACTCAACTAGCAAAACGATCTCCTTTCCAAAAATACTCCAAAATTGATGAATCAGCAATTTCCCAGGCAAATCCCAATGCCTAGGCAATTCCAATTGCCCCGGCAATTCCAGATACCCAGGCAAGTTGTGATAAAAATCCCAAATCAGGAAAGAATGAAGAGGAGATCCGAATCCCACCACCATTCCCACAAAGGCTAAAACGGTAGAAACAAGAATATCATTTCAAGAAATTCCTTGATATCTTGAAGCAAGTTCACATCAATTTGTCGTTGGTCGAGGCAATAGAGCAAATGTCGAACTATGCTAAGTTCCTTAAAGACATTGTCTCTAAGCGAACAAGGCTAGGTGATAATGAAACAGTTACTATGACAGAAGGATGCATAGCCATGTTGCACAACCACATGCCACCTAAACTTAAGGATCCTGACAGATTCACTATACCATGTGTTGGAGCAAGCATAAACCTCATGCCGAAATCTGTTTTTCAGAGACTGGGAATAGGAAAGGCAAGGCCTACAACAGTGATGCTACAACTTGCAGACAGATCCTATGTGCATCCAGAGGGAAAAATTGAGGATATCATGGTAAGAGTTGATAAATTTATTTTTCTCGCTGATTTATTGTTTTTGATTGTGAAGTAGATGAGTTCGCACTCATTATTCTTGGGAGACAGTTTTTAGCGATGGGAAGGACCTTGATCAATTTCAAGAAAGAGAGCTCACCATGAGGGTAAATGACCAGCAAGTCAAGGTTAATGGCATCCAAACCCTTAAGCATGCTGACGATCTAGAAGAATGCCAAGTTATTTAAGCCACCACCAAATTCAACTTTGACATGGAGGAATATTGCCACGGCAGTTGCATTGCTGAACCTGAGGAACTGATCAACGAAGAGCAAGATGAAGTGAACTGGATAGTGAGTCAACCAGGTAAGTATTTCAAACCATTCGACAACTTAGGTAAGGAAGCTAAACTTGGAAAACCTTCTATTGAGCAACCTCTTGTTTTAGAATTGAAACCTTTGCCAGGGCAATTAAAATATGCTTATTTAGGAAACGATAACACTTTTTCTGTGATAATTTCTTCTAAGTTGCAGCCTGAACAGGAAAAGAGGTTGATTGACACGTTGGCGCTGCACAAAAAGGCAGTAGGGTAGAGAACCGCAGACTTGAAGGGAATTAGTCCAGCGGTATGTATGCACAAAATCCTATTGGAGAATGATCATAAATCGTCAATTGAGGCACAAAAGAGACTTAACTCTGCCATGAAGGAGGTTGTGATTAAAGAAATCATCAAATGGCTTGACGTCGGTATCATATATCCTATCTCCGACAGTACATGGGTATGTTCGGTACAATGTGTAATGAAAAAGATATGTATAACCGTGGTAAGTAACGAAAGAAACAAACTCATTCCAACTAGGACTGTGACAGATTGGAGGGTTTGTATGGATTATCGTAAGTTAAATAAAGCTACTAGGAAAGATCATTTTCCTTTACCCTTTATTGACCAAATGATTGACTGTCTTGCAGGTAAATCCTTTTATTGTTTTCTTGATGGTTACTCAGGTTATAACCAGATCTCTATAGCACCATATGATCAAGAAAAGACCACTTTTACATGCCCATATGGTACATATGTATTTCAAAGGATGTCATTTGGATTATGCAATGCTCCGGCCACCTTCCAAAGATGCATGGCAATTTTCTTCGACATGGTTGAAGACTTGCTTGAAATCTTCATGGACGATTTTTTGGTATTCGAAGACAACTTCGACAATTGCCTCAACAATTTGGAGAAGGTGTTAGCACGATGTGAGGAATCTAACCTAGTGCTAAATTGGGAGAAGTGCCACTTTATGATGGAAGAAGGCATTGTGATCATCCATAAAATCTCGTCCAAAGGAATCGAAGTGGATAGAGCCAAGGTGGATGTGATTGAGAGATTGTCGCCACCAACTTCAGTCAAAGGAATCCGAAGCTTTCTCAGGCATGCAGGTTTTTACATGAGGTTTATTTATAATTTTTCCAAAATCTCTAAACCTTTGTGTAACTTGCTTGAACAAGACAAAGCTTTTAATTATGATGATTCATGCGTCCAAGCATTCGAATCCTTGAGGAAGCAACTTGCCTCGGCACCTATTGTCATTCTGCCCGATTGGACCTTACCTTTTGAACTCATGTGCGACGCAAGTGATTTCACGGTAGGAGCCGTTTTAGGGCAGTGTGCATGTAAGATTTTCCATGTGATATACTACGCTAGTAAAACTCTAAATGGTGCACAATTAAATTACACCACGACGAAGAAATAATTACTAGCAGTAGTTTTCGCATTTGATAAGTTTCGTTCCGACTTGATTGGTACTAAGGTAATTGTTCATACTGATCATTCAGCAATTAAGTACCCATTTTCTAAGAAAGATGCCAAACCTCATTTAATTCATTGGATTTTACTTTTACAAGAGTTTGACATCGAAATTAAGGACAAGAAAGGAATAGAAAACCAAGTTGCTGATCACTTATCAAGGTTGGAAAAAGGCGATAAAGAATCACACTCGTTGGAGATCCACGACACATTCCTAGATAAGCAGTTGTTAGTTGCCACGGTAACTCTCTAGTATGCCAATTTGGTTAATTTCTTGGTTAGTGGTATTTTGCCTTATGAACTTACTCACTAAGGAAAGAAGCGGTTCCGACATGATGCTAAGCATTATTATTGGGATGAGCCTCTTTTGTTTAAACAATGTGCAAATCAGGTGATAAGATGATGTGTTCCTGAGGAGGAGCATGACAATGTACTTCAAGAATGTCATTCATTATCCTATGGAGGCCATTTTGGAGGAACTCGCACCGCGGCCAAAGTCCTACAATCCGAATTGTATTGGCCCACACTTTATAAAGATGCTCAAGAATTCTACAAGAGGTGTGATCATTTTTAGCGAACAGGGAATATTTCGAGAAGACATGAGATGCCACTACAGAATATCCTTGAGGTCGAGTTGTTTGATGTGTGGGGAATCGATTTCATGAGACCCTTCCCATCCTCATTTGGCAATTTGTACATCCTACTTGTCGTGGACTATGTGTCTAAATGGGTAGAGGCAGCTACAGTTCCCAGCAACGATTCAAAGACCGTGCAGAAATTTTTGCAAAAAAAATATATTCACACGATTTGGGACCCCGAGGGCAATTATCAGTGATGGGGGCACACACTTCGACAATAGGCTGATTGCCAAAATGTTGGAGTGATACAAAAAATTGCCATGGGCCTATCCTTGAAGGCTATCCTTGAAAAAGTTGTCAATCCTTCTCGAAAGGATTGGTCTGCAAGAATTGATGAAGCACTATGGGCCTATCGAACATCATTCAAGATGCCTTTAGGCATGTCGCCTTACAGACTTGTCTACGGCAAGACTTGCCACCTTCTGGTGGGGATTGAGCATAAGGCATATTGGGCAATCAAAACTGTTAACATGGATTGGGAGAGTGCTGAGAAAAAGTTACTATTGGACCTCAATGAGATCGAAGAAATCTGTGCTATAGCCTACGACAACGCGAGAATTTACGAGAAAATAAAGCGTTGGCATGACAATAAGCTATTGCCGCGGAAATTGTTGCATGGGCAATTAGTTCTTCTCTTCAATTCTCGGTTAAAACTCTTCACGGGGAAACTGAAATCAAGATGGTCCAGGCTATTTGAGGTCGTCAAACCTTTCTCACATGGTGTTGTGATAATCAAGTCCACCATTGACGGACATGAATTCAAAGTCAATGGATAAAGATTAAAGCACTATGCCAACACCCATGTTGAGCGCGACAGAGAAGTGGTTACTTTAGGAGATGCATGATCATGTTGTCCTTTAGTATTTCTTATTTTTTAGTTTTGCTTTTAATTACGGACTTATTTTTAATTTTGGTTTTATTTTTATTTTAAGTTTTAATTTTTATTTTTAGCTTTATAAATTTTAGGATAATTATCTTTTATAATTTTTAGTTTATTTTATTTATCTTTATCTTAATTTATTTAATTCCATTTTAATTAATATTTATCTTTTTCTTTGTATTTGAATTTTAGGATAAGAGTTCAAGATAAGAAGAAGTTGGATTAAATATTGAAGTTTATCCTTAAGAGGGAATAATAGGCTAATTTTGGGGGCTTATACAACCTATTTAACTATTAGTTTTTACCCTAATTATCATCGTTTTTTCCCTAGTCGCATACCCCTTTCCTCTTCCCCAATCCCCTTGTGTCGCATACCCTAACCAATCCTCTTATCATCTTTTATTTCTATCTTTCTTTCCTACTTTCTTTTATTTCCTCCCATTAGCCGAAAATCACCATCATCTTTACAACTTCACCATTAAACTTTCAAACTTCATCTACTCTTTCTTCTACTCTTTGAACTCTCAAAACTTTCTTTCTTTTTCTTTCTTTGTTTTTGATTCCTACCACAACCACAATCACTATGGCCAAAAATCTCAAAACTATGGCTCACCCAAGTTCATCCAAGGAACCACCATTCCGTCGATTTGCAACACCAACCATTGAAGAGAGATATCTAGACAAGTTTGCAAACTGCAAGGTATGGGAGGAACAGGGATTCGCCTACACCATCTCCCGCAAAAACTTCAGCCTTGATGAGTCTATCTTCAACGTCATCAAGCACCACAAATAGCAAATCCTTTGCCATCAACCAAAGCCCGAAAATGTATCATGGATAAGATAATTTTATGCTCATTCGCCTAACCCAAACAACCCCTATGTTTATGTTCGTGATAGGGCTATCCTTATCGATGCCGATACCATCAACACTTCCTACGAGATGAACACAAAGCCTTTGTGGACAACATCACGCCCGAAGAAGTCGAGAAGGTGTTTAAGGACCTCAAAATCGAAGGTGCCGAATGGAACTGAGGAGCCTTGAAAGAGACGGTAAAATGTTAAATTGCCTCTTGAGGACCTTTGACTTTCATTCTTGCATCCAAGACCACTTCTAGCAAAATTCACTAACTTTGCATAATGGTCTAATTAACTTCCAACGCTTTTAACTTTCATCACTTTACAAACTACTCTACAAGACACTTGTCGTCTTGATTGGGTTATGCAATGACACCTATCATGCAAATTTTAGTAATGATACCATCACTTATTATCTTGAAAATAATAACACATGCAAACCTTCATTTTAACATTCTATTCAATTCAGTCCTTAAACTTCAATCTCATTTCTAAGTTTCCTAATTTAATCTCAATTTGAATCAACCTTTAATCGAACTAAATTTAATTCGTTAGAAACTTATTTTAAGGCTCAGATATTCACCTTTTAATCATCAAAAATAATTTTCGATCACTAAACTCGAAAAATTACCGAACTTGATTTCGGGGTGTTACAAAATCATACAAACACATAAAACATAAGAATAAAAAACCAATATTAACTTTTAAATACAATGGTTTTCATGACTTATGAAAGCCATGGTATTTAAAGGATGTTGATAAGTTTTTTTGAATAGAAGGATATTGATAAGCTAATTTAGTCATACTATCAGTCAATTTATCATCTTTCTATAAACTTATACAATATTAACTTCCCAATTTCACCCTAAAAAAACCAAGACGTATTACAAAATTGTTATAGGTCTATCCTCGGATGAATTACCATTAGATAACAGGATTTACTACTAAGTTTCATGCACAATTCAATTCTTTGTAACCCCCCCAAGTTTCGCTTCTAGAACTGAGCATGCTCTTCGAAAAATCCATTAGCTATCAAATATCACAAATATGAATCACATTTAAGTCGAATTGGAAAAAAATAAAAATATGAGTTATATGAACCTTATCATTTTAATTTGACTTGATTTTTTTAATCAAGTATAGTGGATTAAGATTTGAATTGAATAGATTTATTCAATTAAATTATAACAAAGAAGTCCAATTAAAACATTACTGAAAATATGGCTAAATTCGAAGACAAAACAAATAAATTTAAGATCATATATATTTGAAAACTCTTCCAAAATAAAAGAAAAAGAAAAAATAAGATAATTTAGTACGCTAAAATTGATTTGATAATTTATTTATTTAAGGCTTGGTGTAAATCCTCGCACTCCTTTGATTGATGTTATAATTGGCCAATTCCGTAATACCTCCACCTTGGTCTCATCCACCCACAATCCTTCCTTGGTTACCACATGCACAAGGTACTCTACTAAATCTTTACCAAACACACACTTGGTTTTCTTAACAACTAACACATTATCTTTCAAAACTTGCAATACCTCCCTAATGTGCTTTTAAGTGTTCTATCTTGTCCAGACTATAAATAAGTATGTCATCGAACAATACAAGCACATTTCCTTAAGAATGGCCTGAAAAGTTCATTCGTGGCTGCTTGAAAATTGAAGGGGCGTTAGTTAGGCCAAACGATATTACGAGAAACTCGTAGTGCCCTTCATGAGTGCGAAAAGCAATTTATCCACTATAGAAATCGAAAATTTGTCCTCGACGATTACTACATTCAACGCTTTATAATCCACGCAAAATCTACATGTCCCATCTTTTTTTACCATGAGCATGAGAGATGAAAATGGACTGGTACTCTTCCTAATGATCTGATTGCTCAACATTTGTTGCACTTGTTTATCTATTTCCCTTTTTTGAAAATAGGGATAGCGATAGGGTCAAACTTTAACAGGGTTATCCCCTAGCTCTAAGTATATTGCATGATTCGTGGTTGAATTGGATGGAAGTCTGGTTGGTGATGCAAATACCTCTTCATAATCTTTCTATAAATTGGTCACATCTCCCTCGGTTACTTGCTCGTCGACCCCTAAAATTGGTAATGCTTGGAGCTAACAAAATCCGACCATAGATTTAGTCTCGCGCATTCGTTTCAATGAGTGGTAACGAATCATCTGAGGTGTTGGAAAAATTCGATAATTTTGGAGCTTTAAATGAGAAATTGATTCAAACGTTATTGAGAAAATGTGGAACCAATTGTTGGTTCGTAAATGTGCAGACGTGCACGATGTGAGTAACGCAAATGTCTAAACCGGTCTGGTCCTTCGTGAGCCTGCAGATATTTTGACCCAAATTTAAAATATATTTTTCCTCAAAATAAGAGCATATAGTTGTCAATTCTATTTTGGAATTAAAAAGGGAAAACATTGGAAGTTACCTTTAATTCAAATAGTAACTTTAGAAATTGCTCTATAAAAGAATCAATTGATTCTCAATATTAAATGCTCCATTAGGTCAAAATTTTCACTTATACCCTCGTGACACTCCTAAAAATAGGGAGTAAACCTTCTAGGTTTTACACAACAAAAAACATAGAGATCTTTCTATTGTTTAACTATGTGGTTTTCTATAAAAGTAGTTTTGGTGATAGAAGAAGGCAAACGCATAGTTCGTGATCTCTACAGTTGTGCTACTGTAGAAGATCATCTAGTTGTTGTATCCTGGGAGGCACACGACCGAGATGACCGAAAAATATCAAGCACCAAGGAGTGGCCGAAAATCTATCTTATGGAAACTACGTAGATGCAGGTCTCAACATGTTTCTTTTGGTTTTTCGTTTCAAATCGATTTGATTTAAATATGTTGTATTTATTTTTCTGTTCGGTTAATAATAATATCATTATTTATTTATTTATTATTTTATTCTTATATTAGCGTTGTTTGTCTAACAATCTTAAGATATATTTTTTAAGATTTGATCTAAGACGAACAGAACAATCAACAATTTTAGTCGATGCTTACAATACTCTCCCGTGTACACTATTGCAATACCATGAACATTGTTGAATATTGCTATAGTGGCACAAACAGATTACTCATATTTTATTAAACATGTTGGTATAATGTTGCAATGTGATCTTGCTGCAGCCGCATGGACTTGGAGAGCAAGATGGTTCAAATGGAAATAAAAAGCAAGAACCAAGGAATGGAAATTGGCTTAAATCACGGTATTATTAAAACCATAAATTTATGGTATTACCATCGTTTTATGCTTTACTTAAAAGGTAAACATTTACATATAGTGAACTTCTTAATTGCTTTGATTATTTCCATTTATGTTTACCGTTTATGTTAGAACCGATCGTGTAGTATGAACAGGAAAGGAAAAGGAAAAAAATTAATTGCTTTGTTTATTTCCTTTAAATAATTGGTTTTTTGTCATGAATATTTATCTATGTGGATGTCTATCATGATAAGTACTTTATCTAGAAGATTTGATTTACTTTATCATTAGGAATATTATCTCCTTTAATTAGAGCTCAATGTATTATGTACTTCTTATGCCTATAAATAGATTATTTGATTAAGGTATTCTACACTCATGTCAATATTGAGAATAATACAAATATCCCTCTTTCTCTCATCTCTTTGTTATTTTATTCTTGTTCTTTGTTCTTCGTTATTTTATTCACAACACGTTATCAGCACGAGTTCGCTCGAAAGATTTTGGTGCTCTTCGTTCGAGTCCCAAAGGAATTACCGGGAAATAATTTCGATTCTACGTTGAACCAAAGATAAGTTATTTTCCATGTTATTTTAGTTATTGATAGTCTTTCGCTTTAAATTTTAATTTTTGAAAAATCATAGAGACATGTTTGATTATAGTTGAGCATTGGATAGAGATGAATTTGTGGCTTCTCACAAATCAATGGACGAATTGACAGAGATTGAGAGACCGTGTTCGGTATATATTATATAATTTTAAATTACTGTCTTTATTGATCTACCTTTGACATGTTTGAACCAAAAACAATAACCCGTATATATTAGTATAACTTAAAAAGAAAAATATTAAATTAAAAGTAAAAGAAAACACGTCTGCACATGTGCACCTATTTTTTTCATGGAAAGGAATAATCTTGCATATGGTTCCTCATGTTTCTATTTTATTTAGTTTAGTTCACACTTACTTTAAATTCAATTTTAACCATGGACAATTGGTGTTTTCTACTAAATGTTGTCATACCAATAACTTCTCAATTAAAATTGTGTGTAAACATCATTGATGTAAGTTTATTGAGATTTCCCTATTTATTTAGTTTATAATTAAACATCAATATTCGTTTATGATATTCTATTGATAAAAGTTGATATTTTTAACTCTGATTTAAGTTTTACATGATGTAATAGCTTGGAAAAAGACGAGATTATTATGAGAAGCTATCTTGGTCATTTGCTATGCCTCCATTGTCCTCGAGAAGAAAATCAAAATCGGTAAATTTTGATTTTATTTTTATTCTTTAAATTATGATTTTAAAGTGCAATAAACTATGGTGATTTTACTTGAAAGCAATAATTCTCATGTGTCGAAAAACTTGACTATTTCTCCCAAGTTCAAGTTACGAAAATTCGTATTGGTCCAAAAAGTTTTATGAGAGGCATTCCTTGAAGTGATTGCAAGCATGATGTTTATTCCATGCGATTATCAATGATGAGGATATGTTAATAAAAACATACTCATCTTTTCACGCATATAATGTTGTCCTCAGACACAATATCGTGAAAAAAAAAGATTTAAAGTCCCACTGGCTCCACTCCATTCCCTGAAGTGAATGTGAGATTATATTATGGAAATAATAAAGATCACATTAATAGTTGTGGTCGCGATTGAAGCTATGAATACAGACATGGAAAATATGGTCATTTTAAAAATACTTCTACCCACCGGTAGTGAGGTTATAAGGATGACAAGAGTAATAAAGATCATTCTAAGGAAGTGAAATTCTTTTTATTACCAATGTGACGTTATAAACTATTGGTCTCATACTTGTCGTACGCTGAAAAATCAACAATCATTGATTTATAAAGAAAAGAAAATGGAAGTAAATTTTGTTTGCGAAAATAAAGAAGATGATATTGGCCCAACTCATTTGGACGTTGCTGATTTCCTTATAACCCTTGAAATAAATATATCGTCTTCTAATTATTCTCATAACCTTGAAAAGAATTATTGATCTTTTAATTTATTTTATTTTATATTTATTTACTTTACACATTAATTATTTGTGCTTTATATATTAATTTAATGCCTAAAGTATATTATTTAATTAGTTAATATGTTCTCTATTTCTGTTGGTTTAATCCACATATATTGGCTGGACATCCCTTTCTGCGAGGCTACTAGTCTCAAAAGAGGTTTCTAAAGGACCTTGTGAATTGGTTTAACAATTCCACGTATGAAGATTAAATCTTTTTTTTTATGTATATTATATATATATATATATATATTATGAAACTTATTTATTTTGTTTTACATGATTACTTGTCAAATACAATCTATGGTGACGACTTATGTTCAGCAGAAGCATAAGATAAATTTTCCCATTTAAATGCAAGGGAATAATGTGAGTACTATATCTCAAAGTACTAAAAATATTGATGCTCCAGAAGAGCAATAAGTTCTCGAGAGAAAGCACATTATGAAAAGTGCAGCATTGCGAATATTGTAATAATTATCGCTAATGATAATGATATCGTCACCACTAGAAGTTGAAATTTTAAGAGAGCAATATGAGTTCGCAAAACAATCCTTCGAGAATTATAGATAACATATGTTATCATTTGAAATAAGCCAATTTGGATATAAGTTCTGGTAGCTAAAAAGTCAATTGAAAGCTCTAGTAGAGTTATATGTTGCTACCAAAAGAATAATTTCCATTGAAAGCTCCGAGAGAGCTACATATATTCCTATTCAAATGAACAATTTTTGGTGGACAATGTATTATCAAATTTCAAAGAAACTTGTATTTCAAAATTTGTACCACACATGTACAAGTGAGATTGAATCACATGTTATGGTAAACAAGAAGTTTACAAAATTCAGAGATATATACACATGTATATATAGTTGGCATGATCGGTTAGACCATCCTGATCAATAATGATGTGAAAGCTATTGAGATTTATATGCACATTTATTAAAAGAACCTGAAGTTCTTGTGATGCTTGTTCTCAAAGGAATTAATTAAATTCCACTTACTAAAAGCACACGAAGTTCTTGTGTTGCTTGTTCTCAAAGGAAATGATTAAGATCCCACTTACCAAAAGAACTTGAAGTTCTTGTACTAAAGTTGAGACTGCATGTCTTGCATATCTGAATGAAATATAGGTCTATTTATCCACAAATGTGGAAAGTTTTATATGATTTTAGTAGATGCATCTACATTGTTTTATCAACTTACAACCAGAAGTTTGTGAGATTGATTATAAAAGGATTTAGATTATACAGTTAGACTATTCGTCTTGCAAAAGCTAGTGAGTTTATATTTTAAGCTATATCAGTTGTTACAAAGCCTATTGATTATGAAAAATATAGTTTAGCAAAATTTTAATTGGATGCCTCCTCTTTAATAGTTAAACTATGAGAACAAAATTATCTATATGATATTTCACATATAGCAGCACTTATACGCATCAAGCCAACGAGTTATAATAAACTCCTCGTTATGATTGGTTTTGGTCAGAAGCCATACATTTCCCATTTTATAATTTTTGAATGCGCGATATGAATTGCTCCACCACAACGCACAAAATGGGTAAATAAAAAGGGTTGAGAATAATATTGAGTACGAGTTTCCTTTTATGTTTAAATTCTTAAACATTAATCGGAGAATCATTTATGAGATGATATTTTTTTCTCAACATCAGGGGGACAGAATAATCAGCTGGATAAAGAAGGAAATGAATTATCATTATTTAGATCCTCATATATGAACTAAAAGTTCATAAGATAATTCAAGTTATTGTATGTCAACTACCAGACATATTTACTGGCCTAATGAGAGTAATCAAGTCTCATATACCAGCTGAAAATGCTCTAAATTTGAATAAATGTTAGAGCGAATGGATGTAAATCATGCCTGGAGCATGATAGTTGAAATTGGTTCCAATGATAAAAATTCTCGTAAATGGAAAGTAGTATGAGATGGTCATATATTAGAGGCGGGTGCTCTTGAAGAGACCCAAGACATAACTAATAATAAAACTCTTGGAGAGTTTTAGGTACCTGAAATAAAGATTGAAATCTTGAAGAGATCTCGATGGGTTATGTCTTTTTTTTTGGTTCATTAGGGTTTTTATTAGTTGGAACTTCTAGTTATCTTGGTAGGAATTTGATATCTTTATTTCCGTCTCAGCAAATAGTTTTTTTTCCACAAGGAATCGTAATGTCTTTCTATGGGATTGCATGCCTCTTTATTAGTTCCTATTTGTGGTGCACGATTTTTTGGAATGTAGGGAGTGGTTATGATCAATTCGATAGACAAGAGGGAATAGTATGTATTTTTCGTTGGGGTTTTCCTGGAAAAAATCGTCGCATCTTTCTACGATTCCTTATGAAAGATATTCAGTCCATTAGAATAGAAGTTAAAGAGGGTATTTATGCTCGTCGTGTCCTTTATAAGGAAATCAGAGGCCAGGGGGCATTCCCTTGACTCGTACTGATGAGAATTTAACTCCGCGAGAAATTGAGCAAAAAGCTGTTGAATTGGCCTATTTTTTGCGTGTACCGATTGAAGTCTTTTGAAATGAACTGCAGAGAATAAATGCTTTCTCGCCAGGAAGAAAAAACTCAAGCCAAGAATCCTCTTTTTTCTATAGCAAAACTAAACTGAAGTTTCTTCAGAATGCCCATTCGAACCAAAGAAGACGTATACGGAAGAATCATAACATAAAAAAAGTTTTTGGTCCACAAAAATTGTTTTTTTATGCGTCTGTAAAACCACTCAATTTAATTCGGTAACAAAACAAGCAAGAAATCGAAATAATGGATTTGTCTCACAATAATTGTACTTTGAGCAATTCACACCTAATATATTAGGATTTTATTCAATTAGGAACGTATCATAAAAAAAATTCCTGGTCGGGTCAATAAGATCATGAAAAGCATTTCGATTTATTTATCTCTTATTTTACACAGAATGGATTTGCCTGGACCACTACACGATTTTCTTTTAGTTTTTCTGGGATCAGGTCTTATATTAGGTGGCCTGGGAGTGGTATTACTTACCAATCCAATCTATTATGCCTTTTCATTGGGATTGGTTCTTGTTTGTATACCCTTATTCTATATTCTCTCAAATTCTCATTTTGTGGCGGCTGCCCAGCTCCTTATAGGGTCTTGGTCGATGAAGATGGGTAACACTACAAAGGTAGGCGTTGGGGGAAAGGAAAAGCACCTTCAGTTTCCTTCTTTACCTTGGCTTTACCTAGATTAGTAAGGACATTCTTTGTAACCTCAATTGGATTAGCATATTGTGTCATCTAAACGGATATTGCAGCCAGCTGCCTCGCCACATCTTGGAGGCTCTTTTGTATCTGATTTGTGGTATGTTTTTGCTCTTCCAAAGTCTGTTTTTGCTCATGCTTGAATTGAGTTGAGCAGTTGTTCCATGGCGTGTGGTAGTATCTTGTAATGTTCGAAGGGATTTGACGTTGGTCACCATAGCTCTCAACGAAAACACCAAATGTTAGGATATTTATCCTAACAATGAAAAATATGCAGAAGAATAAAAGAAATTAACAAAAAGAATGATAGGGAAAAGATTAGTTGTACTAATGCCCATAATAACATTCTCTTTATTTTTTATCAACATATTCTCAATACTTAGCCAAGGACAAAATCGGTTAAGGTTGATGGTGCTCTCCTTTAGTGTAATCATCGATGTGGCTCCGAATCTGTATGCTGTGAGCCTACTCTAATGATTGGTTGATTCATCTATCTGCGTGTCTCCTCTTCCTCTAGGTCCATAGCCTATGACTAGAAGCTAAGTTCAAGTATTAATTTGAAGGCTTAATTGTGAAATATATGTTCAAACTATACCTTTTGTTCTAGATACGTGCCTAAAGTATATTTGGGTCGAGTAAGTGTCTAACGTTTTCACGTTACTATTTTAGGTGCCCTGTTGTTAACATTCGTTAATTTTCTTCCGTTATCTATTAAAAAACTAACACGTATCGTGTTTTTATAATTTCTGAAATTATATTTTAAAAATAAATAAAATTAAAAAATAAAACAAAATTAATCAAGACCTAATTTTTTCCTCGGTAAAATAAACCTTTTTTCGCCGACAATAATAGCCATAAAATAGACTCGACAGCGAAAAAAAAACTCACGATGGCCGCATTAAAACCTGAAGATACATATATAAGAGAAAGTAAATTAATTAAAGAGATTCAATTCCAAAAAAGCTTAAAGGCTCATTTACCCCCTAAACTATGCACTTTTTTTGAGTTGCCCTAAAAAAATTTTTTGAGACGTTTTGTTACTTAAACTAAAAATCGTAACCTCTGTTGGGTCTTTTTTTGTAACCTCTATTTAAAAAAAGTGGCCCAATTAGATCGTGGTTCTTTTGACCAAAAAAATTGATGGCTTTAATAAAAATAGGTAAAAGACATGTTGAGTCTCTCAAGTTTTATATTTATTCAATTTAAGCCATGTCTCCCTCTTCATGCAAGAATCTTTAGAATATTTGATCCAAATTAATTTCACAAATTATATTAAAACACCCCAAAGTGCTGCTTTTTGCTCAATCTATAAAAATAGGAAACCCCAAAATCCAAATGTCCAACCTCCAAGCAGCCTATATTTGTTTGTTTGCTTCTTCATCGTCATTTGCCCCAATAAATCATCCTCTACAATTCATGTAAAACTGTTCAGAAATGCTAAGAAACCTTTTTTTGACTAGTTTTTGTTTTAACCAGAAAAGATTCTCTTGATCTTGGCCATGAAAATTGCCCAAAGCTGATCCCATTTCTCCTACTTGATGATTCTATGGTGCAGACTAATCACACTTTCTGCCAACTGCTAAGCTTCACAATCATTGCATTGATTACATACAATATAAGCCCACGAATAGTTATCATCATCAAACATATTTCTTTTTAACTTTGCACAAAAAGGTCACCTGTGAATTCAATGCAAAACAATGATACATTTTCAAAAATATATATTTTTGTTTTCCTCCTCATCGAGTCGTCACAAAAGGAATGAATAGCAAAATACATAATGCTAGAGTAGTTGCACTTATTTGGCTGCTGTGGAAAGTGTTCAACTTTAACCTTTCTGCTGCACCACTTGATTCCGTCGAGTTTGAGACCGTTGTAGTCTTATTGTTTACCATCTTACTGCAAATGGAAATTAAGAATTCTCTGTTAAGAACCTTGTGCATTTTGATTTAACTACATAATGCTTTAATTGTATTAATACTCGAAAAGGAAAGGATGTTAAGAACAAAGTGCCTCACCTTCCTGGAAATACACAGCTCCCGTGACCTGCAAATATACGGTACAAATTTGTTAAGAAAGTGGCTAGATTGAATAAATATAAAACTTGAGAGACTCAACATGCCCTTTATCCATTTTAATTAAAGTCAGTCATTTTTTTGTCAAAAGAGCCGTGTGGCGCGATCTAATTGGGCCAATTATTTTTTTAACCAGAGATTACAAAAAATAGGGCCAACGGAGGTCACGATTTTTAATTCATGAGGCAAAAAGTTCTATAAAATTTTTTAGGGGCCAACTCGAAAAAATGTGCATAGTTTAGGGGACAAATGAGCTTTTAAGCCTTCCAAAAATATTACTGTTTAAAATTCGAAAGCGAACCAGATTAGATTCCAGGGCAATACTTCATTACCAAGCAAGAGTAATGAGAAGCCTCGAACTCTGCATACAAAGGGGGCATAAATGGATGATCGAGCATACCCAAAATCTCATTCTCCATGTTAGCCCTCTGCAACTTCTTCCTAATAGCAAGAGCTCCTCTACCCACCATTTTCATGGCTTAAAAACAATGAGACAACCCAACCATAGGGTTCCTTATCTAGCAAAGATAAACAATCCTATATGAAATAATTTTGGGGTTGGTTTTATGGCCATCATCGCCGGTGGCAAAGGGTTGATTTTTGCCGAGGGAAAATTAGGGGTTAATTAATTTTATTTATTTTTGAAATATAACATCAGAAATTATAAAAAGAAACATGACACGTGTTAGTTTTTTAATGTATAACGAAAAAAATTAACGGATGTTAATGGCGGGCACTTTTTTGAAATATAACATCAGAAATTATAAAAAGAAACATGACACGTGATAGTTTTTTAATGGATAACGGAAAAATAATAACAATAGAAACGTTATACATCTCTTGGTCCGAAAAATACTTTAAGCACATGTATGAAATAAAATGCATAGTTTAAACACTTATTTAATACTTAAGCCTAATTTCAATCCTAAAACTAAGTTCAAATACTAAATAATATATCATCCCATAATTTGATAATATGATTTATAATATATTAAATAATAAAATATTTTAAAAACACCGAATTTATAATTTTCATCATTTGATTCGACCTTTTATCGATTTAATAAATTTGTATCATATTTATTATGTTCGGTAAATCTTTTAGGAAGTCAACTTGTAATTGATTTGAGTGTAATCAGGCGTGATTACACAATTATGACATATTTGGAAAACTATCATAATTTATGGGTCATGTTAAATTGAATGTAGTTGAAAGCACTCAATTACATTATTTCATTCTTATTGAAGTGACCGGTAATTTTGTTCTTAATATTTAATATTTGACAATATAATTATTTTGGTCTTTTATTTTTATTTTTTTGAAGCATTTCAGCTTTTAACGTTTGAATTTTGGTCAAAATGACCCTTTTAGATGGAAACGTTAGTTGACTAACAGTCAACACTCTATAACATGGCGACACATATCAACATCCTATTTAAAAAACTTTTTGAAAAGAAGATAATAACCCTGTGACAAATGATATCAGAACAACCCTTAACTACTTAATTTCACTTCAAGTACCCTAGTAGATGGAGTAGACAGTGTGAGCAAACGTAACAGTGACTCATAACAAGAGTGTCACTGATTAAGTAAAGAGGAATGTCACACCTTAGAAAGAGGTGAAAGTATTAATCTCGTATCGAAAAAAATAAAAGGTCGTGAGCTATAAAAGCAGTAGCGCTATACATCCTATTAAACACGTCATTGGGGAAAAAAGGTAATGGCCTCTCCATTAAGTAATCTCCAATAATTACTTAATCACTAGTAAAAACTGCTCACAAAACTCTTAATTAGACACTTACAATGTTTTTTTAAACAATAAAACACCTAAAAACTGCGAATAATTTAAAGAATAAATTTTGTATATATAAACTGTAGAAAAGAATTTTTTGTCTTATATTAATAAGAAAATTACAACTACATATTTATACTAAATATGATATAACACTATCCTATTTTATAGCCTAAATATGAGATGATTAACTACAAATAAGTAAATAAAATATTTACATAATTTGTCAAAGATATCAAGTCAACAACTCATTATTTAGGCTCCCTTAGATTGCTCATGTCAACACTCCCCTTAAAGTTGGTAATAAATGTCGATCATTCCCAATTTGTTAAGTGAGCTGTGGAAATCTTTCTCGGATACTGCCTTTGTTGGAATTTCTGCTAGTTGATCTTTTGATATGACAAATAGAAGATTGATTGTACCTTTTTCAAGATGATCTTTGATGAAGTGTCAATCAACTTCCACATGTTTGGTTTTATCATGTTAAACCAGATAATTAGCAATTCACATATACCTTGTACCATAACACGAAATTCTGCGTTATTATCACATAATAACATAATGGGTTTTGACAGAGATATATTAAGATCATCTCAAATACGTTTTATCCATAGCAACTCACATATACCTTGTACCATAACAGAAATTCTGCTTTTGCACTTGATCGAGCCACAACCTTTTTCTTCTTACTTCTCTATGTAACCAATTTACCTCCAATAAACATAAAATATCCTAATGTAGACTTTCGATTAGTTTGGCTTCCATCCCAATCCGCATCGATTTATCCCTTGATTTCTTGATCTCCATTTTTACAGAAAATAATCTTTTTTTCCTGGAGAAGACTTTAAGTATTGTAGGATCCGATAAACTACCTACATATGATCTTCACTTGGTGCATGCGTGAATTGGCTTACAACACTTACTGCATATGCAATGTCATGATGCGTATACAATAAGTATATTAGCCTCCCAACTAATCTTTGATATCTCTCTTTATTGGTTGGCCTTTGGTCTTGTTGAATTGCTAACTTGTAATTCATCTTATTGGGAGATTCAATTGATTTACAGTTAAGCATGCCCATTTCTGCTAGTAAATCTAGCACATACTTACGTTGACAAAAAGAGATTATGCTTCTTGATCTTGCAACTTCAATGCCTAAAAATTATTTCAAATGACCAACATCTTTAGTTCAAATTCAGCCAAAAGACATTTTTGGAGGGTAGTTATCTCATATGAATCATTTCCTGTAACAATCATATTGTCAACATATACAATAAAAGTAGCCACCTTTTTAAATTCTTGTTTGACGAATAGATTATGATCATCATCACTTTGTTTGTATCCAATCTTCTTCATGAAAGTTGAGAGCCTTCCAAACCATGCTCAAGGGGATTGTTTCAATCTGTATAATGCCCTTTTCAACTTGCATACTTTACCATCACAATTTATGCCTGGAAAAAGGTCCATGTATACTTCTTCATCCAAAGTTTTATTAAGAAACACATTTTTAACATCAAACTATCGTAGTGGCCAATTTCGATTTGCTACTATGGAAATAAGAACTCGTATGGTATTTATTTTGCCACGGGAGAAAATGTATCTCCATAGTCAATTTTGTACTTTTGTGTATACCCTTTAGCAAATGAGTCTTGCTTTGTAGCGATCTATGTTTCCATTTGGATTGAGTTTGACTGTAAAAATCCATCTGTATCAAACTATTCTCTTCCCTTTAAGAAGCGATACAAGTTCCCATGTACGGTTTTTTTGTAAGGCTTCCATTTCATCGTTTAGGGTTTTCTTCTAGTTTGAATCCATCAATGCTTCCTGCACATTACCAGGAATAGATAAAAAGGATAATTGATTTACAACAAGTGCATTAGACTTTGACAAACGATGACGCTGCATCAAAACAAGTTTTTAGTGGCGTTTTTTAGCACCGCTAAAACTCTCCCTGCTCTAGCAAGAGTGCCGCTAAATCAAACGCCACAATAGTTAGTGGAGTTTTTTCTAGAAAAATGCCGTCAAAGGCCAAGACATATAGCAACGCTTTTTTCTCAAAATGCTGGTATTGTCTATGTATATAGTTGTGTTTGTCATTCTAAATGTCGCTAAATGTTACGTGCTATAGCGTTTTTTGTAAGCAAAACACAGCTAATTAGCTTATCTTTAGTGGAGTTTGTTCTGAAACACGCCAATATTGTCTATGCATATAGTGGGATTTGTTGCATAAAACGTCACTAATTAGCCGATCAAACGCCACTATTTTCTATGTATATAATGACATTTTTTTACAAATGCCGCTAAGCATAACTCACTTCGTCAATGTTAATTTCTACTATGGTATTACCCAAATTTAACTTGTAACATTATCGATTAATGTCAAACTTTAAATTGGATTACGAAAATTAAATAGAAATACTTAACAACCAAAATAATCGAAGTCTGTAACATTAAAGTGAAATGTAATGTAGTTAAACATTGTTCAGTAGAATAAACAAAGCATGAACCTAAGAAATCAACTACGATGACAGGTTCTGTTAATTCTGTTGTATTATTTTATTCATTTCTCGAAGTTAATTTTGGAAGTCTTCATATTTTTCCTTATATGTTGCTTCTCTCTCTGCTTCCCTCGCTTCTATTTCGGCTCTAAATCGAGCAAACTTGTCATCCACCTGGGCCAACTGTTGCTTTAGAAGGTTAACTTTTACCTGAGAAGTCTAGCTCTATGATGGCAAGTACTGAGACCAGTTGGATCCAAAATATTTGGTTGGGGTAACGAATGATCATTGACAGCGAACCCGGCCATATCTTTCAGGATCCAAAACTTTAGCAATAACTTGATTGTCGATCTCGTCCACATTAACAAAACCATGAGTTGAAGCCGTAACTTTATACTTCGCCCTTTTATCCCTTAATTTCTCCTAATAATCAATTAAATATTTATAATGAATTCAAACATTAATTAAAATAAAAATGTTTACTATTGATGTAAGTATAACATAATTCAAAGAGAAATAGGCAAACAATAAATAACCTCTCAAATAGGTAGATTTTTGCCCAACTACAATATATCACACTCCCCAAATTGATAAATGATAAAACAATAAAAATACACTCAATTGGGGTTACAAGTAATTGACTCTTTAGCTCAAGAAGGTTTTGGATTTTGCTTGAATATGCTTGGAAGTTGATTAGTTGGTTGTTATAGCTTCAGATGCTTGTATTTATACCTTCTCATTGATTTCTAACCGTTGTGGTGGTTGGGAACATAAATATAGACGTTGAGCTGCCTTTTTCCCACCATAAATGCACTTCTGCAACTACTCGTATCGGTACACGAACAACCGTATCGATACATGTCTCAAAATAGAAAGAGTCGTTGTGTACAATTTATGCAAGGCCATATCGATACGCGAGAAAGTGTATCGGTACGATCTCAGTGTAAAACATAGGGGCGTATCGATAGGGGCAAGGCCGTATCGATGCAAATTTGCTCACTTGGGCTACTGTCTGAACCTATATTAGTACACCTTGAAGGTGTATCGATAAGGGTTAACTGAATTTCAAAAACGCATGTTCCCAATAACTGGCAAGGCAACGTTCAAATCATAAATGAAAAATCTCAACAACCGTATCGATACGCCAATAGCCATATTGATACGCTGTTCTTAAATCTTAAACCCAGTATAAAGGCCGTATCGAAACGGATAGAACCGTATCAAAACGCTTGAGTAAAATACTTAGCCCATATGAAGGTCGTATCGAAACAGATGGAACCGTATCGAAATAGATGCTTACAGTGGCCTTTTAATTTAAGCCCGTATCAGAACGCCTAAGGGCGTATCAATACGTCTCGGCGTAAAACTTGAGTTTAGCTTCAAAAAACAATTAGAAAAATTTATAGGCTTTAAGTTTTTTACTTTGAATAATTTTGTACTTGAAAAGTCCTTGTCAATTGTACGTCTTTGAGATACTTACAAATTTATTTTCTTTTTCAAATAAGTCCTTAATCAATTTGTTATATCAAAATCAAACTTTGGTTTTACAATCTCCCCATTTTTGATATAACAAAACTAAGTTAAATTTTTAAGTCTTTGTGAAAAACTCCCCCTTACTTTAAGATAGGTTTCAAAAACGTTTTTTGAAAATTTAAGCTCTTTTTTCTCCCCCTTTTTGTTAGATCAAAATCAATGATATTAAAGGATGATTCAAAGCAACATACTTATCATAATTCAAAGCATAATCAAAGCAACATACTTATCATTGAAAGTTCAAAGCAACATAATCCAAATCCAACTTAAAACAAACTAAAATCAAAGCATAGGTTCATAGAGCAAATAACATAGGTGCATAAAAATAAAATGCCTAATATGATATGCAATGCAATGTATGTCTATGGAGCATCCTCATAATCCTCGTCCTCTTGATCTTCATCTTCGTCATGGTTTGAGTAGCCTGAGATTGTCTCTATTCTTCATGAAAAGCCGTAAGAGATATGTACATCGAACCTTGTTGGCTATCAATGGATTGAACTCGATCCTCCAAGGAAGTGAATCGAGTATCAATGGTCGCAAACCCTTCGTTCATGGTTGTCTTCAATAGAGTTAATTGCTCATTGAGATAAGCCATGAGAGCATCCATAGCCGGTGGAGATATCGAAGCTTGAGGGGCGGCTTGTGGAGGAGCTTCCGATTCTTCAAGGATTGCATCATGTGAAAGCTCGGCGAGACGTAGCCACTCACCACTAAAATAGTGAAACTTTACACGAACAAGAGAGCACTCATCAATGGGATCGGTAAGAGGCTCGGGAAAGTCTTGCGAGCAATCGATATCCAATTGAGTAAACAAGTAACTCAAAATTTTCCCATAAGTGAAGGATGAAACTAGAGAGGTGTGTCGATGTTGGATTAGGTAAACTAGCTCCGCGAACATTATTTGAGCAAGATTAGGCTGCTTCTCGTCACGAAAACATCTTATCCAAAAGTCATCCACTTGTTGGATAGTGGAAAACTTTCCACTAGATGATCGAAACTATCAAGTGATCGTGAGATGCAAGAAGCGATCATGAGCATCAAGAAGTATGAGAGAACTGCCAAAAACAATTCCCAAGGAGTCTTCATCGTCAATTCCCTCATCTTCAAACCCAAAGACATTGACTAGAGTTTCAACATCAATACGAAATTTCTTCCCCATTAAGAATGACTCAATAGCAATGACCTTAGAACGGTCTTGATTGGGGATGCACCAGGCATTAGCAAAGAAAATCAAAACAAGGTTACGGTACAAAAATCGAGGATAGTCAAAAATTGAATAAAGTTCCAACGTCTCAAAAGATGAAGATATTTGAACTTGAAACGTTCAGAGTCTAAAAGAGGAATAGATGTTACTCTTTTGCGGCAGATTTTGTAGTTTTGGTATTGCTTGAAGTTATTTAAAGCCGCCATGGTTGGAAAACTCTTTTGATAAATGACACTAAGGTTAGGACGTGTCGAATTGTCTTCGGTTGAAGACTCGACAACCTCGTTTGTTCTAGCTCTTTTTTTGGTGCCATAGATAATCTGAAAAAAAACAATTTAGGCATAATACATATGTACGCATAAATCATCAAATTCAATCCAATATGTAATCCAAAATTCATGGTATTAATGAAAAACTATACAATATAATTTTAGAAAGATTTTGGTAAAAAGAAATCTGGAAAAATAGATTTAAAAATATACGATATATTTTTATATTCGAATAAAAAAATTTAGATTTTGAATGAATTTTTGCAAAAACTTTAAAATCCATACTATATGTATACTTTTTGTACAAAAATTAGTTAAAAATAGTATACGAAACTAAACGAAAAAATAAAAAGAAAGACTTTATACCTTGATTTGAGGAAATTGGAAGAATGGATGAATGTAATGCACCAATTTGATGAGAGATCTTAGACTTGGTTTGTTGAACAAAAACCCTCAAAAATTTGTGTGAAAAGCAAGAGGATTTGATGGGTATTTATAGTTGAAAACTAGGGTTTTAGATGAATAAGGGTTTAAAAGTTTGATTTAAAGTTGGATACTTATTAAAGACTCTTTTAAAGAATCTGTGGCCGCGCGTATCGATATGCCACGTGGTGTATCAAAATGGATGTACTTGTACCGATACAGGAAGAGCTGTACGGAAACACAATCGATGCCCTATCGAAATGCTTTTAGCCATTTTGATACTAATTGCCAGAGAGGATTGATGGTTTGAAGCATGTATCGAAACGTGTATGCATGTTTCGATATGCTTGGGTAGATGAATGCATTTATGGGAAATGCTCAAAGTGGCAAAAATGCATTTTTGGCCACATTGAGTTCAAAAAAAATCAATTTTAATCGATCCTATATGCATGCCAATGATATATGAACAGCATGAAGGTTAAGAATAGAGACAAGCTCCCCCTAACTAAAGGCATGGATGCATCAAGAGGCAAAATTACATAAACATGGCAATCAAATCAATTCAAGCAACTTTTTTGGCCTTTTGGGACTCTAAAGGGTCAAGGAAGGCTTGTTAAACCTAACTCTATCCTAAGGGTCCAAAAACGTTCTTTATCTAAAGGTTTGGTAAATATATCCGCTAATGGGTTCAATGTATCTACATATTCTAGAACTACATCATTTTTCAAGACATGATCTATAATGAAATGATGCCTTATTTCTATGTGTTTGGTTCTAGAATGTTGGATGGGATTCTTAGTGAGACAAATGGCACTAATGTTGTCACTCTTAAGGGGTATGGTATCTACTTCAACACCATAGTCTAATAGTTGTTGCTTCATCCAAAGGACTTGAGCACAACAACTCCCTAAGGATATGTACTCTACTTCAGTGGTAGATAAGGCTACGCTATTTTGTTTCTTAGAGAACCAAGATATGAGCATACTACCTAGGAATTGGCATGTTCTGGAGGTACTTTTCCTATCTATCTTACATCCCCCATAATCTGCATCCGAGAAGGCATGAAGATCAAAGAAGGAATCTCTAGGATACCAAAGACATAAACTAGGTGTATCTCTAAGGTATCTAAAGATTCTCTTAATGGCTACTAGGTGCAATTCTCTAAGGCTAGCTTGATACCTAGCACACAAGAAAACACTAAACATGATATCTAGCATACTTGCAGTAAGGTAAAGCAAAGAGACAATCATTGAATGATAAAGCTTAGAATCGACACACTTACCTCCTTCATCTTTTTCAAGCTTAATAGATGAGCTTATTGGAGTGGCTTGAGGCTTTACGTTCTCCAAACCAAACTTCTTGAGTATATCATTGATGTACTTGGCTTGATTGATGAAGGTGACATCCTTCCTTTGCTTGATTTGGAGCCCCAAGAAAATTGAAAGCTCCCCCATCATGCTCATCTCAAATTCACCTTGCATTAGCTTGGAAAATTCTTGGCAATAAAACTCATTAGTAGAACCAAAAATAATATCATCAACGTAAATTTGAACTACTAAGATGTCATTGCCATATCTTTTAATGAAAAGTGTAGTATCCACCTTGCCTTTTTCAAAACTTTTTTCAATTAAAAAGTTTGAAAGCCTTTCATACCAAGCTCTAGGAGCTTGTTTTAAACCATATAAAGCTTTGGTGAGTTTGAAAACATGATTTGGAAATTTTGAATCTTCAAAACCCAGTGGTTGTTCTACATACACTTCTTCATTTATAAAACCGTTCAGAAAAGAACTTTTTACATTCATTTGAAAAAGCTTGAAATCATGAAAGCATGCAAATGCAATAAGCATCCTAATAGCTTCCATCCTAGCTACGAGTGCATATGTTTCATCGAAATCTATTCCCTCTTCTTGAGTGTAACCTTGAGCAACAAGTCTAGCCTTGTTTCTCACTATGTTACCACTCTTATCTAGTTTGTTTCTAAAGACCCATTTAGTTCCTATTGTAGATTAATTACAATGCCTATCAACTAATGTCCATACTTTACTTCTCTCAAATTGATTAAGTTCTTCTTGCACGGCCAATATCCAAAAATAATCTTTTAATGATTCTTTGATATTCTTAGGCTCGATGCATGAAATAAATGCAGCATTATTCATAAGTTTGAGAGAGTATCTAGTGGCTACCCCTTTGGATGGATCACCCAAAATTTCACCACCTTTGACATAGTTGAACTCCCTTGGGTAGGTGACCTCATTTTCCTCAAGAGCCATGTCCTTCAAGGTTTCAAGAGGTGGATCTTGTGGTTCATCTTCTTTGCTTGGAATCTCATCCACCTTTGATTTTTGTCATCCATCAATGGCTTCAATGACCCTTACATCATCATCATCACAAGAATCATTCCTCAGAAGGAGGTTATCATCGAAAACAATATGTATAGACTCTTCTACAACCAAATTTCTTTTATTAAATACCCGATAGGCTTTAGAGTTTAAAGAGTAACCTAGAAAAATAGCTTCATCATTTTTGGCATCAAATTTACCTAAATTATCTTTTCCATTGTTTAAAACAAAACATTTACAACCAAAAGTGTTGAAATAGCTAATGTTAGGCTTTTTGGATTTTAAAATCTCATAAGATGTTTTCTTCAAAATAGGCATAATCATTACTTTATTAATTATATAGCAAGCTGTATTAGTGGCTTCCGCCTAAAAATATTTAGGTAAGTTATTTTCACAAAGCATGGTCTTAGCCATTTTTTCTAAAGTTCTATTTTTCCTCTCAACTATCCCATTTTGTTGAGGAGTACGAGGAGCCGAAAAGTTGTGGCTAATAACCTTTTCATTACAAAAATCATCAAAATCCATATTTTGAAATTCGGTTCCATGATCACTTCTAACATGTCAAATTTTAAGATCAAGATTATTTTTGGTGATTATTGAAAACGTGATGAATTTTTCTAAAGCCTCATCCTTAGTACTTAAGAAGAGAACCTAAGTGTATCTAGAATACTCATCTACTAACACATATGCATATGACTTACTACTCAAGCTCATAGTTCTAATTGGCCCAAAGAGATCCATATGGATCAATTGTAAACATCTATCAGTAGAAACATCATTAATGGATTTAAATGAGGTTCTTTGTTGTTTACCCTTAGCACATGCATCACAAATTTTATCTTTAGAAAAATTTAGCTTAGGTAAACCTCTTACTAGATTTAGGGAAACCAATTTCTTTAAAACACTAATGCTAGCATGTCCTAGTTTCCTATGCCATAACCATGTATCATGTTCATTATGTGCCACAAAGCATGCATTAGATGTATGTATGTCATCTAAATGCACCATGTAGATATTACCTATGCGATGAGCTATGAGCATTATCTCATTAGTTTCAATGTTCATGATTTTACATCCATTAACATCAAATAGAACACTAAAACCCTTATCACAAAATTGACTAATGCTCAACAAGTTATGTTTAAGACCGTTTACATAAAGCACAATTTCAATAAGGATTGATGAGTGATTACCAATAGAGCCAATGCCTTCAATGTGGCCTTTGGAGTTATCACCAAATGTCACCATTCCTCCACTTTTTGGTTTGAGCTCCATGAATCTACTCTTGTCACCGGTCATGTGTCTTGAGCATCCACTATCAAGGTACCATGTGTTTTTGCTTGAAGCTTTGGTCTTGTAGCAATGCTCCCCCTACAAACAAAAAATTAATTCTTGAATTTTGGTACCAAAATCATTTTGGGTCCATGAGTATTAGCTCCCAAAAACTTGGTTCCCTTAGGAATCCAAGAAGCAATAGCATTCATATTGTTAGAAACAACAAATTCCTTAGGAACCTATACACTCCTAACTCTTTTAGTTCTAGATTGCTTTTGAAAGCTTCTTTGTTTGGGGTTAAAAGGCTTTCTCTTAACATGTTGGGTTTTTGAAGAACTTTCTTTTTCAAAAACACTTTTCCCAATAGTAAGAGAAGTTTTAAGATTATCCACCTCTTTTGTGTGATAATCTTGGAAATCGAAAAGAAGTTTTTCTAAATCGAGATTTTTGTTTTTAAGTTCATTTGAAAGATTTATCAAATATAAACCTTTTTTCCAATTTTGAGTTAGTTTTTAAAAGAGAATCATTTTTAGTTTTTAAGTTGGAAGTAGTTTTCTTGTTTTTCAAAATTGATTCTTTGAATTTTTCAACTCGTAAGTAAGATTAAGAGATGATGAGTTAGATTTTACCATTTGGTCCTCCTCAAAGGACATGAGGCAAAGATTGGCCACCTCTTGCTCCTCCTCCTCGGATGATTCTTCATCACTCCAAGTGGCAAGTTGGGCCTTGAACTTCTTCTTCTTCATGAAGCTCTTCTTTTTGAGTTGGGGACACTCGGTTCGAATGTGCCCTGGCTTCTTGCACTCATAATATATGAGCTGGTCTTTCTCTTCTTCTTTGTCTTTGTTCTTGAAGTCTCTTCTTCGGTTGAATTTCCTACCCTGTTAGATTTCATGAACCGAGTGAAGCGCTTGGCTAGCATGGCCATCTCTTTGTCTTCCTCCTCGCTAGAATCGCTCTCATCAAAGAAAGCTTTGAGAGCAATTCCAAGCTTCTTCTTTTCACTCTCTTTCTTATCCACTTTCTTCTCTTCTTTCTTCTTCTCTTCTTCTCTTCCTTGCTTCATAATCTCTCGAGTAAGGAGGGATCCAACAAGGCATCAAGCTTGAGAGTCTTCAAATCTCTAGCTTCGATGATTGCCATTCTTTTGCTATCCCATGATTCAGGAAGAGAGTAGAGGAGCTTCCGGACTAACTTGTCTTTGAGAATGATCTCACCGAAGCCCTTGAGACCATTTACAATGACGGAGAAGCGGTCGAACATCTTTGTTATGCTCTCATTGGCCTCCATCTTAAAATTCTCATAACTAAGATTGAAAAGCCTGACTTTTGTCTCCTTGACATCGCTTGTCCCTTTATAGGTTGTCTCAAGTGTGCCCCATACTTCTTTTGCGCTTGAGATTGAGGACACTTTCGAGTAGATATCCTGTCCAAGAGAGCAAAATAGCATGTGCAAGGCCTTGTCATTGACTTGCAATTTCTTTCGATCATCTTCACCCATTTCCACTTTTGTCTTTGGAATGAGTCTTTGTTCTCTATCTCTCTTCATAGGGATTTTTGGTTCATCTTCTACCACGTCCCAAAGTAAGTAATCGTTAGACTTGATGAAGAGCATCATCATATTCTTTTAATAGGGATAGTTATCCCTAATGAAGAAGGGTAGTTTGGTGATCGATTGTGACTCATACATGTTTAGCCTAGAGGTGGATGTCATTGCTTGATGCCAGTTGATCGAACTCATCCAATGATCTCCTCAAGAGGGTGTTAATCGTTCTAGTGAGTGTAGCTCTGATACCAATTGTTGAGTTGATCAATTAATGGCAAATCACCAAGAGGAGGGTGAATTGGTAGTTTAAAAAATTAAGGGTGCAAAAAGAAAATTGGAAATTGGAGACACAAGGATTTTAGAGTGGTTCAAGCTTCGAACAAGCTCTACATCCACTACCCCAGCACCCTACTGAGGATTTCAACAATTAACTAACTAGAATTCTTCCCCTTTTCTCGGCTTAGGAGGAAACTGTTACAAATGATCAATCTTTCTACCCAAGGATTGATCCACTTCACTCTTTACAAAGAGAAATAGGCAAACAATATATAACCTCTCAAATAGGTGGATTTTTTTCCAAATTACAATATATCACACTCCCCAAATTGATAAATGATAAAACAATGAAAATACACTCAATTGAGGTTACAAGTATTTGACTCTTTAGCTCAAGAAGGTTTTGGATTTTGCTTGAATATGCTTGGAAGTTGATTAGTTGGTTGTTGTAGCTTCGGATGCTTGTATTTATACCTTTTCATTGATTTCTAACCGTTGCGGTGGTTGGGAACATAAATATAGACGTTGAGCTACATTTTTCCCACCATAAATTCACTTCTGCAACTATTCGTATTGGTACACCAACAACCATATCGACACCTGTCTCAAAATAGAAAGAGCCGTTGTGTACAATTTATGCAGGGGCATATCGATACGCGAGGAAGCGTATCGGTACGATCTCAGTGTAAAACATAGGGGCATATCGATACGGGCAAGGCCCTATCGATGCAATTTTGCTCACTTGGGCTACTGTATGAACCTGTATCGGTACGCCTTGAAGGTGTATTGATACGGGTTAACTGAATTTCAAAAATGCAAGTTCCCAATAATTGACAAGGCAACGTTCGAATCATAAATGAAAAATCTCAACAACCGTATCGATACGCCAGTAGCCGTATCGGTACGTTGTTCTTAAATCTTAAACCTAGTATGAAGGTCGTATCGAATGGATAGAATTGTATCAAAATGCCTGAGTAAAATACTTAGCCCATATGAAGTCCTGATGGAACCGTATCGAAACAGATACTTACAATGGCCTTTTAATTTAAGCCCGTATCGAAACGCATGAGGGCGTATCGATAAGCTTGGGCGTAAAACTTGAGTTTAGCTTCAAAAACACTTGGAAAATTTTATAGGGTTTAAGTTTTTGACTTTGAATAATTTTGTACTTGAAAAGTCCTTGACAATTGTGGGTCTTTGAGATACTTAATTTTTTTTCAAATAAGTCCTTAATCAATTTGTTATATCAAAATAAAACTTTGGTTTTACAAAATTGTTGAACATTACCTTCAATTTCTACACTTTCTTCAACTGTAGTCGGAACTTCTAAAGATCCAACACTAGTCGATTCCTCATTATTTGTTTCTTCCTCTGTTCGAGGAACTCGAACAATCCGCGAATCACTTAATTCCCTCTTGGACATAATATCTGCAATATAACAATGGAACTTTTTTGAAATTCAAATTTCACTTTCACCATTCACTAACAAGTAAACTAAATGACTATGGCAAAAATAAAAGTAAGCATGTTTGGAAAAGTAATGCAACCATAAGAATCCACTTCAATTATATTAGAATCCTCTTCAATTATCTTGTTTGTTCGAACAGATTATAAAGTGTTGCTATATCTTGTTTGTTCAACCATAAGCATCTATATCTGGAGTGTTGCTATTCTGTCGAATATTTCCTCATATGATTCTAATTCAATCCAATTTAATTTAACACTATCGGTATTAAACAAATCTAACTACTAAAACATTTGCCATTGCTTAACTAGCAATATAAATAAAGCGATATGACAAAACAACTACAATAACCATGCTAATCAACCACAATAAAAAGACAAGCATAATGTAAAACAAAGACAAAAACATAAGAAAGTAAGAAGAAATGAATATCGAAAGTGATTACGGACAAACAACTAAGTTTAGCAAAATGCATGCAATTGTAAAATTGGTTCAACACTAAATAACTAGTATTAGTATCTACACATTGTCAAATATGAAACTTAATATAAAAAATATTGATAAGCAAATGTAGTCTTCTTAAGGAATGCAAATCAACGTAAAAACCAAACTTAGACAGTGTAGCGAACTTTTTTCCTTTCTTTTAAAAATAAGCGTGGTTTTCTTTTAAAAAATCCGTCGATACGAATTATCCCATAAATCACTTTTGAAATCTTAATTTAAAGGAATTTCTTTTGAAAGATCATAATCTTTTGAAAACAATAAAAACTTGGAGATGCCACCAGCCACTTGGGTAAGGTAGGTCGGACACCATGGGAAACCAGAGATTCATTGTGAAAAGGTCCGGGAGTTAGTTACAAGTGAGGAAGGATTAGCACCCCCATCACGCCTAGAAATCAGTACCAAAATATTTGTTGCTTTTAAATTGATGAAATTTTATTGGAATTTGAATTTAATTTAATTTGGCGTACTTAATTGAAAATTGACCTTAATTACAAGGGTATTATCAAATTGGTGGGTTCAAATTAATTGAACATTTAATTAATAAGGTTGATGATACATCGGACCATAGATTAAACGACATCACATAAGCCTGGCTGCTGTGTTAACTTATGGTTCTATTCTCGTATGTCACCTTTATGCATGGTGCAAACAGTTAAGATATGATGTAATGATTCTGTCAATTTTTAATTTTATCTTGGGATGGTAAGGATTAATTCAAATATTTGGTCAACATCCTTTAAGCTCAGACTGTTACGACACAAATATCGGAATTAATAAATATCTTCTTTTTATGATCTAAATTAATTAATTCAAAATAAAAGGGTCATATGAGTGACAATTAATATGGATGACAAACAAAAGGCTTGAAAATTAAGCATACAAAAGGCCCATCAAAGCCCTAACCTAAAAGGCCCAAATTATAGAAGAACCAATTAGTGATCTAATTATTAAATAATTAGGTGAGTCTACCCTAAATTAATTAAACCCTAAAAAACTAGAAAACTCTACAAATTATGAATTATCTTGTAACATAATAATTAATTCAATCGGTTTTAAACTAGTATTCTAATGAACCAATAATACTATTTAAGACAAATCAACTTAATTAATCATGGTTTAAATTTAGTATCCATCTAATCTCAAAATCAAATTTATCCTAAAAGGTAATTAAGGAATATTCAACCGATTTAATGAATTTGAAATTTATCCCGATAAGCCAAGGGTAAACTCAAATTCACTAAATTGATCGAATCTTAAATCTAACTAAGGCTCCAAAAAGCTAACCCTAAATTAATTTAATTAATTTAAAGATCGTGCCCCTATGAGACGAGCACACGATTTTAAACTAATTAAATTAATTTGTCTAATTCTAACCTAAGAAATCAACCTAAACTATGCACGAATAAACACCATACATATATATTATGTACTATATAAAAAACATGTATTATATATGCTTTAAAAAAACTATATTATATGTTATGAAAACTATGTAATATAATATAACATATATTATCTAAGAAAACTACATATTACATATTATAGCATATATTATATAGAAAAACTTATATCATAAGAAACATATATTATATATATTATATAGAAACTATACATTAAATATATATTATAAAAATTATATGTTACATATCTATATAGAAACTATATATGATATATTATCTAAAGAACATATATTAGGTATATTATATAAAAACCATATGTTATCCAAAAATTATGCATTATATCATAAACCATGTATTAAAATATCAACATATAAGAGACACATTAAACATATATCAACAAGAAATTAAAAGTATAAACACCAAAAAATAGGACTGAATGCAAAAGAACAGATCACACAGCAAAAATTAAAAAGAAGTACATAAAAGAGGCGATATGGCAAGGATTTCGCAAGTCTAAGGACTCTGGGCGTAAATAACAAAGGCATAAGGGCTTAATGGGCGTAATTAAACCATGTGGAGGGATCTATGGGGGATTTAAAGATGTGGAAGGGTTGCAGGCGTGATTATCGCCGGGCGGAGGGGTTTAAAGAGCAATTAACCCAAATTAAAAATGGGGATTGAGTATAAAAAACAATTTTTAGGGTATTCAACCCCCTTTTCTTTCACCGAAACCTATTCCCTATTAGAAACATCTCAAACTCTCTAGAAATTGGATAAGCACCGCAGCGGTGTTCATCCACGCTGCCACCATTTCCAGAAACTGGCCGCATGCCGTTGTGTCAGCCGGTGAACCCGGAGAAAACCCAAAATGATCCTCCTTTCTTCCTGATTTCAAAACTGACCACCGATTTTCTTAGAAACGACCAAACCCCCTTGGATCCAAGAAAAAGTCAAATTGAAACCCTTTTTTAAAAGCCAAACTTGAAACCCTAAAGGAAACGTTTTCACTGATTCATCGCGAACGGCTTCGGAGGGGAAGCCAAGGGGGCTTGTTATCGGCGAGAAGTATCTTACACCGGCAACCAAGCTTTGTAGGTAAAAGAAAACTGAAACCCTAGCTTTTCCTTATTTACTTCTATGCTTCGAAATGAAAAATACAAAGAAGATACCTCAGAAAGTTGTTCTTTTGTATTGCTTTGAAATCTTTTTTCCCTTTTGTTTGCCCCTTCCCCCCCGTTACAAATGGTTGGCTTTGGGCTTTTAAAGCCGAAAATTACATGTATTTGGAAATGAAAAAATACAAAAAAAAAATCCATTGGTTGTTATTGCTTTGTTTGTATTCATATTGCAGCTCTGATTTTTGGTCGGTTTGCCTCTAGAATTTTGATTGGGAATGCCTCTAACATGTTGGTTTGTTTTCTTGCATGTGAGCGATCGACGAGGAGAGGACTAGAGAAGCTGAGGAAACGGCGCGGCTTGGGAGTTGAGGAGGCGGCACGACTCGGAAGCTGAGGAGACGACGCGGCCTGGGAAGCCGAGGAATCACGTGGCGTGATCTGTACATGCACGTGGGTGACACTGAATATCGTGTGCGGGGGAGTTGAAAAGCTGCATGTGGGCGCGCTGGGGAGCTGAGTAGTCATGCATGGTTTGCACGCGCGATGGGGATGATCTGAACCATTCGATGCGATCTAGATCCATGGTGGTTGATGAGGCGGCTGCAAACAGAGATGCCTCATTAGGGTTTTCAATTTAATCAATGTTGGGCCTAAAATGGGCTTGTAAATATGTTTTTGGGTTTTTATATATAAAACTATAAATGGAGTCAATATATGGACTGTTATTTAGTTTAGATGTTGGGCTTTTATTTAATTCCATATATATATATACTATATTTTAGGCAGACATATATATATATATAAGAGCAATTTGGGACTCTTATTTTATAAGTTAACCTTCTTCTTTTTTTGGGTTTTTAACTTAGTTTAAAAAAATTATAACAATAATAATATTAATATCATAGCCATAATAATAATAAAAGTAGTATAACCATAATAGTAATAGTAATATTAATGATATTTAAGAAAACACAAAGGAAATAACAATATACTAATAATTTTTAGGGTTTTTTTTTAAAATTGGATAATAACATATAAGAATATAACAATAATATGGTAACGTATATATATATCACTTAGTATTTTTTTGTGGTTTTAAAAACATAACATATTATATGATAATAAATAGTATAATATGGTAGCAAATAACAATACCTAGATATATATAAATGCTTAGCTAAAATAGAACTAGTAATTAATAATTTTTTCGATTTTTTTAGGTTTTAATAGAAGGATAAGGTAAACAAAGCCCATATTTTTTTAAATAATAGTAACATATATAAGCCCATTATTGTAAAAAAAACAAAAACAAGAATAAAAACGGGTCTACCCTGGAAAAAAAATAGTGATTACAACTGCCCCTCTTTGCTTATACTTGTGGAACAAGAATAAAGCAAAGACCATAAGCACTAACTTTATCCTACTTCCCTGTCGGACGATTACTCTTCCAGAATGGCAACGAGTGAATCCAAATAACTTGTTTTCCCGGAGTGGAAAAAACAACTGGATAGCACTGGCATGTCCTTCCGAAGCGGCAACGAACAGACCAGTTAGCAAATGACTCATTCCTTTGGAGTGACAGCGAACGAATCCAAATAACCTGTTTTCCCGAAATGGTGGAAAACAATTCTCGTACCATTGGCATGTCCTTCTGAAGTGGCAGTAGACGAGCCAACTAACCTTCAAATGGCTCATTCTTTTGAAATGGCAGTGAATGGATCCAAATAATTTTGCTTTCCCAAAACGGCAGAAAGCAACTGGGGTGGTGCTGGCATGTCCTTCCGAAACGGAAGCAGACGAGCCAAATAACCCTCAAACGACTCATTCTTCTGAAATGGCAGTTAATGAAACCAAATTACTTTGTTTTCCCGAAATGGTAGAAAACAAACTGGATGGTGCTGGCATGTCTTTTCGAAATGGCAGTATACGAGCTAACTAACCTTCAAATGACCCATTCTTCCAAAATGGTAGTGAATGAATCCAAATAACTTTGCTTTCTTGAAACGGCAGAAAGCAAACTAGGTGGCACTAGCATTTCCTTTCGAAACGGCAACAGACGAGCCAACTAACATTCAAATGACTCATTTTTCTGAAATGGTAGAGAGAAAATGGCAATTCTTGACATGAAAGTTCCATTATTCTTAGACCTATATGAATGGGCCTTCAAATTTTCCTATTTGGAAATTCCTAAACTATGATCATTTGCCTCATTCGCTTTAGAATCCTGACATGGTGAGTTTGGAATCCTCGTATGAAATCCTTAAGTTATGAGTACTTGCCTCATTTGCTCTGAAATCCTGATGTGGTGAGTTTGAAATCCTCATTATGAAATCCTTGAGCTGTGAATACTTGCCTCATTTTCTCTGAAACCATGATATGGCGAGTTTGTACTCCTTCGCCTAAAATCCTTTCTTGGACTTTCACTTTGTCGTTTTCTCCTCTTCTTAGGAGATATTTGACCTATCTTTCAAATATTTTGGAATCTCGGTCAATTCCTTCTTCTTGGTCCATTGGTCTCGATCTTTTCTTGATTTCCTGTTCATTTTTTTGTAATGGCGGTTCTTCACCTCACATTCAGGTTCAACCTTTTATCCTCCATTCCCTTGAGTTCTTGAACCTTTTTGCTCTAAAGTGCCTTTACAGGTTTTCTTTTTTAAAGATTTTCTTTCTTCTTCTTATTCTTCTTCTTTTCCTATAGGTGCCCTTACGAGTTTTCGCCTCTAGTCCTTTGGATTTCGACATGAGAGGCATTCGCTGTCCTTTCTCGGTAGGTTTTGTATATGATGTCATCTCGCCCTAGCTTTGGCGGATTTCCTTTCACGTCTTGAATAGAGTGCTAGTTTTATCTTGCTTTCTTGACTTTGGCTTTAAGATTACGAGTTCCTCCGAAACTTCTCGCTTTTTCATGGTTGGTTCTTCGGACTATGAATTCCTCTATGCACCAATTTCTATTGTGTTGGCATCTTAGCATCATGCTCGATGGTTTACTAAGAGCCCAGAGGTTTTGATAGGAAATAAAATGGCTTCTAAAGCTTAAAAGCTACTCTCCTTGCTACAAAAATCTTTGATCTTTCACCAAAACTCAGGGTCTAGAGTGGTTCTTCTCAAAGTTCTTCATTCCCAGAGATCCAAAATTTTCGAAGGTGAAAGCTGCTCTCCTCACGTCGGATTTCTTTAATCTTCGTAAATGTTGACGGATCATGGATCCTTCTCATTTAGAACTTTTTGTATTATCCTTAAAGATTTCATCTCTTTTTTATTTTCATCTCATCATGAACTTCTAATCTTTCTATCAAGGTTGATGTCTGAATAGTTCTTTTCATCATAAACTACTTATTCTCCCGGACAAGCTATTCTTGTTATAGACCATTCCCTCTTAGCTAAAAAAGTTATTCCCCTTAGGAACTCTTCAAATCTTTGTTGGGCGAGTTCTTTTCTTTGGGGACTCGTCATCTTTACTAAGATCTACCTTTCTAAATGGGCAGTTTTAGGTCAAAACCTTTTCTAATCTTTGAATCTGCCAAAAGCCACCAAAATGATTTGATGATATGAGTTACCATGATCCTATCCTAGAGATGTCTAACTACATATGATGCATGAATTATGACATCTTTAGAGATGCTGGGGAAGTATTCTTGCTTTCTGGTTGATCACCCTTAACTTCCATAGCTTTCTGTCTTTGCTAAATCTTCCCTTGTATCTTATCTTGAAAGGATATTACTAGTCTCTACTGATTTGACCAAAATCCTCCTTCCAAGCACTGCCCTACTCAACTTGGGCTTTGTTATTTTCCTTTCATTGACTCTTCATGATGATTCGTCTTCATTCTCAATGTTAGGATGCATACATACCCCTAAACTTTCCAAATCTTTCTCATTTCCATAAGGTCCGATCTTCACTTTAATTGACTGAACATTTCTTCTTCGTTCTTTTAGAAAAGAGATGTTGACTCGCACTAGTTTGATTGACATCACTCTCACTTAACTCGGGTTTAACTGTTGCTTCTTCATGAACTCTTTATGATGAGTGTTCTACAATCTTCTCGTCCGGGTGAATTCATGCCCCGCATACTTCTATATTTTCCTCGTTTTCAAATCATTGAATGGTCTACCATAAGAGATCTTGTGATTATTCCATTCATATTCATTGACAAATTATACTAATTTAACCATGTAGACCCTGACCTGAAGCTGTGCGGAGAAGCCTTCATCATCAAGTGCTTGAATAAGTCCAAGACAACAACATCACTACCACCCAAGACTCTTGAGGAAAATGGCCATGCCATAGATTCCCAAAGCAAAAAAATCCATTTTTATGACCTCATCCAGGTGTGTAGGTACGTTCCCATGAAAATGAGGTGCTACCCTTATGATTCTGGATCGAACCTTTGACCCAATCTTCATTCATTCCGAGTAAGGTTCTAGGCTTCAATGGATAATCCCAGGACTTCGACAACTTTGTGTAAACCCAGTCCGTATAAACAATTTTCCTGATCAAGCAAAGTAGTATACTTCTCAACCATAGATATCAAGTTATTCCCGTTAAAAAGAGAAGCAATAGAAAGTGGAATTCCAACATTGAAATATGGCTCGAAACGAAGGCCAATTAACTCGGACCTACATCAAGTGTGCAATGTCACCATAACTCTTACGAAACTGACTTTGCAGCCGTTGATCCCATCCTTCCAAGATGTGTTTCGACTTTCGCAACTCGTTTTGCTGGAAACTGACATGAGTATACCCCGTTCGTTTGGTAAACTGTCACCTTGTACGCTTTGATTAACTTCTAACCAATGTCGGGTGGTTCAGTCGTTGGCCTTTTTCTTACCTAATCTTAGCAGTACTTCATTTCCTTCTCAGGTTCAATGGTTTCTTATCTTTAACCCATTGGTATGATCCTACTCTTATCTCAATGTTAGGCTGAAAGCATGCCCCGTGAATCTCTAAATTTTTCATTGAAGTCAAACCTTATTTTTCTGAGCTAACCAAGGACTTGTGAGAGATACTCATTTCGAGTCCTTGAACTATGTAGCACGAAAGCTTACCATTATTCCTTTCAGTATCTCTGGCAGGCTTGTATTAAGTCGACCATGTACATTTCTGGCCTTGCACTTTAATCTTCATTCTAAAAGCCATGATGGATCTTATTCTCTCTTTTTCTTCTCTTTTATTTCCTTTCTTTCTTTTCTCTTTTTCTTTTCTTTTCGTCTATACACTGGTTTGCTAATCACCATTCCAACAAATGATGTTTCTTGGGTTAATATACAAAATTAAAATTTAAAAAGAAAAATAAAAAGAATAGAATGCCTCGGATATCAAATGCAATAGCATTTTAGATTCAATCCCTCTGATCAACAGTTTGTCTTTGAATGTTGTGGCGATATTTACGAGATTCCTCTCAGATTGCTCAGTTTATCCTTATGATTAGGGTATTTGCTTGATATGTTCGAAAATTACTCCTTCTAGTTCCCATTATCTTTCTCCATTTTAAGAAATGTTTGAGCATCCCGACTTTTATTTAGCCCGTGGAAGGCGGATAATGTTATTTTAAGAATTCTTAGGTGTAAGTGTATGCTTCTGATTATAATCAATATTGTGCAACTATCCTCAATGATTCATCTCTGATGCTAGGGTATTGAACAGGTGGAGCATAGCTCCTTATTAGATATTTTCTCCTCTCGCAGCTCCATCAGGATACTCCAGGACTTATTCAACTCGTTCATTCATTTCTTTTTCTAAGGGGAATTCAACTCATCACAGTCCTTTGTCTCGAGCATAATGATGGAGCATACAACAATACCCTGAGTTACTCAACATAGTCACGATTTGAAAACTTACTCATATAGCCCAGGCTTTTGACTCAATTAGAGTAAGTGGAACGAAGCATCCTTATTTAGTCTTTTTTCTATAGCGGAGTAGCCCTTTAATTCTTAATTAATTTTTTGTTTTGTTTTGAAACACATTATTTTCCTTTTGAGGAACATTCAAGCAACTCTATTTGGGCTCTCCTAGGCTTGAAAATTAAACATACAAAAGGCCCACCAAAGCCCTAACCTAAAAGGCCCAAATTATAGAAGAACCAATTAGTGATCTAATTATTAATTAGGTGAGTCTAATATTAACCCTAAATTAATTAAACCCTAAAAAACTAGAAAACTCTACAAATTATGAATTATCTTGTAACATAATAATTAATTCAATCGGTTTTAAACTAGTATTCTAATGAGCCAAGAATACTATTTAAGACAAATCAACTTAATTGATCATGGTTTAAATTTAGTATCCATCTAATCTCAAAATCAAATTTATCCTAAAAGGTAATTAAGGAATATTCAACCGATTTAATGAATTTGACATTTATCCCAATAAGCCAAGGGAAAACTCAAATTCACTAAATTGATCGAATCTTAAATCTAACTAAGGCTCCAAAAAGTTAACCCTAAATTAATTTAATTAATTTAAAGATCGTGCCCATATGAGACGAGCACACGATTTTAAACTAATTAAATTAATTTTGTCTAATTCTAACCTAAGAACTCAACCTAAACTATGCACGAATAAACACCATACATATATATTATGTATAATATAAAAAAACATGTATTATATATACTTTAAAAAAACTATATTATATGTTAGGAAAACTATGTACCATAATATAACATATATTATCTAAGAAAACTATATATTACATATTATAGCATATATTATATAGAAAAACATATATCATAAGAAACATATATGATATATATTATATAGAAACTATATATTAAATATATATTATAAAAATTATATGTTACATATCTATATAGAAACTATATATGATATATTATATAAAGAACATATATTATGTATATTATATAAAAACCATAGCTTATCCAAAAATTATACATTATATCAAAAACCACATATTAAAATATGCACATATAAGAGCCACATTAAACATATATCAACAAGAAATTAAAAGCATAAACACCAAAGAACAAGACTGAAATGCAAAAGAAACATATCACGTAATAGAAATTAAAAAAGAGTACAAAAAGAGGCGATATGGCAAGGATTTTGCAAGTCTAAGGACTGCGGGCGTAAATAACAAAGGTGGAAGGGCTTAATGGGCGTAATTAAACCATGCGGAGGGGTTTAAAGAGCAATTAACCCAAATTAACAATGGGGACTGAGTATAAAAAAAAATTTTAGGGCATTCAGGCCCCTTTTCTTTCTCTGAAACTGATCCCCTATTGGAAACCTTTCAAACTCTCTAGAAATTGGATGAGCATCGCAACGGTGTTCATCCACGCAACCGCTATTTCCAAAAATTGACCGCATGCCATCGTGTCGACCGGCAAACCCGAAGAAAACCGTAAAATGATCCTCCTTTCTTCCTGATTTCAAATCCGACCACCAATTTTCTTAAAAATGACAAAACCCCCTTGGATCCAAGAAAAAGCCAAAAGGAAACCCCTTTTTTAAAAGCCAAACTCAAAACCCTAAAGGAAACCCCTTTTTTAAAAGCCAAGCTCGAAACCCTAAAGGAAACATTCTCACTGATTCACTGCGAACGACTTCAGAGGGGAAGCTGAGGGGGCTTGTTATCGGCGAGAAGTACCTTACCACAACGGTCAAGCTTCTAAGGTAAAAGAAAACCGAAACCCTAGCTTTACTATTTTTAATTCTATGCTTTGAAATGAAAAATGCAAAGAAGATACCTTAGAAATTTGTTATTTTGTATTGCTTTGAAATCCTTTTTCCCTTTTGTTTGCCCCCTTCCCCCCAGTTACAAATGGTTAGCTTCGGGCTTTTAAAGCCGAAAATTACATATATTTAGAATGAAAAAATACAAAAAAAATCCATTAGTTGTTATTGCTTTGTTTGTATTCACATTGCAGCTCTGATTTTTGGTCGGTTTGCCTCTGGAATTTTGGTTGGGAATGCCTCTAACATGTTGGTTTGTTTTCTTGCATATGAGCGGTCGACGAGGAGGGGACCAGAGGAGTTGAGGAAATGGCGCGGCATGGAGATAAGGAGGCGGCGCAGCTTGGGAGCTGAGGAGGCGGCGCGGCCTGGGAAGCCGAGGAGTCATGGGGCGTGATCTGTACGTTTGCGTAGGTGACACCAGAGATCGCGTGTGGGGGAGTTGAAAAGCTGCGCGTGGGTGCGTTAGGCTGCTGAAGAGTCGCGCGAGGTTTGCACGCGCGACGAGGATAATATGAGCCTTTCGATGCAATTTGGATCCAATAGTGGTTGATGAGGCGGCTGCAATTAGAGAGGGCTCATTAGGGTTTTCAATTTAATCCATGTTGGGCCTAAAATGGGCTTGTAAATATGTTTTCGGGTTTTTATATACAAAATTGTAAATGGACTCAATATATGGACTGTTATTTAATTTAGATGTTGGGCTTTTATTTAATTATCATAGTATATATATACTGTATTTTGGGCAGACATATATATATATAAGAGCAATTTGGGTCTCTTATTTTATAAGTTAACCTTTTTCTTTTTTGGGGTTTTTAACTTAGTTTAAAAAAAATAATAACAATAATAATATTAATATCATAGCCATAATAATAATAAAAATAGTATAACCATAATAGTAATAGTAATACTAATGATATTTAAGATAACACAAAGAAAAAAACAATATACTAATAATTTTTAGGGTTTTTTTAAAATTGGATATTAACATATAAGAATATAACAATAATATGGTAAAATATATATATATATCACTTAGTAATTTTTTTGGGATTTAAAAACATAACATATAATATGATAATGAATAGTATAATATTGTAGCAAATAACAATACCTAGATATATATAAATGCTTAACTAAAATAGAGCTAGTAACTAATTATTATTTTTTTTGATTTTTTTAGGTTTTAATAGAAGGAAAAGGTAAAGAAAGCCCATATTTTTAAATAGTAGTAACATATATAGGCCCATTATTGTAAAAAAAAACAAAAATAAAAACGGATCCACTCACAAAATTAGTGATTACATATAACAACAAACCAACACCAAGCATCAATCACCTTCTAACGACCACGGCGCTATATAAAAATCACGAAAACCTTATCAAAATGCATTATATGAATTGATGAAAAGATGAATGAAAAATGCAATAAACTAAATCATAAACTTATCAAGTGCTCCTCATGGTGAAGCTCATATGTACAGAGGAAAAATTCTTTCGGATAAAGAATGTAGTCCCTTTTTAATTACGGTGCTTGAAACTGTGCCCCCCACCGATGTAGGGAAGCCTGTAAAACATTGTAAGCAAACAAAAAATAAAAAAATATATATATACAAAACAATGGCAAAATATTCCATAATCTGAAAACTGATTTTGCATACTAAAATGAAGAGCGTTTGAAAGAAATTCTCTCTATTTTGTTCATATTTGGTTATAACAAAAATCTTTGATTCAAAACCTGGAGCATGACTGGTTTGTTAGAGTGACGACAGCAGGACGAGGGCACTGTTTTGCAAGCGCAAGAATGACGAAGAGCGCGAGTGGGAGCTGACGGAACAAGGGTGGTCGGGGGAGGGAACTTTGTTGGTGGGAGAAGGGGATGATTTAGGGTTTGAAATTTTAATTTGAGAGAATAAGTGGTGTGAGGGAACGGTTTGGGAAAATAAATTGAAACACATGGTTTAAACCTAAACGAAAAACAAAGGTTAAAAACAATTAAACTTGATTTCTAAATTGGAAAAAAAGTTTGCGCAAATGGTGGAGACAGGTGTTTATTTGCTTAAAGTCTTGAGTTCAAAACCCAAAAGATCATTTTTGCTAACAATAAACTCATAAAACCTATTACGGCTCTTGTCTTACAAATGCCACTATATGAACCCTATTGTGGCGTTTTTCCCATAAACGCCACTAAATTACGAATCTGTAGTGGCGTTTTCACAAAAACGCCACTAAAGTATGAGTATTTGGCGATGTATCTACAAAAGCGTCACTATATATCAGTCTACAACGATGTTTTTAATAAAAATGCCGCTATAAGTACATGGATGTTGCGGCACTTTCCTATAAACACCGGTAATTCTACATTTTGAGGAGTTGTTTCAAAAAAAGGAAGCGGTGTTTTTCAAGCAAAAGCCGCTAAAACATATTTTGCTGTAGTGTAAGAAGATGTATAAATGTTAATGGGGTATTTAATCTTGGCCTTAAAATTAGGGTCATATTGAATTTTTGGAGTTCCTTTGTTTATTCTGATTGGATATCTCGGTTCCACAGATTGTGCTGAATCATGTATTAAAGGAGATGAATAGGGTGACGTTACCTGAGGAGACACATTCGGAATTTCTATAATTGTTGGTGTTGCTTGGGAAATTGTACTAACTTGATTCTCATGATCGCCATCACCATATTCAGAATGTACAAACTCAGGATGAGTATTAATATTCGAAAGTTCCACATATGTCTGTGTATCAACTGTTTTGAGCTCATAAACCAATTCGTGAGTGTTATCTTCACCTGAATTAAGTGGCCTCCCCCTGAAGAGAGCACTCATGACATTTGAAAAAAGAAACATCTTCATGGAATTTGACATCTCGAGTTACATACATTTTCTTTTCATTAGGATCATAACATCGATATCCTTTTTTGAAATCTGCGTACCCAAAAAATATGTAGCGGGTAGCTCGTGGGTCTATTTTACCTGAAACTCGGTGAACATAAGCAGTACAACCAAACACACGTGGCTCAAGGTTTGGACCAAATGGTGCTTAAACAAGTTCGTGGAGTATTTGATAGTGTTTTGAAACCAATGACTCGTGAAGGTGTCCGATTAATAAGATATGCTATAGAGCAAACAGCTTCACCGCAATACTTTCGAGGCACTTTTATTTCGAACAATAAGGCTCGAACAACCTCAAGTATATGTGACAAGCGTCGTATTTTGTCAAATAATTTAAGACTTAATCTCAAATTAAATAAATAAAGACGTAGTATAGAGAAGAATGTGTCCTTCCAAAAGGACTAAGGAGTTTCTGATATACGATTGTTCTGATTTTGACTGTTGCAAGGTAATTTAGTGAAGGGGGGTTTTGATCGAGAAAACTAGAGAATAAATGTAAAATGACTGCGAGAATAAATGAAGTAAAAATAAATTGATTAAATTAATTAGCCTCAAGCTTTTGCTCCGCTTCAATTCAAAATGATCATTGAAAAAGAATTTTCACTCCGGATACATGTCGGTTACAGTTTACAACGCCCAACCCTTGTAACTTATTTTTCTCTCCGGTAAACCGATAATCTAAAATCAATTTTTAGATTCCAGTTTTCTGGTTAGACTAACCATGACTATTGCTTTTAGAATAAAACAGTTTTTAAAATTTGGAAAAACCCGACTCGGACTATGTTGTCTCGATGAGAATCGAATCCGATCTCAATTTTCCTTAGCGAATCTGTCGCTAAGTGTGTTCATAGGAAGTTGAAACCACGACTATCGTCGATCCTTCCTCCCAACTGTAAATCTCAACAACTATCAAGTCAACGCTAGCTTTTTGAAGTGAAAGCGAAAATATTTTAATCGAAAGGCCGATTGCCGATCTAGGTTTTCAGAAAATTGAGAATGTAAAACGAAGTTGGTAAATGCTTTTTAATTCTCACAAGGTGAATTGAAGCTTTGCTTTTAGCCTTTGGCTAATCGAAGAATTTAGCTAAGCATGATTATGGAAGAAATCATACTTAGCATTTAATAGAAAATAAATAAAAACTAAAAGAACAAAAATAAAAAAGAGAAGAGAATTTTATAAAACTTCCAAAGTAAAAACAAACTAAGAATTGAGGGATGATTTTCTAGCTTACCCCAAGGGGTATTTATAGCATTCTAAAAACCCTAAAATAACCCTAAAGATGATAAGGATAAATCCTAAAAATATTTAAATTAAATAAAAAAGATAATCAAAAGTTTAAATTTTAAATTCGTTTGATAAGCTATCAAAAAGAGGCTGATAAGCTATCACCACTGCTGACGTCATCTTCTAGAAGCGCTTACGTGGCATCTAGTCAAAATTTTCATGCCCACTAGCCCAACCTTGACTCCATATAAAATTTGCAGAATTTTTTCCTCTTTTCAGTGTGTTTTCCATAATTAAATATCTGCACGAAAAACACATAATAAAGCCCAGATCAGCATCATATTCGAATCATTAGAGGCATAATTAAAGATGAAACATTGGCCATTTTAGCTACTTATCAAATTCCCCTGCACTTATTCGATGCTTGTCCTTAAGCATCTCTCAACTAACACATCAAAGCTCAAGTCCTCACCCTTTATTTCACGATGTCTCTAAGATATCGGTATGATCCAAGATCGAGACAAATATCGAAATTAAGGAGTAATCAAAAGAGAGGGAATAGAATACTCCCCAAGCTAATTACAGCCACGACCCCAGCCACGGCCTCGGCGAGACGTGCCCAGGCAAAGGTAAGAGAAAATCTCAACGATGTTAGTCCCCATGGTGTTGAAGCGCTCGTTCACGTTCGACTGTTGGTTTTCTCCTTGTGCTGGTTGTGGTACGGGCCTCCGAAGGAAGACGCGAGAATTCCTAGGCGTAGCGACCCCAGAGGAACAATATAAGGGGCATCAACTATACTAACCAAGATTCTCATTGCATCCAAACACCGCATATCTAAAGGGTCCATCGTAAAAGCATAAGTAAATTGTGAAGTATCAAATGACAATGGAAAAAGTCGCGATGCAAGATGCGTAATATAGGGACCAAGAATTAGTGGGCAACCAGCTCGCACAACACGCTCAAAAGTGCGAGCTAACCAAAACCCTAAGTTTACCCTCACACCAGTTTGCATAAAAAGAAAAGCTCAACTTTACTCAAACATGATGAAGTGTCGTTACAACCAGAGTAGTTGTATGCTAAGAATCGGTGGATGTAGCGCAGAGTCAGGCTATGGATATACCACCCTTTGGCTGTACAGGCATCGAATGTTACCCTTGCAGTGGCAGTAAGCGCTTCATAGGCCATGTTAGTGTCAAAATCATGTGGAATCTCAAGTAACGCAGTTAAACAGCCTTGATCCGTGACATCCGTCACGAATCCCATAGAAAAATTAAAATTTGTAATAGACATATGAAAATATTATCCCAGCAAACGGAAAGATAAACATCTGGTGAATTTATAGTAATAACACGCTTCTGCCTAAATGAGAATGTAGCATAAAATTTGAACATCAATTCATAATACGTGCTACATCAGATTGCAGGCTATAATGACCATCGTATAGCATTAAAGTAATGCATAACAGATTCACGCAAATGTAGGATATCGAGTGTTGGATCATGAATGTATTTGCAAACCTGAAACTTGCGATGCCAGATGCTATTGAAGTGCCATATCTCCTCAATTTCAAAGTCCAAGTATCCATTCAAAGTCTCCTCGATTAGCACGGAATAGGTGCAGCCGCGGCGGTAACGTTCAGAGTTTTCATTATTACCTTCGTGTGATTCGGTGGGTATCGTGTCCTCGCCGGTGCTGTCTGCAAATGAAGGCGAAGCTGGTCGCTCGCTGTTAAAGTGAGACGAGGTTGGTTGGGCATTGTTGACATTCGACTGTTCTTCCCCCATAATGTTGGCATTCAAGTTTTCTGTATAGCCAAATATTTGGTGGAGTATTAGCAAGGGCTGAATAGAATAAAAATTAGAGTTTACCTCGTCTGGAGGATTTGGGGCTGTCGAATGCATGGAGTGAGACGATGCGACAACGTCGGGCATAGATTGAGAGGATGTGACAGTGTGCATTGCATGGAATGAAGGGGTCGAAACCTGAATAGGGCTAGGACCTCTCTGTGGTCGTGGATCGGTGGCTGCACTTTGGTGGTGGTAAGAGCTAGAGGAATTGGCAGTTTGCATGGACTGAAATGATGGGGACGGTAGTTATAGTCGGGGTTGCCGAGTGGTAGAAAGGTCGACATTGGCACCTCTAGTCGACGACCTAGAAGTCTGGTTGATAGAGGACAAAGGGGAAGCAGTTAGGGCTGGGGCTCGTTCTAGATCGGGTGGTTGTCGTGAGTCTGTTCGCCGTTGCCGCTTTGCGTAAACACGAGATAGAGACGGCGGGGCTGGTTACGAGTTGAAGTCGCTGGGGATTGCGATGAACCGTGGCAGCGCGAGTCAGCGTCAGCCGCCGACCACGATCAGCTCTTGGGTGTGTGGAAGCCGGCGAGCTTTTTCTCTTGTTCGCACCATTGTGGGAAAATGAAGAGGATGGAAGTTGGGGTGGGGTAAGTGGCTGATGGAGAAAGGGTTTATTTTTTTAGGTTTTGTTGTTTTGTGTAATCATGTGGGGAGAAGAGAATAAGACTTTGTGTTGGGAAAATTTGTTGGTCAAAGGCGGGGGGGCCAAAGGAAGTTTGAAGTTTGAAAATTGAAAATTGAAAATTGAAAATTGAAAATTGAAAATTTTAGATAAAGTGATAGCCGATTGGATTAGAGCTGAGGAAGGGTTCGGCTAATGCGTGCCGTGTAGATATGGGTTTTGCTAACATGCACCCAAAAATGTTTCATGTTGAACAGTGATCCATACGTACACTGTCTCTATGGTTCAGGCATCGCTATACGTTCGACTCAAAATAGTTGGTACCTGAAAATTCAAATAAAACAAATCTTAAGACAAAAACATATAAAATATGAATAGAAAAATAAAATAAAATGGGTTACCTCCCATTTAACGCTTTATTTAATGCCGTTTAGCTAAACGACCATAATATGATTTCAAACGCTGACCGTTAACTTTAAACTGTGCTCCTGCGTCATCTTTAATTTCGATTGCACCGTGAGGAAAGATTTGAGTAATTATAAAGGGTCCGAACCACTTTGATCGTAGTTTACCTGCAAAAAGTTTAAGTTTGGATTTAAATAAAAAACTTTTTGGCTGACAGAAAAAGATTTATAAGCAATGTTACGATCATGAAAATCCTTAGTTTTTTCTTTAAATATCCGAGCACTATCGTAAGCGTTTCTACGGATTTCCTCAAGCTCCTGGATATGCAATTTGCGCGTTTCACCAACTTCATCCATTTCCATGTTACATTGTTGCACTGCCCAATACGCGCGATGTTCCAATTCAACCGGCAAATGGAACGGTTTTCCAAAAACAAGGCGGTACGGGGACATTGCAATAGGACCTTTATACGCAATTCGGTATGCCCATAACGCATCAGTTAATTTAACACTCCGGTCTTTACGATCTGGCTTTACAATTTTCTCAAGTATTTATTTAATCTCACGGTTTGATACTTCTGCTTGCCCGTTGGTCTGCGGATGGTAAGATGTTGCAATTTGCTGAGTCATTCCAATTTTCTTCATGAGAGCATCAATTACTCGATTAATAAAGTGCTCCCCCTATCGCTTATTATCGCCCGCGGTGTGCCAAACTTGGAAAAAATGAAATCTTTAAGAAAATTAACCATGGTTTTGGCATCATTATTCTGGGTAGCCTTAGCTTCCACCCCCTATATACATAATCTACAACAAGAATTATGTAAAAAATTCCAAGCGAAGAAACAAAAGGACCCATATATCAATTCCCCACATTCAAGAATTTTGTGTGCAGTTCACTTTGGTCCAAATTGACTGCCACATGAGTAAGAATGGAAAAAATTCAGGATTGAATTTACCTCATCTTCGGCGATACATCGCCTAATTACCTGATCTGAGCAGTGCTTCCAAAGGTATGGATCGTCCCAAATATAAAATCGGGATTCTTGCTTTAGTCGGTTTATTTCAGCTCTTGGTAGATCTAGTGGTAACTTACATGTGGCCAAGAAATTGACCATATTTGTGAACCATGGTGTAGTTTTTTGCGCCATCATCAACCTTTCTTCGGGGAACTTATCTTTAACTGACGGATCAGATACGAAAAGGGGAATGCGACTCAAGTGATCTGCTGCGAGGTTTTTGCATCCCTTTTTATCTTTAATCTCTAGATTGAACTCCCGAAGAAGTAAGATCCAGCGGATGAGCCTCGATTTCACCTCATTTTTGCTCATCAAATATCGCAAGACTGCATGATTAGAAAACACAGTGGTTTTAGTGCCAAGCAGATATGATCAAAAATTTTCTAGGGCAAAAATAATAGCAAATAGTTCTTTTTCCGTTGTTGAATAATTTTTTTGGGCTGGATCTAAGGTGCGAAATGTGTAAGCTATGGCATGTGCCTCTTTTCCAGTTTTTTGGCCAAGAATGGCTCCAACACTTGTATCTGACGCGTCACTCATTAGCTCGAATAGATATTCCCAATTCGGCGGTTGAACAATTGGTGCCGTCACAAGTTTTTCCTTAAGTATATTAAATGATTCCTTGTATTTCTCATTGAAATCAAAGACCTGATTCTTCTGAAGTAAAGTGCATAACGGTTGTGCTATCTTCAAGAAATCATTGATGAACCTATGGTGAAACCTTGCATGTCCAAGAAAAGAGTGAATGTCCCTCACAATTGTGGGGTAAGGAAGTGAGCGTATAACATCAGTTTTCACTTTGTCGACTGCAATACCATTAAAAGAAACTATATGACCTAGAACTAACCCTTTATCAACCATAAAATGAAATTTCTCATAATTTAGAACAAGATTAAATTCTAGGCATCGTCGAAGTACATTGGTCAAATTTAAAAGGCATTCGTTAAATGAACTACCGTATATGGTGAAGTCATCCGTAAAAACCTCGATTCCTTTCTCGATGTTGTCTGAAAAGATGCTAAGCATGTACCTCTAGAATGTCGTATGTGCGTTACAAAGACCAAAGGGCATCCGGCGATAGGTGGAAGTGCCGAAAGGGTATGTAAAAGTTGTTTTTTCTTGGTCTTCCGGTGCCACTAGGATCTGAAAAAACATGAAAATCCATCAAGGCAGCAATAATGAGATTTACCGGCTAAAAGTTCTATCATTTGATCTATTAATGGTAATGGAAAATGATCATTTCGAGTTAATGAGTTCAACTTCCTATAATCGATTCAGACTCTACATCCATTCTGTACTCGTGTTATAACTAACTCACCTTCCGAGTTTTTGATTACCGTAACTTCGGTCTTTTTTGGTACCACGTGAATTGGACTTACCAGTCACTGTCTAAAATTGGATAAATTACATCTATGTCAAGCAGTTTCTGAATCTCTTTTTTCACCACCTCCATCATTGGTTGATTCAACCAGCGTTGTCCTTGTTTGGAGGGTTTCGTCCCTTCTTTAACTTTGATCTTGTGCACATAAGTTGATGGACTAAGTCTCTTTATATCCACAATGGTCCATCCGATTTCCTCTTTATGCGCGCGTAACACCGTTACCATGTCATCTTCCTCTTCTCTGGACAACTTATTGGAGATAATTATCGGCAATATACCTTTTTCTCCTAAAAATGCATATTTTAGGTGATCGAAAACTGCTTAAGTTCGATTTCTGGTGCCTGCAAAATTAAAGGTAGAAGTTTAGATCTTGATGGCGCAAGGCTTAATTCATTATTAATTGAAAAATATCTTCGAACTCGCCGATGTCATTTTGGAATTCCTTGATTTCTATGCATATATCAATATTGAAGTTAGTCTCAAAATATTCTTCGACGGTAGGTTCAATAATATCAATAAAGTTTAAACTAGCAACATTATCAGGGTATCTCATTGTTTTGTAAACATCGAACTTAACAACCTCACCATCGAATTCAATTGTAAGAATTCTGCTTCTTACATCAATCTTGTATGTGTTGTGCTTAGAAAGGGACGATCGAGAAGAATTTCTAAAGAAGTGTTAGACCGATCGTTTTCCATGTCTATTACATAGAAATCTACCAGAAAGATGAGGTCATTTACCTTTACTAGAATATTCTCGATGAGTCCTTCTGGGTATATTACAGATCGGTCAGCTTGCTTTATTGTCACCTTTGTATCCTTCAAGGGCTCATCAGATAGTGAGTTATAAAGAGAAATGGGCATAACGTTAATAGAAGCCCCTAAATCGCACATTGCACGCTTTATACCAACATTACCAATTTTGTAGGGAATGGCAAACATACGTTGGTCTTTCAACTTTGGCGGTAGCCTTCCCTAAAAAACTGTAGAGACGTGCTTTCCGAGATTTACTTTCTCGATTTCGGTAAGTCATCTTTTATTTATTCATAGATCTTTTAGGAACCTGGCATACCTTGGTACTTTTTGGATTACTTCTAGGAGTGGGATATTGATTTCCACTTTTCGGAACACATCAAAGATCTTTGTCTCTTCAGCTTGTTTGTCTTGCTTTACCAACCTCGATGGGAAAGAAGGCAGTACGACGTAAGGAGAGAAAGTAGAGGATGAACCTGATGTACCTTGTTGGGTGGGAGATTGCGCTTCCTCCTCGTCTTTCTTTTGGTCGTCTTCGTTCATGGATTTTGGTTCGACAATGGTTTCACTTCTAAGTGTGATGGCGTTGATGTTTTCTCTTGGGTTTGGCTCAGTTTGAGAGGGTAGTTTACCTTGAGTCTCGAGTCACCCTACTGTCTAGGCCAACTGGCTCATTTGCTTGTCCAACTCTTGTAGATGGGCCTCGGTGCGATTCTGAAACTTTTCTTGAGATATCGCCAAATGTTCAACGATGGGCTCTAAAGATGATTTCGGCTATTGATAAGGTTGTCTCTACTAGTATGTTTGATTTGGTCTTTGGTTTTGTGCGTATTTGAAGTTCGGATGCTCTTTCTATCCTGGGTTGTACGTATTAGCGTTGGGGTTGTATTGTCTCTAGGGAGGTCCAGGAAAATTACCCATGGTATTTACTTACGCAGCATCCTCCTCTTGTATCATCGGGTAGAAATTCGTTGGATGTTATAGACTCGTACATATCCCGCAAAGTCTAGTCGCGAATTTTTTATCTGCAACAAATGATTCAACAATTTCAGCCAATTTGTCAATTTTATGTTCTAATGAAACATTACTTACCTCATGAACTCGCCGAAAGGATTCACTAGAAGGGAAAAATTGCTGGGAGTTAGCGGTCATCGTACAGATCAGAGTTCTTGCCGTTGTTGGGGTTATGTTCACAAGTGCCCCTCCACTCGCTGCATCTATCATCTTTATTTCCATCGAAGATAGGCCTTCGTAAAAATACTGAAGAAGTGTTTGCTCCGATAGCCCAAGTTGTGGGCAATTTGCGCACAACTTCTTAAATCTCTCCCAGTAGTCATATAACGACTCAGTATCCTTTTGTCGGATACTCAAGATGCTCCGCCTTAGTTCGTTCTTCTTGCCGCAGGGAAGAACCTGTCAAGAAAAAGTCGAGCCATGTCAGTCCAAGTTATAACTGAGTTGGAAGGTAAGTCAAATAACCAATCCTTGGTAATATCAGCTAAAGAAAAAGGAAAAGCGCGAAGTTTTATTTGGTCTTCAGATACTCCCTATGATTTTGTGCTCAAACAAACCATGTGGAATTCATTAAGGTGTTTGTAAGGATTTTCACTGGGCAAACCATGATAAGTGGGTAGAAGATGAATCAAGCTTGTCTTGAGCGCGAATGGCATTTCACTATTCGGGAATGTAATGTACAAAGGTTGTTGATTGTCCGGTGTCGCGACAAGTTGGCGAATGGTTTGGTCGTCGTTCGCCATTGAAGTCTGTTCATTACTTGTGTAGTCGAAATTTGTTTCAGCTTCAGAAGATAATTCTAAATCACTTTCGAGTTGTTATTGTCATAGTCTTCGCTTCATTTCTCGAAGTGTTTGTCCATGTAGTCTTCGGGCTAATACTTCAATTTCCAGTTCAAAATCTGCTAATTCGCCTCTATTCTTCCTGGTCATAAATCGAAAACAACTATATTAGTAACTTTGCTGAAGTCCCCAACAACGGCAGCAATTTGACAAGCGTCGTATTTTGTCAAATAATTTAAGCATTAATCTCAAATTAAATAAATAAAGGCGTAGTATAGATAAGAAGGTGTCAGCCCACAAGGACTAAGGAGTTTCTACTATACGGTTATTTTGATTTTGACTGTTGCAAGGTAATTTAGTGAATGAGGGTTTTGATCGAGAAAACTAGAGAATAAGTGTAAAATGACTGGGAGAATAAATGAAGTAAAAATAAATTGATTAAATTAATTAGCCTCAAGCTTTTGCTCCGCGTCAATTCAAAATGATCATTGAAAAAGAATTTTCACTCCGGATACATGTCAGTTACAGTCTACAAGGCCTAACCCTTGTAACTTATTTTTCTCTCCGGTAAACTGATAATATAAAATCAATTTTTAGATTCCAGTTGTCTGGTTAGACTAACCACGACTATAGCCGTTAGAATAAAATAGTTTTTAAAATTTGGAAAAACCCGATTCGGACTATGTTGTCTATTTGAAAATCGAATCCGATCTCAATTTCCCTTAGCGAATCCATCGCTAAGTGTTTTCATAGGAAGTTGAAACCACAACTATCGTCGATCCTTCCTCCCAACTGTAAATCTCAACAACTATCAAATCAATGCTAGCTTTTTGAAGTGAAAGCGAAAAGATTTTAATAGAAAGGTCGATTGCCGATCTAGGTTTTCAGAAAATTGAGAATGTAAAACGAAGTTGGTACGTGCTTTTTAATTCTCACAAGGTGAATTGAAGCTTTTTCTTTTAGCCTTTGGCTAATCGAAGAATTTAGCTAAGCATGATTATGGAAGAAATCATACTTAGCATTTAATAAATAAATAAATAAAAACTAAAAGAACAAAAATAAAAAGAGAAGAGAATTTTATAAAACTTCCAAAGTAAAAACAAACTAAGAGTTGAGGGATGATTTTCTAGCTTACCCCAAGAGGGTGTTTATAGCATTCTAAAAGCCCTAAAATAACCCTAAAGATGATAAAGATAAATCCTAAAAATATTTAAATTAAATAAAAAAGATAGTCAAAAGTTTAAATTTTAAATTCGTCTGATAAGCTATCAAAATGCGGCTGATAAGCTATCACCACTTCTGATGTCATCTTCTAGAAGCGCTGACATGGCGTCTAGTCAGAATTTTCATGCTCGGGTTCATGTCCAGTAGCCCAGCCTTGACTCCAGATAAAATTTGAAGAATTTTTGCCTCTTTTCAGTGTGTTTTCTAGAATTAAAGATCTGCACGAAAAACACATAATAAAGCCCAAATCAGCATCATATTCGCATAATTAAAGATGAAACAGTGACCATTTTAGCTACTTATCTAATTCCCCCTCACTTATTCGATGCTTGTCCTCAAGTATCTCTTAACTAACACATCAAAGCTCAAGTCGTCACCCTTTATTTCACAATGTCTCTAAGATATCGGTATGATCCAAGATCGAGACAAATATCGAAATTAAGGAGCAATAAAAAATAAGCAAGACTAGGAACAGTTTTTAGCAAAATTAGACATTCCAATAACCTGTCAATATCAATGGAACAAAACCTAGTACCCTCACAAGGATTCACTCATTTCGCTCAAACTGCTTTGGGTAAATGATCACTCAAGCCACAGCTAATCAAAGCATTACCATAAGCTTGTAACTAAATCTAATCTCCACTACTAAGTATGAACATGATGCAATAATCAAGAGGTCTTTAAAGGGTTATAATGGGGCTAAGGTTCGGGTAGGATAAAGGCCAAAGATCGGGTTTAAAAATTCAAGACAAAGAGAATTATTCCAAAGATTTATTCAAAGGGAAGTAAAAATGAAAGAAAGGAAAGCAAGAAATCAAACAATCAAAGCTTATTTACTCATTTTTTCTTTCGAACTTTTTTTACTGTTGGAACAGTTTATTATAACTATTTTGCACTGTATTTTTCTGCACTGTTTGAACCAAACTGCAATGTTTTTTGTTGAATCTCTCACTTTTTCTGCTTCAGAATAACCTTAACTTTGTCCTGAAAAATGATGACAAAAAGAGGGAAAAAGCAACAAAATTGGTTCGAGTTAAAAATGTGGTAAATCAAAGAAAATGATAAGGCTCAAAATTGGTTATCTAAGGGGTAAATAAACCGAGGGTAGGCTATTTTTTGGGAAGAGAAAGGGGTTAAATCCTAATGCCTCTATCATGCTAAAGCATCACATTCAATCGTGTAGTATCGGCAAGCATTATGCTACAAGTTCTAGAATGCAAAGAATTAGTCGGCACACTCAAAATTAACAAAGAGCAAGAATGAAAATGTATGCTCATTAGGCTCAAAACTCACATGAGGTGTTATGTGTACCAAGGTAAGCAACATATCAACTAACAAATCAAGGACTGTCATAAAAGAATGCATTTGAAATTACTAGCCAAGCAATTATCTATCATGCATCCTAAGCTCAAATACAAGCAAGATCTCAAATTATAGGGATATCAGCGAGACAAGGTAAAATAAAGGACACGCAACAAGAAACTTCAACAAAGTACAATCAAGAAAAACTCAAAGTCAACCAATCGAATAAGCAAAAAAAGAATTTGATGCTAATTCTACCCCCTCACTTAAATCATAATGTCCCAATTATGGAAAATAAAGCAAAAGAGAGGGAATAGAATGCTCCATAAGCTAATTACGGCCATGACCCCGGCCATGGCCTCGGCGAGACGTGTTCGAGCGAAGGTAAGAGAGAATCTCAGCAATGTCGGTCTCGATGGTGATGAGGCACTCGTTCACGTCCGACTGTTGGTTTTCTCCTTGTGCTGGTTGTGGTGCAGGCCTCCGAAGGAAGATGCGAGCATTCATAGGCATAGTGACCCCCGGAGAAACAATATAAGGGGCATCAACTGTACCAGCCAAGAGTCACATTGCATCTAAACACCGCATATCTAAAGGATCCATCGTAAAAGCATAAGTAAATTGTGAAGTATCAAATGACAATGGAAAAAGTCGCGATGCAAGATGCGTAATATAGGGACCGAGAATTAGTGGACGACTAGGTCGCACAACACGCTCAAAAGCGCGAGCGAACCAAAACCCTAAGTTTACCTTCACATCAGTTTGCATACACCATAAAAAGAAAAGCTCAACTTTACTCAAACATGATGAAGTGTCGTTACGGCCATAGTAGTTGTATGTTAAGAACCGGTGGATGTAGCGAATAACCGGGCTATGGATATACCACCCTTTGGTTGTACGGGCATCGAATGTTACCCCTGTAGTGGCAGTAAGCGCTTCATAGGCCATGTCAGTGTCAAAATCCTGTGGAATCTCAAGTAACGCAGTTAAATAACCTTGATCCCTGACATCCGTCATGAATCCCGTAGAAAACTAAAATCTGTAGAAATTCAATTTTTCTTTTCCTATTTTACTCAAATATGATTAACTACAAATAAGTAAATAAAATATTTACATAATTTGTCAAATATATCAAGTCAACAACTCATTATTTAGGCTCCCTTTGATCGCTCACGCCAACATAAACATACATCAACTTGAATAAAAAATCATCTTTTACAGTTTTAAGGGATAATTTACATTTTAGATCATTAAACTTAGCTTTCAATTTCATTTATATCATAAACCTTTAATTTAATTAAATCACATCATTCAACTTTTATTATTAATAAACTAACTCACTTATACCAATAATGTTGAACAATTATAATGAAAAAAAAGTGAAACTAACACTTTTGTGGAACTTATTTTTCACATATCATCATCAAATAATGTTTAATTGATAATTTTAATATTTTTTCTCCAAGAATTTTCTAAAATTTTCATTTATATAAATTCAATGGAAAACTAACTAAATTTTTTTATAAATCCTAACAAAAATCATTTAAATTACCAAATAAAAATTATTTATTGATGATATGTGAAAATATGTTAAATAAAAGTTTTAATTTAAGTTTTTTTTTCATTATAATTATTTGATGGCATCAATATAAGTGATTTAATTTGTAAATAATAAAAGTTGAATGATGTAATTTGATTAAATTAAAATTTTGTGATGTAAATGAAAGTAAATGTTAAGTTTAGTGATCTAAAATGTAAATTACCCCGGTTTTAAGTATAAATTTTCTCATAAAATAATTAATTAAATTATTCCTCTCAAACAAGAGTACTTTTTTTTAAAAAAAAAGTACTCCCATTAAATCATGTTTAGTTGGGAGGTTTTATCGTGTAGCACCCTACGGTGCAGCTAAATTAAGGTGGCCTCCAACACAAATTCTTACTTAAGGAAAAATTTAACATAAATTCTTAGACAGTAGATAAGAATTTAGGTTATAACATAATTTTTTACTCAGTTGGCAAGAATTTCAGTTCTACCCAAACTATTACCTAGTTGGTAAGAATTTAGGTTATAACATAAATTCTTACTCCAGTTAGTATGAATTTTGATTCTACCTAAATTATTACTGAGTCCTACATAAATTCTTACCATAATAGTAAAAAATTATTTTGACTGCATTTTAACCGCACCCTAAGGGTGCCACACCTTAGCATGTCTCGTTCAGTTGACATGGGATACATAAGATGGTTTTGTAATGCGTTATTGAGAATGTTCAGTTGTGTCACAAATAGAAGTGAACCTTTGTTGAAGGCTCAAAATTTTAGATAATTCACATTTGACCCTTCAATTTTTAAAATTCTTTTAGTTTAACTCCAAAAATTTTAAATTCTCACTAAATTTTATTTTTTAGGGTAAACTACATAAGTAGTCACCGAACTTTTATGAAGCTTTCATTTAATCACCGAAATTTTAAAACTTGTGTTATAGTCACCAAACTTTTAGTTTTCTTTCAGTATGGTCCCTCATGTTACCTTTCTGTCGCGACCATTTTTAAACCGAACGTGTGAAAAATAGCCTGCCGATTGATTCTTTGAAAATTAGGGTTTTGTCCATTTTAATTCATTTATCTTTGAAAATTGGGGTTTTTATGTTGAATCAGGGTTTTCACTTAATTAACTATAAAATTTATTTTCCTTTTATTTAATCTTGAAAAATACTTTTGGAGTCACCACTGGTCACTTTGGTAGACCAGACACCATAAAAACAACCAGAGATTCATTTCTTTAAAATTAGGATTCGGGAGTCAGTTACGTGTGGGGAAGGATTAGCACGCCCACAAACACACGTTATTGGTACCTTTTTAATTTCACGTGGCATTTTGGCATTTCGAACAATAATTCAGATTTAATTCAATCTTTAATTGTTAAATGAATTTCCATTCCGAATAGAAGTATCCTTTTGTAAGAAAATATATTTTTAAACGAATATGAGTTTTGAAACATCAAGTTGCTTTAGGATACTTCAATTCATATTCAAAAATGTATCTCAACACAAAAGGTTTTCAATGCATGTTTGATTATTTTCTTGTTAATTTTAAGTTCTAACTTAATAGGCTCTAATTGATTAAATTTATTAAAGAATCTATGAATATTATTGAATTTAGGGGTTTATGTGATAACACCCAAATACTTGGGCACTATCCATATTAAGCCCCAATTCAATAATATTCCTAATTATTTGATGACTCTAATTATTTAAACCTAATCCTAATTTTACCTTAATTTTAATTAACTATATGTGATTGCATGTTCTAAGTTCAAATGAAATATTAAATATTCTACTAAAAAGTCCCCCTTGATTAACATCTCATTACAATGAGATACTAATCAACTTAGGACTTTAAAGTTTCCATTTAATAATCATTTATTTTTTACAATTATCTCTCTTATTTGAATTATTTAAATTAATTAAAGAACCTAAATTTAAAGGCTCTAGATAATTAATTATCTAAATGAACTAATTACCCAGATATCAAGACTATATGACCAAGTTAAAACATGAAATCATACATATAATTTAAACAACTTGAAATAAATTAAACAATTAAAAATATAGGTTAAATTGAACTAAAATACAAACTTGAGGTTCTAAATTTATTAAAAATGACTAAAATGACTTACATATCAAACTTTGAGGGACCAAATGGAAGATTAAACCATTTAAAGAAAAGGCACAGACTTGGGTCGACCCGAATCGATATGCGCGGATCCTCGGGCTAACCTGATGCCAAAACGGTACCATTTTGACTCGGGTATATAACCCCTTGAACCGAGTCGGCCCAGCCATAATCTCCAAGCTTCTCTCTCTTATCTCTCTCTATCCCCAAATTCTCTGAACCTAAACACCTAAAAACCTAGAACCCGACCCCAAAATTGATCAAAAGCTCCCCTTTTAGATGAACATTCATCTGTGCTCATCCATTTTTGGATGAAAAAAAGTTTTCCGACCACACTTTGCCATAGCTCCCGCCACTAGATCCATTGCCACCTCACTTCGGCCTCTCTCGGCCGGTCACCATCCAACACCGTTGTAAACCTAAAATTTTCTCCAAAAATCTTCAATTTCAACCTTAAAACCTAGTCTAAAACCATATTCAACTGAATCACCCTTCTTCCCCAACTTAGGCTATCTACCCGAACCCAAATCCTTCTTCAACTCCGTCATTTCCCTTAAAAGACTCCAGCCACCGCAGATACTAGGATTTCGGCCTTTTTCTTTATTTCAAATTCTGTTTTCTTTCATATTTTGCTTATACCTGACTTGTTTTGATGTTTTTTTGCAGGAAACAAAAAGATTAATGGAAGAGGTACCTTTCAGTGGCTAAAACGCGATTCTGGCAGCTTTCAAGGCGGTTTGGCTACCTCCACGGTGGCTTCCTTGTTTTCTAGCACCCGTTCAACTGCTCTGGTGACTTTTCAAATTTCCAGCAATGATTCGGCTTTGCGGCGATGGTTCAAATGACCGTTGTCTCCTTAGTTGCCGGTTATTCAACTCCCAATGGTAGGTAAAATTCTCGTATTACCTTTTCTCTCTTTTACTTTATTATTTTATTTATGGTATGCAATAATGTCGTATTAATTGAATCCAACTTGTTCTCTCTCCCTATTTATAGGGGTGTCAGTTGATGACATTAGCAGGGGTTGATCCAAGTGAAGGTTGAACGGACCACTCCTAGGGTGCCACGTAGACAATTTTGGCGGGCCAAACAAACACAAATGTGTTTGGGCTTCTTTACTCGATAAGCATGGGTTTTGGGCGAGAATGGCTTGTATTTTGGGCCTGATATCATTTTTGTGGGCTTATAAGGTTTTTTGTATGTAAAAGTGGACTCATATAGTGTATGATGGGTATTTAGATTGTACTAATGGAAATTTATTTTTATTTAATGGGTTGTTATTTATATTATTTATTATTTGGCTTTATTTAAACAAATATATGTATATATACGTATACCCAGACAAAATTAGGGTATTACACTTTTATTTGAAGCTGTTGACGTGGTACGTTAGTTTTCATTTTTCATGAATAAAATAATTGGTAAACTACATCGTTCATCACTCAACTTTCTTCTCACTCCTATTTTGGTCAATGAAGTTTAAAAACTTTCAATTTAATAACTCAACTTTCGAATTGTTCCTATTTTGTCACTCTCAAATGACATGCTTATACAAATCGAAAAATTCAATTTTGGTACAGTTTTTTAATAAATTGTTTCAATTCAATTACGGTTCATAGTTTTAAGCAAAATTGATTAATCGATCTGATCAGTTATATGCAATATTTATATGGGTAATCTACATCGGATGTCCCTTTTGTTTGGGTTGTGTTCTAGTTTGGTCACTCGATTTGAAAAAATATTATAATGGCCACTTATGTTTTTGACATTTATTGTTTGGTCACCCGACCGTTAACCTTCGTTAATAAAAAATGTTATTTTTAATTTTGACCCCTAAACTTTTTAAAGTTCATTTTCCACCCCTTTACAAAAAATGTTAACATTGAGGTCACCAACATTGATCATCTTTTTCCCAAAACCCAAAATCACATGCTATCTCGTTTACTTTGCTTCCTCACCATCACTTCCACCAAACTTATCTCCTTCTTCTCCCTTTCTCAATTGGGCTTCAACTTGTTTTTCTTCTTCTTCCCTTTCATGTTCATCCTCGTTTCTCTCATGCTCACATCTTTCTATTCTTTAGTCTAGTGACTTTGATACCCTTTTGATTTTTTAAGGACGTTTTGGCTCTAGGTGTGAACTCTCACTTTTTGACTTTCTAGTTGTTTATACACTTTTATCACAATCAAACAAATATTAAATTTATCATATTATCATATTTGATATTTCAATAAGCAAAGTTAAAAGAATCATTGCTCGAATAAAAAATTATGGTTAGTTGGTCAATCGATTATCTGATTTTGATACAATATAAGATCAAGAATCGAATAATCCAAAATTTTCAATTAACCAAAATAAATTTTTAAGGATTAATCAAACACGATTTAAACACCCCTAACCATAACAATAAAAACACAAATCCAATAGAAATTATGAGGCAACAAAATCCAACAATCACATGCAATCTTTGCGTGTTTTCACCAACAAATTATCCACTTAATCCTTAGCAGGTTCTTTTTGGGGTTGTGTTGTATTATATTATAGAGTAAAGTTTGAATAACAACAAAAGTCATTTCTATTTTTTATTGTCTTTTTCATTTGCTTTTGCTCATAACACTCTCTCAACCAAGAAGAATAAATTAAAAATGGGGATCAACATTTTACATCTCCCGTGATAAAAATCCATGTCATTCGAGATTGGCCAAAATAGGAACAATTCGAAAGTTGAGTTATTGAATTGAAAATTTTTAAACTTTAGTGACCATAATAGGAATGAGAAGAATATTGAGTAATGAATACTGTAGTTTACCCATTATTTTATTCAAAAAATGAAAACTAACATGTCACGTCAGCAACTTCTGACGGAATGTAACACAAGGGACCATATTGAAAGTGAACTAAAAGTTTGATGGCTCTTAACGTAAGTTTTAAAAGTTTGGTGGCCCAAATGAAAGTGCCTTAAAACTCGAGTGGCCATTTATTTAGTTTACCTTTTTCTGAATATTTTAAATTAAGTCTCTTTTAAATATTTTTAGAAAAATCTCATTAAATCTCAAAATTAAAAATAAATAATTAGACCTCTAAAGTTTTAAATTATATCTTTCAAAAAAATTAAAAAATATATTTTATACTTTTAAAATTTATAAAAGTTTTAAGTAAGTCCTCTCAACTTGTTTTGTCAAGATCCGCCCATGCCACTTAAAATCCAAATGAAGATTTTGGTAACAAGTCATTGGGTGAAAATGATGGCAATGGTGTTTATTCATCCTCCTTTGTTGGGGCATCTACTGACGTCGATCCAACTCATGTGTTGAAAGGAAGGGTTAAGAGTATTTCAAGTCCAACTAGAGAAACAACCCTAGTTCCGGATTCGTACTGTGGTATAAGTTCAGAAGTGATGAAATAGGCCCAATTTCATGCAATGGTTTGGGAGGAAATCCCAACCAGATAAAGAAGATTAATGGCGCTGTAATCACACAAGTTAGAAAAAACGAAGTGATTTTATGAAAAACAGCATTGCGGGGAATCCATTGAGGTTGAGTAAGGTTTTGGAGCTGGAAATTGATGGAGATGAGAATGATTTTATGAAAGAACTTATTATTTTTTATGGTTACCCTCTCAATACTCCAAAATTTTACCCTGATTAATCCGAACCGACTGATATTGAGAACACATCACATTTACACTAAAGTAAGTAATGGAGTGCAATGCCAAATTCATTTATTCAAAATTGAAATCGAACATAATAACAATTATCTTTTTTAACTTTTGGGCTTGATAGAGGTTCGGGCAGCGGGACACTAGTAGTCAAGGATAGACTGAGGGAGGCTAGAGAGGCGGCCGTCCCCTTAAAATTTGAAATTCATATATAATTTTTAAAAAATTATAAATTTTTTATTAAAAATATAATTTTGTCCCCTTACAATCTTTGAAGTCCGGCCCTTTAAGTTTTATAGATTCCCTCCTAACATAAATTCATGCGTATGTCTTGATAGTTGAGCTAAAACCAATGCAATACAACCAAGGTTTTTTTACCTTAAATTATTTATATTTATTTCCATCACCCAACAGACAAAGCACGTTTTCAATCAGTCATTATAGGGATGTAAAAACAGGTAATCGGATGGGTTTCAGTTCAGGTCAAATCAAATGCAGGTCATTTTAGGTCGATTTGATGTTTCGACTCGAATCGAGTCAGGTGCGAGTCAGTTTCAGTTCAGGTTCATTTCGGGCCTGGTTCATTTCAAGTCGGGTCAAAACGGTTCGAGTCTGAATCAGTTAATTTGGGCTCGAATTCATTTCAAGTTGAGTGCATTTCAAGTCGGGTTCATTTCAGGTCGGGTTAATTCGGTATTCGAATTCGTATTAAGTTTGAGTTTGGTACAAATAATCGATAGACGTTGGGAAGGGTCATTTTGAGTGAATTATTTAACGCCTTTCACGAACACGAATCACATTAAAAATAAAAATTATGCACTATAATGAGCAAAAATATCATCATATTTAAAATATTGGAGTAAATTAAAAAAATTTAAAATTAATAAGGGTCGATTTCGGTAAAAAAATAAAATTTTAGGGACTAACACGAACAAAATTATCATCATATTGAAAATATTGGACTAAATTACAAAAAAACAAACATGGGTCAATTTGGAATAAAAATAAAGTTTTAGGTACTATAATGAACAAAAATATCATCATATTAAAAATATTAGACAAAATAAAAAATGAATAGGGGTCAATTTGGAGTAAAAATTAAATTTTAGCTACTAGAATAAACAAAAATATTATTGGACTAAATTGCCAAAAATATAAATAAATATGGGGCAATTTTGACTAAAAATTAAATTGTAGGGATTAGAATAAACAAAAATATTATTCGATTAAATTACCAAAAATATAAATATATATGGTTCAATTTCGGGTAAAAATAAAGTTTTAGAGACTATAATGAACAAAAATATCATCATATTAAAAATATTAGACTATATTAAAAAATTTAAAATAAATAGGGGTCAAATCGAATCTCTAAACCTCAACCCCTAAATCTTACAATCACTAATAATTAAAGTGCAAACCGAATACCTAAACTAATCTCATAACTCGTACCAAACACTCAACTTGACACATTTACCCCTAAATCTTACAATAATTAATAATTAAAGTGCAAACCTAATCCTCGAATCCCTTAATCCCTAAACTAATCTTATAGCCCCAAACACTCAACTTGAAACATATATTATACCCATAAACTACAAACCTCAACCCATAAATCTTACAATCACTAATAATTAAAGTACAAGCATAATCCCTAAACTAATCCCATAACCCCAAACACTCAACTTGACACATTTACCCTTAAACCCCAAACCTCGACACCTAAATCACTAATAATTAAAGTGCAAGCATAATCCTCTAATCCCTAAACTAATCTCATAACCACAAACACTCAACTTGACACATTTACACCTAAACCTCAAAACTCAACTCCTAAATCTTGCAATCACTAATAATTAAAGTGAAAAACTAATCCTTTAATCCCTAAACTAATCTCATAACCCCAAACACTAATAATTATAATTTAATACATTGACGTTGTTTTTCATCCTTGCCGAAATGAATTGGGCCTTCAAAAGCCCGTCAAACGTTTTAATTATTAAACAATTGTATGAAGGGGGATCTAATTAAAAAAAACTAAACCTAAAGGTCTAAGGAAACTAAACTAAAATTGGGACTAAAATGAATCAAAATAATAAAAAGGCTTAAGTGTAAAGCTCCTAAACTAGTAATGGTCTAATCCACTAATAACCCCTTAAAATGGGCAGGCAAGATTCCCTCCATTTGTTACAGCTAATGGCAATTGTTTTTTAAATATGGGCGTGCTGCGGGCAAATCAACTTGAAAAATGAGTGGGCAGGTTTTTACTTTTTAGGGATTAGAATAAAATACAAAAAATTAATAGGGGTCAATTTAGAGTAAAAATTAAATTTTAGGGACTATAATAAATTAGACTAAATTGTCAAAAATATAAATATGAGGTAATTTTGACTAAAAATTAAATTATAAGGACTAGAATAAACTAAAATATTATTAGACTAAATTGCCAAAAATAAAAATTTCACTAATTCCTTCTAAAATTTTGGGTGGCTTATTCCTCTAATTCCCTCCAAAATTTTGGGTGATTTTTATCCCTCCAAAAATTTCATACTAAAAGTAAATTAATCTCAAACCTAAAAAATGGGTGGCATATTTCCCTCCAAAATTTTGTCTTTTTTCCTTTTTTTTTACCAATTGTCTTTTTTTTTCTACCAATTGTTTTAGTTTAATTCAATTGAGTCCGAACTTAGATTAATTTAATTGAAATTCTACATTAGTTTTAGAATTCTTTTAATTATGTCCGTAATTTATGCTTCTAGATTTTAGTTTAGCACAATTAGATCCTAAGTTTAATAAGTTAATTCAATTCGAACATCAACATTATTATTATTATTACATATAATAAACTTTGATTAATTATAATTATACACAAAATTTTGATATGGATGTAAACATATAATTGTGCACATGATAACATCAACATAAAAGTTAAAACTTTAATTTAGTTCAAACTTTAGTAGTTCAAACTTGACAAATAATTTATATTGAATGAGTTACTAAGCATATTGAATTATTACTAAAAATTGAATTATTTAACAAAATTTCAAACTTAGTAGTGTCAAATGAATATCTAAATCCAATCTTTCATTTTTTGATATTTTTAATTGAATATATATGAATATATAACAAAAAGATTATTTAACACTTTAAATTGTTTCAAAAATTAATATTTTACATTTACCAACACTTAATAGTTTACATTTATTAACACTTTAAATTCATCAAATCATAGGCTTCCTCAATTACATGTCAGGTAAATCAAGCCAGGTCAATATTAGTTCAGGTCAACAACACGTCGGGTTCAAAACAAGTCGGGTTAAAAACAGGCCGAGTAAAATCGGATCTCGGGTCGATTTAGTCGGATAATATCGGTTATCTGCCAGGTTAGTCTCGGGTTCAGGTTCGTTTCAGTCGAGTGCAGGTCGGATTTTGGGTCCACAATAACAAGTTCAATTCAAGTTTGGGTCGGGTTCGGTTACTACAATAACAGGACCAACTCGAGTTTAGGTCAACAATAGTCGGTTACAAATCGATTTTGGATCATCGCATCCTCGGGCCAAACTAGGTTCTGACTCGAACAGGTTTCAGTCGGGTCAGCTTTTTACATTCCTATCGGTGAAGCCTGCCTTCTAAAGCAACTAAACTTCAACCCATCTCTCTATGATCTTCCTTTTCTTTCTTAATGTCTTCTCCCAAGAAAATAATTAATTAAGAATCCTCCTTTCACACATATATCCGAAAGCAAAACCCTAGTCTGGGTATTTTGTGAACTCTTTATATGAACTAAATATATGACAATTCATACACAATCAAAGTCATTTTCATTACACTGCAAGGATTCTCCATTTTTTCCAGCTTAATTAATACTTAATCATATATATATATATATATATATATATATATATATATATATTCTTTTGTTGGATGATTTGGTGAAACCTCCAAGTTTGACAAAAGAAAGCCAAATTTTGTAAGCAGTGACTACGGCTACATGATTTTTGACATCATTTATACATTATTTTCAATTTATATATAGGAAGAGTGAACTTTATTTTAAATAATAATAATATTTTAATAAAAATAATATCTATAGTCTTACAACTTATTTCACCTAATATTCGATTATAAATTTATAACTATAAGTATGGATAATTCTACAGTAAATGATATGTATCGCAATATATCACTATTTATATGTACTGCAATGTACTATTAATTATTTTAACTAGTTTTAAAATCTTAGAGACTAAAAGTGATCCTCTTTTAAAATAAAATCTTAAAAAATAATTTTTATATTACTTTTTTAGATTTTCTTTTATTTTTTAATTCGAATAATAATTTCTATAATAATTGGGTAAAGTTCACAAAGGGTCACTGGACTTTAGTAAGTTATACAATTCGGTAACCAAACTTCCAATTGCTTCAAAATGGGTATTAAACTTTTAGTGTTTCTTCAAATTGGTCACCGAGCCGTTAATGGCTGTTAAAAGGGTGACGTGACAGTTAACAACATTTGTATAATAACATATTTAGTCCTCCAAATTTACACATTTAAACAATTTAGTCATAATTCAAAAAAAAATTAATAAACTTAACCCTCGTTATTTACACATTCATTCAATTTGATCATATTTTTAATTAAAAATAATTTAATAATTTTATTAAAAATAAAAAATGCTTTTGAAACCATTTCCCCTACCTAACACTAAATTTTCTTAGCAACCAAACAAGAATTTTTCTCACCAAAATCTCCCGTACAAAAATCCAAAATTCCCCCAGAAAAATCCCCATTACCATTAACGTAAATGTGCAAGAAATATTTAGTTAAATAATAATAGTGATAAAATTTTAGTTTACCTACAAAGGAATAGGATTGCATCCTAATTTACTCCATGTCCTACAAATGAACTATACAGATAAATAAATTGTTGTTCCAAAACCCCAAAAAATGACTGGAAATATGAATCTGCATGTCCAAAAAAATATGCTAAAAATATTGGTAAGCAACCATCACCAAGAATGTTCAATCTGATGCAGAATCTATAATACATTGACCACACATCACTCTTTAGTAGTGGAATTTTGAACCGAAACTGTTAGCTTTGCGATTACTGGATTATTCCTGCCCTACAAACGGAGATGAACTCAATTTTATTTTGTTGGAATGGTTGAGGAAGAAAGGGATGGTTGAAGAAGAAAAGAAAGGGATAGTTATGGTTTATGGTTGGGGATGCTTGAGGAAGAAAGGGTTGGTTGAAGAAGAAATGGGTTAATTATTTTGTTTTTATTTTTTTATTAATTTTATTAATTTTCAAATATAACTTCAAAATTTTAAGAAGATGACACGTGGCAGATAACGGAAGTTAATGATGAAAATTAACGGATGTTAACGGTGGGGCGCCTATTTGGGTAACACTGAAAATTTTAGGCACCTATTTGGTCTAAAATATAGTTTGAGCACCTATCTAGAAAAAAGGGTATAGTTTGGGCAATTATTTGACTGTTAAGCCTTGAAATAATGAGGATTAAATTTATTATTTCTTTCGAATTAGGACTAAATTGTTTGAATGTGTAAACGTTGAGGACTAAATGTGTTATTATATAAAATACTTTAACAGTTGTTAACAGGTTAGTGGCCAAATTGAAACAAAACTAAAATTTTAATGGTAACATTGAAGCAATTGGAAGTTTGGTTACCAAATCTAATAATTGATCAAAGTTTAGTGACCATTTGTGAATTTTACCTTTAAATTAAAGTGAAGGTAGGAATTATTATAGTAATAAAAGTTTAATTATTTTTTAATTAAGAAATAAAAGAAAATCTGAAAAAATAATAAAAAAATTATTTTTTAAGATTTTATTCTAAAAAAGGGATAATAATACTTTCGGTCCTTAAGATTTCAAAAAAATTAAAACAGTTAATGATACATTGCGGTACATATGAATAGTGGTACATTACAGTACATGTCATTTACTGTAGAATTACTCTAAATAGTACAATAGGATGAGGTGCTAGTTTTTTTAAAATAAAATTTAAAGTTTTAAATCATGACATTGTGAATAAAACAAGCTAGCTTAGAAGGGCTACCCCTATAATGCATCTTCACAATGTTCAAATCAAATTATATATCAATAAATTGGATAATGATGGTTATAAAAAAATCTATTTTATTCTTTAAGAAAACATCTATCTCTTAATTAAAAAAATTATTAACTTTATTATATGGTTGGTGCCATGATATGGGTAATTAAGGTAATCAAATGTTTAACCAAACCTTTTGATATCCTTTACCTTTCAACCAAATACTCAAAAGAGATGAATAAAGTGCATTTTTTTCAATGAAAAATATGAATCATTAACTTAATTCTTTTTGCTCATTAGGGTTTAACCATTATTTTTAGAATTAACAAAACACATGCATTAATTTAATTGGAAAGTGTTCATGTGGGAAACCTTTAATATATGGACCAAATACTTCTCATGTATCCTATAATAAGAACAAAAAAATTTTGCTCATTTTCAGTGTCCCTTTCTACATTTCGATATTTAAAAATTAAATTTCAAGTTTTAACTTTAAATTTTAAATCTCAAATCTTAAATTTTAAACCCTAAAAATACATCATACCCTTAATTCTTTAAACCCTAATAGTAAATTCCAACTTTAAATCTATTTTTTAATGTAGAGCATAAATATAGGCATAAAAAGGGCAAAGGATTTATATTCCTTCAATAGAATGCACATACTAAACTTTAGAATTAAAAGCATAAACAACATGATTGATTGGAAATTATGATTAAGATCATGCTAGTAGCCAAGACATATAAAGACAGAAGAGAGTTTTTTAACTGTCTAGAAAACAATACAAACCCCCATACTATTAAAAGATTACCAGTTAGCAATGAAGATGATAACTTTTCTCCCTTTGGAAATAACCATTGAAGAGAAGAAAATTCATCCACTTCACCCCTTTGAGGTAACCCTTTTCTTTTCCTTCTTATTCATTCCCACTTAACGAAGCATCTAAAAAAGTTTCCGAGGCTCAGCCCTCAATCACAAAGCTTATTTGGATTAAGCCTAGGAAACTTTTAAAGCAATACCTAATTTAGAAACATGCAAGTTAAAAGGGTACTTGGAGATCGAACGGCCTAGTGAGTGAGTTCTTCTTCGGATTCCTTGTCGAGGTCTTCGAATCCGCCGAGAGAAGGATGTGGAGAATGGCCTTTGCCGAATGACCTGATGTGATCTTTCAAGGATCTCTTGTGTTTGAAATCGGATCCACAAGTGCAATACCAAAGCTTCCCACAGTTCTTCTCGTGGGTCCTCCAATCCCCTTTGACGGCGAATCGCTTGCCACATTTCCGACACATGAAGGGCTTTGCACCGTGTTTTCTCTTGTAGTGAGTTTGAAGTGTCCGGAAGTCTTTCAATGGCTTGGCTCGTGGGTGGTTGATGTTGTTCTTACAGCCTTGAGCACAGCAATAACACGGTAGCCTCAGCATTGCTGCTGGTTGTGTTCCTTTAAGTGAGTCTGGCCCTTTCCTGTACTCTGATCCATGCCCCCACATATGCATCTGTACCAACAAATTTCAACTCATTCATACAATCTCTTAAAATTAAAAGAATTGTAATCACGAGATATACTAATTGACTGAGTGACCAAAGATGCTCATATTATTCTATCTTTTATTGGTTTGAATACAGGCATTTACCTCGGGAATGTAAACACTTTTCTACTTAATTAAAAAAATAATTGTAATCACTTTTCCTATTATTAAGATGTCAAAGAAAATTAGAAAACAATTTCGGAATTTGATGTTAATTTGCATCTAGTGATGTTTAAGATATGATTACTAAGCAACAAAGGCAACACCAAGGAACATTAAGATACGTCTTTCAATTAAAAGTTGAATAATTTTTTTGAACAATTAAAAGTTGAATAATTAAAGTGACTAGAGAGTGGAAATTGAATAATTAAAGCGTTTAAAGAGGGGAAATTCTACTCAGTAAAAAGATAAAGCACCCAAAGTCGTGAAAATGAAGCTGTTCAAATCCTACCGTTTTGAATGAAACAAAATGGATTATTTAGTATCTATAACAAAGGGAAAAAATCAAGTAAAAATCGTCTGCTCTTTTTTGTGCTCTATTTATGCTTAATCATTAAAAAATTATGTTTAGTGTTTAGGATTAAAGTTTATAGTTAGTGTTTAGAGTATTGGGTGTATGATGTATTTTTTAAGGCGTAGGATTAAGTGTTTAGAATTTAGAATTTAAAGTTAATGTTTAGGATTTAATTTTTTAGTGTTGCGACACAAAAAAAGAAAAATATTTTTGTCCAAGAAAATCATCCCTATCATTTGATATCTACTTAGATCATCCCTATCCTTTCATATATACTTTAGAAGCTAAGGCCATTTCTTATTTTAGTTTTCCATTTGTAATTATTAATTACCTCAATCAAATTTCAAACAGTTTTCAGTAAAAAAAATGTTGGCTGCCACCAAATTTAATTACCATTTAGTTACAAATGGAGTTAATAAAATGGAAGGAAAATTATTGGCCATGTTGAAACTTGGATGGACCATAAATTATCCGTAAATTTGCCCTTTCTTAATTATATTCTTTATGTTTTCTTCCTTTTTGTTTCTGTTTTTATCATTACATATGTTTACACTAATTTCTCTCTTGGTTTGAGTAATTTTGTCTACAAAGTGTTTATTAATGAGTTAAAAAGAATATATATTATATTATAATAACCTTACGACTATTCAAAAAAGTATTCATTTTTCTTTATATGATCTACATGAACAAGATAATCATTTGAATTTTGTGGAACTTTTCCTAAAGAGTATCGACAAATTGATTGAAGACAAACATGTTTCTGCATGCAATAAGGATTAGAACCTATTGAATTTGTTCATAAGCATGCATGGAATCACAAGATTAAAAAAAGAAACGGAAAAAAAAAATTATACAATCGATTCATAAGATGAAACAAATGGAAAGATGAAAAATGGACTGACCTGCATGTTATTGTACCTATTGAAAGTCTTGCTACATATGGTACAAGCAAACTGCATGGGGCCAACGAGAATCTGTGCTGGGGTTGGGATCCAAAACCTACTCTCCGTGTTGAAAGAACAGCCGTGGAAGCACCTTTTCTTGATGTCTTCTTCTTCCTCCTCCTTAAAAACCTTATTTTCAACAACAGGATTATTACAACCACCTCCATGATCTCCTTCACAACTGTTAGGCAACCCAATGTGCAAAGAAACTTCAACTTTCTCTACCTTTTCTTCTTTAACAACACTCTCTTTCACCGGTTTGTTCTCCGTCAGCCGGCTTAAAAGCGGTAGGCAGCGAATAGCTTCCTGCGCCGGCTGCTCCTCATCCTGTTGCTGATGCTGAAATGAAACAGGCAGTCTTAAGATAGCCATGGGGTTCATAAACTGAACTCGCTGATCATTCGATGATGACGAAGACGATAGCGATACCGACGAAGGAGGAGTAGGAGAGGAAGACGGCTTCAGCCATTCAATGAAAGTAGGAGCTTGGAATTCCTCAACGGGGTAGCTCCTAAAACCCATCTTCATAACAGGGAAAAGGAATGAAGAAAACGGGGTAGTTTTATGTGTGTGAAAAAGCCTTGAGCCTTGCAAATATAGCAGCTGGTTTATGAAAGTTGGTTTGGTTTGTCTTTTAGGACCAAGTACAATATTTTTTTCTTCCTTTCCCCCTTTATTTTTTCTCCACCTTTGTCATTTGTTTGATTTAAGGGGGGAGAGAACGAGAGATTAGTGGTGGGGTTTAAGAAAACGACATGCATAAATATAATCCCAAGAGAATCCTACAGCAGTATTATCTACAATGTAAACACACATATGGCTTGGCAACAGTGATCTTTGTGGGTATTTCTTTCCATTTAGCGTATGATGAAACTTGACCAACCCAACACACCTCACAACATATGACCTCAAAGTATTTAGTCAATACCTAAAAGAAAAGGAAACTGAGATTAGAGGTTAAAAGTTAATTGTATTTTCATGGTTAAACCAGGTTTATGCAGGCCTAATTTCAACATAGGCTGCTGAAGAACATATCTATTTTGCCACATATATAATTTTGGGAAATCAGTGTGATATACACCATGGGTGTTCTTCAACATTTTGACATAATGAATTTGCCAGTACACCTAATTGAAATTAATTACTGAAATGAAACATCTTGGATTCGAACCAAAATTTTGCCCTTTTTTGTGCTCCTACTTATGTCCTCTCACTAAAAAGTTAGGTTTAGAGTTTATAGTTAGGGTCCAGAGAATTGAGTTTATGCTATATTTTTAGCGCGTAGAGTTTATAATTTAAAATTTAAGATTATGACTTAAAATTTTATTTTTTAGTACTGCAGCATAGAAAATATCTCCTAAAAGTAGCAGGTTTTTGTTCCTTGAATCTACATTTATTAATTAGCTTTCTTTTGAAAGAAAACAAGCGCACGGTTATTATTGTATTGTTATTTGACTCGGTAAATATCAATTTAATGTGAAACACAATCCTTTTAAGCTTGGAATTAAGATAACTAGTCATATTTAATCAACTGAGTATCGAATAAAATATGCTTTGTTCATGAACCATGAAAGTATTTATTAATTAAAATTACATAACTCGCCATTTCATGGCCAGTCATTTACTTCTCAGTATGAGCACCTGCGGCGAGGAGATTAATCACTATGAATATTTTGGCTTAAACTAAAAAATTACATTACTCATTCTTAAATCCCAATTGTCATTTCCTCTTTTTCACATTAAAAAATTGTAATTTCTTAAAAATTTTAGTTTTAAAGATTTATTATTTGATCTAGCGGTAAGCATGAGTTCCCTTGTAAATATAAATTGAAGGTGATCACGAAGTTGACAATATAATATGTGAGTACGTGAATTTATATCGAAGTTAATACGGACAGACAGGAAGTATAAGGGATTAGGTAGTCATGCGCCCAAAATTTTGGGAAATATAATTTGATCTTAATTTTTTTTTAAAAATATTTTAGTCCCCTTAATAATTTTAAAAATTCATATTAAGCTTTAAAATTTTTAATAGTTTTAATTAAATTCTTTTTCATAATTTTTCAAATTTTGTATTATATATCTTAAAATTATTAAAAAATTTAATTAAACTCTCATAAATTTAAAAAATCTTAGTTTCAATCTTCAAATTTTTAAAAAAATTAAACTGTCTTCCAAATTCTAACTCCAAAGTTTGCCATTGTACGTTAATCACAATCCATCACATGTTATCTTATCCAAACAACTGTTTTTTCGTTTGGCTTAATACCTCTTTTGGACTTTGTATTATAGTTAAATTATTTGTTTGGTACTTTTTTACAATTATTTTTTTATCAATTTGTCATTCGTACTATTATTTTTCATATTTTGTTATTCTACACATTTTTTTAATTTTTTTGATCCAGTGACATGATGTCACATCTAATAAAAAATAGTACTAAAAATTCTAAAATATAATAACATAAATGCAAAACGTTTCTTGAAAAAGTTATTTGTATTTTTGAAATTTTTAATGATTTTTATTATAATTTCATTATTTTTATATATTTTTTATTTTAAAAAATAAGTCAAGTGTTAGGGGTTTTAGAATTTTTTATATTTTAAAGTTTTTTATGTTTTTATGATTTATTTTAAATTCTCTATATCTTTTTATTACACGTGACAATTTCTAATTAGGCCACACTATTTTTTAACAAAAAAATAAGGACAATTAAAATGATGGATAAAACGATAGTATAAGGATGACATTGATATAAATTATACATGTACCATACTGATAATTCAATTATATTTCAAAATTCAAACCAACTATTATTTTTTTTAAGATTCAAAACCTCACCTACAAAATCTTTGTACAAATCAAGATCATAGTACCAAAAAATCCCAAAATAAAGATATAAAAAGAGTGAAATAAATTGAAACTCAACCACCACCCGTCCTGCAATATCACCAAACGTTTTTGCATATGATATTTTAGACAAGATCGACCCCATTTCACCTCAATTGGGCAATAAAAACTCATCTAGGCTTTTTGTAGGAGCCAAGCTCAAGCCTTCACTCTATCAATTCTTTGATTATTATTATTATTACTATTAGTTTGGATTTTATTTTTGCCGACAAGATTTTGTGAGCGGATTTTCAGGGGATAAAACATGTAATAACCCTTTCCTTTTGTATTTTTCCTGCATGCTTTTCCATCATCTTTTGCTCCACCTTGCCTTCTTTTTAACACTGTTTGATGCCACCACCAACCCTGGACCCTATCTGTTTAGCTTAGTCGAAAACGAAATCACATACTAAATTTCCCAATGCTTACTGTTATTTTATTCCAACATTTCATGCCATACTAATAAACTTGATTTTTCAAATATCTTTCAAAATTTTACCTATTGTTTCAGTGGGTCTCTTCGTTAAGAAAAATATATTTATTTTGCAAAAAAAATTGTACCTAAGTACTTAATAATTTGGATGATCAAAAACTTATCTTAAATCTAATTTAATCTAAAATCAAGTTAATATAAAAATCTTAACAGAGTGGATAAAAAATCAAAAGGAAATATTTTGATACACAATCTGTGTAAAAATATTTACACAATCATTTTTTAATATCTAAAATTTAAAACCTTAGCCCTAACACCCTAAGTTTTAAAACCTAAACTTTAAATCTTAAACCCTAAACTCTAACCCTAAATCTTAAAGTCTAAGCCCTACAACGTAAACCCCTAACTCTAAACCCTAAACTAAACGATTAACCTCTAAATGTGGCAAGCACGGATAAACTTTATATCAAAGTTTTTTCTAAAAATAAACTCTAACTCTTTGAGATTTCAAATTCGGGTCGTTCATATCAATTCAATTAAGAAAAAATTGTTTAAATTTATTTTCATTACTTTTAAATGTGTAATTAATTCTCTTTCTTTTTACAATGTCATCAATTTGCCCTACATTTTACATAAATTATCATAATAATTTAATATTAACTTTAAATGTATGTATTTAAAAATTTAATCATTAGGTTTTATTTAAAACCTTAATTCAATCTTTTGAAGCAGAACAAAGGACATACTCTGGTATCAATAAATAGCATCCTACCGACTACTAATTGGTTAGTGGGACGACACACTGTTTTTTAAATAAAATCCAAGATTCAAATACGTGGTGAATAGAACAAATTAGTTTGAAAGCAGGGGCAAAGCTTTTTTGGATCCAAAGGGGCCCCCGACCCTTGCTAAAAAATATAATTGTACTTTAAGGGAGCTCTGTCCCCTGTTAAAAAAATATAATTATTTAATGATTTTAGTTTAATAACTATTTGGCCTCTGTAAAAAAAATTATTTAAATTAAAAATATAAGGGTTTATTAAATATATAATCAAATAAGGATTGAACTAGGGGTGTAAATGAGCGAAGCTTAAACGAATAAGGTTTTGTTCATGTTCGTTTATTTATATTTGAAGGTGTTCATGCTCGGTTCTTTTATATTTTTAATATCATGTTTGTGTAATTGTGTTCGTTATTTATTTTTGATGGTGTTCATGTTCGTTTGTTTAACGTTTACGAACATGTTTGTTTAACGTTTGTGAACATATTTGTGTAATGTTTGCGAACTTGTTCATTTTTATTACCGCTAACATGTTCATTGATATGTACGCCAAAATGGTGGAATTACACCACTAGTCTTTAAGCTTATTAGGATTCACAGTTTGAACTCAAAAAATTATCATATGTTCAATTTAGTCCATACACTCACCAATATTTAAAATGTAAAAAAATTAAAAGGAAAAGAGAAACCAAGTAAATAAGCTTATAAATGAGCTTGTATGTGAACATATACGAACGGAATACACCTCTTTTCGTTTTTGTTAGTTTATTAAACGGACATAAAAATTTGTTCATACTCGTTTATTTAGCTGAATAAACGAACGTTATACAAGCAGTTCACTAACAATTCGTCGAACGCTCTATTCATTTACACCTCTTGGTTGAACTAAAGAAGAATGTGCATGTTCTCTATATCAGAAAGGGCTTTATCATGTAGTTCAAGAGAAGAATGTGCATTCTCAAATTTTTTGGTTTAGTAACAATTCAGGTCCTTATAAACTTAAATATAAGACAAATTTCCCACTTTCTCCCACTCTCACATTTTCTCTGCAGCGGTATCTTTTCCTTGAGAGTTTCTAAGTAGTTTTTAAGTTTTTCAAGCCAATTGTAGAGTCTTTGTCCGTCTACCGGCGGTGATTTCTTTTTTTGTTTCTTTGTTTTCTTTACTTTTGTTCGTTTCTTTGTTTTTATTTTTTATTTTTCATCGACTGTTTTGGCCTGTTTTTCATCTGTCGTTATGGCACGTTCTTTATCTGCCTATATGACACGCTGATATTGAAGATGTCTACAACCTGATGTATGTTACAGTTGAATCTTACCGCACAACATTACGTGGTTTGGTTGTTCGTGGAGATAACCAAGACATTTTTCTCTCTTTTTGTTGATTGGAGTAATTCAATGATTTGCGCTCTTCTAGTGAGCACTCCAAGAATTCGTTGTGGTGATAGATTTGAAGAACACTGATGAAGATTTTATGAGAAGATTTAAATTTTCTATTCATGTTTTCATACTCTTTGATTTTCTATGTTTATTTTTCTATTTTTGGGTATGCTTATCTATGTATTTCTTCTCATTATTTTAATGAAATCTAGTGTTTGATTCAAAAAATATAAGACAAATTAGGACTTGTCCCCATGAATTTTGAGTTTAAATACGTAATAAGCCCTTGCATTTTTGAAATTTTGAATTTTAGCCCCTGCCAATATTTGATTTGGGCTCCACCCTTGGTTGAAAAGGTTGATTCTATGCAAATTTTATCCAATACTCGATTTGGATTAAGCATCCAATAAGTTAAATATCAACAGTTATAAATAAATAAATAAATAAATAAATAACAACATTCCAAATAACATTGCTACTAAAAAATTATTAATTACATATTTTTAAGGATAATTATTCCATTCACAGGCGGTGGAAACAAAAAAATTCTACAAGTGCCTTTGTTTTAGGGTTTAGGGTTAGATTTTAGGATTTAGAGGTTAGGGGTTTAGGTTTAGTTTCTTAGAATTGATGGTTTGAGATTAGAATTTGGGGTTTGTAGGTTAAAATGTAAATCCCTAACCACATCACTCTAATCTATAAACTCTAAATTCTAACTGCAACCCCTAAATTCCATGGCTTATGTATCGAATATAAATCTATTTTTAATAATATTATAATTAATTAAAATAAAGATTTGGTAGGATCAGTAGTCATTAAAATTCTGGTTAAAACCTTTTTTCTAGTAGAATGATCTTTTTGGGCCTTTAACTTTATTAGTTTAGTTGTTTAGCCCTTAAAACATTTACTACGTTCTTTTTGGCCATCGATTTTTTATTTTGTCAAGTTGATCCAAAGGTGACAAAATAATGATGTTGTTTTCTCCTTATTGAAGTGTTGACATCAACTATTTTTTATTTTTCTATTGTGTCATCAAAAAATAATTCAAATTACAAAAAGAAAAGTTTATATCAATATTTTAATGCAACTTAAAGGCACCACTATTAATTCTATCTCATTTGGGTCGATTTAACAAAAATAAAATTTGAAGCAAAAATATGCAACAAAATGACCAAGCTAGTAAAATTAAAGGTCAAAAAAGATATTTCATCTTTTTTGCCGTCAAGTTAAAGCCTTCGCGATCCATAAAGACTCACAAAAATTTATTAATGGTTAGAAATAAAATAAAGAAGAATGATAACAAGAATAAAGAACAAGAATAAAGAAACAAAGTGATGAGAGAAAGAGGGAAATTCGTATTATTCTCAAAATATAGACTTGCGTACAATGCCTTAATCAAATCATCTATTTATAGGCATAAGAAGTACATAATACATTGAACTCTAATTAATGGAGATAATATTCCTAATGATAAAGTAAATCAAATCTCCTAGATAAAGTTCTTATCATTATAGACATCCACATAGATAAATATTTATAACACTCCCCCTTTAATGTCTATGAAGATAATGTGCCTCGTTAAAACCTTACTAAGATAAAAACTCAGTGGGAAAAAATTCCTTTAGTGAAGGAAAAAGAGTACACACATCTTTGATACACATAACATGTTGCCTCATTAAAAACCTTACTAGGAAAACCCATTGGGACAAAACCTCGATTAAGGGAAAAAGAGTACAACACATATTTACTCCCCCTCATGAAAACATCACATAAGATCTTTGAATCTTCATAATTCAATCTTGAATACTATTTTTCTAAAGATTGTAAGGGATGAAACTTTGGAGTAATATGTTCCATGATGTATCCACCATTCGATTGAGATATACATCTTGCATTATTATCATATCTTGTGAAAGTAAATCACATATTTTCTTGATATGTTGGGTAAATGGTCTTAGCCAAACACATTATTGCCTTGTCTTGTGTATAGCAATTACTTTATTTGATGAGATATCAAGTTTAAAGACCTAAAATGATCTTGTTGCACTTAGATAATATTTTTAGAGCAACTAAAATGTGGTGCTTCTAGACCAACTAAGATATGATGCTTCCAGACCAAGAAAAAGATAAAATTATCTTTATTCACATCCAACAATCTTACAATTATTGAGATACTCAATAGATATGCTTTATCCATGTCGAATCTTCTTTAAGAATTTTTCAGCTTATGTCCATTGATAGACAAAAATGCATATTTAAGTACTCGATCTTTATGTTGAGACAAAACCTCATCTCAAGATTCTTTTTCTCAAATACTTTCATTAAATACTTTGAAAGCTCTTAATGAGTTTCCAATTTGAAGCTATTCAGGAATACTAATGATATAATGAATTTTGATCCAAATTCCTTTATAAAATATATAAGGAAATCTGATCATTCTTATAGTAAGTACTCAATAAGGTGATTATACCAAATGCACCAAAATACAAATATCCAATGGGAAAAGTCTAAATAAATTTCCTCAGAAATTTTCAAATGTTTCTAGCATTTTAAATCCTTCAACGATAAATATGTATCCACAAAATAATTAGACGCATATAAAATATTTCATAACTGCCCAAGTAATTGCATTCACTATGAAGTAATTAAAACTCTTCATAAATCATAATTCAAAACGTATTTACGACTACTTAGTTGTGTCTCACTTGCATTACACATTTACGTGTTTGGACTGCTGGTCCAAATACTTCTCTTTTAGAAGTTCAAAGCTACATTGGCCAATTCAATATCTATACTTCTAGATAGATTTTTATACAAGATCCTCATTTTGTTTCTTTACTTCTATAAAAACATTGTTTGAAAAATTATTGCCGAAAACTTTTCTATTTCGATTCCATTCTTTTCTCGTATTGACATAACTTATCGAGATCTCTTCATGATTTCAATCTTTATTTCAGGTACCTGAAAATCTTCTAGAGTTTATTATTAGTTATGTCTTGAGTCTCTTTAGGAGCACCCGCCTCCAATATATGACCATATCATACTATTTTCTATTTACGATAATTTTGATTATTGGAACTAATTTTTCATGCTTTATTCATAATTTACATCATTCGCTCTAAGATGTAATTCAAATTTAGAGCATTTCAGCTGGTATGTGAGACTTAGTTACTCCCATTGGGTCAATATATATGTCTGGCAGTTGACATATAATAACATGAATTATCTTATGAACTTCTTGTTCATATACATGGATCTAGCTAATGATAATTCATTTTCTTCTATCCAACTGATTATTATCTCCCATGATATTGAGAAAAAACCATGTCATAAATGATTCTCCTATTAATGTTTAAGAATTTAAACATAAAAGGAGACTCATACTTAATAAAACTTTTTGGCTACCAGAACTTATATCCACATTGACTTATTTCAAATGCCAATTGATAACATATGTTATCTATAATTCCCGAATGATTATTTTGAGAACTCATATTGCTCTTCTTAAAATTTCCACTTCTAGTGGTGATGATATTATTACCATCAACGATAATTATTACAATATTTGTAATTCTGCACTTTTCATAATGTGCTTTCTCTCAAGAACTTATTGCTCTTCTGGAGCATCAATATTTTCAGTACTTTGAAATATAGTAGTCACATTATCCCTTGCATTTAAATGGGAAAATATATCTTATGCTTCTACTAAGCATAAATCGTCACCATAGATTGTATTTGATAAGTAATCATGTGAAACAAAATAAATAAATTTCATAATATATATATATATATATATGCAAACCAACAGAGAACAAAGATTTAATCCTCGTACGCGGCATTGTTAAACTAGTTCACAAGGTCCTTTAGAAACCTCCTTTGAGACCAATAGCCTCGTAGAACGGGATGTCCAACCAATATATTTGGATTAAACCAACAGAACAGAGAACATATTAACTAATTAAAGAATACACTTTAAGCGTTAAATTAATATATCAAGCGTAAATAATTAATGCGTAAAGTAAATAAACATAAAACAAAGTAAATTAAAAGAAATAAGTAAATTCCCTTCAAGGTTATGAGAATAATTAGAAGATGATTTATTCCCTTCAATGATTATAAGGAAATCAAAATGTCCAAATGAGTTGGACCCATATCATCTTCGTCATTTTTCGCAAACAAAATTTTGCTTCTATTTTCTTTCTTTTATCATTCAATGATTGTTTATGTTTTCAGCGTACGATGAGTACGAGAGGAATGGTTTATAACATCACATTGGTTATAAAAATGATTTCACTTCCTTAGAATGATCTTTATCACTCTTGTCATCCTTATAACCTCACTACCAGAGGGTAGAAGTATTCTTAAAATGACCATATTTTCCATGTCTATATTTATGGCTTCAATCGTGACCACAACTACTAATGTGATCTTTATTCTTTCCATTATATAATCTCACATTCACTTCAGGGAATGGAGTGGAGCCAATGGGCCTTTAAAACCTTTTCACGATATTGTGTCTGAGGACAACATTATTTGTGTGAAAGTGGAGCATATTTTTATTAACATATTTTCATCATTGATACTCTAATCATATAACTTCAGTTGTGAGTAATATGGATCATATCAGAGTTATATCACTAACCAAATATTGATTTACCATGTTTGCATTCACTTAAGGGAGTGAAATAGATCCAATAATCGCCTGGAATAAACATCATGCTTGCATTCACTTTAGGGAATGCCTCCCACAAAATTTTTTGGATCAAGACGAATTTTCGTAACTTGAACTTGAGAGAAGTCTATAGTCGAGTTTTTCGACGTAGAAAAATTATTTATTTCGAGCAAATATAGACTTTATAACAGTTTTCTTGTAGATTCAAAATCACCATCATTTACCACACTTTAAAATCATATTTCAAAGAATAAAAATAAAAGTAGAATTTACTGATATTGATTTTTCTCTTGAGGACAATGGAGACATAGCAAATAACCAAGAAAGCTTCCTATAATCTCTTTATGTCATGTTTCCTCAACAAAGAACCGCACAGGAACTTAGTTCATCCATGGTCACCCATGAAATAATCATAGCTTTTCATCACGATCTCCTAGTTCTACAGGGACCCTAAAAATCAAAGCACCAATTCAAACTAATAATAATAAAAATGAAATCTAATTTTAAATATATAAAAAATGTAAAAGGAAAAAGAAAGTTGTTGGGGTTGATTATAGCCTAGGGAAATAGGTAGGGTTAGCAAAGGTAAGGGTAGCCACGATCACGCTACTGTTGGTTCTTCTATTTGCAGTAGGGTCGACAAGTGCATAATTGGATCGAAAGGGCTTTAATAACTCCTTGTTTTGTTGCAATATACTTCAGTTGGTTAGAGTCCCGTGCTGGTAACATGTTAGAAATAAAATAAAGAAGAACGGTAACAAGAATAAAAGAACAAAGAGATGAGAGAAAGAGGGAGATTCGTATTATTCCCAAAATATAGACTTGTGTACAATGCCTTAATCAAATCATCTAATTAGAGGCATAAGAAGTAAATAATACATTGAACTCTAATTAATGAAGATAATATTCCTAATGATAAAGTAAATCAAATCTCCTAGATAAAGTTCTTATCATTATAGACATCCGCATAGATAAATATTCATAACATTTTTTTCAAAAAAAAAATATTCATAACATTAATCACTACAACAAATTTGTTTATTATTAACGTTGAAAATATTGTCACCGAAACTTACATTTACGTCACTATTTCTATTTTGCGACATAAAATTGGACGTCACGGCGATCGTCACACTAGGTGTGTCACTAAATGTCTAGCGTGACGATATACCATTTTTCGTCACGTATTATTAAACATATAGTGATGTTTATGTATAACATCGCGTTATAATTTACATTTAATGACACTTAATTATGTCACAAAATGATATAAAATTTGTCATTAATCATTTGTATCGTCACCAATAATATAATAATTTCATTGTATAAATGACAAAATAAATATCGTCACAATGCTAGTGACATGATAAATCGTCCCTGAACAGTAATATGAATGACGATGATATATAACGTCACTTTTTATATTCGATGACAACCAATTATGTCACTAAATTATATATAAATTCGTCATTAATAATTCTTATCGTTACAAACAATACATTAACTTCAACTTATAGATGACGAATAAAATATTGTCACATTTTTGTGACATAATATATTGTCACCTAAAATGCTAAAATAATGTCATAATTTTTTATTAATTGTCAATTTAAAGGCGTCACGTATTATGAAGGCACATGCTTTCTATAAATTACAATTGCGATACAATTAAAAATAAATTACAATTGCGATACAATTAAAAATAAATTACAATAATGACCAAACTTTTTATAAATTAGAATACCACAATTATTTTTATACAGTAAAGGCGTATACTTTTACAAATTAGAATTAAGGCTATGATTTTATAACCTACAATAAAGTTATAAAATTATACAATTATTACAATTTGATCCATCACCTCTAAAATGCAAAAATCCAATCGTATCTCGACCACAGATCTTAAGCCTCTTTGCTAGTCTTCAAATTCACCATCTTCCCTAGGAGTAGGTCGTTTGGCAGAAGGTGCTGGCTCGGAAAGAGAGGTTAAAAAGGAGATTGTTGATGGCGCGAGGGATTGACCCAGGGTGTTGGATGGACGACGAGTGAAGAGCGTTGTGGCTATGTCTCAGGGAGAGTCAATCAACAAAGAATAAAGGAGCTGATGGCACCGGAAGTTCTGAGGGGTTAGGAGAATTGAGGGTTATGGTTTTCAAGGCTAATGAAAAAAAAAAGTAAAAATATTTTTTCTATAATAATTCAAGAATAAATAAAAAAAAAATTTACCCAAAAAAATTCAATCTTTATTCGTGTAGCTCGAATTTCAGAATTTTAACTTGATTTAATAATAAAGATTTTTACCAAAACTTTATGCTCGAACATGGGTGTGACAAAGGGTTTGAATGGAATTGAAAGAATCACTATCCGTGCTGATTAGGGAATTAACAAAGACTGAAATACATTGGTGCAGAGCTGATTATCGAAGCACAAATTGTTTAGGAAAAAGGAAAGTGAGAAATCGAAAAAAAAAAAGAACTCATGTAAATCCAGGGGATACTGCAAAAAAAAAAACATCTAGAAAAATAGTGACGTTGTAACATTATCAAGTGAAATGAGATAAAAAAATAAGGATGACTCTTTAAGAAAATGAAATTAAAATTGGCTAACTTTTTGTAGCCGACTTTGAAAAAAGTTGTTACCGGCTGTGAGCAATTTTGACATAAAAAATTAGCACACCAAGACTTTTCTCGTCATTTTTCCTTTTACTCTATTTCTCAGGGTAATATTCAACATTGCCATTTTTCTTTCCTTTTTTTGACAATATCACCCCAAGTGTTTTCGTCACCTTAATTAAAACTACTTTTGTGACACAAATAAAGCATTACACTTTATGTTTTACAAAATATGACGAACAAAGCTTATTAATGATAAATTTACAATATCGCCAATTCAAATTGAATTGTCATAATAATAATAATTCGTCATTAAATAAAATTTTGTATTAGTGACGATTTTACAATGTCATTATTTTATCTAAACGTCATTAAAATATTTCTCACCAAAAAATTTTAGAGGTAAATTTTGGTGCCAAACATTTAGCGACAAAAATCAATGACACTTTGTAAAATTGTCATCGAAGATATACCATCAATCATTAAAGGGGACAAAGACAAAAAAATCATCACGTTTATAGTATATTTTGTGACGTTATATGAAGCGTCATATAAAATTTTTGTCACTAATTGATAAATTTGGTGTAGTGAATCTATGTATTATAAACAAACAATAGAATTAGTGATTCTTTAATTGGTCGAGTGGCCAATGATCCTTATCTATTTTCATCTTGTGTGAGTTTGAATCCCTATAACTGCATTGAAAATTTAATCATCGTTCAATTATAACAAAAAAAGCAATAGATTTAGTTTTTTATTTTTAATCCAATTTGATTAATTTTAGTTTTTTTGAATTTTTTTGTCTAGATCACTCAAAGAAAATAAGGACGACATGATTAAATTTACAATTTTTTTATGAAAATTACAGACCTCGTTAAAAACCTCATTTATATCTTTCAACATACCAAAAGGTACGTCGGCCAACAACCATTAAATCTACAACTTAGGTACAATACTGGAACTAACAACATAATTTAACTTAACAAATTCAATGGATAATGTTTGGGTCAATATTTAAATTTCAAAATATAAATATTAAAAGCAACTAAATTACAGCGCAATGAACTAATCCACAACTTGCATATGAAACGGCGACTAATAGAAAATTTGACCATTTAAAAATATGAACGAAAACTAAAAGTAAAAAAATCCTAACCATTTGTTTGCTTTGCTCTCTCTCTAGCTGTTTATTTTCTTCTTTCTTATTTTTGAATTTATTTTTTTTTTTTTCTTTTCTTTTCTTCGTGCATCTTGTTGCGCTTTACTCTACGTGACACGTTTTCTTTGACTTTACGACATGTCTTTGCCTTATGGAACGTTTTATAACTACTTGCAGGCGTTTGGTGTTCGTTCGGCGACCCTCACAACTTTATTTTTTATTTGTGTTTGTGGGTGGTTTTGGATAGTTTGTTCCCCTTTTAGGTTGTTAGCCGATGTAATTAGAATTGTGTAGTGGATCGTCACTGTTGAGAATAAGCATGGAAGGTGGTTGCTAATTTTGAGTTTTCATCTAGTTCGTGTTTTGACAACTCCCAATAATCCTTCCTATAATGGACATCAAAGATTTTCTTTAGTGCAAAGAGGAAATATCTGATCTGACCGATGCATCGTGTATCTTTTTTTAAGAAAAAATCTACCATTTTTATTATTTTTTGATGTTTTAAAACCCTTAATATGTTATGTTCTTGTTTTACTTTTGTTTATCATGTCTGGTTGATATGTCAAACAAGAATCGAAAAGTTTTTTTAAAAAAATTGAGTAGTCTATATTTATCTTTCCATTTAATCAATTGTAAACCTAATGGAATTGCTAAAGAATTGATTGTAATAATTAGAACTACAAAAAGCTAGACTTTCACTTTTAGAACATGGATTGACAATTTAACAACTCCACACAGTGACTAAAACAAGAGCCCGTAATTAAAGATTGACAAATCACAAATTTGAGTCACATCTCTTTTTATGCCCTTTTGCTATGTATGCTTTTAGCCTTTGTGAAGATACAAATATCAACACAAAGTCTTTATTTAGGCCAAATTTCAAGTTAGGTAAACTCTCGAGGCTGAAGTCGTAAATCTCATGATAGGAATTGACAAGAATTTTATATTGAAAGTTGGATTCAAAAATATTTATATGAATATGATATATTGGATCATTTCGAGTTATGATAATTGATTCGAGCTTAGTTAATGTATGACTTGTTTTGACTGAGATAATATTATTCTGTACTCGTATATTCATGGTTTGACTATTAGAATTATTTAAATCGAATCATATTTTTTTATGAGTTGTTATGATTTAACATTTAAATAAAAATTAAATTACATGTAATATTTATGATTATATTGTACATATAAAATTTATAAACATTGAATTATTATTATTATACATATATGTTTCAAGTTGGGTAGATTCAAATTGTCGACTTTTCATGGTCAAATTAGATCATGGTCGAAATAATCAGGTTGGATTTTAAAGTTTGGGTAATTTCATTTATGGTTTCAACTATACATAGTTGCTTAAATTTATCTGAGCTTGAAATGTAGCCTTTAAATTTTATCAAAATACTTCTATATTCATGAATAATTAATCCAAACTTATCAATAAAGGTTGAATTCAATGATAAAACGTTATATTTAAAAAAAATTAAATTCACACTTTAGAGACTATGTTATTAGAAACGACAGTTACAAACTGCAAAGGTAAATTGTAAAGCAAACATGAAAAACGCTAAATATTTTAAAATACTTACACTATATATAGTATTATTTATTTTAAAATACTTACACTATATATAGTATTATTTATTTTAAAATACTTACACTATATATAGTATTATTTATTTTTATATGATATAAGTTACCTTTTATAAAATATAAAATATTATATTTGAACAATTTCTAACCTAGAGAAAGTGGAAGAGGAAATAATCACTAAAATAATAAAACTCATCTTCGTATAAAGACAAATAATTAAGACTAATGAAAATAATAATTTTATTAGATCTTTTTCTATATTCTTTCAACAGTCATCCTCGAGATTCTAATATAGATTCTCTCATTTAGAGTAGACTGTACTTTACTATCGTATAAAGACAATAATCAAGACTAATGAAAATAATAATTTTATTAATTTTTTATACAATATTTTAACTATTCAAACTATTTTTAACCTATAAAACATAGAATGTTATATTTAAATGTGAATTGAAATTATGTGACCATTTTCGATACTCCTTTCTATGTCCTCACGTAAAAAAATTAGGTTTATGGTTAATGTTATGGTTTAGGACTAATGTTTAAAGTTTAGAGAATTATGGTTAGTGTGTATTTTTAAGGTCTACGGTTTATGATTTAAAGTTAAAAATTTAGGTTAAAAAATTTATTTTTTAATATTAAGGCATAAAAAGAAACACCGAAAATAAGCAAGAGATTTTTGTCTATTTAAATGTACTTCACAATACAATTCTTTTATAATATGCACTTCGTCTTATGAACCATGTTCAAGGTACGAGATTGTCCCTTCTAACAATGTCATCTCTAAGATTCAAACTCACATCATTTCTTTGAAAGTGCAATGTGTCTTACCAATGCATCTAACACTTGTTGATTGACATTACATACTTTACATTTTATGTATAATAACAATTAACGGCAACTACATCCTTTTTATGTATAATAACAATTATCTACCGAATTAAAATTTCGTACAAATAATTTTATTAGACTTGTTCCGTGGAATTGTTGCTATAACAAAAATACATAAAGAAAGAGATTATTCTTGCAAAAAATTAAGGGGAAATTTCCAAAAGGAAAAAAAAATGGAACCCACGTTCGTGGGTTTGATCATTTCATGAAATGGAAACACATTGCACTCCACTCTAACGTTGCTTATCTAAAACAAAAACGTCACATCTAACTCAGCTTTTGAAGTTTATTGAGCTAGTCATTATAGTGTCAGCTTCAAAATAATACATTACCAACACTAAAATTATATACTTTATATTTTTTTGTAATATTTGATATAAGTATTTTTTATTTATATGTAAAAAAAAATTGTTGGGATGCTCATTAATTAAAGTCATATATATACAACATAGATCAATCTAAATTAGTTAGGCCAAAACTTTAAAAATTGAGAAGATAACAAAAAAATCGTCTTTTATTTTTTGTAATTACGCTATGACATCATATTTTACAAATTTTCTCCCTTATTATATACGATTACATCTTACATCTTTCATACCACTAACTTACATTTTACAACAATTTAAAATTTTTATTTTTTAAAGTATCGATTGAAACGGATTAATGACTAATATTTTGTTTTTTTATTGGTTTATGAGAGTAGACGTTGATTATAAACCTTTAAAGTTATATCATAACTAGAAAAACGATCAAATCTTCCGTCACTTATTAAAGTAAAAAGAAAACAATCATCATATTATCTAAATCTTGCGGTTTAGAATAATTAATTTAGCGGTGACACAAAATCTATTTAATTGATAATTTCAGTGCTATATAGTAGTGTGTATAGGAGTTGGCAGCAAAATATACATTCTAAAAATAATAAATTAAATTAGATTTATAATAAAACTTATCTAATATTTTCGAATTTGATAAAATCATTTCAATTTTCAAAGGTGAGTTTTCGCATGAGCAACAACGTATGATAATATTTTATTTTATTTAAAGAGAAATTAAAATGCAATAAACAGCAGAAAATAGTAGATTTGGTGGTTTAATTAAACATTTTAATATTCCAAGCTACAATTCTGCGTAAATATTCTCACTCATCAAGTCATCATGATTTTGTAAGCCTTGCGTCAATCAAACTAATCAGACCTCACTAATTAATAATGGTCATATGCCTCGATCACTGAAAATTTTTTTTTGTCTGAGCCAGGTATCGTTGATAGTAGTGATTAATTTTTTGTTGTAGCTGTTTTTATTTAGAAGTAAACAGTTGACTATGATATGTACTCTATTCTTATTGGTAGGAATCAAATTCTTGACGTGATAGTTAAGAGACAAAGTGAGCAACAACCACATCACATCTCATGGTAGTTTATTTTTTTTGTAGGATTTGTCTATCTTTGTGACAATATTGTCTGATGTTATCACAATTTAGCGTTCAAATAACAAGTATTATCGAGCGTTTAAAGTCACAAGATGATCGGTAATATGATATTTTTTGAATTTTTTGTTGTAGCTTATCTATGTAACAAGAACTCGCAACCAAAAGAATGTTAGATTTATGAAACTTTCTAATCAAAGTATATCTTTGTTGAACTTTCATTTACATGATGAAATAAGTTTTCTCATAAAGTAATATGTTAAGTTTACATTTCACTTTCTTTGATTTTCTGATATTTTTTTATCTTCATAGATATTCATAGTTTAAAGTGTGTTTATTCTTGTAATTTTTTCTTTTAATTAATAAAATTCAGTTAAATTACTTCGTTAAAAAAAATAATTTGTTTTTTAAATGTCTTTTTGAAGTGCACACAAATATAATTATAATTACAGACAATCCTAACCATAATCAATATATTAGAGAATTACTAGTACAAATATAATGACAATTAAACAATCAAAATAATCAATACATCTGAGAACTATAATCGAAGCTATCTTAACAAGACACAGTCAGAGGAAATTGAATGTATAAAAAGTAAATTGAGAATTTATACGTGCATAATTTAAACATAATAAGAGTCGATTTTGACAAAACTAAACTGATGAAGGAGAAAAATGTTGTATAATGATGGGTAGAGTAACAAAAAAAGTGAAGCATTCTGCTCCGCGTTTCAACAACCATATTTCCACCTCCCTTGTAATCCCTCTACCCCTTGCCTTATAGTCAACTTAATTGACTTTCTTTGCTTCTTTTTTATCAAACTAGGATTACTTGTTCATTTCTCTATTTCAAACAGGCGGTTTCTATTTTCCCTGCAACTTCACAATGTGTAACCACCATCTCAAATTACTATCTTTTCTCACCATATTATATAAATTTTGAAATATTTGTATGAACCGATTATGCTATTGGTTCAATAGTAAAATTTGTACAGGTTCAGAATTCAAAGAGTGGTTCTAATGATAAAAATAATGTGTCTTACATAAGTGATTCAAATTCGAGCATCTTAGTTTGTAAGTATGCATGGGCTTATCCAAATTTAAAACTTAACACAAATACTACTTTATACTCGAATAAAATGATCAAAATTTGTACGGGCTCAAATTTGATGGGAGTTTGGTTTGAAGCAATTCGAGATATTTTGTGTATTGGGGTTGAATAAGTTCGAGTAAGACTCGTCTATATTATCGTCTCTCAGGGGCGGAGCCAAAATTGAATATTAGGATCGGCCGGAATATTGAATTTAAAAAAAATACAATAACTTATTTGGTTTGTAAGATTACCTTTGGGAATAAGATTACCAGAATGTAACATTACCTAACACATTACTAGAATGTTACATTACCTTATTTGTTTGGTAGGAATGTAAGACTATTGTGTTTGGTTGGAGGAATATAAGATTATTGTGTTATTATTGTGTTTGGTTGGAGGAATGTTACATTCCCTCTGGTAATGATCTTTTCCGCAAATCAAACGCCCATGGCCGACTATTAGGGGAGCACCATGAGCGACTGCTCAGAGCTCCAACCGACCCAGGACTCCTTGTTTTCTAAATTTTATTTTTTGATTTATCAAATGAATAAATTAATCCAACATTAAAATTTAATTCTCTTTCTCAAATCTCAATTTTTTTGTGTAATCTAATTCTCTCCTTATTCTTCTCTAATCCAACGATAAAAAATGACACGATATTCTTCAAACTTTTTGTATTTATTGTTCAAAATCAAACTCCATATCATACCATAATTTAATTCCTTCAAATTTTCTTAACAAAACAATAAAAATAATGTGTTTGATAAATTTTAATCTTTTTATATATTTATTAATGAAATATTAAATTAATTGTTCAAAATAATGAGATATGTTTTTGCTCAATAGAAGTCTTATTTTTTAATTTTTGCTCAGGGTCTCGAAAATGTTTGAAGCAACCTTGATAAAGACCCAAATTATTACTACTAGACTAAGAAATTTTAGAATACATATCCATCATTTTTCAGTTCAGCCTTACTTAATTAAATATTTAATAAATTATTATATTTTTAATTTAAATATTTATTTTGTAAAGACCAAAATATTATTAGACTAAAATTTATCTAATAAATAATATTTTTAACAGGGGTCGTGCCCAACATAGCTCCGCCACTGTTCTCTCTTTTTAGTTACCCGAGCTTTGTCTTAATTATGAGTTTTAAACTTTGATCAAACCCTTTTGTATTCGTAAGTAATTAATCCAAACTCGTTAAACACTACTCATATATTTTTAAATCTGTTTTATTTAACTATTTAGTAGTTTTATACAATTTCCTTGTATTTATTTATTTTTACAGCTTCTTTTATTTAATTTTTGAACATAATCAATTTAACATATTTTTAATATTTATATCGTCCTACATTATTTTAATGTTTATAATAATCTAATTATCGAAGTCGTATCAAACAATGATTTTTTATTTCCAGCTTCACATCCAGTTGACTTTGACTTCAGGTCTACTCTAAAAATAAAAGTAAATGCCAGTTTTAAGGGGTCGATAGGTTGTCCTAAATGGGAGAACACCAAACTTTGTTGAGTATAATTTCAGAACCTGGACCAGGAAAAAGAAAAAGAATTTACCAAGTCTCAAGGGCATTTCCCGCGGGATTATATCATTTTAGTATGCATATAAATAAATTCGATTAATGCGGACTGGATTTTATTTTAATTGGTACTATTATTATAATAATAATTTATTTATATTAAAGTGAACTTAAAAACGAAATTTGTTGTCGATATAATATTTATTTTGTAAACTGATAATTTGTGATTAGGGCGATTTACTTGATTTTCTTTTCTTTTCTATTCTTTTTTTTTTCTGAATTTAGATTATTTATTTTTTGCTTGACCTGAGTTTTAGATTGAGAACTTTCTCCCACGCAAGCTCGTGGCGTATTTTCTAATTTTAGAAAATTGAGACAATTTTCAAAAGTCTTATGCATTTATTTGGTCAATCGTATACTGGTATGTTTGTTCAAAATAAAACCACGTTTCCATTGAATTGTATAAATCAGATTCTTAATTAAACCTCACCCGACAAATTCTAACTTTTTTTCCGGAATGAAAAACTCCATTTTCCCATATGTTTACAAGTATATCAATTACTTTTGAAGGCTCGTGTATATATACACACACTTACATGTTACACGCGTAATTGTATTTGTATATACATTTACATCTATCCAATACTTTTACTATTGTTTGATGTACAATAACATCTACATGCATATAGTTAGCACTGCACGAAACATTAAAAGTTTCATTCCATCCCTTTAGAGTTTTCTAGATATTCATGCTTCGTGTGGTGCTCATTATAGGTATATAAAGATTATTTCATTTTTGAGAGGCTTTGTATTATGGGTAATTATTCCTTATGTTGGTGTTGGAAATAAAAAGTTTCTATAAGCACATTAATTTTAGGGTTTAGGGATTTAGTTTATGGTTCAAGGTCTAGGGATTTAAAATTTAAGGATTGTGATTAAAATTTAGGGTTTATAAGTTAAAACTTAAATCCCTAACCATACTACTAAACCCAAAATTCTAACCATGAACCCTAAACTCTAACCACAACCCTTATAAGTGGTTAATTTGGATACTAATTTATCTTTAATTTTGTCTTTAATGATTAGTTCATATTGCTGATTTGGACGTTTTCTTGTGTGCTTTCTGTGCAGGACTACAATTCTGGAAATTGCACTAAAAGGCAGAGTTCTGTAGTTTTTTTGTTATGGAATCAAGGCTGGGCTAGTGGGCATGAAGTCTGACGCGGCATCCAGTCAACGACTTCTAGAAGATCCAATCAGTGGCTTCCAGAAGGTGACATCAGCAACAACGAATAAGCAGATCAACCGCGTTTTGAATTTTAAACTTGGATTTATCTTTTGTTTTTAGGATTTAAATTTGAATATTTTTAGGGTTTTAGAATACTATAAATACCCCCTTGGGATAAGCTACAAAGTCATCTCTCATTCTTAGTTTGTTCTTGCTTTTGAGGTTTTATAAAATTCCATCTTCTTTATTTTCTTGTTCTTAAGTTTTTTTATTTATTTTTTTAAAATAATGCTAAGTATGATTTTTACCATAATCATGCTTAGTTAAAATTTTCCTATTAGCCAAAGGCTTAGAGCGAAGTTTCAATTCACCTTGTGAGAATTAAAAAGAAATCAACATCTTCGTATTACATTCTCGATTTTCTGGAAACTTAGATCGGCAATCGGCCTTTCTATTAAAAATCTTTACGTTTTCATTTCAAAAAGCTAGCGTTGACTTGAATGTTGTTCAGATTTATAGTTGAGAGGAAGGATCGGCTTGTAGCAAATTCGACTTCCTATGAACACACTTAGCGACAGATTCACTAAGGGAAATTGAGATCGGATTCGATTCTCATTGAGACAACATAGTCTGAGTCAGGTTTTTCCAAATTTTAAAATTGTTTTATTCTAACGAAGATAGTCGTGGTTAGTCTAACCAGAAAACTGAAATTCAAAAATTGATTTTGGATTATCGGTTTACTGGAGAGAAAAATAAGTTACAAGGGTTAGGCCTTGTAGACTGTATCCGGTATGTATCCAGAGTAAAATCCTTTTTCGATGTTCAGTTTGAATTGAAGCTAAGCAAAGCTTGAAACTAATTTATTTAATTAATTTTCTTCTAAAAAATATTTACTTTCGTCATTTTCTCCAAATTCGTTTTTATTATTTTACCTTTAGTTTCTACTCTATCAAAACCCCCCATTATTTTTATTTTCTCACTAAAGTCAGAATCAAGAACCTCTCTACATCAGAAGCTTTATAGTCCACGTGGGTCGACCTTTCTTCTATCTATACTACGTTATTTTTATATTCATTTGAGATTAAGGAATATTTATTTGACAATATACGACTCATGTCAAATTGGTGCCGCTACCGGGGACTTCGACAAAGTTACTGATTAAAGTTTATTTTGATTTATGACCAGGAAGAATCTGAGAGAACTAGTAAATTTTGAACTGGAGATCGAAGCAATAGCTCAAAGATTACACGCACGCACATTTCGGGAAAGAAGACAGCGACAACAATAATTCGAACGAGATCTAGAAATATCCTCTAACGTAGACACGCATTTTGAATTCAACATCGTAGAAAAAATTTCAATGGAAGAAGAAGATTAAACTATTCGCGAACTTGTCGCGGCACTGGATGATCAACAACCACTGTGCATTACACTCCCGAATGGAGAAACACCATTCGCACTCAAGACAGGCCTGATACATCTTCTACCGACCTATCATGGTTTGCCCAATGAAAATCCGCACAAACACCTCAAGAACTTCCACATGGTTTGTTTGAGCACAAAACCACAGGGAGTATCCGAAGACCAAATCAAACTTTGTGCTTTTTCTTTTTCTTTAGTTGATATAGTCAAAGATTGGTTATTTGATTTGCCTTCTAACTCGGTTACTACATGGACTGACATGGCTTGACTTTTTCTTGACAGGTTCTTCCCTGCAGCCAAGGCGAGCGAACTAAGGTGAAACATCTTGAGTATCCGATAAAAAGACACTGAGTCATTATATGACTACTAGGAGAGATTTAAGAAGTTATGCGCAAATTGTCCACAACATGGACTGTTGGAACAAACACTTCTTCAATACTTCTACGAAGGCTTAACCTTTATGGAGATGAAAATGATCGATGCAGAAAGTGGAGGGGCACTTGCCAACATGACCCTAACTGCGGTAAGAAATTTGATTTCAACTATGGCCGCCAATTCCCAATAATTTTGACCTTCGAGCGAACCTTCTCAACGGGTTCACGAGGTAAGTACAGTTTCATTAGCACATAAAATTGATAAGTTAGCTGACATAGTTCAATCCCTTTTTGCAGATAAAAAAGGTAAAGCTTGACTGTGCAGAATATGTACGATGCCAGACCATCCCACAGATTGTTGTCCGATGCTGAAGAAATATGTTTCCGCGCAAGTAAACGCAATCGAGAATTGTTTGGGACCTCCCAAAGACCTTACAATCCTAACGCAAACATGTACAATCCAGGATGGAAGGATCATCCTGGTTTCAGTTATACGCAGAACCAAAGACCAACCCAACCGTACCAGACGAGACTGCTTCCACAACAATTGTATCAACAAACGAAGTTCTCATTAGAATCTATCATTGAACGGTTGGCACTGTCTCAAGAGAAATTTTAGAATCACACCGAAGCCCACCTACAAGATCTAGATAAGCAAATGAGCCAACTGGCTCAGGCTATAGGACGACTCGAGTCTCAAGGAAAATTACCGTCTCAAACGGAGCTGAACCCGAGAGAAAATGTTAACGCCATTACTCTCTAAAGTGATACCATTGTCGCACAAAAAACCATATAGGAACACGCCTAAAAGAAAGATGAAGAAAAAAACACCATCGCCTTTCATACAAGGTAGGTCTGAATCATCTCCTACTCCCTCTCCTTACGCCATTCTTCCCCATTTTCTGTCAAGACTGGTAAAATAAGATAAGCAAGCTGAAGAAAATGAGATCTTGGATATATTTCGAAAAGTGGAAATTAATATCCAACTTCTTGAAGTAATCCGTAAGGTACCAAGGTATGCCAAGTTCTTAAAAGATTTATGCACAAATAAAAGATGACTTACCGAAATTAAGAAAGTGAATCTGGGAGAACATGTCTCAATCGTTTTTCAACGAAAGCTTCCGCCAAAATTGAAAGTCCAAGGTATGTTTTCTATTCCTTGCAAAATTGGTAAGATTGAGATTAAGTGCGCAATGTGTGATTTAGGCGCTTCTATAAACGTTATGCCTCTTTCTTTGTATAACTCACTTTTTGCTAAGTCTTTGAAGGATACAAAAGTGATGATACAACTAGCTAATCGGTCTGTGATATACCTAAAAGGACTCCCCGAGAACGTCTTAGTGAAGGTAAATGAACTTATTTTCTGGCAGATTTTTATGTCATCGACATGGAAAACGGCCGATCAAACACTTCTTCAGAAATCCTTCTCGGCTGTCCCTTCCTTAGTACGACAAAAACAAAAATTGATGTAAGAAGCAGAATTCTCACAATGGAGTTCGACGATGAGGTTGTTAAGTTTGACGTTTATAAAGCAATGTGATACCCAGATAATGTCGCTAGTATCAATTTTATTGATGTAATTAAACCTACCATTGAGGAATTTATTGAATCTAATTTTATTGAGAATCTATGTAGGGAATTTGAAGATGAAATCAGGGAGTTTGATAATTTTTTTTCAATTGATTCTGATTCGCGCCTTGCTTCATCAAACTATAAAATGTTACCTTCCATTGTGCAGGCACTTCAAGTCGACTTGAAGCAATTACCGGAACACTTGTGTAGCGACGTTTTTGAAAAACTAATTTTAAATATATCTCCACCTTTTGGAGAAGGTTTTCTTAAAAGGGGAATTTCTTTTGAAAAATCGTAATCCTTTGAAAAACGATCGAAAACTTGGAGTCGCCACCGGTCACTTGGATAAGGTAGGCCGGACACCTTAAAACCAGAGATTCATTTTGAAAGGGTTCGGGAGTTGGTTACGTGTGGGGAATGATTAGCACCCCCATCATGCCCGAAAATCGGTACCAAATATTTGTTGCTTTTAATCGAAAGAAATTGTCAGAATTTGAAAAGAATTTAATTCAGTGACCTTAATTGAAAATTAAATTTAATTGAACGGGCTTTATCAGATTGGTGGGCTCAAATTAATTGGACATTTAATTAATAAGGTTGACGATACATTGGACCATAGATTAAACTGACATTGAATAAGCTCGACTGCCGTGTTAATTTATGGTTTGAATCCCGCAGGTCACCTTTATGCATGGTGTAAGCAGTTAAGATATGATGTAATGACTTCGTCCAGTTTTAATTATGTCTTGAGTTGGTAAGGATCAATTCAAATATTTGGTCAACATCCTATAAGCTCGGACTGTTACGACCTAAATATCGGAACTAATGGATACCTCCCCTTCTTGTGATCCAAATTAATTAGCGTGCAATCAAAAGTTACAGTCACATGAATGACAAATAGGGGATGACAAACAAAGGCATAAAAGATAAGCACACAAGGCCCACCCCAAGTCCTATCTTATAAAGGCCCAAATTATGAAAAGCCTAATTAATGATTTAATTATCGGCTAAGTGGTTCTAATAATTAACCCTGAATTAATTGGCTCTAAAAGACTAGAAACTCTAACAACTTATAATAATTAACATGAAATTTAGCGTCGATCTAGGTTTGAAATTAATTTTATCATATGAATCATTAAGAGACATTCAACTAATTTAATGAATTTCACATTTACTCTAATGAGCCAAGAGCAAATTAAAATTCATTGAATTAATTCGAACCCTAATCTAACTAAGGCTCTAAGGAACCCAAATCTAGAATTAACTTAATTAATTTAAGAATCGCACCCCTATAAGACGAGCACGCGATCTAAATTAATTGAATTAATCCATTTAACATAACCTAAGCCCAAACAAGAATCTAGGCCCAAAAACTGAAAGCCCAAGACTAAGCCCAAAAACAAAAACCCAAGGCTACTACAACTAGGCCCCAAAAACAAAAGCCCAAAACCCTTTTTTAAGACAAGGCCTAAATTATAAGCCCAAACCCACAAGCCATAAATATAGTATACAATAAAATACACATCATAAACATTTTATGGAAAACATGTAGTACACACTTTAAAATATATACATGACCACAACTAAGAAAAGGCTAAAAAAACTATTTTTATATCTTTTAACTATTTCCTTATACTTATATAATTATGCGTATTTTGCAAAGAAGACATATGGAAACTATAGATCTTCTTTAAAACAATATATGTACACATGTGTATGGAAAGCTTAAACCTTATCACCATCTATTTTATGACGCTATATATTTTCTAAAAAAACATACATCTTAGATGAACCATACATTATCACAATTTAAAAGAAAATTATACTCTATATATTATAAGACATATATTACAAACATCACACAAATACTATATGTTAAGAGCAAACGTCCAACATAAACATTTCATCCATGAATTAAAATACAACAAATTTAAATGAAACTAAAAAAACAGCAATATGAACAAAAGAGGAACTAGAAACAAATGCATGAACAGGGAAATTAGACACTAGAAAATGGACCAACTTATAAACACAAAGAATTATGAGACTCGCTTAAAAAATGATAGGGACGAAATTATAGGAAAATGTAAAGTTGCGAGGACCCGAGTTGTAATTATAAAAGGCGCAATGGCCTCGGAGGGGGTTTCAGGGACGCGAAGGGACCATTCGTGTAATTCTAAAAAGCATAAGGGCTGAATATGAGTTAAAAATAGGGCAGAGGTCCTTATTACGCTATTCCACCTTTTTTAAATCGTAAAAACGTATAAAACTCCTTCTATCCCCATTCATTTCCTTTTTCGGCAAAAAAACGAAACCCAATGTTATAACACCTCTGCTTGTGTTCATCTGGGTTCTTGATGAACCCAGAATTCGGCCATCGAGCCGTCGTGCCGGCCGCTGTACGAAGGTGGCCGGTGAAACCCAAAACCCTAAAAAGACCCCATTTTCAGATCCTAGCCCAAAAACGAGACTATTCCCCCGTAAAACTACGAAAACCCCTCAGATTAAGGAAAAATAGTATACCTAAACAACTCTTCATTCAGCATTTTTTCTCTCTCATCTCACCGCTTCGAACCTAGAAGGATCAGAAAGCTTATCGAAGAGGAAATGAAGGCCGGTCCGGAGATAACAACGCCGAAGGTAAACTAAACACAACCCTAACCTCTTTTAACATGCTATGATACTGGAATATGTAAAAGGGATGGGATTTACCTCAAATCGAGGGTTTGCTGTATATTGATTCTCTGAGATTTTCCAGAATGCCTCTTCTCTCTCTTTTACAAAGTTGTGGCTCTAACTTATATAGCCCGAAATTACATGTATTTATCAAATAGAACTGAAATTGAAGAAAAATCCTATTGGTTGCCTTGCATTTTTGTTTGTATTCATGCGCCGATTCTAAAATGTTGGGATGTCTCATACTGCCATTTCTGATTTTTATGCATTTTGCTTCTGCAAAATCAGTTTATATACCGTTCCTGACATTTTCTTTGGTCGTATGTGATTGAGCGTTGGAGGGCAGGGGACTAGAGGATGTATAGCCATCTGCTATCGTAGCAGTCAATATAGAGAACAATAGCTGCCATGGTGTTGAGGTGGCGTCGAGGTGGCTCTAGAGGAGCTGAAAGGTCAGGTGTGTGAATTACACGCGCGCGTGGGCAATACCGAGGGTCACGGGTGATACATTGAAGAGTTCTAGAAGCTTTGAAGTCCTGATCCAATGGTGGATATGCAGCTGGGCGGGGAATAAAAGGAATTATTAGATTAGGGCTAGGGTTTCTGAAGTTTAGGGCTCTTATCGGGCCAACAATTGTAAATGGATATTTACTATTCAATATTATGGGCTCATTATTATACATTTTCTTGGGCTTAATTTAAATGGACTAAAATTAAAAACTTGGCTTTATTTAGATTTATAATTATATATGGGTTGATATATATATATATATATATATAAATAATTGGGTTTTTTTCATTTACTTCCATAATTCATACTATTCTTGGATATATTTGATTCAAATATGAAAATGAATCACCAATGACTATTTATCGAAAACCAAGAGCACTAACTTTGTAGTAACAACGATAGGATAAACCGATAGAAATAACAGCAAATAATAAAACATAATGGAAATTTAGATATTAAAAGATAACACTTAGATGTATTAACAAGTACCAATAGTAGCATTTTAATTGTTGTTGAAATTTTTAATGAAAATCATATACATCTTTATAGTATAGAATGGTTCAAGATAAACAAAGCCCATAACATTATTTAGAATGTAGTAACATATATATATAAGCCCTTTATTGCAACGAACAAAAATAAAACGGGTCTATCCCGGATAAAATTATTGATTACAACTGTCCCTCTTTGCTTATACTTGTGGAATAAGAATAAAGCAAAGACCATAAGCACTAATCTTGTCCCACTTCCCTGTTAGGAGATTCTGAGCCGCGAGTTCTTCCTATATAGAACTGTTCACTCTTCCTCCCTACAACGCATAGCTATGAGTATCTGCCTCTTTTGTCCCACAATTTCTGAGCTATGAGTATCTACCTCCTTCACTCAGTAGTTCCAACCTGGCGAGCTTGAAATCCTCCGCCTAAAATCCTTGAACTTTGAGTATTTACCTCCTTCGCTCTGAAAACTCTAAAATATGAGTATCTGCCTCCTTCGTTCGGTAGTTATACTATGGCGAGTTTAAAATCCTTCGCCTGAAATCCTTGAGTTTGAGTATCTGCCTCATTTGCTCTGAAAACTCCGAACCATGAGTGTCTGCCTCCTTCGCTCGGTAGTTCCAACATTTCGAGCTTGAAATCCTCTGGCTGAAATCCTTGAGCTTTGAGTATCTGCCTCCTTTGCTCTGAAAACTCTAAACCATGAGTATCTGCCTCCTTCGCTCGGTAGTTTTAGTATGGCGAGCTTGAAATCCTTGAGCTTTGAGTATCTGCCTCATTTGCTCCGAAAACTCCGAACCATGAGTATCTGCCTCATTTTCTCGGTAGTTCTAGTATGGCGAGTTTGAAATCCTTCATCTAAAATCCTCAAACTTTTTTGTTTGAATATCTGTAAAAGATGCAGCACCATGATAGTGTATATTAGCATGCTACTATCTTAGAGATGTCTAGTGTACATGATGTATGACTGACGGGATTTAATCGCTTTTCCCAAAAGCCTTCCTTTCCTCGATCAGCCCTTCCTTGACTTTTTTTTACTTCTTTCTTTCTTCTTCTTGCTCTTTGCAACGAATGGTGCTTTGTCTCATGCTTAAGTGCTACCATTTATGCCCTTCTTTTCATTCCAACCTTCTGACATCTCCTTGTCTTGAAATGCCTTTTTAGTTTTTACCTTAGATTCATTTTTCCCAAAGTACCCTTTCGGGTTTTCACCTTGATTTTCTTTTTCTTCTCCATTTTCTTTTATTTTTTTCCTTTTTTCCTTTTCTCTTTCTTTTTCTTTTCTTTTCTTTTCTTTTCTTTTTTTCTTTTTTTTCTTTTTCTTTCCTTTTATGGTCATTTTTTCAGGTTCTTTTGTCCAGGGACGGTTTTATACTCAAAGTCTCTTTCTTTCCCTATGGCAATCTTGAAACATGATGTGGTCGAGACTCATTTTTCTTTTCTTGGCCTAATGAATGAAGTCTCTTCTTGTTTCGGCCTTAATATACTTCTTTGCGCAGTCTGTATTTAAAAAGGTTAGAACATAGTAATACCAAGAAACTTGTTGTTTTTCATAAACCTACATCAACCTACTTGCAGGATGCTTATAAAAAACATGAAAATGTGTGAAATAATACTTCAAAATTTTAGAATGATTTGGAAGTCATGGCAAACATAGAAGCAAAGAAAAACAAAGCACGACAATGCATCCCAGTCATTAACTGTATGAGTGATGCGAGAGCCCATCGACCGAAATAGATCTCTTGCTAGAAATTCTCTGTTGAGACTTCTTGATTCCCGATAGGGTTTCTTTTCTTGGTTGTCTAATCTGCGGTGATCATCTGAGCTGCCCTATTCGGGTTTTCAGCTCAAATCCTTCATTGGTTTCAAGATGCCATTTTATGGTTTTCATCTTTAACCCTCCTCTTTTTTTTTTTTTTGGGATACCTGAAGTGCCCTTTTTAGGTTTTCACTCTAGGTATTTTCATTTTGTGAAGCGTCCTTCCGGGTTTTCACTCCGTTTTTTCTTTCTTTTTTCTTTTCCCCTTCATGCATAATACTTATTGACCGAATTCGAATTCACTGGATTGTTCAATACCTTTCCATCCATTTTTGTTAGGATCAAGGCTCCACCGGAAAAGGTCCTTTTAACAACTTAAGGTTTCTCCTAGTTAAGCATCCATTTCTCGCGTGAATCCTTCTGAGTCGGTAGGATTCTTTTAAGCACCAGATCCCCCTCTCGAAATTCCCTCGGGCGAACTTTCTTGTCGTAAGCTCGCATCATCCTTTTTTGGTACATCTGGCCATGACAAAGGGCTTTCAGCCTCTTCTCCTCAATGTGATTCAGTTGGTCGAACCGAGCTTGCACCCATTTAGCTTCTTCCATCTTTACCTCACTTAAAATTCGAAGTGATGGAATCTCTACTTCGATAGGTAGTACCACCTCCGTGCCATAGACCAATGAGTATGGCATTACCCCCGTGGAATTTTGTACAGATGTGCGGTAGGAAAATAAAGCAAATGGTAACTTTTCATGTCAATCTTTGAAGGTGTCAGTAGTCTTTGCTATGATCTTCTTGATATTTTAGTTTGTTGCCTCTACCGCTCTGTTCATATTGGGACGATAGATGGTGGAGTTATAGTGTGTTATTTTGAATTGCTCGCACACCTCGTCCATCATTTTATTGTTTAAGTTGGAAGTATTATCAATAATAATCCTTTCCAGCAAGCCGTAACAACAAATGATCTATTTCTTCAAAAACTTGCAAACTGTTGCTCTTGTAATACTGGCATAGGATGCTGCTTCTATCCACTTAGTAAAGTAATCGATGACAACTAGGATGAAGCGATGTCCAGTGGATGCCTTGGGATGAATCTGGCCAATGACATCCATTCCTATACAGCGAATGGCCATGGTGAGTTTATGGTGTGCAGAGGCAATGATAGAGAATGGATCTTGTCGGCATATATCTGACACTTATGACATTTCTTTACAAAGCTAATACAATTTCCTTCCATGGTTGACCAAAAACATCCAGACCTCATAATCTTTCGAGCTATCGAGAAACCGTTGGTATGTGTCCTACAGAGCCCATCATGCACCTCAACCAGTATGTTTTTTGCTTCTTGGGTATTGACACACCTTAACAGTATTTGGTCCTTGTCATTTTTATATAAAATCTTCCTATCTAAAACATACCCTGCCGCCATTCTTCTAATGGTTCTCTTATCATTTTCATTGGCCCCTTTGGGGTAGGTTTGGAGCTTGATATACTGAAGGATGTCATAATACAATGGGTTACCATCTGCTTATTCTTCCAAACTGCAGCAATAAGCGGGCATCTCAAAAAATTTCATCTCGATTGTCTTTATTTCGGCCTCAATACTTGCTTTAAACATTGCAGCCAACATTGCCAAGACATCCGCCATTTGATTGTCTTCCCTTAGAAGGTAGATGAAGTTGATTCTTTCAAAGCTTTTAACTAACTCTTGGTCAGATCGTAATACTTGATCAACTTCGAGTCTCATGTTTCCCATTCTTTTCGTAACTGATAGATTACCAAGGAGGAATCCCCAAAAACTTAAAGCACCTTGATTTTCCTTTCAATGGCCGCATTTAAACCCATAACACATGCCTCATACTCGGCTATGTTATTTGTGCAAAAGAATTCCAATCTATTGGTGAAGGGATAGTAAACATTTTCTAGAGAGATTAACACTGCCCTAATTCCATGGCCTAATGCATTAGATGCCCCATCGAAGTAGAGCTTCCACAACTCGTCCTCTAGAGTGGTTTCTTCCTTAATTGTTATGTACATTAGGTCTTCATCAGGGAAACTGAAGTCCAAAGATTCGTAGTCGTATGAAGCGCGGCTTGCCAAGAAGTCTACTATAGCGCTCCCTTTTACTACCTTCTGACTTACATACAATACGTCGAATTCAGACAATAACATTTGCCAATGGGCCAGCCTTCCGTTTAGTGCTGGTGCTTCCATCAGGAACTTCAAAGGGTTCAGCTTGGATATCAACCACGTGGAGTGATACAACATGTATTGTCTGAGCCTTTTGGTAGCCCATACCAGAGCACAACACAACTTCTAAATCGGCGGGTACCGTGTTTCACAATCGATGAATTTCTTGCTCAGATAGTAAATCACCTTTTATTTCTTCCCGAACTCATCATGTTGTCCCAAAACACAACCCATTGAGTTTTCAAAGACAGTTAGATACAAGATCAATGGCCTTCCCGGTACCGGTGCTACTAGAATTGAAGCATTAGTCAAGTTTCTCTTGATCTTATCCAAAGCTTGCTGACACTCTTCGTCCCATGCTCCCGGATTATTCTTTTGGAGCAATCTGAACACTAGATCGCATTTATCGATTAACTGAGAAATAAACCGAAACATATAATTTAATCTTCCTAAGAAACCTTGAACTTCTTTTTGGGTTTGAGGTGGCGGGAGATTTTGAATAGCCTTTACCTTATCCGGGTTAATTTCAATCCCCTTTCGGCTAACCACGAAGCCTAGAAGCTTACCAGACATGACGGCGAAGGTGCATTTTGCCTGATTGAGTTTTAACTGATACTTTCTCAGTCTCTGGAAAAGTTTCCTCAAGTTTTGAATATGCTCCTCCACCGTTCGAGATTTGGCGATCATATCATCTACATATTCCTCGATCTCTTTGTGCATTATGTCATGGAAAAGGGTTACCATGGCCCTTTGGTAGGTTACCCCAGCGTTCTTCAATCCGAAGGGCATCACCTTATAACAAAATGTTCTCTATATGGTCACGAACGTAGTTTTCTCCATGTCGTCATGATGCATTTTGATTTGGTTGTACCCCGAGAAATCATCCATGAAAGAGAACCACGAATGTCCCGCGGTGTTGTCGACCAAAGTATCAATACGAGGTAGAGGAAAATTTTCTTTGGGACTTGCCTTATTAAGGTCTTTGTAATCTACACACATACGGACCTTTCCATCTTTTTTGGGAACATGGACTATGTTCGCCACCCACTCCGAGTATTTAGAGACTCTTAAGAATCCGGCATCGTACTATTTCTTCACCTCCTCTCAATTTTTTAACAACATTTCTGGTCTCATCCTTTCTAAGTTTTTGTTGGACTGGATTATATTCTGGCTTGATCGGTAGCTTGTACACTACGATATCTGTGTCCAGACCTGACATGTCTTGATAGGTCCATGCAAAAATATCCCTAAATTCTGAAATCAACTCAACCAATTCACGTCGGGTCTCAGCCGAGAGGGCAGTACCAATCTTTACTTCTTTTCTTTCCTCTTTCGTTCCCATATTGAGGATCTCTAACTCTTCTTGATGAGGCAAAATTTGCTTATCTTCACTTTCCATCAATCAGAGTAGTTCATCTGGAATATCTACTTCTATCTCATCATCCCCTTCCTTGACGTCCGCCAAACACGAGGGTCGCTCAAAATCTATCTTAGAGTTAGACTTAGAACCATTCATACAGTCAATGGTAGGGACCCTGAAACAATTTGAACGAATATGTATCAAGACAAGAAATGAATACTCTTATGGGATTAATGAAACATATATAATAATAAAGAATAATGAATGTAATGAATGAATGTAAAACAAAGAAAACAAAATGTTTGCCATTTGAGAAAAAAACGGAAAACATCTTTTTTATTGAATTAAAAAAAGCAAGCAGATTAACATAGGAGCCCTTTACAAAAGATTCCTATTGCTCGCGGGCAAAAGCGAATAGGGTTGGTTCTAAGCATTACTCTGATCTTGACCTAAAACCTACTAGCAGATCTACAACAGTCCAATTGCTGAGTGTTTCCCCTGGGAGGCAAGGGCAGATTTCGGCCAAGCATTTGCCATTCTTTTCCTCTTTGGCTACCATGTTGACATCCATTCGCTCTAGCGCCTCGCTGATCCTTTCCTCCTTGCTGAATTTGGCGCTTTCTAGACCAGCTTCGTATATCTTTTCTTCCACATTGATTATCTCCTCAGACAAAAAAGCATTCTTTAAGTGGGGGGAAAGTCATGGGTCCCCATGGGATATCTTCTCCTTTGAATCTAGCCTTCCTTTGTTCTTCTTTCTTCTTCCATTATAGCTTTCTCTGGTGAAAATTGGGTTTATGGCCGAGCCCGAACCGATCCTTCTTACCGATGATGCTCCTAGCACGCAAGCATCCTTGCAAACTCCTTCCTAGCCCTTTATCCTTCTTGGCTCCTCGTCCCAGGGTTTGCCAGACTGTCATCTTGGTGCAATTTGATAGTCTAGGGCGTGAGATCTTGCTTCCTTATAACAGGAAGGTAGCATTCACGAACTCTAAGGCCCTAAATGAGCACTCAACAACATCTTCATCATTTTGGACATAATGAGCGTCAGTGGTCGCGGAAGCAATGATGTCTTGCCCAACTCCCACACTCACCAACTTCCCATCAATAACAAATTTCAATTTTTGGTGCTTGGATGAAGGCATGGCTCCGGCTGAGTGAATACACGACCTCCCTAGCAAACAGTTATAAGTGGGTCGGATGTCCATTACCATAAATTCTACAATGTACTCCGTACGACCAATCAGCAATGGTATCTCTATCTTCTCGATAACATCCCTCTTGGTCCCGTGAAATGCCCTAATGGAGTTCTGACACGATTTTATGTGTGAACTGTCCACTGGTAGCCTTTGTAGGGTCGCCATAGGTAATACATTTAAGGTGGACCCGTTGTCGATGAGCACCCTTGGTAAGACATGCCCCTTGCAGTGGGTGGTGATGTTCAAAGCCTTAGTTGACCCCATGCCTCCGTCGGGAATCTCGTCATCAGTAAAGGTGATGTAGTTATCTGTAGTAATGTGACCCACTATTCTATCTAACTTGTCCACTGAGATATTGTCCGGAATGAATGTCTGATTTAGTACTTTCAACAATGCATCACGGTGTTTTTCTGAACTTAACAGCAACTCAAGTACTGAAATTTGTGTTTGCTATTTTTTAAGCTGCTCAATAATGTTGTATTCACTGTGCTTTAGGAACCTCAGGAATTCCTGCGCTTGACTCTCTGTCACTGGCTCATGAATTCTAGGGGGAGGTTCCTCTCTAAAAATCTTTTCGGGTTCGGCGGTTACCGCTTTGCCTTTGTCTCTCGGTTCCTCTGACACCTTTGTCGTTTCCGGTGAATAGCATCTATTGTTTCTGGTAAAATGCCCTACTTCATTTACCACATCGGCGCTTGGTTCTACTGGGTTCTCCTCATTTGAGGGTCCTTCACCAGATAGTTTCTCCTTCTTTTGTATTTCTGGCTTCTCTGGTATAGAAACGTGGGCAGTATAGCTCCACGGGACTTTTCGAGCATCTTTAAACAGAAATGGAGCTGGAGCCGAAATCCGTATTTTTGGAGTTACTTTGGAACTCTCATCTTGGGATGAGCTTTCTGGTTTCGGCCTGAGTGATATGATAAAAGGTCTATCTACCCCATACTTGATCTTGGGGGTATCCGATGTGCATACATCTGATTCCTTTCTCTTTTCATCTTTCTCAAAGAATTCAATCTCCTTATTGTCAATCATTTTCTGAATCACCTGCTTGAACCTATAGCGATGTCCGTTTCGTTAAAAACGTTTTTTTATCTATTATTTTGTTTTGAAAATGTCTTCCGTGGGGTTTTAAAAAACCGTAGTTTGTTTATTAAAATGGAGTCGCCACCGGCCATTTAGGTAGGCCGGACACCATAAAAACCAGAGATTTTGAAAACTTTGGGTTCGGGAGTCGGTTACGAATAGGGAAGGATTAGCACCCCCACACCGCCCAAAATTGGTACTTTAATAATTACCGCTTTATTAATATTAGACTTTTCGAATTAAAGTGACGATTTAATTAACATTTGGTTATAAGTGCGAGTAGATTTTAAAGTCCCCGTTATCCGAGAGTAAACGCCCAACCACTATCACTACGCCTGATACTGGCCCCATTTACGCTCAGATAAAAGGGCACCGCATTGACAATTTATGTTCCATTATGCAACCTTAGATAAATAATTTGGAAACATACATTCGCATTGACATGGTAAAGGACAAAATAAATGATGAAAAACTTGGGTATCACGAAAGTAAACAAATATGATAAACAACACGAACATAGAACATCATAATAATAACGTGAATAAAAAACATGTGGGAAATAAAAACACATACTTTAAGAATACATACATATTAAAAATAAAGCACAATGTAACATATGCATGACATGAATGTATTATGATGTTAATTTCACAAATCAAAACAACATGCTAACAAAGAAACTAATGCCTAGTACATAACATATGACATAATTTGCACACACACACACAAATAAATAAATATAAACATGGTATTATACATGACCAAAAAACACACTAACATGTAACCTAAAAATATAAAACTCATACTAACACAAACAAACGTACCATGAAAACCAAACTAAAGCATAACATTCACAACAAACATATATACCATTGATAAAAGATTAAAACAGAAAAAAAAACGCATCTAAAACATAAACAAAGATAATATAAGAACTTATGTGAGAACAGAGAATAACATGAACACGCTAAGAAGAAAATAAAAAGGCATACACAATTGAAATATGACAAGGGACTGAATTAAAACAAAATAAAACTGAAGACCAAAATTAAAAGCAGCTGGAAGCATGATTTGAGGATGGTATTGCAAACTGAACAAAAGTCCAGAGGACCAAAGTTGTAATATGCCCATGCGGCACGCTTGAAATGAAAATTTCAAAAACGCGGAGGTCATTGGGGCTTAATTTGACCATTTGAAAACTAATTTCGGTTTAATTTAGGGATTGAATTGAAATCTTTTGCAAACCAAGGAGGACTGGGGTTGTGATTATACTAAGGGGGCAGACTTGTTTTGAAAAATCCCAAAACGTGGGATGGTTTAATGAGTAATTAGACCCTTTTAAAAAAATAAAACGCCTACACAAGGACCCAACCAGGTTCAATTTCTCTCTTTTCCATTTCAAAAATTTCATTTCAGATAAAATAACTCTCTCCCCATTCTATTCTCTCCCTAAAACAAAACAACCCCTTTGATGAACCCATAAACCAGCAGCCAACCGCCGTCTCTTCTGTCGCCGGCCGCCGCTAGTCGGCGCCGACGAACCTAAAAAAACCACCAAAACAACCCTTGTTTCAACCCAAACTCGAACCCAAACTTAGATTTAAAAAAGAGACTCCCCTTTTACCCAAATCTAGAAAAATACGAAAACGAAAACCATTTTTCTAAAAAAACTGAGACCAAAAGAAACATCTCCCTCTTTTCAGTTCACCGTGTTTAATTTTGGAAACTGATGCGGCTTATCACTGGTGAGGAGAGATCCATTGAAGGTGGGGGTAAAGAACCTCTCAACTCTTCTCCCTTTTTTATTATTTCGTGTTTTTTCTTTACATGCATGCAGGAAAGAAAGAAAAAGTGATTACCACTGAAACTTGTTTTTTTTTTGTATTTTCTAAGAAAATCAAGACTGATTGTTACAGAGATTTTTTGCTTTTGGTACATATATTGTGATATCTAATCTGTTTAGGTAGAAAATAAGACATTATACATATTTTTTTTGATTTTGGTACTGAGATTTCTGATTTTTGCATGTCTGGGCGGTATGGCCGGTGAGGGGTGGCATGCAATGCAGTAGAGGGAGCATAGTGGCGTTGTCCCTTGCCAGATCTCTTCTTGGCCGTTGGATCAAATTTGATCCAAAGGTTGAGACGCCTTAAAGATCGAACGGCTCAGATGCAATCTGAACGGGTAAGACTGCGCCAGATCGTGACACATGGAGCTCAGCATCCGAGGAGTTCTGACGTGTGAGATGCACGCGCGCCTGGGAGATCAAAGGGTCCACGCGTGGATTACACGCGCGCGTGGTAGCCGAATGGTCTGGGCGTGTAACACACGCGGCCAGCTGGATAGCCCTTCCCTTTTGATCTGGGTCGTTGGATCAAAACTTGATCCAACGGCTAATGATGATGACGGCTGTAAAGAATGAGAAGATATCAAGTCAGATTCTAGGGGTTTTTTAGCTAATAGGATTGGGCTGGCTTGGCCGAATGGGCCATGTGTAATTAAGTTTGTGTTTTGTAATTAAGGACTGGGCACTAATAAACTTGGGTCTTATTTTATTATCTGTTTATATAATGTGATAATAATAATATTAATAGCAATAATACAAATGTGATAATGCATACATATATACATTCGCATGCGCACACATATACGTATAGTATACAGACATTAATATACGTTATACGTCCTTAGTTAATATAACATATAAATGCACATGCACACATAATTATACACATAACTAATATAAACATTCACATGTTATACAGTCACACAATGCACACATAAACATACATGCGACACACATATACTATAATAAATATTAACATGTACATAAACATAATATGTATAATATGCATGCACTCACACATTTCACACGCATTTTACGCACATGCTAATCACACGTACACACATACTATTATAATATATGCATACATGCGACAACAGTATCTATTAATTATTATACTAATGTATTAACACTATTTATAAACCAGATAAAAATGAGTGATTACAGTTGCCCCTCTTTGCTTGTTCTTGTGAAACGAGAACAAAGAAAAGACCAAAAGCACTTATTTTTATCCGACTTCCCTGCTCACGACTTCGGAATCGCGTGTTCTTCTGGAACTGTCCACTTTTCCTCGGCCTAATCTTCAGGCTCGTAAGTTCTCCCTATATAAAACTTCTTCACCTTTGGTTTTTTTGAGATTCTAGAGTTAGGGCTCTTCTTATATGAATCATTTCACTGGGGGTTCGAAAACGTAGGCTTCTCCTTCATATAACCTTTGTCTTTGATTTTTCTTTTCTCTTTTTCTTTTTCTCGTTTCCCTCTTTTTTTGTTTTTTTCTTCTTTCTCTATTCATTTTTTCCTTTTTTTTACAAGGCTGTTGATATTTTTGGACTTAGGCTACTAAGGCCACCGCATCATGCCCGAATAACTTATTGACGGCCTAGAGGACTTATCACCATGCTTGAAAGACTTACTGGTGGCCCGAAGGACTTAACACCATACCTGAAGGACTTACCGATGACCCGAAGGATTTAACATCTGGCCTCGCGCCGCTATGGCTGCCATCATCTGGCCTCACGCTACTATGGCTGCCGCATCATGCCCGAAGGACTTACTGATGGACCAAAGGACTTAGCACCATGCTCGAAAGACTTAATGGTGGCCCGAAGGACTTAACACTCTACCTGAAGGACTTACCGATGACCCGAAGGATTTAACATCTGGCCTCACACCGCTATGGCTGTCGTCATATGGCCTTACGCTACTATGGCTGTCGTATCATGCCTGAAGGACTTACTGATGGCCCAAAGGACTTATCACCATGCTCGAAAGACTTAATGGTAGCCCGAAGGACTTAACACCGTGCCCGAAGGACTTACCGATGACCTAAAGGATTTAACATCTGGCCTCACGCCGCTATGCTGCCATCATCTGGCCTCACGCTACTATGGCTACCGTATCATGCCCGAAGGACTTACTGATGGCCCGAAGGGCTTATTACCATGCTCGAAGGACTTAATAGTGGCCTGAAGAACTTATCGATGACCCGAAGAATTTAACATCTGGCCTCACGCCACTATGGTTGTCGTCATCTTTCCTTTCTTTGACAATTCTTCAAATACCTGTCTAGAAACAAGCAAAAAATGTCATGCCTATATCTATATGATGCATGTAATGTCGTGCTTTCTTTTTCTTCTTCTTTTTTTTCTTTTTTCTTTTTTTCTTTTTCCTTTTTCTCCTATCTTTTCTCTCTTTTACCTCTTTCTTCTTCTTCTTTTTTTATCATCATTTTTCTCTCAGTCTCTTTTCTTTCTTTTTCTTATTTCTTCTCATTTTTCTTCTCTTTTTCTGTTCTAAAGTCTTACGCTCTGGAAGGTTATTTCTCAGATTTCCTTTCTTCTCTTCTATTGTAGTATGCCCTTTGATAAATTATTTATCTGATTCATGTCTTTTAACCCTTTCGCAATATAATTCTCTCTCTTTTTTCTTTCTTTGTCTTTCTTTTTTCTCTTTCTCTTTTTCTTTTTATTTTTAGACACGTTTTAAAATCCTATGCCTTGAAAAGTTATTATTCGGATTTCTCCGTTTCTTTTCTTTTACAGTATGCTCAGTTTTGATCTTCATTTCTGTCAATTCTTGTTAAATGAGTACCCGCCCTTGTTCTTTTGCACGAGCACTTGCCTTTCTTCTTCGGGGTCTTTGCCCGCTTCACAAACAAACTCTTCATCATGCATGTGCAGAGATTCTTACCATTCTTCCCGTTCTGCATTGCCCCACTCGATCATGAGCTTGGCTACCTTCCAACTCCTTTGACCCAACATTCAGAGTATTTGTTAGTTTCGTCATCGGGGTGAGAAAAATGCTTCTATGTTCTGAACTTAATCTCAATCTTCTTGCTGCCTCTTGACAGGAACCATTTCTCGACCCCGGTGCTTTAACTCTTTGGGGATTCAATGGTTACCTCTTACCGCCCCCCGTATTTTATAATCTCATCCTCGTCCTGGTTCGTCATTCACTTTTTTGAACCGACTAAGGCCTCATGGCTGAAACCCGCTTCTTGTTCTTGAGCCGTCTGACACATATGCTCTTGTCATCATCTTCATCCTATATATTGTTGGGACGTTTCTGGTTAGGTGCTCCAATAATATCCGCAACCTTGTGTTCTGGATCTTATCTCTGAAGTAATACATGGAAATCTTTGTTGCTTTAACTTGTCAATTTGTTGATTGGCATTCCACTAAAGGGTATCATTTAGATTAACATACAGGATCTTGAAATCACAACATAGGAGCTCTAGATATCAAGTGCACGAGCGTTTTAGATTCAACCATTCAGTAATTCAAGGCTGTGAAATCTTCCTAGGTGACTCGGTTCATCTTCATGATTACCGTGTTACTGTAGAATACTACTCTTTCTCAATTCTCATTATCTGTTCCTCCCCAAAAAGGGTGGGCTTGTATGACCACTCGAGCACAGAAATATTACTCTAAAAATAGAGTTCTAGGTGGTGCGAGTTTTAATTTTACCTATGCTATTGTTTATTTTTCTTTCTTTTATTTTCTCTTCCTCTCTCTTCCTTTTTCTTTTTCCTATTTTTCTTTATTTTCTCTTTATTTTTTCTTCTTTTTTCTTCTTTTTTTATATTTTTTTTACGCTTTTATCATTATTTGAGGAAATCAACTCGTCACAGTCCTTTATCTTGAGGACAACGATGGAGCAAACAACGTTGCCCCAAGTTACTCGGCATAGTCACGATTTGAAAATATTACCATCACTCATGAAGCTAAGGTTTCTTGAATTGGATGGTGTATTGCCACCTTATCGCTTCAGCGGAGTGCTCCAAAATTCCCACACTCTTATCCGAACAAGCCTATTACCAGGTTTCGAACATATGAGTACTTTTTATTATTCTTTTCTCTTTCTTTCTTTCTTTTTTCTTCCTTTCTTTTTCTTCCTTTTTTCTTTCTTTTTTTCCTTCAATTCTCCCCTTTTTTATTTCTTTTTCTTTTTTACTTTTTTTAATTCTTATTTTTAATTCTTTACTACCTAGAAGATCACATCGTCATGAAATCTTCGACTTTGTTTCTCAATTTCTCCAACATCACATCGAAGAAAGGAGAGGGAAGCATTGCATAGAATAGGGGTGTCAACTCTTCTTCCGCTATAGGAGGCTGGACTTGGTTCGCCAAACATCGCCACCTTAGTGCATAATCCCTGAAGCTTTCATTTGGTCTCATTTTCTCATTCTGAAGAAACTAACGACAATGCGCTAAATCTAAAGTATATCTGTATTGACTCAAGAAAGCATTAGCAAGGTCACCCCATGACCTAACTTGGTTTCTATTCAAACAGTTATACCACACTGCTGCAGGTCCGGCCAGGCTATCGTGGAAGCAGTGGATCAACAATTCTTCATTCTTTATGTATCCTTCCATTTTTCTACAAAATATGGTCAAGTGAATCTTCGGGCAGCTGGTTCCGTCATACTGCGCAAATCTGGGAATCTTGAAATCTGGAGGAATGACCAAATCAGGGACTAGGCAGAGTTCCCTCGTATTGAAAACATTTATCTTTTTTTTCATCTTCAGCTCTTTCTCGATTCTTTCTTCTAGCTGGTCAAGCCTCGACTCTTTAGTTCGTTCCATTTTCCAATTAATTCTGCCATCGAACCCCAAGTATTAAATGATGAAGTGCCATGTGATGATAAAACTATTAAACAATGCAAAGGACGTGATGCAAATGCAATGCATGAACGCAATAAGGCATCGATTCCGTGAGTGATTTGTCCTTATAGGACATCTTTCATTCAGACCAAAAGGTTTCATTACATCCGGTATTAGGGGTTTACAGATAGCGGTGAGCCCTAGCACCTAACTTCTTAACCTCGTTCAATAGTCCCATCAGTTTTCCTTCGCAGTCCAACGTTGGATCCATATTCTGGCTCATCGGCGCTGCTGCATCGGCTAAATCTGCTACCTGTTTTGCTACTTGTCGGGCTTGAGTCATAACGATCTTCATGTCTCGGTCTTTCTCCTGTATTGTCTGCTCGACCTTCTGTAGCTTGACGACCACTGCCTCAGCACGAATCTCGCTGGTACGTAAAGAAGTCTTGAGTCTTGCTATCTGTTCTTTGAGTACTGCGTTTTCTATTTGAAAGGCTTGTGATTCCTCTCTTTCCTGCTGCAGACATGATTTTAGGATATCGTCCATGGCCAGACTGCTTTCCAACTCACTTTGGAGGATGTCGCGTTGGCTCTCAGCTTCTTTCATCTTCCGTGACAATGATTTAGCTGTATTTTTACCAGTTTTGCATTTTTGCCTCCAGCGTTCTAAATCATTCCTCAAACGAATCATACCATTAATCCACTCTTAAGCAGTGTCACCCAGACCGACATTCTTGAATTCAAAGTGCAGCATCTGGTACTCGTCTTGTATGCTCTTGAATTTCATACTCAGATCGTGCCTCTCATGCTCGAGCTGGCCGTACTTCCATGCAGGTTCATCTTCTAAAACACTTTTATTCTTGACTCCTGACTTTATCTCGCATGAGACTCATTTTTGTGTTATCCAAACCTTGGACTGGGCATTGACCCTTCTTCGACTTTGCCCCTCGGGCAACGGCTGGCTCGCTGTAGAATCGGGGTTGTCCGTCTTCGAAACCCAAAACTCTCATTCTGATAAGATATTGAACTCTGTCCATTAGGGCTCTACAATTCTCAGTGTGATGACTCGAATCGCCTATGTGGTAGCTGTACCAAACACGACTGTTGTGACCCTTTAGATAAGGAGGTCTCTTTGGTACAGACTTCACTGGTACGATAAGGCTCCTTTCGACAAGCAACGGAAGTAGCTCGGTGTATCTCATGGGTATAGGATGATGCCCTCCGATGTCATTGGATTCTCAAACTTCCCCTGGACTTGCCTCTGATCCCTTGGTATCTACCCCAGATATGTCGCTTGTCTATTTCTTGAGATTGACCACAAAGGGATTCGATTTGCCGTATTTAACAGTGTTGTCTGTCTTGACATTCTGACCATTCTGTTTCGCATTCCAATCCTTGATCGATTCTTTTTTGAGTTCGACAGGCTGCTTGCCTTTCATCATAGTATTCATCTGGTCCATCATCGCGGCCATCTGCTTCTTTAGTTCTTGTACTTCATCTCGCTTGTTACCAGAACTGACACTGTTTACCGAATCTGTTCTTGAGTCCCTGAACGATCCTTCTTCTGTTGTCCCTAGCCTGGTCTCGGGATGGAACTCTAGAACTGGACCCTCATTCTTTAGGTCAAAGAACCTTTGGTCCATCATGAACAATCTTCTATTATGGGAGAAACCACTCGGGAATCAATACCCCATGTAATGCGAATGCGATGATATATGCAAAGCAAAATAAAAAAAGGAAACAAGTCAGTACCAGATAAAAATAATAAGTACACAATAAAAAGGGCAAATTAAATGTGATAAACAAACAAAGCAATCATATTTACATCCTATCTAAGACACCTAAGGTTATCCGCATGGCTCTAAAGGGTGGGTTTCTATATGTTCTCTACATGCAGTTTTGGTTCTAGAAGGTACGAACTGTCCTTGATGTCCCCTACTAAGAGTAGCAAGGCCCCCGATCATCACCCATTATAGGATCCTCTCAACCGGGTTCAATTTAGGGGGACCCATTCGCTTATGCCTGCACGAAGGAACAATATTCTTACAAAATCAAATGATACTCGAGCCCCGAAGGTACTTGCTAGGACTACACGGGAGAACAATATCTCCACGAAAGTATTAGCGTTTTTCCCCACTTAAAAAAATGGGTTTATATGCCATATTTTAAATGCGTTAAAATAAACGCGCAATTACAACCGAATATTAATTTAATAGTTACTTTAATCTGGAACTTCTAATATTATTAGAGCGGTAATTATTTGAAAGAGCCTGACTCTCTTTATTTTTTTTTGAACAACAAAAAAGTGGTCATCCTCAGCGGAATCGCCATCTGTTGCGATGTCCGTTTTGCTAAAAATGTTTTTTTATCTATTGTTTTGTTATGAAAATGTCTTCCATGTGGTTTTAAAAAAATCGTAGTTTGTTTATTAAAATGGAGTCGCCACCGGCCACTTAGGTAGGCCAGACACCATAAAAACTAGAGATTTTGAAAACTTTGGGTTCGGGAGTCGGTTACAGATGGGGAAGGATTAGCACCCTACACCGCCCAAAATTGGTGCTTTAATAATTACCGCTTTATTAATATTAGACTTTCCATATTAAAGTGACGATTTAATTAACATTTGGTTATAAGTGCGAGTAGATTTTAAAGGCCCCGTTATCCGAGAGTAAACGCCCAACCACTATCACTACGCGTGATACTGGCCCCGTTTACGCTCAGATAAAAGGGCACCGCATTGACAATTTATGTTCCATTATGCAACCTTAGAGAAATAATTTGGAAACATACATTCGCATTGACATGGTAAAGGACAAAATAAATGATGAAAAACACGGGTATCATGAAAGTAAACAAATATGATAAACAACACGAACATAGCACATCATAATAATAACGGGGCGTGAATAAAAAAATGTGGGAAATAAAAACACATACTTCAAGAATACATACATATTAAAAATAAAGCATAATGTAACATATGCATGACATGAATGCATTATGATGTTAATTTCACAAATCAAAACAACATGCTAACAAAGAAACTAATGCCTAGTACATAACATATGACATAATTTGGACACACAAATAAATATAAACATGGTATTATACATGACCAAAAAACACACTAACATGTAACCTAAAAATATAAAACTCATACTAACACAAACAAACATACCATGAAAACCAAACTAAAGCATAACATTCACAACAAACATATATACCATGGATAAAAGATTAAAACACGAAAAAACGCATCTAAAAACATAAACAAAGATAATATAAGAACTTATGTGAGAACAGAGAATAACATGAACATGCTAAGAAGAAAATAAAAAGGCATACACAATTGAAATATGACAAGGGACTGAATTGAAACAAAATAAAATTGAAGACCAAAATTAAAAGCAGCTGGAAGCATGATTTGAGGATGGTATTGCAAACTGAACGAAAGTCCAGAGGACTAAAGTTGTAATATGCCCATGCGTCACAATTGAAATGAAAATTTCAAAAACGCGAAGGTCCTTGGGGCGTAATTTGACCATTTGAAAACTAATTTCGGTTTAATTTAGGGATTGAATTAAAATCTTTGGCAAACCAAAGAGGACTAGGGTTGTGATTATACCAAGGGCCAGGCTCGTTTTGAAAACCCCCAAAACGCAAGATGGTTTAATGAGTAATTAAACCATTTTAAAAAAATAAAATGCCTACATAAGGACCCAACTAGGTTCAATTTCTCTCTTTGGCATTTCAAAAATTTTATTTCGGATAAAATAACTCCCTCCCCATTCTATTCTCTCCCTAAAACGAAACAACCCCTTTGATGAACCCAAAAACCGCCAGCCAACCGCCGTCTCTTTCGTCGCCGGTCGCCGCTAGTCAGCACCGGCGAACCTAAAAAACCCACCAAAACGACCCTTGCTTCAACCCAAACTCGAATCCAAACTTAGATTTAAAAAAGGGACTCCCCTTTTACCAGATATAGGAAAATACGAAAGAGAAAACCGTTTTTCTAAAAAAATCGAGACCAAAAGAAATATCTCCCTCTTTTTAGTTCACCATGTTCAGTTTTGGAAACTAATACGGCTTATCACTAGCAAGGAGAGATCCACCGACGGTGGGGGTAAAGAACCTCTTAACTCCTCTCATTTTTTTTATTTCGTGTTTTTTCTTTACATGCATGCAGGAAAGAAAGAAAAAGAGATTACCACTGAAACTTGGTTCTTTTTTTGTATTTTCTGAGAAACTCAAGACTGATTGTTACAAAGATTTTTGCTCTTGGTACATATATTATGATATTTGATCTGTTTAGGTAGAAAATAAGACATTATACATCTTCTTTTGTTTTTTGGTACTGACATTTCTGATTTTTGCATGTTTGGGCGGTACGGCCGGTGATGGGTGGCATGCACGGCGGAAGAGGGAGCATGGTGGCGTTGTCCTCTGCCAGATCTGTTCTTGGCCGTTGGGTCAAATTTGATCCAATGGTTGAGATGCCTTAAAGATCGAACGGCTCGGATACAATCTGAATGGGTGGAACTGTGCCAGATCGCGACACGTGGAGCTCAGCAACAGATGAGTTCTGACGCGTGAGATGCATGCGCACGTGGGAGATGAACGGTCTGGGCATGTAACACACGCAACCAGCTAGATAGCCTTCCCCTTTTGATCTGGGTCATTGGATCAAAACTTGATCTAACCTCTAATGATGATGGCGGCTGTAAAGAATGAGAAGATATCAAGTCAGATTCTAGGGTTTTTTAGCTAATAGGATTGGGCTAGCTTGGCCGAATGGGCCATGTGTAATTAACTTTGGGTTTTCTAAGTAAGGACTGGACACTAATAAACTTGGGTCTTATTTTATTATCTATTTATATATATGTGGTAATAATAATATTAATAGCAATAATACAAATATGATAATGCATACATATATACATTCGTACGCGCACAAATATATGTATAGCATACAGAAATTAATATACGTTACACGTCCTTAGTTAATAGAACATATAAATGCACATGCACACATAATTATATACATAACTAATATAAACATTCACATGTTACACAGTCACACAATGCACACATAAACATACATGCGACACACATATACTATAATAAATATTAACATGTACATAAACATAATATGTATAATATGCATGCACTCACACATATCACACGTATTTTACGCACATGCTAATCACACGTACACACATACTAATATAATATATGCATACAATCGACAACAATATCTATTAATTATTATACTAATGTATTAACACTATTTACAAACCGGATAAAAATGATTGATTACAGAACTCCTTGCAACACTAAATGCCATGTCCTTCCTCTTGGTGAAACACACAATACGGCCCGCTTCCTTGTTGTACTATCTCCATACCCTCGTCGATTAGGCGTGCGATACATAACTGTTGAAATACCCATCTCAGAGGGAATTTAACCTCGGACATGCTCGTCTTGGCTCTCCTGGTATACTCTTAGTCGATTGCATTTATGCCACAGCCTCCGTGATTTGGTAACGGGTTAGTGGCTACATTCGGTTCGTCTAACTACAACACCTTAGATTTTATCATGTTTTGTACGAACTTCTTGAATGCAATGCAATTCTCGATTAAGTGTCTTGGGACACCGCAATGATATTCACATTTTTCCTTTTCATCGTACCACGCAGGGAATGAAGGTTTAAAAGGAGTGACATAATAAGGCCGGGCCAAATCAGCCTTGTGCAGTTGCGAGTATAGTTCAGCATATGATACTGGGAGTGGGGTAAATGACATCTTCTCATTTTCCCTCTTCGGGGCCCTGGTCTCTTTCTTGTCTGAGCCCTGCCCTCCTCCGGTTAAGGCTTATGGTTGTGAAATAGTGAAACTCTTCAGAGCTATATAGGTGCATGTATTGTTCACCTCATTATCTCTTTTCTTGTAGTTCTTACGGGTATTTTCCCCACTATCGATCCTTCCGCTCTTTATTGCTAATTCGATCGATTCTCCAGTTCTCACTATATCGGTAAAGCTTTGGGTAGTGTTGTCTATCAAACGGTCAAACAACGCCCTCTTAAGGTATTAATGAACATAGGTGTGATCTCATGTTCGAAAATCGGTGGCTGGATTTAAGTGGCCACGTCACGCCATCTTTGGGTATACTGACGTAGATTCTTATTTGCCTTTTGTTCCATCCCTTCTAGCATAATTTGACTAGGGATCATGTCTGTTATATGCTTGTAGTGCTCTACGAAGGCCTTCCTTAGTTCCTTCCATGGCTTGATATTTGTTCGGCTGAGCATGGTGTACCACCGAGTTGCGAACCCAGTCAAACTCTCTTGGAAGCAGTGGATAAGTAACTTCTCATCTTTCACAAAAGCAACCATCTTTCTACAGTACATGGTAATATGTGCTGATGGGCAAGTGGTCTCGTCATATTTGATGAAGTCAAGTACTTTGAATTTGGATGGGAGAACCAAATTATCCACTAAACTCAAATCGCTTGTACCATTCTCATGTTCGTCGGCCCCTTGGATAGCTTTTAGCCTTTCTTCGAGCATACGAAACTGTTCATCATACTTCTTCTCCATATCGGCCTTAATTCTTTTTTCACTTCATCCATTATGCTCAAGTCTAGCACTTCATTCTCGTATCCTACTCCCAAATCAATGGGTTGATTTGTTGGAGCTCTCCCGTGGTGCTCGCTGATGCCCCAACAGCAGGGTCAGTAGAAACTCCCACGAGATTAATGTAAAGCCTTTTCTCGGGTTCTGGCATATCTGGTTGCACCTTCGCATGATACAAAACACCTTCTTGCTCGTCAAGACTTGGGTTGTCGATGGAGATTCCCTCATTGTCCTTCATCTTTGCTAACAAGTTGGTTATCTGAGTGATAACAACGTCTTGTGACTGAGCTATCTGGTCCCTGATATCTTGGCCAATCTCGTCCAAACGTGTTTCGAGGTCCTTTTGCCCCTGTTCTACCTTGGCTAGTCTATCCTCCATGGTTCGGGACTGTAACCGGGTTCCGTATTGGTGCAGAATGATTGAATTTTTAAGATTTAAAATACTTTCTGAAATAGAAAGTCTTTTAGTTAATTTTGGTAATTAAATGAGGTATGCAAATAAATGTATTATGCAAGAATGCAAAGAGCAACACTGAATTCGATAAATATCATCGTTAAACAACTTTCATTGATGGGAACATCGTCCTGTTACAATAACTTAGAGAAAGCTAACTACGCATATGGTTTCAAGGTAGTGTCGAGGTCGATAATCTCTCCCAGAATCCACAAAATCCTCTCTCCTTCCTCGGAGTCATCTTCAACGCAATCTTGAAGCTCGGTAGCATCTTCGGCTAGAAATTGTATCTTCCATGCAACCTTTTGCATCTAAGCCCCCCACCATGCCAATTCTTGCTCCTGTCTCCAAATCGTGTAGGCGACAAAGTGTAACTGTTCCAAACTCGGAGTCGGGCGTACTTGAATTGCCCTTCTCATGCTTGCTACATGATCCTTGAGTTGTTGAACCTCAGCTTCCAACTCTTCGACACGTGTTATCAAATCTTGATTTTTTAAATTACTGGCTTTCAACTTGCTAGTCGAGCCCTTGTGTTTGAAAAGAGATTTTTCCAAATATTTCACTTGATCTCTCAATGCTCTGCTTTGGTGTTGTTCCTTCTCGATTTGTTTTTGAATGGGAGATTCGTAGATTCTTTATTTCTTGGGGTCAAAGTGAGCACTCGATCTTTGTGTTCGAGAAATATCCTTTTATATTTCTCAGCTCGTGCTTTTTCTTTCTTAAGCCGGTGTTCCAGCCTTTCGCTCGACCCTCCTTCTACGTCTCTCTTATTTCTACTTAACCTCTTGAGCTGCTGAATCTCATCTTTTTCCAATTTGAGTTCGAGTTCTAGCTCATCTCTGTTCTTTTTTAGGTCTTTGACCACCCCTTCGAATTGTGTCTTTTCTAACTCAAAGTCAAACTTCTCTTGATGGGCCTTCTCCTTGAGCTTGAGGTATTTCTTTCGCTCTTCTTCAAGCTTTTTCCTCATCAAATCAGCTTTGGTGGGGAGTGCTGCCAATCTTTCTTCTAAAGGCCTCCTACTGTCAGGGGCTAAACATGGAATATTGTTGTTGACACGGTTAAATCACCACGCCTCATATTCAAGAGTAACCATATATGGAGCATTCATGATCATAACGTGTCTTACACTATTCCAGGTTGAAGAAGCGTTGTATACCATCGCCTTATAGCCCTTCTTCTTTGCATAATCTACGTTGAACTCATTCAGTCCTTTGGTGGTTGGCATGAACTATTTTGATCCATAATGCCTTAAAACCAGCAGGGGTGCGCAGGCAGTATGCCCCCAAAGGCCAAGCAATGGTACCCATGAATACTCTCCACTTCTGTAGAGAACATTCTTCACCAGCAACCATGGTGCCCTCCAAACTATATTTTCTTCCTTTAGGTTCCAGAGAATGTCCTACCATAATTCCTCAGATCTCTGGGTTGGCCAATCATTCTTTCGTAGGAACTCTTCCAAGGGTGAGAACTTAGCATCGCAAAGGGGCCTACAGAAACTAGGATTGGTCCAAAGGTGGTTGTAAAACCAAACTGTCAAAAGCTGCGTGCATCCCTGGAAGTGTCCTCCTCCATTCTCCCGATAGAATATCAGAGATCGGAAGGTTTCGGCCAGAATCACAAGTACTGGATTAGTCCCACTACTCAAGCATTCAAAAAGATCCAAGACTGATGGGTCAACGAGGCCCAGAGCTTGAGGGAATAGTACCAATCCGTAAATCAATAACGCGAACAGGTTTCGCTGAACTCGACCCACAGGGCGCACAATAGCCAAAGCCAGGATTCCCTCCCACTTAAGATACTCCTTACTGTTCCAAGTGGTGACCTGCTGCTCAACCCAAGGCAGTAATATATTTGATATTTTGACAAGCTTGCCTCGAAAAGCTTTGTTCTTAGTTGGCTTCGAATACACTTGATCCATATCAATCCTTTTGCAGTTTATGAGATCCCGGTATTCTTCAATTGTAGGAGTGAGATCGAAGTTACCAATTGTGAAACAACTGTAGGCGGAGTTCTAAAAGCCTACCAAGGTTTGCAGTAGTGCCTAGTCGACTGGAACCTCTAGCAAATACGCGATGTCACTGTACTCTTCCCTAAAGGTGCTCTTTGTTTCGAAATCCCAATTGTTCCATACTGACTTCAAATCAGACACATCATTAAATCTGGTGTTCATGAATGTTGTGCCTGACATGGCTGATCTGAACCCTCTAGTAATATTATCTCCCTCATGTAACTGTTCCCCTTCCGACCATATCTGAACGTCAGAATTTTTCTCGTCATTGCTGCGAACTAAGTCCCCCATCGATCTAGGTTTTAATTTCAAACTATTCCAAGACTCAGTGTGCTCTTCATGATTATGACATAATATGCGAAATAAAGATAAAAAGAATAGGAAACAAGAGAAAAGGTTAGCCATGAGGTGAAAAAAAAAACTTGCAAACGAGAAAAGGTAAAATTAAATAAATTAAGCGGAAAGCAAACATATAGAAGAAAGCCCTAAACACAAGAACTCTAATTCGCTATGGTTATCCGTATGGCTCTAATAGGGGTAGGCTTCTTAAATTCACACACATGAGTTCAGTTCTAATTGGGGTACCCGAACCTATCTTATCACCTACTAAGGCAACAAGAACCCCAATTTTGGCCCATTACAAGCTTGAGAATTGGTTTCGGTTCGAGGGAAAGCATGACCTAATGACATGGACGGCTACTCACATGTCGAGAGGCGTGGATTCCGAAAGTGAATTACCAACCCGTGGAGGGCTACTCACGTGGGTATGTGGCATTTCACTCCCACTTAAGGGATGGAGCTCGGGTGTAGAGCTTGATGAGATGGTGCAATATATGTTGGTGATTCCTTATAAATTAAATGAAAAATTAATTCAAAGGTCACCAATCATCGAAGCCCGTTCAATTGTAGTTATATTTTCAAAAAAGGCTCAACCTTACTAGAATCAATTGAAATTGCAACAATTTTCCATCATTAATAAGCAACAAATGTTTTATTTGGCCTAACTCTCTTTTTGTTTTATAAAAACAAAATTCGATCCCCAGCGGAGTTGCCAAGCTGTAGCGACGTGTTTGAAAAACTACTTTTAAATGTATCTCCACCTTTTGGAGAAGGTTTGCTTAAAATGGGAATTTCTTTTGAAAAATCGTAATCCTTTGAAAAACGATCGAAAACTTGGAGTCGCCACCGACCACTTGGATAAGGTAGGCCGGGCACCTTAAAACTAGAGAATTATTTTGAAAGGGTCCAAGAGTTGGTTACGTGTGGGGAAGGATTAGCACCCCATCACACCCGAAAATTGGTACCAAATATTTGTTGCTTTTAATCGAAGGAAATTGTCAGAATTTGAAAAGAATTTAATTCAGTGACCTTAATTGAAAATTAACCTTAATTGAACGGGCTTTATCAGATTGGTGGGCTCAAATTAATTAGACATTTAATTAATAAGGTTGACGATACATCAGACCATAGATTAAACCAACATCGAATAAGCCCGACTGCTGTGTTAATTTATGGTTCGAATCTCACACGTCACCTTTATGCCTGGTGCAAGCAGTTAAGATATGATGTAATGACTTCGTCCAGTTTTAATTCTGTCTTGAGTTGGTAAAGATTAATTCAAATTTTGGTCAACATCCTATAAGCTCGGACTATTACAACCCAAATATCGAAACTAATGGATACCTCCCATTCTTGTGATCCAAATTAATTAACGTGCAATCAAAAGTTACAGTCACATAAATGACAAATAGGGGATGACAAACAAAAGCATAAAAGATAAGCACACAAGGCCCACCCTAAGTCCTATCTTATAAAGGCCCAAATTATGAAAATCCTAATTAGTGATTTAATTATCGGCTAAGTGGTTCTAATAATTAACCCTGAATTAATTGGCTCTAAAATACTAGAAACTCTAACAAATTATAATAATTAACATGAAATTTAAAGTCGATCTAGGTTTGAAATTAATTTTATCATATGAATCATTAAGAGACGTTCAACTAATTTAATGAATTTCACATTTACTCTAATGAGCCAAGAGCAAATTAAAATTCATTGAATTAATTTGAACCCTAATCTAACTAAGGCTCTAAGGAACCCAAATCTAGAATTAACTTAATTAATTTAAGAATCGCGCCCCTGTGAGACGAGCACGCGATCTAAATTAATTGAATTAATCCATTTAACATAACCTAAGCCCAAACAAGAATCTGGGCCCAAAAACTGAAAGCCCAAGACTAAGCCAAAAAACAAAAGCCCAAGGCTACTACAACTAGGCCCCAAAAACAAAAGCCCAAAACCCTTTTTTAAGACAAGGCCTAAATTATAAGCCCAAATCCACAAGCCATAAATATAGTATACAATAAAATACACATCATAAACATTTTATGGAAAGCATATAGTACACACTTTAAAATATATACATGACCACAACTAAGAAAAGGCTAAAAAACTATTTTTATATCTTTTAACTATTTCCTTATACTTATATAATTATGCGTATTTTGGAAAGAAGACATATGGAAACTATATATCTTCCTTAAAACCGTATATGTACACATGTGTATGGAAAGCTTAAACCTTATCACCATCCATTTTATGACGCTATATATTTTCTAAAAAAACATACATCTTAGATGAACCATACATTATCCCAATTTAAAAGAAAATTATACTTTATATATTATAAGAAATATATTACAAACATCACACAAATACTATATGCTAAGAGCAAACATCCAACATAAACATTTCATCCATGAATTAAAATACAACAAATTTAAATGAAACTAAAAAAACAGCAATATGAACAAAAGAAGAACTAGAAACAAATGCATGAATAGGGAAATTAGACAGTGGAAAATGGACCAACTTATAAACACAAAGAATTCTGAGACTCGATTAAAAAAAGATGGGGACGAAATTGTAGGAAAACATAAAGTTACGAGGACCCAGGTTGTAACTATAAAAGGCGAAATGGCCTCGGAGGGGGTTTCAGGGACGCAGAGGGACCATTCGTGTAATTTTAAAAAGTGGAAGAGATAAATATGCGTTAAAAATAGGGCGAAGGTCCTTATTATGCTATTCCACCTTTTTTAAATTGTAAAAACGTTATAAAACTCCTTCTATCCCTATTCATTTCTCTTTCAGCAAAAAAAGGAAACCCACCATTATAACACCTCAGCCTGTGTTCGTCTGGGTTCTTGATGAACCTAGATTTCGGCGGTCCCTCGTTGTGAAACCTGAATTCGGTCATCGAGCCACCGTGTCGGCCATCGTACGACGGTGGCTGGTGAAACCCAAAAACCCTAAAAAGGCCCCATTTTCAGATCCTAGCCCAAAAGCAAGTCTATTCCCCCCTTAAAACTATGAAAACCCCTTAGATTAAGGAAAAATAGTAGACCTAAACAACTCTCCCTTCAACCCCTTTCCTCTATCATCTCACCGCTTTGAACCCAAAAGGATCAGAAGGCTTATCGATGAGGAAATGAAGGTCAGTCTGGAGATAACAATGCCAAAGGTAAACTAAACATAACCCTAACCTCTTTTTAATATGCTATAATACTGGAATGTGTAAAAAGGAGGGGATTTACCTCAAATCGAGGGTTTTGTTGTATATTGATTCTCTAAGACTTTCCAGAATGCCTCTTCTCTCTCTTTTACAAAGTTGGGGCTCTGACTTATATAGCCCGAAATTACATGTATTTATCAATAGAATTGAAATTGAAGAAAAATCCTATTGGTTACCTTTCATTTTTGTTTGTATTCATGCGCCGATTCTAAAATGTTGGGATGTCTCCTACTACCATTTCTGATTTTTGTGCATTTTGCTTCTGCAAAATCAGTTGACATACCATTCCTGATATTTTCTTTGGTTGCATGTGATCGAGTGTTGGAGGGGAGGGGACTAGAGGATGCACATCCATCTACTATCATGGAGGTCAATGTGGAGAACAACAGTTGTCGTGGCGTCGAGGTGGCACTGGAAGAGCTGAAAGGTCAGGCGTGTGAATTACACGCGCACGTGGGCAATACTGAGGGTCGCACGTGATGCGCGTGGCGAGTTTTGGAAGCTTCCCCGTTTCGATCTGAGCCGTCAGATGAAGTCCTGATCCAACGGTGGATATGCGGCTGCACGGGGAATAAAAGGAATTATCATATTAGGGCTAAGTTTTTTTAAGTTTAGGGCTCTTACCGGGCCAACAATTGTAAATGGACATTTACTATTCAATATTATGAACTCATTATTATACATTTTCGTGGGCTTAATTTAAATGGACTAAAATTAAAACTTGGCTTTATTTAGATTTATAATTATATATGGGGCTGATATATATATATAAAGAACTTGGTTTTTTCATTTACTTCCATAATTCATAGTATTCTTTGATATATTTGATTCAAATATGAAAATGAATCACCAATGATTATTTATCGAAAACCAAAAGCACTAACTTTGTAGTAACAACGATAGGATAAACCGATAGAAATAACAACAAATAACAACAACTGGGTTTATTTCAGGATAGTTCATGATGTTCATATCAATCTACTATGTACCTCTGTATTTAGCATTGGGTAGACCTCATACAATAACTGTCCTAGCTCTACCTTATCTTTTGTTTCATTTCTTCTGGAACAATCACAAAGACTTTTTTGATTATGGACGTACTACCAGAAATTCAATGCGTAATCTTAGCATTCAATGTGTATTCCTGAATAATTTAATTATTCAATTATTAAACCATTTTATTTTACCAAGTTCAATGTTAGCCAGATTAGTCAACATTTATATGTTTAGATGCAACAACAATATGTTATTTGTAACACGTAGTTTTGTTGGTTGGTTGGTTAATTGGGCATATTTTATTCATGAAATGGGTTGGATTGGTATTAGCCTAGATACAACAAAATAATTTTATTAGGTCTAATGTACTTATTCGATCTAATAAGTATCTTGTATCAGAATTTAGAAATACTATGGCTCGCATTTTTAGTATTCTCTTATTTATTACCTATGTTTACTATTTAGGTAGAATGATGTCACCCATTCTAACGATTATTCCTAACCGAAAGTCCAATTATTAGTTCAATCTGTTAGAGCCTTAACCGACCTAAACCAAAACCATATTTCTAATAGTCCCTAATAAAAACACGAACACTATCTACTCAATAAAAGTTAAAAGACTTACCAACGAGGTAAAGTATTAAGTAGACAAATATTCTAATCCATCTGGATTTTTGTTGATTTAGTTTCTGTTTACTTAATGAACCGGGTCGCTTGTCGATTAATCTTTAAGAATGAGACAAAATCGGGCCAAACCGGTGGACTTAATGACCCCGTTGGACTGCATGAAATCACTTGGACAGCTAAGTGTGCACAGATCTTGGGCTCTGAAGTGGCCCGTGACACATGCCTCATGCATGTTGTTTTAAATTTCCTTAAACAAATGTAAGGGTATATTACACATATACTAAGCTTTGATTTTTTTATCAGCATTTTTCTTTTTCAAACAAGTTACCAACGCTTAGTTCCCTTTTCATTTTGTTCATCCTCATAATTATGTGCTGGATCGTCTCGGATATTTTTAGGGCTTTGTGCAAAAATTTAAAATTAAAATTTTATAGACTGAAAGCATATTCTAATACTTTAAACAATTAATTTAATATTTTATCAATTTGAATCAGGTATTGTAGAGGCCATTATGAGGGTGACCCTCCCAATCCAATTTGCTCCATTCACAACGTTAGGATTTGAACATTTGACCTTTCTTAAGAGATTTTGTGTCTCATCTCACTAGACCTATTGATCGTTGGTAATTATTTTTTATAATTAAATTAACTAATTTATTTAATAAATTTTAAAAATAATATAATTATTTTTAGAGTCTTAGACTAATTGGAAGCCCTAAGCGGTCGTTCACTGTGCTCCCATATTAGCCGGCCCTGGTCATGTATCATTACTTGATTGGTCTAAAATTGCAAATGAAAAATGAAATATTAGGGGTTGACTTGGGGAACCATCCAACACTTAGCCACAACACCAACCGGTGCGCGCATTTGGTTCATGGTTTAAATGGAGTTTGATTGAATCGAAAAGTTGTATGTTACGTTAAAATGGAGTTTGTTTATATTGTATTATAAAAACAATTTTAGTCATTTGCCCCACTTCTAAATTATTGTAATAATTTAATTTTAGACTATTCAAAATAAATAATTTACAATGCTTCAGAAAATTTAGTGATCATTTGTGTAATTTAATATTCTTTTTTAGCGATTATCTGTGTAATTTAATATTTTTTATAAATTGTTTATCTTTTGAATGATTATAAATTGTTTATTTTTAATGTATATTGTATTATAAAAACTACTTTAAGATATATATCATCTTTTTTCTCCATTAAAATATAACCTCTCAACCACTTCAATTAAATGTACTTGTATTTGTGTGTTTATATATATTATTTAATATCACAAACGTCGATCTTTTCCCAGTGCAAAGTGGAGGCTTTGTTTGCCTTGGTCACAACCACTTGGTTTAAATGAAGAGAATGCAAAAGAAGCTCCACATTTCACTCTTTCTTTCCCACAATTTCGTCTTTATATTTCTATTACAAGACAATGCTTTGCCTCTATCTATTTCTTCTTAGCTTTCGGCATCGTCCAAGAGCCAGCTACTAAAGTCAAGGATACAACTCACTTATTTGTGTTATATATATATATTAGTGTACACAACATCTAAATTACTCGTCCTGACACATAACCCCACAAACCCTTAAATCAAATGTTATAGTGAATTTAAACATTTAAATTTACGACCACTTAAGATGTTACAAAATCAGTGCCAACCGACTTAATATTTTGTCAATGGTAATAACAATTTCAATTACGGGACACCTACATTTAAAAATATATATCTCAGTCAACATAACTTAGAGCAAGTGGTTAAAGACTTCTATTGACATCTAATTCTTTTTCCTAGGTCCTTGATTCTAGTCCCGATAAGGGTAATTTCCCCTTTTCCCTTATTTTTTTTAACTAATTCTACCTAGAGAGGAGGGAAAACTCTAAGGGAAGGAAATGCTTCTGTTGAGTCTTGAACTCGGGACCTAAGAGAAGGAGAATGGAGCAGGTGAGCAGCTCTGACTAACCGACCATCAACACTTGCTCAATTGAAGTATCAGTTAACATCCAAAAATCTTGAAAAAAAAAGATTTTATATAGAAATTTCATATAAAAATATTGAAAAATAAATTGACGCTGTAACTTATTATTTTTTTACTCCACGCATGCATTGTATAAGCCAGCAAATTTGGATGGATCGGTATTATTTTGTCTAAATTGAGTGGTTTTAGATTTCAACAATTAAGATTAATTAGATTAGTTTTAGATTGTACGAAAGATATGATAATTGAATTTCTTTCAAAGAAAAGAGAAAGGTAGCTCCACGGTGCTCATTAAAATTGATTTTTTTTCATTCATTTACAAGGATAAACTGAATACTAATAAAAAGAAAAGCAAATGAAAGCCCTAAAATACCCTCGAACTTAAGTAGCTTCATTAAATCCAATAATATTTTGCGTGGCAGCTTCATCGTGGAAAATACAGCACTTTGATCATACTGGGAATTCTTTCTTTTTTTGTAATCAAAAGTCTGAGAAATAGATCTGTGAGGATTGGACCATTTGCAAGTCTGTTGTTGTTTGGCACGAGTGATCATCACTCATCATGCTCCTACATCATACAAAATTTAATCATGAATTATTCTGCCAGTATATAGAATAATAATCCATATATATTTACATGATATAATAAATAGAGATATGAAGAAATCTTACTCTCGGGGACGGGATGCCCAAAGGGTACTGAGTGCTCGTAAACGTCCATAGTACTCTCCAATCATCAAAAAACACCGCGCTGCCTGTCGAACCGTCAGTATCCGAGACAACTGGTGAAGGGTTTGCTGTCTTAAATTGTCAGCCTACATCACAAACTCAAGTTTCATGCATGCACATATGACCTTAAGCATTTCAAAAGATTTGATGCTTATATCTTAGGATTTGGTCTATTTAAAAAGTCTCAATCACTCTTTAAATTTTGATTTATTATAAAAGTAAGCAATCATGAATTTCCATTGATTGTTGAAGCTAGGGTTTTTATTTCAAAACATATCACTATCAAACCACCTTTTTGATAGAAACTTTTATAGAAAATAGTTTTTTTTTATCGAATTTTATAGATAATAGTTCAATCCCATAGCTTTCAACATTACAATGGACTTCTTACAGATAAAGCAATATAAAATCTCCAACATTAAAATGATTTTTATTTGATCAACAAATTCAACCTATCATTTTCTAAGCTAATTAATTAAACTCTTAGGTCATTTTCAATTACAATCAAGGATACTAAAATAACTCAAGTACATCGAATTTGGATCCATCTTTCATATAATAAGAAAATTATGTTTTATTAATATAATATGAAAAATTATGTAATATTTCGGAATGGATCAAGTAAGATGACAAGCTGGTTTTACCAATAAAAAAAGAAATATATACAGTTCTGATAATACCTGGCGAACGAAGCCTTCAAGGTTGGCAAGCTTGCCTAAGGCAACAGCCATTTGTTGCATTCCGTCGATGACTGAACCGCCAGCAATGGTGTCGGACAGCGACTGCTCGAGCTGTTCGAGGCCTTGGGTGAGTGCCTCTTCTGCCTGCTGTGAAGAATGCTGGAGGCTATAAATCCCCATCACTTGCTGTTCAGTTAGTGGATCTAATTGTGATATTAACATCTGTTCAGTTAATGAAAAAATAATGTTAAGTTGCCAAGTAAAACTCATGAGAAAACGACATTTCCTTAGCTTTAGCCTCTAGGGCATTTCTATGTTGTCCCTTATTTTTTTTAGATAATTTCGGATAACATGAATTATTCAAACCTTGATGAGTTCGGAGGGCCTGAAACCTCCCATCCAAAGGAAGCAGCGTTCCGCCGGAGTCGTCCACATGCCGGTTATAAGGTGGAAAACATCTGCCTTTGCGGCGACGACCTTCAACCGGAAGATTTCATCGTAGTGCGAGATGTAAGTGTCCACGACTATCCGTAGGTCGCTGTCGGAAAGGTGTGCATTTAATCCAGTTCTAAGCTCTGACATGTGCCTCTGATCATCTTCTAACCATCTCGAATATTCCATGTCGAATATTGCAGCCCCTAAAATTAAACAATCAGGACAATAATATCTAATGAAATATATTAATTGACTAAGTGGTAAAAAATGCTCATGTTATTATATTTTGTATGCTTCAAATCCTGACATTTACCTCGGCAATGTAACTACCTCTCAACTTAATTAAAAAAATTGATATTCTAATAATGTTTTATAAAAGCGGCATTTCTTGTTTTGCTGGTAGTGGAAAAGTTTATACCAATAGCTTAATAATTTATGGACTTACCATATCTGTTAACTCTAATGTTAGCAAAAGGCCAAACAAACTTTACAGTAGGGAAGATTCTTTGGGAAATAAAAACGAAAAGAAAGACAGAATCTATTAAGCAATGCCTAATCATTTTGGTTAACCTAATATTTATAGGAAAAATAATTAACAACTAATACTTATTCTTTGACTTAAGTAAACCAAATATATTTTTAAAATTTTTTACAACATATATCATTCAAAATTGAGTAAAAGTTGCAGTAAATTTTAGAACATATCCTTTTGTAATAGACTTACCAGAGCTGATATTTCCAACAGCACCAGCACAACCTCCCAAGAAAAATCCCTATTACACAATGTAAAAAAGTAAAATAATAAACAAAAGAAATAGTTTCTAATTAAGCTGGTAAAATTAGAAAGAAAGAAAATAGAACCTGAGATCGTGATCTCTGAAGATCTTGTTCAAGTTGAGTTAGCTTTATTCTACTTGATTCTAGTTGTTGAACATATGCCTGTTTCAAGACATGTAAACCTGTTATGTTTCTAAGACAAGTAATCAAGCAAACTCCATGCATGCAATGTTTCCATGTCCGGTGCTAAAATATTATATCCAAAAGATATGAAAAAACTTAATCCCTACAACCTTTTTTCTAAGACGACTTTTCCTTGCAGCTTCTCTGTTTTGAGCTAATCGTCTCAGTGTCTGAAAAACAGAACAAATTTTAAACATATTTAACTAAAATAAAAATAATTCCAAGAAATAAAGATGTTTTTTATTTGTACCTTAGCATCAAGCTGTTTCTCAGAAGTTGAACCCCTTCTCTGCAAACATCATAGAAAGTGTATGTATGTATTAACAGGTGTATAACTAAAGGAAATAATACCCATTTAATATTTGATTATAATAAATTATTAAAAGGATAAAAGAGAAAAAAGAGAGGGAGAAATGCAGTGGTTGGTGATTTAAAAGATTCTTATCAAACCCAGACAAGAAGTTGGCCAGGAAAATGAGAGCATTTGGCTGTTTGATAGGCTAAAAAGAGTTTAGAAATAAGTGTACATTAACAGTTAAACTATTACCTATCTATAGCTTAAGCAACTAAGTTGGGGGGTTTCTTTTTTCTCTAATTCCGAAATTGATTTCTACAGTATAAAAAACCAAGAATCTCATCTTTCAGTTCTAGGGATTAGATAAAAAGTGGGGTCATGATTTTATGGTGAAAGAAAAAAGAAACAAAGGTAGTACAGATTCTCCCTTTCCCTTCCAATGTGTAATTTGTGTTTCTCTCTCTATTTTCACGTAAGAAATTCATTAGAAAATCGTTCAGGAACCAGTAAAAACTCTGAATCCTTTGATTTTCTGAGGGTTTGTTCGGATCTATGTATAAAGATAAGCCTAGAGAGAGAAGGAACAAAACAGTAATAACAACAAAAATATGGAGAGAGAGAGAGAAAGAACCGGGTTTTAACATTTAAGGACCTTTTCTTGGGGTAGTTTTGTAACCGGTTGATTCTGTGATGTTCCGGTTCTTGAGATATCACTTGCCATCTCTAGTTGTTTTTGCTGTTGATGGTCCAAAGGAGTTGTGTTTTTAGTACTGATGGGAGATTCCGGTTCAAGCTGGTTCTCAGTTTTGCTGCAGATTGTATTCACTGCTGAGCCTGAATCGGTGCTTTCCCCTCCTGATTTTGAACTTCCCTGTATGGAATAAAATTTTAAACCAGCTTTCAATATAAGAAACCTAATAAAAAACACCGGTTCACTGTGAATCCCTTTTTATGCAAAAACTCTAGTAGTCTGAAAGAAACGGTCAAACAATGGTTAAAAAGAAACTACTCTTGGGGTTTGCTGGAATCTCATTGGCCATGAACGTAAAATCTCCAGTGTAGCCGCTGGTCTGCCTGTTGTGAATAAAGCTGCCACAGAATCACAAAAAAAGCCATATCAGAAGATCACCACCAAGATCTTTTCAAAGATTTTTCAAAGCCAAAGAGGTTGAAGCTGAACTGCTGAACCAAAGCAAAGCTACCTAATATATCAGCCTGTGCCTGCCTGATTTGCTATTTTATCATATTTTTACAGTTACGAAATACAAATCATCTTGCTAAACCGATCATTGTTTCTATGTTTGTATCCTCACACCATTCAAGTGTCTTGCCTTTGTATCATTACAGTGCTGGAAATGGTAAACCCCCCATTTTTTACACTTTTTCTCTCTCCTTTTAGCTGTAGGATGGTAGGTTTTGCTGACATATGTAGAATATAATGACGAAAAACAACTGAGATGAGAAAAGAGCATACGTGCTTTAGCTTCATCGTTTCGAATGTTCACTCCCTGCAGCACGATTTCTTCTTCTAGCTCGCCAAAACCAATCGCAGGTCCTTCTTGATTGCTGAGAGACCAAAATTGGCAACTTCTGGTTAAGAAGAAATATAACAGAAAAGTGAAAAAGAAACAATTTTGTAAGAGGACAAAGGAACATACATGAAACTTGTGGGAACATTCATTCCATGGAGAACCGCATAAGGGATATTATGGTGATGGTGGTGATTCGGAGGTCCCGAGTCAGTCAAACCGGTCTCCCCAACTCTATGGTTCGCCATGCAAGAATTGTTCTTCCTTAGACCATTCTCCAAACCAGAAACAGCTAAAAGAAAAACATGTTGCAGCAGCAGAATGAAAACCGGTGGCTTTAGAAGCAAACAAAGAAAAAAACACACACCAAAAGTTGCTATTGATTTTGTTCACCTTAGCTTGTAAGAAACTAAAAGGTCGCTGAACTGAACAAGGAGTGGCACAAGGAAGAAGAACATAAGATGAAAAGCTTGCAACTTTTGATCCTTTGATTGGTGTCTCTTTCTTCAATCTGAGAGACTTTATGCTGTTATTACAGCACCTTGTTGTATTGTAAGAGTATCAGATTTTGGAACTCGGTTTTCTTCTTTTTTATCATGGTACTACACAAAATCTTGTCCTTGCTGACCCTCTCTGTTGAGTTTCTGCCTTGGTGTGGGGGTTTTTGTGTTCAAAAAACAATTTTTTTTAAAAAATACAGGAACCCACTAGAATCACCGACTCCAACTCTCTTTAACCGTCTGTTCTTTCTCATTGGTTGTTTTTTATGGACCTCTTCAGCTCTGCAAAGTACTATACTAATAAAATAAACAAATATATTATAATATTAATATAATCAATATGTGTTTTATTTTTTAGAATAAGACATTTTTATAAAAAAAATAATATAATTATTAGATAGCTCATAAACTCAACAGTGAATATAAGATAACACAAGGTTTTCTTTCTTAATAAAAAAGAAAGAGACTGATAAAAAGGAGGAAAAGGTTTTAAAAGAAAATTGGGTGACCAATAATCAGTATGGTCTATTAGAATTGGGCATTAGATCTCTTAATCAAGATCATAGATTCGAATTCTAGCTTGAATAGAGTAATTGAGTAGGGAGGATTGCTCTCATAATGAACCTTTGTAGTATTTGATCTAGACCAGTCAGCTAATGAGTTGGATATCAATGATTAAACAAAAAAATTGGATGGTTTTCTTGATAAACATCTCAAATTTGTTTACTTTCTGCAAATAATGGCCTTTGATTTTCTTTAATCTTATGGCTCATACCTTTCCAACGACAACATTAAAATAATGATGAAACAAGGCAAAAATCCCCACTTGTGTAATTATAAATCATTTGATCTTTGAGATGGATTTATTTGGAATTATGCCCTTTTGTTGATGGGTCAACATCCATCTCCCTTTCATCACCTAAACACCCCCCCCCTCAATGCCACATTTTTAGTTTATTTTCCCTTGATTAGAAATTTGTTTTTCTTGGAGGGGAGGGGGCTCTCAAACTATAATTACATTATAATTTGAAGAGTAGAAGGGGAAAATGCTATATTTAAGGGCTTAATCCCCCCCCTCAATCCCAATTATTAGGTGAGGTTTCTTTGTTGGCAGTGTCCCAAACTTTGTATCTAGACATTCAAACCAATGCTGGTTTGCATGTATATCCTCAAAGCTACCCTAATATTGCAGACTGTCTAACCCAAAAACAAAAAACACATTAAAAAATAAAATGAAAAAGATAAAGAAAGCTACAGCTTTAAATATTTGTGTTTTTCTTTAGAAAAAAAGGTTGTTACACATAAAAGGGTTTTAGATATCTATGAGCAACATTATTGTTTTGTTAATGTAAGATCGAGAGAATTTTAGGTGACTCGAATTTGATAACTTTATACACATCAAATTACACAAACATGTCAAAGTTTATATAACACATAATTTCTTAAAAATGATTAAAAAATAATACGAACACAAACTAAAAATTGGGTCTAAGGTGATGGGAGCCATATGAAAGTGGTGGAAAGGCTCGTTCATATGCTAGTTTTTATATGTAAATGTGCCTTTCTACCATTATTCCCTAAATGATACCAATTATTGGTCTAGAAAAATCAGGAGGGATTTTTGGAACAAATAAAGAACCAGTTGACGGATTAGTTCATTTGAGTTAGTATAATTAAGTGTTCTTAATAACATAATTTTGTTCCCAAATAACCTTACAACATATTTTAGATTCATGTATGTAGGGAAAAAGGTGATTGGTCCAGATCATATCCCGCCCTTAATTATAGCATTAGTAGATTTTGTTTACCTACATGTATAAAGGATTAAGTCCGAATTGCTTGTGATTTAAGCATGGGAAGTGAATTAAATTGTATTGCTTAGTTAATTTGCATAAGATAATAATAGCTTTAAACAAAACTAAACCCCCAACTTGCTGCAGATTCTTGATTGGAATCATGACTTGAGTTGCTTGACAAATGTGTATCTATGTATATGTGATGTTTGAGTTATTAGAGCTTGATTTGTCAAAAAAAAAAAGTTATTAGGGGTTCAATCACCACCGTAAACTTTATTTTCTCAATTTGACACTCATTCAAAATTTCTACCCGGCGAGTTTTATTTTTTTTTTTTTTTTAATCGAATGCAAGTCAAATTCCGTTAATATTTAATTCCTCTAATGTTTAAAAGCTTCATTACTTACATTCAAAAATTGCTAAAAATAAAACTCATTAGACTTGTTTGACGAGTTCAATGTATGAGTGTTATGAGAAAAAATAATTTTAAATGGGTATCAGATTATAAAATAAAGTTTATAAAGGCACTATTATTTTGATGAAAATCCCATTTATTAGGAAGCTGCCAAGGATGTCTCCAACAGCTGAAAATTTATGTATAGTTGGATTTATGGATGATGAGATGGGATGGAATGCCATGGGACGAGCCGTCAATCAGATGGGATATGTGATATCTAATTGATCTCGACCTTTCATCACAGGTGAATATTATCATGTTTACCAATCATTGCCATTGGCATTGGACCCCATCAACCCAAAAAAACTCATTGTCCATTCATTTATGGTGGAAAGAAAAAATGATTACTTAATTATTAAAGTTATTAGATCTTTCGTGGACTGTTTATCTAATTATTTTTGTGTTTTTATTTTGATCACTAAATTAAATTTTAAAATTATTTAAAAATAATATTCGATCTCGATGATTCGAGAATCCGCTAGAACTCGTCAATGTTAGGATTATTCAAAAGTTAAATCTGCAATTGCACAAATTATCAATACAAGAGAAGATATAAGAGAGAAAAGTTCCCAAACGCAAAAGGAAAACTCTCTCAAAGTACAAAAGGAACCTTAAGTTTAATAAGACCCATTTAATAATAAAGAAATCTCAAATAAAAAACCCAATGTTGTGATTGAATTTGCGGGGATTGATTGGGATGCCGAATGAAGATGCATTTAAGGACCAAATTGATATGAATTTTAAATATTAAGGTTGAATTCATTGGATTACTTCGACTGAGAACCAAAGTGATAAAAGGTGTAAGTTTTAGGAACTAAAATTGTTATGGGTAAACTACAATAAATGGTCCCCCGACTATGACCTAATTCTTTGTTGAACCACCTGACTATAAGAAGTTACAAATAGGTCCCCGATTAATCGCGACTAACAAATCGGTCCAATTCTGTTAAAAAATAAACGGCTAATGAAGGGGCAGTGAATAAAATATGTATAGCATATTTAACCCTCAACCTTTACATTTTATTTTAATTTGGCCTAAATTTAAAATTTTAGGTCTCAACATTTACATATTACAACATTTTAGTCCCTTAAATTCTAAACTTCATCTTCTTCCCTTCTAAAAAAAACCTCAATTGTTGTTAACACTAGCCATCTGCAACCTCATTTGTATGAGCAGTGAAAACAGTTAGAGAATCAAAACCTCCATTGCTTTTAACGGTAGCTAATCTCTTTAATAGGCTCAAACAATAACTAATCGCATTCCGTTTTCAACTAAAGCTTTTCTTTTTCTTTTATTTCATTCCCTTTTGCAAAGTTTAGTAAATTCATGAAGATTTTACAGAGCTGAATAAAAGAAAGGTTATTCTACAGATTAGTAAATTCATGATGGTGGCTGATTTAGAACCAAATTAAAATAAAATATAAATGTTGAGGGTTAAATATGTTATTCTACATATTTATTAACTGCCACATCATCATCAGTTTATTTTTAACAAAATTAGACCGATTTGTTAGTCGCGATTAGTCGGAGACCTATTGTAACTTCTCATAATCAAGGGACTCAACAAAAAATTGGTTCATAGTCAGGGGACCATTTATGTAGTTTACTCAATTATTATTATATCATGCTACACAACCATCCTGTTAAAACTTACAAAAAGTTAACTGTAATGACCAATTTAGAATTAAAATATATCGTTCGTGGCGAATTTGTCAAAAAGTAGTTCAACGACCAAAACAAAAATGTAATGATAGTTAAGTGAGTAAGTAGACAATTCACCCTAAAATTATTAAAATTTACATTTGCCAATGTATAAGTGAGTCGGTATAACTTTATATACGTTGTAAATTGAATGATTATGCAATACGCACCATCATCGGAATTTTATTTGTTATTTGTACATCACATATTATGATATTTGACTATCTTTCTAAAATTAAGATCTTAATTCAGTTTTTATTTTTGAAAAAAAAATCAAATTTCATTAATAAAAAATAAAAAATACAACAAAACACACCAAACATAAAAGAAACTATAGTGATGTAGGAGAGATGATAGATATAAAAAGAAACTTGGATTTTATTAATAAAATCTCATTGCCTCTATTCAACTAGACGCTTACATAGTGACGTAAGAGATGTTATAAACAGGGATGGAGTCAGAATTTAGGGTTGGGAGAGTAAACTATAAATGTTTAAAAGTGGGGGGCAAATTCATAATAAATCAATTTTAAAAAAATAAGTAGAGGGACAAATGTGAATTTTTTTTCTTCCCCCACTTAATTTCGTCATTGGTTAGAGATATAATCAATCTTGCATATCTACTTTGCTAATATACATAAAAAAAAAAAACATGAAAACCTAAGGGGTGTGAAGAAAAACAAAACCATCCCTTGAACGTGGCATTCAATATCCTTAGAAACCCATCAACCATCATCAAAATCTATTTGTCTCTATTCAACCACACGTTTATGTAGTGATGCAAGAGAGGTGATAGATATAATCAATCTTACAAATCTGCTCCGCTAATAATTCTAGTTACGTCAAAAAACTGTCACAAAAGAGGACTAACCATACTAAACCATTGACATTCATTGAACAGGGATGTGCACCATGATAATAGTTACACTAATGCAAAACTATCACAAAGAAGGCAGATGGGAACCGTGTCACAAGGTAAAGAAAATCATATTGTAAAGACAGGCGAATCAAACACAATAAGACGTACAGAAAGGAAAATTTAAAACAATTTTTTTATCAAAAATTAAAATTAAAAATAAGAAAAATCACCAACGTTGGTCAACTATTACAAAACTAATGCCATCGTTGTAGTGAAAAAACTATAGAAAATGACGGTAAAGAAGAGGGAAAAGAAAAAATTCTGTTTTCTTAAAACATTAAGATCTTAATGCAGTCAAGTTCATATATTCAATTAGTACGACATTAACTAAGTTTAGAATTTGAATCTCAATATTTTGTCATTGGTCAACAATTTTTAAAGTAAGTGGTTAAAAGTTTTCAGTTTACATCTTTCTCTCTCTAAGGTTGTGAATTTTAGACCTATTAGGAACAATTTTTTTCCTCCCCTAAATAGGAATTATTCAAAACATATTTTGTCATCGTTTTTTTAATTACAATTCATTAAATTATAAAAAATAATGATTATATTATCTAACATAACTGCTACTAATAAGACATAGCAAGTATCACCTACTATAGTTGTTATTACTTCAAAATCTTCTTTTTGATTATTATTATGTTATCATTTAGTGTAACTTAACAACTTTCTTATTAAAATGGTAACGGAGAAGGACGGAAACTTTTGGATAACGGACTAAGGGTCCAAATACAACTACATTTAAAAAATCAAAGTATATCATGCATATCCTTTGAATTTCCGGTAGCAGGTTCAAATTCAAAGATTCACCGACCAGTTTTAAAAGTTTAGATAAAAAAATTATGATAGATTTGTATTTTTTAATAGTCTAAAAGCGATTACAATGTAATATCTGTTTATAAGATTTGTGTTATAAATAAAAAAATTATTTTTTACGCGTCCTTTTATGTCTCGACATTAAAAATTAAATTTTATTTATGATTCTAATTTTAAATCATAAATTATAAATTCTAAAAACTAAACCCGATACTCTGAACTATAAATATAAACCTCAATCATAAACCTTAAATCTTATTTTTAATGAGAAACATAAATAAGGACACTAATAAGAAGTAGATGATTTCTATTTGTTATGAGCAAAAATCAAGGCCTATAAACCGATGGAATTGTATATTAACACTGTATATATAAATGGAATTCAATACTTAAGTCGGAACGGATTTGAATAATTGTAAAAAGAAAATATTAATATCATATGCAAATTCAATTCGATCCTATTCGAAACAAATCTAATCATTATATCAATTCAAATAGAATGTATTCCCAGAATTTTCATTAAATTCCCAAATTATTTTAAATAAAACTTTTGACATGGTGTATGGTCCTTTTGTTTTGCTTCATGTTCAAATACATTTTTATTTTTTTTGGACCTTTTCCCTGTCATAAGTTCATAACTCATCTTAATGGCCTAAAATAGAAAACTATTAGATGGTGAAATGTACCTTTGGTTATCCTACCCCTAATTTGGGTAGTTAGGATTTAGGAATTGGTTGAATAAATTCCCTAAGCCAGATATGCAAGTGATAAGGTGGGCTTGGTGCTTTATACATAATTTTGAATATTTCATATATTTCAATTTTCTAATAAATTTATGTTGTTTCGATTTCCTTTTATTAAGTATTAGTGCCTGACATATATTCCCGATGCATTTCATGTATACAATAAACATATTTATTTTTTTTTTGTTTTTGACAAAGAGATACAATCTTCTAAATACATGAAATTAATTGGCATTATATATAGGATTTATATTCAATACACAGACAGTGAAAATTAAAAGTTGTTAAACTTAGTTTTAGGGTTTATCTATTCAATTTAGGGTTTAAGATTTAGGGGCATGGGTTAGAATTTAAGGTTTAAATAGTATGATTTATGTTGTAGGTAATATAGCGAGGAATTTATATTTTAACCTATAAACCCTAAATACATAATTTTATTTCCGACACTTTGAATTTCAGTAATTTAGTAAACAATAAAGAATATGAGGAAGCATTTTTCCCCGACAGGGCAATTGAGGGATATTTTTATAAGTGCTTTACTTTAGGGTTTTGGGATGGTGGTCTAGAATTTAGGGATATTAGTTAGAATTTAAGTTTAAAGGTTAACGTTTTTGTTTTAGAGTAATATGGTGAGAGTTTTAGATTTTAATTAGGGTTTTAAACGAACCAAACATTTAACGAACCTTTTGTGAACCATCCGGCAGGAAGTTTGTTTATGTTCGTTTATTCATGAACGAATAAACATGAACAAGATTTTTTTGTTTGTTTAATTAAATAAACAAACACGAAAAAGAGCTAGTTCGTTCATTTACGTTCGTGAATGTTCAGTAATCCGTTCATTTATGTTCGTTTAAATTTATTCACATATATATTATTTTTCATAACAAAAGGGAGTATATTTTAAAAAATTAAATTTATTCACATATGTTTGTTTGTTTATGCCCGTTTAAATTTGTTAGTACCTATAAACACCTACCATCACGTGTCGAAACCATAATGAGTAAGACCACAAATGGCGTAACACAAGGGATGTCACGCGAGCATCAAAACGCATGCGAACCACAATGCACAGGATCACCCGCGAACTATGCGATATCCTTCGCAATCTGTGGCGAAAAGACAATATTATGAGCAACACCGCGCCTCACCCGATGGCCATATGGCTACACGTGCACATTGCGGATGCCGAGGAGAACCTAGGACGTTAAGTCATAGCCAGTCCAATCAACGCGCCATGACAACCCTATCATGACACCTGTCCAAGTATTATAAAACTGGACATGCAGTAGGAGGGAACCAAGATCTTCCATTCCAAGCACCATCACCACCCAAAACGAGAGCAATAAGCGAGCTACGACCCGGGACAACTGTCTCGACCACAATCAACAATTGATGCGGTGAGCGTGGACCCTTCACTTTTTTAGTCTGATTCACAGAAAACGATGTAGAGTGATCCCCAATAGGAGAAATCATGGAATAATACATGGAGGAGAGAAAAAGTCGAAAAGAATTGGAAGAAGAAACCCCTCTTTTCAGGACAGAAGCAACCAACTAGCCAACATGTAGAGCAAACTGGAAATCATGGAAGAGTATACCCACACTGCACTAAAGCAACTTAGGCAACAACAAGAATATATCAGAGGAAGAATGCAACATTCAAAAGGAGAACATAACGAGAAGGCTGTGGAAAATTTTGGAACTATTGCAACAAGAATAACTAGGGGAGGCATCCGTGCATGTAACAAAAATCAGTCGGGGTGCCACGACGGCAAGTCCCTTAAGAGATTCACCTAGAAGCATGCAAAACCCCGAGCCCACAAACCATAGCCAGAAGGAGGAGGCCTACTATCTTGTAGGAGTGGACGAGAATCATGAAAATAAGAAAAATAATTACAACGTTATTTACAAATGGAAAATGAGGAACTCAAGTAAGAACAAGGACCCATCGATATACGAAAAATAGAATCGAAAAAGGGCTACTACTCATTTTCAAAATGTACCACCCTCTAACAGACGCACCAACGTGTATGCTACACCATGCAAACGACCTAAAAATTCTGAAGCCCCTACCACAAATGAAGCCAAACGAAGTTAGAGAAAGATCGGCTAAAAGGTGTGAATTCCACAAGGGCCAGGGGCACAACACAGATGAATGTATCCATCTAAAGAATGCAATATAATTAGCTGTTAGAAGGGGACAATTAGACGAGTTCGTAAAATATGAAGAAGGAATGCACCCAACAGGAGTGCAAAAGAGAGCAAAAAAAGTCTGGATGAGGAGTGTAGGGGACCCTTGTGGCCACCTTGCTAAAGGAGAAGAGGCAATCCCTGCCAATGAAATTCAAAGCTACAAAACTCGGTAAGTGGAGCAACCCTCAGACTTTCTCGATAGTCAAAACAAGCAATCATAAACGGCATCTAGAGCAAGGCTTTGAACCATTTAGCGGCCACAGTTGGTACCAAGGATAAGTGGAAGTGACGACTTGTCACCAAATAGAAGCGTACCAAACAAGCAAAGGTACAACCTAACTCAACTAATTCAACATGCATTTTGCTTTAACTTTTTATGAATGTATGGATTAAATTAAATTAAAAATTATTTTGAGCGTAGTCATATATTTCGTTCTTGAACCAGCGTACTCAACATCATATCTACTTACTTTAGTCAAATAAATACCTTTTCTTACTAATGTTTTTTTCTCCATAAAAAAACGACCCCAAATATGAAAGGTTCGCCAGCCGTTCCTAAAGTGAGTGTGCAAAGTAAAGTGACCCCAAAGACGAAAGGCACGCCAGCTGCTCCCAAAGTGAGTGTGCATAGTAAAGTGACCCCAAAGAAAAAAGGCTCGCTAACTGCTCTCAAAGTGAATGTGCATAGTAAAGCGACAAAAAAATGAAAGGTTCTCTAGCCGCTCCCAAAATGAGTATGCATAGTAAAGCGACCCCAAAGATGAAATGCTCGCTAGCCGTTCCCAAAGTGACCGTGCATAGTAAAGCAACCCCAAAGATGAAAGGCTCGCTAGCTGCTCCCAAAGTGAATGTCTATAGTAAAGTAACCTGTAGACTCTCTAGAAGAAGTGCGTTATGAATACTGGCAAAAGGGGCAGAAGACATGTTTTGGAAAAAATAATAAAATAGTGCTAAGATGAGTCTTTTGCGTGCAAGCATACACGATATGCAAGTAATACAGCAGTTAAGTTGAGTACCGATCCAACAGAGATTGACTTGGAATTTGATTGTTTGATTGTTACTTGCCTTGTAAGAAAAGATGTTTGTTTTGGGAATACTTAAATAAGAAAAGAAATAAAAGTGAAGTAAAAACATTGGCAAGAAAGGTCTTTTAATTAATGATGAGCTATAGCAGGGAATGCCTGATGTCTATTCTTTTCATGCCGTGCCAGCCTTTAATGTCAATATGTCTTCATATTGTTTGCCGAGTAGATTCAAAATTAGCAAAGCCTCTCTCGATGGTCATTTGCTTAAGTCGATCATACTAAACCCCTATATATCTATAATGCATGTTTTTAAATAAACCGATTTGATTAAGAACCAATCTATACTCCTAAGGGGTAGATATCACTCCTAAAGTAAGTTCATCTACTTGAACGACTTCTCTCGAAGCTTCCCTTCTTAGTATTCAACAACTCAATCATTGTCACCCCAAGTCTGTTAAGATATTGAAGAGCAATAGACCAACAGTGCTAGCTTTTGCTTGGTAGAGTATTTAGGAAAAATTCAAGTATGACAAATAGAAAATTTTTGTCGAAACAGATTTATCATTAAAAACTAAACCATGACATCAACGTTTAAACCAAACATCCCTCACCAACTATGAAATTAGTTCATGGTGAGGGATTTAACCAACAAGACCATATCCGTTTTCAAAAAATCATCATAAAAATAAATGTAAAACAACTTAAAAAAAGAGAATGGACGAGAAGGGGTCTCTCGATGCAGCCTTTCAAGATCCAAGCTCTTGGCCAAGCTGGTCAAACCACCCTTCCTTGGTGTAGCCGATCGTCACTCGTCGCACTCCAACTCCTCACTCAAGGGTTTTACCCTCACGATCTCTCTTTTTTCTCCTCCATTGAGTCTTTAAATAGGCGCGTAAGGGTGGCTAGGGTAAACTATTAAATGCTGAAGGGATAAAAGATAAGGTCTTATATGATAGCTTACAGGCTAGGGTTGACGTCATCGTGCCGCCGATGCATTGCCAACCAAGCTTGGCATAATTTTGCCAACCGAGCTTGACACTATTTTTCTGCTATTTTTTCAGAGATTGATCCAATTGCTATTTTTTCCCAGCCTAATCTTGTCCTATTTTCTCAGGGTTCAACAACCTCTTGGCATAGCATTAAGTTCACTTCTTTGTTAACCGGTGCTTGGCATTGTTTAGTCCATCTGTGCCAACAACACTCGGCATTCTCTCTTGCATTCCTTATTGTGCTACATTCCTGTGCTAAATACTATGCCAAACCTACAAAATTGCCAACAAAACAACCTTTTATACTGGCATAGACAGAAGTCCTAACTCCTTTTGTAAATGTATGATTTTAATATCCTAATGCAACTAAATGCACCTAAAAACAAGCAAAAGCATTGTAAGATTGACATTAAAAATAGTACTTTTAGAGAGGTAACACCCCCAAACCTAACTCATTACTTGTCCTCAAGTAATGCAGACAAAGAAAAATAAAAATTGTGAAAAAGTTACCTCGATAAAATTTTGATTGGAATGCCAACAAGTGCTGGCAAACAGAAGTTGGCTCTATTTCTGTCCTCAGTATCTCAGTGCAATAATGCTAAGAAGGTAGTAATTCAAGTGCAGCAATATAACTCTAGTCTAAGGTCATGAAGAGTGTATGATGTGTGGTCAATATGCATCCAATATCCTTTCACTCCCTTAGCCAATTTTACTACCTAAACCCTGATCTTTATTTTCATCATTTTTTCTTTCTTTCCAAGGGTTATGTTGGCATTAATTTAAGCTTGCTTCGTGACACTATTTAGCGTGAGTAATAAGAGGGAGCATACTACGAATCCCCACCTTAATCCAGACATCACTAGGTGATAAGTGTTCAAAAGTACTATTTTTCTTACCCTTTTTACTCATATTATTGTTAGACTTAGGCTCATATTAGTTGCATAGTTAGCCATTCATGCATTAATCCATGTTTCCTTCAATTGTTGAGCTTGATTACATAACTTGGTGATTTTTGTGGAAATAGATGCTGCTTTGGTGTGTTTTTGTGTGTGTATGTGCAGGATCACTTGCCAAAGCAATGTCGAGCTAGTTGCCAGGGCAATGCATGAAGGAGACGCCGAGCCAGTTGCCATGGCATTTGTCGACAAAGACAAAAAGCAATATGGATGTCGAAATTCATGACTTTACAAGCCCAAGATGACATGGAGCAAGGCCCAAGCCCAAAGGAATTTGATTGCCATGCAGAGATTAAAGAAGAATTAAATTCCAAGAAGATAGGAGAATTTCTAATAGGAATAAAATTATAATAAAGAATTATATTCTTTAAAGATAATTTAATTCCAGCTCAAACTCCTCCTCAAAGAAGGACTTTGGCCTAGCCCTATAAATATCAAGGAGATTTCGACAAGATGCATAGAGAGGGCAAGAGGGAAATTTCGACAAGTCCAAGTAGGGCAAGAGGAGAGAATTTTCGATAAGCATCAAGGGCAAGGAGGATTTCGACAAGCCTCCTCCTTCATCTTTTCTTCCTTGTTCGATTGGGTTCATGCTAGGGATTAATTATCTTGTGTTTCTTTGGAACCTAGCCATGAACTAAATTTACTTGGCTATGGTTATTGTGTTTTGTGGTTGTGAGAAACTATTGGTTTTTGTTTAGGTAATAAGAGTTTGCACTTTTCTATTTCAAGGTTTATTCATTCTTGGTTCTTATTATTGCTTGCGAATGAATTGGGAGAGGATCTCGTGATTTCATCCATTTATCTAATATCGGGAGAGTTAGATTCAAGAAACGAATGAATATGATCTTTATTCAATCCAATGATGGTGAAGATTAATCCGGCTTAGGAATAAGTTAAGGATTTCAACGGCTAAGAGGAGCGCAAGATTGGTTGTTGTTCACCCTTGATTCACGCAGGGATGTATTATCAAGGCATGCACAAGTAGCTAGAGTTTCGACTTAGGGATAAGAAGAAACCATTGAAGAACGCTCCGCCGAACATTGAAGTTGCTGCCCGTCGCGCCAAGTAGTTGCCCAACTAGTCGCCCGAGGCAACCATCAATTAGTTGCCAAGGCAACCCGTTGTGCAAGTTGCCACGGCAACCGAGTTGCCGTGCACTCTTTTACCAAAACGATCCAATCGGCTATCACACCTCAACTCACGATAACCTAGCCTATCTCTCTCTCATTTGAACTCATCTTTTCTTTTACTTTATTGCTTTCTAGATTAGTCATTAGTTAAACTCCGATAATCCTTTACTTGTGTTTTTACTTTTTACGATTGCAAGAGATTAGATCCTTGAAGTGGCACCAACCCTCGTGGAGACGATATCTTTATACTATAACTTGCGGCGTGTATACTTGCACATTTGCGTAGCACTTATTACGCGCAACAAGTTTTTGGCGCCGTTGTCGGGATTGGCAATAGCGACTTTGTTTTTACTTTCTTGCACTTTCTTTTTTTATTTTTCTTGTTTACAATTCAAAGGGCTAACAAACTTTGGTTTTGCATTGGTATATGACCGGCGAGACCGACTTCACCGAATATCCCTTTGATCCGTAAATCGAACGAACCTTACAAAGACTTAGACGAAGGATAAGAGAAGCAATGGAAAATCAAGACGGCAATCTAAATCAAGATGTTCGAGCAGGAGGAGGAGTGATTCTTGCACGAAACAGAACTATTCGAGACTATCTTGAAGAAGATCTTGATGGACTTAACCCAGGAGATGTCGCACCTGAAATTGAAGCCGACCACTTTGAGTTGAAACCAGTAATGTTTAACATGATCAACACAATAGGTCAATTTGGCGGCTCAGCAACTGAAGATGCACGACAACATCTGAAATCTTTCCTCGAGATTTGCAACTCGTTCAAGATACACGGAGTCACCACCGATGTATTACGATTAAGATTATTCCCCTATTCACTGAGGGATAGGGCGAAAGCATGGCTGAATAGCATTCCTGCCGGATCCATAGCATCTTGGACTGATCTTTGTCGTGATTTCCTTGCTAGATTTAATCCTACAAATTTGGTGATAAGCCAGAACGACATTACTTTTTTCGGCAGCGGATGATGAATCCATGTACGAGGCTTGGGAGCGATATAGAGAACTTCTACACAAATGCTCTTTACACGGATTCCCGGTGTGGACTCAAGTAACAATGTTTTACAACACCGTGAATACACCAACAAGGATGATGCTAGATGCCTCGGCAAACGGCATACTCCTAGATAAGTCGCCGGAAGAAGCAATGCAAATCTTAAACAGGCTGGCCAAGAATGACTATCAATTCCCATCTACTAGAAGAGGAGGAGTTAGACGCCAAGCCACAATACATGAACTAGGATCATCGATTCAATTTTCGCACAATTGGCCGTTTTAACCAAGATGGTCCGAACATGCAAAAACCAAACAACACACATGAAGTCAAGGTAATGGATTCTTTTTGTGAGTTATGTGGTGATAACCATAATTCTTCTGAATGTATGCAGAATCTGGAATCTAGCTTCTATGTGGGGAATTACAATCGGAGCAACAACATGATGTTAAATACATACAATCCAGCTTAGAACAAGCACCTGAATTTTTCATGGAGTAATCCCAACAATGCTCTAAACCAGAACAATCAGAATGCACAAGCATCGGGATTTCAGCAGAAGAATATGCCACGGCAAGCAGATGCCGCAAAGCAACAACCGAAGCGACATCTAGTTCTTTGGAAAATTCTCTAAATGCTTTTATGATGAAAACTGAATCTTATATGGCTGAGAATAGTAATTTCATAAAAAGAACTGATGCTTTTATTAACAGGACCGAGATGAGATTGCAAAACCAAGAGGCGGCAATCAAATCATTAGAAAATCAAGTCGGACAGTTTGCTCAAAATCTGAACACTAGACCACAAGGAGGTTTACCTAGTGATACTGAAGTCGCAAGAGGAACTGGCCATGAGCAATGTAAGGCAATCACCACCAGAAGTGGCCAACAACTTAGAGAGGTTCAAACCCGCTCGTCAAACAAAACTCCACAAAAAGATCAAGACGAACCTAGCGGCAAAGCCTCAGATGCTGAACCAGGAATTACTGCGGCAACCGGCAATAAACATGCCTCGGCAACCGACGACGCCTCAGCAACATGCGATAAGCATGTCTCGGCAACCCCAGTTGATAATGCCTCGACAACTCCAGATGTCCCGGCAATGTCGTCAATCAGGTTTCAAACCAATGAAAGGATCGAAGATATCCGACTTCCACCACCATTCCCACAAAGGTTGAAGCGACAAAAGCAAGAATACCAATTCAAAAAGTTTCTTGATATCCTAAAGCAAGTCCACATCAACTTGCCATTGGTGGAAGCAATTGAACAAATGCCAAACTATGCCAAGTTCCTTAAAGACATTGTGTCCAAAAGAACAAGGCTAGGAGAGTTTGAAACAGTGGCCGTGACAGAGGGATGCATGGCAATGTTGCACAATCGTATGCCACCCAAGTTGAAGGATCCCGGAAGTTTCACAATACCCTGTTCTATTGGAAATCACTATGTCGGGAAAGCACTATGCGACCTAGGGGCTAGCATAAATTTGATGCCTAAATCAGTTTTCCAGAAACTAGGAATCGGGAAGGCAAGACCTACAACAGTTGATAAATTTATTTTTCTCGCTAACTTTATTGTTTTGGATTGTGAAGCAGATGAGTATGCACCTATAATTCTCGGGAGACCATTCCTAGCGACAGGGAGAACCTTGATCGACGTTGAAAAGGGAGAACTCACAATGAGGGTGAATGACCAGCAGGTAAAACTAAATGTGTTCCAAACACTAAGGCATGCCGATGATCCAGAAGAATGCCAACTACTTCATGCCACGGCAGAGTTTAACTTCGATGAGGAATTTAGTTGCCTCGGCAACTACATTGCCGACCAAGAGAAACATGAAGAGTATGAAGAACCGGTCGATGAGGAACAACAAGAAGAGGCAAATTGGCTAGTCAACCGACCAGGTACATACTTTGAACCACTGGACTACTCAGGTATGGAAGGTAAGCTCGAAAACCCCTCTATAAAAAATCCACCAATTCTTGAGCTGAAACAATTGCCAGAGCAACTGAAATATGTATACTTAGGGACTGATAATACATTACCTGTAATTATTTCTTCTAAGTTACAGCCTGAGCAGGAAAAGAAGCTGAACAACATGTTGAAGCTACACAAAAAGGCAATAGGGTGGACAATTACCGACTTGAAGGGAATTAGCCCGGCGGTGTGCATGCACAAGATCTTGTTGGAAGATGATCACAAACCTTCAATTGAGGCCCAGAGGAGACTGAATCATGCCATAAAAGGGGTTGTAATGAAAGAAATCATCAAGTGGCTTGACGCCGGCATTATATACCCTATCTCCGATAGTACGTGGGTAAGTCCGGTACAATGTGTGCCGAAAAAGGGAGGTATAACAGTGGTAAGCAATAAAAATAATGAACTTATCCCAACCAGGACTGTGACCGGTTGGAGGGTTTGTATGGACTATCGAAAGTTAAACAAAGCCACTAGGAAAGATCACTTCCCATTACCCTTTATTGATCAAATGCTTGACCGTCTTGCAGGTAAACCCTTTTATTGTTTTCTTGATGGTTATTCAGGTTACAATCAGATTGCCATAGCACCAGAAGATCAAGAAAAGACAACCTTCACATGCCCATACGGTACTTATACCTTCCGAAGGATGCCGTTCGGATTGTGTAACGCCCCGACAACCTTCCAAAGATGCATGATGGCGCTCTTTTCAGACATGGTCGAAGACTTCCTTGAGATCTTCATGGATAATTTCTTGGTTTTTGGTAATGACTTCGACGGCTGTCTCGGAAATTTAGAGAGGGTGTTAGCAAGATGCGAAGAAACGGACTTAGTCCTCAATTGGGAGAAATGCCACTTTATGGTAGATGAAGGAATAGTGCTCGGCCACAAGATTTCATCCAAGGGAATTGAAGTAGACAAAGCCAAGGTGGACGTGATCGAGAGATTACCCCCACCAAATTCGGTTAAAGGAATTCGAAGTTTTCTCGGACATGCAGGTTTTTACAGGAGGTTCATTCATAATTTTTCTAAAATCACTAAACCTTTGTGTAATCTGCTTGAACAGGATAAAGTCCTTGATTTTGATGATTCTTGCACTCAAGCATTCGAAACCCTAAAGAAAAAGCTTGCCTCGGCACCCATTGTCGTTCCAGTTGATTGACGCTACCTTTTGAGCTCATGTGTGATGCAAGTGATTGATTTGTAGTAGGAGCAGTCCTAGGCCAACGCACAGGTAAGACCTTCCATGTGATATACTACGCTAGTAAAACTCTTAATGGTGCTCAAGTGAATTACACAATAACGGAGAAAGAGTTACTAGCTGTAGTTTTCACATTTGACAAGTTTCGATCCTATTTAATTGGTACAAAGGTAATTGTTCATACGGACCATTCGGCAATCAAATACTTATTTGCTAAAAAGGATGCTAAACCTCGTTTGATTCGTTGGATATTACTTTTACAAGAATTTGATATTGAAATTAAGGACAGGAAAGGAACAGAAAATCAAGTGGCCGATCACTTATCACGTTTGGAACGCAATAGGGAGGAGGACGCGGATCTAGAGATATGTGATGCATTCCCGGATGAACAAATTCTAATTGCCTCGGCAACCCTCAACGCCTCAGCAACCCTAGATGCCTCGGCAACCCTTGACGCCTCAGCAACCCTAGATGCCTCGGCAACCCATGACGCCTCAGCAACAATGGATGCACACACCTCGGCAACTCTCGATGCCGCAGCAGCCTTTGACGCACACGCCTCGGCAATTTTGGGAGCAGTCACAACGGCAGCACATGCCTCGGCAATACCCTGGTACGCGGATTTAGTTAACTTCCTTGTTTGTGGTATTTTTCCTTATGGCATTACTCACCAAGGAAAGAAGCGGTTCCGCCATGATGCTAAGCATTACTTTTGGGACGAGCCTCTTTTGTTTAAACAATGTGCAGATCAGGTTATACGCCGATGTGTCCCTGAAGAAGAGCAACATAATATACTCCGGCAATGTCATTCTTCACCCTATGGAGGACATTTTGGAGGAACTCATACCGCGGCCAAAGTCTTGCAATCCGGTTTGTATTGGCCAACATTGTACAAAGATGCCCAGGACTTTTACAAGCAATGTGATCGTTGCCAGAGGACGGGCAATATCTCTAGACGACATGAGATGCCACTCCAGAACATCATCGAGGTGGAACTATTCGATGTATGGGGGATCGATTTTATGGGACCTTTCCCATCTTCATTCGGCAACCTCTACATCCTACTTGCCGTCGACTATGTGTCTAAATGGGTAGAGGCAGCTGCAGTTCCCAACGACGATTCCAAGACCGTGCAACGATTCCTGCAGAAAAAACATATTTACACGGTTTGGGATGCCAAGAGCAATTATCAATGACGGGGGCAAGCATTTTGACAACAGACTAATTGCCAAGATGTTGCAATGCTTCGGCATATCACACAAGATCGCCACGGCATATCACCCACAAACCAACGGGCAAGCAGAAATTTCCAACCGGGAGTTGAAGGGAATACTCGAGAAAGTAGTAAATCCCTCAAGGAAGGATTGGTCATTAAGACTAGATGACGCACTTTGGGCATATCGCACTGCATTCAAAACACCCTTAGGTATGTCCCCCTTCCGACTTGTCTATGGTAAAACTTGTCATCTACCGGTGGAAATCGAGCACAAGGCGTACTGGGCAATCAAGACCGTGAATATGGATTGGGAAAGTGCCGGACAAAAGCGCTTGATGGATCTCAATGAGTTAGAAGAATTTCGTGCACTCGCCTATAACAATGCACGAATCTACAAGGAGAAAACAAAGCGATGGCACAACAAGAAACTATTGCCACGACAATTCACGCCAGGGCAACTAGTTCTCCTATTCAATTCTCGGCTAAAGCTTTTCCCGGGAAAGCTGAAATCAAGATGGTCAGGACCATTTGAAGTCGTCAAACCATTCTCCCATGGTGCTGTGATAATCAAGTCCATCTCTGACAACCATGAATTCAAAGTTAATGGACAAAGATTGAAGCACTACAATGGTGCCCATGTGGAACGTAACAAGGAAGTGGTCAACTTAGGAGATGCATGAGCATGCTCTCCTTTCAGTATTTTCTTTTTCTTTTCATTTTTATTTTTAGGAGATATTTTATTTTTCTTCATTATCTTTAGTTTTCAGGTTTTCTTTGTTTTCTTTTTCACAACAAGACTCACAACTACTATGCTAAGGAAATTTGCTGCCAAGATCCTTGCCCCAGCAACCAATGAAGAAGATGCCGCGGCAACCTACATCGTGCCTGCACAAGCTGATGCCACGGCAACCAACCCTGAAGATGCCACGGCAACCAAAGCTAAAGACATCCCGGCAACAAGAAAACAACCATCGCGTTCAAGCAAAAGAATCAAGACACCAACTAGAAGGAAACTAATCATCTACGATGATGAAATCTCGGAGTAAGTCCTTGTATGCATTTTTATTTTTATTTTTCGTTATTTTTATGCATGCATTGAGGACAATGCCCCACTCGAGTTTGGGGGGGATTGTTATTAGTAATTACCATGTTTAGTTACACTTAAGTATTACATTTAGGATACATATATTGCTTGCCATGCCTTTAAATTGGAACAAGAATTGCTTAGATTTGATGAATATTCGATGATGACTTTGCCAATGCACTTAATTGATAGAATTTTTATTCTAGGATAACCATGGAAAAACTTAGAATTTTACTATGATGCTAAATTTGATGAAACACTGCTGTGGTTTGATTGATTTAAGGAGTTCTAGTAAACTTAGGTTGATAATTAACTAATTGGGGGATTAGAATAAAAATTGGATGAAGGCTAGAGGTGCCCGAAATTGGCTCTAGTATGTGCTAAAAAAATTGATCACTAGAGGTGCCCGAAACTGGCTCTAGGAGGCGTTAAAAAATTTTTTAACTAGAGGTGCTCGAAACCGGCTCTAGTCGATTAAATTAACTTAAGAAAACTAAAAACAAAACACTAGAGGTGCCCGAAATTGGCTCTAGTTAAAACATGTTAAAAAGAACCCAATGAAGTAATTTGAAAACCTATTGTTTGCATAGAATCCGAAAAATCAACTTGCACACAACTCCGCACACACTCACAAGCATTATAGTTTGATTCCGAGTAATTCCTCAGTTTTCTGAAAAATAAAAAGCCAATCATACTTTGTGCCCCGGTTCAGAGAATTGAAATCAAGTTCAAAGCTAAGTTTGTGAAAATTTGAAGTCTTGGCAGGTAATTATGAGTTTGCATTGCTTGAGGACAAGCAATAGTTTGAGTTTGGGGGTGTGATAAGTGTTCAAAAGTACTATTTTTCTTACCCTTTTTACTCATATTATTGTTAGACTTAGGCTCATATTAGTTGCATAGTTATCCATTCATGCATTAATCCATGTTTCCTTCAATCGTTGAGTTTGATTACATAACTTGGTGATTTTTGTGGAAATAGATGCTGCTTTGGTGTGTTTTTGTGTGTGTATGTGCAGGATCACTTGCCAAAGCAATGCCGAGCTAGTTGCCAGGGCAATGCATGAAGGATATGCCAAGCTAGTTGCCAGGGCAATGCATGAAGGAAACGCCGAGCCAGTTGCCATGGCATTTGTCGACAAAGACAAAAAGCAATATGGATGTCGAAATTCATGACTTTACAAGCCCAAGATGACATGGAGCAAGGCCCAAGCCCAAAGGAATTTGATTGCCATGCAGAGATTAAAGAAGAATTAAATTCCAAGAAGATAGGAGAAGTTCTAATAGGAATAAAATTATAATAAAGAATTATATTCTTTAAAAATAATTTAATTCCAACTCAAACTCCTCCTCAAAGAAGGACTTTGGCCTAGCCCTATAAATATCAAGGAGATTTCGACAAGATGCATAGAGAGGGCAAGAGGGAAATTTCGACAAGTCCAAGTAGGGCAAGAGGAGAGAATTTTCGACAAGCATCAAGGGCAAGGAGGATTTCGACAAGCCTCCTCCTTCATCTTTTCTTCCTTGTTCGATTGGGTTCATGCTAGGGATTAATTATCTTGTGTTTCTTTGGAACCTAGCCATGAACTAAATTTACTTGGCTATGGTTATTGTGTTTTGTGGTTGTGAGAAACTATTGGTTTTTTTTAGGTAATAAGAGTTTGCACTTTTCTATTTCAAGGTTTATTCATTCTTGGTTCTTATTATTGCTTGCGAGTGAATTAGGAGAGGATCTCGTGATTTCATCCATTTATCTAATATCGGGAGAGTTAGATTCAAGAAACGAATGAATATGATCTTTATTCAATCCAATGATGGTGAAGATTAATCCGGCTTAGGAATAAGTTAAGGATTTCAACGACTAAGAGGAGCGCAATATTGGTTGTTGTTCACCCTTGATTCACGCAGGGATGTATTATCAAGGCATGCACAAGTAGCTAGAGTTTTGACTTAGGGATAAGAAGAAACCATTGAAGAACGCTCCGCCGAACCTTGAAGTTGCTGCCCAGTCGCCCAAGTAGTTGCCCAACTAGTCGCCCAGGCAACCCCGTTGTGCAAGTTGCCACGGCAACTGAGTTGCCCGTGCACTCTTTTACCAAAACGATCCAATCGGCTATCACACCTCAACTCACGATAACCTGGCCTATCTCTCTCTCATTTGAACTCATCTTTTCTTTTACTTTATTGCTTTCTAGATTAGTCATTAGTTAAACTCCGATAATCCTTTACTTGTGTTTTTACTTTTTACAGTGCAAGAGATTAGATCCTTGAAGTGGCACCAATCCCTGTGGAGACGATATCTTTTATACTATAACTTGCGACGTGTATACTTGCACATTTGCGTAGCACTTATTATGCGCAACACTAGGCTTTCTCTTCAACTCATACCCTAGGGTTTTGGACTTGAGAACTAAGAGGGAGCAAACCACGAAGCCCTGAGTAACTTATTATCCCTAAGTAGAGGAGAGTTCTATTTTTTATTACCTTGGCAGAACATTGCTGCCTTATTAGTTTCTTTTTACCCTGACATCATTTTTCAATTATTTTTTCAATCTGAGCATAGTTTCAATAGTCTAAGTTTGCTAGGGAACTAGATACATATCACGTGTTAAGTGTAAATTCAATTCCCTAAACTAGAGATCAATTGCCAAGCTAACCTGGCATACTACTCTGCTGACATGGCATGACAACTAAGGATTAAAATTTCCTCATTGGACAGAAACCTATATCAAATTAAACTTGCCTAACAAATGTTAACATCCTTCAAAATCAAATTGAGGCAAAATTCTCTCTTTTCCTTTTTTAGTGGTTTGACATGCATCTATTCTAAATGACCTAAAATGGCATGGAAATAGAAATTAAACATGGAATGCATGACATAAATGTGAGGAAACGCACACCCCCAAACCTAAGATGTGCATTGCCCTTAATGCATGAAAACACCACATATAAACAATAAAAACAGAAAAATAAAATGCATGATCATGAAAAATGCAATATAATGGAATGCAAAGAGTTTAGGAAGAGGAGAACTCCCCTTCGTATGCAATTTCTTTTGTGACGCGGGTCTTTCTTTTCACAAAGCTTCCACGATCGGGGCTTTGCGTTTAACTCTAGTCATGGCTGGTTTTACGGTGGTGGAGGCTCCAACCTCATCTATTCTCTTGGCAGGGTCCTATGCGGCAGGAATAGCAGTGGCATCGGACTGAGCAGGCGCCACTGGTGGAGTGGTAGGCTTTTTGGTAGACTTTGCTTTGGCAGACTTGGTTTTGGGTTCCTTCGATTTAATCTAGGATTTAGAATTGCCAGATTTAACTTGGACTAGAGACAGTGGAACTGTGGCATCAGATGGGGTATGAACTGATTGAGGACTGGCTGGCATGGCATCATCGCTGGTGTGATGGTGGTGCCTTTGATTTCTTGGCCTCTGTCCGAATCAAGCTTGTGCACACCATGCTTCATGCAAATGTTAGAAATCAATAATGGAAAGAATAGACTACCATTATGCTTACCAACACATTTATATGCCTCATCGATGATGATTTGGCCGACATTGATTTTTCGGCCAATAATGATTGAGTGTAGTAGTGCAACCCATTCCTCCGACACAGTTTCGTTGTGGGTAGTTGGCACCAGATTTGCCTTCTAAGTGGTTCCACCCCTTTCGGTTGAGATTTTAGGGTTAATATCTTGATTGTTCGATATCTCTTGGATGATACGATCCATGCCGTGCCAGGTTCACACAGTTCTGCCAGCAACTTCTTTCTCTTGGAAACAGTCATAATGTTGGCACACTCTTTATGTTCATCCTCCACATCCCCTAACTCAAACATGGCATTAAGAAGATGAGGCTTTGAACGGTTTGGACAAAGCAATAAGAAGAGAAAATATAGATCTTGGTTTCTTGCTTGATAAAGAAAGAGAGAAGCGAAAGAGATTTGTTTCTTTAAACGGATAGGGTAGATAGAAAGTAAAGAGTTTGAGTGTTTAATGGGGTTTAATAAAGGTAGCCGAATTAATTGGGGATAATGATGGAAAATAAAAAGATTTGATTTGATAAGGAGATTAAGTTGAATTTAAATTTCAACTCAATATTTGGGCGGCTAGGGTTAAAATTCAAAGCAAATCAATCTCTATCTTTAATGGGCCGAATTTAATCAAGCTAGTGTAAATCTCATCTTCAAATATTCCAATGCGTTGCATGCCAAGCCTCTGCATTGGCATTCTTCCTGGTACGCAAAATTCTCTCATTGTGTCAATGTCTCATGCCAAGTCCTGCTTTGACATTGTTCCTGGCATACTAAATCTACACATACTCAAAGAAAACCTCTCAACGCAGCAAAGAAAAATTAAAACTAAAAGAATAAAAACTAAACAAAAAAAATACTGGAAAATAAAACATCTAAACCTAATATTTACAAAGATTCAAAACCATGATGATGGTATTATGGTACCTCTTCCAAGAGGATAACCTCCTTGGCATTGTACGGATCACCTTCCAAATAGTATTTCAATCTTTAGCCTTTGGTTGGTGGGTGGTAGGCTGTGACAATCCTTTGTTTGAATAACCAACTTAGAAAGCCAAAGAGTTGCTTTCCTTTGATCATGCCAAATTCTCAATTGCACAATGAAAGGGAATATTTTACCATGGTGGCTTCGAACAACCATCTTAGAAAACCGAAGAATATCTTTGTTGTCGAGGCATAGTCATCTTCATATTGTTCTAGAATCTTCATGAAATCTTCAATTTTGAATTGCAACATCGCTGGCATTGTTGTTGCGACAAAATTTTCCCGCTTCAGCTCTTCATTCTCATTCATTTGGCATCCACTTTTCCTTCCAGCAATAAGCCATTTGAGCACACCTCGCTTCATGACATCAGTTCCAACCAAAATTGACCTTCTTTGTTGCTCAATTGTTTTGCCATCACACTTTTTTTTGATGGCATCGACTTTCTTTCCTTGGCAATGCAATGTCAGGTTCTCATCCAAGATGGATTCCATTGTCTCAACTGCATGGCTTTCTTCAATTTCGTCTTCACATTTAAGAGCTTTGAAAATGTCAATAGTAATACCTACTTGTTTTACCGATGTAGGGTTGCCAAATGACGGCTCCACTGGTTTTGTGGAGTTAGCATCCGACTACTGTCTGGCATTGGATAGCGGTCTTGCATCAGATAGTGGTATGGCATCACCAGCCTCTACATCTTCTTTCTCTACTTCCTTGGGTTCACTTGTTGGCACTGATTTATTCTCATGACAAACAATTGGCTCTTTTCCATGCGTTAAAATCTTGACTTCTTTGCCACTTGGGAAAGTATCAGCTTGGCATTGTTCTCTCTCTTTTTATCGAGCATCCTCTATATCACTTGGAAGATTCTCTAGAGGTCTGGCATTAAGTACGCTGGCAATATGTCATATCTAAACTTCCAAATTTCTCATTGATGCTGTCAAACTTTAGAATGTGGCATCATTAATCTCCATGTAATCAGTGTGAGTGCCTTCTTGGTTGAGTCTCTGCCCTTGTTGGAAATTGTTTTGGCCTTTCTGTGGCATGGCATTCTGATAGAATGCTGGCATAAAATTTACCGACCCATGGGTGGCAAGGTATTCACCCACATGGTGGTTCTCTCCACAAATGGTGCATAATGGGTCTAATGCTCTAACTTATCGGGACTCCTTGTTCAAGTTCTCTTTCCATGATAATTGCGTTGTATCAGCAAAGTTGTAATCACCATAGAAGTCTATTCGATCATCATACGAGTAACTCGGCTGATGTTGAGGACTGTTTTGCCATGGCATATGTGTTGCAGCATTAATGCCATTATCGTAAGCAAACATGTTAGCTCCTTGATCATACCATGGAAATTTTTTTGGTAACGCCACCAGTTGTATGCTTCAATATGGTCTCTAATGCTCATTTCTCGATCCTCCATGTTCCTAGAAGTACCTAAAACAAATAAAACTAAAAGTAATTTTAGTAAAATAAATAGTAAAAGGAAAATAATCATAAACAAAACAAAGACAAGTAAGAATAAAAACAATCAATTCCGTTGCAATCCCCGACAACGACGCCAAAAACTTGTAAACTCTCTAGAAGAAGTGTGTTATGAACGTTGGCAAAAGGGGCAGAAGATATGTATTGGAAAATTAATAAAATAGTGCCAAGATGAGTCTTTTTGCATGTAAGTATACACGGTTTGCAAGTAATACAACAGTTAAGCTGAGTATCAATCCCACAGAGATTGACTTGGAATTCGATTGTCTGATTGTTACTTTCCTTGGAAGAAAATATGTTTGTTTTAGGAATACTTAAATAAGAAAAGAAATAAAAGTGAAATAAAGATGTTGGCAAGGAAGGTCTTTTAGTGAATGATGAGCGTTGGTAGGGAATGCCTGGTTTCTACGCTTTTCATTCCGTGCCAACCTTTAATGTCAACCTGCCTTGGCATTGTTTGCCGAGCATATTTAAAATTAGCAAAGTCTCTCTCGATGGTCATCGCCCTAAGTCGATCATATAAAATCCCCTATATCTCTATAGTGTATGTTTTTAAATAAACCGATTTGATTAAGAACCAATCTATACTCCTAAGGGGTAGATATCACTCCCGAAGTAAGTTCATCTGCTTGAACGACTTCTCTCGAAGCTCATCTCCTTAGTATTCAACAACTCAATCATTGCCACCCTAAGTCTGTTAAGATATTGAGGAGCAATAGGCCAACAGTGCCATCTTTTGCTTGGCAAAGTATTTAGGAAAAATTCAAGTATGCCAAATAGAAAAACTTTGCTGAAACAGATTTATCATTAAAAACTAAACCATAAAATCAACGTTTAAACCAAACATCCCCTACCAACTATGAAATTAGTTCATGGTGAGGGATTTAACCAACAAAACCATAACCGTTTTCAAATACATTATCATAAAAATAAAAGTAAAATAACTTAAAACAAGAGAATGGGCGAGAAGGGGTCTCTCAATGTAGCCTTTCAAGATCCCGGTAGTTGGCCAAGTTGGTCGAACCACCCTTCCTTGGTGCAGCTGATCGTCACTCGTCGCACTCCAACTCCTCACTTGAGGGTTTTACCCCACGATCTCTCTTTTTTCTCCTCCATTGGGTCTTTAAATATGCGTGTAAGGGTGGCTAGGGTAAGCTATTAAATGCCGAAGAGATAAGAGATAAGGTCTCATATGATAGCTTATCAGGCTGTGACTGACATCATTGTGCCGCCGCACGTTGCCAACCAAGCTTGGCATAATTTTGCCAATTGAGCTTGGCACTATTTTCTACTATTTTTTTTGGAGATTGATCCAATTGCTATTTTTTTGCAGCCTGATTTGGTCCTATTTTTTCGAGGTTTAACAACCTCTTAGCATTGCAACAAGTTCACTTCTCTGCCAACCGGTGCTTGGCATTTTTAGGCCATCTATGCCGACAACACTCGACATTCTCTCTGGCATTCTTTACTGCACTACATTTCTGTGCTAAATACTATGCCAAACCTGCAAAATTTCCAACAAAACAACCTTTCATACCGGCATACACAGAATTCCTAACTCCTTATGTAAATGCATGATTTTAATATCCTAATGCAACTAAATGTACCTAAAAACAAGCAAAAACATTGTATGATTGGCATTAAAAACAATACTTTTAGAGAGGTAACATAACTGTAAAAATGAAAGGCTCGCTGGCCGCTCCCAAAGTGAGTGCGCATAGTAAAGTGAAATACCACTTCTAAGGAAAGCCAAACAATGCAAATCATTCATCTACAGAGAGTTACTGCCCATTTGAGTATTCAGTCAACCGATGCTTAGTATAACAATTAGCAGGTTGTTGTCCCCATTAAGAAATCTCAACAAGACTCACTAGATCGCTCCATTCCTAAAGTCAGTGGGTATAAAGAAAAAATGATCGCCTAAGCATCTACCGCTTTTAAGAAGCATGCATAGAGAAATCAGCTTAATGGTCGCCACTTCCAAAGCAAGAGAAATAAAAAATAAAAAACTCATTCAAGGGGTATGAATCCCCAATTCACAATATGCTACCCAGTACAATTAACTTTCAAAAGAAACGAAATCCCTTTATTCTAAAGGAATATCCAAGCACACAACAAAAGATAGTTCGTCTCTTCCAAAGTATCACAAGCTCTCAATAGTGAAAGCAAATACACACAATAAAATTCCTTGTATGACCATTCAAGGGGGTCAACTACAAAGTAAATGTACAAACAAATCCTCCCAAAAAGTAACTAACGACGCAAAAACACAGCTTGCTTCGGGAAGTCGATGTTGTTCTATGAGAAACAAAGCAAAATAAACCCCTACAAGAAAGCAACTATTTACGCATAAAAAGGTTCCTTTAAAATATTTGTGCACAACAAAAGAATAGGGCGTTAATATCTACCGCCATCGAATAAATAAGCAACAAATAATTCAATACACGAGTAAGTAAATGTACAGATCCGAAAATAATAATATTTGTAACCCCCTCGACCAATTCAAAATTTTACAAGTATACCCAATATCACTCGCCCAAAGAGCGTGGTATCAAAAACAACACTCCAACCAACTCAAGATAGCGATCTCATCTAAAACAAACAAATGCCAATAGACACAACACTATAAACCACACAAATGATTGCCATTCTTAAGCACGGATCTGGAAATAATAATATTTCTAACCCCCTCGACCTAGCCTAGACGCCCGACCAAACCATGTGAGCTACATTGGATTTTTTGAAACAAACTCGAACGATTAATTAAACTTAAGGTCCATTTTTCTTTTTATCTTGTTTAGGTACAACATTACATCCTATGGTGTGCATGCTGGTAGCGGGTGAAATCTCAACTGAATTGGGCGTCGAATTGACAACCAATTGCGCAAATTTGTAATTTAGGGACCAAATTGCAAATCTAGAAAGTTATGAGGACTTAGTTAAAATTTGAGTTACCAAACCTCAATTAATCAGATTACATGCATGCTTGCCAATTTCCAGCTCAAAATGATCATTCAAAATCATGCAGTTTCATCCACAATTAACAGAGACCAAAATGAAAGAATCTAAAGCATAAAGAATCACTTTAACTGAAATAACAACAACCGATATCGCTACGCGGGAACCCGTACCAACACGGGGCTTCATCACAAAAGTTCATACCAGAACAGGGGCAAGGCGTATCGGTACATGGGCATGGTTGCAAAATCTTGATTTCCAGTAGCCAAGGTCCATACCGATACGACCTCCCGTGTACCAATCCCCATACCACATTCCAGCTTACCCGTACCGATACGAGGCCTAGTGTATCGGTACGCACAAACCTGTAATCCTCACTTTCGCTAGTTTTTCATACAAATCCAGATTCGAACATGCTTTAACAATCCATAAACATGTACACCACTAACCTAAAGGTCAACGATGCCAGAATATCAAAGAAACATAATCCAACATAACAACATACTTCAATAGTAGTTATAGAGGCATACTTCCTAAAACCAAACCATCCAATGAACGAAATATAAATCCACATCAAAATCAACCATGCAAATCCTCATACAACACCATAACAACAAAATAAACTTGCACAAACTGGGATTTTAGCAAATAACCCTCCCAAACAACAATAAACCCCATTGCCTTTATTACTACTAGTCTAGTTCAAAAACCATACTTTCAAATAGTTCAAGTCCTTGGATTTCCCCTCGCTTGCTCGCTGCCTCCAACCTTTAATTCTCTGCATTGATGGACAAAGAGAGCGTAAGCACACTAGGCATAGTGAGGAGTGCTCAAACAAAACACCATCTGTAAAACCTGCTACCCGATCTAGGAGTTAAACTAGATTAGGGTATGTTACCAAATAAGTATTCAAGAAAACATAATTTAACATAATAATTTTTCTCTAAACATGCCATCAGAATTATGGTAAGAATTAAAAATTTGCAACTATTTAATAGACCAACCTTCAACAACATTACATGCTCATCTAGTTATGCATTAAGTAGACAATCTTATAAGAAGACATAGGTTAGCTTACGTACTTGCCAACCCAAGGCCCGGGTACTAAGTATAACGAAAAGATTAAGAACACTCAAATTCTTGTACTTTCAACCTGAAACTTTATCTTGTATTAGAAATCTCAATTGATAGAGCAAGTTCTCGCCAATTAGGGGCTCATATTCATTTTGGTACAGATAGAGTATAATCCAATAAGGTCTCCACTTCTAGGAGTAAAAAAATCCATTGTATAAGTCTCTTAATGATTCAATTCGAATTCATAATCCTTATTAGTCATTTCTTTTAGACAACATTTGGGCCAAGGGGATGAAAGGTTTGAATAGGAGAAAGGGATACATGGTTTGACCAACAACAAATAGAGAAAAGGGAAGAGAGTTTAAAGTCCCATGATGAAATTCAAATTATACAAGAAACGTATTACTGAATTTTCTTCCTTTTATTCCACCTCAATTCGAGTATTTAGACCAAGCTTAATTCAAAACATAGTCCATCTATTCATTCATTTGTTCATCGCATGGCATAAGCATATACATCCATGTTCAAATACTAATATTTCAAGTCATTAGTTCATCATAAACCAAACATGCAAGCATTTACAAAATTATTTTAGAGTCCTTATACACTTAGCAAAAGGTACCTATACTTTTTATATACTCCCATAGCAAATGACATCGTACGTACATAATAATCACTTATTCACATCATACTTATAATTAAGCATCAGTCATATAGAAACTAGCCATACAATAACAATCATATCACATTTATAATCAAATGTTTTACAATTCAAGGTTTATCATATTGAACATTGATTACTCGAATATTACTAAACTTATATGGATATCATATGCCACCATTCTAGGAGCTTCATAAGGAAAACATAAATGATACACAGAAATCTTGGAAAATGACTTGCAATCCTTGAACACAATCAAACCCTAGAGCTTCTTTAATACTGAAAATGCATGGCAGCGAATGTATTAGGCTTATATAGCCTAAGCGAGGTAGTGACTTTTAAATGACAACGCACAATGACAATGATATCAAATGGAAATCCAAAGGAAAATACAAGCATATAATAACACTAGGTGTTTATATCTTAATCCTATCTTAAACATCGCTTGTTTATTAGAAGCTTAGTCAGAGTTCATATTCTTCAAGTCTTAGTTGAAATTCTTTCAGAGTTTAAATTGGGTTCTTTCAAATTTCTTATCGAACTTATCAAAGATCGTACTTTATCTTATTGAAGTCTTATCAATGCTATCCAAGTTCTTATCAAAGCTTATCGAAGATCATAAAAAAGCTTATCTGAGTTCATAACATTGCTGATAAGAGTTTCTTATCAAAGCTTAGTATCAGAGTTCATATCTTTTAGAAAATTTACCTTGGATCAAATTTGAACATGGGTAGCATTGGTTCGTATTTCACATAGCTCAAAGCACATAGCAATGGCTAGTGTCAGAACATAACAAACCTAACTTCTCATCTATCCACCTAACTGTTGCCAAACTCCTTATATCTCCCCCGTTACATCATATTGTTGCTAATAGAAAACATATATAGGGTCATCACCCTTGAGCCGTAGCTCATGGACCATAATCCCAAAATATACCTTGCACCATGTCAAAGTGTCCAAGGACTTCCATTGTTTAGGCAGCTTAAATAATTTTTAGCTTTATAGTTAGGAAAGGTATCTTATGATATAAGAGTTATTAGCTTTTGAGTATTTAGAAATTCGTAATCTTATAGTAGTAAAGCTTGAGGAACATTCTTTAGTATCTTATGACAGTTGAACATTTAGCTCTAGTTAGGAATTCATGGATAACTCAAGATTATTAAAAGATTCCAATCCATCTTTTCAACTTAACACAAGATATCATAGCATAGGAAAATTGATTATGCATATGTAATGCCAATATAGTCATGAGACTTGCAAAGCATGCTATGCCTTGAATGCCCTTCCCCGAACGTGCTCTACTTGAACTTTATGCAACATGGATATGATTTAAACTTAGTAATTCAAATAACCAAAGATTAGGATGACACCATGTCATCTCGAAATACATGAACTACACTCACCTCTTATCCCAAAGTTACGGGATACCTTAATCCACAATTACCCATAGCATCTACTAACTCTTCCTATTAAATTGTAATTTATTAGACTCATTATGAGGTTTAGGGCTGAATTAAAATGAAAGAAAATTTTGATAACCAAATTGAAAGGACTAGACTGAAGTTAAATGAAAAATAGAGATTTGCATGATAAGAAATCTTTACTAGGATGATTAGAACACTTGTCCACTTTTGGTGAGGGCATGTGCTAAGGGGGGAAGAAGGACCTTGGGTCAAAGGATGAGATAATAAAAAAGTGTGTTATCTTCCCCTTCTTCTTCACGAGGACACCAAAGCCATCATAGGCTAGAGAGAGACTTGAGAGAAATCTTGAAACTTAGTTCATGCTAGCCTAATTCTTGAGTTGGATCGAAGGGAGCTAAGGGAAGGAAGGTAATCAAATTGTTATTCCATTGTATTCAAGTAATTTAGCCATTTAATTCTAAAATTTCATGTCTCTTGAGGTTGTCAAAATATTAAGAGAATTTAGTTAAAACAAAATCAAGTTGGCGCATTATGTAATTTCATAGCTTCATGCTTAGATGAGAACATAAATAGTGAACTGTCTTGAAGAGTAAAAACATGTATGTTCATGTATATGGGCTGTTATGAATGTATAGAAACGCATGGGGCTGATTTGTTATAGACCTAAAGGTTAATGAACTATTTTAAAAAGGTATGTAGTAATTTAGGTGATCAAGGACTAATTTGTGAATATTTAAAGGGCTGTTTTAGTGAGTTAAAATTAGGGAAGGTCGAAACTGGTTTTTAAAACTGTTTTAAAAATCTGCAATAGCAGTAACTTTGAAAATTTTCTATAAATTGTACCGGTTTAATTAGAAGCCATAATTAATATGGTTAGAAATATTAACCTATATAGTTTCATTTAAGACAAACGAAATTCAATTCTGAGCTATAGAACAGTTTATAGAGATGATTCTTTAAGGATATTGCAATCTGCCCGGTGGCAGAATTGGGCATGTCTTTTAACTAAATTCTTCATTAATTCACAAGGAGTAAAAATATAAGGCTTATATGGTTAGAAAGCTACTTGAGTCAGCTTTCTAACGGTGTAAATATTTTGAAATTCCGACATACGGAATAGAAGATATGAATTTTTAATCGAGTAGTGCACAGTTTGCCTGGCAGCAGCTCTATGGGTGACTTAAAATATCATTGAAAGCTTGAAGGAATGTATATGAAATTTGAATTTGTAATGCTGGGTGATAATTTGTTATGCTAATCGTATATAGTTTTGAAACTGATGGTAAACTTAAATGTATGATGGATTTATAAGGTAGTTATTAAAATTGAAGAAGATTAGAATGGAAGCTGTAATAACCTGAATTGAATATGAATTGGATTACCTTACATGGCTACCGTGTTAATGGATTCAAATGAAACAAGGAAAAGGGCTGTTAGTAATCCTAAAAACACTGTTTTGAATATTGAAAACATGATAATGGACTGTTTTTACACTATTTTATAATCTGGAAATTTAAAAGACTGTTTTACATATAAGAATTCACTTAGGACTATTATGTGTATAAATGTGTAAACATATGAATTATTGGACTGTTTTGAATAGACAAGAATACATAATGGGCTGTTTTTGAGTATTTGAGGTTGTTGTGGACTGTCTTGCATTGATAAGAAAGTTAATGTACTGTTTTATATGCTTATATGTGACAAAATGTATGATAAAGGCTGTATTGCATTTTTATGAAGTCTAGTGGACTGTTTTGAATAATCAAAACAGTAGGAATGCTTTAAGAATGAGTAGAGGGACTGATTTACAAGTCAGGGACTGATTTGCCATTAAATAGATGTTTGTTGGACTGATTTTGTTATGTATTTGTGAATACATATAATTGAGGTTGTTTTAATGATTTGTTAATTGGATTGAGGTACATGTCATGATTAGGAAGAATAGGAGATTGGGTTAGTGGAAGCTAAGGAAATTGTGGATTTAGGTATCCCGTATCTTCGGGATAAGAGGTGAGTCTCGTTACATTTGTTTCAGGTTACATGGTGTCATTCCGATCTTGTTTCTATTATGTGTTATGTATAAACCATGAGCATATGCGTATGGCTCACGTGGAGCACAATGTGTGAATGCATTCGCAACATGGCATCATTGATAAGTCTTTTGGTTATGTTGCATCACATATGCACCTCGTGCCTTGCTATGCAATGTTTGTAATGGATGATTGTGTATACGTTGCCATGAAGTTTGAAGCTAACTACTAACTAATAAGGCCATAAGATTCTAATAATGGAATTGAATATCAAAGTTATAAGTTCATGAATTCTAAGGTCTTAATGAGCTAGAAGCTTAACTTGTGTTATAAGATATCTAAGTTGCCTATTCAATGAAAGCCCTTGGACACTTTGGCATAATACATGGTGTATTTGGGACTACAGTCCAAGAGCTATGGCTCGGGTGACGACCCATTATATGTGATATATTGGCGACAGCAGGAGGTAACGGGGGAGATGTAAGGAGATTGGCGACACTTTGGTTGGATAGTTGAGAAGTTAGGATTGTTATGTTCATACACTAGCCATTGCTATATGCTTTGTGCTATGTGTAACATGGACCAATATGGTCAAACACGGACCAATGTTACTTATGTCCAAAAGTGATCCAAGGCAAATGATTAAAAGATTTGAATTCAGATATCAAGCTTTGAAATGAAACTTTGATGAGTTATGTTAAGAATTCTGAAAGCCCTGATAAGAAATCTGAATGCTCTAATAAGAACCCAAAAGCTCTGATAAGAATTTCAAGGCTATGTTAAGTACTCCGATAAAGCTCCTAATAAACAAAGTCTTGTTAAGTTAAGATTTAAAGTAAAAGAATAAATTGCTAACTTATGCTTGAATTCTTTAAGTTACTCATTCTACATCATTGGAGTTTTTGCTTTGTTATTTTAACGTCACTACCTCACTTAGGCTATATAAGCCTAATGCATTCATTATCATTCATCGCAGGTTGGTTAAAGCTTGAGTAATTCAGTCGTGGTCAAGGGTTGCAAGTCATGTCTTATGTTCCAAGTAGAACTTAGATCTTTTATCAAAAGCGACTCTTAAAATGGTGGCATAGTGCTTGAGTGTATTATTAGTAGTTTATCTTTGAATGTAAATAGAGCTTATAAATTTGTAATGATTTGTAAAGTCATTCAATTAAATTGGGACATGTCTTATTTGGTTAAATACTAAATTTGTATGTCTAGATTATAAATACCATGTATGTAAGGTGATAGATTTCAGGTAGATGCTTGGATCGCCTTGCTTGTAATGCTTGATATTCTAATGCTGGTTTGAATTAAAATGGCTTTATATTAGTCTCATGGCTTCGGAACTTTGATGTTTAGTTGGTATGTTATTAGGTAATTGATCAAAGATGGTTATGTATTCAGGATAATTTTGATAGTTCGATTGGTCTATGTTCCACAAAGTATAATGAGGTAACTTAAGGATCAAGTCGTATTATGATTTCATCCATGCTAGTGAATATATAGTTAAGATCAACTTTAAATTTAATTAGTGAAGTCAGGAAGGTAAATAAATAAGTTCTAAGTATATTTTGAATTACATGAAAATTTATAACTTAATTTACTAAATACCTACTGCCTTGTTCGAATGCTAAAAGAAATGGACTTGTTTGATTGTTGCTTGGTTCTTGAGTTTGGTTATGGTCTTTAAAGAATTGGATGGATTATGTATATATGTTTATATATTGTTCGATTGGCACGACTTGAATGATTGTATGAAGTTTTAACATGATATAATGTTTATTTGTGTAATGGGAAAATATTCTAAGATAAATCGTTCAAGTAGCGTAATAGCTTGTATAATAAGCAATGTATGTATAATTGAGTTTCAAATATGCTTTGTAAAGAGATTTGTTTGTTAGAAAGCATACATGTATGTCTACTTGATAGAGTGGTGTGATGTGTTTCATGTCATTCAAACTATAATAATTATATGAAGGGATAAATGTCATTAATCAAGACTAATGAGTTAAGCTCGAGAATGCTTTCAAATTACCTTGTTTATTTATCACAAATTTTATATGAATCCCTAAATTTATTCGAATGATTGGTGTAAGCTTTATTTGTATGATTGTTAAAATGGTTCTTTAGCATAGTAATGCTCCTTAATCCGGTAATACTAAAACATGATAGTAGTCTTTGAATTCAAGCTATTGCTCTAACCGAAGGTTATAAATTAAGTTAAAGTTAGTTGTTATTGTCCAAAGGAAGAAAAGAATAATTAAGAATACTATGATCTGCTTGTGTTCCTAATTGAAATTACGAATTGTTCACTCTTGTTTACTTGAAACATGCCCTATGAAAAAGAGTAGATATACCGTTCTTGTAATAGATTTCAAAAATATAAAGTCTGTCTAGATTTGATCATAGTAACATAACTTGTATGAATAATTTGATGTGTATATGTTTGATCAATTGATTGTTTATTTACTTGCTTGTTTGAAACATTTATATATATATGTGTGTGTATGCTTGACTCGAACAAATGATGTCTTATGAAACAAGTAACCCATGTTATGCTATGCTAGAATGAAGTTCAAATTGATAAGTAACTCAAGTCATGTTAAGTTAAGTTAGGTAACTTGTGAGTCAAGTATTTCATGTACTGATAGTTTATGATAAAAAGAATCCAAGAAAGTTTATTAAAGAAAATTTTATGAGCCTGTTCTAAAACCTGACCAAATTATTTGGTCACATAATATTTAGAATGTGGTTTGGTAACATCTTCAATTCCAGTTTTCTCCTAAACCTGGTTGAGGGTATTACATTTTGGTATCAGAGCATGGTTTAGTCAATTCTCAGACTAAATTGGAAGTTGTTGCATCGTTATAAGTTATTGTGCCACCTAGGAGTTCAAATTTTTGTTCCGTATTGGGAACTTGCAACCAATACAACTTGTTTACTCTGTTTGAAATTCAGAATATGTGAAAATATTCTGAGTTTGATAATACGAATTTGTCATCATTGAAGAAATTCGAGGATGAATTTCTTTTTAAGTGAGGGAGAATTGTAATACCCCAAACATTAGCCTAAGAGAATGCTCCATTGGGCCATTAGTCAAATTGCTATTAAATTGTAATTTATTAGACTCATTATGAGGTTTAGGGCTGAATTGAAATGAAAAAAAAAATTGATAACCAAATTGAAAGGACTAGACTGAAGTTAAATGAAAAATAGAGATTTGCATGATAAGAAATCTTTACTAGGAGGATTAGAACACTTGTCCACTTTTGGTGAGGGCATGTGCCAGGAAGAAGAAGGACTTTGGGTCAAAGGATGAGATAATAAAAAAAAGTGGGTTATCTTCCCCTTCTTCTTCATGAGGACACCGAAGTCATCATAGACTAGAGAGAGACTTGAGAGAAATCTTGCAACTTAGTTCATGCTAGCCTAATTCTTGAGTTGGATTGAAGGGAGCTAAGGGAAGGAAGGTAATCAAATTGTTCTTCCTTTGTATTCAAGTAATTTAGCCATTTAATTATAAAATTTTATGTCTCTTGAGGGTGTCAAAATATTAGGAGAATTTAGTTAAAACAAAATCAAGTTGGCGCATTTTGTAATGTCATAGCTTCATGCTTAGATGAGAACATAAATAATAATCTGTCTTGAAGAGTAAAAACATGTATGTTCATGTATGTGGGCTGTTCTGAATGTATAGGAACGTATGGGGCTGATTTGTTATAGACCTAAAGGTTAATGAAATGTTTTAAAAAGGTATGTAGTAATTTAGGTGATCAAGGACTGATTTGTGAATGTTTAAAGGGCTGATTTAGTGAGTTAAAATCAGGGAAGGTCAAAACTGGTTTTTAAAACTGTTTTAAAAATCTGCATTAGCAGTAACTTTGAAAATTTGCTATAAATTGTACTGGTTGAATTGGAAGCTATAATTTATATGGTTAGAAAGCTTAACCTCTATAGTTTCATTTAAAACAAACGAAATTGAATTCCGAGCTATAGAACAATTTATAGAGATGATTCTTTAAGGATAGTGCAATATGCTCGGTGGCAGAACTGGGCATGTCTTTTAACTAAATTCTGTATTAATTCACAAGGAGTAAAAATACAAGGCTTATATGGTTAGAAAGGTATTTGAGTCAGCTTTCTAACGGTGTAAATATTTTGAAATTATGACATAAAGAATAGAATATATGAATTTTTAATCGAGTAGTGCACAGTCTGCCTGGCAGCAGCTCTATAGGTGACTTAAAATATCATTGAAAGCTTGAAGGAATGTATATGAAATTTGAATTTGTAATGTTGGGTGATAACTTGTTATGCTAATCGTATATAGTTTTGAAACTGATGGTAAACTTAAATTGTATTATGGATTTATAAGGTAGTTATTAAAATTGAAGAAGATTAGAATGGAAGCTGCAATAACCTGAATTGAATATGAATTGGATTACCTTACATGGCTACCTTGTTAATGGATTCAAATGAAACAAGGAAAGGGCTGTTAGTAATCCTAAAAGCACTGTTTTGAATATTGAAAACATGATAATGGACTTGTAGCTACTAAAATAAGCTCGACTACGGAGTATCCTTACATTTTTAGAAAATAATAAATTTTAGGGGGATTTCTTTTGAAAAATTGTTTTTCCTTTGTAAAATAATGAAGACTTGGAGTCGTCACTGGCCACTTGGATAAGGTAGGCAGGACACCAGAAAAACTAGAGATTCAATTTGAAAGGGTTCGGGAGTTGGTTACGTGTGGAGAAGGATTAACATCCCCATCACGCTCGAAAACAGGTACCAAAATATTTGTTGCTTTTAAAAGGATGGAAATTGATGAAATTTAAATTAAATTTAATTAAGTGTACTTAAGTGAAAATTGACCTTAATTGAACGGGCTTTATCAAATTGGCGGGTTCAAATTAATTGGACATTTAATTAATAAGGATGACGATACATCGGACCATAGATTAAACCAACATCATATAAGCCTGACTGCAGTGTTAATTTATGGTTCAAAATTCGTACGTCACCTATATGCATGGTGCAAAAAGTTATGACATGATGTGATGATTTCTCCAACTTTTAATTTTACTTCGGGACGGTAAGGATTAATTCAAATATTTGGTCAACATCCTTTAAGTTCGGGCTGTTACGACACAAATATCAGAATTAATAAATACCTTCTTTTTGTGATTTAAATTAATTGATTCAAAATATATGAGTCTCATGAATGACAAATAATAGGGATGACAAACAAAATGCTTAAAGATAAACACACAAAAGCCCCCCGGAGCCCTAACCTAAAAGGCCCAAGTTATGGAAGACCAATTAGTGATCTAATTATTAGCTAAATGAATCTAAATATTTAACCCTAAATTAATTAGCCCTACAAAACTAAAAACCATAACAAATTATGAATTATCTTTCAACATAATAATTAATTTGATCGTTTTAAACTAGTATTCCAATAAACTAAAATGTCGATATAATCTCCATATTGACTTTATCTTAAAGGTAATTAGGGAGTATTCAATTGGTTTAATGAATTTAACACTTATCCCAATAAGCCAAGGGCAAGTTTAAATTCACTAAATCAACTCGAACCTTAATCTAGCTAAGGCTCTAAAAGGACTAAACCTAAAAAAATCTAATTAATTTAAAGATTGTGCCCCTATGAGGCGAGCACACGATCTTAAACTAATTAAATTAATTCTACCTAATTCTAACCTAAGACTCACCTAACCAGCCCACCTAAACAAAGCAACCTAAGACCAAACATAACAAGGCCCAAACTACCCAATTAATGATGTAAATTAAATATATTTTAACTATATAACTAAATATTATAAACTATGAAATCATAAACTTTATAAAATTATATTAAATACTTTAAAAACTATATTATATAAACTCTATAAAACTATATATATTATATACCAAAAAACATATATATTATAAACTTTATAAAACTACAATTATGATATACAAACTGTATACTATAAACATACACAAAAAACATCAACCAAAACCACAAATTGCATTTTATTATCAACCAAATCTAACAAATTTAACAAGCTAAGGCAAGATTATCAACAATTTAAAAGCTGGAAAATAAAATGCATGCAACAGGGGGCAAAAGGACACTGGAATTTGGACTAAATTACAAAGAAAAAAAATGAAGGGCCCAAATTAAAAAAAATAGATTTTGATTTTAAAAAGGGGACCAGATTAAAAACACTTAAAAACATATAGGGACCTGGGAAGGTGTTTAAATAAACGGAATGACTTGGGGGCGTAATTAAGCCAGACGGAGGGAACAAGATTTGATTTACCCATGCGGAAGGACTGCGGGCGTAGTTTAGGTAAGGAGGAGGGACTAAACCGTGATTAACCTATTTTTAAAATCTATCCAAGTATATAACTCAATTTTTAAAACAAATCAGCCCCTTTTTTTCTTTTGAAACCAAGCACTTCTCAAAAAAGTCCCCGAACCCTCTGAAAACAGATGAACGCCGCCGCACGCCAGCGTAGAAAACCCAAAAACCGCCTTTTCCGTTTATGTCGGGCGCCGCTCGCCGATGGCCGACAAACCCTAAATCAAACCAAAAAAACTCCTTTTCATTTTAAAATCTGATCCAAACTCAAATCCTCCGAAAACGATGAGAAATGACCCTATTTTGAAAAATCAAAACCAAAATCTATTTTTTTGAGACCCGAGAGCTTATTTTTTATCGCTCCTCCCCCGATTCACCTTACACGGCCTTAGAGTGGTCGAACGGCTTATCATCGGTGAAGGAAGGCAGACCGACATGTGGGAAGATGAAACAACGAAGGTAACAGAAACCCTAAACCCCTTTTGCTTTGATTTTCATTTTCTTGAAATCGAAATACAAAATGGAATTGAAGAAGGTTTTTTACCTCTCAAATGCTTGAGGCACCTTAGCTTCTATTGATGTTCTCTGAAAATCCCATCTAGGGTTTACATTTGTGATGGGTTCGGTTTATATACACCAAAATTACATGATTTTCTATATATTAGAAAATGAAAGAAAAATTGTGGTTGGTTGCCCATTCTCTTGATTGTATTCATGTACAACTTTGATATTGTTGGTTTGTCTTTGAAATTCTCCGATTTTGTTTGGTTTGCATGTGAGGGCGTTGTACTGGAGAGGGAACCAATTAACGTGGTTGTTGGAGGCTGAGGAAGAAGGGGCAGCTGTTGCTGTGGAGGGCTATTGCCGATGTGGTTCCTGATGTAGCCAGTGAGATGGTGATGATGTGGCAAAGTGACCACTGATGTGGCTGGGATTCGAATGGTCACTGGTGAGGATGGCAGTTGAAGGGTCAGGCGGTGTTAGAGAGGCGCGCGTCTGCGCATGGGGAACTGAAGGGGAAATGAGTGGCGGCTAGGGTTTCTAATTTAGCAGAAGGGTTTCGGTTTAGTTTGGGCTTAATTGGGTTTTGTTGGGTAATTGGTTTGTAAATGGGCTAAGTGTAACATGGACTGATAATGATATAAACTTGGGCTTTGTTTTTATTTGTATAAATGTATATTGGTTGAATATGTATATATGTGCTAATGGTAAATGGACTTGGGGTTTAATTTATTATTGGGCTTGAGGCCCGAAAGAAAAAAATGGGTATTACAAGACTGTTTTTACACTATTTTATAATCTGGAAATTTAAAGGACTGTTTTACATATAAGAATTCATTTAGGACTATTTTGTGTATAAATGTGTAAACATATGAATTATTAGACTATTTTGAATAGAAAAGAATACGTAGTGGGCTGTTTTTGAGTATTTGAGGTTGTTGTGGACTGTCTTGCATGGATAAGAATGTTAATAGACTGTTTTGTATGCTTATATGTGACAAAATGTATGGTAAAGGCTATATTGCTTTGTTATGAAGTCTAGTGGACTGTTTTGAATAATCAAAACAGTAGGAATGCTTTAAGAATGAGTAAAGGACTAATTTACAAGTTAGGGACTGATTTCCCATTAAATAGACGTTTGTTGGACTGATTTTTTTATTTATTTGTGAATACATATAATTGAGGCTATTTTAATAATTTGTTAATTGGATTGAGGTACATGTCAAGATAAGGAAGAATAGGAGATTGGGTTAGTGAAAGCTAAGGGAAATTGTGGATTCAGGTATCCTGTAACTTCGGAATAAGAGGTGAGTGTAGTTACATTTGTTTCAGGTTACATGGTGTCATCCCGATCTTGTTTCTATTATATGTTATGTATAAACCATGAGCATATGCACATGGCTCACATGAGCACAATCTGTGAATGCATTCATAGCATGGAATCATTGATAAGTCTTTTGGTTATCTTGCATAACATATGCACCTTGTGCCTTGCTATGCAATGTTTGTAATGGATGATTGTGTATACAGTTCCATGAAGATTGAAGCTAACTACTAACCAATAACCCCCATAAGATTCTAATAATGGAATTGAATATCAAAGTTATAAGTTCATGAATTAAAAGGTGTTAAGGAGCTAGAAACTCAATTTGTGTTATAAGATATCTAAGTTTCTTATTCAATGGAAGCCCTTGGACACTTTGGCATAATACATGGTGTATTTGGGATTACGGTCCATGAGCTATGGCTTGGGTGACGCCCCATTATATGTGATATATTGGCGGCAGTAGGACATAACGGGGGAGATGTAAGGAGATTGGCGACAATTTGGTTGGATAGTTGAGAAGTTAGGATTGTTATGTTCAGACACCAGCCATTGCTATGTCTTTGTGCTATGTGTAACACGGACCAATATGGTCAAAGACGGACCAATGTTACTTATGTCCAAAAGTGATCCAAGGCAAATGATTAAAAGATTTGAATTTAGATATCAAGCTTTGAAATGAAACTTTGATGAGTAATGTTAAGAATTCCGAAGCCCTGATAAGAAATCTAAATGCTCTAATAAGAATCCAAAAGCTCTGATAAGAATTTCAAGGCTATGTTAAGAACTTCGATAAATCTCCTAATAAACAAAGTCTTATTAAGTTAAGATTTAAATTGCTAACTTATGCTTAAATTCTTTGAGTTTTCCATTCTACATCATTGGCATTTTTGCTTTGTTATTTAAACGTCACTACCTCACTTAGGCTATATAAGCCTAATGCATTCATTATCATGCATCGCAGGTTGATTAAAGCTTGAGTAATTCAATCATGGTCAAGGGTTGCAAGTCATATCTTATGTTCCAAGTAGAACTTAGATCTTTTCTTAGAAGAGACTCCTAAAATGGTGGCATAGTGCTTGAGTGTATTACTAGCATTTTATCTTTGATTTTTAAATATAGCTTATAAATTTGTAATGATTTGTAAAGTCATTCAATTAAATTGGGATATGTCTTATTTGGTTGAATACTACATTTGTATGTCTAGATTATAAATACCATGTTTGTAAGGTGATAGATTTTTGGTAGATGCTTGGATCGCCTTGCTTGTAATGTTTGATATGCTTGATATTCTAATGTTGGTTTGAATTAAAATGGCTTTATACTAGTCTCATAACCTCGGAACTTTGATGTTTAGTTGGAATGTTATTAGGTAATTGATCAAAGATGGTTATGAAATGTCTAGGATATTTTTGATAGTTTGATTGGTCTATGTTCCACCAAGTATAATGAGGTAGCTTAAGGATCAAGTCATATTATGAATTCATCCATGCTAGTGAATATATAGTTAAGATCAACTTTAAATTTTATTAGTGAAGTTAGCAAGGTAAAGAAATAAGTTCTAAGTATATAAAATTTATCACAAATTTTATATGAATCCCTAAATTTATTCGAATGTTTGGTGTAAACTTTATTTTTATGATTGTTAAAATGGTTCTTTAGCATAGTAATGCTCCTTAATCTGGTAATACTAAAACATGGTAGTAGTCTTTGAATTCAAGCTATTGCTCTAACCAAAGGTTATAAATTAAGTTAAAGTTAGTTGTTATTGTCCAAGGAAGAAAAGAATAATTAAGAATGCTATGATCTGCTTGTGTTCCTAATTGAAATTGTGAATTGTTCACTCTTGTTTACTTGAAACATGCCCTATGAAAAAGAGTAGATATACCGCTCTTGTAATAGATTTCAAAAATATAAAGTCTGTCTAGATTTGATCATAGTAACATAACTTGTATGAATAATTTGATGTGTATATGTTTGATCAATTGATTGTTTATTTACTTACTTGTTTGAAACATTTATATATATGTGTGTGTATGCTTGACTCGAACAAATGATGTCTTATGAAACAAGTAACCCATGTTATGCTATGCTAGATTGAAGTTCAAATTGACAAGTAACTCGTGTCATGTTAAGTTAAGTTAGGTAACTTGTGAGTCAAGTATTTCATGTACTGATAATTTACGATAAAAAGAAACCAAGAAAGTTTATTAAAGAAAATTTTACAAGCCTGTTCTGAAACTTGACCAAAATTTATAATTTGGTCACATAATTTTTGGAATGTGTTTTGGTAACATCTTCAATTCTGGTTTTCTCCTAAACCGGGTTGAGGGTGTTACACTTCCTTATTACGACATGTACCTCAAACCAATTAACAAATCATTAAGATCAATTCAATTCATTTACCAACAATCCAATTCTTCATGTGTACACACACACACATATATATATAGATCAGTCCAACACGCACATGTACATGCTCAAAACAACCCTTATATTAATGTATATACACATCAAAAACAATCTCAATTACATGTTCAAAACAGTCCTCATGCTTTCATATCTATTCAAAACTGTCCAATTAAAACATGTATACACATACACGCATCAAAACAGTCCACAGGCCTTCATATTTTCACTCAAAACTGTCCATGTATATTCACTCAAAACTGTCCATTTATATATGTCCACATATATACATCAAAACAGGGCAATTCATAAACACACACATATATATAAGCAGGCCAACTATACATATACACACATAGATACACCAAAACTCTCCAGCTCCATTGTACATATACATACACATGACCAAACAGTCCCTATACTTTCATATTTATTCAAAACATGGCAGCTAAACATGTATACACAAATACACATCAAAACAGTCCATTAACTTTCATATTTAATCAAATTTACCCAGCTAATCATGTGTACACAAATACATATAAAAAATAGTCCATTAACTTTCATATTTAATCAAATCTGCCCAGCTAATCATGTGTACGCAAATACATATAAAAAACAGTCCATTAACTTTCATATTTAATCAAATCTGCATCTTATCATGTGTACACAAATACATATAAAAAATAGTTCATTAACTTTCATATTTATTCAAAACATGGCAGCTAAACATGTATACACAAATACACAAAAAAACAGTCCATTAACTTTCATATTTAATCAAATTTGCCCAGCTAATCATGTGTACACAAATACATATAAAAAATAGTCCATTAATCACATACATGTATACATAAAATTCAAGGCAATCCAACAAGCTTTCTAACATGCCAAAACTGTCCAATAATCACATACATGTATACATAAAATTCAAGACAATCCAACAAGCTTTCTAACATTCTAGCCATTCTCAAGATATATATCAACATATCTCTACAATTTAAGCAAATATTCACTTAAATGTGAAGAAGGAACAAGATTACCTTCTTTTAAGACTCTTCATTCGAAATTAAGTCCAACAAAATAGCTAGAATGAACCAAGAATTTCAAGCTTTCTCTCCCTTTCTCTCTCTCTAATTCGGCCATGGGACAAGGATGAAGGAAGGAGATGATGAACAAGTTTGTTCATCTTTCCCCTTTCTTACAAATGTCGTGAGTCATACCCTTCCCCCCACACTTGCCTTGTCCTTCATTGGACAAGTGTACAAGTCCCCAAATTTATAATTTTTTTGGATGCAAACATCAAGTTCTAGCATTGTTTTGATTGAGTCCTTTTTAATTTAACTAGTTTTCTTTTCATAATTTAATTGTGGTCCTTATTTCATTTGATTATTTAATCCAAAGCTACTAAAATCAATTTATGTTACACTTGAGTTAATAAAAACTTCCAAGCCATATTTTGGGGTGTTACATCATCAATGCATTTAAATCGATTTCCAACTCACAAAGAGTTCATCATTTGAAACGTCTTTCAAAACATCATGTCTTACAAACCATGCACTTAACCTTTCTATAAACATGCATATTAAACCATATGCAACATGTATCATGGATCAACAACAAAATCCCTATTTGCAATCCCTCAATTTAAGCTTCCTCATGCATAACAACTCATATGCAAGGCTTAAAGAGTAAACATGTATAAACCAACATTATACAACATAATCCATCAACATGATACATTATCAATTATATTGGCTTTCAAGTGATCATAAACCAAGTTCCACTTTACAAAATATTACATCGGATACACGAATTCAACAAGTGTCCTCTCAACACTTATACAATCTCAACCGAAATTAAGGTACAATCACAACCAGGAATCGTCACAACCCAATCATCGGTTAGATGTATAATCCACTAATGGGATTTTTCGATACTATATAACCCCTCAACCGCTAGGGTACTCGTGGTGGAGTATTTAGTACACATAAACCCCTCAACACCCGAGGCGACTTATTATAGTGCACTATCAATGCTATGGTTAACCAACTACATCCGATAACATTTTAAACCACATCACTTGCCAATATAATTCATTATTAACCATGTACCTCATTGTTTTTATATGCAACATCAAAATCATTTCCAATGCATTAAACCATGCATTACAACTATTCCACATACTTACGTGGATCATTTTCCCAATGCATCCATCATCAATATATGATAAAAAATAAGTACAAACCAGACTTAAAACATGCTTAAACAGTAGGTACCATGTAATTAAAAAAGAAGTGCATAAAATCAATTTCGCCAAAACATGACCGAGGGAGAAATCTCATTATACTTACTTTGAAGTTTAAACCAGCGTTTCAAGCTAAGTTTAAACTCCCAAAATAACCTTTAAACTATTTCAAAGTTGAAATCCACGTTCTCACTCACTGGCTTCGCAAAACCTCGTTCACCGATGCGAACTACTCCTCCAAAGCTTCTGAAACGATGCCACAAGCTTGAAGATCAACTTCCCCTAATTCAATCACACAAAAACAAAGGATTCAATGCATCTAAATGCATTAAAAAACTCAGCAACACTAATCCCCAACAACTCCAACCAAAACCCTTCCACAATAACCAAAAACAACATCAAATACCTTCCAAACTTAACCCAGCCAAAACCTAAAGGTTTAATACATCAATTATCTTCAATTAACATCCAAAAACAACCTAAAATCATCCTTATATCTCCAGCATTCATAAAACACCCATAACTCGCCAAAACACAACATTAACAACCTAAGAAATTAGAGATTCACTTAGTTTTGGGATTCTAATGTTAAAACCAACTTATTAACATTATTAACCATCAAAATTATGATTAAAACTAATCAATAACTGAGCAAAACAAATCCAAAACGAAAATCACCTAATGTCATCAATTAAACCTTGATTTAACAAATTTCTATAATTAAATTATTAAAACTCATTAGAAAACATTAAACAAAGATCAAATACTTGAGAATTTCAGTAAAGAACCATTCATTATAGGAGAAGAATGAACCTTACCTCTAATGAGTGAATTTCCTCTCAATTGAATGTTTTACTCTTGAAAGACAAAAGAAAACAATGAAATTTTGGAAAACAAGATTGAAGAATCCATTAGAAATCAAGAGTTTAAGAAATCAAGAACATTACCTCAAATATTTTATGCAAAAGAGAGTGTTTGGCTGAAGAAGCTTCGAAAGAAAAGTCTAAGAGAAAAAGTTATGTCAAAAGTAGTTTTAGGAAAATAACTACCTTCCTTAATCAAATCCTCTTTAATTCCTTAATTAACACTCATTTAAAATAATCCAAATTGAGAGAAAAATCTATTTAAAAACATTAGGTAAAATAGATCCTTAAAGATTCTAAGATTTGACCCTTTTTCAAAATAGTCACTAAAAATAGTTTTTCATTCTTTACATTTTGGTCACCAGCCAAAATGTCCAATTTCCAAATTCCATTTTTCAAAATTGACTTTACCAAAAATATCCACATATTAAATAATGATTTTAGGTTATTTTTCCCATATATTTTCTCACACAAAAATATTTATTCTGATTTTTATCCTGAATTCGACTCAAATCTCTAATCCCAGTCTACCAGACCATCTAAGCAACCTAGAAACTCCTAGGCCCAAAACCTGGGTGTTACAATATTACTTTGTATTCCTATAAAAAAACAACACTCATAATATGGCACAAATACACACATAATATGCAACTCATAATACTGCGAACCATTCCTCTAAAGGGAGGCGATATGTTCACCTCATCGCCAACCCCTCCAAGCCACACTCACTATCAACACAAGGAAACGAACTAGTGTCTATCACCTCCAAGCAAAAGCACAATAAAGCGATCAATTAGCGCATACGCGAATCAGTATATAACCACCAAGATAATTTCATTTGGGGGCAAAAGTCATCCCAATTCTACCTAACTGCACAAATATACAATCCGCTCCGAGAACGTAATGTCGTTCCATGAGAAACGAAGCAAAGCAAACTATCCAAGAATCCAATTGCAAAAGGGACCATAACCCATCCTAAAAGAAAAATCAACATGTCATTAATTTCTAGGTTCCTCAAAATCACGCAACTCTTAGTACTAGTGAACTCCACACCAAACTACAAACCCCTCCCCCATCTCCGTGAATATAAATATGGAAATAGAAACATCTCAATTAAGAACCATCACATGCGGAAGGCAAATGTTCATCCATTAAAATTTAATGCGTATACAAATGAATCAATACAAGCCAAACAACAATAACACTTTAATACTGCTAAAAACAAGCTTTCTTACACAAACAAAATAAACAAAATATCGCAAATGTAGGTCTGTATAAGGGAAATAAGGTACCGCTTGAGAACCTTTCTAGCAAACTCAATCACGAGAAGCCCATAAATCAGCAACAAGCTCCTCTGTTGAGAGAGAAATGGGCTTCTTAATGTTACAAGCAGAGTACATGGAGATGACAACCATCTCTCCCATTTCCGCTTTAGTTCAGCCTTACGAATCATCCGGTGGGAACTGTTTGTTGCCACGGTTGTTGACACCACAAACACCACAACTGAAAAACAAACATTCACCTTGATGACACATATTCGGGAGCCTACAAAAACTAAGCAAACATCAATATCAATATCATGCCCAACAACCACCGCCTCCCGATGTAGTGACAAACACCAACAGGCAATAGTATTCGAAAAGCCTTGCATCTAAGATTTTCTGAATATACCGATTGTTGGCATTCCTTACTATAGATGGCTAATCGTAGCCTTTCGAATACTATTGTCTGACGATACAAGTAGCCTAATCTGCAAAGCTAAGCCCCCTAGAATCTATGAAACGCAGTTCCGACAGGCTACACATTCCTACAAACATATCTTCTCCTTCTCTCCTTAAAACGGAGCAAGAAAAGTCGTAAAAGAAAACAACACAAGGAGAAAATAAACCACTTGTAAATTAGGTTATGAAGATACAGACCAAATGAGCCCTATTTAAGTAAACAATAAGAATACCAGGTGACGACGTTTCACATACCTATGAGGAGGGCCACCAATACGAGCATTTAATTCGTAGACTTTAAAATCTCGAGTAAATGAATAAGATCACTGTAACCCCCTTCGACCCGGCCTACACGCTAGACTGAACCGAATGAGCTACATTGGGTTTTTCTAAGGTAAGCATGCTGGCAGCGGTGAAAACTCCATTGAATCGGGCGTCAGTTCGTTATCCAATTACATGTACTTGCAATTTGGGGACCAAAATGAATAAAATAGAAACCTTAAAAGCATATTTTAACTGTATTAACAGCTATCCGTATCGATACACGAGCAAGTGTATCGGTACACCTATGTATTTTTAAAATCCTAGATTCTAGTAGCTCAAACTCGTACCGATAAGCCTCTTCGAGTATCAAAATGCTATGCCTAAAAATAAAATCCTGTATTGATACACTTCTTCGAGTATTGATATGCTATGCTTGAAAACATTAACTTGTATCGATACGGTCTCACGCATATCAATACGCCCTGACCTGCAATGTCCAATTTTACTAGTTTAACATATATTTTTGGATTCAAACATGCTTTATTACTACAAACGGAAATCTAAAGGCATGCTTCCTAGAAAAAAACCAATCGCCATATGAAACATAAATCCAAAGCAACAACCAAACGTATAAGGCCAATTACAACCCCAAAATAGCAATACAAACTTGCCCAAACGGGGAATTTAGCAAAAAACCCTCTCTAATCAATAATGTACCCCATTGCCTTTATTACTACAAGTCTAGTTTGAAGAGTCATACTTTTGCGTTAACAAGTCATTGGATCTTCCCTCACTTGCTCGTTACCTCCAACCTTTAATTCTCTGCATTGATGGAGAAAGAGAGTGTAAACACACAAGCTTAGTGAGGAGTGCTCAAAACACAACACCATCAATGCAATTAAAACCGGTTTCCAACTCACAAATAGTTCATCATTTAAAACCACTTTCAAAACATTATCATTCATTTTAAACCAAAATGTGCTTTCTTTCCAAGCACTTCACATTTGATTAAAAATCCATTTGAAAACAATAATCCATCTTGTTTTCAAAACATGCTTTACTACCCCAAGCATTACCTCATTTGTTTCCACAACAAATCATGCATAATAACCATATGCACCAAAACATATATAAACAACATTTATCTCAATGATTCACATATATTGGCAATTAAAGTGACCTGGATGACACTACCCCCATCCTTGGATAGCACTACCCCTATCTATACATTTTAAAATACACGGATTCCCTTGATGGCACTACCCTCATCAAGTCTCATGCCGGTACTACCCCCACCATAACTCACTTCGGCCAGGAATAGAACTACCCCTATCCTGTTGTGATATCACTATCCCTATCTCTTCACAATAGCACTACCCCTATTGTGTAACCAAAGAATTTCACACGATCGATTTTGTATTTATAGTGCACTTTCATCCTATAGCTAGCCAACTATATTCGAAAATTTCTCATTATGTCACAAAGCCAATATATCATTTCCAAATACATTTACTTACTGTTTTCCAATGCATTTTATAAAACCATTTCGTATGCGATACCACATTGCCGAAGGCAACATCATATTCCTTTTAGGAACAATTCTCAATGTCAAATACTTTGATAAACATTGCATAATCGTCCAAAACAATAAACCATGTTTAAAACCAAAACATCAAAATCAACCATGTTTAAACCAACATGAAATCCACAAGCTCATCTCGAAACCAATAATCAAGCGAACTAAGAACGACTTACACTTGAGCTTAGTTAAGATTTTTAGGCTCTAACGAAACCCTCATGATCCAACAATCAAACCTTTTAAAGAGCTTAAACCCATTTTCACTCACCGATTCGCCTTGCTTACCAACACAAATTGAGCCTCCGATAAGCAATGTACACCACTAGGCAAAACCCGCTTTGATCATCCCCTAATTTAACCAAATAGAAATAGAGAGAAAATGCATCATTATGCATTCAACTTACTTCTTAACAAAGATCCCCTGCAAACTCAACATTCACCTTCCAAAAACTAGTTGAAACTATCGAAAACAACATCAAACACCTTCCAAAATTAACCCAGCCAAAACCTACTAGTTTAAACCATCAATTACCATAAATTATCATCCAAAAACAACCTAGTAACATCCTTATACCTCCAACATCCATAAACCTCCCAGAACTCCTCAAATATACATAACTAACAACCTAGAATTTAGAGATTCACCTAGTTTTGGGATTCCAATGTTAAAACCAACTTATTAACATTATTAAACATCAAAATCATGATTAAAATAATCAAGAACTCAGAAAAGTAGATCCAACACGAAAATCACATGATCTCAACAAATAAACCTTGATTTAACAAATTTCCATTATTAAATCATCAAAACTCATTAGAAAACATTAAATAACGATATTGATTTCTTAAACTTTTCATTAGAGGAGAATAACGAATTTTACCTCCAATGAGTGAATTTCCTCTTAATTGGATGTTTTACTCTTGAAAAACAAAGGAAAACATTGAGATTTTGGAAAACAAGATTGAAGAATCCACTAGAAATCAAAAGTTTAAGAAATCAAGATCGTTACCTGAAATCTTTGATGAAAAAAAGAGTTTTTGGCTGAAGGGATTTTGAGAGAAAAGTTTGAGAGCAAAAGTTACATCAAAAGTGATTTAAGGAAATAGCTACATTCTTTTATTAAGTCCATTTTTAATTCCTTAATTAAAACTCTTTAAAATCAATCCTAATTGAGAGGAAAATATGATAAAAACATTTGGTAAATTGTCTCCTTAAAGATTCTAAGATTTGACCCTTTTTCAAAATAGTCACTAAAAATAGTTTTCATTCTTTACAAATGTGGAAACTGTTTCATTATGTCCACTTTGCTCTCTTGCATAGCCTCCTCAACTCCATGTTGTCGCCACAACACCTTTACAAGTTCAATCATCTTGCCACAAAAAACTTTTCTACTAGAATCAAGGATCTCCATCGGTTCCTCATCATAAGATAAATCTAGTTAAAACTCAATGTCTTCCATCGACGTAACATGCGATGGATCCGACCGATACTTCGCAATATCAATACATGAAACACATCATGAATCTTCTCCAACTCAGGAGGTAACCTCAAATGATAAGCCACAGGAACCACACGCTCCACAACCTCATACGGCCTAATAAACCTTAGACTATGCTTACCCTTATGTCCGAACAACATCACCTTCTTCTAAGGTGACACTTTCAAGAACACGTGATCACAAACCGCATATTCAATTTCTCTATGCTTCAAATCCTCGTAGGATTTTTGATGATCCGAAACCACTTTCAAGCGATCACAAACAAGCTTCACTTTCTCATTTGTCTTTTAACACATCCAGCAAAGAAACATGATTTTTTCCCGCCTCAGCCCAGCATAAAGGCATATGAAACTTCCTACCATACAAGGCTTCATAAGGTGACATTTGCACATTAGCTTGACAACTATTATTAGAGGCAAACTCCACCAAAGGCTATTGCCTCTCCCAGGTTCCTTGGAACTCAATGATATAACACCCCTACAGATCCTCCAAGACTTGGATCACACATTTAGACTAACCATCCGTTTGAGGATGATACGAAGTACTGAAACTCAACCATGTACCTAAAGTTCAATGCAAACAATCCCAAAACCTTACCGTAAACTGTGAATCTCTATATGAAATTATGGACTTAGGCACTCAGTGCAAACGTACAATCTCAGCAAAATACAACTCCGCCAACTTATCCAAGGTATACGTTGTATGCACTGGCACAAATATGCACACTTTGTAAACCGATCAACAATCACCCAAATGGAATCCTTTTTAGCGAGTGACAACGGTAACCCAAAAAAATTCCATGGTGGTTCCCTCCTGCTTCCATTCTGGTATCCCCAACGGTTGCAATAACCCAGAAGAAAATTGATGCTCAACCTTAACACTCTGACACAACATACGTTTAACAACAACTTCATACACATATTTCTTTAAACCAACCCAAAAGTATTCTTTCTTCAACCCTCAATACATCTTAATTCTACCAAAATACATAGCAAAAGGACTAGTATACACCTTGATCAAAATGATATGCCTTAAATCAACATCACTAGGCACCACTACCCGAACTTTAAAATACAACGCCCATCATTATTAAAGTGAAAATCCATCGGATTTCCATCTATGATATCCTTAACAAGCGGTACCAAGGCTTCATCATAAGTTTTCTTCTCATTAATCAATTACGACAAAGTTGAATTTGCTCGCAATTCGGCCAACAAGCCACCATCCTGCGTTACACTTAACTGTGCAACATCGCCCTTAACTCTATCACATCTTTCCTACTCACAGCATCTGCTACAACATTAGCCTTTCCCGGATGATATTCAATCATCAAATCATAATCCTTAAGCAACTCCAGCCATTTATGTTGTATAAGATCTAAATCCTTTTGCGTCATCACATTTTTTTTCAAACTCTTATGATCCGAGTTCACAACACACCTCTCACCATATAGATAAGGTATCCAAATCCTTTAAGAAAACATAACCGCAACAAGCTCAACAATATGCGTATGACAATGCGCTCGTACACCTTCAACTGTAAAAATGCACAGGCCACAACTTCGCTATTGACGTAACAATCTTAGAAGATTCTTTAACAAACCTCGATGTTAATTAACTAAATCTAGAAAACTCAGGAACTTCTAACTCTAACCTTGGTTGCTTCAAAAATAACACAAATCAAACTTCTGAAAACCAATCTTTAACACCCTCTTCAAACTTTGAGAACTCCAAAGAACCACATTACCAAAGTTACTTACATAAGCTACCTTGCTTACACCATCACTCCATCAGCCTCTGAACAGTCATCTGTAAGTGTGAACATATGTATGCATGATTAATTACATGCCTTCATAGATGTTTATGTATATGTATGCAAAACCTATAATGTCATGCCCAAATGTATGCATGTACTGGCATATTTATATATGTACATATAAGTGTTTTTGCACTGTGCATGTTTAACTGTTCACACTTACTAATAACGTTCTCAGCACCAGAATTCCTTCTAACCTGACAAAACTTGCACTTACCCAAATAAAGAGTAAAAATTCACTCATCCACAAAAGCCTACTAACCCCTTTATACATGTCGATCAATATGTTTCTCGGTAACTTTGTAGAAAAGATTATCATCTATACACACAACAACAACCTCATCCAAAAATGAGCTGAAACACCCGATTCATCCTATCCATAAATGCGGCAGGGAAAATAGTCAAACCAAACGGCATCACCAAGAAATTGTAATGCTCGTACCTCGTACAAAAGGTAATGTTAGGTACATTCACATCCTTTACCTTCAACCGATATTACCCAAACCTCAAATCAATTTTAGAAAACACTGAAACACCTCTAAACTAATCATCAATCTGTGGCAAAGGATACTTATTCTTAATCGTCAATTTGTTTAGTTGCCGATAATCGATGCACATTCGCATCGCGCCATCCTTCTTTTTAACAAACACCACCGGTGTACCCCACGGCAAAATACTAGGCCTAAAAAACCCTCGATCAAGCAACTCCTGAAGTTGCATCTTTAACTCCTTCAACTCTGTCGGCGTCATGCGATGGGGAGCAATAGACACTAGGGTTGTATTTGCATACATCTCAATGCCAAACTCAACCTCTCTATTTGGTAGTATACTAGGAAACTCCTTCGAAAAACACTAGAAAACTCACATATCGTACGTATGCCCTAAACGCATACCTTCTTTGATCCCGAATTCATAACATAGGCTACGAATGCTTGGAAACCAGAATCCAACAACCAACTTGATTCCAAAGCCAAAACAACATTAGACAAAAACTTAGCATTCTTACCCATGATTACTACCTTGTAATCGTCAGTAAGTTTCAATGAAACTCGCTTGGTTCCAAAACCAACCATAGCTCTATGCTTGGTCAACCAATCTATACCCAAGATTACATCAAAACGATAAAACATCAACTTTATCAAATCAACCACAAACACATGACCTTAAACAGTCAAAGGACATCTCTCGAACAACCTTATCCTAATGACCATCTCACCGAAAGAACTAGTCACTTGTATACCTACATCTCCACACTAAAACTATCTTCGGCTACGATTACAACCTCTCGGTGGTTCAACCGCAGGTGCCCTGACCTGTTCATCCGTAAACAATAGACAATCATCTCTCAAATGATTGCCCGGTTCATAACTCCAACAATAATTAGCAACAACAGGCGCAAGAGCTTGTTCCTCATAAACCAAATGTGGACAGTCTCGCCTCATGTGATCACGTGATCCACAAACCCAACAGATATTATGTGTTGGTCTAGCCTGGGTTCCCTAACCCTATGACCCTCACCCAGCACTACCTCCACCTCACCCCAACTCAGGGTGATACCTCTTATCACGATGTTTCTTAAACTAATCACCATCGGAACCAGAGCCTGCAACTCTCTTACTAGAGCCAGAACCTCCCACATGAACTGATAAGCTCAGATTCTGCTCAATGTCCTTCGCCTATATAACAATCACGTCGAAAACAATATAGTTAGAAGCTAACATGTATGTCTTAACATCTTGTACCAATCCGTAATGAAATTGATCACAGCGTTACCTCTCATCCAGTACCAGCTCATGAGCATACTGGCTTAACGAAACAAACTATACCTTATACTCAGCCACAAACATACTACCCCGAACCGAAGCCATGAACCCACGTTTCTTGTTATCCAAGTATCTAACCCCCATCTAATTCTTCTTAAAAAATAGTTCAAAAGAACTCCCAGGTCACATCACCGAGTTCCATGCCCGCAATCATAATAGTCCACCAGCTATAAGCATCAACTTGCAACAGGGATACAACACATCCCAACTTACGGCACCACTGCACCCTATTTGTTCCAAAAACTGATCAGTACAAGCCATCCACTCCACGAATACCTCAGGTGCCAACACTAGAAACTCAACTCTTCCCAAACTATGAAGGCGCTCTAATAACAACCCTAGTTGTCCAACAACTACTGCAATCACATGCTCTCTAGCAACTTCAGTTTGTAAAGCTCCGGACATCACTTATACCAAAGGCGCCATGTCACCCAACACTGCCCAACTGGTGCAGGTGTTACTTACTTTGGGGTGGCAACCCCCAAGAGATATAACATTCTCCTCAACTCCTTGCCCAACGGCAATAGCACTCGTGCTACTTCTCAATCCTCCCCTCAGTTGAAACATAACACATTTTCTAAGGCATGATAATTACACCAAAACAAAAACAATCAGGCCAACTTCAAGAAAGGATCCAAGACTTCCTTTCCAAATAAAACATAAACCTTAAAAGCATATTTTAATTGTATTAATAGTAATCTGTATCGATACATGAGCAAGTGTATCGGTACACCTATGCATTTTGAAAATCCTAGATTCGAGTAGCTCAAACTCATACTGATACACCTCTTCGAGTATCAAAACACTATCTTGTACCGATACCGATATACCTCTTCGAGTATCGATATACTATGCCTAAAAACACTAACCCGTATCAATACAGACTCACGTGTACCGATACGCCCTAACTAACAATTTCTAATTTTGTTGGTTTAACATACATTTATGGTTTCAAACATGCTTTATCAAACCCCAAACATATGCACAACAATTCTAAAGATCAAACCATGTTAAAAGATCTTAGAAACATGATCAAATCGTGGCATCATACTTCAAATGAAAATCTAGAGGCATGTTTCCTAGAAAACAACCAACCACTATATGAAACATAAATCCAAAGCAACAACCAAATGTACAAGGCCAATTACAACCCCAAAATAGCAATACAAACTTGCCCAAACAGGGAATTTAGAAAAAACCCTCTCTAATCAATAATGTACCCTATTACCTTTATTACTACAAGTCTAGTTTGAAGAGTCATACTTTTGTGTTAACAAGTCCTTGGATCTTACCTTGCTTGCTCGTTGCCTCCAACTTTTAATTCTCTGCATTGATGGACAAAGAGAGCATAAGCACACAAGGCTTAGTGAGTTGTGCTTAAAACATAACACCATCAATGCAATTAAAACCAGTTTCCAACTCGCAAAGAGTTCATTATTTAAAACCATAATGTTTTCTTTCAAAGCACTTCACATTTGATTAAACCAAAACATGCTTTCTTTCCAAGCACTTCACATTTGATTAAAAATCCATTTGAAAACAATAATCCATCTTGTTTTCAAAACATGTTTACTACCCAAGCATTATCTCATTTGTTTCCACAAAAAATCATGCATAATAACCATATGCATCAAAACATATATAAACATCATTTACCTCAATGGTTCACATATATTGGCAATTAAAGTGACTCGAATGGTACTACCCCCATCCTTGGATAGCACTATCTCTATCCATACATGTTCAGATACACTGATTCACTTGATGGCGCTACCCCTATCAAGTCTAGTGCCGGTACTACCCCCACCATAACTCACTTCGACTGGGAATAGAACTACCCCTATCGCGTTGTGATAGCACTACCCCTATCACTTCACAATAGCACTACCCCTATTGTATAACCAAAGAATTTTGCACGGTCGATTTTGTATTTATAGTACACTTTCATCCTATGGCTAGCTAACTATATTCGAAACTTTCTCATAACGTCACAAAGCCAATATATCATTTCCAAATACATTTACTTATTGTTTTCCAATGCATTTCATAAAACCATTTCATATGCAATACCACATTGCCGAAGGTAACATCACATTCCTTTTAGGAAGAATTCTAAATGCTCATATGTATTCAAATACTTTGATAAACATTGCATATTTATCCAAAACAATGCATTTACAGTAAGTAAATCAAATCATGTTTAAAACCAAAACATGAAAATCAACCATGTTTAAACCAACATGAAATCCGCAAGCTCGTCTCAAAACCAATAATCAAGCGAAGTAAGAACGACTTACGCTTGAGCTTATTAAGATTTTTAGGCTATAAAAAACCCTCATGATCCAACGACCAAACTTTTTAAAGAGCTTAAACCCATTTTCACTTACCGATTCACCTCGCTTGCCAACACAAATTGAGCCTCCGCTAAGCAACATACACCAGTCGGCAAACCCACCTTGATTGTCCCCTGATTTAACCACCAAAAAATAGAGGGAAATGCATCATTATGCATTCAAATCGCTGCTAAACAAAGATCCCCTACAACCTCAACATTCGTCTTCCAAAAACTAGTCGAAACTATTGAAAACAACACCAAACACCTTCCAAACTTAACCAAGCCAAAACCTACTGATTTAAACTATCAATTAACATCCAAAAAACCCTAATAACATCCTTATACCTCCAGCATCCATAAACCTCCCACAACTCCTCAAAAACACTTAACTAACAACCTAGAAGTTAAAGATTCACCTAATTTTGGGATTCCAACGTTAAAACCAACTTATTAACATGATCAAACATCAAAATCATGATTAAAACCAATCAAGAACTCAGCAAAACAGATCCAATACAAAAATCACATGATCTCAACAAATAAACCTTGATTTAACCAATTTCCATTATTAAATCATCAAAACTCATTAGAAAACATTAAATAAGGATCAAATACTTGGGAATTTCAGTAAGAACCTTTCATTAGAGGAGAAGAATAAACCTTACCTCCAATGACTGAATTTCCTCTCAATTGAATGTTTTACTCTTGAAAAACAAAGGAAAACAATGAGATTTTGGAAAATAAGATTGAAGGATCCATTGGAAATAAAAAGTTTGGTTGAAATATTTGATAAAAAAGAGAGTGTTTGGATAAAGAGAATTTGAGAGAAAAGTTTGAGAGTAAAAGTTACGTCAAAAGTGGTTTAAGGAAATAACTACCTTCTTTTATTAAGTCTCATTTTAATTCCTTAATTAAAACTCTTTAAAATCAATCCTACTTGAGAGGAAAATCTGATAAAAACATTTGGTAAATTGGTTCCTTAGAGATTCTAAGATTTGACCCTTTTTCAAAATAGTCACTAAAATAGTTTTCATTCTTTGCATTTTGGCCACTAACCCAAAATGTCAAATGTCCAAAACCCATCTTCCAAAATTGATTTCACTAAATATATCCATATATTAAATAATTATTTTAGGATATTTTCCCATATTTTTTTCTCACTTAAAAATATTTATTTCGATTTTTATCCCGAATCCAATTCGAATCTCTAATCCCAGTCTACTAGACAGTCTAATCAACCTAGCAAACTCCTAGGCCTAAAGTCGGGGAGTTACAATAACAAAATTGTCAAACTTCTAATCAATAGCTAAGCAAGTAGGCGCGTGCGCCTACCACCGTTAGTCACATCCAGTCAGGAACTCTCTCTTTATCATAATCCGCTTTGAGTCGTCTAAATCGTCACAAAGAGCCAATAAATAACAAGCACGAAAAACTAAGACAATGAGTATCAAGTGAAACACCAAAACACAAGGTTCTACTTCTTAAATTAGCAAGCATCTGTCTTGTCTTACACAACTATCCACAGTATGGGAACGCTAATAACATTGTCGAAGTTTCCCAAGCGACGCAAGTTACTTCACTGTGCCAGCACAACCAGAAACAGAAAAACTTTATCATAAATAAAAGATGAGAAGTTCCTAACATGACAAATTAGATAGCAGCAATAGCAGAAATCGCATGCGCTGAATTAGGTAACTTTCTGTTGCATAGCTTCACCAACTCAAAAAGCTAACTAAAAAATGCACAAAATGACGTATTGCAAGCTGCAATGGAATGAAAGACACAAACAGTTCCATATTATTCAAATTATTCTAGCCCCTATTATGATTCAATTCTCGACAAGAAATTTATCTGGCAGAAGAAAATTAAGTAGGGTGTCTTCCAAAAACAATAAAGAGGAAAAACACCCAAACAGACACATGTCCATATAATCTCATTTAACCAAAAAATTACATTAGCAACAACAACTTTAAATTTCTTGACAGAATTTAACATAATCATAAATCTTCCCTAAATATGTAAGTTGACTTGAATAATAATAATAAGGAAATATAATTACTCTCAACTATTTTAGAGTGGGGATATTCTCGAAAGTTAACTAGGTTTTTCAGGACCTTTACAATAAGAATTATCTTAAATAGACAGTTCACTATAAAAAACAACATCAAGACACATTTTGACCTAGAAAAAATATAGAAAAATAGTCAAAACAATCCCCAAAACAAGTTCTTCACCCATGAAACACAACAAAGAAATAAATAACAACACCGACGCGGTCGTTCGAGGAAGAGGACGTATTTAAACCAAATGTAGAAGAAGTTACAATTTTTCTATACTTCGCAGTAAAGCTTTCCCACGAAGGCCCAGAGGGGTTTCTCACATCGAAATCTGTGGCTACCTCGCAAAAAGAGCCCAAAAACACACCTCTAACATCAAAAGGACCTCGTGCCAACTGAAAACTAAAAATGGCAGCATCTCGAGACCTCTCCATCCCTCCAACCATAAATGCCAAGGTGGTGTTCACAGATACCTTAACATTCTCCACCACATCAACATCATGGGTAGCCTCCAGCACAATAGTCTCATTCTTGTGCGATTCTTTAAGCTCTGTTAATTTCTTTGTGAAATTTGCAGAGCTCTCATCTGTCACGCTCTTCGCTTGCTCCAGCTTCTCTTTAAGACCTCAAATCTTAGTCTTGAAACTCTGCTTCGTAGTCTCCAACAGCTTATTCTTAATCCTAAGAGCGCGATTAGTCTCATTCTTGTTGGGTCACGTCGGTACACCCTATAGCGCAACAGAAAAATTATCTGGCGATTACCACCAGAGATCCATGTACAAGGGACGAATCGGGATGAATAAGGGTGAAGAATTACCTGTTTAAAATCTAGAATTCTGAATTTGAAGGAGATAGATATCTAATCACGATTCTACGATGTCGATTCCTAAGCCGCAACGATAACGCTCCGACCTCTACGTAGTTCACCAAGTTGAAATGAGCATATAAAACTCTCTAAACTATTTAGAGGGTTTTTCCAAATGGATTAATGATTGCTAGATCTCTCATGCTTTATATAGCCTTTTAAATCTTAATTCAACTCAGATTAGGATTTCAATATATATATATATATATATATATATTAATATATAGAATCCTAATTTAACTTTAATTAGGATTTCAATATATATATTAAATATATATAATCCCAATTCAACTTAATTAGGATTTCAATATATATTAAATATATATAATTTCAATTCAACTTTAATTAGGGTTTCAATATATATATATATATTAAATATATATAATCCCAATTTCACTTAATTAGGATTTCAATATATATTAATATATATAATCCCAATCAACTAATTAGGATTTTAATATATATATAATCCCAATTCAATTTTAATTAGGACTTCAATATATATATTAATTTAAATTGAATTATATTATTTATATATTAAAAGAGTCATAATTACAATAATTATTTCCTTTTAATATTTATCGAATAGTTAAATTATATATATCAATTATATATTAATTTAACTAAATTCGTATACAACAAATTTGTACATACGTAATTCATCTAATATATGCTCATTTCAACCGTGGGTGTGACCCTGTAGGTTCATGTAACGTTAGTAGTAAATATTAGAACATTTCTAATATTACAAACAATGAGTGACATCTAGAAATATGTCATTGTCACCTAAGTTACAAGAAATCATGATTTGACATAACCTTTTTCGTGATTAACTCTTTCTCATGTATTACATCATTTTTCCTTTATATCTCGATTGGACACAAGTCTTGGAACAGTCACACTTGTATAGTCCATCTAATATTTCTAGATATCCTGAGTAGACTATTATAAACGAATACTTATGATATCTCATATCAACTTATTCGAGCATGGCCATGCATTTCTAGTCTCACTTAATCAAGTGGCCTACAATATCACTCCTATTATGTATGAGGGACAAATCATATCTTGATCAACCATATATCACTACATAGATTGTGACATATCCAATATCAATCTTTATAGAGTAGTCAGTTACAACACACGTTTGAGCTGTATCAAAATATGTCACTCACGATGTTGAAATAATGATAATCTCAAGTTTGAGGATCATACATGTAGTTATCACTATGAGCAATGTTGTGACTGTCACATAATAATCCAAGAAACATGTTCATAGTCAGTCCAATATGTCGTTCTCTAACACATACTTATGTATTGATTTTGACATCTCCATGTTAATGAAAACACTTTGTCATCAATCAACTAATACATTATTGTTGTCCATTCCCATAATAATACTCGACTAAGGACATTTAAGAATAACCATATTATTCTAAGGACTTTATTATAATTCAGTTTATTTATGCATGCAGAATTGTAACTGAAAACGATAATGACAATGTCTCTTTATGAATAAACAAGGTAAAAAAATTTAATTTACAATTATCTTATGATTGGTCTTTGGGCATACTCTAACAATCTCCCACTAGTACTAAGACCAATCACTCATGTATCTAATACCAAGTGACTTAGTGTGACGATCATGCTTCTGCTGCATCAGAGGCTTTGTCAGTGGATCGATAATGTTATCATTGTTGGTGCTCTACATATTTCCACATCTCATCGATCTATAATTTCTCGAATGAGATGGTAACGCCTAAGTATGTGTTTGGATCGTTTGTGAGATCTGGGTTCATTTGCTAGTGTGATGGCTCCATTGTTATCACAATGTATATTTATAGCATTCAAAATGCTTGTCACAACCCCTAGTTTAGATATGAACTTCTTGATCCTAAAATCCTCTTTTGTAGCATCGCATGCTACAATATACTCAGCTTCTGTTGTAGAATCAACTACTGTATCTTGCTTTGAATCTTTCCAGCTCAACACCTCTATTAAGGCACAACATAAAACTCGATTGCGATTGTGAATCATCCTTATCGGTTTGAAAGCTGACATCAATATAACCTTTTATACTTACATCTTCCTCACCTCCATATATAAGGAATGTATACTTAGCTCTTCCTTACCTCCATGTATAAGGAATGTATACTTAAGGATGTTTTTAACGGTGACCTAGTGACTTACACCGGGATCAACCTGGTATCGACTTGTCATACTTAAAGTGTATGATACATTTGGGCAAGTACATAGCATGGCATACATGATAGATCCAATTGTTGAAGCATATGGAATCTTACTCATGCGCTCTCTTTCTTGAGGTGTTGAAGGACACATTTCCTTCGAGAGTGAATTTCCATGTCTCATAGGTAAGAACCCTTTTTTGGATTCTTCCATACTGAATATTTTTCAGTACTTATTCTATGTTTGTATTTTGACTCATTCCTATGAGTTATCTCGATCTATCTCTATAGATCTTGACTCCTAATATGTATGTTGCCTTACCCGTCTTTTATGGAAAAACATTTTCTTAACCAAGTTTTTACATATTGTAAGATACGTATATCATTTCCTATTATCAGTATGTCATCCACATATAGTACCAAGAATATGACAGTGCTCCCACTAATTTTCTTGAAAACACATGACTCATCTTCATTTTTGATAAAATCAAACTTTTGATTGCATCGTTAAAACAAAGATTCCAATTTCGAGAAGCTTGCTTTAATCCAAAAATGGACCTTTGTAGCTTGCATATTTTTCGGCATCTTTTGTATCGACAAAACCTTCGGGTTGTGTCATGTACACATCCTCATCTAGTTTTCCATTAAGGAAAGCAGTTTTAACATCCATTTGCCATATTTCATAGTCATAAAATGCAGCTATTGCAAGTAAGATCCATATGAATTTAAACATAGAATAGGTGAAAAGGTTTCATCATAGTCTATACCATGAATTTGATGAAAACCTTTAGCGAATAACCGTACTTTGTATGTTTGTACATTACCATCCATGTCGATTTTCTTTTTGAAAACCCACTTGCACCCTATGGGCTTAGCCCCATTAGGTGGGTCAACCAAGGTCCAAACTTGGTTTTCTGACATGGAATCCATCTCAAATTTCATGGCCTCTGGCCATTTCTCAAAGTCTAGACCTGTCACTGCTTCTTGATAAGTCCTAGGCTCATCTTGATCCATGAAGAGAACATCACCATGCAATGTGACAAGAAATCCATATTTCTTAGGCACATTGCATTCTGTCAAAGATCATCATAGTGGTTGTGTTTCCAAAACTGTTGAATATTCCTCAACAACTTGTGGAACTTGTTGTTGTTTAATCTTTTGTTCAATGGTATGTGGTTGATCTCGAATTTTATTAAGTTTAATATTTCTCCAACTTTCTTTTTGGAAAACAAATTCTCTTTCTAGGAAGATTCATGTTCAAGCAACAAACACTTTGTTCTCGGTAGGATTGAATAAATAATATACTTTAGTTTCTTTAGGATAACCCACAAAATTACATTTATGAGATTGTGGTTCGAGCTTTGTAGACATATTATGTCTAACATAAGCTTCACATTCCCAAATTTTCATAAAAGACATACTAGGATGTTTCCCAGTCTATATCCCATATGGTGTCTTTTGAACTAATTTAGATGGAACACGATTTACTGTGAAAGCAGCTATTTTTAGCGCATGTCCCCAAAAAGAAACTAAAAGATTAGCGTGACTCATCATTGATCAAACCATGTTTAATAGTGTTCGATTTCTTCTTGTCAGAAACTCTATTCTATTGAGGAGTACTAGGAGGTGTGAGACAATCCCACATTCTTTAAAAGGGTCACCAAACTCTAAGCTTAAATATTCTCCTCCCCGATCTGATCGAAGAACCTTCATGTTTTTTCCTAGTTGGTTTTGTACTTCATTTCTAAATTCGTGGGCTTCAGATTTATGATGCATTAGGTAAATGTACCCATATCTACTGAAGTCATATGTGAAAGTAATGAAGTATTGAAATCCTCTTCTAGCTTGTGTATTGGTCCACATACATCACTATGTATTAATCCCAATAAATCACTTGCTCACTCACTTTTTCCATTAAAAGGAGTTTTGGTCATCTTTCCCAATAAGCAAGGCTCGAATACATTAAGTTGTTTGGAAACAAATGAATCCAAAAATCCATCTTTATGAAGTTTTGAAATGTGTTTTTCACTTACGTGACCCAAGTGGCAATGCCAAAGAAGATTTTGATTAGAGTCATTTGTTTTTGATCTTTTCGCATTTATGTTATAAATGGAATTCTCTTGATCCAAAATATAGAGGTCATTTATTAATTGTGTCACACCATAGAAAACATTATCGAGATAAAAAGAACAACAATTATTCTTAATAATTATCTCAAAACCAATCTTGTCTAAACAAGAAATCAAAATGATGCTTTTAGTCAAACTAGACACAAAGTAACAATCCTCTAAACATAAATTATGTCCACTAGGCAACGATAAAGTATATGTTCCTATAGCTAATGCAACAACTCTTGTTCCATTACCAACCCGTAGGCCCACCTCTTTTTTTCTCAGATGTCTACTATTTTGTAGTCCTTATACAAATGTACAAATATGAGAATCACAATCGGTATCCAATACCCAAGAATTAGGTGTTGATATATTAATATCAATAACATAAATATCTGAGACGGACGCTCTGCTTTCATTGCCTTCTTGACTTTTCAAGATAAATGGGGCAGTTCTTTTTACAATGACATGCCTTTTTACAATGGAAACATTTTCCTTCAAGTGACCAGTCAAGGTAGATTGCGCCACTTAACTTGTCCTTCTTAAGGACTGATCACAATGATAACAAATTTGTATTTGTTATAATAAGTCTACAACAATAAAATATGAATTTTGAGTACGTATACCATGTTTGCTTATAAAAGGACTTTATCCTCCCACTATTTTTATTAAAATTAATAACCCTCAAATATTAATGTTAAAAATACTTTCTGTAAAGTTTTTTTCTAGTGGGCAAGGATCCAAATTTCACATTTTCTTAAGTCAGCTTTGGCTTTTCTCTTAAGATTATGGTCTATCTAGGTAAGCAACACTTGCTAATTACATCTCATGTAACTCCTTCATTTGGTGAACAAATCTTGTTCATAACTATCTTATGATTATCCAAATAACTAACTTTTAGGTTTCTAATCCTATTAGAGTAACCTAGTTAAGTCTTTAACCAATGTTACAACCAACGAATATCACTTGCTTATTCTTTGCGTTTGGCCAATATAGATACATGTACCTCGCTTTAGCAGAACCTACATTGTATCGATATAGACTTTAACGAGGGTGAACATTGGGAAGCAATAAAATACTTAATATTTTATTGAGAAGTTTTGTGAATATTATCTCACCATTTAACATTTGATCTTATCAATTAACTAGCTAGCATGCATCTCATATATTCATTTTATTACATACATGAAAAACAATAAATATGAATGCAATAGTTATAGCACATATCCTAAAGTGGCACGTCCCAAGCCAATGAGAGAACCAAATTATTCTAAGGATGAAAACACTTATCAAGCATCTTTTTGTCGGCCCATACTTCTGTTCCTCTGATCCATGCTTCTTCGTATAGATCGCAATTTCATAAACTCGTTTTACATACGAGGGAGTAAGATGAGAAGAGAATTACAATAGAAGTAGAGAAATGCATGATTTATCGTGAAAATTAACATGTTATATTTCAAACCCTTTCGACAAAGATCCTGGTGATTAACTCTTAATCATTGATCTAGGGAACATCTTTAACTAGACTAACAAATTTATCGTGATTGAATAGATTTGCTCGTACAAATATCATATATTTGCTAAATAAAACAAAAAATAACATGTATCTCATACATTTACATCACCCAAGTAATTAAAACCTGAATCCGTATCATACAACTGGCTTTAATATCATTGTTGGGTCACACTGGTACACCCCATGGCCCAGCGAAAAAATTATCCTGCGATTACCACTAGAGATCCATGTACGAAGAACGAATCGGGGTGAATAAGGGTGAATAATTACTTGTTTAAAATTTGGAATTCTAAACTTGGAGGATATAGATATCTAATCACGATTCCACGATGACGATTCCTAAGCAACAACGATAACGCTCTGACCTCTATGTAGTTCACCTAGTTAAAACGAGCATATACAACTCTCTAAACTATTTAGAGGGCTTTTCCAAAAGCATTAATGATTGCTAGATCTCTCATGCCTTTATATAGCCTTCAAAATCCTAATTCAACTCATATTAGGATTTTAATATATATATTAATATATATAATCATAATTTAACTTTAATTAGGATTTCAATATATATTAAATATATATAATCCCAATTCAACTTAATTAGGATTTCAATATTTATTAAAAATATATGATCCCAGTTCAACTTTAATTAGGATTTCAATATATATATATATATATAATCTCAATTTAACTTAATTAGGATTTCAATATATATTAATATATATAATCCCAATTCAACTAATTAGGATTTTTATATATATATATTAATATATATAATCACAATTCAACTTTAATTAGAATTTCAATATATATATTAATTTAAATCAAATTATATTTTTATATATTAAAAGAGTCATAATTACAATAATTATTTTCTTTTAATATTTATCGAATAGTTAAATTATATATATATCAAATATATATTAATTTAACTAAATTTGTGTACAACAAATTTGTACATATATAATTCGTTTAATATATGCTCAATTCAACCGTGGGTGTGACCCTGTAGGTTCATTTAACTTTAGTAGTAAATATTAGAACATTTCTAATATTACAAACAATGAGTGACATCTAGCAATATGTCATTGTCACCTAAGTTACAAGAAATCATGATTCGACATAATCTTTTCGTGATTAGCTCTTTTTTATGTATTACATCCTTTTGTCCTTTATATCTAAATTGGACACAAGTCATAGAACAGTCACACTTGTATAATCCATCTAATATTTATTGATATCTTGAGTAGACTATTATAAACGAATAACTATGATCTCGTATCAACTTATTCGAGCATAACCATGCATCTCTAGTCTCACTCAATCAAGTGGCCTACAATATTACTCCTATTATGTAGGAGGGACAAATCCTATCTTGATCAACCATATCCCACTACATAGATTGTAACATATCCAATAGTAGTCTTTATAGAGTAGTCAATTACGACCCATGTTTGACTGTATCAAAATATGTCTCCCACGATGTTGAAATAATGATGATCTCAAGTCTGAGGATCATACATGTAGTTACCACTATGATCAATGTTGTGACTGTCACATAATAATCCAAGAAACATGCTCAATATCGGGTTAGTCCAGTATGTCGTTCTCCAAAACACATATTTATGTATTGATTTTGACATCTCCATGTCAATGACAACACTTTGTCATCAATCAACTATATATTAGTCTTCATACATTATTGTTGGTCATTCTCACTATAATACTCGACTAAGGACATTTAAGAATAACCATATTATTATAAGGACTGTATTATAATTCAGTTTATTTATGCATGAATAATTGTAACTGAAAATAATAATGGCAATGCCTCTTTATGAATAAACTAGGTGAAAATAAATGTCATTTACAATCATCTTATGATTGGTCTTTGGGCATACTCTAACACTTCTGTTTATCAAAAATCCCCTTTATATATTTCCTGTGCAAGTCTCCTACCGACGCCCGAACATCCACCTTGAGTTTTTCCTGCAGCTCCCTTAACTGAGCAGCATAACTTTCTACCTGCGAATACAACTTGGCATTCTCCTCAAGATGTTCGGAGTAACCCTCCACCTGCAAGCGTTGCTTCACATTTTTCAAGAATGACATTTATATTCCTTTTCCATGTTAAGCTGAACACAACCTAGTTCCTGAATGAGACCCTAACTCTCCTCAACAGTCTTCCTAATACTAGTACAAGGTGGAGAAGCACCACAACTATTCACATCTAACACAAACAACCTCTTAGAAGTATATTCAGTATAGAACCAATTCTCTGGCCCTGACACCCCCTCCAAGGATAAAATGCGCTCAACGGAGCGAAGGGTTCACTATATTCGCATAGAGAAATACCATCAGACAAAAGAATCGGAGTGGTTACTGAACATCTAAAAAAGACGTGAGCCTAGCAAATGCAACCACATGGGGTATATCTTCGGCGGACTAATGAATAACAATAGAACCAATAGCAGTTGATCCTGCAAACAAACCCAATAAACAAACTTTGTCACAAACTAAGTAGCGAAGCTACTAAACTAAAAGCAGCAACAAGACATCACTTAAAACACCTAACGACACACAAGCAGTAGACGGACCACCACTCAAATTGGTAGGAACAACGACCCCAATAGCGCTAGTTGTAGCCTTGTAAGAAGAATTGTAAATTTCGAATCACAAATAGCTTCTTCCATCTTCCAAGCCAAAAATAGAAAGCGAACTCGAAACTACCAATTTCTTTCCCCCTTGCTGCAATCAGAGCCGAATGGGCTCATATGAACACAACCCCTTGAAGCAAAGGGAGCGGTTTCCCTGCTAACACCAGTATGCTCTAAAAAGAAGTTTTCTGTTTCATCCCCGTCACCTAGAAGAACCCTCATAACTCGTTCATTGCCCCTTTCACCAAAGGGCTAAGCCTCCACATGAATAGGCACATTCACCAAAGATCCCTCTATAAACACATTAAAATCCTCTTCGTCCCAACCATTGAGACTTTTTCCTTTCAAGTAGTGTACCCAAACATTTCTAAGGGTACATACCTCCTCAAAACGACAGGGTGGATCACTTTCTAGCCTCATGATAAGCTGAGCGGGCGACATCTTCCCAATATTAGGCAACGTAACCCTATCATTCGTCAGCCGGTGCCATACAACAGGGAATGAAAAACTTCCAATGATACACTCTACTTTGATATACTTCGCCCTATCCAAACGAAGATTATCATTGTGCTTGCTCATCAACGACCCTTTCCCTCTATGATGACAAACAGTAACAAAACCCTTCGCATTATTTTCATGGCCAACCATCATATTAGAAAAGTAGTGAAATACATTGATAGAAGGTTCATCTCCATGGATCTTATAATTCAAGAAATAAGTCACCAAATTCCACCAACTCGTTCCGCTTAATTGACCCAGCGCTACATCAAACCAATTCAACCAGTCCACGAAGAAGGGATGCAGCGACAAATAGAACTTAACTTCAAAAGTAAACAGAGGGATCAAAAACCAGGACCTCCCCTCATCAGAACAAGTACTCAAGCGAAATGTCCCAACTGGTATGCTAAACTGATAACATAAATGGTTAACAGTAAGAAGACCATGACAATGTAATGTTGTCAACAACTCATCTGGTTTAGTAATACAATGAACCTCATCGCTCACCATAACAGATGACTCATCTATTAACACAGGAAAGATTCTATTTCCCTTCCTAAAAGTTTCTTTTACTCTTCTCAAAAAAACTCAAAAGCAACAAATATGACAAACAAGGTAAAACACAAGAATGCAAACTAAAGTTCATTTATAACTAAGAACCATGTCTTTCTTGACAGGCCTTGCTATTGAAAAGGTTCATCATATGACATTTCACGTAAAATGGTTTACTCCCAAAAAAAACGATCGATCCATTAACAAATTCCAATTACGTGACATTTTGTAAAACACTCATGGTTCCCATCTAAGCAACCTACCCTCCAACTTTTATAAAAATAAAATAATAATAATAATAACCCTGCCTCTCGAGCCCTCTTTTGATTCATTAGGTTTGCCAAGGTCACTTTACAACCTTCCCTCACTTGGGGGCAATTGTTAGTACCTATAAACACCTACCGCCACATGTCGAAACCAGAATGAGTAAGACCACAGATGGCGTAACACAAGGGACGTCCTATGATGAGCATCACAACATGCAGACCACAATGGACATGATCACTCGCGATCTATGTGATACCCTTCACAATTTGTGGCGAACAGACAAGACTACGGGCAACACCGCGCCTCACTCGGTGGCCACGTAGCTATACACGTGCCCACTACAGATGCCGATGAGAACCTAGGTCGTCAAGTCATAGCTAGTCCAATCAACACGCCACGACAACCCTATCATGATACCTTTTCGAGTAGTATAAAATTGGACATGTAGTAAGAGAGAGCCGATATCTTCTATTCCAAGCACCATCACCACCAAAAATAAGAGAAATAAGCGAGCTCGAACCCGGGATGGCCGTCTCGACCACCATCGGGCAACCATCTCCAGTCCCTATCCATTTTGACAATAAAAAATTGTATTGACATAGGTCATTTTATGTTCATTTGTTTATCATTTTAACGAACAAACACGAACAAGCTACATTCCTTAAGAAATGAACACGAACAAGAAATTATGTTCATTTAATTGTTCGTGTTCGTTTATTTTTTGGTTAAAATTAAACGAATAAACATGAACATACCCTCGTTCATGTTCATTCAGTTCTTTTACAAGCCTAATTTTAACCTTGTTAGCACCTATAAACACACATGTCGCCACATGTCGAGACCAGAACGAGTAAGACAATGGACGGTGTAACACAAAAGATGTCTGGCGACAAGCATTGCAGTGTGTACGGACTGCAATACGAAGGATCGCGTACGAGTTATGTGATACCCTTCGCAACGAACAGAAAAAATAGTGAGCGACATCACACCTCGCCTGGTGGTCACTTTGCTTTGTACGTGCCCACCAAAAATGACGAGGGAAACCTAGGACGTCAATTTATAGCCAGTCCCATCAACGCGCCACGACTACCCTATAATGACACCTATTCGAGTAGTATAAAACTAGACATGAAACAAGTGGAAGCTAGGATCCTCCAATCCAAAATTACCACCATACAGAAAACAAGAGAAATACACGGGTTCCGACCCAAAATGACCATCTAAACCATCATCGGACCACCGTCTCTGGTCCTTGACCATTTTGGTCATCAATAATTAGTGCGGTGAGTGTTGAGCCTTCACCTTTCAGTCTGAATTTTAGGGGCGATGTAGAATGATCCCTAGTAGAAGAGATCATGGAAGACGCATGCATGTAATAAAAGACCTACTGGCATGTAGAGGTTCGAATGAGAGGTGTAAAGACAAGAGCACCATAAGTGACACGACGAGGAGCGGGCGACAGGAAATCCAGATGTGGGATGAAATAAGCCCTCATAGACTTTTCGCTAGAAGAAAAGAAGTGATCCTTATCAATGAAATTCAAAGTTGAAAAGCTCTGAGATTCATCCGTTGCTCTCGTAACCTCCTTGATGGCTTGAGGAGCGATCAAGGTTGGCACCCAATACGAAGTTGCAGATTGTATAGCAGTTGAGCACGATAGTGAAAACAGAAGAAAGTGAAAACTTGTCAGAAAACAGAGAGGCACCAAACATGTGAAGGTATGACATAACTTACATTGTTCAATATAAACTTCACCTTCACCTTTTGTCATTTTGCACACTCTATGACACATTACATTGAACAATATGTGACTATCTTGACAAACAAAGGATTGCTTGACCTTCCGCCACTTTCAAGAAGTTTGCATTATAGGAATAAGCTCAACGGTCGTTGCTTCCAAAGTACGCGAGCTAAAACAAAGGATTGTCGGAGTGTCTGCCTCTTTTAAGAAGCATGCACAATAGGAATTAGCTCAACGGTCACCGCTTCCGAAGCAAGCAATCTAAAACAATCAAAGGATTGTCTGATTATCTGCCTCATTTAAGAAACGTACATAATAGGAATTAGCTCAACAATTGCCGCTTCCGAAGCAAGCAACCTAAAACAAGCAAAAGATTGTTTGAGTGTCTGCCGCTTTTAAGAAGCGTGCATAATAGGAATCAACTCAATAGTAGTCGCTTCTGAAGCAAGTGAGCTAAAACAAACAAATGATCATTTGAACATTTTCTACTTTTAAGAAGTGTGCATAAATAGAATCAGCTCAACGGTCACCGCTTCCAAAGCAAGAGAGCTAAAACAAACAAAGGATTATTTGAGCGTCCGCCTCTTTTAAGAAACGTCCATAAAGGAATTAGCTTAATGGTCGCACATGATAAAAAGACCAAGGAGATGAAAGGATTGCTACCCACTCCCAAAGCGAGCGCACATGGTAAAATGACCAGAAAGATGAAAGAATTGCCTAAAATAAGCAGAGGAATCAGCTCAAAAAAACTCTGAATGATCATCATATGAAATAAGCATACAGTCTAACCATTAAAATTTAATACAATACATGAATAATTTAGTACAAACCAAATGGTTGCAGTATTACAAACATTGTAGTCGTACAACCAAATAAGCAAACTACTTAAAGATTCTCCTAAGCAACCTTAATCTAGGGAAGACCGAAGGTCTGTATAGGCGGCATGCATGAAGATAATGGAATCCCCCTGGTCCCACTTCAACTTCGCCCCAGCGGTCATCAGATGCCGACCGTTTATTACCACAGTTTTTGACGCCACAAATAGCCGGCCTGACCTTACATATACACAAAGTAGACGACAAATTCCTATCACATTCACAGGTATAATACAACATGTATCCGCTGCAACCAAATGTGGTTCTAAACACCGACAGAAAAAAGCATCCAAAGAGCCTTGCTCTCAAGATATTCCAAATATAGCGTTGTCCGTATTCTCACCATCAATGGCCACCTACGACCTTCTAAATACTACTACATGCCGATACAAGTAGCCCGCTCTGCAAGAACAAACTGTCCTAATCCTAGGATCTAATCAGTCTTACAAGCATATTTTCTTCTCCCCTATCAAAATGGAATAAGCAAAGCCATAAAAAACCACACACAAATAAAATAAATTACTCATAAATTAGGTTATGGCGATACAGACAAAAAGAGTCCAACTTATAGCAGAAAATGAGAGTACCAAGCGACGATATTTTGCATACCATAGAGTACAACCACCAATACGAGCATTTAATTCCTATATTTTCAAAATCTTGAGTAAATAACTAAAATCACAAAACTGTCAAAATTCTAATCAATGGCTGAGCGAGTAAGTGTGTGCACCTATCACCACCAATAACCGCCGGTCAGGAACCCTCTCTTTCATCACGGTCTACTATGAATTGTCCAAATCGACACCAAAAACCAATACATAACAAACATGAAAAGCTAAAACGTTGCATAAGTATAAGCATCTCGTGGTATCTCTATCTCAACAACTATAAAGGCAGAAGTGGTGTCCACAGCTGCCTTAAGGTGCATAAACAATCCAATTGTAGTTACCAACCATTTGTGTAATTTCAATTTCAGTTGATTACTTTATGCTAATCGAAAAACAATTTCAACCTATATAGATACTCATAATTTTTGTTATAGCCCAAACTTCGCATAAAAATTCATTCTGCAACAAAGAATAGAACAAAGTAACACAAAGCACAGGCCAAGAAGTAAGGATATAGCAGTTTTAGCTTACATAATCCATATCACAATTAAAGAAATCAAAACCTCTTGATTTAGCTTAAAAGAGAGTACTAAAATAATTCTCATCTTGCAAAAATGTCACGAGTAGCGCCATCGCGACACTCATCAAAGGAGCCGTTCCCCAGTTACGCGCCACCTTACCATAGTCCGAATTTAATCGTATATCATTTGGCTTATTTTTTAGATCTGCTGACTTCGTATATTACACCACTTTAAATAAGCAATCTTGTCATAAATCCATGGTGATCTTGAAACAATACAATAACAAACACAACAATCTTGGTTTCTATATCAATCAGGGGGTATGAACTCCCAATTCACAACACACCGAACAGTACATGAGGTCCTCAAAATAGTAAACTCCTTTTATCTTAAAGAAACGTGCAATCATTCAAAAAAGAACACTCATCCACACTTATGATTCACAAACTTTCAAATTCTGAAGCAAAAGCACATTGCCAAATTCCTTATATCACCATTCAAGTTGGTCTGCTACAAACCTAATTGTAAGCATATTTAAAGAAAGTAATGAAGAAAATAAAGCCTCTCCAATCATGTTGTCGCTTCGTAGGTGGAAACATTAAATTAAATAGCCCATAAAAAGCCAACGAAAAAATTTTATCGCAAATTCTTAAGAAGTATACAAGAATGAGCAAGCATAGCAAGTAACACAAAACTCCCACCACAAAACTTAAAAGTGAACATGTTAAAAGAGGAGACAAAGAAAATAAAATCACAAAACATATGTTGCTTACTTAACCAACAACACAAAGACACACCTCGCTTCGGAAAGCAATATCCTTCAATGAAAAATGAAACAAAGCTAACACAAAAACGGCTGCAACATTCTTAAAATAAAGGCAATGATTATCATTAAAACACGATTCAAAAGCAAACAAAAATCCATAATTTTTTTACTAAACAGGGGCAACAAACCACCCTAATAAAACATTATTATTAACATGCTAGTACAACACAAAAGTACAAAAGTACAAAAAACTCATGATATAGGTCCCTGCTTTAAGTTGTAACTATCAAAACATTCTTCGCATAAATAATCCAATTTTGCAAAAGGGGTCATATTACTCCAAACCTTTGGATTAAGATGCATTCGGTTGCCTCCACAATACAATTTCAGTTGTTGAAAAGCATGGTGTTCATAACCGCCCTAATATTCTCTGCCACATCAACGCCATAACTAGCCTCCCGCACCATAATCTCATTTCTGTGCGATTCTTTAAGCTTTGTTAATATTCTTGTGAAAATTGCAAAGCTTTAATTTGTCGCTCTCGTCATACGCTCCAGCTCCTCTTTCAAACATCTAATCTTGGTCCCAAAACTCTGCCCAGCATCAAACACTGGACTTTTCCCAACATCTTTTCATTAGCACCAAAAGGGCAATTTTTTTATCTATAAGCCATCATTCGCATTACTACAATTTCCCATGCCGCCTCTAAAACATTCACTGGCACTTCTGCAGGGGCATCCTGGCCACAAGAGGAAATCCCTAGATAAAGGCACCAGGTGATAGGCCCACCAAAGACATCGTTATAGTAGCTAACGACACAAAACATGGCGAAATAACCTCTCTGCCACTAAAAATATTTCGCAGCACCACCACCGCCAGCCTTTCTGAACCGAGCGGATCACTGCTAGCCATAAAAGGTGGAGTATCCAAATGCAGACAGCTTCCCTCACCATCAGAATAAAAAAACAACGAGTTCATTTATAGCTCAGAACCACTTCTTTCTTAACACGCCTCGCTACTGAAAAAAAGTTTCATTATGTGACTCTTTGCATGCAACGATTTAACTCCAAAAAAAGTCGACCAATTTGCCAATAAATTCCATTTACACGATGTTCCATAAAACACTCACGTCTCCCGTATCAACAGTTTCCCTATTCAAATTCCTTAGGTTCTCCAAGGTCACTTTATAACCTTCCCTCACCTAGGGGGCAATTGTCAATACATATAAGCACCTATCACCACGTGTCGAGACCAGAATGAGTAAGACCATGAATGGTGTAACACAAGATACATTCAGAGACAATATTCATAACGCGTACGGACCGCAATACGTAGGATCACCCGCAAGTTATGTGATACCCTTCGCAACCTATGACAAACAAACAAAATAACGAGCGACATCACACCTAGCCTGGTGTTCATGTGGCTTCGCACGTGCCCACTAAGAATGATGAGGGGAACCTAGGAGGTCAAATCATATCCAGTCCTATTAACGCGCCATGACTACCCTATTATGACACTTGTCCGAGCAGTATAAAACTAGACATGTAACAAAAGGGAGCTAGGATTCCATTCCAAACATTACCACCATACCGAAAACAAGAGCAATACATGGGTTCCGACACAAAACGACCATCCCAGCCATCATCGGACCACCGCTTCTGGTCCGTAACCATTTTGGTCATGAACAAACCTATAAACCTTAAATACATACGTATATTTATTTTAAACCCTTAAGTTTAAATTTTAGTAATTTAATAATCAACAAAGAATATGGGGAAAGAAGTTGTTCCCAACATGACCAATTGAGGGATGTAATTTTTATTGTATGCTAACAATATTTGTTTATTCTAATACTCTTGTGTATGTGCAAGGTGGAATCGGGTGGGCAATATCTGAAAAATGTAGGGATTTGAATTGATGAGGATGTGGATAATCGTGTTAGGATTTATCCAATATTTGTTAGGATTTAGTCATTAAATAAATCATTTATTTTGGGGTTGTTAGCTTTGAATGTCTTTCCACTAAGAAGGTTGTTAATAGTGGGTAGTTTATTAGAAGTATGATACTTATTTTTATCTATTTTTGTTTCTTTGTATGGGTATATATAATCCAGTATATTTCCACAATAAAATCACTTCTATTCCTCGTATTATTCTCCTATACTCGTTATAACTCTCATATTTAGTATCAGAGCCAGGTTCAAGGTACATTAGAAGCAACAGTCTTCTTAGGCAAAGTGATAAGTGTTCAAAAGTACTATTTTTCTTACCCTTTTTACTCATATTATTGTTAGACTTAAGCTCATATTAGTTGCATAATTAGTCATTCATGCATTAATTCATGTTTCTGTCCACCGTTGAGCTTGATTACATAACTTGGTGATTTTTGTGGGAAAAGATGATGCTTTGGTGTATTTTTGTGTGTATGCAGGATCACTTGCCAAAGCAAGGCTAGAGCTAGTTGCCAGGGCAATACATGAAGGATATGCCGAGCTAGTTGCCTGGGCAATACATGAAGGAGACGCCGAGCCAGTTCCCATGGCAATTGTCGACAAGAGCAAATGAGATATGGTAGTCGAAATTGATGACTAGACAAGCCCAAGATGACGTGGAGCAAAGCCCAAACCCAAAGGAATTTGATTTCCATGCAGAGATTAAAGAAGAATTAAATTCCAAGAAGATAGGAGAAGTTCTAGTAGGAATACAATTATAATAAAGAATTATATTCTTTAAAGATAATTTAATTCCAACTTAAACTCCTCCTCAAATAAGGACTTTGGCCTAGCCCTATAAATAAGATGGAGATTTCGACAAGAGATGAGGGGCAAGAAGAGTGAAAATTTCGACAACTCCATAGGGCAAGAGGAGAGAAATTTCGACAAGAGAGCAAGAGGAGAGAGTTCGATTTTCTTCTTCTTCTTCTTCTTCTTCTTTGCTTCCATTAGATTCATGGTTTGGGGATTATTCTTTGTATATCTTTTGAACCCAACCATGAACTAACTTGATTGGTTGGGGTTATTGTGTTTTGTTGTTGTGAAAACAATTGGATTTTGTTTAGGTAATAAGAGTTTGCACTTTCAATTCAAGGTTTACTCATTCTTGGTTCTTATTCTTGTTTGCGAGTGAATTGGGAGAGGATCTCGTAACTTCATCTATTTATCTAATATCGGGAGAGTTAGATTCAAGAAACGAATGAGTATGGTCTTTATTTAATCTATTGATGGTGAAGATTAATCTAGCTTAGAAATAAGTTAAGGATTTCAACGGCTAAGAGGAGCGCAAGATTGGTTGTTGTTCACCCTTGATTCACGCAGGGATGTATTATCAAGGCATGCACAAGTAACTAGAGTTTCAACTTAGGGATAAGAAGATACCATTGAAGAACGCTTCGCCGAACCTTGAAGTTGCTGCCCAGACGCCCAAGTAGTTGCCCAGGCAACCATCGATTAGTTGCCAAGGCAACCCCGCTGTGCAAGTTGCCACGGCAACTGAGTTGCCCTTGCACTCTTTTACCAAGACGATCCAATCGGCTATCACACCTCAACTCACGATAACCTGGCCTATTCTCTCTTTTCTTTCATCTATTCTTTTAGTTTATTGCTTTTACTTTTCTCGTTAATTAAAACCTCTATTATCAATTGTGTTTTTATTTTTCACAGTGCAGTAACTTAAGCAAAGTGGCCCGAACCAATCCCTGTGGAGACGATACTCGATACTCATATCACTTTATTACTTGCGACGTGTATACTTGCACATTTGCGTAGCACTTGTCACACGCAACAAGTTTTTGGCTCCGTTGCCGGGGATTGGCAATTGGTGTTAGTTGTTTTTGTTATTGCATTTTTTCTATTAGTTTTACTAACTTCTCTTTTTGTTTGTTTTATTAAAAAAAAATAGGTGCGCTACAAGTTAAGGGACATCAACATGTCAGGAAATAAAAGCCAATCTATTCGAGAGTTGATGTTGGAAGATATGAATCAATCCAATCAAGAGTTTCTTGCACCCTTTGATGATTACCTATACCAACCGAGAAAAGCCCAAAGAACTTATACCATGGAAAAATCTTGTGCTATGTGTGGAGAACATCATGTGTTTGAAAATTGCCCTCACATTTTCGGTGCATATAACTACATGGAGGACCATAGAGGGAACCAGTAGCAAAACTCTTCATGGTATGGTCAAAAAGCTCAAAATTTTTTTTACCATAACAATTTTGCCGCAGCAACAGATATGCCATGGCAATGTAGTCTTTTTCAAGAGCATTCCAATTCCTTGGAGGAAACGTTACTAGCTTCATTGGCTAGACTTGACGGATCAATTGAAGAGATTCGAGAGCTATCAAAATCTATGGATATGAGGATAGCTCAGTGGGATGCAACCTTAGGGGATTTAGAAGATCAATTGGGGAGATCAACATATGTCATGGATAACATGCACCAACAATTCATTCCTAGTGATACTGACGTCCCAAGGCAAGATGATAAGGAGCAATACAAAGAAATCTCTCCGATGTGTGAGGAACAACTAGAACCTCAAAGTCAAGAGGATGCCAATAAGAGAGACTGCCCAACACATGATGAGCTTGAACAACAAATTGCCTTGGCAATGATTGAGGAGCCTGAACAGAGTAATGCCGCGACAACACTCGGTGAAGCTGAGAACAACAATACTACAGCAAATTCTGAGGAACCTGATGCCCAGAAGGTTACAACGTTGATGTTGAAGCAGGAATGTGTAGATTGCTCTCATCTACAATTGCCACGGCAATTGCATGACCACATGCAAGATCAACGAGATGATAATACTTTGCCAATGGAATATGAGCAGGTAATAGTTGAACCTTTTGAATTCTTTAAAAACTCACCTCGTCCATTGCAGGTATGTCTTGAGGAACCGAGGTTGGTAGATTTGAAGCCATCGAAATCTCTACTAATGGAGATGTTTGAGAGGCCAAAAGAAAAAGGTGTTTGGATTCATAAAGCTCTTCAGAAAATTGATTCTTCCCTTGACTTAAAGCAAAATTTGACAACTGATTGCCACGGCAATTGGCTTGAGCAGGAATTGCCACGACAACAAAGGCTACATCCAACCATGATAGAAGTCGACAAGAATGAGGTGATTGAATGGTTGAGAATGGATATAATTTTTCCTATTAATATATTTGTGCCTTCAGGAATAGTAGCAAGGTGGAGAGTATACATGGACTACAAGCGAACAAAGAAGAAAGACACCTCCACCATGGTAATGCAAAAGGGAGTAGCTGGGAGCACATTGGCCCAACTCTTTTTGGGCAATATTATCACTCGATGGAGGGTACGGATGGACTATAAGAAGTATCGGAAACGACTCTCCTCAAGTTTTCTCAGATATGCAGTAATATTAGAAGTGGTCACATTAAGAGATGCCTGAGCATGCTCTCCTTTCAATATTTTCTTTTTCTTTTTATTTTTATTTTCATTTCTATTTTTAGGAGATATTTTATTTTTCTTCATTATCTTTAGTTTCCAGGTTTTCTTTATTTTCTTTTCCACAACAAGACTCACAACCACCATGCTAAGGAAATTCACTGCCGACTACTTGCCACAGCAACCACAACAGAAACTGGCGATGCCCAGGCAACAACAATGGCTTTGGCAACTACTGATGCCCATGCAAGTGAACCTGCATCGGCAAACATGGATCAAATCAAGGCAACGCTATTCACGCGGTACCAGCCACAAGCATTCAACCACTGACCGGAAATTGAATCAAGCAAACGGCACAAAGGAAACTTATCACTCGAGGTGACGACCTCTCTGACTAACTCATTTCATTTAGTTTCTTTTAAATTTTGTTTTATTATTACGTGCATTGAGGACAATGCTTCTCTCGAGAGTGCAGTAACTTAAGCAAAGTGCAGTAACTTATCACACGCAACACAAAGAGAGATGGTAAGTTAGAGTACTTTTGTGCAACTATCAGTTCCAAATTTTGATGGCGACTATAACCATTGGGCGATGCTCATGGAGAATTTCCTTCGATCTAAGGAATATTGGGGCTTAGTAGAAACTGGAGTTCCTATAGCATCAGACGAAGTGACGTTTACAGATGCACAAAAGAAAATTCATGAAGAACATAAGTTGAAAGATCTCACAGCTAAAAACTATTTATTTCATGCTTTAGATCGTTCTATTCTAGAGACGATCATCAACAAAAATACAACAAAGAATAATTGGGACTCCATGAGCAAAAATATCAAGGTACAACACGTGTAGATCGTGCTCACCTACAAGCATTACTGTAACACCCCTTACCCCGGGTTAGTTGTAACCTGGTTCAGGAGTATTACTAAGACAAGGCAAGAAAGCAAGAAGAACGCATCCTACTAATGAGTTCCTTAACTAACAAACAACATAACATACATTACTTAGCTAACAAGAAAGACCATTTAATACATTACAAACCAAGCATGTGATCCATTTTAAACTTTCATTATCATTTACATTTCATACCATTCGAATGACTTAAGATATAATAGATGATCAAGTTCGAATGCTTTACTTCAATTACAAGGCATGGTGATTCATTTGAAACTTAATTAGACATGATAGACATCATAGTTCATTTCATTCAAGGCTAGATCTTTGACAAGAATCATGTATCATATTCGGTAATCAAGATTGGTTCCCTAGACATGTGTTATTCAACATTTACATTTCAATCATACATGGTACTTGATCAAGAAAGTTAGACTACATATAGAGATCTTCTCAATTAACAAGATATGCACAGCAACCATTGACATGTATACCAAATTAAAGTGTTTACATACCAAGCTTAAAGTCATATAGTTAGTTACATGATAGGTCCATCAAGAACATGCTTATACAAAACATTCAAGATCTCAAAATGCATGATTCACTACTTCTATATACAAGACTAGTGCCACCTCCTAGGAGACTACAAGAGACGTATGAGACCATACATTGCTTCTTGCTTGTGAAGTTGCTTCAAGAACAAGGATTCTAGCTTCCAAGACAAGCACGATCAAATGCTTTAACCTGTTTTTGGGGGAAGGATGGAAAACAAGAGTGGTAAGTACAAAACTTGTACTTAGTGAGGTAACTCCTAAAACTAGTCAAGTTTAATGTATGTATTGTCTTTAAGCAACTTAACCTAGCTAAGGCTTTCAAGATAAGGATCAATAGATGGTTATAAGGTCATGTAGTTCTCATTTTGTGATTCAAACAAGCAAGCAAGTGAACATAGGCATAGATTTCTATTCGATCAAACAAGAAAACAATAGGCATGATACACTATTCGATCAACCGAGAAGCAATTAGGCATGATACACTATTCGATCAATTAAGAAGCAATAAGCAAGGATTTCAATTCTAGCATTAACATGGTAGGTTACCAAGCTATCATACTTAACTAACAAGAAAACCATAGATTCATGTCTTTGGTAGCAAGTAACAAACAATTCATGATCAATTTATCTTGTTTAACAACTTAACACAACCCTTGGTTATTAGTTTGCTAGGTATTCAAGTCTTCAACCAACTGTCTCCACAAGATGCACCGTAGTGTCGGTTAACCCTCCTACTGTCGCCAAAGACCACATATGTACCATTCGTCTGTCGCCAATTAGGGGCCTTAGCCTTGGACCATAGTCCACCCTTACAGAAGAGCTCTAGAATCTAGCATGCCTTCCTACCCGTACAACTAGTAACCAAGGTTGTCCAAGCTTACATTTCATGTTTCAAGTTTACATATTCAAGATCAAGACAAGCAAGGCTTATTCAAGTGTTCATTCGAGCAAGATCATGGTAATTTCTTTCATGTTTAAGGTCCTTAGACCATTAGAGCCTTAGCTCATCAGTCAACATTAGCAATTTCATGTATGCTAGCATTTCAAGCCTCAATTTTACAAGAACAAGTCATTCAATGTACAATAATCATTAAGCTTCAATGAACCAATTTATATGCTAGCATTTTGAACATGGATCAAGAACATTAGAACATGGATCAAGCATTCAATTTAGCATCATACTTCCCAATTTATCAAGTCATACTCATGTATATGTATGTTTATATATATATATATGCATGATGCATCATGTTAAAATTGCCAAACAAGATTGGTTAGGACCTAGTCTTAACCCTATAGTTAGTTACACTCACAACACATTCCAAGAAGCTAGAAATTGTCTTGTATAGCTATTCCTTTGTTCTTAGCCTTTGGATGATTTCCCCTTTCTTCTTCCACCAAGTTCACTCCTTGCTCTAGCAAATTCATGATTAAACATGCTCATTAATATGTATACACAAAACAATTCAACATGGTAGCAAGATTATTTCAATACATATAGACATATACATACAATTCTGCCAATATTTCAATAAGCCAGACTAGGCAGGATTTAATTATCCCAAACTATTACAAAACAGTCCAATAAAACTGTGTACAAAACAGTTTCCAACTAGCTTAACTGCTGTTGCCTGGCAGCTTGCACACTACATGCTTAAACAGGCATATCTTTCAATTCCTATGTCGGAATTTCAATTGATTTATACCGTTAGAAAGATAAAAATTTGTCTTTAAGACCATAGTAGACTTGCATTTTAGTTCTTAGCGAATTAATACAGTTTATTGTTCAAATACAGGGCATTTACACTGTTTGGATAGTTTGCACTGTCCAGCTATTTCTAATTACAGTTTCCAGCATATGGCCCAATTTTCAGTTCTATTTTCACCTAATGAAAGTATAGATACTAAGGATCATGTCATTAAAATTTCATCCCTGAATTTGATCTATACAAATTTTGGTGAATTTTCAAAGCTATTGCCCATAACAGAGCAATTCTAGGCAGATTGCACCTATTCACATTTTAATTCCTTAAATTCATTTTAACCAATGTTTTGGCCCTATAATTCATTTCATATGACATCCTAAACATGTTTAGTCAATTTTAATTCATTTTCCAAGGCAGCCAAAATAGAGTAACTTGATTACAAAGCTTAATTCTGCATGATTACACAATAGGTTCTTACCAAAACAGGTTCTAGGCTATATGACTATGTTCATACTTTTATCCTTCATTTCCAGCATTGGTTGCTAACAATTTAGCTTGTTTAACACCTTACTTACATTATCTAATCATGATCATGTCCAATTCATTAATTCCATAGCTCAATTACAAATTCTAACCATTCAATCCTTACATCAACATCTAATTTCAATTTCCAGCAACCTAGTTTTGTTACATCATTCCTTACACATAATTTCCATCATATAACCACAGCAATTCAACATGTAATGCAACCTAACATGTCATCTAACAATATTGAGATCAATTCCAACAATTATACATGATTCTATTACATGTTCATCACATTTCCAGCATCTATACACTCAAATCACATTTCCATTTCAATTCAAACATGAAATTTACAAGAAAAACAAGTAATTACCTTACTCACTAAGCTATCTAGACTTAATTTGGAGCCAAATCAAGATTCCAATTCCATATTTCAAGCTTTTCTCCCTAAGTTCTTTCTTCTCTCTTTTTCTCTAATGGATTTCGGCAAAATGAAGGGGGTGAAAGTGGCTGATCATTCATCCTAATTTTCATAATGAAAGGACTAGTTTGCCCTTAAATTATCCACTAATTATAGATATAATCAAGGGTATTTAAGAGATATAGGATTTTTAGCATGCATTCCTTTAGTTTGTTAGAGTGTTCAAAATAGTCCTTTTAATTTAGTAAGCCTATTTTTCAATTGCTACACTTCAGTCCTTAATCAATTGTTATTTTGTTTTCTTTTAAATTCGGTACTTCAATTTTGTTGATTATACATTTTGATCCCTAATTAAATCTTATTCATGTATTCCATGGTTTAACTATTTAGAAATTCTAAATAGTGGTAACATTTTTAGGCCCAGTTTAAGGTGTTACAATTCTTCTCCCCTTAAGATAAATTCGTCCTTGAATTTACCTGAGTCGAATAGTTGGGGATATTGCTTCTTCATGATTTCTTCAGATTCTCAGGTAGCTTCTTCTATCTCGTGGTTTCTCTACAAGACCTTGACAAGAGGAACAATCTTGTTCCTAAGCTTTCTTACTTCCCGATCAAGAATCTGGATAGGCTCTTCTTCGTAGGACAAGTCAGGGTTCAACTCAACTTCTTCCGATTCAAGGATATGGGATGGATCTAATATGTATCTTCTGAACATAGATACGTGGAATACATTGTGGATTGTATCGAATTCTCTAGGGAGAGATAATCGATAGGCCACCAGTCTAATTCTTTTAGTGATTTCGAATGAACCAATGAATCGGGGACTGAGTTTCCCTTTTCTTCCAAATCGAAGGACTTTCTTCCGGGGGGAGACTTTGAGAAAAACCTTGTCTCCAACATTATATTGAATGTCTCTCCGTTTTAAATCTGCATACGCCTTTTGTCTATCGAAGGCTGCCTTCAATCGATCATGAATGATCTTCACTTGCCCTTCGGTTTTTTAAAGCAATTGAGGCCCTAGCACTTTGTTTTCCCCCAATTCAGACCAACATAAGGGAGTTCTACACTTCCTCCCGTATAGAGCTTCGAATGGTGCCATCTGAATAGATGCTTGATAGCTATTATTGTAAGCAAACTCTACTAGGGGTAGAGATTTCTCCCAGTTCTTCTCGAACTCTATAACACAAGCACGAAGCATATCTTCTAATACCTGAATAATCCTTTCAGATTATCCATCAGACTGAGGATGGAAAGCTGTACTTAGATTTACTTTGGTTCCTAGAGCTTTGTGTAGAGACTTCCAAAATCGCGAAGCGAATTTGGGGTCTCGATCGGAGATGATAGCTGTAGGTACACCGTGTAAATAAATCACTTCACGGATGTATAGCTCGGCTAAGGTATCCAAGATCATGTTTATTCGAACAGGGATGAAATGAGTAGACTTTGTGAATCTATCAACAATCACCCATACAACATCATTCTTTCTTGGAGTGGAAGGAAGACCAATAACAAAATCCATTGTAATACGATCCCATTTCCACTAAGCGAATTCGATTGGTTGGAGCAATCCAGTAGGGACTTGATGCTCGGCTTTAACTCTTTGACAAGTCAAGAACTTCGATACGAAGTCTGTAATAGCCGATTTCATACCCCGCCACCAGTATAGTGGCTTTAGATCCTTGTACATCGTAACAGATCCCGGGAGAATCGAGAATGAGCTTTGGTGAGCTTCTTGTAACATTTCTTGTCTTAGTTCTTCATTGTAATGAACACACACTCTATCCTTAAAATAGAGGAGTCCATTTGACTTAAGGGAGAAGTCAGGATTAGACTCAGAGTCTAACTTGGATATGATCTTCTAAAGATCTGAATCAGTTTGCTGGAGTTCTTTGATTCTTGAGATTAAGCTAGATTGAACTTGAAGTTCAGATAGAAATTTTTGTCCTTTAGATAACCAAAAATGAGCATTGATAGCCGGAGTAGCTACAAAGAATACACATGATCATTAAGGAAAATTTCGAGTAGTTACTTACAAAACAAGTAAGGTGTTCAAATGGTTACTTGTGATTCAAGTAAGTTCAAATTCGATTGAAATATACTAGAATTTAGATTTAGGAATTTACCCGAGTATGGTTTGCGACTAAGGGCATCAGCAACCACGTTTGCTTTCCCCGGATAGTAGTCGATAACCAAATTGTAGTCTTTAAGAAATTCTAGCCGTCTTCTTTATCTTAGATTCAAATCTTTCTGAGTCAGGAGATATTTCAGACTCTTTTGGTCTGTGAACAAGTTATATTTCTCCCCATACAAGTAATGTCTCCATATTTTGAGAGCAAACACGATAGCTGTCAATTCTAGATCGTGTGTTGGATAGTTTGACTCGTGTGGTTTCAGTTGCCTTGAAGCATAAGCTAACACTTTTCCATCTTGCATTAGGACACATCCTAGTCCTAAATGAGATGCATCACTGTAAACAGTGTACTCCTTGCCCATTTCTGGTTGGATAAGAACCGGAGCATGAGTTAAGGCTTGCTTAAGTTGATCGAAGCTTCGTTGTTGGCTTTCTAACCAAACAAAAGGTTTATCCTTTCGGGATAGCTTGGTTAAGCTTGAGGCAATTGAAGAAAAACCCTTGACAAACCTTCGGTAATACCCGGCTAAACTGAGAAAACTTTGGACCTCACCAACATTCCTCGAAGGCCTCCAATCCAGGATGGATTGAATATTCTTTGGGTCTACCTTAATTCCTTCTACCGAGATAACATGGCCAAAGAAAAAGACTTCGTTTAGCCAGAATTCACATTTAGAGAACTTTGCGAACAATTGACGTTCTCAGAGACTTTGCAATACGATTCTGAGATGTTCAGAGTGTTCTTCCTTGTTTCGGGAGTAAACTAGGATGTCACCAATGAAGACGACCACAAACTTGTCGAGATAGGGCTTAAACACTCGATTCATGAGATCCATGAAAGCAGCCAGAGCATTCGTTAACATGAATGGCATTATGAGAAATTCATAATGGCCATATCGAGTACGGAAGGCCATTTTAGGCACGTCTTATTCCTTTACCCTTATTTGATAGTATCTTGATAGAAGGTCGATCTTAGAGAATACCGAAGCATCTTTGAGCTGATTGAAGAGATCTTCTATTCTAGGAAGAGGATATCGATTCTTGATCGTAAGCTTGTACAATTGTCTGTAATCAATATAGAGTCTCATGGTCCCGTCATTCTTCTTCACGAAAAGGACTGGTGTACCCCAAGAAGACGAGCTAGGTAGGATAAAACCCTTGTCTTGTAGCTCTTAGAGTTGCTTCTTGAGTTCCTTCAACTCAACAGGTGTCATTCGATATGGAGTGATGGACACCGGAGTTGTTTTAGGTGGAACTTCAATCCCGAACTCTACTTCTCTAATTGGAGGGAGACCAGGGAGTTCCTCTGGAAAAACATCAATAAATTCAGACACGACTGGCATACTAGGTAAGCCAAATTCAAATTCATCTTGTAATACCATAGCAGAAAAGATTGAAGTTGGTTTTCTATCAATTAGGAGGATTGATTCCTTTCCTAAACCCCAGAGATACTGTCTTCTATTTAAGCAATCTACCCAGGCTTCATGTTTGCTTAACCAATCTAGTCCTAGTACTAGATCGAGTTCACATGTTGGGAGTACATATAGATCAACATAAAAGGGTATGTTTCGAATGTACAAAGGGCATTCTTTACAGATTAGGCTTATATTTGTAATTCCCCCTATTGGATTCGATGCTACAAGGCTTTGTTTTACAATTTCAGGCTTCAAGTTCAATTTGACAATTAAAGATGAGCATATAAAAGAATGAGTGGATCCCGAGTCTATTAAAGCATAAACAGGAGTTGAATTTAGCTCAACGGTACCTGCTATGACATCGGGTGCTTTTTCATATTCCAATCCTCTGATATGATAGATTCGAGCAAGGGCTTGATATTCTTGGTGAGTAGGGGCATTCGAATGGTTCCCCTTGCCCCTCCCTTGATTTCCAGACTGGGCTTATTTAGGACCCTTGTTTTGATTGGAGAGAGTTGAGCTAGCACTTCCAGGAGTTCGACTTGGAACCTTATTGGGATTCTGAGGACAATCCCTAATATAGTGATCGGAGGCTCCACATAAGAAACACAAGTTTTTTTAGTTCTACATTGCCCGGTGTGGTGCTTCTAATAGAACTTGCAGGTAGAATACTAAACAGCTTTACCATAATTCCCCGTACTATCAATAGAGATGATCGGGGCTGAAGATTTGATTACCGATTGAGGTTTCAGTATGTAATTTCTCTTCTGGACATGAGTATAATTTGAAGAGTGATCTTTAGAGTGTTTAGCTTTCTTTGACTGCCAGTGTGGCTTGTCATCATTTCTAGATCGTTTATCTTTCTAGGAGTGTCCGCTCTTTGTTTCTTTCCAAGGCTTTTATCTTCGCCTTAGTAGCAATGGCTCGGTTTACCAAATTTTTGAAGTCGGTAATACCCAGAGCAGTGAATATAGGGCTTAATTCATCATTTAACCCGTCAACGAACATTCGGCACTTGTCGGCCTCGGTTTTGATATATTTAGACCCATACTTGCAATACAAAAATCGCTCACGTATTGTTCAATAGTTTGGCCCCTTGCTTGAGGTAAAGAAAAGTTTCCGGTGCTCAGCCATATACTATTCACTGATATACTTCTTCCTAAATTCCTGGAGGAAGAATTTCCACGTCAAGGCTTCTGCAGGGGCAGTCAGTGTAGTAGTTTCCCACCAGCTTAAAGGTTCAACTGCTAATAGGGCTATGGCACAATCAAGCTTATGTTCATCGGAACAGGGTAATTGCTTGGTTAAAATTTGAGTAATGGCCTATAACCAGTACTCAGCTACTTCTGGGTTTGCTTCATCGGTGCCAGTGAAGGTATAAGCCCGATGTTGAGCAAGTTTGTCAATCGGAGATCGGTTTGGCACAACAACAGTATGAGCAATAGGATGATCTTGTTTTAAAGCATATACAAGATGATTGAGCATCTCGTTCATACTTAGAAGACATTCTTGCTGTACAAGATTGATAGCATGAGCTTCCTGTTGAGCAGCATCTTGAGCTTGATGTTGATCATGTTGTTGAGGAGGATTTTGCTCCATCCTCACACTATCTCCTTCATTCGAGGAGCCTTCAGGACTTTCATTATCCCGACCGAATCTTGTTTCAGACACTCTATGTTCAAATAGAACAATTAGGAGTTCGGTTTAATAAGCAAGACACAAGCTATTCAATACAAGTCTCCTAGGTGGCACAAGTATCCTATATGATGCATGATAGCCCGGTTTAGTCCAAGAATCGACTAAACCTAAAGCTCTGATTACCAATAAATGTAACACCCTTACCCCGGGTTAGTTGTAACCCGGTTCAGGAGTATTACTAAGACAAGACAAGGCAAGCAAGCAAGAAGAACTAATCATATTAATGAGTTCCTCCACTAACAAACAACATAACATACATTACTTAGCTAACAAGAAAGACCATTGAATACATTACAAACCAAGCATGTGATCCATTTTAAACTTTCATTGTCATTTACATTTCATACCATTCGAATGACTTAAGATATAATAAATGATCAAGTTTGAATGCTTTACTTCAATTACAAGGCATGGTGATTCATTTGAAACTTAATTAGACATGATAGACATCATAGTTCATTTCATTCAAGGCTAGATCTTAGAAAAGAATCATGTATCCTATTTGGCAATCAAGATTGGCTCACTAGATATATGCCATTCAACATTTACATTTCAATCATACATGGTACTTGATCAAGCAAGTTAGACTACATATAGATATCATCTCAATTAACAAGATATGCGCAGCAACCATTGACATGTATACCAAATTAAAGTGTTTACATACCAAGCTTAAAGTAATATAGTTAGTTACATGATAGGTCCATCAAGAACATGCTTATACAAAACATTCAAGATCTCAAAATGCATGATTCACTACTTCTATATACAAGACTAGTGCCACCTCCTAGGAGACTACAAGAGACGTATGAGACCATACTTTGCTTCTTGCTTGTGAAGTTGCTTCAAGGACAAGTATTCTAGCTTCTAAGACAAGAACGATCAAATGCTTTAACCTGTTTTTAGGGGAAGGATGGAAAATAAGAGTGGTAAGTACAAAACTTGTACTTACTGAGGTAACTCCTAAAACTAGTCAAGTTTCATGTATGTATTGTCTTTAAGCAACTTAACCTAGCTAAGGCTTTCAAGAGAAGGATCAATAGATGGTTATAAGGTCATGTAGTTCTCATTTTGTGATTCAAACAAGCAAGCAAGTGAACATAGGAATAGATTTATATTCGATCAAACAAGAAAACAATAGGCATGATACACTATTCAATCAACTGAGAAGTAATTAAGCATGATACACTATTCGATCAATCAAAAAACAATAAGCAAGGATTTCAATTCTAGCATTAACATGGTAGGTTACCAAGCTATCATACTTAAGTAACAAGAAAACCATAGATTCATGTCTTTGGTAGCAAGTAACAAACAATTCATGATGAATTAATCTTGTTTAACAACTTAACACAACCCTTGGTTATTAGTTTGCTAGGTATTCGAGTCTCCAACCAACTGTCGCCACAAGATGCACCGTAGTGTCGGTCAGCCCTCCTACTGTAGCCAAAGACCACTTACGTACCCTCCGTCTATCGCCAATTAAGGGCCTTAGCCCTAGACCGTAGTCCACCCTTACACAAGAGCTCTAGACTCTAAGGCATGCCTTCCTACCCGTACAACTAGTAACCAAGGCTGCCCAAGCTTAAATTTCATGTTTCAAGTTTACATATTCAAGATCAAGACAAGCAAGGCTTATTCAAGTGTTCATTCGAGCAAGATCATGGTAATTTCTTTCATGTTTAAGGTCCTTAGACCATTAGAGCCTTAGCTCATCATTCAACATTAGCAATTTCATGTATGCTAGCATTTCAATTCTCAATTTTACAAGAACAAGTAATTCAATGTGCATTAATCATTAAGCTTCAATGAACCAATTTACATGCTAGTATTTCGAACGTGGATCAAGAACATTCAAACATGGATCAAGCATTCAATTTAGTATCATACGTCCCCAATTTATCAAGTCATACTCATGTGTGTATATATATATATATTTGTGTGTGTGTGTGTTCATGATGCATCATGTTAAAAATGCCAAACAAGATTGGTTAGGACCTAGTCCTAACCCTATAGTTAGTTACACTCACAACACATTCCAAGCAAGCTAGCAATTGTCTTGTATAGCTAATCCTTTATTCTTAGCCATTGGATGATTTCCCCTTTCTTCTTCCACCAGGTTCACTCCTTGCTCTAGCAAATTCATGATTAAACATGCTCATCAATATGTATACACAAGACAATTCAACATGGCAACAAGATTATTTCAATATATATAGGCATATACATACAATTCTGCCAACATTTCGATAAACAAGACTAGGCAGGATTTAATTATCCCAAATGTTACAAAACAGTCCAATAAAACTGTGTACAAAACAGTTTCCAACTAGCCTAACTGCTGTTGCCTGGCAGCTTGCACACTACATGCTTAAACAGGCATATCTTTCAATTCCTACTTCAGAATTTCAACTAATTTATATCGTTTTAAAGCTAAAAAAATTGTATATAAGACCATAATAGACGTGCATTTTATTTCGTAGCCAATTAATACAGTTTATTGTTCAAAGACAAGGTATTTACACTGCCTAGACAGTTTGCACTATCCAGCTATTTCTATTTACAGTTTCCAGCATATGACCCAGTTTTTAGTTCTGATTTCACCGAATAAAAGTAGATATACTAAGGATCATGTCATTAAATTTTCAGCCTTGAACATCTATACAAATTTTGGTGAATTTTCAAAGCTACTTCCCAGAACAGAGCAATTCTGGGCAGATTGCACCTATTCACATTTTAATTTCTTAAATTCATTTTAACCAATGTTTTGGCCCTATAATTTATTTCATATGACATCCTAAACATGTTTAGTCAATGTTAATTCATTTTTCAAGGCAGCCAAAACAGAGTAACTTGATTACAAAGCTTAATTATGCATGATTACACAATAGGTTCGTACCAAAATAGTTTCTAGGCTATATGACCATGTTCATACTTTTATCCTTCATTTCCAGCATTGGTTTCTAACAATTTACCTTGTTTAACACCTTACTTACATTATCTAATCATGATAATGTCCAATTCATTAATTCCATAGCTTAATTACAAGTTCTAACCATTCAATCCTTACATCAACATCTAATTTCAATTTCCAGCAACCTAGTTTTGTTACACCATTCCTTACACATAATTTCCAGCATATAACCACAACAATTCAACATGTAATGCAACCTAACATGTCATCTAACAATTTTGAGATCAATTCCAACAATTATACACATTTCCAGCATCTAAACACTCAAATCGCATTTCCAGCATCTATACACTCAAATCACATTTCCATTTCAATTCAAACAATTCAAACATGAAATTTACAAGAGAAACAAGTAATTACCTTACTCACTAAGCTATCTAGACTTAATTTGGAGCCAAATCAAGATTCCAATTCCATAGTTCAAGCTTTTCTCCCTAAGTTCTTTCTTCTCTCTTTTTCTCTAATGGAATTCTGCAAAATGAATGGGATGAAAGTGGCTGATCATTCATCCTAATTTTTCATAATGAAAGGACTAGTTTGCCCTTAAATTATCCACTAATTATAGATAGGCATTTAAGAGATGTAGGATTTTTAGCATGCATTCCTTTAGTTTGTTAGAGTGTTCAAAATAGTCCTTTTAATTTAGTAAGCCTATTTGTCAATAGCTACACTTAAGTCCTTCATCAATTGTTATTTTGTTTTCTTTTAAATTTGGCACTTCAATTTTGTTGATTATACATTTTGATCCCTAATTAAATCTTATTCAAGTATGGCATGGTTTAACTATTTAGAAATTCTAAATAGTGGTAACATTTCTAGGCCCGGTTTAGGGTGTTACAATTACGAAATGAGTATGAAATGCTTCACATGAAGGAATGAGAATGTGTGAACGAGTACATTGCTCATGTTCGTGTCATTACTAGCAAGATGAAAGCGAATGGTGAAGATGTACGAGATTTTTTAATTATGGAAAAGACTCTGAGATCCATGATCTCCAAATGCAATTATGTTGTTTGCTCCATTAAAGATTCCAAATATACAAGTACATTATCAATTGATGAGTTGCAGAGTAGTTTAGGGGTACATGAACAACGAATGAGTAACACTGTTGAAGAAGAACATGTAGGAATATATTATGTATTTAAAGATTGTATCTTTTAATTATAGATAGTTACATATTAGTAGGTTGTCTTTTAAGAATGTTTTTAGGACTGAATATTCTGTGTTTATTATAGAACATTAGTTGCCTACAAGGATTGGCAGTGTATATATATTCCTAGAGTTTTTATCAATAAAGTAAGTAAGAACTTCTTACCTTTCTACATGGTATCATATTAGGTCGATCTTCTCTACCCATTCTTTCACTTTTTTCTTTTTTCCTTTTCCTATCGATCGATTCTATACCCCTTCTTGGTTACTATGGAACAAGCTACATCAGAAGTCATATCCTAAATCAGCCCTCGTTCATCTAATTTTCAGTTATCAAACACATCTCTTTCTCTAATTACATCCTATACACTCAATGGCAATAATTACCTCATTTGGTCTCAATCAGTGTGGCTATATATTACAAGAAGAATGAAGGCTTCCTATCTCTCAAACTCTATGGCGATTCCAGATGAGTCTATCCAGCCTACTCTAATTGGTTGAGTGAAAACACCATGATAATGACATGGTTAACCAATTCCATGATTTCTGAGATTGGAGAAAATTTCATGCTCTACAAGACTCCGGCAGAAATTTGGAGTGCAGCCAGGGATACATACTCTAGCGTTGACAACACATCTGAACTCTTTGGCGTTAAAAATCATATCAAAGATCTCAGACAAGGTGATATTATTGTGGCACAGTATTTTGGCATCCTCACTAAGTGCTAGCAATAGATCGATCTGTTTGAGGCAAATGAATGGGAGTGTGTTGATGACATTAGCCTTTATAATAAGCTCAAGAATTAGAGAAGATTTTTTCAATTTCTTTTAGGACTTAATGGAGAGTTTGATGCTGCTCGAAGCAGGATTTTAGCTACTAAACCCTTTCCCCTTGTTCGAGAAGCATTTTCAGAGATTCGAAGGGAAGAAAGCAGGCATACCTTGATGGTGCCAGTAGTTTAGCAAACAGATGCTTATGCTCTTCTTACACACTCTACCTCTCGACATAAACAATAGAGGGGGAGGCCTTGGTGTGAACACTAAAAAAAGGTTGGGCATGGAAAACCAGCATATTGGAGGCCTTCTAAGTCCAAATTTTAGAAAGAATCTCATCTTACCTCTTTTGGCAGTTCTTGCAGCAGCTTTAGTAAACAGCAGATTGAGGGACTCCAACAAATTTTTAGTCACCTCTTATCTAAATATGCGCCTAATGCCTTAACAACTACTGAAGGTAGTATCTCTTGCTTAGCATCGGTTAGTTTCTTAATTTAGATAGTGGATTCTGGTGCTTCTGATCATATGACAGGAAACTCTAGCCTTTTCTAGTCGTATAGGAGTCACATTTTTCATTCCTCAATAAAAATAGCAGAAGGTTCCTCTCTGCAGTGAAAGGAAGTGGTTATATTCAATTAAGTGACCAAATAGTGCTATCTGATGTCCTATATGTTCCTACACTTGCATGCAATCTGTTGTCTGTCAGTAAATTGGTAAATGATGTTCACTATGATGTTAATTTTGGGTTTGCTGGTTGTGTTTTTTAGGCACAGTGCTCGACGCAAGTGATTGGAAGTGCTAGCTTGAGTAATGGCTTATATATCCTTGATGGAATCCTCTCTGTATCCTATTGTTTCCCATTGCCTTACAACTTCTAGTTTGTTGTCTAATGATGTAATACTATGGCATTTTCGATTAGGACATCCAAAATTTTCCTACCTTGCAAAGTTGTTTCCCAAGCTTTTTCTTAATAAAAGTTCCTCTTCTTTTAACTATGAAGTGTGTCAAATGGCAAGACATGCACAAAAACCATACATTTCTTCCACATTTAAACCTACATCACCATTTTCTATTATCCATAGTGACATTTAGGGCCCTTCTAAGGTAAAAACCATCTTCGGGTCTAGATGGTTTGTGTTCTTTATTGATGATTACTCTAGGACCACTTGGACATTCTTGATGCGCGAAAAATCTGAGGTTGAAATGTTTTTAAAAACTTCTACCACATGGTTGAAACTCAATTTCACACGCAAATTAAGATCGCGATGAGTGATAATGAGAGTGAGTATCGTAGTAAGTCTCTAGGGTATTTTTTCAACGAAAAAGGAATTTTTCATCACACATCTTGTGTCAACACTCCTCAACAAAATGGAGTGGTTGAATGAAAGAATAGACACCTTTTGGAAGTTACTCGGTCCTTTTTGTTTTCTTATCATGCACCTACCTATCTTTGGGGGGACGCTCTTCTTACTGCAACATATCTCATCAATAGGATTCCTAGCAAGACTTTAGGTTTCACGGTCCCTACTGACACTCTCTTGCGCCATTTCCCACACTTTAAACCATTGTCATCAGTTCTTCCTCTTCGAGTTTTTGGATGCACAGCTTTTGTTTATGTACAAGAAAAAAATAGAAGTAAACTCGATCCTCGGTCATTGAAATATGTGTTTATAGGGTACTTCTCGAGTCAGAAGGGTTACAAATGTTACTCCCCAACTACACAAAATACCTAAGTTTCTTTTGATGTTACTTTCTTTTAACATCAACCTTATTTTGTAGGGACTGAAATTAAAGGGGATAGATCCAAGAAATTTTCTTCCTATAATTTACACCCCACCATTACTTTGCCTATTGTTGATGAAACTATTGTTGCTCTACAACTTGTTCCGTTGCAGCCCACTTCGGATGAAACAGTCATTGATGCCTCTAATAATTCTGCAAACATACCTTCTCCTCAGTCCAAAACCTCCAGCCCTTATACAACACCTCCTCCAACTCTCAAAGCCATACCACATACATCTCCAAATTTTATACCTCCACAACTTTCAGATAAACAACTTAGTGTTTATACAAGGAAGAAAATAACTTTACCTAAAGTAGTTACTCAGCCTAACACTTGCCAAGAACTAGTTTTGAGACCTGCTGCTAAGGAGACAGGAGGTAATATTATCCCACAAGACTTTATTACTGTTAATTTAGATGATTTTCCTATTGCTATTAGAAAGGGAGTAAGGAAATGTACTACTCATCCTATTAACAAATTTATTGCCTATGGAAAATTATTGTATGGTTTTAAGGCCTTTACAGCTAACATTGACAGTGTAAAGATTCCCAAGACAATGGAAGAAGCTTTTGAAAGTCCTGAGTGGAAGAGGAAATCAAAGCACTGCAAAAGAACAACACCTGGAGTTTGACTAATCTGCCAGAAGGAAAAAAAAAGGTTGTTGGGTGCAAAAGGGTCTTCACAATTAAATACCACTCAGATGGGAATGTTGAAAGATACAAGGTGAGGTTAGTAGCTAAAGAGTTTACTCAGTCATATGGAGTAGACTATTAAGAAACCTTTGCTCCAGTGGCTAAGTTAAATATCATCAGAGTGTTACTTTCAGTGGTTGTCAACAAAGACTGGAAGTTGCATCAATTGGACATCAAAAATGCATTTCTAAATAGAAGCCTTGAAGAGGAAGTGTACATGGAAGTACCACCAGGTTTAGAAGAAAACACGTCAAAAAGGACAGTGTGTAAATTAAATAAATCATTGTATGGATTGAAGCAATCCCCTAGGGTATGGTTTGGTAGATTTGCTAGAGTTATGGTTCATAATGGTTTCAAGCAAAGTCAAGAAGACCACACCTTGTTTCGAAAGGTTGCATCTAATGGTAAGATGACTCTCTTAATTGTTTATGTTGATGATATGATTATCACTGGAAGATATAGAAGAAATAAAAAGGCTAAAGACTGCCCTAGCCAAGAAGTTTGAAACTAAGGACTTGGGGAGCCTTAGGTACTTCTTGGGAATGGAAGTAGCAAGATCAAACGAAGGTTTAGTCATTAACCAAAGGAAATACATCCTAGATATACTTATAGAAACTAGAATGCTTGGGTGCAGACCAGCCGATACTCCTATGGATTCAGGTTTGAAGTTTAATAAAGATGAAATGGGGAATCCTGTGAACAAAGAATGCTACCAAAGGCTGGTAGGAAAATTGATCTATCTCTCACTCACTAGGCCTGACATTTCTTACTCAGTGAGTATAGTTAACCAACACATGAGTGATCCTCGAGAAGAGCACATGGAGGCAATTAATAGAATCCTAAGGTACTTGAAATTTATATCAAGATCGGGGCTGATTTTCAGGAAAAACCAGGACAAAACAGTAAAGGTCTACATAGACTCGAGTTGGGCAGGTGGACTAACAGATAGAATATCTGTTAGTGGCTATTGTACATTTGTATGGGGAAACTTGGTCACTTGGAGAAGTAAAAAATAGGTTGTGGTATCTAGAAGCAGTGCAGAGGCAGAGTTTAGAGCAATGGCCCTTGGGATATGTGAAGGAATGTGGATTAAAAAGCTTATCGCTAAACTAGAGTTGGATGGAAAACCAGAATTTGAGGTTTACAGTGACAACTAATCAGCAATGAGTATTGTTAAGAATCCAGTACAACATCACAAGACCAAGCATATTGAAATAGATAGACATTTTATCTATGAGAAGGTTAATAATGGGGTTGTAAAGCTTCACTATATTCCTACCAGGAATCAGCTTGCTGACATCTTCACAAAAGCACTTCCAAGAGTGACTTTTGATGAACTTTCATCCAAATTTGGTGTATACAACATATACACACTAGTTTGAGGGGGAGTGTAGGTTAATATGGGTAGAGTAGGAATATATTATGTATTAAAGATTGTATCTTTTAATTATAGATAGTTACATATTAGTAGGCTGTCTTTTAGGAATGTTTTTAGGACTGAATATTCTGTGTTTATTATAGAATATTAGTTGCCTAGATTACAAGGATTGGCAGTGTGTGTCTATATATATATATATATTCCTAGAGTGTTTATCAATAAAGTAAGAATTTCTTACCTTTCTACAGAACATGCTAAAAATAACTCATGGAGGTCAATATGTTGGACGAGGAAGAGGACATGAAAGTTTTAGAGGTTTCAGAGGTAAAAGTCGTGGGAGAGGCAGACAAAACTTTGACAAAAAAATAATAGAATGTTATGCTTGCAACAAACTTGGGCATTTTCAATGGGAATGTTCGACATGGAGCAGAGGAGCGGTGAATTTTGCAGAAAATCAAGAACACATTTTGTTGATGGATATGAGCAGCGCAAAACAGACGTATGGTTTCTTGACTCAGGTTGTTGTAATCATATGTGTGGAAAAATAGAATACTTCTCAGATTTTGATGAGAAGTTCACAGAATCAATAAAGCTGGAAAATGATACAAACATGGTGGTCAACGAAAAAGGAAACATCAAGTTGGAAGTTGAGGGAGTTGTTGGCATCATCTCAGGAGTTTTTTACGTTCCAGAATTGAAGAATAATCTGCTGAGTCTTGTATAATTGCAAGAAAAGGGGTTGACCATTTTATTTCAACAAAGGCAATGCAAAATGTATTATGAAAGCTAGTATGTCTGCAAATAAAATGTTTGTTCTACATGCTATTTCTTTGCCCACAGCACCTACTTGTTTCAACTCAACAACAGAAGATACAACACATATGTAGCATTGCAGGTTTGGGCATTTAAGTTTTAAAGGCTTGCAAACTTTACGGTAGAAACAAATGGTGAATGGTTTGCCATTGCTAAAGTCTCCATCAAAGCTATGCAGGGACTGTCTTGTGGGAAAACAACAACGAGATCCTTTTTCCGATAAAAAGCTCTTAGAGAGCTTCCCAAATCGTGCAGCTTGCACGTGCCTTCGTGGACCAATTAAGCCAGCCTCAAATAGAAAGAAAAGGTAATTAATTACTTTTATTGATGACTATATTAGAAAAAATATGGGTGTATTTTTTTACAGAAAAAGCAGAAGCTCTTGTTGTTTTTAAACGTTTCAAAACGCATGTTGAGAAAGCAACAAACATGTCTATCAAATGCTTGCGTACTGACCGTGGTGGAGAATTTACATCTCAAGCATTCAACACCTTTTGTGATGAACATGGAATAAAAAGACAACTAACCATTGCATTCTTGCCACAACAAAATGGTGGGGCAGAATGAAAGAACCGTACCATCATGAATCTGGTTCGTGGTATGTTATTCAAAAAGAATGTGCCCAAAACATTCTGGCCAGAAGCAGTCAATTAGGCTGTACATGTCTTAATCGCAGCCCAACGCTGGCCGTGAAGGACAAAACACCGGAGGAAGCCTAGAGCGAAGTCAAGCAGTTGGTTCACTATTTTAGAATTTTGGCTGCATTTCTTATGTTCATGTTCATGTTCATGTTCATGATCATGATCATGATCATGATCATACGGAAACAAAGTTTGATGAGAAAAACGTAATGTTTGTTTTGCTTGGAGTTAGTGAGGAATCAAAGGCGTACAAGCTCTACGATCCTATCTCACAAAGGATTATAGTGAGCAGAGATGTCATATTTGAAGAGAATAAAAAGTGGGAATGGGAAAAGCAGCATGAAGTAGATATCTTGTTAGATCTAGAATGGAAATATGATGTAGTTGAAGAACCATGCGGAGAAGGAAATGTTGTTGATGCACAATTATTGGATTCTCCTACCATTCATCAAGAAATTTCAAATGATTCCGTTGAAAGGAGGACTAGAAGGCCACCAACTTGGTTGCAAGATTATGTGACAGACGAAGGCTTATCTGATGAAGAATGTATGCAGCTGTTGCAGATCCTCCTAATTTTACGAAACTGTAAAGAGTGAAAAATAGAGGAAGGCCATGGATGTTGAGATAGATGCAATTGAGAAAAATGGCACATGGGAACTAATTGATCGACCCAAAGTAACCAAAACAATTGGAGTAAAGTGGGTTTACAAGACGAAACTTAATGAAAAAGGAGAAGTAGATAAATATAAGGCGAGGTTGGTCGTTAAAGGTTATGCGCAACAATATGGAATAGATTACACAGAAGTGTTTGCTCATGTGGCTCGTATGGAGACTGTTCGACTTGTAATTGCTTTTTCTGTTCAAAAGGGGTGGTCTATTCATCAATTAGATGTGAGGTCGGCATTTTTACATGGAAAACTAAATGAGTATGTCTTTGTTGAGCAACCTTGTGGCTATGTTCAAAAAGGCGATGAAGCGAAAGTATACAAGTTGAGGAAGGCTCTTTATAGGCTTAAACACACTCCACGTGCTTCGTATACTCGTATCAAAGCATATTGCAATAGCGAAGGATTTCATAAAAGTGATTATGAGTATACTCTCTTTGTGAAAATAAACAAGGAGGGCAACATCCTAATAGTAAGCTTAAATGTTGATGATCTTTAGGAAGTGATGAATTGATGTTTGCAGAATTTAAGAATTCAATGAAGCATGAGTTTGATATGACTGATCTCGGAAAATGAAGTATTTTTGAGTTTCGAAGTCTTACAGAAATCAAGTGGAATTTTCATTGGTCAAAAGAATTATGCTAAAGAAATATTGCAGCATTTTGGAATGAATCAAAGTAATCTTGTTCAAACTCTATTGTTCCTGGTTTCAAGCTCTTCAAGGATGATGGAGGAACAAAGGTGGAAAAGACTTACTTTAAATAGTTGGTTCTCTTATGTATCTAACTTCAACACGTCCGGATATAATGTTTGCGGTGAGTTTGTTGAGCAGGTATATGGAGAATCCCACTGAACTTCATTTTCAACTAGCAAAAAGGGTGATGAGGTATTTGAAAGGGACTATGGAGTACAAAAATTTTTACAAGAAAGGTGAAAGTGATGCACTTTTAGCATATACTGATAGTGATTATTTGGATGATCGAAAAAGTACGTCAGTTTTTTTTTTTTTGTTCAGCTCAGACGCTATATCTTGGTCTTCTAAGAAACAACCAATTGTAAGTTTGTCTACTATAGAAGCAGAATTTATTGCTGCAACAACTTGTGTTTGTCAGACTATCTGGTTAAAAAGGGTTCTTAGTACACTTGATCGAAAGCAGGAGAAGATAATTATCCATTGTGATAATAGTTCAACAATCCAGCTAACGTGCGGTCGTAGCAAACATATAGATGTTCGTTTTCATTTCCTTCGAGAACTGGCACAAGCATGTACAGTGAAGCTAGATCACTGTAATACATTGGAACAAATCGTTGATGTGATGACAAAGCCACTAAAGATGGATGCTTTTCTGAAGCTACGTGCATGCTAGGAATTTGTGCAGAACATGATTTAAACTAAATGCTATCAGCATTCAGTTTAAGGGGACATTCTTAGAATATATTCAATATTTGTTAGGATTTAGTTGGTAAATAAATCCTATTTATTTTGGGACTGTTAGCTTTGAATGTCTTTCAACTAAGAATGATGTTAATAGTGCGTAGTTTATTAAAAGTAGGATACTTATTTTTTTTTTCTTGTATGGCTATATATAGTCTAGTATGTTTCCTCAATAAAATCACTTTCATTCCTCGTATTATTTTTTATACTCATTATAACTTCCATAAACTAAATTTTTTACTCACAGAGATGAAGAAGTTTTATCATTGAAGTTCAAATAGGGATTTTGATGAAAATAGTTGTATCGAACTGTGATGATACCAGAATTGTACCCATATAAATAACCATTTAGATCCTCGAAAAATATCTGCAGTGATTTCGATATTTTACAAAAAAATTTAAAAATATATACTCATTCAATTATATACCCCTAAAATATGTCTTAATAAAAAAACCTATATACCCTCACTCAAAAAATTAAACCCACATAATTTTTAAAAATATTTTATTTTAATAATTAAAAATCTAAAAAACCCACTCTCCCGCCCTTTTTCCCCAAAACTTTTCCTTTGGTCTCCGCCTTTCTTCAAAATTTCATACGATAGTAAAAGCCCTTGGAACCAAGCTTAGTTTAAATTCAGATTTCCGATGAAGAATTTTTGAAATTTTGGTGCGGTTAAAGCAAAATTAAGGTAATGAAAGCTTACAGTACCTAAATCATTATTTTGGTCCATGCCTGAGTTTTGATTATTAGATTATTGTTAATTAATTATTTGATTTGTTTGAAGCAAGTGTGAAAATGGTTTTTTTCAACCCTAAAGAAAAGAAAGAAGCTTCGGTGTTGTTTTGGAAGATTCAAACTTGATGAGTATAATTGAATTCGATCTTGTACTCATTTCTTGAATTTAAATATTATATTTGTGTTAACTTTTTGGTTTGAGTTTAATGGTTTAAGGGTATATATATATATATATATCCATTTGGAAATTGCTTTAAAATATTCTATTAATTATGTTTGAATTTATGGGTACAAAGGTTTAAAAAGGAGATAAGGTCAATCACCTAGATTATGACTAATTGAGATTTAGACATGGTAATAATTTGTGGATTATTGCTGAAAATTTGTAAACTGTTTTAGGTATGGTTTTGAGTGGAATGGATTGACAAATGTCTAGTTTTAGGTGCTAAAAATCAACAATCTATTTTTATGTTCTTTAAGCCTTTATAATCTGGAATCTTAAATGATGACTAAAAAACAGCTAAATAAACTGCATTATTATCAAGTGTATTTGATGTATCCAAGTTGCAGGTTGATAACAAGGATACATATGATTATCTAGTCCATGTATCGATTAAAATCGTAAAATATCTAGATGATCTATAAGAAGGGTGATGGGCCCACATATATCACCATGTATTCATTCCAAAAAATTAATAGATTCATAATCTATCTTAGCTGGTGATGGTTGAATAATCAATTTGCCTTGAGAGCAAGCATTACATGAAAAACATTACTTTGAAGAATCTATCAGTTCTTCAATGAATAACCACATGAAGTATCAATAGCTTTTCGCATCATAATTGAACCAGGATGGCCTAACCGGTCATGCCAAATAATAAAGTTATCAGTAAACTTTTGGTTTACAATAGCATGAGCTTTAATTTGTACTTTTTGTGTAGTACAATCCAGATGACAATACATGTAATTTTGTCAAGATTTTTTTATTGCCTTGGTTTATACTCGCAATATGGAGATAGTCAGCATCCCCTTGACTAATAATCACAATATAATATTCATTTCTGTGAATATCTTTAAAATTCAATAAGTCTCTTTGCGATTCTGGCCAGTATAACGCATTGTGAATATGGAATAGAGTTCCATTTGGCAATAACATATTTGCTCTTCCAGAGCCTTCTATGATATTAGTACTTTTGTTATATAGTACTTGCATTATTCCCTTTCATTTTAAATGAGAAAATATGTATAATTATGCACCTTTCAATATGTGCTTTGTTCCATTCACTTCGGGGAATGAAAAATATGTGCTTTGTACCATTCACTTCAGGGAATAAAAAATATTAAGTATATCACATACCAAATCAATTATCTATCAAAGATAATGTCACAAGAACTTATTACTCTTCCGGAGCATTGATATTTAAGTACTTTGAGATATAGTACTCACATTTTCCCCCTTGCATTTAAATGGAAAAATAGTTCTTATGCTTAAGTATAGTATGAGTACTTGCATTGTCTGCTAAGCATAAATCGCCACTATTATTGCATATTTTATTCCGGAAGTAATCATATTCTTCAAAAGATAAATTAACATAAAGCGTAAATAAATAATATGTAAAATAAATTAACATAAAATAAATTAACATAGATAAATAATAAATAAAACAAATTAACATAAAACAAAATAAATAAAGGATCAATTATTCCCTTTCAGAGGTTATAAGGAAAATAAAATAAATGGTGAATTATTCCCTTCAAGGGTTATGAGAAAACCAACAATATCTAATTTAGTTGGACCAAAAACGCCATAATTATTTTCGCCATAAACAAAATTTGTTTATATTTTCTTTCCTTTATCATTCATGATTGTAGATAAAGGTCCATAATGCTTCGGCGTTTAGCAAATACAAAGCCAATGATTTAAGCTGTCACATCTATGACACATAGATTCATTTTTCTTGGAATGATATTTTGCACTATTATCATCTTTATTGTTCCACTTGTGGTGGGTATAATTATTCTCAAAATGACCATAATGTCTTGTCTATAGCCTTGACAATTGACCACAACTACTAATGTGGCATTTATTTTTTTCATTATAAAATCTCACATTCACTTCAGGGAATGGAGTGGAGCCAGTGGACCTTTAAAATATTTTTCACGATATTGTGTCCGAGGATAACATTATTTGCATGAAAAGTGGAGTATGTTTTTTCTAAGATATCCTCATCAGTAATATTTTGACCAAATAACTTTAATTGTGAAGTAATTCAAAACATAACAGAGTTATACTCGCTTACTGATTTAAAATCTTGTAATCTCAAATGCAACCAACTATATTGATCTTTAGGTAGAATAACAGTTTTCTGATGGTCATATCGTTCCTTTAGATTATTCCAAGGAATAAAATGATTTTTCACTGTTAAATATTCAGATTTCAACTCCTTATAGAGGTGACGGCGAAGAAGTATAATGGCTCTGGCCTTATTTTGAGCAGATTATTTCAAAGATTTAATCCTCGTACATAGCATTGTTAAACTAGTTCACAAGGTCCTTTAGAAACTTTCTTTGAGACTGATAACCTCGCAGAACGGGATGTCCAACCAATATACTTGGATTAAACCAACAATACAAAGAACATAAATCACCATAATTTATAACAGTCTTCTTGTAGATCATAAATCACCATAATTTATTGCACTTTAAAATCGTAATTTAAAGAGAAAAAATAAAATAGAGTTTACCGATATTGATTTTTCTCTCGAGGATAATGGAGATATAAATTACTAAGACAACTCCTCATAATCTCTTTATGTCATATCTTTTTCCAAGCCATTTAAAGATATCATGTAAAACTCAAAATATGGTTAAAAATACCAACTTTAATCAATAAAATAACATAAATAAATATTGGTATTTAATTATGAGGATATATTAACGAGTATACGACATAATTTTCTTACCCCGTAATTAAAGCCTTCTACTTCGAGAAGCATTGGTCCAGAGTTGAGAGCAAGGGAAGTCTTATCTCCATAATGTCCCACAACCTTTTGCAATGTAAGAACCAAAATTTTCTTTTTCTTCTTCTAGTAAAATACTCAAAAAAATCTTGTTTCCTTTGCATTACTACTGCGAACCCGAACATGGTGAAGTCTATATTATTTAAGACGTTGCTGCTAAGAAAGTGGCAGATAACTAAGGGTGATTTGTCAAATATTCAAAATATTAGAACAAAATAATAATCGAACAATATATCAAAATACACTGACCTCAATATAAGAGTGGTTAATCAATCTTTATATCGATATACAAATAAACAAAACATACCAGAATTTACAAGTTAAGTTGAATATATAGTAGATGTAATCACCAATATCTTGTTGAAATCTTTTTTGGGAATTGCCGACAAGAGCCACAGTTATTGAGCGAGATCGTACTGATAACGTGTTGTGAATAAAGTAAAGAGCAAGAACAAAATAGATGGACAAGAACAAGATAAGAGACAAAGAGATAGACTAGTATTATATTCTCAAAGTAGGGTTGTATACAATGCTTTCTCCAAACTCTATATTTATAGGCATAAGATGGAAACCCTAATTCTAATGGGTATTAAACCCTAATAATAAAGTACATTAAAGTCTCATTTAATATATGAATATCCACCGTAAATAAAGATAGTCATAACATTAACACTATTTTAAAAAGAATATTGACACTATGGACGAAGTTAGAATCAAACATTTGGAGGAATAAGAGTCTATTAAGCCTTTAAATCTAAAAATTAAGAGAGATAAAAATTTAATTTAACTAAAATTTTATCTAAAAAGACCTAGAATGTTATTATGTCAAAAATTCTAAGAGGGGCTATAACCCTTCCCACATGCTACACTATATATAGCGTTGTCCCTAATTGACATCATTTTATAAATAATTAACATCTCATATAAAAAATTGACACCTATAATTTGTTCATGCACACCTAAAAATGTTAATTTTATTTAAAATTACTGTAAATTATTTTTTTAACTCAACCCCATACAAATACATTCATTTTTCAAGGCGGAGACTTGGGCAATCTCGCATGGCCCGAAGTTTGCTCGAGACATGGGTTTTTCGGGGTGGAATTGGAGAACGATTCTCTAAAATCAAGTCGTTGGAGTCGGATTTATTTATTGTTCAACTTTTACCTTAAATGAATAAATATCAAATTTTTTTAATAATGAAATATGAATTTTACTAACGACTATAAAATATATTACAAATACAATTATATCAAAAAAAAAAGAAAAGACTAATCCACTAAAAATCTCATACAAATGTGCAAAGAAAATTTCATGAAGATTATCGTACCATCATTATCAATACCTAAAAACCTTCATGAATCTTATTGTCTCTAGTCAAATAAGATGCTTTTACGGGATACTCAAATCGGATATTTGGGTATCGGATACTTGGATCGGATATTCGGATATCCGGTATTTTTTTTTAATTTGACGGTCGTATCTATAAATTTTTTTAGATTTTTGAATACAAAAATTAACAAATTGTCAAATATAACAAAAATTTACGGATATAACAAGCATTAAATTACTAAATATAACAAGATATATATATATATATATATATATATATATATAAATTTAAATTTTCGTATATTTCGAATAATCCGAAACTTGAAATATCGTGATCCGTATTTGATCAAAAAAATAAAAAATTGAATTAGATATCCGATTCGAAAATAAAAATCAAATTGGATATTTGAATTTTCGGATCGAATCAACGGATAATTAGATCAGATATTTTTGAACACCCCTGATAAAGAAGAAGTGTCTGATGTGACTGGTGCAACGCTTATCTTTTCCTTTTAAATTTATCATTTGTTGCTATGTTTTTATGTTTTAACACCTCTATTAAATTATGTTCTAGTTTTATTTTTGTTTATAAATAAAACTTATGGGTTGATATGTCTATATATATATATATAACCATGTTTTGAAAAATATATGTAACATCCTTACTAGTGTAGTTTGTTGAGGAAAATTGACAATGTATGGACATTAAGTTTTAAATTTATGTATTATCTATAAAAATAAATCACGAAATATAGTAAAAATAATGTTTTGTTTTACCAATAGTAAAAACAAGTCATGAAAATATAGTAAAAAATCATCTCATGTCTTAATTCATAACATTTTTGTATAATTTGTCATAGCTATTCAATTTTTAAGTTCCATGATGCACCCGCCGGGATGGAACTCTATCCCTACTCCAAAAATGTTTTATGTCCTCTTATATAGATTTTTTAAAAATTAATTTATTTATAAATTTATCTCATCACTTTTAAATAATTATATTTTGCCCCTCCAATCTCAAATTCTGACTCTATCCCCGTGCACTCGTATTATTTTATTCATGTGCAAAACATTGTAAATTCATATATTTTTTTACAAGTTAATAGCTAATTTTTTTACAAGTTAATAGCTAATTTTGCGTAAAATTTTGCGTAAAAAATAATTATATATTTTTTTACAAGTTAATAGCTAATTTTGCATAAAATTTAATATATTTATATATTTGTTTCATGGCCATTTTTTCGTGATCTGATATTTTTAATTATTTAAATTTTTTTATTTCAGTTTTCGTAGTTGATATAATTTTGACAAATAATTTAATATTTAAAATCCAATCCGATTTTATCAAACATAGTGAACGGACATATTTTAATATATTAATTTGGATTATTTAAATCATTATAAAATTTACTAAGCCTTTTACATAATTCCATTATCCAAATTTAAATTTCTTAAAACATTAAACTATTATATCTTGACCATCTCATGCTTTTATTTAAAGTAAAAAATAGACTACAATATTTTTACTATTTTGGTCTGTACAAAATAATTTTGTGTAGACCTAATCAAAACCAAACCAAGTGTCAGCCCAAATAAATTCGGTCTAGACCGGCTTATGGCCCAGTTTCAGTTTTTATAATTGATCCTGCTATATATTCTTATCTCCAGCCACTAAACTCCAGTCGCGGCTAGGGTTTTCTCTCCTCTGGTAACTACTGTGTACTCCAACCGTCATTTCTTATCAGATCTAATTTTGTTTCCTCAATTTTTTTATGACTTGATAACTTTGCTTTACAGGTAAATTTATAGTTTTGTGCGGTAAGAACAGATATTCGGAGATGAGGTAATTTTAATTCCGTGTCATTTTTTTGGTTCATTTTGTTGGCTTGATGTTTGTTCTTCTGAAAAATGCTGAATTTTAATTACCCAACTGTATATATTTGATAAATTCATTTTATTTATTGATTATTTTCTTAGGATTTTAGTGTTGTTTTTGATTTACTGGACTTGAATTAGAAGAGTTTGGATCCGTTCGTTGATTTGTGTTTTATAGGATTATCCGTTGAGTATTTTCATCTATGAAACATGAACTATGCATGGTTTTTGAGTGTTTATTTTATGATTAAGGGCTGTTTATGTTGCCTTGGACCATTAATCCTTCATTATTCTAGCTTGTGAAACATTTGGTTGACTATTATCTGCCAGTGTATTGTTTTATATCGTAAAAGATTTTTGGTTTCGTATTCACAGTAAGCTTCAGAGTGATGCCCTTAGAGAAGCTATTTCAACCATAGTAGCTCAGTCCAAGGAGAAGCAGCGGAAGTTTACCGAGACCATCGAGCTCCAGATTGGGTTGAAAAACTATGATCCCCAAAAAGACAAGCGTTTCAGTGGTTCTGTGAAGCTGCCACACATTCCTCGCCCTAAGATGAAGATCTGCATGCTTGGAGATGCTCAACATGTTGAAGAGGTAATTTTGTTTGTTTGTTTACCTTGCTTCAAGGGTATGCTATTTTTGGACTCGGCTATAGAGGGTTATGCGGAGTATGTACTTCCATATTTGAGTGGTGATTTATGCAGTGAGGTTTGGTGTTTTAAATGTTTTAATTTGTACTGCAGGCAGAGAAAATAGGTTTGGATTATATGGATGTGGAAGCACTTAAGAAGCTTAACAAGAACAAGAAGTTGGTGAAGAAGCTTGCCAAGAAGTATCATGCTTTTTTGGCTTCTGAATCTGTCATCAAGCAGATCCCTCGTCTCTTGGGTCCTGGTCTCAACAAAGCAGGCAAGCATTCTTTATGAGCATTTTTAGTGCATCTGTTTTCAGCAATGTTTTACTTGTACTCTCTTGGGCAAACCTTGGGTATCAAGTTATGGAATTTTGCATTTTGTCACTAGTGGGTTTTGAATTGTGTTCTATTGCTGATTTTGGTGAGAAATGCAGGAAAATTCCCGACCCTTGTTACTCACCAGGAATCGCTAGAGTCCAAAGTGAATGAGACCAAGGCAATGGTTAAGTTCCAGCTGAAGAAGGTGCTTTGCATAGGTGTTGCAGTTGGGAATGTCGCTATGGAGGAGAAGCAGATCTTCCAAAACGTGCAAATGAGTGTCAATTTCCTTGTTTCATTGTTGAAGAAGAACTGGCAAAATGTGAGTTTCCTTGGCTTTTGTTTGTTTTTCTTCCTTGATAGTGTAAATGTATGGGATTTTGCTGTTATTTCAAGTTTTTCATTACATAATCTGAAAGAATTTGTGGTAATTGCAGGTGAGGTGCCTCTACTTGAAGAGTACAATGGGCCCATCAAATAGGATCTTTTGAGTTATCATTTACCTTTGTGTTAAGAGTTATGTATGTGGGGATTAATACCGTTATATCAGGTTTTAAACAGCATTCTAAAGTTTTCTGTCATGTTTTTTTGTTGGAATCTTAAGAGTTATGAGCTCGAGACATTGGAAGTTTTGTTTGCATATGAACTTAAATGTTGATTTTCACTTGTTAGCGTTTGTCGTCTAGATGAAAAATAAGGGCCCTAATCGATGGTGGCAGATTGGAAGGTCTCGCGGAATGATTTTGGCCATGGTTTTGCCTCAAAAAGAAGTTTCACATTGGAATCAATTACTCTACCACTGATCTCTCAGAAAAAAAACATCTTCGTATTCCTGATCGGGTTTTGCTCGTCAGAAAGGAAAATAAAAAAGATTCTAAAGAGTTGAGCAACTTTGTTTGATGGAAGAAGGAAGATTGTTGTGGATAGATCTTTTATGAAGAAATTATTCCAGGGACATCATTTGAGGTCCAACTAATCTATACCATTCGTTCTATTATTTTTGTATTTTTTTATCCTTTAATAATGTATATATCTTAGAGATAAAACTGTTTGAACTTTAAGTCTAATAAGTTCATCTTTTTCTCCGTTAAAATAATATATTGTTGTGTTCTATTTAGACTTATTTATAGGAATTTAAAATGTCAATATAAAATGTTTGATATATATAATATAGGGTAATTATTTCATGCAGTAGTGGTAGAAATAATTTTTTTTACAAGTGTCTTGATTTGAGAGTTTACGGATTTTTTTGAAGTTTAGGATTTAGGGGTTTAAGTTTAGGATTTAGGGGTTGTGATTAAAAGTTGGGGTTTAGAGTTAAAATTTAGGTTTAGTACTTACATTACTCTAAAATTTATATCTTAAAACCCTAAATTCTAGCCATAAATATTAAGTTTTAGCCGTAAACTCTAAAATTTAAATTCTTAATCTTAAATAATTAAACTCTAAATAAAATCTCTAACCCTAAAATCTAGGCGTTCGTGAAACTTTTTGTTTTCATCTTTTGTGCGTGAATGTTTTTCCTATAATATATGAGTTGTAAAATGTGTCATCAAATTCATTTGAACGATTCGTAACGAACGATGGTTGAACGAATGACGAATGGTGTATGGGTCGTTCAGCGTGGGGAGAGCACTTCATTTCGTCGCCATCGACGCGGCCAACATTGACGAGAGTAGTTGAATTTGGGGTTTATGGTTTTGGAGACTATTTTAAAAATATTTAAATTTTTTTGGATATTTTATTTTTTAATATATATATAAAATAATTATTTTTAAAAATATTTTAAAAAAAATAATTATTTATTTTTTAAAAAAACCACGTCAGCAAAGTGTCACGTAGCATTGCCACATCATCTCCCTATGTCATGCAAACATGCCACATCAACTGCAGGCATTGACCATTAGTTGATTAACGATTTTCATCTAACGAGGTAAAAATTAAATGAAAATAAAACGTTAGAGGATTGTTTACACCAAAAAAAAGAATTAAAGTGGCTACAAGATTAAACGATTAGGACTACTTTTGTTCTTTTCCCTCCTTTTTATTATGTATGAATAACAGATACAGATAACGCCTTATTCTCTAATTAAGGATATCAAGGAAATAACTTCCTTTTCTGAACCACTTAGAGAAGAGAAAGATCGGTTATAAAACCATAATGAAGACAAACACTAGAGATTTTTTAGAGGGCATTATCGAGAGAAAAAAGGGGAACAAATAGAAAAATCAAGCATTTCAGAGGAAGCGTGAGTACAACCCTTTTAGCTAATTATTAACGTTTTTGAAAAATAAGAAGTTATCATGTGAGAAAGCAGTCCTTGGCGGCCGGAATTAATGACTGATGGTGGTGTTAAGTGAACAACAATGATCAGGGATTTAACAAAAAAAAAAATGAATACTGAAATTTTATTCTGTAAAAATGATATGAGTTGAAAAGTGATTTAGCCCAATTACATCATACATACTTTCATAGCCCATAGATTAATTGTAACACTCTCGATCCGGATGTTATATTTTGGTCTCAAGTCCAACTCATTATCTTAAAATTTCCAACCTAGTTTAGCCCAAACCACAACCATTTCACAAAATTCATTAAGTTCAAATAGATCAAATAGAATAATAGTTAAAATGTTACATGAGGAGCTCTATTTTAAATACATAGATAAAAGTAGTCGACACTTACATTAAAATCCAAAACATGAGTTACAATACAACATAGGGTCCTACGAATACATAGTTCAATAATCTAAGTACTGTACTCGGACACAAGTCGATGTTGAAGTCCTACTCCGATGGTGCTCCAACGATGCACATCACCTACTAACCTGGGAACGGAAACAACAATTCCGAACGCTGAGCTAACGAAGCTCAGTGGATACACTTCCACTCAACCATACTTCATGTAAACTATAGAAATATGTGTATGCAGTTAAAGATGACAATATGGTAATCACATCATACCGAAGTGGCGCTATTACTGACCACCTCAACATATATCAACAAATAAGGGCAAATATTCTCATATAACAATCATAAGTATAATATCAAATATACGTGGAGTGAGGCCTGGTTCCACTAAGCATTGAGATCATATACTCTGAGTGAAGCCCGATTCCACTAAGCACCAGCTACAACCACTCATGCTCGGAATTTCTCATCGAGCATTCAAATGAGTCCCGGTCCCACTAAGCCTCGGGTTCATACATTCGGAAACTTGGCCATGGTGTTGCAACACCCTCCTTGGTATCCAAATCCCACCAAACAAAGTGACTCCAATACATGAGTGCCCTTACTTGGCATGTAACAACACACGACCCACCAAGGATCCTTATAGTTTTTATTTCAAACAAGTCACCCAAAATCCAAAGGCAAAACCCTAAATCGAACGTACAATTTATGGAAGGTAGTTTAAGTGGTTTCCTACCATTTTTAAACCCTATTAACACCAAATTTAAGACTTGCCATTAATGAAGATTGATAGGTTATAATTATACAATTTGTTGTGATTAATTCCTTCATAATCTAGTTATAATATTTACTTAATTGTGGAAATTATGCTTGTTTTGATTAAGGAGGTAAAATATGAATGCGGCCATGCCTTATGCTGATGCGAGTCTGGTGTTTGACGTGAAGAAACCACCTTTTTGAATCAAATTCGAGATAAAGCCCACTTTAAGGATATTTCCATTATTTTGGGAGTATTAGATCAAGAATCAATCTCTTTTATTAACTAGGACTTTATATACTTAGATTTCTCATTATCATATCCTTCCTTATTGGATTAAAACTCAAAGACTTAAACATTCAAACAACCAATTTATCACTCTAGCTACAAGGCAATCACATTGATGATTTCCAAGAATAAAAGGGAGTTACTAGTGTACTAACCTTTCTCCTAAGCTGAGAAGCAAGCCCTCCACCAAGCTCAAGCCTTCTTCTTCCCTTGGCCCCTAGAGTGCTCTCTAGCCTTCTTAACTACAAGGAAACATTGTAGAACGAATTACAACATTATTGGGAGATTAAAAGGGGTTAAATATATGATTCTACCATAAGGGATGAAGTTAAAACCCCCAATCCCGAACTTTTGCTCAACCACTCCACCAAAACTCATTCTCCACCAAACTTGATGAAATTTACCTCAAAATATAGATCCTTGGAAGGGGTTACACTGCCCTCAACTCAATATCCAAAATTCTAACTCAAACGAACAAAACTTGAGCCTTTAACCTTGGGTTCTTGGGAGAAAGATAGAAATGAGAGAGAATGGGAAAAGCTAAAGAGAAGGTGATATCACCCTCTTTACAAATCTGCAGTAACATTAAGTTTCCCCACCTTTTCCCTCTTCAAAATGAGGGAAATTACCCTCATACCCTCCCATCATCTTCTCAACCCAACACCCAACCAAGAACACAAGCCCAACAACCAAAATGTTAGCCTACTAAAGCCCAAAATCTTAACCCAACCTCGAAGCCTACACTTTGGGTTAAACCGACCCTCATATTCTGAAATTTGGGTCGTTACATTGATACCCAACAACTTTAACAAACCCATAACAAACTAACCGACTCAGTTAGCTTAGCAAACTAATTACACTATTCAACTAATTATATTCTAACATTTACCCTGCTTTCTTCTTCCTTTTGAATTTTCTTGAAGTTGAAACAAGATGTATAAACTCTTGAAATTGATGCAAAGTAGAAACTGGTAGAGGCCCGAAACAAAAATGCTTTCTTTCTCCATTACCATATTTTCATCTAAAATTTCTTCAAAAATAAAATTTGTATTTTTTACTTGATGATTTATTGAGAATCAAATGTGTTATTCATCCTTTCGTTATTCTTTACTCACCATTCTGTCTTACAATTTTTTATTCGAAACTCCTTGTGGAAGAAGTAAACAGTAATGAAGAAATGAAAACCCCATAATTTTCCTTTGAACAAAATCTCAACATGCATCAACTTCCAGAATGAATTGAGGCTCCAACCATCAACAAACTAAGAACAAATAGCCTAAATGCAGTAGCAACACAACGCACCACTCACTAACTTCTAGCTCAGAACATAACAACTTCCAGATTATTCTTGAACAAGATACCAAATTTCAGACTTTATCTATATCAGATCAATAGTCGAAAATTATCAAATCATAACCAAAATATGAAGGCAAAGCAGAAAAGAAGCAACCAACTAGAACCAGCAACCAATAAGCTAGAATTGAAGAAGCCAATTCAACATATCTTCAAAAGCACCAGATTTTAAATACCTTCAATTATACTAAACTTGTGATCGTGAAACAATCCTCCAAATTCAACGCTAATACAAGCAGCAGCAACAACTCCATACTTAGTGAATCACAGTGACTCTTCAAAAAATTGAAGCATGAAAAATGAGAAATCCATCAACATATCCACATCACATGTAACCCCATCGACCCAGCCTAGATGCCAAACCGAATCGAACGAGCTACATTGGGTTTTGCCGAAACAAAACCCGAAAAGATTAACTAAACTTAGGTTCACTATTTTTTCTTTTTATCTTGTCTAGATGTAACATTATAACCTAAGATGTGCATGCTGGCAGCGGTTGAAATCTCAACTAAATCGGGCGTCGATTAGACATCCAATTGCACACATTTATAATTTAGGGACTAAATTGCAAATCTAGAAAGTTATTAGTACTTAATTAAAATTTGAGTTACCAAACCTCAATTAATCATATTACATGCTTGCTTGCCTAATTTTTTACCAAACCTCAATTAATCATATTACATGCTTGCTTGCCTAATTTTAGCTCAAAACGATACTCCAAACCCGTTCAATTGCATACATAAGATCCAGGGACTAAAACGGAAGAATCTCAAAACATAAAACCTCCATAACTAACGTAACGACTAGCCATACCGATACAGTCCCTAGGCGTATCGGTAAGCGGGCTGTACAAAGCAAAACCATAATCTAGTGGCTAAAGGGCGTACCAATACACGTCCCTGTGTAACGATACGAGGCCACCAAATGCACATATCCGTACCGATACAGAGCCTTGCGTATCGGTACGCCTGGACTTGTAATGTCCAACATTTCTTGTTTCTCACTCGAACAAGGATTCAACATGCTTCAATAAGCCATAAACATGTACACCACTTAACTAAGGATCAAACCATGCAAGAACATCAAGGAAACATGATCAAAACATAAGCACGCACTTCAATCAAGAATCTAGAGACATGCTCTCTAAAACCAACCATCCAAAACTCAAAACATAAATCCACATCAAAACCAATCACATAAAGCCTCACACAACAGCACAACAACATTATAAACTTGCAAAAATAGGGAGTTTGGCAAATAACCCTCCCAAACAACTACAATGAACTCCATTGCCTTCATTACTACTAGTCTAGTTCAAAATCATACTTTGAGTTATTCAAGTCCTTGGATTTTCCCCTTGCTTGCTCACTCCCTCCAACCTTTAACTCTCTGCATTGATGGACAAAGAGAGCGTAGCACACTAGGCTTAGTGAGGAGTGCTCAAAACACAACACCATCAATGTAATTAAAACCGACTTTCAAATCTTGTAGCGACGTCTTTTGAAAACTACTAAATGTATCCCACATTTTGAAGAAGATTTTTTTAAAAGGGGAATTTCTTTTGAAAATTATTTTTCTTTTGAAAATCGATACAAATTTGGAGTCGCCACCCGACACTTGGGTAAGGTAGGTCGGACACCACAAAACCAGAGATTCGTTTTGAAAGGGTTCGGGAGTTGGTTACGTATGGGGAAGGATTAGCACCCCCATCACGCCCAGAAATTGGTACCAAAATATGTGTTGCTTTTAATCGAAGGAAATTGTCAAAATTTGAAAGGAATTTAATTCGGTGACCTTTAATTGAAAATTAACCTTAATTGGACGCGCTTTATTAAATTGGTAGGTTCAAATTAATTGGACATTTAATTAATAAGGTTGACGATACATAGACTAAACTGATATCATATAAGCCTGACTGCCGAGTTAGTTTATGGTTCGAATCTCACACGTCACCTTTATGCATGATGCAAGCAATTAAGATATGATGTAATGATTTGGTTAAGTTTTAATTTTACCTTGAGTCGGTAAGGATTAATTCAAATATTTGGTCAAAATCCTTTAAGCTCGGACTGTTATGGCACAAATATCTGAATTAATGAATACCTCCCTTTTTATGATTTAAGTTAATTATAATGTAAACTAAATGGGCCAAATGATGACAAATAAAATGGACGACAAATAAAGGCTTATAGATAATCACACAAAAAGTCCACCTAAGGCCCTAACCTAAAAGGCCCAAGTTATGGAAGATCCAATTAGTGATCTAGTTACTAATTAGGTGATTCTAGTATTAACCTAAATTAATTAACCCTAAAAAGGCTAGAAAACCCTAACAAATTATGAGTTATCTTGTAACATGATAATTAATTCAATCAATTTTAAACTAGTGTTCCAATAAGCCAAGAACACTATTTAAAATAAATCAAGTTAATCATGGTTTTAAATTAAATGTCAATCTAAAGTTGCAATTAATTTTATCCAAAAAGTGATTAAGAAATGTTCAATTAATTTAATGAATTTAACATTTATCCCAATAAGCCAAGGATAAGTTTCAATTCACTAAGTCAATTCGAACCTAAACCTAACTAAGGCTCTAAAAAAACTAATCCTAAATTAACTTAATTAATTTATAAATCATGTCCCTATGAGACGAGCACATGATTTAAATTAATTAAATTAATTTTACCCTAATTTAATATAAAGCCTAACCTAATAAGCCTAAAGCCCAAAACAAAGCAAAGCCCAATTTACCTAAGCTAAATAACCTAAGCTCAAAACATATCAAGGCCCAAACTACCAAACTAAGCTTACTAAAAGAAACAAACATATAGATATAAATATCACTATATATTCCATACTAAAAAACATATATTCTATAAAAGCTAATTTTTTTTAAAAGCCCTTATATGATATATATTATATGAAAAAAGGAACCTATATATTATATATATATAAACCATATATTTTATATGATAGAAAAACTATATGTTATATCAACCATATATTATATGTATTATAAACTATATATGTATACATATTACATCAAAAATCATATACTTATATACTATATAAGAACTATGTATTATACTATTCATTACATTAATAAACTACATGCTATGACATGCATATTGAACATAACAGATACATACATATCAAGCCACATAAAACATATATCAACAAGAAATTAGAAGCATAAACACCAAAAAACAGGATTGAAATGCAAAAAAAGCAAATCTTACTGCATAAATTAAATATATATAAAAAGAAGGCGATTTGGCAAGGATTCCACAAGTCTAGGGACTGCGGGCATAAATAAAAAAGGCGGAATGGATTAATGGGCACAATTATCCCACACGGAGGGACCAAAATGGCAATTTGCCCATGCGGAAGGACCGCGAGTGTTATTAATCTATGGCAGAGGGGTTTATGAGGGTATTACCCCATTTTTAAAATGGCTCGGGTATAAAATATATTTTTTTATAACAAAAAAACTTTATAACTAAAAAACTCTCCCACCCCTCAATTTTCTCTCCGAAGCGGGAATGAATGCCGGCGTGCGTTCATCCCCAAGCCCAGAAACCGTCGCGGTTTCTAGAACCCAACAGCCTCTCTACCTCAAACCGCCGTGCCGGCCGCCGCTCACCGGCATCAGTGACCTAAAAAACCCACAAAAAACCATTTTTTTCAACCAAAGCTCGATCTAACCCTTTTATTTTTCTTTTTTGATACAAGCCCCCTCCCTTTAGAACTCAAAAGAAACCAAGACTCAAAAATAAGATTTCCACCATCCTCTACTCTTACCGATTCACCCCGTTCATCCCCGAAGGGAACTAAGAGGCTTATCACCAGCAGATGAAGGGGCGAGGAAGCCGAAAAGACCATGCTCTAGAGATAAAAACGCAACCCTAAATCCTACTTATGCATGCAATACTTTAAAACAAAGAAGGAGGATATACCTCAGCTGTGTTTGTATTGCTCTCTGGAAATTTCCCCCAATGATGCTTAGGGTTTTACAATTATTAGGCTTTTGTTTATATAGCCGAATATTACATGTATTTTGTGTTTACATGAAAATAAAAAAAATTGCTATTGGTTGTTGCTATTATTTGTTTGCATCCGTCTGAAATCTCTGAAATGTTGTTAGGATATACTGCTCCTATTTTGAAATTCTTTCATTTGTTTGCATGTAACGTGAGAGGAGATGACCAACCCTGGTTGCTGGCATGGCTATTGGCGTGAAGGTACGGCGGTGATGTGGCATCAGAGATGAAAGGTCGACGTGGAAGCTGAATAGGCTCAAACGGCGCATGGGCGCGTACTGGAAGCGAAACGGGCATAGTCGCAGGGCGTGACATGCACACGCGCGTGGAGGGAGTTGTAAAGTCGTGCATGGGGTGCGTGCAGAATCTGGAAGGCTTGGCTGTATCTGGACCATTAGATCAACAACCAGATCTAACGGCCCGAATTTGCCTGCACAAGGATAAAAAGAAGGGTTATCAGATTAGGTTATTTAGGGTTTAGTTATCTATGGGCCCTAACGGGTCAACTGTAAAAAAAGTGTAATAATTTTTTAGGTTTTTTTTATAAATGTAACTAGACTTTATAATATATATGGGCTGATTCGTTTATACAAGTTGAGCTTCTATTTAAGTAACATAGTGTATATATATTTGTATTTTTTGATTTAATTATAATAACATAATATAAGATAATATAATAATTGTAACAATAAATATAATAATAATGAGGATAACAATGATAGTAAAACAAATATAGATAGCATAAAGGAAATAATGTAATATACTAATAATATATACACATATTTTCCAATTGGATAACGTAATAAAATATAACAATAATATTTTTTTGGGCTTTAAATGACATAGCATACCAATAATAAGATAATAAATAGCAACACATCCATATATAATACTAGTATAATATTAGACTATTAACACTTAATAGATAATACTAGTAGCACCTTTTGGTGTTTTGGGTTTTAATGAAAACAAGTCAAACAAAGCCCATAATCTTTTTGTTTAGATAGTAGTAACACACACACACACACACACACACACACACACACACACACACACACACACACACACACACACACACACACACACACACACACACACACATATATATATATATATATATATATATATATATATATATATATATGTATAAGCCCATTAATGTAAGGACAAAAACGGGTCAACCCCGAACAAAATTAGTGATTACAACTGCCCCTTTTTGTTTATACTTGTGAAACAAGAATAAAGCAAAGACTATAAGCACTAATTTTATCCTACTTCTCTGTTGGACGATTTGCTCTTCCAGAATAGCAGCGAGCAAATCTAAATAACTTGTTTTCCCGGAGTGGCGAAAACAACTGGGTAGCACTGGCATATTTTTCCTAAACAAAAACGAACAGACCAATTATCAAATGACTCATTCCTCTGAAGTGGCAGCGAACGAATCCAAATAACCTATTTTCCCAAAATGGTAGAAAACAATTCAGGTACCATTGGCATATCCTTCCGAAATGACAGCAAATAGGCCAATTACCTTCAAACGATCCGTTCTTCTAAAATGGTAGGGAATGAATCCAAATAACTTTGCTTTCCCAAAATGGTAGAAAATAAAATAGGTGGTGCTGGTATGTCCTTCTGAAACGGCAGCAGACGAGCCAACTAACATTCAAACGATCTATTCTTCTAAAATGGCAGTGAATGGATCCGATGCCCTCAAATGGTAGATGAACTTGTTTCCCGAAGCGGTAGAAACAAGACCCACCAGAGATGACATGTTCCTCCAAAGTGTTAGTGAGCAGATAGATGCGTTCCTCCAGATAGAAACTTTTCTTCCATGGGTATTCGCGTCTTTTGCTTTGAAATCATGATGTGGCGAGTTTGAAATCCTTCGTATGATACCCTTGTTAGGTTCTTTTGTTTTGTCTTTTGCTTCTCTTTTCAGGAGGTATTTGGTCTACCCTTTAATTATCTATGAAAAGAAATGAAAAAATTGTAATGATGCAGGTTAGCATGTTCCTAACTTAGGAATGTCTAACTAAGTATGATGCATGAATGATAACAATTTTAAATTTTCTCGGCCAGTATCTCATCTTGCCCCCTTTACTCGTGTCCTTTGTTCTTCCTTCTTCGTGATGGCGGTACTTTCTCCCTCACTCAGATTCACCCTTCATGCCCTATTTTTTTGAGTTTCCGAGCCTTTTGTTCTAAAACGCCTTTTCAGGTTTTCACTTTAGAGAATTTTTCTTTTCTTCTTCTTTCTTTCTTTTTTTCTTTTTTCTTTTTTCTTTTTCTTTTCTTTTCTTTTTTTCATTTTTCATTTTCCTTTTTCTTCTTTGTTTTTCTATTTTTTTTATATTTTTCTTTTTGGGCTCCCTTATGGGTTTTCGCCCATGGTCCCTCAAACTTCAATATGAACTACGTTCGCTACCTTTTCGCGATAGATCTTATCAAGTTTGCCTCTAATGTCCTCTTTTTGGCGAACTCATTTCCTATTTGGGAATAAACCTGCTCTTAATAGGTTATATCATAGTAATGCCAATAAATCCTTTACCTTTTTTATTCTATGTCAATCTATCTGTGAGACAGACGATGAGGAACAAAATAAGGCTTTATTGAAACTTAAAGGGATATTAGGATAAATCTGAAAGTCTTCGCAAACATGAGAAAATGAAAAAAGATATTAGATAGTATCGACTGCATGAATGATGAGAACCCATCAACCTCGATAGATTTATCGCTGGCTACCCTTGGCCATTTCCCCTGATGATATGAAGACCGAAGCATAAACCCTCAACCGAAATGAGGCTCATAAGTTGGATGCCAAAATTTAAATCTATCTAAACTGTCCTTTTCAAATTTTCAATTCAGATTCTCCTTTGGTTTTAAGGTGCCCATTTTCGGGTTTTCACCTTAAACCCTCATTTTCTTTTTCTTATTTCCCTTTTTTATTTTATCCCCATTTTCCTTTTTTCCTTTTCTTTTATTTATTTATTTTATTTCTTATTTTTTCTTTTTTCTTTTTTTCTTTTTCTTCTTACGCGTAGTACTTCTTGACGGAGTCCGAGTTTATTGGGTAATGGTCCCCCGGAGGAGGCCTTTTTCATGACATAGGGCCCCTCCCAATTTGGCATCCATTTTCCCTGGAAGTCTTTTTGATTCAACAATATCTTTTTGAGTACCAGATCTCCCTCTTGAAACTCCCTCGGGAAAACTTTCTTGTTATAAGCTCACATCATTCGCTTCTGATACATCTAATTATGGGAAAAGCTTTCAATCTTTTCTCGTCGATGAGGTTCAACTGATCAAACCTGGCTTGCATCCATTAGGCTTTATCTAACTTTACTTCGTTCAAAATTTGAAGTGACGAGATTTCCACTTCGATGGGTAGCACTGCTTAGGTGCCATATACTAAGGAATGCAACGTTACCCTAGTGGAAGTTCTCACGGATGTTTGATAGGCAAACAAAGCAAAAGGGATCCTCTCATGCCAGTCCTTAAATGTCTCCGTCGTTTTTGCTATGATCTTCTTAATATTCTTATTTGCCCCTCCACCGCTCCGTTCATTTTGGGGCGATAAATGATAGAATTATGGTGCACGATCTTGAATTGTTCACACACCTCGATCATCAACTTGTTGTTCAAATTGGAAGCACTATCGGTGATGATTCTTTCAGGCAGACCATAGCGACATAATTTCCTTCTTGAGAAATTTGCAAACCATCGCCCTTGTGATGTTAGCATATGAGGCAGCTTCCACCCACTTGGTGAAATAATCGATAGCCGCTAGGATGAAATGATGCCCGTTGGAAGCATTCGGGCATATCTGACCGATGATGTCTATTCCCCAAGTAGCAAAAGGCCACGATGAATTCATGGTGTGGAGGGGCATTGCAGGGAGTGTATCTTATCGGCATAGATTTGTAATTTGTGACATTTCTTTACGTAGCTAATGCAATCTCCCTCCATAGTTGACCAAAAATAGCTACATCTCAAGATTTTTCTTGCCATCGAGAAACCGCTGGCATGGGTTCCGCATAAGCCCTCGTGGACTTCTGATAAAATGTTTTCGGCCTTCCGATCACTAACACACCTCAACAATATATGATCCTTGCTTCTTTTGTACAAGGTTTCCCCGTCCATGATGTATCCTGATGCCAACCTTCTAATAGTCATTTTTTCATTATCATCAGCCCCCTTTGGATAAGTTTGGAACTTGATGTACTAGAGGATGTCGAAATACCATAGGTTTCCGTCCTCCTCTTCTTCCACACTATAGGAATGGGTTGGTACCTCAAAGGTATGTATTTTGATTGGCCCTATCTTGGCTGCCTAGCTTGCTTCGAATACGGCGGCCAAAGTTGCTAGGGCGTCAACCATCTGATTATCCTGTCTTGGCAAGTAGGTGAAATTGAATTCTTCAAAATCCTTGATCAAATATTGGATCAAGTTGTAGTACTTGATCAAGTTTGGATCTCTAGTCTCCCATTATTTCCGAAGCTGATAGATTACTAAAGAAGAATCTCTGAAAACCCAGAGCACCTTGATCTTTCTCTCCATGGCTGCTCAAATTCCCATGACACAAGCCTCATACTCGGTTATATTGTTGGTGCAAAAGAATTCCAACCTGCTTGTGGAAGGGTAGTAAACATTGTCTGGGGAGACCAAAACTGCCCATATTCCGTGGCCTAGGGCATTCGATGCCCCATCAAAATAAAGCCTCCATCCTTCATTCTCGATAGTAGACAACCCTTCGGACAAATCACAGATCAGATCTTCATCCAAGAAACTGAAATCCAATGGTTTATAATCATTTAAGGCACAACTTGCTAAAATATTTTCCACCATACTTTCTTTTACCGCCTTTTGACTTACATTAACAATGTCGAATTATGATAAATGCATCTGCCAACAGGCCACTTTCCCGATTAATGGTGGTGCTTCCATTAGAAATTTCAAAGGATCTAAACGAGAGATTAAGTAAGTGGTGTGATATAACATGTATTACCGGAGCTGCTTAGTAGCCCATACCAAGGCGCAACATAACCTTTGGATCAATAAGTATCGTGTCTCACACTCGGTGATCTTCTTGCTCAAGTAATAGATCGCCCTTTCTTTTTTGCATGTGTCATCGTGCTACCCCAACACACAGCCCATAGAGTTTTCAAAAACTGCGAAGTATAAACTCAATGGCCTATCTGGTACTGATGCTACTAAGACTGGAGGATTGACCAGATACTTCTTGATCTTTTCTAGCTCTTATTGACATTCTTCATCCCAAATTCCCAGGTTATTCTTCCAGAGTAGTCTAAAGACGAGATCACACTTATCAATCAACTGAGTTATGAACTGAGAGATGTAATTCAATCTTCCCAAAAATCCTCGAACCTCATTTTGAGTTTGAAGTGGTGGAAGATCTTGGATTGCTTTTACCTTGTCAGGATCAATCTCGATGCCTTTTGACTCACCACAAATCCCAAAAGCTTTCCTGATGTAATTATGAATGTGCATTTGGTTGGGTTGAGTTTTAGCTGAAATTTTCTTAGCCTCTAGAAGAGTTTTCACAGATTTCGAATGTGTTCCTCTTCGGTTCAGGATTTAGCTATCATGTCATCCACGTACACCTCAATCTCCTTATGCATCATGTCATGGAACAAAGTCACCATGGCTCTTTGATACGTCGCCCCGACATTCTTTAACCCAAAATACATCACCTTGTAGAAAAATGTGCCCCACATGGTCACAAACGTGGTATTCTCCATATCCTCAGGATGCATTTTGATCTGATTGTAACCTGAGAAGCCGTCCATAAAGAAAAACCAAGCATGTCACACAGTATTGTCAACCCAAGTATCAATATGAGGTAAGGGGAAATTGTCTTTGGGGCTCGCCTTATTAAGGTCCATATAATCTACACACATACGTACCCTCCCATCCTTTTTCGGCACCGGCACTGTGTTGGCCACCCATTTTGGGTACTTAGAAACTTCCAAAAAGCCAGCCTGAAACTATTTCTTTACCTCTTCTCTTATTTTCAATAACATGTCTGTCATCAATCTTTGATGTTTTTGCTAGACAGGCTTGCATTCCGGCCTAATGGGGAGCTTATGTGTTACAATATTTGTGTTTAAGCCTAGCATATCCTGGTATGACCAAGCGAACACATCTTTATATTCTACAAACAACTCTACCAACTCCTGCTTGACTTTTAGCGATAGGGTACCTCTGATCTTCACTTCTTTCCTCTCTTCATTAGTTCCCAAATTTAAAATATCTATATTCTCTTGGTGTGTGAGGATTTACATTCCCTCACTAGCCATCATTCTTAGCAGCTCATCAGGAATCCTATCCTCCTCATCTTCTACCTCCGCTAAGTACGTGGGTCGTTCAAAATCTACTTTAGGATTAGGTTCCACATCATTCATATAGTTTACATTAAGAGGCCTGCACGATTTTGAAGGCGAGTATTGGGAAAGGAAAGGTATAGCTCATGATATGAACAAATAAATAAACAAAAAAATGAATAAATAAATAATTAAATAAATAAATAATAAATGAAATAGAATGAAATGAATGTTGTGTTTGCCATTTGAGAAAGTGAATGTAGACATAGTCTATTTCATTTAAAACCGATAGATGTGACATAGTTGTCCTTTTTACAAAAGATGTCCGTTACTTTCGAGCAAAAGTAACGGGATTGTTCTGAGCATTACTTTGATTGGTTCCTAAAAAATGTCGGTACGTCCCCAAAGGTCCAATTGTTGAGTTTTCTCCTAGTAGGCAAGGGCGAATCTTAGCCAGAAATTGATTAGCCTCGCTCTCTTTGCCAATCATATCCGCATTCATCTCTTTGAGAGCCTCATTGATCAACTCTTCCTGGAGGCACCTCTTGCATTCTCGGTTCGCCTCTTGGACATCCACCTCTGGGTTTCAAATTCCACCAGATATAAAGGTACCCCTAAAGTCTACGTAGATGATAGGGGCCCATAGAATGTCCTCCCCTCTAAGCCTAGCCTTCCTTTGCTTCTTCTTCCATTCTTGCTTTTTCTGTAAGAAATTTGGCTTGTAACCAAGTCCAAAGTGGTCAAATTTGTATATCACCTTAATGGGACGAAGGTGTCATTGCAGATTCTTTCCCAAGCTTTTCTTTTTTTTGCTCCTTTACCTAGGGTTTCGTACACCACCATCTTAGTGCAATTGGACAAACTAGGGCATGGAATATTGTTTCCTTCGGTAACAAAGGTGTCATTGACACGTTCCAATGCTCTATAGGCACACTCCATTGCTTCCTCATCCGTGTGGATGTACGGTGTATCCGAAGTCACGGAAGCGATGATGTCTTCTTCGGCGTTCACTGTTACTAGTTTCCATTCGGTGACAAGCTTTAACTTTTGATGGAGTGAAGACGGAACGGTGCCGGTCGAGTGTATCCATGGCCTCCTTAACAAGCAGTTGTAAGATGGCTGGATATCCATAACCATAAAATTGATCACATATTCGGTGGGACCAATGAGTAGGGGTACTTCTATTTTCCCGACCACATCTCCCTAGGTCCTATCGAAAGCTCGCACCGTATTATGACATGGCTGCATATGTGAACTATCGATTGATAGTCGCTGTAGTGCAGCTAACGACATAACATTCAACGCGAAGATATTATCAATTAGCACACCCGACAACACATGACCTTTGTAGTGAGTGGTGATGTTCAGGGCCTTGGTAGATCCTATACCTTCCACCGGGATTTCATCATCCCCAAAGGTAATGTGATTAACATCGGTGATATAGCTGACAATCTGATCCAGCCTCTTAATTGAGATATCTTTTGCAACATAGGTCTCATTCTAAACTTTCAACATGGCCTCATGATGCTTCTTTGAGTTAAGTAAAAGATCAAGCACAGAAATTCGAGCTGGCTATCTCCAAAGCTGGTCAACGACGCTATACTCGCTATGCTTTAAGAACCTTAAAAACTCTTGTGCTTGAGTTTTTGTGACCGTCTCTTTGATATTGGTAGCAGGTCATCTCTGAAAACTTTCTCGGGTTCAACTCCGACTTCCTTGCCTTTCTCTTTTAGTTTCTCCGGCGCCTTTAGGTTCTTCGGGGCATAGCATCAGCCACTCCTCGTGAGATGCCCTACATCTTTTACCTCTCCAGCCTTTGGCTCCAAAGGTTCTTCTTGAATGGGTTTCTTCCCTATTTCCATGTCTTCTCCTTCATGCAAACTAGAGGAACCCGACGTTGTGATGCTTGCAGTGTAGTTCCATGGAACCATTTCCATATCCTCGAAAGGAAATGACCTTGGAGAAGAAATTATCATCTTGGGGGCTGCCTTCAATGCACTTGTCTCACTTGGCTTGAGACCGAGAAGGAGCGGTCTCTTGGCACTATACTTGGTCTCTTGGCTCTCCGATGCACAAACTTTCGCTTTCTTCCTTCCTCTCTCTTCTTCAAAAAACTTAATCTCTTTCTTATCAATCATAGCTTGTATCAGCTGACAAAATTCCTCACAATCTTAAATTTCATGATCTCCCGATTGATGGTATTCACAATACGGGATGCAACCTTTTTCCACAATCACCATTCCTCGGTCAATGAGGCGTGCCATGCATAAACGTTGGAAAACCCACCTTAACGGTGACCAAACCTCGAACATGTTCTCCTTAGTTTTTCTAGCATTCTCGTCTTTGATAGAATTCATGCCTTGGCCTCCGTGATTTAGAAGGGGGTTGTTGGTCGTGCTCGATTCTCCTAATTGTAACACTCTGGTCCGGATTAAGTTCTGAATAAACTTCTTGAATGCCACATAATTTTTAATCGAATGCCCTAGAACATCAGCATGGTATTCGTAAAGAACCTTGGGGTCATACCATGCTAGATAAGGTGGATTATAAGGAGTAACATGACAAGGATAAACTAAATCGGCCTTGTACAATTGTGAGTACAGATTATTGTATGAGATTGGCAACAGAGTGAAGGATCTCTCATTCTTTTCCTTTCTGGGTCCCCTTTCTTCTCTCTTGTTGAAGTTTCTGGAATTCCCGCTAGGGCCAGGGGTTGGGAGATAGTGAAGTTCTTGGTTGCCTCGAAGGTGTTTTCATTGTTCACCTCGTGGTCTTTTTTCTTGTATTGTTTGCGTGAACGATCCCCTCCATCGATTCCTCCGCTCTTGATGGCTGCTTTAATGTGCTCGCCAGTCATAACCATCTCCGCAAAAGTGCTAATAGGGTTGTTGATCAATCGATCATAAAGTGTCCCCTTTTGCCTGTCTACAAACATTGGGGAGATCTTGTGCTTGTGAAGCGGTGGTTGAACCTGCGTTGCCACATCATCCATCTTTGAGCGTATTCACGAAGGGTCTCATTGCGCTTTTGTTCCATACCTTGCAACAACAGTCGATTGGGAACCATATCGGTTACATGCTTATACTGATCAATAAAAAACATTTTCCAGATCCCTCCATGACTTAATTTGAGCACTGGTTAGTTGATTATACCACCTCGAAACAGATCCTACTAAACTATCCTGAAAACAATGAATCAAGAGCTTATCGTTGTTGGTAAATCCAACCATCTTCTAACAAAACATCATTATATGAGTAGACGGGTAGGTGGTTCAATCAAACTTTTCAAAATCAATGGTCTTGAACTTATATGGGATCTCCATATCGAGGACCAAACTGAGTTCCCTAGCACTTATTCCATATGAGCCATCCTCGCCTTCTTTCACTCGAAACTTTTTCTCTAGGTCTTCCCATGTATCCTCTAATTTCTTAGTGAATTCTGCTTTCATTTGGTTCAACTTCTCCAACTCATCAAAGTCTGGGATATTGTCCCCGACAACTTCAGGATTCCCGAAGGTCACCCCTGGTTGAGTTTGAGGAGCTAGACCGATATGAGAGGAAGATGCCCCTTGCGGGGGATTAAGAGAATGATCAACAAACAGAGGGTTCTGGATGATACGGGCATGAGGGTGATCCCCCGAGCTTTGGGCAGGATTCTCAAGGGTACTCTTGCCCCTCGGATCTGGTCCTAGCCGAGCTTGTAGCAGCTGAGATATTTCCTTCATCATATCCTATTGAGATTTGATGATGGTGTCCCTTAATTCCTGTTGGGCTCATTCCATCTGGACACGTAGGTTGACCTCCAACTTGGCAAAGCTCTCCTCCATTTGCTTTGATTGCGAGCAAGTGCGATAAAGGTGTGGAATGATGATAATTTTTAAGAAGCAAAATGCAATCTTTCTAAAATAGAAAGCCTTTTAATTAATAAATGGCGATTAATCAAAACTACAAGCCATTGTACTAATTAGATGATTATTAGCTTTTAACAAAGAATGCAAATGAAAGAATCATGCATGAATGCAAAGAGCAACACTGAGTTTGGAAAATATCATCGTTAAATGACTTTCATTAACAGAAATTTTTGTTATAATAACTTAAAGAGAACCAACTACACATACGGCTTCAGGGTGGTATCGAGGTTAATGATCTACCTTAGAATCCAAACAATCATCACTCCTTCCTCAGAATCATTATCCACACAGTCATAGATCTTAATAGTGTCTTCCGCCAGAATCTATACTTTCTGGGCAACCCATTGCATCTGAGTCATCCAATGTGCCAGCTCTTGTTCTTGCCTCCAAATTGTGTAGGCGGCGAAGTGCAGTTGCTCCAAACTTGGCATCGGGAGTACTTGAATCGCTCCCCTAAAGTTTGCTAAGTGATCCTTAAACTGTTAAACCTCGATTTCCAACTCATCGACACAAGTCTCCAAGGCTTGATTCTCCAATTTTCTGGCCTTCAACTTGCTAGTCGAACCCTTATGCTTGAAAAGAGATTTTTCCAAACATTTTACTTGATCTTTCAAGGCTTCATTTTGGTGTTGTTCCTTTTCGATCTGTCTCGAGTGAGAGATTCGTAGATTCTTCACTTCTTCAGTTAAAGTGTGCACTTGATCTTTGTGCTCGTAAAACATTCTTTTGTAGTTCTCGGATCTTGCTTTCTCTTCCTTCAATCGGAGCTCTAACCTTTCACTTGGTCCACCTTCCGCGACTGTCTTGCTCTTACTTAACCTTTTAAGCTTCTGAATCTTTTCCTTCTTCATCTTGAGTTAGAGTTCCAACTCATCTCTTCTCCTTTGTAGATCTTTAACCACTCTTTCAAACTGTGTCTTCTCTAACTCGAAGCCAAACTTTTCTTTATAGGCTATTTCCTCGAGCTTCAGGTACCTCTTTTGACCTTCTTCAAGTTGTTTCCTCATCAAATAGGCTTCAGTCAGAAGTGTGGCCATTCTCTCCTCCAAAGATCTCTTTCCATCGGGATTCAAGTGGGGAATATTGTCGTTGACACGATTAAATCACCATGCTTCGTACTCGGGAGTGACCATGTACGGAGCATTTACGATTCTAACCCATCTTGCATTGTTCCAAGTTGAAGAATCATTGTATACCATTGTCTTGTAGCCCTTCTCTTTTGCTTAATCCACGTTAAACTTATTTAGACCTTTGGTGGCTGTCACGAACTGTTTTGACCCGTACTGTCTTAAAACTAGAAGAGGTGAATATGCGGTATGCCCCCGTAGGCCAAATAATGGTACCCATGAATGCTCTCCACATCTATAGAGAATGATCTTTGCCAACAACCACTGTTCTCTCCAAACTACATCTTCCTCTTTTAGATTTTGGAGGACATCCTGCCATACTTCCTCCGATCTTCGGGTTGGCCAATCATTCTTTCGTAGGAATTCTTCTAAGGGCAAGAACTTGTCGTCATAAAGGGGCCTTGAAAAACTGGGGTTGGTCCAAATATGGCTGTAGAACCAAATAGTCAAAAGCTACGGGCATCCTCGAAAGTGACCTCCACCATGCTCTCGACAGAACCTCATAGATCGAAAAGTTTCAACCAAAATTATAGGTACCAGATTAGTCTCGCTATCAAAACGATCAAATAGATCCAAAATTGACGGATCGATGAGTCCCAATTCTCAGGAAAAGTGTACCAATCCATAGATAAACAAAGCAAAAAGATTCCGCTGAACTCGTCCAACAAGATGCACAGAGGCTAAAGCTAATATCCATTCCCACCTAAGATACTCCTTACTATTCCAAGTAGTGACTTGATGCTCGACCCAAGATGACAGCATATCTGAGAACTTCTTCAACTTTCCTCGGAAGGCTTTGTTCTTACTTGGCTTAGAATATACCCGATTCATGTCAATCTTCTTGCACTTTATGAGGTCCCAGTATTCTTCGATTGTCAAAGTTAGGTCAAAGTTACCAATCGTAAAGCAGCTGTAGGCAGAGTTCCAAAAACCCACCAAGGCTTGTAGTAGTGCTTGATCAACTGGAACTTCTAGTAAGTACTCAATGTCACCATACTCCTCTCTGAAAGTACTATTCATTTCAAAATCCCAACTGTTCTAAACCGGCTTCAATTCAGACACATCATTGAACTATGTATTCATGAATGTCGTGGATGACATGGCCGATCTGAACACAGTGGCAATGCTGCCTCCCTCATGTAATTGCTCCCCTTTTGACCATATCTGAACATCGGAATTCTTTTCATAACTGCTACGGACTAAGTCTCCCATTGATCTAGTCTTTAACTTGAAACTATTTCCAACTCAATATGCTCTTCATGATATGATAAGATATGAAAAAATGGGTAAAATAGGAAAAGGAAGAAAACAAAAAGAACGTTAGTTATAAGATAAACAATAAAACAGAAATGAAAAAAGATAAACGCAAAACGAGATAAGCACAAGACAAGCAAACAAGGAAGTAAACCTAACCACGTGAATTCTAGTTCGCTAGGGTTATCCGCATGGCTCTAATGGGGTAGGTTTCCTAAATTCTCACACATGTGTTTGGTTCTAGACATGGGTACCCGAACCTATCTTATTACCTACTAAGGCAACACGAACCCCAATTCTGGCCCATCACAAGCTTACGAATTAGTTTTAGTTCGAGGGAAAGCACGACCTAGTGATGTGGAGGGCTGCTCACGTGTCAAAAGGCGTGGATTCAGGAAGTGAATTACCGACCTGTGGAGGGCTACTCACGTGGGTATGTGGCATTTCATTCCCACTTAAGGGATATAGCTCGGGTATAGAGCCTGATGATATGGTGCAACACATGTCAGTGATTCCTTAGAAATTAAATGAAAAATTAATTCGAAGAGCACCAATTATCGAAGCCCGTTCAATCGTAATTACATCTTCAAGAAAGGATCAACCTCACTAGAATCGATTAAAATTCCAACAAATTTCCATCATTAAAACAACGAATATTTTTTTGGCCTAACTCTCTGTTTGTTTTATAAAAAAACAAAATTCGATCCCCAATGAAGTCGTCAAGCTATAGCAACGTCTTTTGAAAACTACTAAATGTATCCCACTTTTTGAAGAAGATTTGTTTAAAAGGGGAATTTCTTTTGAAATTTTTTTCTTTTGAAAATCGATAAAAACTTGGAGTCGCCACCAGCCACTTACGTAAGGTAGGCCGGACACCACAAAACTAGAGATTTGTTTTGAAAGGGTTCGGGAGTTGGTTACATGTGGGGAAGGATTAGAACCCCCATCACGCCCAGAAATTGGTACCAAAATATTTGTTGCTTTTAATCGAAGGAAATTGTCGAAATTTGAAAGGAATTTAATTTGGTGACCTTTAATTGAAAATTAGCATTAATTGGACAGGCTTTATCAAATTGGCATGTTCAAATTAATTAGACATTTAATTAATAAGGTTGACGATACATCGGACCCTAGACTAAACCGACATCATATAAGCTTGACTGCCAGGTTAGTTTATGGTTCGAATCCCGCATGTCACCTTTATGCATGATGCAAGCAATTAAAATATGATGTAATGATTTGCTTAAGTTTTAATATTACCTTGTGTCGGTAAGGATTAATTCAAATATTTGGTCAACATCCTTTAAGCTCGGACTGTTACGACACAAATATCAGAATTAATGAATACCTTTTTTTATAATTTAAGTTAATTATCATGTAAACCAAACGGGCCAAACGATGACAAATAAAATGGACGGTAAATAAAGCCTTAAAGATAATCACACAAAAGCCCACCTAAGGCCCTAACCTAAAAGGCCCAAGTTATGGAAGATCCAATTAGTGATCTAATTACTAATTAGGTGAATCTAAATTAACCCTAAAAAAGGCTAGAAAACCCTAACAAATTATGAGTTATCTTGTAACATGATAATTAATTCAATCGATTTTAAACTAGTGTTCCAATAAGCCAATAACACTTTTTAAAATAAATCAAGTTAATTAATCATGATTTTAAATTAAATGTCAATATAAAGTTGCAATTAATTTTATCCCAAAAGTGATTAAGAAATGTTCAATTAATTTAATAAATTTAACATTTATCCTAATAAGCCAAAGATAAATTTAAATTCATTAAGTTAATTCAAACCTAAACCTAACTAAGGCTCTAAAAAAACTAATCCTAAATTAACTTAATTAATTTATAAATCATGCCCCTATGAGACGAGCACACAATTTAAATTAATTAAATTAATTTTACCCTACTTTAATCTAAAGCCTAACCTAGTAAGACTAAAGCCCAAAACAAAGCAAAGCCCAATCTACCTAAGCTAAACAACCTAAGCCCAAAACATATCAAGGCCCAAACTACCAAACTAAGCTTACTAAAAGAAACAAACATATAGATATAAATATCACTATATATTCCATACTAAAAAAGCATATATTCTATAAAAGCTATATTTTTAAAAAACCCGTATATGATATATATTATATGAAAAAAGGAACCTATATTATATATATATAACATATATTTTATATTATAGAAAAACTATATGTTATATCTACCATATATTATATGTATTATAAAGTATATATATATATATATACATATTACATCAAAAATCATATACTATATATACTATATAAGAGCTATGTATTATACTATTCATTACATTCATAAACTACAAGTTATGACATGCATATTGAACATAACAGATACATACATATCAAGCCACATAAAACATATATCAACAAGAAATTAGAAGTATAAACACCAAAAAACAGGATTGAAATGCAAAAGTAGCAAATCTTACTGGATAAATTAAACATGTATAAAAAAGAAGGCGATTTGGCAAGGATTCCACAAGTCCAGGGACTGTGGGCATAAATAAAAAAGACATAATGGCTTAATGGGTGCAATTATCCCATACGGAGGGACCAAAACAACAATTTGCCGATGCAGAAGGACCGCAGGCGTTATTAATCTTGGGCGGAGGGATTTATGAGGGTATTACCCCTCTTTTAAAACGTATTGGGTATAAAACATATTTTTATAACCAAAAAAACTCTCCCACCTCTTTATTTTCTCTCCCAAGCGGGGATGAACACTGTTGTGTGTTCATCCCCAAACCCAGAAATCGTTCATCAAACCCAGAAACCGTCATAGTTTCCAGAACCAGGCGGCCTCTCCACCTCAAACCGCTGCACCGGCCGTCGCTCATTGGCGCCGGTGACCCAAAAAAACCCTTTTTCAACCAAAGCTCGATCTAACCCTTTTCTTTTTTGAAACAAGCCCCCTCCATTTAGAACTTAAGAGAAACCGAAACTCAAAATAGGATTCCACTGCCCCCTACTCTCACCGATTTACCCCATTCATCCCCGAAGGGAACTAAGGGGCTTATCACCGACCGACGAAGGGGTGAGGAAGTCAAAAAGATCATGCTCCAAAGGTAAAAACGCAACCCTAAATCGTACTTATGCATGCAATACTTTAAAATAAAGAATGAGGATATACCTCAGCTGTGTTTGTATTGATCTCTGGAAATTTCCCCCAATGATGCTTAGGATTTTACAACTGTTGGGCTTTTGTTTATATAGTCGAATATTACATGTATTTCGTGTTTACATGAAAATCAAAATGAAAATTGCTATTGGTTGTTGCTATCATTTGTTTGCATCCGTCTAAAATCTCTGAAATGTTGTTAGGATATACTGCTCCTATTCTGACATTAGTTCATTTGTTTGCATGTGATGAGATAGGAGGGGACCAACCCTGGTTGCTGGCGTGGCTGTTGGTGTGGAGGTACGACAGTGATGTGGCACCGAAGATGAAAGGTTGACATGGAAGCTGAATGGGCTCAAACGGTGCGTAGGCGCGTACTGGAAGCGAAACGGGCATAGTCGCAGGGCATGACATGCACGCGTGCGTGGGGGGAGCCGTAAAGTCGCGCGTGGGGCGCGTGTAGAATCTGGAAGGTTCCTTGGCTATATCTGGACCGTTAGATCAACAACCAAATCTAACGGCCCGAATTTTGCTACGTAGGGATAAAAAGAAGGGTTACCAGATTAGATTATTTAGGGTTTAGTTATCTATGGGCCCTAACGGGCCAACTATAAAAAAGTGTAATAATTTTTGGGTTTTTTTTAAATGTAAATGGACTTTATAATATATATGGGTTGATTTACTTATGCAAGTTGGGCTTCTATTTAAGTAACATAGTGTGTATATATATGTATTTTTTGGTTTAATTATAATAACATAATATAAGATAATATAATAATTGTAACGATAAATATAATAATGATGAGGATAAAAATGATAGTAAAAAAATAATAATATAGATAGCATAAAGGAAATAATGTAATATACTAATAATATATACACATATTTTCCAATTGGATAACGTAATAGAATATAACAATAATAATTTTTTGGGCTTTAAATGACATAGCATACCAATAATATGATAATAAATAGCAACACGTCTATATATAATACTAGTATAATATTAGACTATTAACACTTAATAGATAATACTAGTAGCACTTTTTGGTGTTTTTGGGTTTTAATAAAACAAGGCAAACAAAGCCCATAATCTTTTTGTTTAGATAGTATATATATATATATATATATACACCTATTATTGCAAGAATAAAAACAGGTCAACCTTGGACAAAATTAGTGATTACAACTCTCATGAGTTCAACATTTCAAAACATCATACCTTTCAAACTACACACTTAACATTTCCAAAACATGTATATTAAACCATATGCAACATGTATCATGGATCAACAACAAAATTCCATTTGCTAACCCTCAATGCATAACAACCCATATGCAAAGCTTAAAGAGTAAACATTATAAATCAACATAATCCATCAACATGATACATTATCAATTATATTGGCTTTCAAGTGATCATAAACCAAGTTCTACTTTACAAAATATTACATCGGATACACTGATTCAACAAGTGTCCTCTCAACACTTCATGCAATCTCAACCGAAATTCAAGGTACAATCATAACCTAATCATCCATTAGATGCATAATTCTCTAACGGGAGTTTTTGGTACCATATAACCCTTCAACCGTTAGGGCACTCGTGGTAGAGTATTCATACACATAAACCCCTCAACACCCAAGGTAACTTTTTATAGTGCACTATTAATCCTATGGCCGACCAACTATATCTGATAACATTTTAAACCACATCACTTGCCAATATAATTCATTATTAACCATGTACCTCACTGTTTTATAAGCAACAATAAAAACCATTTACACTGTATTAAACCGAACATTAACAAATATTTCGCATACTTACATAGATCATTTTCCCAATGCATCCATAATCAATATATGATCAAAAACAGTGTAAAACATACTTTAAAACATGCTTAAATAGTAGGTACCATGTAATAAAAAATAAGTGCATAAAAACAATTTTGCTGAAGCACGATCGAGGGAGAAATCTCATCATACTTACTTCCGAGTTTAAACCAGCGCTTCAAGCTTAATTTAAATTCCCAAAATAACCTTTAAACTATTTCAAAGCTGAAATCCACGTTCTCACTCACCGACTTCGCAAAACCTCATTCGCCAATGCGAATTACTCCTCCAAAGCTTCCAAAACGGTGCCATAAGCTTGAGGATCAACCTCCTAAGACTTCACCACACATAAACAGAGGATTCAATGCATCAAAATGCATTCACAAACCCAGCAACAACAATTCACAACAATCCTCCTCAAACTCTAACCTAAACCCCTCCACAACAACTGAAAACAACATCAAACACCCTCCAAACTTAACCCAGCCAAATCCTAAAGGTTTAATCCATCAATTACCTTAAATTAACATCTAAAAACAACTTAACATCATCCTTATACTTCCAACATTCATTAAACACCCTTAACCCACCAAAAACACCACACTAGCAACCTAAGAAATTAGAGATTTCCCTAGTTTCAAAATTCCAATGTTAAAACCAACTTATTAACATTATAAAACATCAAAATCATGATTATAGCCAATTAAGAACTCAGAAAAATAGATCTGAAACAAAAATCACTTGATCTCATCAATTAAACCTTGATTTACCCTATTTCCATAATTAAATCATTAAAACTCATTAGAAGCATAAAACAATGATCAAATACTTGGGAATTTCAATAAAGAACAATTCATTAGAGGAGAAGAATGAACCTTACCTCTAATGAGTGAATTTCCTCTCAATTGGATGTTTACTCTTGAAAAACAAATAAAGACAATGAGATTTTGGAAAATAAGATTGAAGAATCCATTAAAATCAAAATTTTAAGAAATCAATATCATCACCTCAATTTTTTGATGCAAAAGAAAGTGTTTGGCTGAATAAAAATTGTGAGAAAAGTTTGAGAAAAGAAGTTACGTCAAAAATGTTTTTAGGAAATAACTACTTCCTTTAATTAATTTCCTTTTCATTTCTTTAATTAAAACTTATTAAAATAATCTCAATTAAGAGGAAAATTGGATTAAAAACATTAGGTAAAATAGCTCATTAAGGATTTTAAGATTTGACCCTTTTTCAAAATAGTCCTAAAAATAGTTTTCATTCTTTACATTTTGGTTACTAGCCAAAATATCCAATTTCCAAATTCCATTTCCAAAATTGAATTCACCAAAGATATCCATATATTAAATAATTATTTTTAGATATTTTCCCATATTTTTCTAACACCAAAAATATTTACTCCGATATAAATCTCTAATCCCGGTCCACCAGACCGTCTAATAAAGCTAGAAACTCCTAGGCCCAAAATAGAGGCGTTACATCACAACATCAATTATAGAGAGCAATCAATTATAAGAGAGAAAGCTGAGAGGAATAATAGTCCACCAATTGTAGTTCGAAAAAGAAGAAATGAATCAAATCCAAACAATAGAAGAATAAAACTTAGTAAATCATACGAAATCACACATAATCGGTGAATAGCAGAGATGAACATGAACGAAAGAAAGAAAACTTAGATTATGGTAGACTATTGTAAAACCTATATTTTGATTTTGATATAACATTGATTTAAATGACCAATTCGTAAAATTGGATAAATTTCTAAGTACTCAAAAAGTCTCACAAAATGACAAGGATTCAAACGTCAAACTGTTTCTAAGTCAAAAACTAAAACCCTAAATATTTTCTTAGTGTTTTTGTACTCAAGTAGCCCAATTTGGTCTAGGTGTATCAATACACTCTTGGCCGTATCTATACATATTTTGTCTACTGGAAAATCATTTTACAAAATATGGCTATTGTTTACCGATACGCGTATAGCCGTATCGGCACGCCATTCATACCTAGGAACCAAATAGGCTTTAAGTATCGATACGGCTCTATTTGTATCGATACAAGGAGTTTAGATTTTATAAATCTTTTGCATTTATTATTCGACCGTTACCCTTATCAGTTTATTGTAACCATAAGTTTAAAAAGTGGTTATACCATACCGATACACCCTTAGGCGTACCAAAACCTTTTTCCACTTACTTTTTTTCTAAAATTCTAGTGAACAAACTTGTACCGATATAGGATAAGCCGTATCGACACGCCTTTGTAAATTTCTCTTTTCGTATCGATACGCCCCTCTGTACAATGACTATTTCTTCTTATGGAAGGTACCGATACAAATGTTCATGTACCGATACGCCCTACTACCTAACAACATTTATTGCGGGAAAAAAGCAGCCTAACGGCTATATTGATGATCTCAACTACCCAAATTGTTAGAAATCAATGAGATGGTATATAAACAAGTCTCCAAAGCTACAACAACAACAATTGTTGATCATTTTGATCAAGTCAAAAGCAATTCAAGCACAAATCCAACCATCTTCTAGCCTATTAGAGTTATATCTTTGTAACCCACATGAGAGTCCAAATTTGTAATCCTTTTACTCAAGTATTAGGTTAAGTGAACTTGTAATTGGGCAAACAAACTTCCTTTGAGCGGATTTTTAGTTTGCTATTGTATTTCTTATAAAAATAGAATGTTTGATCAAAGCTTGGTAGAAAACTTTGATTGTGTACAAGGTTGCCTCCTTAGCCTAAAAAATGGGAAGAAATTCATAGTGAATTTGTGAAAATCCTTAGTGAAAAGCTAAGGTAGTGGATGTAGACCTTGCTAGAAGGTTGAACCGCTATAATTCCCTAATGTCTCATATTTTATCTTTCCATTTGCTTTCCTTCATTTTTAAATTGCCAATTCACCCCCTCTTGGACAAATCACATTGATTGATCATCCTAACAATTGGTATCATAGCCTAGCTCATTTGAAGGATTAACATCCTATTGAGACGATCCGAAGGTGATTTAATCAAGTAGAAGTCAAGGCATGGCCTCCACTTCTGGAAACAACCTCTACGAGTTTCAATCCATCACTAAGCCACCTTATTTTATTGGGGATAACTACCCTTATTGGAAGAATTGAATAAGGCTCTTCATCAAATCCAACGACTAACTCCTATGGGATGTTGTGGAAGATGGACCAACCATAGCGATGAAGAGAGAAGGTGACCGGATAATTCCCAAGTCTAAGCTAGAGATGTCTGATGAAGATCGGAGGAGATTACAAGTCAACGATAAAGTTATGTACATGCTCTTTTGTGCACTTAGACCGGATAAGTGCTCCAAGATTTCTTCTTGCACAAGTGAAAAGAAGATATGAGACAAGCTCAAGACCACCTCTGAAGGCATAAACAATGCGAAAGAGACCAAGATTGGACTCCTCAACTTGAGCTACAAAAATTTCAAGATGGAACCGGATGAGAACATAACCAAGATGTTCGATCGCTTCTCCATCATAGTAAATGGACTTAAAGGATTTGGAGAAGTCATCCCGGAGACAAACTAGTTCGGAAGCTCATCTATTTTCTTCATGAATCATGGGATGGAAAGAGAACCACAATCATTGAAGCAAATGATCTCAAGACCTTGAAGCTTAATGCACTCATGGGTTCTCTCCTTACTCATGAGATTATGAAGAAAGGAAGGGAAGAAAAAAATAAGAGAGAAGAGAAGATAATGGAAAAGAAAAAGGTGGAAAAGAAAAAAGTGGAAATTGCTCTCAAAGCTTGAAAGGAGGAGAGGGATTTGAGTGAAGATAAAGATGAAGAATTTGTCATGCTAGCCAAAAGGTTCACTCGGTTCATGAAATCCAACAGGAGGAAGAAAGTTCCATCAAAGAAGAGATTTCAAGAACAAGAACAAAGAGGAAGAAAATGATCAAATAATTTGCTATGAGTGTAAGAAGCTGGGGCACATCAAGACCGATTGTCCCCAACTCAAAAAGAAGAGCATTGAGAAGAAGAAAAGCTCAAGGCTCATGTTGCTACTTGGAGTGATGAGGAATCATCCGATGAAAAAGAGCAAGAAGTAGCCAACCTTTGTCTCATGGCATTGAAGATGATCCTAAGGTAACCTCAAACTCATCTAACTTTGATTTTACTTTTGATGAGCTTTAAGAAGCTTATGATGAGTTACAAGAGGTATATGATGAGTTGGTAGAAAAATACAAAAAATCGATTTTGAAAAACAAGAAAACGATTTTCAATTTGAAAAACCAAAACAATTCCTTATCTAAAACCAACTTGGAACTTGAGAAGAAGGTTCTTGATTTACAACAAAAGCAAAATGATTTTGAAAAGAAAAATCAAGATTTGAACAACCATCTCTCCAAAGTTCATGATGATCACCAAAGGGAAGTTGGTGATCTCAAAGTTTTCTTAAACAAAGTTGGGAAAACTAGTTTTGAAAAAGGAACATCTTCAAAACCTAACTATGTGAAAAGGAACTTTGGTGACTACAAGAAAAGAAGCTTCCAAAGGACCTCTTATAGTAAGAGGATTAATAGTGTTTGGGTTCCTAAGGAACTAATCACTTCTAATGATGTGAGTGTTATTGCTTCTTGATTCCCAAGGGAACCAAGATTTTGGGAGCTAATACTCATGGACCCAAAATGATTTGGGTACCAAAAATCAAGACTTAATCTTTGTTTGTAGGAGGGAGCATTGCTACAAGGCCAAAGCTTCATGTGAAAATTCATGGTATCTTGATAGTGGATGCGAGACAAATTCATGTTCTTTAATCTTGATAGTGGATGCTCAAGACATGTGAAAATTCATGATCTTGATAGTGGATGACAATGACCGGTGTTCTTGGAGCTAAAACCAAAAAGTGGAGTAGTAGTGACTTTTGGTGACAACTCCAAAGGCCACATTAAAGGAATTGGTTCCATTGGTAATCACTCTTCTATCCTTATTGATAATGTTTTATATGTCAACGGTCTAAAACATAATCTTTTAAGCATAAGCCAACTTTGTGATAAAGGTTTCAATGTGCTTTTTGATTTAAATGGTTGCAAAATTATCAACATTGAAACTAACAAAATTGTGCTTATTGGTCATCGCATAGGAAACATTTACATGGTGTATTTAGATGACATTCATATTTCAAATGCATGTTTTGTTGCTAAAGATGAACATGATTCATGGTTATGGCATAGAAAACTAGGACATGCAAGCATGAGTGTTTTGGAAAAATTGATTTCAAATGATCTTGTAAGAGGTTTGCCAAAAATAAAGTTTTCATATGATAAAATTTGTGATGCTTGTGCAAAAGGCAAACATAAAATAGTTTCTTTCAAACATATTAATGATGTTTCTACAAGTAGAGTTTTACAATTGATCCACATGGATCTTTTTGGTCTTATTAGAACAATGAGTTTGGGTGGAAAATCATATGCATTTGTCTTAGTTGATAACTGGTCTAGATATACTTGGGTTCTATTTTTAATTACCAAGAATGAGGCTTTATAAAAATTCATCACGTTTTCAAAAGTAACTCAAAATGATGTTGGTCAATCCATTTCTCATATTAGGAGTGACCATGGAACCGAATTTCAAAATTTAGGTTTTGAGGAATTTTGTAATTCAAATAGTATAAGCCATAATTTTTATACTCCTCGTACACCTAAAAAAATGGGGTTGTTGAGAGGAAAAATCGAACTTTAGAAGAAATGGCTAGAAACATGCTTTGTGAAAATAATTTGCCTAAGTATTTTTGGGCGGAAGCCACAAATACTTCTTGTTATATTGCCAATCCTGTAATGATTAGGCCTATTTTAAAGAAAACACCTTATGAGCTTCTTAAAAACAAAAAGTCTAACATTAGCTATTTTATCCTTTTGGATGCAAATGTTTTGTTTTAAACAATAAAAAAAACAATTTAGGCAAATTTGATGCTAAAAGTGATGAATCAATTTTTCTTGGTTATTCTTTAAACTCTAATGCCTATCGAATATTTAATAAGAGAACTTTAGTAGTAGAAGAGTCTATTCATGTGGTTTTTGATGATAACCTCCTTTCGAGGAAGGATTCTTGTGATGATGATGATGTAGGGATTTTTGAAGCCAATGATGATGGACAATCATCAAAAGTAGATGAAATTCCATCTAAAGAAGGAGCACAAGATCCACCTCTAGAAGCCTTGAAGGACATGACTCTAAAGGAAAAAAAGGTGACCTACCCAAGGGAGTTCAACTATGTTAAAGGTGGTGAGATTTTGGGTGATCCATCCAAAGGGGTAACCACTAGATATTCTCTTAGAAATACATGTAATTTTCATTGGATTTATCTCATACATAAAGCCTAAAAATATCAAAGAAGCATTAAATGATGATTATTGGATATTGACTCTACAAGAAGAGTTAAATCAATTTAAGAGAAGTAAAGTATGAACATTAGTTGATAGGCCAAGTAATAAATCTACCATATGAACTAAATGGGTTTTTAGAAACAAACTAGATGAGAGTGGTAACATAGTGAGGAACAAGGCTATACTTGTTGCTCAAGGTTACACTCAAAAAGATTGAATCGATTTTGATGAAACCTATGCACCCGTAGCTATAATGGAAGCTATTATGATGCTTCTTGCATTTGCATGTTATCATAAATTCAAGCTTTTTCAAATGGATGTAAAAAGTACTTTTATAAATGGTTTTATAAATAAAGAAGTGTATGTAGAGCAACCACCTAGTTTTGAAGATCCAAAATACCCAAACCATGTTTTTAAACTTTCAAAAGCTTTATATGGTTTGAAACAAGCTCCTAGAGCTTGGTATGAAAGATTGTCAAAATTTTTTATTGAAAAAGGTTTTGACAAAGGAAAGGTGGATACTACACTTTTTATTAAAATAAAAGGAAAAGACATCTTAGTAGTTCAAATTATGTTGATGATATTATATTTGGTTCTACTAATGAATTGCTTTGCCAAGATTTTGCTAAGTTGATGTAAGGTGAATTTGAGATGAGCATGATAAGGGAGCTCTCTTTTCTTCTTGGGGCTCCAAATCAAACAAATGAAGGATGACAGCTTCATCAATCAAGCTAAGTACATCAAATACATTCTCAAGTAGTTTTTCTTGGAGAATGTGAAACCTCAAGCCACACCGACGAGCTCATTTACAAAGCTTGACAAAGATTAAGGGGGTAAGTGTGTTGATTTAAAGCATTATAGATCAATGATAGGATCTTTGCTTTATCTTACCGCAAGTAGACCGAATATCATGTTTACTATTTTCTTGTGTGCTTCATTTCAAGTGAGTCCTAGATAATCACACCTACAAGCTGTTAAGAGAATCTTTATATACCTTAGAGATACACCTTGTTTAGGCCTTTGGTATCATATAGATTCCTCCTTTAGTTTGCCTGCTTATTCGGATGTGGATTATGGAGGTTGTGAGATAGATAGAAAGAGTACCTATGGTACTTGTCAATTCCTAGGTACTATACTCATATCATGGTTTTCTAAGAAGCAAAATAGTGTAGCATTATCTACCACCGAGGCAGAATACATTTTAGTTGGAAGTTGTTGTGCTCAAGTCTTTTGGATGAAGCAACTACTCTTAGATTATAGAATTGATGTAGGTACCATCACTCTAAAGTGTGACAAAAATAGTGTCATTTGTCTCACTAAGAATCCCATTCACCACTCTAGAACCAAGCACATAGAGATAAGGCATCATTTCATTAGAGATAATGTCTTGAAAAATGAGGTTGTTCTAGAATATGTAGACACCTTGAACCAATTAGCGGATATTTTCACCAAACCTTTAGACAAAGAGGGTTTTTGGTCTCTTAGGAGAGAGTTAGGGCTTACTAGCCTTTATTGAACCTTAGATCCTTTTTGATGTTTAAATCTTGCTTGAATTTGGTTAATTTCCATGCTTTTGTGTTTTTGCTCCTATATGCATTTATTCATGTTGCTAGGGGGAGTATGCATCTTTTTTTGCTCATACATGTTGATCTCATATCATACACATGCATATCGATTCGAATAAGTTCAATTTTTTAGCTCCTTACAGTCAAAAATGACATTTTTGGCTTAGGGGTATCGATACGGGTCTTTGCGCATTGATACGAGTATCATGAAACAGTTTCGGTACAGGTTCACCTATACCGGTACGGGTTAGGGATTGGTACGGCTCAAAATCGTACTAGTACACGATTCTGGTATGCTTCATCAGCGTATCGGTACGCGTAGTTGCTCGAGCCTTAAATGAGTCATTAAAAGGGGGTTTTCCAAATTTAACTCAAACATAACTTTCTCTCTAAAACCCTTGGTCAGTTTTTTCCTATAAAAACCCTCAAACTCTTTGTTTTTCTCACAAATTATCAAAATCTTTTGAGGGCTTTTGATTCAAACATCAAACCCAAGTTAGCATCATCAAGTATTGTGCAAATCATCTCCTCCTCATTCAAGGTATAAACCTTATTTCCTTTCTTTTTTGATTTATTTCATATTTATACATTTTTGTGTTTCAAAATTATATATCTAGTATGTATATAACATTGTTTTCAAAGATTATACAATTTTTTTTTCAAAACTAAATTTTTTTATTTGAATATAAAATTATTCTTCTACACTATTTTTCAATTTTCTTTTCACCAAAATTTTTTCTTATACCTGTATATGATTTTTAAACTATACAATGTATTTTCTAACAATACCTTGATCATTAGATTATTTATTGGATTGAATGTGATGTTTATGGATACATAGTTTTATGGTTTGATTTCTTTTTCAGGTTTTTGCCATGGGTCCTAAGAAAAGAGCGAGAAAAGAAATCACATCTAGTTCCTCAAATCCAAATCTCATTCCCAAAAATAATGGTACAAAACCAAATTTAAACTATAACTTTCAACATTGTTTTAATGAACCTTAATTTACTCGTGCCGTGGATTGTTTTAAACAATACGAAATTTTCAAAATCCGTCATGAGTACATTGTTTCTATTTCCTTCATGACTTTTGATGAATTTCATTTTCGTTACCTTGATTTATTAACTCAATAGAAGTTCATGCCCTTTTTGAGCATACCCGACATATTTTATAAAAATCTTGTCCTTATTTTTTACTCAAATGCCCGGTGTATTTTTAACCAAGATAGACTCGAGGTCATTGCTATAGAATCCTACCTTATTGGAACAAAATTTCAACTTGACACTCATTTTATAGCAAATCTTTTGGGTTTAGAGGATGTGGGGATAGATGGTGAGGTTTCTTTGGGACATACTCAAAGTGGCTTGGTAACCATTCTTGATGCTCATGATCGCTTCCTTCACTTCCTTATCACTTGGTGGTTTCGACCATCCGGTGGTAAATGGTCCACGATCTAACAAGTTGATGATTTTTGGATTCGTTGTTTCCGTGAGGGTAAACATCCTAACCTAGCTCAGATTGTGTTCGCCGAGATAGTCTTCCTTGTTCAAAATTGTCATACTACTCTTGTGACATCTTTCACCTACGGCACCGCCTTGAGCTAGATGTTTCACAAGATGGGGATTGATTGCTCCCATAACCTTGAAGTTCCTTTCATCGATCCCATTGATGATCGTTCTCTTCGCCAAGCAAATTTCACAATCTTTAATGGATAATGGATTCGTATTGCAGATCTACCCGTTGATGTTCAGCTCGAGCACGTGGGGAATGTTCTAGTTGATCAGTTGCTCCACCTTCGCCTTCCTTTGATATTCTTATGGCGTATCTTGACGGGAAGTTTGCTTCTTTGGATGCGAGCATGACTTCCAGCTTCACATCTTTTGACACTCATTTCACATCTTTGGAGGATAGAGTTACATCTATCGAGTCTCGTCAAGCTTCGATGGATATGACTCTCACCGTGTTTCATAGAGAGTGGAGTGGATAGTCTCTTGGTAATGATGCCATGGAAGATGATGATGAAGAGGATGAAGATGAGGATGGAGATGATTCTTAGGCTTATTACATATCATATCATATCATATCATATTAGGATTTAGGTTTACGCACCTATGTTTTTATTTGAATTTCTATGTCTTTGAATATTTACTTTGGTTTATGTTTTTAAGTTTAAGTTGTATTATTATGTTGCTTTGAACAATGCTTTGAATTTATAATATATGTGTTGTTTTATTTAGCTTGGTGCTCTTTAATGCTTTATATCATGCTTTATTTACCCTATTGATTTTGATCTAACAAAAAGGGTGAGAAGAATTGAAATTAAATTTTAAAAGGTTTTCAAAATTAAAATAATCTTTTAGCCTTAAAGAAATGTGAGTATTTTATATTTTCAAAAGACTTAAAAAATTTACTTTGGTTTTGTTATATCAAAAATAGGGAGATTGTAAAACCTATATTTTGATTTTGATATAACAAGGATTTAAAGGACCAATTCATAAAATTGGATAAATTTTTAAGTACTCAAAAAGTCTCACAAAATGACAAGGATTCAAACTTCAAACTGTTTCTAAGTCAAAAACTAAAACCCCAAATATTTTCTAAGTGTTTTTGTACTAAAATAGCCCAATATGGTCTAGGTGTATCGATACACCCTTGGCCATTCATACCTGGGAACCAAATAGGCTTTAAGTATCAGAACGACTCTATGCGTACCAATACGGTGTGTTTAGATTTTATAAATCTTTTGCATTTATTATTCGGCCGTTACCCTTATCAGTTTATTGGAACCATAAGTTCAAAAAGTGGTTATACCATATCGATACGCCCTTAGGTGTATAGAACCTTTTTCCATTTACTTTTTTCTCAGATTCCAGTGAGCAAAATTCGTACCGATATGGGCTAAGCCGTATCGATACGCCTTTGTAAAATTCTCTTTTCGTATCGATACGCCCTCCTGCGTATCGATACGCCCCTCTATATAACGACTATTTATTTTTATGGAAGGTACCGATACGGATGTTCGTGTACCGATACGCCCTGCTACCTAACAACATTTATGGTAGGAAGAAAGTAGCCCAATGGTTATATTGATGATCCCAGCTATCCAAACGGTTAGAAATCAATGAGAGGGTATATAAACAAGTCTCCAAAGCTACAACAATAACTATTGATCATTTTGAACAAGTCAAAAGCAATTCAAGCACAAATCCAACCATCTTTGAGCCTATTAGAGTCATATCTTTGTAACCCACTTGAGAGTCCAAATTTGTAATCCTTTTATTCAAGTATTGGGTTGAGTGAACTTGTAATAGGGCAAAAAAACTACATTTGAGAGGATTTTCAGCTTTCTATTGTATTTCTTGTAAAAAAAGAGTGTTTGATCAAAGTTTGGGTAGAAAGCTTTGATTGTGTACAAGATTGCCTCCTTAGCCTAGAAAAGGGGAAGAAATTCATAGTGAATTTGTGAAAATCCTTATTGGGAAGCTAAGGTAGTGGATGTAGACCTTGTTAGAAGGTTGAACCACTATAAATCCATTGTGTCTTATTTTTTATCTTTCCATTTGCTTTCCTTCATTTTTTAAATTGTCAATTCACCCCATATTGGCCAAATCACATTGATTGATCATTCTAACAATTATCTTAGTCAAAAATCAGATCCGAGAGATGAGTAAACCAGAATCTAAAGGAGAGCTTTAATGGACCAGAGAACAGGAGATTCTTGCGGATGAAAAAGAATTGAAAAAAAAAATCTCACAGAAAATTAAAAGGTGAATGAACCACCACATCTAAAGAGGAAAAAATAAGGTATCCACATCAATCGACCGAGCAACAATGAGTGAAAGTAGTGGACTATTCTAAGATCGATGAAGAGAAAATCACAATGATGTTGAACGATGGTTGAAGGAGAACAAGGAAATACAAAGGACAAACGGAGAATGAGACTGCGATGAACAACACCCAAATGACATCAGCGGAATAAGGATGACGTTAGGATCGACGATGAATGATACCATGTGAGAAAGTAGCCATTGGTGGCTGGAGATAGTGACCGATGATGGTGTTAAGTGAACAACAATGGTTAGGGATTTACAAAATAAAGGGGAAAAGGAATACTAGAATTTTATTATGTAAAAATGATATGAGTTGAAAAGTGATCTAGCCCAATTACATCATATAGACTTGTATAGTCCAGAGATTAACAACCCAACAACTTTAATAAATCCATAACAGACTAACCGACTTAGTTAGCTTAGCAAACTAATTACACTGATTCAACTAATTATATTCTAACATACCATCAGTCACTTGGATTTGATAGACCGAACACCAAAAGATAACTAGAAATGAAATTTGGATTCGAGGACACGGTTACGTGTGAGGAAGGATTAACACCACGCAATGCCCATAAAAATGATGCTTACTTGATCACTAATAATTTATTCCGATGTGTGAATGCATGCACATGATTAATGCAAAATTCTTAAAGTTTCAAAAATGACCTCGAATTCTGTCATTGTTGGGAAATCTCGATCAAATCTAAACGCTTTAAGAATTATGTATTAATCTAATAAAATTCAAGAACATAGTCTCTTATGAGAGTTTCCAAGCATTTCCTCAACGGCTAGAGAAAAGTTGACAATTAACCCCACTTAAGAAAATGTCTCGTTTTCATGAAGATGAAAGAAAAAATTAGTTAAAATTTTGTATAAAATAATCTCAACATTATTCAATGGCTAGAAGAGTAACATGAATCTTTTTTTTTTGAAAGAAATGAGAATCTATTTTATACAAGACCATAATTATTTATAATGTATGGAAGAATGAATGTCATACTAAAAAAAATTTCTAGCCTTTGTCACTGTAGTCCTAATTTGGTCCTAATTTTAATTTAATTAAATACAATTAATCAACTAATCAGATAATGAAACTTGTCATCACTTAATTGGATGAATTTATTTAATATTATATATATTTTCCTCCAATCAGGTGGAGAGAAGGAATATAGCCATGGTGTGGTTTGAACCCATGACCTTTGGAGAAAAGGCAAGGCTTAACCACTAGGCCAACTACTCCTTTATAATGTAAAATGCATCGTTATATATATATATATATTATAATGAAGTAAGTGCTAGGGTAAAAAGAAGAAAAAATGTTTGAGAGGATACTCGAACATGAGTCACATGAGATATATAAAAACACGCATATCATTAAATCAAATATATTTGATTTAATTAAAATATGAAATTATTAAATATTTGATTTAAAAAATATTCGATTTAAAAGAAAAGAAATTCGATTTAAAATATTCAAATATTTTTTCTTTTTTATATTTAAATTAAATCAAATATTTATTAAAATATTAAATATTCGATTTTAAAAAAAATGTGATTTAAAAGAAAATAAATTTGATTTAAAAAAGTATTCGAATATTTTAAAAATTCGATTTAATATTTTTAAATCAAATATTTGAATATTTTTTAAAATTATTTGAATAATTTTTAAAATCAAATTTCTTTTCATTTAAATCGAATATTTGATATGCGTGTTTTTATATATCTCATGTGACCTATGTTCGAGTCTCCTCTCAAACATTTTACTTCTCTTTTCCCTAGCACTTACTTTATTATAAGATATATACAGAATGATGCATTTTACATTACAAAAGAGTTGTTAGCCTAGTGGCCAAGCCTTGGCTTTTCATTCAAAAGGTCGTGTCATCATTTGATTGGATGATTAGTTGATGAATTTTATTTAATTAAATTAAAATTATGACCAAATTGATATAATATGTAATTAAAAGGGACTAAAAGTATAATTATACAAATTTTACTTTAACTACCACGTCACATTTCTGTTAGATTTTAACGGTCGGTGGTCAAAATAGGTCTATTTAAATAGTTGGGTGGTCATATTTTGAATTTTTTAGTTTAGTGGTAAAAAAAGATTGCGGCCAATAGTTGAATGGTCAATGAGGCAGTTTTCCCTTATTTATAATGTATGGAAGAATGAATGTCATACTAAAAAAAATTCTACACTATTCTATCCTAAAGTGACAAAGGCTAGAAATTTCTAATTATATTGGGTTATATTTAATAGTACCAAATACAAATTAAGAAAAGATCGAGAAAATTCGGATTTGCCCAACAACTAGGACAAAGTCATTCTTTTCGAATAAGTCTTACTTTGCATTTGCTAAAATTAAATTAGACTAAAATATAGAAATTTAAATTAAATTATACTGGGTTTTGGGCTTCAAATTTGGAACGGACTTTTGGACTTTGGGAATGTAACGGGTTTCCGGTAGAATGTAACAATATTGACTTTTGATTTTATTAACTGATTTTTATTTTTAGTAACAATAGGCTTATAATATAATATGTAGTATAAAAATATATAATAAAATAATCAGGCCAGGCTAAATTTGGGTATTATGGGGGTTTACGAGTTGTTATCTATATTTATTTTTTAATAGTCTGAAAAGGTAATTACAAAGTAATATTTGTTCATAAATATTTTTAACTATTTGACAATGTACATACACCATGTAAAGTGTAAATATAGTTATTTAAATTCGTGTCTTTTAAGAAGAACATCATCTGTTTTTTTATTGAAATACTTGTTGAGTTCGTTATATATATTTATTCTAAAATTATATTTTAAAAAGTATTTGTATAATTAAAACCTAACAGTAAAAAAAAAAATCTAGAATTATACTATAATATTTTAATATGAAACATTTTAAGATCCGTAATTGCCAAAGATATCGATTATTAGGACATGGATTCCATTTTTAATCATTGTGTTATTTGAAGATATACTTGATTGATATTGAGCCGACCTTATTGTTTATTATCTATATTTTTATAGATATATTTTTATCTAGATATACAAAATTTTAAATGCAAAAATAAAAGACTAAACACAACTCAAATTTTCTCCTAGGTCCATAATTAATTCTATGTATGTGTATGGATCCTTAGGATTGGTGTATTCTTTTCTATCCTATATCCCACGGTTTCGGATCATGGATCGAGCCAAGCATCACAACTTCTTCTACCCATCCTGTATGTTGTCCTTTTAGTTCCGTGTTGGAATAAAAACTTATTGTATTGTATTAGTAGACGAGATTTTACGAAAAAGGGTCTTGATAGGAGAAAATTTTCTTTATTCGGTGCACGGAACTATTGGCTTTAGCGACCCAATGCCAGTAGATGAAATACGAGTTCGGAAGTACTGGATAGGTGCCTCCCTTACGACAATATTATTTTATGTCGATTGAAACACATGTTAAGCAACATGTCACGAGTTAGCAAATCGCACGATCTTAGGAAAAGTAGCTCAAGACAAACAAGATCACGAAGATGTAGCGACATTTTAAAAAATTAACTGAAGAATTAACTGGTGTTCCTCGCTTTTGAAAATATTTAAAGGGAAATTTTGGAGAAGTTTGGATTTTAAAAAAATAAAGAGACGTCACCGGTTATTTGAATAAAGTAAATTAGACACCGAAAATTAGAGATTTTAAGTTCGGGAGTCTGTTACAAGTGATGAAGGGTTAGCACTCCTACCCCGCCTAAAAATTAGTACGTAAGGGTTCGTATCACATTTAACTAAGAAAAATTTAAATTCAAATCTAGCTTAATTAATAATCCTTAAGATGCATTAATGCATGGTCAAACAAATCAAATAACCTAACTTGCAATTCACGATAATCAAAGAAAATGACACTATATACTACATTATATATTTTATTTGATAAAAAAACCACAAATAAAGCAATATTATATATTTTATTTGATGAAAAAACAAAACCACTAATAAAGCATCAACCACAACAAATATCAACAAAAAAGGAATATAATTAAAAAAATAAATTGCAAAGCAGAAAGCTAAATATGCCTGAAGATGGGAAACAAGAGAATAACCTACTGAATTTGGGACCAAATTAAAATTAAAATAAAACTGAAAATTAAAAGAGGCGAAGAGGTGTTTAGCAATTTAAAAACGGATTAGATATAAAAATGGATGGGATTAAAAATCACTTAAAAACTTCATAGATAGAAGCCATGATTTAAAGGGGCGGAAGGACCGCGGGGTGATTCGTGAAACTCGGAGGGGTTTATAAGGGTATAAATTCATTTTTAATACATATAAAAAATCTTTTTTTTTTATCAAAACCGAGCCCTTATTCTACAAAAATCTCCTTTTATCTCCCAAAATCCTCTAAAATATTCATCCCTCAACTTAAATTTTGGTTGAGGGCACGCGCACCGGCCGCCGCTCAAACCCAAGATTCGGTGGTTGACCGTCGTACTCCTAGCGGTGTCAAAAACCTAAAAGCCTCTCTTTTCGAACTTTTTTTTCAAAATCTCGAATACAACCTTCGATTTAAAAAAAAGCACTAAAAGTCTTTTTTTTCAAAAACAAATTTGAAGAAACCCTTTTTTGAAAACCAAAACGCTCCCTTTTTTTCTAAAAACCTTCATATCTTCATCTGATTCACCCTTTGCGACCTAGAAGACCAATGGTTTGTCACCGCCATCACCGGAACCTTTGACGGTGTCAACAACCTAAACATCGAGAGGTAAAAACCTTCATTTTTATGTGCTATGAGATGAGAAAGGAGATACCTCTAAAACTTTGCTGTTTTTGGTATGCTTTCTAAAATTCTTCATAGTTTTTAAAAATTGTTAAGGGTTTCTCTATATATATACTTGTGAATTTACAATTGTTTTTACATTTATGAAATATATATAAGAATTTACCATTGGTTGCTTTTTGAAATTTGGTTGGATTTATGTGTATATCTGAAGATGTCAGCTTTGTTATTCTCTGTTTTTGCTCCCTTGTGCGAGGTGGCGTCCGACAGCGAGGAGGGGATCAGGGAGAGGAGCAACGCTTGGATCCGACGTGGTCGTCTGAAAGAACGAGGGACCAAAGAGAAAATCTGGAGATCGAGCACGTGGGCGCGTGGAAGCTAAAAGGGCATGGACGATATCCTATGGGCGCAAGTGACAATCGAACGGTCACAAGGCCTTGATCCGGCTTGATCTAAACTATTAGATCCAATCCAAATTTAACGGTTGGGGTGACTGTGCAAAGACAAAGATTTAGATTAGGGTTTTGGTTATCTGATTAGGGTTTAATTTTAAAAGCTAGGCAATTTAGGTATATTTGGGCTTGGTCACGTAGATGGACTGTTTTTTTTCTTCAAATTTTTATATATGCATTTTGACATGGGTATTTATGTAGCTTATACTATTTTTTATTTTGGTTTTAATAATAATAATAATAAAGGTAAACTACTGCAATAGTCACTTATATTTTTGCTGAGTACAATTTTGGTCACCGATTTTTATATTCGACCGATAAGGTTACTTTTTCGATCTATAAACTTTTAGTCACTAAGACATTTGTTGCCATTAAACTTTAACGGGATGCTGATCTGTTACAATAAAAACAAAGATAAATTACCTACATAGTCCCTAAACAATTACTTCACTTCTATTTTGACCACCGAAATAAAAATAATTTGTATAATTACACATTTAATCCTCCCTATTTACAATTGTTTTCTTTCTCCCCTCTACCATCTTCCATATTCTTCATCTAACACAATCCCTACTTTTCTACTATATTAATCCTCAGTTTGGAGCAGGTACTATGTATTTAGAATGTTAGTTTATTTATTGTGTTTTGAAGTTTTCATTGCATTTGTTTGGTTGAGATATACTTTGATCTGCTATTAGGTTTTTGTATATTTGGGTGCTAAAGAGTTGTCTCTGGAGTTGAGAAATTTTACCAAGTTGGAATTTTTATATCTGAACAATATTGATGAACTTGAGATTCTCCCACAACATGTTCTATCGAATCTGTCCAGGTTGAAAAGATTGGACTTGTTCCATTCTGGTATTTCAAATCAAGTGGTGGATAGCAATGTCTTTTCTGGAGGTAAGGAACTGTTGATGGATGAACTTTTGTGTTTATTCGACTTGCAAGCCTTAAGTTTCATAGTAAAAAGTGAGCGTGTGCTGCAACAATTTTTGAGATCAGACAAATTGAAAAGGTCACACATGGCCTTGACATTGAGTTATGAAGAGGTACTACTATTTTGAGACTTGAGAGTGGTATGAGATTGACATGGGTTCAAATAGGTAATTGCTTTGATTTGGAAGAAGTGGATATTGACCGGAATTTAAGTGCAACATGTTTGGTCCATCTTCGTAGTCTCATAATCAAGAACTGTAAAGTTCTGGTACATCTGAATTGGCTTATTTGGGTCCCAAATCTCATATTTCTTGAAATTGTGAATTGTAGAGCAATGAAATGACTTATAGGCTATGGTGATGCTGATGGAGCTCAAATAAGGGAGGAACGCTCAGTTTTATGCAATCTCCAAATTCTAAAGCTTAATGACCTACACCAACTGGAGAGCATTGGCAGCCATCCTTTGTGCTTTGCCCTTTTGCGAGCTATCCATGTGTTTGACTGCCCAAATCTCCAGAAGCTCCCATTTCACGCCAACAGTGCCAATGGCAAACTATATAGTATTTCAGGATAGGAAGCATGATGGGAAGGATTACAATGGGACGACATGTCCATAAAATCCACTTTCGCCCCTTACTTCCGGAGCAAAGCTTATCTCAACCAAACAAATGCAACGAAAACTTCAAAACACAATAAATAAATCTAACGCTTGGCAAAAGATTGAGAATGCATTGTGAATATGTAAGAAATAATGCCAAGAGTGAGTCTATTGCGTGCAAGTATACACGGTCATCAAGTAATACAACAGTAAGCTGAGTATCGTATCTACAAGGATTGACCAAGAATTTAATTGTTTAATGGTTTACTTGTTAAAGGAATCAAGAATGTTTGGATTGATTTGAAGTTTTGTTTTAGATAATAGCTAAGGGAATGTAATGAAAGTAAAACAATTTGGCAAAAGAGATATTCGAATAGGTGATGAGTGTTGGCAAGGGATGCATGGGTTTTACGCTAGCTATGCCAGCTATTAAAAATGTCTTGCCTTGGATTTATTGTCGAGCAGATTTTAAGAGTGGCATTGCCTCTGTCGATGACAATAACCTAAGTTAACAATGTTAAAACCCCTATATGTCTATATTGAAGCTTTTCATTAATTAACTTGATTAAGTTTCAATCTATATTCCTAAGGAGTAAATTCACTTCCAAAGTAAGTTCATCTATTTGAACATCTTCTGTCGAAGCTTCTCTCCTTAGTACTTGACAACTAACCGTTACTCCTCAAGTCTGTTAAGATATTAAGGCGTAATAAGCAAACAATACCAACTGCGTATGGAAAAGAATTTAGAAAAATGAGTGCTAGCCAGATAGAAAATCATTCCAAGACATTCAAATTATTAAAGACCAAACATAAAATGAGCGTTAAACGCAAACATCCCCAACCAACTATAACAACTTAGTTCATGGTGGGGGTTCCATCCAAAAAATATTATCGTATCTCAACATCATCATTTAAATAAAAATAAAACTAAGAGAATGGGTAAGAAGGAGGTCCGTCAATGCAGCCCTTCGAATGCAACCATCTTCCTCTTTCACCACCGTGCTCTCTTTCTAAGTTGTTTTGATCGATCTCTTCTCTTCCTTTAAATAGCCACGCATGGAAAACCCTAGAGTGAGTTTGAATTTGAAAATTGATTTCGTACTTAGGATAAAGCACGTTATCCTCTTATCTTCTTATTTCAAAATTTAGGGATGATGTGTACTAGGTTCAAAGGCCACTTTGACCAGGCATCGGACTTCACTTCTTTGCCAATAGAGCTTGGCAATCTCTGGTCCAACTTTTCTAACTGCGACTCGACAATTTTCTTATGCTTTTCCTGCTCCTGCGCTGCTCTGCCAAGCTTGCGCTGCTCCTAACCTGCATCAATGCGAACAAAACAACCCTTCACACTGACAAAAGAACAACTCCCTAACTCCTTATGCAAATGCATGATTTTAACAACTAAATTCAAACATATGTTCTTAAAGACAAACAAAAGCATTGTGAAATATGCATAAAAATCAGTACTTTCTAGGAGTTAACACCCCCTTAAACTTAGCTCATTGCTTGTCCTCAAGTAATGCAACTAAAATTAGGAAAAACAAAAAAACGAGTACCTCGGCAAAATTGTTCTGAATGCCAACAAATGCTAGCAAGTAGGATCTAGCCCTAGTTATGTCCTCAGAAATCCCGGTACAATATGTGGTGACTAAAAAATCTGAATAGGTATCCCGCTTTTCTTGAAAATTTGATTTTTGGGAGATTTTCTAAAAAAATGTATTTTAAAATAAGATTGGAGTCTCCATCGGTCACTTGGGTTAGGTAGACCGGACACCAAAAAACAACTAGAGATTTTTTACTTTTTGGGTTCAGGAGTCGGTTACGTGTGGGGAAGGTTTCGCACCCCCACCATGCCCAATCTTGGTACCAAATCAATTACCGTTTTATTAATACCTAATTTTGCGAGTTAAAGTGACAATTAAAATAAAATTCGGTTGCACATGCAAGTTCATTTTAAAGGGCTCCGGTGTTCGAAGAATAAACGAAAACCACTACCTACGTCTCAGGTACTACCAAGTTTCCCTCGAAAAAGGGATGCGTGCACAAATGTACATAAAGTAAATGATGCTAATATTATGTACGAAGGGATGATATTATATAACATATAAGGTATTAATATATAATGTATAATATGTAAAACTAACATAGTAGTACATATATACTATACGTAACATATATATAATATGTAACTTAACATATATATAAATAGTAGCATTTAAAAGCACACACATCTATTTAAAAAAAGAATACATATAACATATATAAGTATATAAAAAAGGTATGTACATAGAACTATATATATAATATAGTAATATCATAAGCTATAATATGTACATATAAGAACACTATAATACTAAAAAATATATAATAGGGCCATAATAATATAAAATAAGTATAAACTATAGTATTAGCAGTTGATAAATAATAGCCACAAATATTAAGCTAATATATATATATATATATATATATATATATATTTATAGTACCAACAATGATTATAAAAATAATAACATACAAACTAATAAACACAATATAGGCTTAAGAGACCAACAAAATAATCCATCGTCATTATTTACATGGGTCCAAAAATTACAATAAAGGTAAAGTGTACCCAAAAGTTTAAGATTTGGACTTTCGCCGAAAATAATCTGTTGGCTGGCCCGTTTCCTTTTCTCATGTGCTGGGCCACACAAACCGGGTCGGGTTTGGGTCTATTGACCTGTACAGGTTGGCTACAAGGGCAAGGTTTCATTTTTCATCCATTCATTTTCTTAAGCAAGAAAACACCATTTTCCCTTAAAGATAAGCCATAACCGCCGGTCACCCTCGTCCCCGCCGTTGTTGTTCCGACGAGTATCTCCGTTTTGCCACCAACACCAACAGGTTCCTCTCGTTTTGCTCTTCCCCATTCTTGGTTTGGTTCTTGAAAATCGACCTCAAAATGTCGCAAAAAGTCCTTCCATCATTCAAACTTTGTCAGTGTCGGATTTATGATGTCCACCATTTGACCGTCGTTGTACTGAGTTATGTGGGTCTCCTTGCCACGGGGAACATCCCCACCGTTGGGATCGTCGGTCAGAGACTCCGGCCGCCAGGAACCACCATGACCGAAGTGGGTGAGATCTTAAGTGCGTCGACTTCTTTGCCGTCGATCTATACGCTCAACCGTTGGATCGAGCCAAAATCAAACTATTTTGCTCACCATGATGTAGGCTCTTCGTCCACTGTTGAGATTTTCCATTGGAACATCCTTTAATACTCCAAAATTTACTAAGTTGATTAAGGGTCATTTATTACTAAGATAATAGCTTAAAAGCTAATTTAGTGACTAAAATGACAAAAATGCGAAAGTTGGGATTTCTTTAATTATGGGTTTTGGAAAGGAAATTTCTAGGTTTAAAAGGTCTCATGTGATAGATAGTGAATTGAATAAGGTATTCCTAAAGTTTGGTTGAATACCAAGGAAAATTGGAATGGAAATTGAATTTTAAAAGTTTAGTGACCCAAATGTAAATTTTGAAAATTTTATTGCTAAAGTATACACTTTGGAAAAGTTTGGGGACTAAAGTTGTAATTTTCAAAAAGTTAAGGGTTTTTATTTCAAATAAATAGATCACCTAAGGGTGTGAATTGAATGCAGAATTTTTGGTTCGATCTGATGCTTCGATTATTGGGAAAATCGCAGTTAAAGTTTAAGTGGAATTTGGATACCCGGATCGAACTGAAATTTTTTGAAGTTTTATCATATGATAGAGAAAGGTTATAAAAGTCATTTCCAAGTGTTGGAAATATTTTTAGTTCGATTCAAGATGAATCCTACAGTTTATTTCTAAGTAAAGGATTATTTATCAGTATATTGGATCGAATGAAAATTTTGGAGACTGATCCAAAAGATACGGAAAAATTCATAAAACATTACTTTATGAATATTTTATTATAGTTGGTTGGATTCCAACTAGATTTAGTTGAATTTTTACAAAATGGCAAACTAGTAAATAAAAACTAGTTGGAGGGCAAATTGGTCATTTGGCCCCAATGGCAATTTTGAAATATTTAAAAACTTATAAGGGAGATTTTGGAAAGAGAAAATGGAATATTAAATCTTGGCCCTTGATTGATGATAAAATCAATCTCAACCATTGGATAAAAAGGGCAAAATTGTAATTTCACTATTAAATGAATTTAATATTCATTTAATAGATATGTGTGTAAAATAATGGTAAGAAGATGAACCAAATGTTCATCTTTTCCAGCCAAAAACGTGAGGGCTAGGGAAAGAAAAAGAAAATTTTTTCCAAGCTCGATTCAAGCCCCGAAACTCGATTTTCAGGTATTTCTCCAGCTACAAAATTGTTCTACTCTTCAAGCTCTATCTTTTGATATCAATAATTCATGGAATCCATGCTTGATTAATGAGAATTTACATGAGAAAGAAATTAGGGTTTATGGATCAAATTGGGGCTTTTGAGATTTTATGATTCCATGATTGAATTCAAGTTGAAATCAAGTTAGTATGATGTTAAAATCACGATATTGAGTTGGGATTTAAGTTGTACATGTTTTGATTATTATGAAGATGATTAAGGTTTATGGATTCAAGTTTAATTTAGGGTTTGTGATGTTGAAATAATGATCTAGTAAGCTTGAATTGTTGTTTGGAAGAAAAACCCTAAGTTAAATTGTGTAGGGACCATTTCGGCAAATTGAAAAGTTGAAGGACCAAATCTGAATTTTTAGAATTTGGAGTGTATTTATGTTATTAATGATGTTAGAGATAAGAAAATGAAGTTAGAATGCCAAATTGATGTTGAATTGAATTAGTGACCATTTTGACAATTTGTCAAAGTTAACTGACCAAATCGAAATGGAAGTTTTATATGGGGGCTAAATCTGATTTTTAGTTGTAATGATGGAATTAAGGTAATAATGTTGAATTGAGGACTAAATTGCAAAGTTACGAAGCATGAATCCTTATCTTTGCATTTTAGTACCTATTTCGGTAAATAAGGAAAATTAGGAAGAATTATTGTGAATAATTATTTGGTGAAGAATGTGATGAGTTGGTGGTTTAAAGCTAGTGAGTGGACTAAATTGAAAAGAGAAGTTAGTATAAAAGTTGAAGTTGTTTATGGAAGTTGTGTAGAAAAACTGGTTTATGGCAGTAACTTTGAAAAATCACCATAAATTCTACAAAAATGTTTAGAAGGTGAATTTTATACCGATGTAAATATTTGTTCGTCTAGTTTCGTTTCCAACAAATGGAAACTGATTTCGAGTTCCGAGTAAAAAGATATGAATTTTTAAGTGGTGAAAGGTCAGAAAACAGTATAGCAGGCTGTTCCGAAATTCAATACTGGAAATTGACTTTGACAATTCGCCTTAAATCGTACAAGTTGAATTTGGGATATTAATTTATATGGTTGAAAAGCTTTTTGAATCTAGTTTCTTTTAGAACAAATGGAATTGAATTCCGAGTTGTAGATTATTTTATAGAAATATTTCTTGGGAGGTACTGCAAACTACCAGAAAATGAGAATTGATACACTTTGTATCTAAGGTTGATTAATAAGTTTGAAAAGGGTTAATGGAAGTTCAAATTGGTCACTAAGGACCATAATGAGTTTTTAAACAATACAAGGAAGAAAGGAAAATGTATTGAAATTTTTATATTCGAATGATTATATTGGACAATATGTCTAAGATATTGTTAGATTGGGATCTAAAAAATATTTTACTTATTTGAATTATGAAGTTAAGTTCGAATCAAGGGAGGTTCAAGGTACAATGAAGGAAAGGATCGAAGAGGAATTAGTGAGGCATACTAATACATGGCCCATGTGAGTGCAATGCATACATAACATTATACATAGATGTTTTATACATCACCAGTAAGACTTGCTATGAGTCTACCTGGTTTATATATTGTCATGATAATTATGTCATTGATCATACATTTGACATACTTTAAATATGTCAAAGGTTGAAAATAAATGCATTGATCACTAGTTATTGATGATGATTTACTATTAATGTTATTCGGTTATGAACTGCTTCATGTTAATATAAATTGATATACATTGCCATGGATGAAATATTTGATGATATAAAGCCCAAGTACGATATAGAGGTTCAAAGTTATAGTTGGCTAGCCATAGAGTCATAAACAACTGTATAAAGATTCTAAGCACTTCAGGTAAAGTGCAAATTTTATAAATACTCATTGAGGAGTACACCCATGCATGGTTTGAGTATACGGACTTATTACGGGTGCTAAGCACTTCAGAGTAATTTCAAAAAAACTCAATGAGGGATATATTGTATGCTCCGGTAAGTATATAGAAGTACTTCGGTGCTAAGCACTCCCAGGTAGAGTGCAAATAATATACATACTCAAGAAAGGTTGGGTATGGGGCGATGACTCGTGTACATAGAATCTCTTAATTCGATACCTTGGGCTAAGTAAACTGAATTGAAATAAAAAAAAACAGAATGATAAGCTTGAAAGCTTGCAGACAGAGTTGGAAAAAGATATTGTAAGCATTGAAAGCTTATAGATGGAAATGACACCAATATTGGTAAGACCTAATCTTATCACTTTAATATACATATATGCTATTACATATTTAATTATGTTAATGAGCATGTAACGGTAAGGTGATCTAATGCATTATTAATAATTAATAATTAATATTGATATTTATATTATGACAATTGCACTTAAATTTGAATTATTGCCTCACTAAGTAAATACTTAGCGTGTAATTGTTTTACACGTAGGAAAGAAGAAATGGTTGGAGTAAGGAGCATATATGGACATCATCAATTAATAACAAGTACATGAGTATCAATAAGATATCTTTTGATACTGTTTGATATTTACTAGTTGGCATGTATATTAAAAGGGTATACCTGCTCTGATGGAATTTGTATTTTATTTGGTATCTGGATGAATTTTAAATCAGGCAGTTTTAGGCAGTTTTATTAATTATATCAAGACAAATTAAATTGATAAGTTGCTGCCGGAAAATAAACTCAATGTGAAGATGAAAATATTATTTTTAAACTTTACGCGAATAACTAGATTTGTAAATAAAAACTAATTACATTGTAATATTTTTAAAGAAACAAAATTTTACCGAATTACAAATGTAGAGGGTTTTACGAATGTTTTGTGATACCTCTGACTCATATTCAGTGTTGGATACGGGAAAAGGGGTGTTACACATCCAGTCGCCGAAAGTCACCACAGCCGAAAATGGTGAGCCTTTTCCTTTTTTTCTTCGATTTCTCAATGTTGAATTATTGAAAGTGAGGCTCGTTTTGGTTTTCAATGGATGTGAAAGGTGAAAGATGGTGAAATTATGGTATGGTTTGAAAGGGGGAAGGATGGTGGTTGTCATTTTTGTCCAGTTTGGTTGAAGGGTGAATGAAGAAATGTGTGTAGGAGATGGAGCTTGGCTCATTGGTTTATGGTGTTGAGGGTTGTTGAACAATGGTCCTCTGATGGTAGTGATGAGGTTAAGTTTTAAGAGAGTGGTGAATGTAAGCGAATGATGGGTGTAGGTGTTTGAGGCATGGGGTGTGCATTGGGCATAGGTGGTTGTGTAAAGAAGAGAAGATGGCATTCAATGCCCTTATTGATTTTTTTATAATAATAATAGTTAAATAACAATATTATTAAATAATAGTAATAATATTAAATACTAATAATAATACCTAAATCTGGACAAAAGTTAGTGATTACACAATAATGCCAAGTAGACAAGTAAATTCAAGTGCAACAATATAACACTAGTCTAAGATCATAAAGTGTGCACGAAATGCATGCAATATGCATGAAGTATCCTTTAACTCCCTTAGTTAAGTTTACTACCCAAACTCAGAATTATTATTTTTTTTCTTTTATTCGCTAAGGGTTTTTTGCTGGCTATACTTTCAGGCTTGCTTTGTAATACTGTTTGGCGTGAGAAATAAGAGGGAGCATACCACGAACCTCTGCGTTAGTCCAAAAATTACTAGGCTTTTACTCTTCAACTCATACACTAAGGTTTTTGACTTGAGAACTACGAGGGAGCAAACCACGAAGCCCCAAGTGACTTATTATCTCTGTTGCGACCGTTTTTGCGACCGAAAAAAGAAAAGGTGTGGGAAATTGTTCGACGATCGAGTTTTTTGAATATCATGATTTTTGTTCATTTTAGTTCATTTAATCTTGAAATTAGGTTTTTTTCACATTAAAACCCTTATTTATTTTTTTAGAAAATAATTTGGAGTCGCCACCGATCACTTTGGTAGACCGGACACCATAAAAACAACCAGAGATTCATTTTGAAGTGATTTGGGTTCGGGAGTCGATTACGTGTGGGGAAGGATTAGCACCCCCATAAACACCCGTTATCGGTAACTTTTTAATTCCATGAGGCATTTTGGCATTTTGAGTAATAATATGGATTTAATTTGATCATTAATTGCTATTTGAATTTCTTTCAAAATGAGGATATCCCTTTGTAAGAAAATACATTTTAAATGAATACGAATTTTTGAAGTGTCCAATTGCATTAGGAAACTTCAATTCATACCCAAAAATGTATCTCAACACAAAAGATTTAAATGCATGACAAATTATTTTGTGGTCGATTTTAAGTAAAAACCTAATTAAGGCTTTAATTCATTTAATTAATTAGAATCCTATGAATAGTATTAATTTTTAGACTTATGTGATAGCACCCAAATGATTGGTCACTACCCATATTAAGCAAAAAAAAATCAATATTCATACTATTAATGATGCTAATTACTTAATCCTAATTTGAATTTTATTGAACTAACTATTCAATTCTATGTAATAACCATATTCTAAGTTTGAATAGAATATTAAATATCTCACTAAAACACCCCCTTTGAGTAACATCACAATACAATGTGATGCTAATCAACCTAGGGCATTAAAGTAATCATTTAATATTTATTCATTTTCTACAATGATCTTCCTCTTCAATTTCAAGTTATTCAAGATTGAGAACCTAATTTTAGGGTTCTAATTATACTAAGTGTATTTAAGGCTTTCTAGACAAATATACTACATGATTATTTAAAAACATGCACCATACAAACAATTAAACAAATCAAATTGAAAGCTATCAAAATAAAGAAATTAAACTGTCCACGACTAATTTCTAAAACAGAACAAACTGAAGAGCCCAAATCTAAACTAAAAATCTGGTTCAAAAACCGGTCTAAACCAAATTGAACTGACCAGTTTAAACCCCCAAACAACTCGAACCATTATAACCGGGTCTTGAATCGGACCGCGGCCCCGTATCCATGCCCGTTTAAAAACACACGGGTTTTATTTAACCCAGTTCCCAAAACGTTACCATTCCAATTTAGTATAAAAGGGGGTGAACTGAGTTGGACCGGTCATTTGTGTTATAGCCATTCTCTTTCTTCTATCTGTCTCACCCTCAGACTCTCTCAACTCAAACACCGAAAACCCAGAAAAACCCCATCATTTTCAATCAAAACCCTCACCTTCAAACTTGTTCTTCACCTGTTCTTCATCTTTTGCTTCGTTTAATACACAGAAACACAAAATCACCTCCCTTTTCCTATTTCTCCTAGATCAACCACACTATTCCCTTAAGAACTCAACCCCAGTTCTTCATACCTTCATAGCTTCGATCTTCCACCACCATCAAACCCTAGCCTTAGCCTATTTCTTGGCCGTCGGAGGTGACGCCGACCATTGGCCGTCGTCTCCGGTCATCCCTTCCGATAAACCTCACCCTTTCGACCACCGTCTGGTCTAACTCCAATCATCCCTAACCTTCTTCTGGCCACCGTGCTCCGCTGCCAGAGCGATTTCCAGCCATCGCAAAAACCCCCCTAAAAACTCTATTTCCCTTTTTTCGAACCTAAACCCTAATCTAACCCAAAATTCATCATAATCGGCCCCCTTCTCCTATTCCTACACTATCTACCCAAAACCAGAGACCTTCCTCTATCATTTTCAACTCCGTCTTGAAACCTAACTCTCCTCTGTCCTTAAACTCACTCCGGCGGTGCTTATAGTGACAGAGGTTTAAGATAAGTGTTTGAAACCTTATTATTTTCTATTTTCATTTCCATTTTTTAGATCCAGTGTTTTTTTAAGTTACGGACTTTAGATTTCAGATTTATCTAGGTTTAGGACACTATTATCATTGTTTTAAATGATTGATGCTTGGTTTTAATTGCTTCTATTTGTTTTAGCGCAAGAAAAAGAAAGAACAAGGGTAGGAATGTACCTTTGGATAAGTATCGTCAGTTTCGGCAAACCTCTGGCGATGAACCAGCTATTTCGATCATCTTCTCTGAGCTCTCCCTCCTTTCAGGTAACCTCTTCAACTTTCCTTTTCTCTCTCCTTTCAATTATTATGCAATTATTGCATAATAATTAATGAATGCCGACTTTCTCTCTCTCTCTTATAGCAGGTGACATAGGTGACTTCAACTATCTATGTGCTGGGGCTGTGGACCAATCCAGTGGCGCTACGTGGTCAAATTTGGCGGGCTCAAGAAACACATTTGTGTTTCTTGGGCTGGTGAAGGCAGATAATGGGTGAGAACTCATTTGAAGTTGGGTTGTAATACTTGTAATAGGGCCTTTCAGATTTAAATAGGCAAATTTAATGTAATATGGGCTTTTATGGACTATTTTATTTAATATAGTCATTGGAGGATTATTTTTATTTAATAGACTATTTTATTACTTAGTATTATTTGGCCATATGTATAGCGAATTATATATAATAAAAAAACCAGACAAAATTTAGGTATTACAGCTGCCCTTCTTTGCTCATTGCTGTAGAACAGGGATAGGACAAAGACCAAAAAAACACAAATTTTGTCTACTCCTGTTAGCTGTTGCTCTGAGTAGCAAGACTTTATTCGAACCCTCTTCCTCTTCTCCTTCTTTGAGGATTTATCAAGTTCTTCTCACTTGGAACTTTATCTTCACTTATCGAATTCTTCTCATTACGAATTCTTTCTTTGCTGGGGATGAACTCTTCACATTAGGAGCTCTATCTTTGCTGGGCGAACTCTTCACATTAGGAGCTCTATCTTTGCTGAGCGAACTCTTCACATTAGGAGCTCCGTCTTTTCTGGGTGAACTCTTCACATTAGGAGCTCTATCTTTGCTGAGCAAACTCTTCTTATTAGGAGTGCTATCTTTGCTAGGCGGACTCTTTACATTATGAGTTCTATCTTTGCTCCCTGTCAAGACGAGCTAAAATGCATGCATGAGGGTTATCATGGTCCTAGTTTCTACATGATGCATGAACCGTATCTCATTGAGATCAATCAATCAGCTGTCACTTCTTGGGGAATTATCTTGATGCTTCATTTCTGTCTTCATCTCACGTTTAGGATTAGCCATCAACAACTCCCTCCTACGTTTCTGGCCTCTTTGCTCTAAAGTGTTCTTTCAGGTTTTCTCTTTAGATTTCTTTTCTCAAAGCGCCCTTTCGGGTTTTCACTTTGGTTTTTTTCTTCTTTCTCTTTTTTTCCTCAAGACGCCCTTTCGGGTTTTCACCTTAGTTTTCTCTTTCTCCTTTTTCCTTTTTCTTTTTCTTTTTCCTTCTTTTTTTGATTACGTTATGGAAAAACGAAACAAACTTTCAACCAATTAACGTTTACAATCTTTGCCAATTTCAAAAGCCTTTACAAAGTAATAAATCAAATTTTCATTCTCAACAGAAGAACATGAAACCATGCTTGTTTGACTTAGTCCGGGAAGTTGAAGGACGATGAAGGCTCCTGGTACCGAGACGTTAATGATGCTCATTTGGCTCTCATGCCAATCACATTATCCTGGGCACCCTAAGACTGATTTTCAGTGATACCCTTTAGACACTTCCTATCTCTTAGGTTCAATGGTAGCTTTTACTTTTATACACTCTTCTTCAGTAACCCAGAGTGTTAAAGTTTACCTGTATATTTCAAAACACAGTAATACCAAAGAAATTATCTACTTTATTCACTATGTCAACCATTTAATGATGCTTTGGAATAAAAGAAAGGCTTGGAAGAGAATACATGATCTTTATTGAAATTTATTAGAACAAACTTGAATAGAATTTAACAAACAAGTCATGGCAAACTGAAACAATAAAATCAAGAAACTATATCAGGTTTCGAGCATTCATAGCATAAAGGATACATTCAACCCGTCGACCAGAAACAATCTTGAGCTCAACCTTTGTCCAATAGACTTTGAATGTTGTCTGGATGATTACAGATGTGAAATCCCTTCTAAAATACTGGGTGGTGTTTGAGAGGTTTTAACGTACATATGCCTATTCTTAAACCATCTAGGCCGCCCTTTACGGGTTTTCAGCCTAGATCCTCATTTGGTTTCAAGACGCCCTTTGCGGATTTTCATCTTGAACTCCCCTTTTCTTTTATTTCTTTCTCTTTTTTTATTCTTTTTTTCTTTTTAATATCTATAGTTCCCTTTTGGGTTTTCACCATAGATATTTTATTTTGCGAAGCGCCCTTTTCGGGTTTTCACTCTACTATTTTTCTCTTTTTTATTCTTTAGGCATAATACTTTTGATTGAATCAGAGTTTACTGGTTTTTGAAATTCTCTACTATCCATTTCAGTCAGAATCAACGCTCCTATAGAGAAGGCTTTTTTAACAACATAAGGTCCTTCCCAGTTAGGTATCCATTTTCCACGATCATCACGGTGTATCTGTAAGATCTTTTTCAACACAAGATCTCCCTCTCGAAATTCCCTGGGTTGAACCTTTTTATCATAGGCCCGCGTCATTCTTTTCTGGTACATTTGACTATGACAAATAGCCCTCAACCTTTTTTCTTCAATCAAGTTCAACTGATCTATCCGAGCTTGTTTCCATCCCGCATCGTCCAACTTTACCTCTGATAAAACTCGGAGGGATGAGATTTCAACCTCAATGGGAAGTACTGCTTCTATCCCATAAACTAGAGAGTAAAGAGTTGCCCCACTTGAAGTTCGTATCGAGGTTTGATATGAAAACAATGCAAAGGGAAACTTCTCATGCCAATCTTTATACGTCTCTATTGTCTTTGATATGATCTTCTTGATGTTTTTATTTGCTGCCTCAACTGCCCCATTCATCTTTGGGCGATAAGTTACAAAATTGTGATATATGATGTTGAACTGTTCACTTACTTATGCTATTATCTTATTATTGAAATTGGTAGCATTATCAGTAATGATTCTTTTTGGCAATCCATATCGACAAATGATCTATTTCTTTAAGAACTTGCATACTGTTGTTCTCATGACATTAGCATAAGAAGTTGCTTCCATCCATTTAGTGAAGTAATCAATGACCACTAGAATGAATTGATGACCATTAGAAGCCTTGGGGTGAATTTGCCCAATAACATCCATGCCCCAGACAACAAAAGGCCACAGTGAATTCATCGTATGAAGTGGCACCGGTGGAGAATTCATCATGTCAGCATATATCTGACATTTATGACATTTCTTTGCATGTTCAATACAATCTCCTTCCATGGTTGCCCAGTAATATCCATATCTCGTAATTTTCTTGGCCATTGCATAACCATTTGCATGTGTCCCACATATTCCATCATGTACCTCTGTCATGATGCTTCTTGCCTCAATAGCATTAACACACCTCAGCAATATATGATCTTTGCCTTTTCTTTACAGGGTTTCCTCATCCAGCACATATTCTGAAGCCATTCTTTTGATAGTTCTTTTATCATTATCATTTGCTTCTAGAGGATACCTTTAAAACTTGAGGTATTGCATGATATCGTAATACCAAGGTTTTCCATCTGTTTCCTCTTTTATGCTACAACAGTGAGCATAAGCATTGTAACTCTGCATCTGGATTGTCATCATATCCTCAGGCTTATTGGCTAAGAAAATTGAAGGCTGTGTAGCTAAAGCATCCGCCATATGATTATCCTCTCTTGGGACATATGTGAAAGTAATCTTTTTGAATTCTTTTATCATTTCAAGGATCAATTTTCGATACTCAATCAGCTTGGCATCCTTTGTTTCTCATTCTCCATGAAGCTGATAAATGACCAATGTAGAATCTCCATACACTTTTAAACTTTCTATTTTCCTTTCAATAGCAGCTTGCAATCCCATGACACAAGCTTCATATACTGTCATGTTGTTGGTACAAAGAAATTCTAATCTACTTGCGAAAGGATAATGTTCATTGTTTGGAGAGATCAATACTGCCCCAATTCCACGTCCTAGGGCATTTACAACCCTATCGAAATACAACTTCCACATTCCATCCTCAGAAATTCTATTTTCTTCCGTGAAGATATTCATCACATCTTCATCGAGGAAATCAAAGTTTGATGGCTCATAATCCTCTGAAGCACGACTTGCCAGGAAATCTGATATGGCACTCCCTTTTATTTCCTTTTAACTTACATACACAATGTCAAATTCTGATAAAAGCATCTGCCAACGAGCCAGTCTTCTGGTCAGTGCTGGTATCTCCATCATAAACTTCAATGTGTTAAGGCGAGAAATTAGCCCCAGTAGTATGATACAACATGTATTGTCGAAGCCTGCGAGTTACCCATACCAGAGCACAACACAACTTTTGAATAGGTGGGTATCGCACTTCACACTCTGTAAACTTTTTACTTAAGTAATAGATGGCTCTTTCTTTCCTCCCCGCGTCATCATGCTGCCCCAACACGCATCCCATTGAATTCTCATAAACTTTTAAGTGAAGGATGGGTGGCCTATCTGGAATCAGAGCAACTAGTATCGGAGCATCATTAAGTACCTCTTAATCTTATCAAATGTTTCCTGGCACTCTTCATCCCATTTACCTAGATTATTCCTTTTAAGGAGTCTGAAGATTGGATCACATTTGTCAGTTAATTGAGAAATGAACCGAGAGACATAATTCAACCTCCCGAGGAATCCTCGAACTTCCTTTTGTGTTTTTGGTGATGGTAAATTCTGAATTACTTTTACTTTATCTGGATCTATTTCGATCCCTCTTCTACTGACGACAAAACCCAAAAGTTTTCCTGACGTGACTCCAAAAGTACACTTATTTGGATTGAGCTTTAACTGGTACTTTCTCAGACTAAAAAACAATTTTCTTAAGTTCTAATATGCTCTTCTTCGGTTTGGGATTTAGCAATCATGTCATCAACATATACTTCGATCCTTTTATGCATCATATCATGAAACAAGGTCACCATTGCCCGCTGATAACTTGCCCCAGTATTCTTTAACCCAAAGGGCATCACTTTGTAACAGTATGTTCCCCATAAGGTTATAAATGTTGTCTTATCCATGTCTTATGGACTCATCTTTATCTGGTAGTACCCCGAGAATCCATCCATAAAAGAGAACCAACAATGGTCCGACGTATTATCTACTAAGATATCTATATGGGGTAAAGGGAAATTATCCTTTGGACTAGCCTTATTTAGATCTCTATAACCCTTGGAACCGGAGCAACTAGTATCAGAGCATTCATTAAGTACCTCTTAATCTTATCAAATGTTTCCTGGCACTCTTCATCCCATTTGCCTAGATTATTCTTTTTAAGGAGTCTGAAGATTGGATCACATTTGTCAGTTAATTGAGAAATGAACCGAGAGACATAATTCAACCTCCCGAGGAATCCTTGAACTTCCTTTTTTGTTTTTGGTGATGGTAAATTCTGAATTACTTTTACTTTATCTGGATCTATTTCGATCCTTCTTCTACTGACGACAAAACCCAGAAGTTTTCCTGACGTGACTCCAAAAGTACACTTATTTGGATTGAGCTTTAACTGGTACTTTCTCAGACTCAAAAACAATTTTCTTAAGTTCTAATATGCTCTTCTTCGGTTTGGGATTTAGCAATCATGTCATCAACATATACTTCGATCCTTTTATGCATCATATCATGAAACAAGGTCACCATTGCCCGCTGATAACTTGCCCCAGTATTCTTTAACCCAAAGGGCATCACTTTGTAACAGTATGCTCCCCATAAGGTTATAAATGTTATCTTATCCATGTCTTATGGACTCATCTTTATCTGATTGTACCCCGAAAATCCATCCATAAAAGAGAACTAAGAATGGCCTGACGTATTATCTACTAAGATATCTATATGGGGTAAAGGGAAATTATCCTTTGGACTAGCCTTATTTAGATCTCTATAATCCACACACATTCGCACTTTCCCATATTTCTTTGGCACGGGAACTATGTTGGCCACCCATTCTGGATACCTAGACACCTCAAGAAAACCATCATCGATTTGCTTTTGCACTTCTTCCTTTATCTTCAGTACCATTTCTGGCCTCAACCTTCTAAGTTTTTGCTGAACTGGTTTACACTCTGGCTTTATGTGCAACTTATGTACCACTATGTCAGTATTCAATCCAGGCATGTCTTGGTATGACCAGGCGAAGACATATTTAAATTCTCGCAACAGATTAATCAACCCTTGTCTAGCTTTTGGCGAGATGGTTGTTCCTATTTTCATATCCCTTCTGATTTCATCAGTTTCCAAATTAACAGTTTCCAATTATTCTTTATGGGGTGGGATCTACTTGTCTTCTTTTTCCACTAACCTCAGTAATTCTTCAGGGATTTCACATTCTGTTTCATCTTCCACCTCATTGATTTCCATTAGACACACTAGTCGCTCAAGATCTATTCCAAGACTAGGTTCAGGATTATTCATGCTATCAGCCGAAAACCTGCAAAGGAAATTATAATGTCTATATTTGAAAAGAATGTAAGAAAAAAAACAAGAAATATGTTTTCCATTTGTGAATCAACATTGAAAGCATCTTTATTTAAATGAATTGACATAGTGGCCCTTTACAAATAACACTATATACCCGTGGACAAAGGTATAGAGCTGGTTCTTGATATTTACTCTATTTTATTGGATACAACATCAAGTTCCTCAACTGTCCAATGGCCGAGTTTTTTGCCAGGGAGACACGGACGAATTTTCTCCAAGAACCTCCCAGGTTGTGTTCACTTAAAAATTCCTCCGACGAGAAGCCCTTCCAGCTCATTGCCAAAGATTTCTTCTTCGTGCATTCTCGCGGTCTCCAGGTTGACCTCCATGAGCTATTCCTCAATGTTCTCAAACCCTATAGACTTAAAGATACATGTCAAATCCACCAAAGGCATGGGTTCAGAGGAGGCTTCGGATCCCAACATACGAGATTTCCTCTGTTCTCCTCTTCTCTTCAAGTCTTTCAACATATCCTTGACATTGGGCTTGAATCCTAGCCTGAAATGATCTTTCTTCATAATCACTAATTTTGGACGCGAACACCCCTGGAGTTGCTTGCCTAAGCCTTTTCCCGTTCTTGCACCTATTCCCAATATTTCTGTACAGTCATCTTGGTGCAGTTTAATAACTTTGGTTATGGAAAAGGCTTGCCTTCAGCAATGAAGGTATCATTTACAAACTCCAATGCCCTGAAAGAACATTCAAGGGAATTCTCATTGGCTTCAATATAAGGTGCGTCAGTGGTTACTAAGGCTATGATATCTTCCTCTGCTCCCACACTAACCAACTTTCCCTTAATCATAAATTTTAACCTTTGATGTAGAGATGATGGCACTGCTCCGGCTGAATGAATCAACGGCCTTCCCAATAAGCAATTATACGTGGGTCTTATATCCATCACCACAAAATCCATATTGTAGAGTGCCGAACCAATTAATAATGGCACTTTAATTTTTCCGAGCACTTTTCGAGTAGTCCCATCAAAAGCCCTTACTATTTTCTTATACACCTTCATGTGTGATTCATCAATGGGTAACCTTTGTAGTGTTACCATTGGCAAAACATTCAGAGCAGAAACATTGTCTATTAGTACTCCTGGCAGTACGTACCCTTTACAATGCGTGGTGATATTCAAAGCCTTTACTGATCCTATTCCTCTTTCAGGAATCTCGTCATCAGTTAAAGTGATATAATTGTCAGCAGTTATATGGTTCACTATCCTATCTAGTTTGCTTATAGATATGTCATTTGGTACAAACGTCTGATTAAGCACCTTTATTAATGCATTGCGATGCCCTTCTGAACATAACAACAATTCTAGAACAGAAATCCTTGCCTGCTGCTTCTTTAACTGCTCAACGATATTATACTCACTATGTTTCAAGAACTTCAAGAATTATTGGGCCTGCTCTTCTATCACCGGCTTATTTATTTTAGGTGCCATTCTTCCCTAAAAATTCTCTCTAGTACAGACACAACTTTCCCCTTAGCTTTCTCCAGCTCTTTGGGAACTTTTGGGGAATAGCACCTACCACTTCGAGTGAAGTGCCCCACCTCGTTTATCGTTTCAGAATTTGGCTGATCATTTTCACTTCCTTCTAGCATCAACTTTGCTTCTTCCACCAATTTTCCTCCTTCTGCAATTTACCCTCTTCAGGTATGATCATGGTTGCAGCATAATTCCAAGGCACCTTGTGCGTGCTCTTATAGACAAATGGTACAAATGACGAGATCACAACCTTGGGAGCCGTAATAGGCTTCGCGTCTGCAGGACCCCTAGCCTTGGGTCTAACAGTAACAACCAAGGGTTTATGTATCCCATATTTAGCGCCCGACGGCTCAGAAGTATATACTTCTACTGCTTTCTTCTCACCTAACTTAGCAAAGAAATCGATCTCTTTATTGTCCATCATCTTTTGTATCAAGCTTCAGAACTCTGGACAATGTTGACTCTCATGATCATGATCCTGATGATACTCACAATATACGCCATATTGTATCTCCTTTTCTACTTTCATGCCTATTTCAATCATTCCGGCATTATACAATTGCTTAAATACCCATTTCAAAGGAGACTTAACTGTTGACACATCAGTTTTCAACTGCTTTGCCTCATCATCCTCTTCTATAGCATTTACGCCCCACCATCCATGGCTCGGCAATAGATTTGCTGCAATGCTAGGTTCATCGAACTTCAGGATCCTCTTATTGATTAGATTACGCACCACCTTTTTGAATGTTGTACAAGTATCAATTGTATGTCCTGGTATCTCAGCATGAAATTCACATTGAGCATCTGGCTTATACCACTATGGATAGGGAGGCTGCAGAGAAGTTAAGTAATACGACCTCACCAAATCCGCTTCGTACAACTGAGGATACAACTCAGCATATAACATGGGTATTAGTGTAAAATTTATTCTATCGTTTCTCGGGCCACGAGTATCCTTCTTGTTTGAACCTTGCACATTTCCTGACGCCGCTCCTAGGGAAGTAATAGTCACATTCTTAGGAGCCTCATACACGCTTGTACTATTCACCTTATTGTCTTTCCTCTTATAATTCTTTCGAGAGCTTTCTCCACTCTCAATCCTCCCACTCTTGATTGCTGCTTCAATCAGTTCTCCATTCATTACTATATCGGCAAAATTCTGTGTAGCATTATAGATCAATCTCTCAAACAATGGTCCCTTCAGAGTCTGTACAAACATATGAACAACCTCGCTTTCCATCAACGGAGGTTGGACCTGTGTTGCTACATCCCTCCACCTTTGAGCATACTGTCGAAGTGTCTCATTATTTCTTTGTTCCATGATCTGCAAAATTACACGGCTAGGAACCATGTAACACCCCAAATCCTAGCCTAGAAGAATTGGAACCAATTTGCATAAGTTGATAGCTTAACTGAATCTAGAATTAAGCTAAATTGATTAGTCAAGGGTCTAATTGAAAGAATGAGTGAAATAAGTGATCAATTTAAAGTGACTACATTGAATTAAATAAGAAAGATGGGGAATGCATGCTAAATTCCTTGTTTCCCCTAATGCCCTTGATTAAGTTAATATTAAGGATTAATTAAGGGACATTTTAGACAATGCACAAATCCAATAACTTGGATTAGATGTTGTCATCATCTTCTTCATTTCTATTGTTAGCCGAATAGAAGAGAGAAATTGGAGAGAAAGAAAGCTTGAGAAATCAGCCATTGAAGAAGGAAAATTTAGCTTGCATGTATTGGATTTTGTAAGGAAATTAAAGCTAGAAGCAAAGTAAGTATGATTCTACCTTTGTTCAATTGAATAGGTAACTATACTTATTGAATTGGACTGTTTTGATGATCATAGATAATATTAACTATTGAATATGTTGTTAGATGATTGAATAGTTGTATAATCATGCAAATTTGAAGAATGAACACTAGGTATTATGCTGGAAATTATGTGTTTGTGATAGTGTAACAAAGCTAGGTTGCTGGAAAATTGAAATGAGATGTTGAAGTGAAAATTGAATGGTTAGAACTTGAAATTGAGCTATGGAACTAATGAATTGATTATGATCATCATTAGGTAATGTAATTAAGGTATTAAACAAGTTAAATTGTTAGCAAACAATGCTGGAAATGAAAGATAAAAGTATGAACATAGTCATATAACATAGAAACTGTTTTATTGAATTGAAATTGTGTAAACGTGTAAAATTAAGCTTTGTAACCAACTTACTCTATTTTTTCGGCCTTGAATAATGAATGAACATTGACTAAACATGTTTACGATGTCATATGAAATGAATTATAGGGCCAAAACATTGGTTAAAATGAACTTAAGGCATTAAAATGTGAATAGGTGCAATCCGCCCAGAATTGCTCTGTTCTAGGCAGTCACTTTGAAAATTCACCAAATATTGTATAGATCAAATTCAGGGCTGAAATTTTAATGATATGATCCTTAGTATGTCTACTTTCATCAGGTGAAAACAGAACTGAAAACTGGGTCCTATGCTGGAAACTGTAAATAGAAATTGCTGGACAGTGCAAGCTGTCCAGGCAGTGTAAATGCCCTATCATTGAAAAATTAAACTGTATTAATTGGATAAGAACTAAAATGCAAGTCTATTGTGGTCTTTTTTTAGCTTTCCAACGGTGTATAGTAATCAAAATTCTGACGTACGGATTAAAAGATATGACCATATAAAGGGACAGTGTGCAAACTGCCAGACAACAGTGTACTGGGCAGTTTGGGACTGTTTTTACACCTAGATGCAAATTGTTTCCAAAAAAGTTTTGGGACATTGTAACCTGTCCAGTTATGTCTTAAAATGAGGTAATAACAATATGGAGATGAACTAGTAAGAAATGCTTAAAAGGAAGCATAAAAACAGTAGCTAAATGTTATGTACAAATGTGGTAACATTGCTACGATAATTGTGTGACTTTATGTGTTTGTTTTGATGAAATGTATGTGTTATGCTTGCTAGACCAAGGGCAGCAAGTTGGGGAAGAGGAAGATAGGAGTGGACATCCCAAAGCTAGAGGCAAAGGGATTTGGATACAAGTCAATTGATTGCTAGTAGTATTGTGAGTGTAACTATCCTTAGGGTTAGGACTAGGTCCTAACCAACCTTGTTATTGTTTTAATTCAATGTCATTGCCATGTAACATGACCTAATACATATTTGGCTATTTAAGGGAATAATGACATGCATGAAAACTTGTTTGATGCCATGATCTGTTTGTTAACTTGAGTGTTAAGCAAATGAAATGAAATGCTTGTCATGTTGCAGTGCTTATGCCAAAGGTAAGAAATGACATGCTTGCTTGGAGAATAAGGTACGTACATTGCATACATATGCATGTGTTTGTGATTGATTTTCATGGCTGGTTGAAATGAAATAACAATGGTACCACTTTGTATTCATGTCATTCGAGTGGCATGGATAGATTTGCCTTGGGAGTTAAGACTCCATAAGCCTAAGGGCTTGGCCTTTGAATGACATAAACTTGTATTGAATAATGAATGGTATAAAACTTGAATGAAATGGATAATCAACAACCATGGTAGCTAGTTTGGATAGATTGGAGGGCATGCCTTAGAATCTTGAGCTCATATTGGCACTAAGGTGCATATTGGCACGACGGTGCATATTGGCACTACGGTGCATATTGGCACTTTAGTGCATATTGGCACTTCGGTGCATATTGTTGCAGATTTGATTATATAGTAAACTACTTACCAAGGGTGTTATAAGATGACTTAATAATTCAAATGAACATTGTTTGCTTAGATGTGTGATATGAACATTGCTTGTATTGTAAGATACTTGAGTGAACTTCCTTGCCTTGAAAGATGACACATGAATGGTTGTATAACTAGTTACTTCTCATGAAAGAAATGTATAAATGATGACTTTGTGTAAGAATGCCTACTTGGTAATTGGAGTATTGGTTGCTTGTCTTCTAAGCAAGATGTTCGAATAGCATATGGTATTATGATGGATGTTGCTATGTTGATTGTATGATATGTAAAGATTGCCTAAGTTACACTTGAATTCGATTGGTATGTATTTTGTAGAGATGGTCTCGATTCTTTGATATACATGTAAACTTGGATATGTATACTTGAAATTAGCTAGATTTAGTGTTACCTCACTAAGTACATAACTTGTACTTACCACTCTACTCTTCATTCTTCCCATAACAGATTAAAGACTTTATCAAGAGGATATCTTGAGATTGAAGCAACACCTTGAAGCAAGCTTGAAATTATGATTTCATACTTTTTGTATACTCTTAGTTTGGTGACACTAGAACTCGTAATAGGTAGTCTTGATCATATATTTTGTGCTGTTGTTAAGACTAGTATATGTAATGTTTTGATGGGTCTATCATGTAACCAATTTGGATGATTTAAACTATGTATATGACTTGGTTGATATGTATATAAGTTGGTATAATGCTGCGCATAATATGATAGAATTTCAATGTTTGTTAAACCTTGTTTAATTTGAATGCTAGACCAATGTGTATGATCATGAATTTGTTTCTATGGCTATTGGCTGAATTCGGCAATATGGAGTTTGAGGCTAAGGTATGTTTAAGCATGCATTAACAATCTACTAACTAAGTATGCCATGAAATTGTATGAATTGATTATAAAGAATCAAATGAAATGTGATTAGGGATTACCATATAGTTCAAATAAGGCATGAATATGTAATAAGAATGCAAGTTAGATGCTTTGTATTGAACTTATTAATTGGTTGAATAAATAGTAACTTGAGATGCAAGTAAACTAGTTGAAATGTGTTTAGTGAACATCTAGTATCATTCGAATAGGGTACATGGAATTGTAATAAGAATGAAAGTGAGATTATGTCTAATAGTGACCTATTGTGAAGTATGACACACTTGAGATTGTTGTTTGAATGATGTATGTGATTTGAATGAAATGGTAACATGATAATGGTAACTTAGGTTATAAGTATGAAATGGACAAATTTGTACCTAAATTAGCATGCTATGTATGTTGGGTTTGTTTAATGTGGACTACTTGTATGTATTGGATGACTTGAAGTGTTTAGTTTGGGTTACTTGCATCGCAAGTTATGTATACCGAGGTTACTTGTTCGACAAGTAACCTATCTACTGCTTTGTTCTCACTTTGGTAACGCTCCCAAACCGGGTTACGGCTAACCCAGGGAAGGAGTGTTACATTTATTGGTAATCATAGCTTTTTAGTCGGTTCTAGGACTAAATTAAGTTCACTTGCATCATATAGGATATTGTGCCACGTAGGAGACTTGATATAAGCTTGTATCGTTGCTTAAATGTGTAAATATGAAAATTGAAACTCTTATTGTTCTGATTGAACTAGAATGTCATAAACAAGATTGGGTCGGGTTAATGAAAGTTTCGTAGGCTCCTCGAACGAAGGCGACAGTGTGAGGATGGAACAGAATCCTCCTCAACAGCAAGCTCAACATCGAGCTCAAGCTGTAGCTCAACAGCAAGCTCCTGCTATCAATCCTGTGCGGCAAGAACGTCTTATAAGTATTTGAATTTATTTGAATCATGCCTTCTCCTGTTTTGCAAACAATGAATTTAGAGTTTCCTTAAGCTACAAGTTATTATTTGAACATTCCTTGAAATACAAGTAACCCATTCGAATAAGAATTGTGTCTAAAATACTTGTAACCATTGAAATTGAGTCTTTCTTAGCTTGTAAGAAAGCATTCGAATAATGCATTGTGATACAAGAAACCATTCGAACAATGCCTTACATTGCAAGAAATCTATTGAAAATCATTCTAATGACTTTGTTAATGCTTTTGTAGCTAATACGATTATCAATGCTCATTTCCGACTATCTAAGAGCCAAAATTTTTTCTCTAAACTTCAAGTTCGATCCGATTTCATCTCAAGAATTAAAGAAATCCAACAAGTTGATCTAGATCTTCAGAAGATCATATCTAACCTTGCTTCTGAGTCTAGCTCTAACTTTTCCCTCAAGTCAAATGGACTCCTCTATTTCAAAGATAGAGTTTATGTTCCTAACAATGAGGAACTAAGACAAGAAATGTTGAAAGAAGCTCATCAAAGTTCTTTCTCGATCCACCCTAGATCGGTTAAGATGATAAGGACCTAAAGCCACTATATTGGTGGCCAGGAATGAAATCTGCAATTACAGACTTCGTGTCCAAGTACTTAACATGTCAAAGAGTCAAAACCGAGCATCAAGTCCCTACTGGATTGCTTCAACCTATTGAACTTCCCTAGTGGAAGTGGGATCGAATTACCATGGACTTTGTCACCGGTCTTCCTTCTACTCCAAGAAAGAATGATGATGTATGGGTGATTGTTAGATTCACTAAATCTACTCACTTCATCCCTGTTCGTATGAACATGAGCTTGGAAACCCTTACCAAGCTATACATTCATGGAGTGATTCGGTTACACAGTGTACCTACAACAATTATCTCCGATCGTGATCCTCGATTCACTTCTCAATTCTGGAATTCTTTGCAGAAAGCTCTAGGAGCTAAAGTACATCTCAGTACGGCCTTCCATCCTCAATCATATGGCTAATATGAGAGAATCATTCAAGTGTTAGAAGATATGCTACGGGCTTGTGTTATTGACTTCGGGAAGAATTGGGAGAAATCCCTTCCTCTTGTAGAGTTTGCCTACAACAATAGCTATTAATCATCGATTCAAAATGGCACCATTTGAATCTCTATATGATAGAAGATGTAGAACTCCTTTATGTTGGTCTGAATTGGTAGAAAACAAAGTATTGGGACCTCAATTGCTTCGGGAAACCGAAGAACAAATCAAGATCATTCACGATCGATTGAAAGTAGCTTTTGATAGACAAAAAACGTATGCTGATTTGAAAATAAGAGATATCCAATATGCTATTGGAGACAAAGTCTTCCTAAAAGTCTCACCTTTGAAGAAAGTGCTCAGATTTGGAAGAAAAGGGAAGCTCAGTTCCTGATACATAAGACCATTTGAAGTTATTGAAAGAATTGGTCCAGTGGCCTATCGATTAGCTCTTCCTAGAGAATTCGATAGAATACATAATGTCTTCCATGTTTCAATGCTTAGAAGGTATCGATCTAATCCTTCACACATTCTTGAGCCTGAAGAAGTAGAATTGAATCCTGATTTTTCCTACGAAGAAGAACCTATTCAAATTCTTGACCGGGAAGTAAGAAAGCTTCAGAACAAGATTGTTCCCCTTGTTAAGATCTTATGGAGAAATCATAAGGTGGAAGAAGCTACCTAGGAATCTGAAGAAGTCATGAGGAAGCAATATCCTCACCTATTCGATTCAGGTAAATTTGAGGATAAATTTAATTTAAGGGGGAGAATAGTAACACCCCAAATCCCAGCTTAGAAGTATTGGAACCAAATTGCATAAGTTGATAGCTTAATTGAATTTAGAATTAAGCTAAATTGATTAGTTAAGGGCCTAATTGAAAGAATGTATGAATTAAGTGATCAAATTATAAAGGATCAATTTAAATTAAAGGAGAAAGATGAGGCTTGCATGATAAACTTCATGGTTCTCTTACTTGCCCTTGACTAATTACATGATTAGTAACTAATTAAGGGATACTTTAGTAACTTCATAAATCAACCAATGTGGATAACCATATTGTCATCCTCCCTTCATTCCATTACCAGCCGAATAGAGAGAGGAAAATTGAGAGAAAGAGAGTTTCAAAAATTTAGCCATTGAAGAAGAAATCAAGCTTGCATGTGTAGGAATTTTTCATTGAAATTAAGCTAGAAGAAAAACCAAGGACAACAAGTTGGGGAAGAAGAGGATAGTAGTAGACATCCCAAATCTAGAGGCAAAGGGATTTGGATTCAAGACACTTGAATTGCTAGGAGTATTGTGAGTGTAACTATCCTTAGGGTTGGGATTAGGTCCTAACCAACCTTGTTATTATCTTAAATCAATGTCATTTCCATGTAACATGACCTAATACATATTTAGCTAATTAAGGGAAGAATGACATGTATGACAACTTGTTTGATTCCATGATCTATTTGTTCACTTGAATGTTAAGCAAATGAAATGCTTGTCATGTTGCATTGCTTATGACAAAGGTAAGAAATGGCATTCTTGCTTGGAGAATAAGGTACGCACATTGCATACATATGCATGTGTTTGTGATTGATATACATGGCTGGTTGAAATGAATTGAACAATGGTACCACTTTGTATTCATGCCATTCGAATGGCATGGATAGGCTTATCTTGGGAGTTAAGACTCTATAAGCCTAAAGGCTTGGCCTTTAAATGGCATAATCTTGTATTTGATCATGAAATATATAAAGCTTAAATGAAATGGATAATCAACAACCTTGGTAGCTAGTTTGATAGATAGGAGGGCATGCCTTAGAATCTTGAGCTCATATTGTCACTACGGTGCATATTGGTACGACGGTACATATGGGCACAACGGTGCATATTGGGACTACTTCGGTGTATATTGGCACTTCGGTGCATATTGTTAAGATTTGATTATCTAGTAAGCTACTTACCAAGGATGTTGTAAGTGGACTTAATAATTCAAATAAACATTGATTGTATTGTAAGATACTTGAATGAACTTTCCTGCTTTGAAAGATGACACATGAATGGTTGCAAAACTTGTTACTTGTCATGAAAGAAATGTATGGATGATGGCTTTATGTATAAATGCCTAGATAATTTGAGTGATTGGTTGCTTGTCCTATAAGCATAATGCTCGAATAGCCTATGAGTATCATGATGGATGTTGTTATGTTGATTGTATGATATGTAAAGATTACCTAAGTTACCCTATATAATTCGAATAAGCAAGTGTCTTGTATTAATGGTCTTGATTCCTTGAATTACATGTAAACTTGGATATGTATGCTTTGAAATTGACTAGATCTAGTGTTACCTCACTAAGTACATAACTTGTACTTACCACTCTACTCTTCATTCTTCCCATAACAGATTAAAGATAATTCAAGAGGATATCTTGAGTTTGAAGCAACACTTGAAGCAAGCTTGAAAGTATGATTTCATACTCTTTGTATACTCCTAGTTTGGTGGCACTAGAACTTGTAATAGGTAGTCTTGATCATGAATTTTGTGGTGTTGTTAAGACTAGTTTGTGTAATGTTTTGATGGGCCTAACATGTAACCAATTTGGATGATTCAAACTATGTATATGACTTGGTTGATATGTATATATATGTTGATATAATGTTGTGCATAATATGATAGATTTACAATGCTTATTGAGCCTTGTATGAATTGAATGCTAGACTAGAATGGTATGATCATGCATTTGTTCTTATAGCTTTTGGAATGATTCTACAATGTCTATTGATTGGAGATAAGGTATGATCAAGCATGCATTAACAATGTATTACCTAAGGATGCCATGAAATGTATGTTTTGATTGAAAATGGAAACAAATGAAATGTGGTTAGGACACACCTTATAGTTCGAATAGGTGAATGGACATGAAATAAGATTGTAAGTTGGATGTTTGTATTGATCATATTAATTGGTTGAATAAGTAGTTTTTTGAGATACAAGTAAGCTAGTTAAAGCATGTTTAGTGATCACCTAGTGTTAACCGAATAAGATACATGGTATTGTAATAGGGATGAAAGTTGTATCATGTTTAGTAGTATCTTAATGTGATGCCACATTTGAGTTGTTGTTTGAATGTTGTATGTGATTTGAATGGAATGGTAATATGATAATAGTAACTTAGGTTATAAGTATGAAATGAAACAAAATGGTACATAAATTAGTATGCTATGTATGTTGTTGGTTTGATTAATGTGAATTGTGGTATGTATTGTTTGTATTGAAAGGTTTAGTTTAGGTTACTTGCGCAACAAGCTAAGTAATTCCAAGGTTACTTGTTCAACAAGTAACTTATCTATCGCTTTGCTTCCGCTTTGGTAACGCTCTAGAACTGAGTTACGGCTAACCCGGAGATGGGGTGTTACATTAAGCTGGATTGAACTTAAAGTTCAGACAAGAATTTTCATCCTTTGGATAAACGAAAATGAGCATTGATAGCCGGAGTAGCTACAAAGAATACATAGTATCATTAAGGAAAATTTCTAGTGGTCACTTGCAAAATAAGTAAGTGTTCGAATAGCTTTCTTTTGACCCAAGAAAGTTCAAATTCGATTGAAATATACTAGATTTTAGATTTAGGAGTTTAACCGAGTATGGTTTGTGACTAAGGGCATCAACAACCACGTTTGGCTTCCCCGGATGGTAGTCGATAACCAAATCGTAGTCTTTAAGCAATTTAAGCTATCTTCTTTGTCTCAAATTCAAATCTTTCTGAGTCAGGAGATATTTGAGACTCTTGTGGTCTGTAAACAGGTTACATCTCTCCCCATACAAGTAATGTATCCATATTTTGAGAGCAAACACGATAGCTGCCAATTCTAGATCGTTGTTGGATAGTTTGACTCGTGTGGTTTCAGTTGCCTTGAAGTACAAGCTACCATTTTCCATCTTGCATTAGGACACAACTGAGTCCTAAATGAGATGCATCACTATAGACAGTGAATTCTTTACCCGATTCTGGTTGGATAAGAACCGGTGCATGAGTCAAGGCTTGTTTAAGTTGATCGAAGCTTCATTGTTTATTCTCCAACCAAACAAAAGGTGTATCCTTTTAGGTTAACTTTGTCAAACTTGCGGCAATGGATGAGAATCCTTTGACAAATCACCAATAATATCCAGCTAAATCGAGAAAGCTTCTGATTTCACTAACATTCCTCGGAGGTCTCCAATCCAGGATGGATTGAATTTTTTTCGGGTCTACTTTAATTCCTTCTACCGAGATGACATGGCTAAGGATTAGGACTTTGCTTAGCCAGAGTTCACACTTAGAGAACTTTGTGAACAATTAACGCTCTCAAAGAGTTTGCAATACGATTATGAGATGTTCGGAGTGTTCTTCCTTGTTTCGGGAGTAAACTAGGATGTCATCAATGAAGACGACCATGAACTTGTCGAGATAAGGCTTGAATACTTGATTCATGAGATCCATGAAAGCAGCCGAAGCATTCATTAGCCTGAATGGCATTACGAGAAATTCATAGTGGATATATCGAGTACGAAAGGCTATCTTGGGCACATCTTCTTCTTTTACCCTCATTTGATAGTATCTCGATCGAAGATCGATCTTTGAGAATACTAAAGCATCATTGAGTTGAATGAAGAGATCTTTTATTCTAGGAAGAGGATATCGATTCTTGATCATAAACTTGTTCAATTGTCTGTAATCAATACAGAGTCTCATGGTCCTGTCTTTCTTCTTCACAGGCAAGACTGGAGTACCCCAAGGAGATGAGCTAGGTCGGATGAAACCCTTGTCTTCTAGCTCTTGGAGTTGCTTCTTGAGTTCCTTCAACTCAACAGTTGCCATTCTATAGGGTGTAATGGACACCGGAGCTGTTCCAGGCTGAACTTCAATCCCGGACTCTACTTCTCTGGTCAGAGGGACACTAGGGGGTTCCCCAGGAAAAACATCAGTGAATTCAGAAACAAAAGGCATGCTAGGCAAACCAAATTCAATTTCATCTTGAAGAATCATCTTAGCAAAGATTGAAGTTGGTTTCTTGTCTGTTAAGAGAATGGATTCTTTCCCTAAACCCAGAGATATAGTCTCCGATTTTGGCAATCTACCCAGGCCTCGTGTTTACTTAACCAATCTAACCCCAATATCAAGTCAAATTCACAAAAAGGTAGAACATAAATATCAATAGGAAAGGGTATGTTTCGAATGGTCAAGAAAGCTTGCTTGTGGCGCAAGTTAATGGGTGTTTTCCCCCTAATGGATTCGAAACTAGAAGATTTGATTTAATAATTTCAGGTTTCAATTTTAACTTGTTGATCAAGGAAGAACAAACAAATGAATGGGTAGAACCCGAATCAATTAAAGCATATGTAGGGCTGGAATTTAACTCAACGGTACCTACAATAACAACGGGCCCGAATCAATAGGACAGTGTTGAGCAGCAGCTTGAGCTTGATGTTGAAGAGGAAATTGTTCCATCCTCACACTGTCTCCTTCATTTGAGGAGCCTTCAGGACTTTCATTATCTCGATCGAGTCTTGTTTCAGACATTCTACATTCAAATAGAACAATTAGGGGTTTGGTTTAATAAGCAAGACACAAGCTATTCAATACAAGTCTCCTAGGTGGCACAAGTATCCTATATGATGCATGATAGCCTGGTTTAGTCCTAGAATTGACTAAACCTAAAGCTCTGACTACCAATTAATATGTAACACTCCTACTCGAGTTAGTAGTAACTCGGTTCAGGAGCGTTACTTAGCAAGCAAGCAAGAAGAAATACAAGATATGGCAAGGCATTCGAACTATACAAGAAATCTAACATTCATGCTTCCTTAACATACAAGCAAAGCACATTTGATTCCTAAATTATCCTAACATTTTAACTAAGCAAGCAATGAGGGAGCAAGCATTCAAACAAGGCATAAGCAACCATTCAAGCATTTCTTTTCATGCAAGAAATCTCATAGGTAACTTCAATTTCATCCTAGTGCAATCTTACAATACCATTAGATTAAATTCTTTCATGCTTACATTTCAAGTTACTACTTTCATGATTCATTTTACAACACATATTCTTTGTTGCCTATCCATTTTGAACTACCATAATATTACATGCTTCCAATACGATTTGGTGTTTCTTATCTAGTATACAATTAGTCATTTCACTCATTCACTTACTAAGCATAATTATCTAACCTTTAATAGCTTTTATCTAGTTCCATTCAAGCCTATTTCAATAGATTACCATTTGGCCAATTACACCAAACTTATACAAAGCATTAAACTAGATCATTCCAACCTTATTCTATTACCATGTATTCGGCAAACATGAGATAATCACATGAAATCATTCGGCCATATCCCAAAACAATCACACAACATTACTTTCAACATGGTAATTTCTTACAAGACATGAAGCATTCAAATGGTTGATCATACAACATGGTTCATCTTAATCTACATTCATTTCAAGCATACACTCAAGCATAACAAGGTTATCAACTATATCATAGCCAATTAGATCATCATATGATCATTCCATATCATCAACATATGCGTAACAAAACATTCAACCATTACAAGTTATTTAAGTTCATTACAAACCTTAAACTATATACATAACATAGATAGGCCATCAAGCATTATATACAATCTTTCAAAATACATGTTCAAGCTACTTAGATACATCTAGTGCCACCATTCTAGGAGAATACAAAACAAGTATGGAATAATACTTTAACCAAACTTGTGTAGGATGCTTCTTGCTCAAGGAATCAAGCTTCAAAATCAAGCAATGTTGAATCCTTTAACTTGTAGGTTGGGAAGAATGAAACAAGAGTGCTAAGTACAAAAATGTACTTAGTGAGGTAGTAACTAGTCTATCCATTTTGTTATTTTATGTTTCATGTCTTTTAAATCAAGTGTAGGCCTAGCTAAGGCTTCCAAGCATTAAAGTAGACATAGCTAGTATTTCAAACATCAAGAGTGACCTTATCTAGTCTTCCAAGATTCAAGACTATCCTATCTAGGATAGCAAGTATTCGGCCAACATGTAAAGGCATCAAGGAGTCATAACTCATAAATCAAGCAACATGCTTGCAAAACAAGAAACCAAGGAGTCATACTTTCAAGTCAAGTAGCATACATTTCATGGCATTCAAGACAAGTATCATGTACAATTGAATTGTTATTACATTTGTTAATTCATTAAACACCCCTTGGTACTTAGTTTGTATAGGTAATCGAGTTTCCCACCAACTGTCGCCACAAGATTCACCGTAGTGCTAGTCAACCCTCCTACTGCCGCCAAAGACCACATACGTACCCTCTTTTTGTCGCCAAATAGGGGCCTTAGCCTTGGACCGTAGTCCACCCGTTCACAATGAGCTCTAGACTGTAAGGCATGCCTTTCTACCTAATCCAACTAGCTACCAAGGTTGATCGAATTACCATTTATTCAAGTTATCAAGTTCAATATCATGTTCATGTCAATCAAGATCATTTCATGTTAAGCCCTTAGGCTATTGAGCCTTAGCTCACAAGTCAAGTGGTTTAAAGATCCATTTTATCAAGATGAGATAACATCATATCTCAAACAAGTCTTTAGCATACAATCATGTTGCATCATAGCACATACAAGCATCCAAACTATCACCAATCATGCATAAGCATTTCGAATGGACATGTATACAATACTAGGATCATGTTTCATCTGTTTCTTCAATCATCCTTCCCTTATTAAGTCAAGTTCATGCTTAGATTCATTATCATGACAAGAATGTAACAAGAATGCAATGGTTAGGACCTAGTCCTAACCCTAAAGATAACTACACTCACAATGCAATCCAAGCAAGCTAGCAATTGTCTTGTATAGCTATTCCCTTGTTCTTAGCCTTTGAATGATTTCCTTTTTCTCCTTCCTCCAAGTTCAAAGCTGGTTCTAAGACATTATACAAGCATATGCATATTAAACAAGTCTCATATGACCATTCAAGCAAGGCAATATTACTAGTACTTATCATACACAATTCTGGCAGCAAGATTATGCTCATATAAGTACAATTAAGCCAACATTTCAATAAATAAAGCTAGAAAAAATCCATTTATCCTAAACTGTTCCAAACAGTCCAATAAAACTGTGTACAAAACAGTTTATATCTAGCTTAAGTGCTGTTGCCTGGCAGCTTGCACACTACATGCTTAAACAGGCATATCTTTCAATTCCTACGACGGAATTTCGATTAATTTATACCGTTGGAAAGATAAATGTTTTTTTCTTTAAAACCATAATAGTCTTGAATTTTAGTTCTTAGCCAATTAATACATTTTATTGCTCAAAGACAGGGCATTTACACTGCCTGGACAGTTTGCATTGTCCAGCTATTTCTATTTACAGTTTCCAGTATAGGACCCAGTTTTCAGTTCTGTTGTCTCCTAATGAAATTAGACATACTAAGGATCATGTCCTTAAAATTTCATCCCTGAATTTGATCTCTACAATTTTTGGTGAATTTTCAAAGTGACTGACCCGAACAGAGCATTCTGGGTAGCTTACTCTAGGTTGTATTTCTAGTTCTTTATTTCATTCTAGCAAGGTCCTAACATGACAATTCATTCATAATCATGTTCATACATATTTAGGTCATCATAATTCACCTAACAATGTTCTCAAAACAGGGCATAGCCATGTTGAACCTAGTTTAATCCATTTGATCACAATTACACATCTATTCATCAACTAGGCAGTCCATTACCTAATTTAACTAGTTCAATTAGGTGTAGTCATTTTTCTAGCAAGTTACCAATTTAATTAAATCTCCATTTTACCTATCAACATGTTCAAAACAGAGTTTTAAGCTCATTTAGCATGCTTACACAATTTTTCAATCAAAACAATCCCTTAATCTAAACTGTTTTGAACCATGTTCATGCTTCTCAATTTTCCAGCAATTACACATGAGTTTCATTAGCCATTTGATTACTAGCAATCAATTTACAGGTTCTAATTGCACATGCATAACCTTAATACATAAAGAAATCATCTAATTCATCAATACAACCAAAAACATCATCAAACAATCATTCAATCAATCTATAACATGTTCATCACATTTTCCAGCATCTATCCACTTCAAACCACATTTCCATTTCAATTCAAACAATTCAAACATGAAATTTACAAAGGAAACAAGTAATTACCTTAATCACTAAGCTATCTAGATTTAATTTGGAGCTAATTCAAGGTTGTAGGACATGGATTCAAGCTTTCTCCCTCAAGCTTTTCTTTCTCTCTTTTTCTCTCTTCTATTCGGCTAGCTTAGGATAATGGAGAAGATGAAAACATCTAATCCATGTTATTGGATTTGTGCATTGTCTAAAATGTCCCTTAATTAATCCTTAATATTAACTTAATCAAGGGCATTAAGGGAAACAAGGAATTTAGCATGCATTCCTTGAAATTGCTAGAGTTTACAAGTTGGTCATCTTAATTTGGTCACTTGTTCTTTCATTCATTCAGTTAGACCCTTGACTAATCAATTTAGCTTAATTTCTAGATTCAATTAAGCTATCAACTTAAGCAATTTATTTCAATACTTCTAGGCTAGGATTTAGGGTGTTACAGAATGTTTATGCTTGAGGAATTTGCTTCCATGATTTCAATTAGGCCTAGATTTGAACCAAATTGGTTTTGTATTAATGTTTACTCAACTTTGGACTGTTTTTCTTATGAAACTAGACAATTGAATCAGTCATGAAATGTTGACTGCTAATTTTAGTGTAAATTGTGCATCATATGTATACGCATAAGGACTTGAATTATGGACTGTTTTGAAGTGTTACATGAACTGTTATTATGGCTATGAATGAAGAAAAATCTTGAATATAGTTTGGGGCTGAAATCACTTAATTAAGTGCAGAATCGAGTAATTTTGTAATACCCCAAAGTTCGGCCTAGAAGTATGTTCGTTTTTTTTTGAATGAGCTAGAAGTATTATTCTTAGGTTTGATACCAAATTGAGTAATAATAAAATGGAGGGCCTTTAATGATGGACTAAAGTGTATGATAAGATAAACAAATGATTTGCATGTAAATCAGAAAATCCATTTGGGACTTACATACATGTCAACTGTTTAGAGAGACACATGTACTATGGGATTTTATTATAGGAAGAAATAGTGGAAACATCATCTTCATCCTTTAGACTTGACCGAAATCACCATGGTTGTGGGTTTGAGGAAATTGCAAGAGGATTCGGCAATTGGGAACTTGGGTATAAACCAAATTCTTGGTTTTAATTTGAACAACTTAGAGAAAGAGGGTAAGAAATCTCTTCCTCTCTTATGATTCAAGGTTTAAGTAGTGAATTGAATTGTAAATTGTCTACATGCTATCTTGACATTAGACTTGGTTTAAAGAACAAATGCATGTTAGAGAGTTCTTGATTCTTGAACGGTATATATGTTAAAATAGCATATTTGGTTTGAACTTAGATTGTAGTCGCATGGATCGATGCATATATGTATATTCATTGGACCATATACAATGGACTGATATGAATAGATTAAGGACTGTTTTGAGTCTATTAAAGACATGAGATTCGGTTTGAGCAATCTAAAAACAGGGGATGGGTGTATGAAGTAAGTAAGGACTGTTTTGCTATAGAATTAGATGTTAATGGACTGGCTATACATGCTTAATCAAGAATATATGTGGTTTAGGGGTTGTTTGGACATATAAAAAATCTTATGGGCTGTTTTGGATTGATACAAATCAGTGGAGGGGCTGTAATGTTCCATAAAATCTGTTTCGAATGTATTCAAATACATTAAGGGCTGTTTTGATATGTTAGAGCATATATGTCTATGCAGGGACTGTATTACATTAATATGAAAGCTAAGAGACTGTTTTATATAGGTGAAAATATTTGGGACATTTTGGAAGTGATTAAGCAAGAATACCACTGTTTTTGGATTGTTTTGTATTAAAAATGAGTCAGTAGACTGTTATATGTTTGCATAAGTAAATACATATATTTAGGTGGCTGTTTTGATCATCTATAAGAATACATATGAAATTGGATTATTTGAAGTGTAATTAAACTAAGGCTGGAATGTTTTGATGAGAATATATATATAAGTAATGTGTATTGAATTGTTTCCAAACATATATGATCGGTTAAAGTATATATGTAATTGGATTGTTGCTTAAATAAACGAATGTCTTGAGTTGATGTTAAATAAATGAGGGAATCGAATGAGCTTTTTATGTATCAAATAAAATCCAGTGTTTGAAAGCTTAGAATGCAGAATTTTAATGTCGTAAGATTGCAGTTTTGAAAGTTTAATATGCAGTCTAGTATGTATGTGCAGAATGCAGTTTTGAATTTTCATATATAGTTTGGTTAGTAGTAGAATTTATGGGATTGAAAATGATTTAGTGGACTGCTTTGTTAATAGATGAATCTATCCTGCATAAATATAATGTTTTAGTGAGCTGTTTTGAGGAAACTAATTATGTATACTAAAGCAAGAATTGTTTTGCAACAATATAAAAGTTAGTGAACTGTTTGGATATGTAAACATGTATGTATGTATAAGTAAATTAGTCGGTGTGTATACAAATATTTAATGGACTGTTTTGATGAATAAAAGTATGTATGCAAATGTGTGGATTGTTTTGAATGGATATAAGAAGGATAGGGACTGTTTTGTGCACATAAAGGTAAACTTATGAAATTGGACAGTTATATGCATAAGTATGTATGAGTGTATAAGTATAAAAGATTGTCTTGGTTAGTGGTGAATTGTTATTTGTTTTGAGGTGCATACATTAATAAGGAAGGCTAGGAAATGGAATTGATTGAGAAGAATGATAGGATTGTGGATTCAGGTATCCCGTAACTTTGGGATAAGAGGTGAGTGTAGTTCAAGCCTCGGGATAAGCTTATAGCTATCCCGAGTACTTTTATATGAAATTGCCTATTATTACTTTTGATTGTTTGGTTGTTTTGTGCTTGCAAATGCTAGCTTGGGCTAGAGGTAAGTACTTCAAGGTAAGTACTTAAGAATAAGTTATATTTGAGCTAAAAGATTGTATAGACTTTGAATGTGATGTGTACATGCCCATATCTCAATAAGTTATGATGAAATTCAGCCTTGATATATATATATATGGTTCTATGATATTTGAGGCATGCTCAACTTGCTGTGAATAAAGCACGGTTATTTGATACCCGATTAAGTGATAAATCTTAACTCTGAAAATTGTTATGATAAGATTAAAAAGTAAAACCTTGGTTTTGAGTCTGTCTTAGGTACAATCGGCATGCCATAGAGTCTATAGAGCTCCTTGATAGTTTGGACTTCAGTCCCTTGTTTGGTACTTCGAGTACCCTTGTTTGACGACAGACGCCATAGGAATCGAGTATCTAGATTGCTTGTAAATCAAGGCTATATTAATGACAACACATGATAATTTTAAATACAATATTGAAATTAACTCGATATCTTATGATACTTGTAACAACCTTGCTATATGGTATGAGTTTCGAATTGGCTAACTTCTCTTATATGAAATCTATGTTTTGATGTAATGTTTCTCTTGTAAATCCTTTATATGAGAGAGTTGTTTCATTTGATCCTTGGCATGATCTTGCTACTAATCGAATTCTAATATCTCTGTGACAAAATCTAAGTTTACAATATGTTATGCTTATTATCTTATGTGACAAAATCTAAGTTTACAATATGTTATGCTTATTATCTTATGATAAGTAAATTATGTTTGAGATAAGCCATGCTTGATAATTCTCTTGATAAGAAGTAAATGTATACTTATGTATGAGATAATTCTTTAGAAAGATTTAAGGATTTATTAGAAAATATATAATGTTTAAAGGACTGTTTTGGACAAAAGCAAGAGATTAATGGACTGGTGTGAACTTGTATAATGTACACATATATATGCTGCCCTGATTTGTATGCATGTCTTTCTTGGACTGTTTTGAGTGTATATGATGTAGACCTATATGTTGCTGCCCTGATTAGTATATACATGTTATATGGACTATTTTGTCATGAATTAAACATGTGTTGACTATTTTGCCATGAATTAAACCTATGTGGACTGTTGTGCCATGAATAAATGCGTATACATGTTTTAAAGGGATTGTTTTGAATAAACATGAAGTACATGGACTGTTTTAAAGTATAAATGAGTGTACATGTGTTAAAGGGACTGTTTTGAATAAACATGAAGTACATGGACTGTTTTAAAGTATAAATGAGTGTACATGTGTTAAAGGGACTGTTTTGAATAAACATGAAGTACATGGACTGTTTTAAAGTATAAATGAGTGTACATGTGTTAAAGGGACTGTTTTGAATAAACATGAAGTACATGGACTGTTTTAAAGTATAAATGTGTATACATGTTTTAAAGGGATTGTTTTGAATGAACATTAAGTACATGGACTGTTTTAAAGTATAAATGCATATACATGTTTTAAAAGGGATTGTTTTGAATCAACATGAAAGTACACGAACTGTTTTGCATGTAAACAAGTATATATTGGAGTGTTATAAATGTGTATGAGAATTATATGGGTATGATCTGATGTATTTGTTATATCATGTGTCAAGTGACTTGTGTGTTTAAATGCTAGTTTGATGCTTGTGTGAAAAGTGATCATGCACGTAAGATGCTATGTTAGATAGATTGAATGTAAAATCATCTATAGTTATGGTATTTTGTGTGGGATAATCCGGGTGATGAGGAAGCTATGACTCTGATATGTTTGTGAAATGTCTTAAGTATTAAGCAACTCCCGAAAATGATAGGTTATGCTTAATTGTCTTCCTATTAATAGTCAAGTATTTAAACGAGTGAATTGACTTGCTTCTCCGAAGACCATGTATATGTTTAGGAAAAGATAGAATGTTTTTACCTTATAAATGAACTTTAAACTACCTCACTAAGCTTGTGCTTACCCTACTCTTCCATTACATTTCAGGGCAGAGTGGTTTCGATTTCTTCTAAGCTTGGACATGATCACAAGGGGCTATGTTTGAATCAAGTCTTTATTTTTTTTAGAACTCCTAGTTGGTGGCACATAAGGATTGAGTGGCATAAGCATTTAGATTTCATATTGGCTTATATGTGTATAAGCTTAATTAAGTGCCCTAAGTTTTGTATCAGGCCTTTAATTATTTATTCTTTGGTTGCTTGCTTTGATGAATATATTTGATGGCATGATTGTTTGTTGGTTGAATGCCTATACATGCTTGTGATGTTAGATTATCATGTTGCCATGATTATTTGTGGGCTGATGTGTATGCATATAAAATCACATGCAGGGTTATAAAGGGTAGAGTACTACACATGTTTGATTAATAGGTAGAATATATTGTTAGTAGTTTGTTAATGAATGCACAAATAGTAAAGCTAAAAAAATATTATAGTTGTATAGTTAAGATTGGTAGGAATGTTGAGGTAACCTTAATCCGAGTAATCAAACTTATCTAGCATTATCGGATTATAAAAAGGTTTATTAGGCCTCATGACTTCTTGTTGATCAAGTTAATTAATTAAGATGTTTAAATGTTTGCTTGAAGGATAGGTGATGTTAGGGTTGATGTACAAACACGATTGCTATGTTTACAAGCTGTTGATAGATATTAGTTAAAGTTGACTAAGAGATGGTTTACGGTTAATTTGTAAAATGATAGTTGTCGTTTGACATGCCTTAAATTGGATAGAGTTATGCAAACCTAAATTTGAACTAAGGTTAGCATGGATTATTATTAACAAAGAAATCTTGTGATATCAGAAATGGGGTAATGACTTGCGGCTTGAAGTGTTGGCAAAACAAGTCCTTGCTTTGATTTGGTGATTGAAATGATTTATGTGATACATGTCTACATGTTCCAAAGGCTATTTCGAAATCAATAAAAGCTTCTAAAAAGAAAATTTCAAAATGACCCGATTTTATTTGGATATCCACTCTTTGAGATGTGCCAAAGTAGTACTTATCTTTTTGGTTGTCTTGATTTGAACACTTCCTAATTTGGTTTACTTCTAAGCTAGGTTAGGGGTGCTATAAATTTAGAAACTGTTCTGGAAATATTTGTAAATTTAATTTAGTATAAGCTGATGAATCTAAATTTGGGGGCTGTTTTAGGGATATTGAAATGCCTTAAAATCTGTTTAAACTGTTAACAGAGTAGTTCGAATAAAAATTGGAAATTTTTCGGGAGTGATCGAAGCTTAAGAAAACTGTTTTGTGTAATCTTGAAATATTAAGTATATAAGCCGATCCATAGCCAGCTTTGAACTATTGGACATACCTAGATATAAAATTGGGAGACCTATTTGAGTATAATCTTATGTGAAGATATTTTGAATTGAAAGATTTAGTAAGAATATATGCTAGAACTGTTCGATGTCTTGGAGTAGGCTATTGAACATTTAAGTTGATTGGTGACTTTGATTGAGTACCACATTGATTTCGCTTTTATGTATGCAAAGAGCTAGTTTCCTAATATATGTAAAAATTCTGTTTTATGGTTAGAACAAGAAATTATTGAGGAAGTGAAGCATAAAGCCGGTAAAGCAATAGAAGGACAAACCGGAATTGTGATTCGGGATCAAACTTAGCTGGATATACTGTGAGTGTAGTTTAAAGCCTCGAAATAGACTCAAAGCTATTCTGAGCACCTTGTTATTTAATTGTTGTTGTTATAATTAATCATGGATGAGCTAAGCTTGGAATTAAGGTATGTGACTTAACGACCAAGTATGTTACGTCAAGGAAAAACTAGTTAAAGCTATGTTTGGTATGAAGCATGATTGAGTGATAGAAATTGTATATATGTATTAGAGTCTGATTATGATATGTGTATATGTATATGATGCTACATTGATTTTGTTTGAAGCCTTGAAAAGTGAATGTTCTGAAAATGAACAAGGGATATGTGAACCATATGAATGGTTGTTCGAAATTGAATTGAGGAACAATAATTAAATCAGTCTGTTATGAAATGAAAAGCATTATGAGATTTATGTTTATCTGAATATGAAACTAAGTCAAATCTGATATGATAAGATAAGAATTATATGAGTAGCCTTGGTCTCAAGTTGGTCTTAGGTTGTAACATCCTAAACTGTCCCTAGAAGAACCACTATTCAGAGAATAGTATAGATTCAGGAGTTTTCTTGATCAACAAGTTATCATTCGAATTAATAAAATGCTCCTAAGGTTACATAACATACTTCATAGCTTTACACGTTTTAACCAAAAATTTTACTCTATACAATTAGTCGAACAAAGACAATACAATGTAATTCAAAGAGGGAATTTACCAACCTAAGAAATCTATATAGACCTTTATCTTTAGCTAACATTTACAATGGCTAAATAGTCATCTAGATGCAAAAGTTAACCTATCATTGGTTTAATCAAATCAATTACTTGTAATAGACCACATTCATACTTAGGCCTAATTGCTCAAATCAAATATAACTTTTCATACAACCAACCGATCAAGCAATCAAATCCTTAGACATCCACTAGACTTCACATTAAAAACAATCGCCATAACAATATAATTATGTTATCACACAATTGAAGGCAGCCACTAGACTATTAATTAAGTCTTACATACCGTAGTAATTAGATTATTTACAAACCAAAATGTCGCAACCTTTTTTAGGAGTTTTGACGTTTTGGAAAACTTTATAAAATCACGGAGTCGCCACCAATCTTTTTGAAAAAAGTGTGATTGGGTCACTTTTAAAACAAGGGTTATTTTAATAAAAACTTTTTATTTATCAAAATAACATTTTTGGTCAACAGGAAACGAGAAAACAGGTTCGGAGGTCGATTAAGTGTGGGGAAGGATTAGCACCCCACAACGCCCAAAAATTGGTACCTAATTGATTTCAAAAAGCATTTTTTAAAACTGGAATTTGCAAGTTCACAAAATTTTAATTTATTTGTCCGCAAAGTGAATGTAAATCTATTTTAATGGCCTCATCGCCCAGGAAATGAACTTTAATCACCGCCAACACTCCTAGCGCTAACCCGTCATTCCCGTTTGATAAGACGCCGCATTAATTAAGTTTTCACTTTTTTACAAATCAACAAGAAAATTAAATGTGTTAAAGTATTTTAATTAAACTCTAATTAATGATTAATACCTAAAGAAACATCTACTTTCATTTTAACTGTTAAGGTTTAAATGTAATTAATTGTGTTTTATTGAAAATAAAGAATGTTTTACAACATACATGTCTCTAATCTATGTTTTAAGTCCCTATTCCTAAAGTTTAACACACAAATATTTGCATAAAAGATAGAAAGAAGTAATTAATTAAATAAATAAATAACTAAGCAATTACTTAATTAAATAAAGAAAAGAGATTTGTTTTATTATATTTTTTAAAATAGAAAATCTAAATTAGGGACTAATTTGCAAGAAAGTAAAATGTGAAGGTTAATTTAAAAACAATTTAAAATTAGGTGCCGAATTGAAAAGAAAAATGACGAAATTGAAACAATTGAAAATTGAAGAGCTACAACACGAGATCTAGGAAAGAAAGGCACGAGTTATATCCGGGTTTGGGTCGGGTCGAACGGGTTAATATATATATATTAAATATTATAAACAGATTTCATTTCTTCTCCTTTTACAAAAATGGATCAAAATTGGCCTTTATAATTTTCTCTATCGTGTTCTTCATTTTATGTAGAACACGATGAACATCCGCCGTGCTGGTCGCCATCCACCGGTGTCGGCGGCAAAATTCCCAGAAAAATCCATATTTTTCTAGATTTCAGCGACTTCGAAATCGCGTTTTTCACTGGATTTACATCAAAACCAAATCTCCACGAAGTTTCAAACAAAAAAAAGTAAAAACAACCCCTTTCTTCTTTATTTAACCCGAAACAGAAAGTAAATAGATAGAAATATTACCAGAACTTTACTTCTCTTTATTGCTTCTGAACACTGGTTACAAATTGCTTGCTCCTACAACTTCTGAATGCTAGTATGTTTACTGTAATTGCTATGTGTGATTTCTATCAATTGTTCTTGTTATAATGATTTACAATGGGGTTTATATAGCTATTGAATTGCTTGAATTTTAAGCCTGAATCCTTAATATCCTCCTCATTTGATCCTGTCTCGGATATGATTTTAATCTTATTGCCTTTTGTTTGCTGCTTTAATCTGATCGTTGCTGGATTCTTGCTAAGGCACCAATTTAGGGATCCAATTCCCTCATGTGTCGGTTGACTTTTGCCCTCGATTTACAGCTAAGGCTCTAATTTAGGGATTTGGTTGCCCTTTTGATTTGCTTTTTTTTCTTTCTAACTCCTTGTTTTGTGTTTTTTTGCCGGTAATTGCAAATGGTGTCGGTGAGGAATAATCAGAACGACACTGGCGAGGAACAATCGGAGTGAGTGGAGGGTCGGAGAAGATAAAGTGAACGGTCGGAGATGGAACACGAGTGATGATTCGCGTGATACATCCCGAAGCGATTTGAGCCGTTAGATTGCATCCTGATCAAACGGTTGTGTAATTGAGGCGCTATATCATCCCAGCTGGCGCGATCTGCGCCGTTGGATCCCAGATTGATCCAACGGCCTCCCTTTGGCTCCGTAAGAGAATAAGACGGGATTAGGTTTTTTTGGATCATAAACGGGCCAACAGGCCCTTTGTAATGGACTCTATCTATTTAACCGAATAAAAGCAAATGGACATTGTTTTTTTAATGGACTGTTTTTACTTTGGGTTTTATACTAACTACTAATGCTAATATATAAACTAAATTAATTCTAACTATCACAATATACTACCAGTTATGCTAATTATAAGACTTAAGTATACGTTATATGACACTTAAACTATTCTAACATTAGTATTACAACTATAATATATTAACTATGTTATCAATGACACTTAACTATATTATCAATATAACACTAATACAACAATACTAAATTAATATAAAAACTAAAACGAAGGTGAAAATCAAGTGAAAACACAAAACAACCATAATATAAGCACTACATTAGTGCCACCATCCTAGGAGTTCTTAACAAAATATAAGCCCATACTCATAACTCCAATATGTGACTTGATCAAGCTTCTCAAATCCTGGTGTCCAAAAAGTTTTCCTAAGATGTAAGGGAAGACTCGCTTAAGCGAAAGCTTAGTGAGTAAGTTCATAATACAACATTAAAACATATTCAAGAAATAAGGTATTTCACTATCAATGCCCTCCAACTTAACTTCATCAAAATGATCTATGTCAAGATAAACAATTCGATCCATTTTATAGTAAAATTCAATTTATCTACAACCATTTATCATGTGTAATTTATTTCCAAGTTTAAGGAATTAGCTAGTGCAATAAGTTAGGATTTCGAATGCTTTAAACTAGGTCATGAATTACAACAAGGAAATCAATCTATCATCCAATTCATTTATGCATTTCAATATTATATCAGTCCAATTATTTCTATTTCCTTTTTATTGTTCACCAAAGTAAGTAAACAATGAATATACTAACATGCATATAACAACCATTATAATTTGTTTCCATTACCATATCTATCTATCTATCTATCTATCTATATATATATAGATATCTCGATTTAGCCTTGATACTCGACTTTACAGTTTAGATACACAAATCCCCCAACCAAACTGTCGCCAGAAAACAATATGGTAGACATGGTACCAGTCAATTCCTCCTACTGTCGCCAAGTGACCAACATACACTTCCCTCCTACTGTCGCCATTTCGGGACCACTGTCCCAGACCGTAGTCCACCCCGACACTAAGCTCTATGGACTCCATGGCATGCCAATTATATCTATGACTGACTCGAGACTAAGGCTTAATAATAGTTATCATTTATTTGATCTTAGAGTACCATCCCAATCAATGTGCACTTTGAGTACCAATATCCCTTTTTATCTCTAAGGGTTCAATATCAAATTTCTTTCCAATATACAACATTTCAACACCAAAGTTTGTATTTACTAGCAATAGTCAATCTCGCAATATCATTATAATTCCAATAGTAACACTATATATATATTTTGTAACTTTATTCCATGAATTCAAGGGTCAATTGTACTCAATATCTGCACCCTACATAATCGTTCTTTGCTAATCTAAATCCATCAAATATAATGCTTATCTAACATTTCTATGTAAACAATCCACTTATCAAACCATTCATGGCAATCCATCAATCTAGTTCAGGACATAGTCTACCAAGCAATTTACACCCAAGTATTCCTTAAGGAAAACTTACCTGGCTTCCTTTCTAGCATAGCCGATTCATGCAATGCAATGAACAATTTTTTAATTGAACTTAAACAAATAAATGATACTCGGTGAGGATTGAAATTCCTTTATGAGATTATGAACTACACTCACTAGTTAATTCCAAGCTATCAATGATCCCGGATCACGACCCCTTTTTGTCGATCAACCTGTTGATCTATGATTGCCTTCTTTTCCTCAATTTCTTCTCGATCTAAAATGTCACATAAATTTTACTTTTATCAGACATAATACCAATTACTAGTTATTACAATCTGTTTTGGAAAATCAATCTCTCCAAACTCTATTAACATACATCAACAATATACTCTCAATTTCAATACCATGTTGCATACTTAACTATATGATCATAATTAATTGTTTGATTCACATTTCACTCATTTTTGCATCCCCAAGCTAATACCACTGCCACTGTTCGAAACAGGGCAGACCACAATAGGACCAATTTAGTTCATCACTCCAATTCCATCAATGAAACAATTTTCAACCATTCAATCTAACCACTTCAACATAGCAATTAACATTATTTCATGGCTATAATCCATTTCTTTAGACTCATAAACAATCGAGCATTTTCCAGCTCCTACTAAATAACAATCTATTATAACAATTAATCATTTTATCCACTTGAATTATCGACACTTCTCATATAATGTTTCAATTTCTATTCATTTGAACAATCTTAGTTTGAGTATGTTATCACTTTTCAATTCTAAACAAATCAAACACTTCAAAGAAATCACTTAGACTAATGACCATTCAATCAAATTTTAAATCCAAACTATCCATAAACAAATCTTCCTAATCAACAATTCAACGATACATTGCCCAAATTTTCTAACAACAATCATCAAGTCTCATTCAAATCAACCTAAAGAATTTCTTCAATTTTTAATCACAATCATCATGAGTTAAGATTACATTCCAGCCATTCGAACATTCAAGGTTAGCTAAAAGAATATTTACTTCCAAACTTTGTTGACAACCAAGGATTAGTCAAGAATTCCACCAAAATCTAGCTTTTCAACTGTCTTTTAAGCTTTCTTACGCAAGAAATCTCCTATATTCCTTCGGTTCTCTAACAGGGATGAAGAAGGGGACTCAATTTGTTTTTACTCGATTGTAAACAAGGAAGAGACAAGTGTCTAATTCCCCTTTAAAATAGTTCCCTTACATGCAATCCTTTAATTTAGCAATCATGTTATGTTAGTCCCCATAACAAGGTCTTTAACTCTACTATTCATTCAATTGAATCCTCAATTAAACGATTTCAAATAAATTAGGTTGGTGCAATTGATTCAAATCTACAATTTAATCTGATTAACAACTGTTTAGGGTATCACAACTCTCCCCCTTAAAGGAAATTCGTCCCCAAATATACCTGCATGGAAAAGATGTGGATATTGATTTTGTATAACTGCTTCAGGTTCCTACGTAGCCTTTACCTTGACTAAGGGTACTGATTTATTTCTAAGTCTTTTAACTTCATTGTCAAGGATCTGAACCGGCTCTTCCTCATATGATAAATCCGGATTGAGTTCAACCTCATCAGGTGTAACACCCCTTACCCCGGTGCAGGAGTAAACCAGCTCGGGAGCGTTACTGGAAACACTGGAAATGTGAATCGTTTAAAACTTTTGAGAACTCATCACTAATCGAAGAGTTGAAAGCTAACAAGGTACTTATTCAAACACATTTAATCATATAAGCAGGAGCTTGCTTCTTATTCATTATAGATTACTACTTTGGTAAATCATTTTCAATTTACATTCAAGATTACCAAGTTCTTAATCAAATGACAATGTATAGTATTCAATTGACATACAGTAACTAGGACATTTTCGATTCAATTCAAGCTAATATTAGATGTATGCGCAACTTAATCCATTTCATTCACATGATAATATTATCATTACACACTTCAAGTTTAGCCATTAAGCCTTCCTAACATTTAAGGCCAAAACAAGTTCATTTATATATATAAAAACTTTCAAGTAGCAAAATGCATGTCCTAGTTTAACTATATACAAGCCTAGGTGCCACCAACTAGGAGTATTACAAAACAAGTATAGATCCATACTCTAGCTTGGCTTGTGCTTTACTTTAGGCTCAAGAAAGAAGCTTCAAAATCGGGAGATTTCTTTGAATCCTTTATCCTATAGGTTGGGAAGAATGGAAAACAAGAGTGATAAGTACGAGATGTACTTAGTGAGGTAGCAATCTAGATTTAACCAATTATTAGAACAAGTTTCATTTAGTCAATTAATTTTATTCAAGAATTGTTTATTCGAATTGAGCATGACATCCTATAGCCAAGTATTTGCACAACATTGAGTAATATACATATCATTATTCGGAAGCCAACAAGCAAGAAATCAAGTAACAACCAAGTTTGATCATGACATACTTCATGGTGTCTTTCGAATAGTATGACAAGCAATAGACATCGATCATAGTTTAAGCTTTAACACATTTCAATTCAATCAATAACATATTCAAGCAATATTCATCCTTCTCAAGTCAAGTATAACTACATTTCATTTCGAAGCTTGTCTTTCAAGTAACAAATACAAGTAATACTTTTATGCAAGACAATTAAAGTGTAAACATTAACCATTTCAAAATTTTCATTTCAAGCAACAAGTAAGTTCCATGGTAAAATTCTTAATTGTTATCTCTTTTAACTCAATACTTGGTATATAGTTGTCTAGGTAATCGAGTCACCAACCAAATTGTCACCAAATAACAAGTTACTGGTTATAACCCTCCTACTGTCGCCAAAGACCACTCACACATCCCTCCTACTATAGCCATTTACGGACCATAGTCCACCCAACACAAAAGAGCTCTAGACTCTATGGCATGACATCCTACCTATGACCACTAACAACCAAGGCTTTGTTCAATTATGGATCACTTATTCAAGCATTACATGTTCAAGTTAAGCAATAGCTTATTCAAGGATCAATTCGAGTGATACATTGCAAGATCATGTTTATATATATAGCCCTTAGGCCATTTGAGCCTTAGCTCACCACTTCATGTATTTTCTTATGATATTCATGTAGTATTCTCATGCATTCGATTAAAGCATTTAGCCGTATCAACATATCACATTTACAAGCATCATTGATATCACATAGCACATACTAGTCATTCTTCCCATTTAATCACAACCAAGTTTAATTCAAGTTTATTAACATATCATAGAAATAACAAGAAGGTAGACATGCATCTTTGGTTAGGATGTAAGTCCTAACCCTATATTAAACTACACTCACAATACTCCAAGCTAGCTTAGTCTCGAAAGACTATCCCCTTTTGTTTAGCTTTCGAATGCTCCTCCTTAGACCCTTCTCCAATGTCCTCTTCTCGTTCTAACATTTCACACAACTAAATCAAGGTCAAGACAAGGTACATTCATTTAACTTCAAAATAGGGCAGCAATACGCATAATTCATTTATCCAAACTGTCCTAGGCTGCCATACAAGCACACACATATATATACGAGGTAGCATTCAAACTGCTCGAAACTGTGTACAAAACAGTACACAAAATGACATTTAAAGCTATTCGAAATTTCCACCAGGCCATAGAATCAAAATCAGCAACTATTTAAATCATTACATGACTCCATACATTCAAGCATTCATTTCAAAACATCAAGACTGCTGCTGCCAGGCAGCATGTGCATTACTTGCTTCAATGTTCATATCTTTCATTCCGTAAATCAGAATTTAGAACCTTTTACACCGTCAGAAAGCTAACTTAACTATCTTTCTAACCATATAGGCCTTGCATTTTTATTCTTTACAAATTAATACAGTTTTTTATTTAAAGACAGACCAAATTATGCTACTGGACAATTTGCACTGTCCTTAAAGATTAATCTCTACAAATTGTTTTATAACTCGGAATTCGATTCCATTTTTTGCATACGAAACTAGAGATACTCATAATTCTATACATATAATATTTATTCCCTAATTTGATCTATGTGATTTTCTATAAATTTTTAAACTTACTACCCGAACAGAGTTTTCTGGACAGATTTCCATAAGCTAGATTCTAGCTTCATTAATCACTTAGAAAAAGAATTCTAACATGATTGTTCAACATATATACTCACTCATACATGTCTAATTCAGTCCAATTATGTGTCAAACATAAGAAAACATGGCAATTAAGCAATATTTTCGAATTGGTTCATTAACATACAAACAATCTTGCTCAAAACAGTCCATGGACTTAAAATCAATCTCTAATGCTTCTCCTAGATGCAGAGCAGTCCTTAACATCATTATTTTCAATCAAGACAACTTCAAGAACATGCTTATGTATTCAAAACGAGACAGGTTGTAAGTTCATACTTTTCCATTTAACAAAATAGTTCCTAACTCTATACACACAGAAACATTATTAACATCCCTTAAATAATCCTTTCTTCAAACAAGAAGTGTAACAGCCCTCTCATTCATTCAAATGTACCATATCAACTTAGTCCTTCAAGAAGATAACAGTAAACAAAGTCACATAAACCAATTCCAATACCAACAATTCAGTCCATATTCGATTCTAATATGTTTTCACTAGACATATGTACCAAGCGGTTCAATATAAGAACACATATAAGACTCTTAATCAATTCCTAATTTTCAGCAATCAATCTAACATTTTTCAAGCAAAACAAGTTGTTAGAATCTCAAAATCAAAGAGGAAATTCGTGAACACTAAATATTACCTTAAAGTTGAACACAATTTCAAAGCTCTAAGCTAAGTTTCCATGGCTGCCCAACTCATCTCCCTCTCTCTATGGTGTTTAGTCTTGGTAGGAGAAGGGAAATGAAGAAGATGACTATCCATCTCACTTCTTTTTGTTTTATTATCTAATGAACATGTGTACTAGCCCCAAACTTCTATTTGTTTAACATGCAATTCTTTCATTTTTATAGTTTCCATTTTGGCCCCCTTTTTAATTGGTCACTCGATTAGATAACAATTCAAGTTAGCCACCATAATTCAAGTGTCCTCCTTTTTAATTGTCACAATAGCTCCTAAACTTTCATTCGATTAGGCCATGGTTTAATTAGACAATAATTTTAGTAGTAGTAACATCTTTTAGACCCGATTTAGGGATATCACAATTCCCTAATTTAAATTAAATTACCACTTTTAGAAATATGCTACTAGGCTCGGTTTGGGGTATTACAATTCCGCCCCTTAAAATAAATCTGCCCTCGAATTTTACCTGAATTAAACAAGTGAGGGTATTGTTTCCTCATGACTGCCTCTGATTCCCATGTTGCTTCTTCCATCTTGTGGTTTCTCCATAAGACTTTAACAAGAGGTATGGACTTGTTACGAAGCTTTCTAACTTCACGATCTAGAATCTGGATTGGTTCTTCTTCGTATGATAGGTCAGGGTTCAATTCAACTTCTTCAGGCTCTAATACGTGAGATGGATCAGATCTGTATCTTCTTAACATAGATACGTGAAACATGTTGTGGATCTTATCGAACTCACTAGGAAGAGATAAACAATAGGCCACTGGACCTATCCTTTCAATGATCTCAAAAAGTCCGATAAATCGGGTGTTGAGCTTCCCCTTTCTTCCAAACTTGAAGACCTTATTCCAAGAAGATACTTTAAGGAAGACTTTGTCTCCTACGTTGTGCTGAATATCTCTCTTTTTCAAGTCTACATAGGCTTTCTGCCTATCAAAAGCTGCATTCAATCGGCTATGAATGATTTGTACTTGTTCTTCAGTTTCTCTAAGAAATTGAGGTCCCAAAACCTGGTTTTCTCCCAATTTAGACCAACATAAGGGAGTTCTACATTTCCTCCCATATAAGGCTTCAAATGGTCTCATCTGAATAGATGTCTGGTAGCTATTATTGTAAGCAAACTCTACTAGGGGTAGAGACTTTTCCCAGTTCTTTTCAAAGTCTATTACACAAGCACGCAACATATCTTCGAGTACTTGAATTATCCTTTCTGGTTGTCCATCAGTTTAAGGATGGAAGGTTGTGCTAAGATGCACTTTAGACCCTAAAGCCTTTTGCAAGGATTTCCAAAATCGAGAAGCAAATCTGAGGTCTCAATCAGAGATTATAGCTGTAGGTACATTGTACAACCGAATCACTTCACGAATATATAGCTCGGCCAAGACATCCAATCTCATGTTCATTCAAACAGGGATGAAGTGTGCAGATTTTGAGAATCTATCAATGATCACCCATACAACATCGTTCTTTATTGGGGTTGAAGGAAGATCAGTAACAAAATCCATAGTTATACGGTCCCATTCCCATTGAGGAAATTCGATAGGTTGAAGTAGTCCCGTAGGGATTCTGTGCTCGGGTTTGACCTTTTGACAAGTTAGACACTTTGATACAAAGTTTCTAATAGCTGACTTCAAGCCTGGCCACCAATACAGTGGTTTTAGGTCTTTATACATTTTGACTGATCCCGAATGTATCGAGAAAGAACTTTGATGAGCTTCTTGTAATATCTCTTGAGTTCATCATTATTGGGAACACATACTATATCCTTAAAATAGAGAAGTCTATTCGGCTTAATGGAGAATTAAAGATTAAGTTTTGAATCTAGCTTTAACATGATCTTCTGAAGATCTGGATCAGTTTGCTGGAGATCCTTGATTCTCGAAATTAGACTAGATTGAAGTTGGAGTTCAAATAGGAATTTCCTTCTTTTGTATAAACAGAAATGAGCATTGATTGCCAAGGAAGCTATGAAAGAATTCACAAGGTTACTTATACGAGTTAGGAATGGATTATTTCAAGATAACGTCTTATATTTAGAATCGAAGGTTTACCCGAGTATGGCTTGCAACTAAGGGCACCAGCAACCACATTTGCTTTCCCCAGATGGTAGTCTATGACCAAATCGTAATCTTTAAACAATTCTAGCCATCTTCTTTGCCTTAAATTCAAGTCCTTTTGAGTTAGAAGGTACTTGAGACTTTTATGATCCGTATACAAGTTGCACTTCTCTCCATACAAGTAATGTCTCTAGATTTTGAGTGCAAACACGATGGCTGCCAATTCTAGATCGTGGATAGGGTAGTTTGATTTATGTGGCTTTAACTGACGTGAGGCATAAGCTACCACATTCCCATCTTGCACTAGGACACAAAGCTAGCCCCAAATGAGATGCATCACTATAGACAGTGAACAATTTTCCTGATTCTGGTTGGATAAGTACCGGAGCATGAGTAAGGGCTTGTTTAAGCTCATCAAAGCTTCTTTGTTGGTTCTCCGACCAAACAAATGGTTCATCTTTGCGAAGTAGCTTAGTCAAGGGTATGTCTATAGAGGAAAATCCTTTGTCAAATCGTCGATAGTACCCAGCTAAATCGAGAAAGCTTATGACCTCACCCATATTTCTCGGAGGTCTCCAATCCAGGATAGATTGAATCTTCCTTGGATATACTTTGATCCCTTCTGCCGAGATAACATGTCCATGAAACGACACTTTCGATAGCCAAAATTCACATTTGGTAAACTTTGCGAACAATTAACGCTCTCAGAGGGTTTGCAACACGATTCGAAGGTGTTCAACATGTTCTTCCTTGTTCCAAGTATACACCAATATGTCATCGATAAAGATGACCACGAACTTATCGAGACAAGGCTTGAATATGTGATTCATTAGATCCATGAATGCAACCAGAGCATTCGTTAACCCGAATGGCATTACGAGGAATTCATAATGTCCATAACGAGTCTGAAAGGCTGTCTTGGGTACATCTTCTTCTTTTACCCTCATTTGATAGTATCCCGATCAAAGATCGATCTTTGAAAACACTGTAGCATCCTTAAGTTGATCGAAAAGATCTTCAATCCTTGGTAGAGGATATCTATTCTTGATGGTGAGTTTGTTCAATTGTCTGTAGTCAATACAAATTCTTATAGTCCCGTCTTTCTTCTTCACAAAAAAGACTGGAGCACCCCAAGGAGACGAACTGGGTCTAATGAAACCCTTGTCTTGTAACTCTTGAAGTTGCTTCTTGAGTTACTTCAACTCAATTGGTGTCATTCAATAGGGTGTAATGGACACCAGATTCATTCCAGACTGAACATCAATCCGAAACTCTACTTTTCTGGTTAGAGGGAGACCAGAGAGTTCCTCAGGAAAAACATCGAGAAATTCAGATACAATTGGCATGTTTGGTAGACCAAAATCAGTTTCATCTTGTATAACCATGGAAGTAAAATATTGAGGTAGGTTTCTTATCAATAAGAATGATGGAATCCTTTCCTAAACCTCAAAGATAAAGTCTCCTATTTTGGCAATCAACCCAAGCTTGGTGTTTCCCTAACCAGTCTAGTCCCAATACTAGATCAAATTCACATGATGGTAGTACGTAAAGATCAACAAGAAATGGTATGTTTCGAATATATAAGGGACAATATTTACAAATGAAGTTTATGGTTGTAATTCCCCCTCTAGGGTTCGATACTATTAGACCTTGGTTTACAGTTTCAGGCTTCAAATTCAATTTCACAATCAAGGATGAACAAACAAAAGAGTGTGTAGATCCCGAGTCTATTAAAGCATAAATATGACTTGTATTTAACTCGACAATACCTGCTATGACATCGGGTGATTCTTCATCTTCTTTTTCTCGGATGTGGTACATTCGAGTAGGAGCCCGAGATTCCTGATGAGTAGTGTTCGAGTTCTGACCCTTGTTCTTTCCCAGATTCCCTGACTGAGCTTGTCTAGCTCCTTTGCTTCAGAATGATGGTGCAGAGCTAGCATTTATAAGAGTTCAGCTCAGAAGCTTGTTAGGATTCTGAGGGGAATCCCTTATGCAGTGATTAGAAGCTCCACACAATTAGCATAGATTCGACTGAGTTCTACACTGGCCTGAGTGTTGCTTCTGGCAGAACTTGCAAGTAGGGTGTTGAGCAGTTTTACCATAATTCCCCGTACTATTAACAGAAATGACCGGGGCTGAAGAATTGGATACCGATTGAGATCTTGATATGAAATTACTCTTCTGAATAGGAGTAAAGGTGGAAGAGTTCTCTCGATGATGTTTAGGCTTCTTAGACTGTCAATGAGGCTTATCTTCATTCCTAGATCTTTTATCTTTCCAAGTACTTCCACTTTTATGCTTCTCAGAGGCCTTCATCTTTGCCTCGGTTGAAATGGTTCGGTTCACCAAACTTTGGAAGTCAGTGATACCCAGGGCAGTAAATATTGAACTTAAATCATCGTTGAGTCCGTCAATGAACATTTTACACTTGTCTGCATCTGTCTTGATATACTTTGACCCGTACTTGCAATACTTTTAAAAGTCACTCACGTACTGTTCAATGGGTCAGCCACCTTGCTTCAAGTATAAGAAACGTTTTCGATGCTCGGCTAAGTACTGTTCACTGATATACTTCTTCTTGAATTCTTTGAGAAAGAATTTCCAGGTAACAACGTTAGAAGGAGCAGTCAAGGTTGTAGTTTCCCACCAACTCAAAGCTTCATTTGCCAATAGGGCTATGGCACATTCAAGTTTATGTTCATCAGAACAAGGTAATTGCTTGGTCAAGATTCGAGTAGTAGCCTCTAGCCAATACTCAGCAACTTCAGGGTTGGCTTTATTAGTACCGGTGAATGTATAAGCCCGGTGTTGAGCCATCTTATCAATTGGTGCTCTGTTTGGCACAGTGGCAGGAGGTGGAATAGGATGATCCCGTTTCATAGTTGTTACTAGTTGATCGAACATCTCCTTCATGCTAAGGAGACATTCTTGTTGCATAGGATTTATAGCAGGAGCTTCCTGTTGAGGACAACTTCTTCTCGAGGTTCAGCTTGTTGTGGAGGATTTTGCTACATCCTCACACTATCTCCTTCATTCGAGGAGCCCTTAGGACTTTCATCATCCCGAGCAAGCCTTGTTTCAGACATTTCTACGTTTAGATAGAACAAGAAGGAGTTCACTTGAGCAAGAACACAAGCCTATACAGTACATTGTCTCCTAGGTGGCACAAATATCTGTATATGATGCAATAAGACCCGATTTAAGTCCTAGAATCGACTAAAAAGCTCTGATGCCAATAAGATGTAACACCCCCTACCCTAGTTTAGGAGTAAACCGGCTCAGGAGCATTACTGGAAACGCGAATCGTTTAAAACTTTCAAAAACTCATCACTAATCGATGAGTTATGAGTTAACAAGGCATTTATTCATACAAATTTAATCATATAAGTAGGAGCTTGCTTCTTATTCATTATAGGTTACTACTTTGGTAAATCATTTTAAATTTACATTCAAGATTACCAAGTGCTTAATCAAATGACCATGTATAGTATTCAATTGACATAGTGCTTAATCAAATGACCATGTATAGTATTCAATTGACATACAATAACTAGGAAATTTTCGATTCAATTCAAGCTAATATCAAATACATGCTCAGCTTAATCCATTTCATTCACATGATAATATTATCATTACACACTTCAAGTTTAGCCATTAAGCCTTCCTAACATTTAAGGCCAAAACAAGTTCATTTATATGTATACAAACTTTCAAGTAGCAAAATGCATGTCCTAGTTTAACTATATACAAGCCTAGGTGCCACCAACTAAGAGTATTAAAAAACAAGTATAGATCCATACTCTAGCTTGGCTTGTGCTTTACTTCAGGCTCAAGAAAGAAGCTTCAAAATCGGGAGATTGCTTCAAATCCTTTATCATGTAGGTTGGGAAGAATGGAAAACAAGAGTGATAAGTACAAGATGTACTTAGTGAGGTAGCAATCTAAATTTAACCAATTATTAGAACAAGTTTCATTTAGTTAATTAATTTTATTCAAGAATAGTAGCATTCAAATTGAGCATGACATCCAATAGCCAAGTATTTTCACAACATTGAGTAATATACATATCATAAATCGAAAGCCAACAAGCAAGAAATCAAGTAACAACCATGTTTGTTCATGACATATTTCATGGTGTCTTTTGAATAGTATGACAAGCAATAGAAATGGATCATAGTTCAAGCTTTAACACATTTCAATTCAATCAATAACATATTCAAGCAATATTCATCCTTCTCAAGTCAAGTATAACAATATTTCATTTCAAAGCTTGTCTTTCAAGCAACAATTACAAGTAATACTTTTATGCAAGACAATTCAAGTGTAAACATTATCCATTTCGAGTTTTGCATTTCAAGCAACAAGTAAATTCCATGGTAACATTCTTAATTGTTATCTCTTTTAACTCAATCCATGGTATATAGTTGTGTAGATAATCGAGTCACCAACCAATTTGTCGCCAAATAACAAGCTACTGGTTATAACCCTCCTACTGTCGCCAAAGACCATTCACGTGTCCCTCCTACTGTCACCATTTACGGGCCTTGGCCCTGGACCGTAGTCCACCAAACACAAAAGAGCTCTAGACTCTATGGCATGCCATCCTACCTATGACCACAAACAACCAAGGCTTTGTTCAATTATGAATCACTTATTCAAGCATTACATGTTCAAGTCAAGCAATAGCTTATTCAAGGATCAATTCGAGTGATACATTGCAAGATCATGTTTATATATATAGCCCTTACGCCATTTGAGCCTTAGCTCACCACTTCATGTATTTTCTTATGATATTCAAGTAGTATTCTCATGCACTCGATTAAAGCATTTAGCCATATCAACATATCACATTTACAAGCATCATTGATATCACATAGCACATACTAGTCATTCTTCCCATTTAATCACAACCAAGTTTAATTCAAGTTTATTAACATGGCATAGAAATAACAAGAAGGTAGACATGCATCTTTGGTTAGGACGTAATTCCTAACCCTATATTAAACTACACTCACAATACTCCAAGCTATATTAGTCTCGAAAGACTATCCCCTTTTGTTTAGCTTTTGAGTGCTCCTCCTTAGTCCCTTCTCCAATGTCCTCTTCTCGTTCTAACATTTCACATAACTAAATCAAAGTCAAGACAAGGTACATTCATTTAACTTCAAAACATGGCATCAATACACATAATTCATTTATCCAAACTGTCCTAGGCTGCTATACAAGCGCGCACACACACACATACACACACATATATATATATACGAGGTAGCATTCAAACTGCTCGAAACTATGTACAAAACAGTACACAAAACTGCATTTAAAGCTATCCGAAAATGCACACCGGGCCATAGAATCAAAATCAACAACTATTTAAATCATTACATGACTCCATACATGCAAGCATTCATTTCAAAACATCAAGACTGCTGCTGCCAGGTAGCATGTGCATTACTTGCTTAAATGTTCATATCTTTAATTCCGTATTTCGGAATTTAGAACTGTTTACACCGTTAGAAACCTAACTTAACTATCTTTCTAAACATATAGGCCTTGATTTTTATTCTTTACAAATTAATACAGTTTTTTATTTAAAGACAGACCAAATTATGCCAATGGACAGTTTGCACTGTCCTTAAAGATTATTCTCTACAAACTATTTTATAACTTGGAATTCGATTACGTTTGTTGCATACGAAACTATACATGCTCATGATTCTATACATATAAGATTTATTCCCTAATTTGATCTATGTGATTTTCTTCAAATTTTTAAACTTACTGCCCGAAACAGAGTTTTCTGGACAGATTTCCATAAGCTAGATTCTAGCTTCATTAATCACTTAGAAAAGAATTCTAACATGATTATTCAACATATATACTCACTCATACATGTCTAAGTCAGTCCAATAATGTGTCAAATATAAGAAAATAGGGCAATTAAGCAATATTTTCGAATTGGTTCATTAACATACAAACAATCTTGCTCAAAACAGTCCATGGACTTAAAATCAGTCTTTAATGTTTCTCTCAAATGCAAAGCAGTCCTTAACATCATTATTTTCAATCAAGACAACTTCAAGAACATGCTTATGTTTACAAAACGAGACAGGTTGTAAGTTCATGTTTTTCCATTTAACAAAACAATTCTTAACTCTTTATACACACAGAAACATGTATTAACAACCCTTAAATAATCCTTTCTTCAAACAAGAAGTGTAATAGCCCTCTCATTCATTCATATGTACCATATCAACTTAATCTCTAAAGAAGTTAACAACAAACAAAGTCATATAAACCAATTCCAATACCATCAATTCAGTCCATATTCGATCCTAATATGTTTTCACTAGACATATGTACCAATTAGTTCAATATAAGAACACATACAACACTCTTAATCAATTCCTAATTTCCAACAATCAATCTAACATTTTCAAGCAAAACAAGTTGTTAGAATCTCAAAATCAAAGACGAAATTAATGAACACTAAACATTACCTTAAAGTTGAACACAATTTCAAAGCTCTAAGCTAGGTTTCCATGGTTGCCTGACTCATCTCCCTCTCTTTATGGTGTATAGTTTCAGTACAAGAAGGGAAATCAAGAAGATGACTATCCATCTCCATTCTTTTTGTTTTATTATCTAATGAACATGTGTACTAGCCCCCAAACTTTTATTTGTTTAACATGCAATTCTTACATTCTAATAGTTTCCATTTTGGCCCCCTTTTTAATTAGTCACTTGATTAGATAACAATTCAAGTTAGTCACCATAATTCAAGTGTCCTCCTTTTTAATTGTCACAATAGCTCCTAAACTTTCATTCGATTAGGCCATGGTTTAATTAGACAATAATTTTAGTAGTAGTAACATCTTTTAGACCCGGTTTAGGGATATCACAATTCCTTAATTTAAATTAAATTACCACTTTTAGAAATATGCTACTAGGCTCGAGTTTTGGGTATTACAATTCCCTCCCCCTTAAAATAAATTTGCCCTCGAATTTTACCTGAATTAAACAAGTGAGGGTATTGTTTCCTCATGACTGCATCTGATTCCCATGTTGCTTCTTCCATCTTGTGGTTTCTCCACAAGACTTTAACAAGAGGTATGGACTTGTTACGAAGCTTTCTGACTTCACGATGTAAAATCTGGATTGGTTCTTCTTCATATGACAAGTCAGGGTTTAATTCAACTTCTTCAGGCTCTATTACGTGAGATGGATCAGATCTGTATCTTCTTAACATAGATACGTGAAACACGTTGTGGATCTTATCGAACTCACTAGGAAGAGCTAAACGATAGGCTAATGGCCTTATCCTTTCAATGACCTCAAAAGGTTCGATAAATCGGGGGCTGAGCTTCCTCATTCTTCCAAACCTTAAGACCTTCTTCCAAGGAGATACTTTAAGGAATACTTTGTCTCCTACGTTGTGCTGAATATCTCTCATTTTCAAGTCTGTATAGGCTTTATGCCTATCAAAAGCTGCCTTCAATTGGCTATGAATGATATGTACTTGTTTTTCAGTTTCTCTAAGCAATTGAGGTCCCAAAACCTTGTTTTCTCCCAATTCTGCCAACATAAAGGAGTTCTACATTTCCTCCGATATAAGGCTTCAAGTGGTGCCATCTGAATAGATGTCTGGTTATTGTAAGCAAACTCTACTAGGGGTAGAGACTTTTCCAGTTCTTTCCAAAGTCTATTACACAAGCACGCAACATATCTTCAAGTACTTGAATTATCCTTTCTGATTGTCCATCAGTTTGAGGATGGAAGGCTGTGCTAAGATGCACTTTAGACCCTAAAGCCTTTTGCAAGGATTTCCAAAACCGAGAAGCAAATCTGGGGTCTCGTTCTGATATTATAGCTGTAGGTACATCGTGTAACCGAATCGCTTCACGAATATATATCTCGGCCAAGACATCCAAGCTCATGTTCATTCGAACAAGGATGAAGTGTGCAAATTTTGAGAATCTATCAACGATCACCCACACAACATCGTTCTTTCTTGGGGTGGAAGGATGATCAATGCCAAAATCCATAGTTATACGGTCCCATTTCTATTAAGGAAATTCGATAGGTTGAAGCAGTCCCGTAGGGACCCTGTGCTCGGCTTTGACCTTTTGACAAGTTAGACACTTTGATACAAAGTCTGTAATAGCTGACTTCATGCCTGGCCACCAGTACAAGGGTTTTAGATCTTTATACATTTTGGTTGATCCCGTATGTATTGAGAAAGAACTTTGATGAGCTTCTTATAATATCTATTTCTTGAGTTCTTCATTATTGGGAACACATACTCTATCCTTAAAATAGAGAAGTCCATTCGGCTTAATAGAGAATTCATGATTAAGTTCTGAATCTAGCTTTAACATGATCTTCTGAAGATCTGGATCAATTTGCTGGAGATCCTTGATTCTCAAGATTAGACTAGATTGAACTTGGAGTTCAGATAGGAATTTCCATCTTTTGTATAAATGGAAATGAGCATTGATTGTCAAGGAAGCTACAAAAGAATTCACAAGGTTACTTATACAAGTTAGGAATGGATTGTTTTAAGATAACATCTAATATTTAGAATCGAGGGTTTACCCGAGTACGGTCTGCGCTAAGGGCATCAACAGCCACATTTGCTTTCCCCGAATGGTAGTCTATGACCAAATCGTAATCTTTAAGCAATTCTAGCCATCTTCTTTGCCTTAGATTCAAGTTCTTTTGAGTTAGGAGGTACTTGAGACTTTTATGATCCATATACAAGTTGCACTTCTCTCCATACAAGTAATGTCTCCAGATTTTGTAACACCCTGAATTGGGCTTAGGATTATTGCTACTATTTAGAATCTTTAAATAATTAAAGAAGTCATATTGAATAGAACCTAATTAGGGATCAAAATACAAAAGCCACAAATTGGAATGCCGAATTCTAAAGGAATCAAAAGACAATTGATTTAAGGACTTAATTGGAAGATTGAATGATAGGAGTGACTAAATTAAGATGACTAACTTGAAAACTCTAGCAAATTGAAAGATTGCATGCTAAATTTCCTAATATCTCTAAAATGCCCTTGATTAATCTTTAATTAGTGGCTAAATTGAGGACAAAATGGTCCTTTCATTAGGGAAAATTTGATGAATGAATTAGCCAACCCTTTCTCCTTCACTATCCTACCCGAATTCTATAGAGAAAAAGAGAAAAGAGGGCTTGAGGGAGAAAACTTGAAATCCATGGCAATGCAACCTTGATTTAGCTCCTAATTAAGTCTAGATACCATAGTGAGTAAGGTAACCACTTGTTTCTCTTGTAATTTCATGTTTGAATGGTTGTTTGAATGATATTCTTGTTGTCTTGATGAATTGGATGAATGTTATACATGTTGGGAGCATGGTAGACTCAAATTGAACTTGAAATTGAGCATGAATGTTTGATTGTCTTGTATTGTTCATTATGTCCTTGCTTGCTTGATAGGTAATAAACTTAAAAATGGTTCAAATTTGCCTGAATTTTGGGGTCACCTTACATATTATATGCATCGACACTCCTCACTGCTAACCCGGGCGAGGGGTATTACATAAAGTGGTATCAGAGCTAAAGGTTTAGATCCTCGGACTAAACTGAGTCTTCATGCATCATATTGGATTGAATTGTGCCACCTAGGAGTTATTTATCAATATACTTGTGTTCTTGCTTATCTAACTTCTTCTTGTTTACCCAATCATAGTATGTCTGAGACAAGACTTGCTCGGGACGATGAATGTCCCCGAGGTTCCCCTAATAAAGGAGGTAGTATGAGGATGGAACCGAATCCTCCAAGACAATCCAAACCCCGAGAACAGGCTCAACCCTAGCAAGAAACTCCTGCTATCCAAGCTGTCCAAAGAGAATGCCTCCTTAGCATGAAAAAGATGTTTGATCAACTCGTATCGAACCTCAAACAAAATCATCCTGCTGCTCCTCCTGCTGCTGCACCAAGCAGAGCTCCTATTGATAAAGTTTCCCAACACCGAGCCTATACCTTTACCGGTGCTAATGAGGAAAAACCTGAATATGCATAATACTGGCTAGAATGTACAACTCAAATCCTGACCAAACAATTGCAATGCTCGGATGAGCACAAACTTGATTGTTCCATAACACTCTTAGCTGATGAAGCCTTGAGCTGGTGGGAAACCACAACCTTGACTGCTCTTGCTGACTCGGTCACCTGGGAATTCATCGTTGAAGAATTCAAGAAGAAATACATCAGCGAGCAATATCTAGCTGAGCGTAGGAGACGTTTCTTGTACCTCAAGCAAGCTAACAGGCCCATTGAACAATATGTTGCTGATTTTTGCAAATACTACAAGTACGGCTCGGAGTATATCAAGACTAAAAAAGATAAGTGCCGAATGTTTATCAATGGCTTGAATGATGAGCTAAGTCTGATGTTCACGGCTCTGGGGATCATGAATTTTCAAACTCTGGTCAATTGAACCATTGCAACCGAGGCAAAGATGAAAGCTTCGGAAAGAAAAAAATGGTGGTAACAACAATGATAAGAAGCACAAACGTGATGACAAGTCCCATTGGCAATCCAAGAAAGCTAGATATCAAAAAGAAAGCTCCTCGACATATACTCCTACTCCAAAAAGCAATTATATGCCGAGACCTCAATCGGTGAATAAGCCTTCAGCCCCGGTTATCTCTGTAAATATCACGGGAAATTATGGAAAAGTGCCTACTTGCAAATTTTGCCAAAAGCTTTATTTTGGCCAATGCCGATCTCAATCGAATCTATGTTATGCTTGTGGTAGAGCCAATCATTTCATTAAGGATTTCCCCTAAAATCCTAAGAAAGCTCCAGCCTAATCTCCTACAAATCTGAGTTCTGCACTATCTAACCGAAACAAAGGCCCAGGACAAGCACAGTCTGGGAACCAAGGTAAAGGGAGAGGCCACCATTCGGCTACTACACATCAAGAATCCTGAGACCCTGCTCGAATCTACCATATTTGTGGTAGGGAGGATAAAGAGTCTCCCTATGTGATTACATGTACTGTTGAACTAAACTCAAGTACTACTTATGCTCTAATTGATTCAGGGTCTACCCACTCGTTTATATGCTCTTCCTTGATTGTTAAGCTAAACTTGAAACCCTAACCTATTAAATCTAGCCTTGTAGTTTCAAATCCTATAGGAGGAAACATGCCAATTAACTTACTTTGTAAATCTTGTCCTATATCTATTCGAAATGTACCCTTTTCCTATTGACCTCTATGTCTTGCCAACTTGTGAATTCGATCTAGTATTAGGACTAGATTGGTTGGGTAAACACCAAGCCTGGATTGATTGTCAAAATAGGAGGTTGTATCTCTGGGGATTAGGGAAGAATCCATCATTCTTATAGATAAGAAACCGACCTCAATCTTTGCTTCCATGGTTCTAAAAGATGAATATGACTTTGGATTGCCATCTATACCTGTTGTATCTGAATTTGTCGATGTTTTCCCGAGGAACTCCATGGTCTTCCTCTGACCCGAGAAGTGGAGTTCGGGATTGAAGTTCAACCTAGAACAACTCCGGTGTCCATCACACCTTATCTAATGGCACCTATTGAATTGAAATAACTCAAGAAGAAACTTCAATAGCTACAAGACAAAGGCTTTATTCGGCCTAGCACATCTCCTTGGGGTGCACCTATCGTGTTCGTAAAGAAAAAGGATGGTACGATGCGGCTTTGTATCGACTATCATCAATTGAATCAGCTTACCATCAGGAACAAGTATCCTTTACCAAGGATAGAAGATCTCTTTAATCAACTTAGAGATCGATCTTCGATCGGGTTACTACCAAATGAAGGTGAAAGAAGAAGACGTGCCTAAAACAACCTTCTGAACTCGTTACGGCCACTTTGAATTCCTTGTAATGCCTTTCGGGCTAACTAATGCCCCGACCGCATTTATGGATCTTATGAATCGAGTAATGAATCCTTTTCTCGACAAATTTGTGGTCATCTTTATTGATGACATCTTGTTTTACTCTTATAACAAGGAGGAACATGCTGAACACCTCTGAATTGTCTTGCAAACTCTCTGGGAACGTCAATTGTTTGCCAAATTCTCCAAATGCAAGTTCTGGCTATCGAATGTTTCATTTCTTGGCCATGTAATCTCAACCGAAGGGATCAAGGTGGATCCAAAGAAGGTTCAAGCTATTCTTGATTGGGAACCTCCGAGGAATGTTGGTGAGGTCTGAAGTTTTCTCGGTTTAGCCGGGTACTATCGAAGATTTGTAAAAGGCTTTTCGACTATTGCCTTGCCCCTAACTAAGCTCCTTCTAAAGGATCAACCATTTGAGTGGTCCAATAATCAGCAATAAAGCTTTAATCAACTCAAGCAAGCATTGACCCATGCCCCGGTCCTCATCCAACCTGAATCGGGTAAAAAATTCACTGTGTATAGTGATGCTTCACATTCGGGGCTAGGTTGTGTTTTGATGCAAGGAGATAATGTGGTAGTGTATGCATCAAGGCAATTGGAACCTCACGAGCTAAACTATCCAACTCACGATCTCGAACTTGCTGCCATGGTCTTCGCTCTCAAAATTTGGAGACACTACTTGTACGATAAAAAATGCTACATGTTCACTGATCATAAAAGCCTCAAATATCTCCTAACCCAAAAAGATCTCAATTTGAGACAAAGAAGATGGATGGAACTCTTGAAAGATTATGATTTGATCATCGACAATCATCCCGAGAAAGCCAATTTGGTTGCGGATGCTCTTAGTCGTAAATTGACCTTGGGTAAGACAATATAAATCCTTAAACATTCAAATCAATCAAGTCTTTCTTGCTTTGTAAGAAACCATTCGAATACCATGTAATAGCCTTGTTTAATTTTGTAGCTTCAAATGCTATTAATGCTCATCTTCGAGTATATCAAAAATGAGGATTTCTATCCAAACTCCATATCCAGTCTAGCCTGATCTCGAGAATTAAAAATCTTCAACAAACCGACCCTAATCTTCAAGCTATTATCTTGAAGCTTGACTCGAAAGATAACCAGGATTTCCTTGGCCATTCGAATGGAATGATATACTTTAAGAGTAGGGTTTTTGTCCCTAATGATGAAGAATTGAAGAAAGACATCTTGCAAGAAGCCCATCAAAGTTCTTTTTCGATCCACCCTAGATCGGTTAAGATGTACAAGGATCTCAAACCCTTGTATTGGTGGCCAAGAATGAAAGTAGCCATCAATGATTACATATCAAAGTGTTTAACTTGTCAAAGGGTTAAAACTGAGCATCGAGTTCCTACTGGATTGCTCCAACCTATTGAATTCCCTCAGTGGAAATGGGATCGAATCACCATGGACTTCGTGAGTGGTCTACCTTGCACGCCAAGAAAGTGCGATGCTATTTAGGTGATCGTAGATCGATTCGCTAAATTGGCTCACTTCATCCCTATTAGAATGAATTATAGCTTGGACACACTAGCTAAATTGTATATTCGTGAAATGGTTCGTTTGCACGGAGTCCCTACGTCCATCATCTCCGATCAGGATCCTCGATTCATAGCTCAATTTTGGAGATCTTTACAACGAGCCCTTGGCACCAAATTGAATCTAAGCACGACCTTCTATCCTTAAAGTGATGGCCAATCCGAAAGGGTGATTCAAGTCATTGAAGACATGTTGAGAGCTTGTGTCATTGACTTCAGGAAGAATTGGGAGAAATCTCTACCTCTTGTGGAATTTGCCTACAATAATAGCCATCAATCTTCGATCCAAATGGCTCCATTCGTAGCATTGTATGGAAGGAAGTGTAGAACTCCCCCTATGCTGGTCTGAACGTGGAGAAAACAAGGTGTTAGAACCTCAAATGCTTAGAGAAATCGAAGAACAAGTTCGAATAGTCCATGATAGATTGAAGCAAGCCTTTGATAGGCAAAAATCCTATGCAGACTTGAAATGAAGGGACATTCAATATAATGTAGGAGATAAAGTCTTTCTCAAAGTTTCTCCTTGGAAGAAGGTTCTCATATTTGGTAAGATAGGAAAGCTCTGCCCCCGGTTCATTGGACCATTTGATATAGTTGAAAGGATTGGTCCAGTGGCTTATCGATTAGCACTCCCTAGTGAATTCGACAAGATCCACAATGTATTCCATGTTTTGATGCTCAGAAGGTACCGGTCTGATCCATCTCACATTCTAGAGCCTGAATAAGTTGAATTAAACCCCAACTTGTCCAATGAAGAAGAACCAATCAAGATACTTGACAAGGAAGTCAAGAGGCTTAGGAACAAGAATATCTCCTTAGTAAAGGTATTATGGAGGAATCACAAGGTAGAAGAAGCAACTTGGGAGCCTGAGGATACAATGAGAAAGCAATACCCTCAATTATTCAATTCATGTAAAAATTTGAAGGCGGACTTTCCTTTTTAAGGAGGGGAGAATTGTAAAACCCTAAATCAGGCTTAAGATTATTGCTACTATTGAGAATCTTTAAATAATTAAAGAAGTCATATTGAATAGAACCTAATTAAGGATCAAAATACAAAAGCCACAAATTGGAATGCCGAATTCTAAAGGAATCAAAAGACACTTGATTTAAGGACTTAATTGGAAGATTGAATGATAGGAGTGACTAAATTAAGATGACTAACTTGAAAACTCTAGCAAATTGAAAATTGAATGCTAAATTTCCTAACATCTCTAAAATGCCCTTGATTAATCTTTAATTAGCGGTTGAATTGTGGACAAAATGTTCCTTTCATTAGGGAAAATTTGATGAATGAATCAGCCAACCCTTTCTCCTTCACTATCCTACCCGAATTCAATAGAGAAAAGAGAGAAAAGAGGGCTTGAGGGAGAAAGCTTGAAATCCATGGCAATGCAACCTTGATTTAGCTCCTAACTAAGTCTAGATAGCATAGTGAGTAAGGTAACCACTTGTTTCTCTTGTAATTTCATGTTTGAATGGTTGTTTGAATGATATTCTTGTTGTCTTGATAAATTGGATGGATGTTATACATGTTGGGAGCATGCTAGACTCAAGTTGAACTTGAAATTTTAATTCATAGTGACCAAATTGAGATAAGATACATGTATAGTTGCTGGAAAATCTAGGAATTATGAACATGATAGAAAACAGACTTGTTAAGGACTGTTTTGGTTATAGAAATTGTGCAAACATGTTAGACGAACTTAGAAATCTGTTTTGATCATATTACTAGGTAATGAGAAGATTGAATTGAATACATGTGTTGCTGGAAATGTGACTACACCTAATTGAACTAGATAAATTAGGTAATGGACTGCCTAGTGGATGAATTGATGTACAAATGTGATCAACTAGATCAAACCAGATTAAACATGATTATGCCCTGTTTTAAGAACATTGCTAGGTAAATTATGATAGCCAAGACATGTATGAACATAATCATGAATGAAATTTCCATGACAGGACCTTGCTAAAATGAGTTAAGAAGCTAGATATCCAACCTAGTGTAATCTGCCCAGAATGCTTTGTACTGGGTAGTGACTTTGAAAAATCGCTAAAAATTGTATATAGTGAATTTAAGGCTGAAATTTTTATGGACAACACCTTGGAGTGTCTAAATTCACTAGGAGAAAATAGAGCTAAACTTTGGGTTGTTTACTGAAATGTAGATAGAGATAGTGCAAACATCCCATTAAAGCAGGATGCCCTGTCTTTGAGTAAAAAACTTTATTAATTGGCTAAGAAATAAAATGCAAGCCTTATATGGTCATAAAGAAAATTTGTTAGCTTTCCAATGGTGTAAACCAATTGAAATTCTGACGTACGGAATGAAAGATATGCTTGATTTAGTGACTAGAGTGCAAGCTGCCTAGCAGCAGCTGCATAGGCAAATGCACACTATTTTGTGGAATTTTACAAACTATCTTGAAAACAGTTTTAGGCTTTGAAATATGTCTTTTTTACATGAACTATAATTTAGAAAATTGTGTTTGAGTAATGTTAAGTGTTCAAAAGTACTATTTTTATTACTCTTTTTACTCTTATTATTGTTAGACTTAGGCTTATATTAGTTGCATTATTAACCATTCATGTATGTTTGCATTGTTTCCTTGGTGGACAAGCTTGATTTCATATTTTGCTTAATTTTGTGGAAAAAGATATTGCTTTGGTGTGTTTTTGTGTGTGCAAAATCAGTTGCCAAAGCAAGGCTGGAACCAGTTGCCAGGGCAGTGCATGAAGGAGATGTCGAAGCAGTTGCCAGGGCAATGTATGAAGGAGATGTCGAGCTAGTTGCCACGACAATTGTCGATAAGGGATAAGATGATATGGCAGTCGAAATTGATGACTAGATAAGCCCAAGATGACATGGAGCAAAGTTAAATCCCAAAGGAGTTTGATTTCCATGAAGAGGTCAAAGAGAAATTAAATCCAAAAAAGATAGGAGAAGATCTAGAAGGAATTTAAATATAATAAAGAATTATATTCTTTTAAAGTATTTAATTCCAGCTTAACTTCCTCCTCAAGAAGGACTTTGACCTAGCCATCTCCTATTTAAAGGAGACCAAGCCGTCAAACTCAAGGGGAGAGGGGCAAGGGGTAGAGTTCGATTGAAGAGGAGAGTTTCCAAAGAGAGCTGATCGATTTCTTCTTCTTCTTTGCTTCCATTAGATTCATGGTTTGGGGATTATTCTTTGTATATCTTTTGAACCCAACCATGAACTAACTTGATTGGTTAGGGTTATTGTGTTTTAGTGGTTGTGAAATCTTTTGGATTTTGTTTAGGTTTATGAGTCTGCAATTTCAATTCATAGTTTGTTTATTCTTGGTTCTTAACATTGGTTGCAAGCGAATTGGGAGAGGATCTCGGAATTCAATCATACATTTATCTAATATCGGGAGAGTTAGATTCAATAAATGAATGAGCATGGTTTTCATACAAACGGAAGTTGGTGAAGACTAATTCGGCTTAGGGATAAGTTACGAATTTTAACAGCTAAGAGGAGCGCAAGATTACTTGTTGTTCACCCTTGATTCACACAGGGATGTATTATCAAGGCGTGTGCAATTAACAGTATTTTGCGATAGGGATAACGAGGAATCATTGAAGAACGCTTCGCCGAACTTTGGAAGTGAATGATCAATTGCCCAGGCAATCGACCCATTCTTAATTGCCCAGGCAATTGCGGGAGCACTGCCCAGGCAATCTGATCAGACAACGCGGGGGAATTGCCCTGGCAACCGACCAGGAAACACGACAGAATTGCCCTAGCATTCAACCAGGCAATTGCAACCAAATTGCCCTGGCTATTGACTAGGCAATCGTAATAGAATTGCTCTGGCAATCCAGCTACTACTCAATCACCACAACGAACCATTCGATCATCACTCCATAACTCACGATAACCTGGCCTATTCTCTCTCATCTGTTTACATCCTTATTTTATTTACTTGGTCTTTTACTTTACTCGTTAAAATCAACTCCTACTATCAATTGTGTTTTTACTTTTACAGTGCGATAACTTAAGCAAAGTGGCCCAAATCAATCCTTGTGGAGACGATACTCGATACACATATCACTTTATTACTTGCGACGTGTATACTTGCACCGTTTGTGTAGCACTCAATACGCAACAAGTAAAAAGGAAAATGTACAAGAGTATGCTGCCCAATATGTGTATGTTATATGCTTGTAATCTTGTCTTGAATTGAATGAATTGGCTTGATGAATTGTGTGCTAACATGCTCTTTATATGTTTGTATGATTGGCTGGTTAGAACAAGGAGTAGAGGACTTGGTTGAAGAAGATAGGATTGATCAAGTCAAAGGAAAAGCAAAGGGGATTGTCATCAAAGATCGATAGCTTAAGCTTGGAGTTTTGTGAGTGTAGTTATATTTAGGGATGGACTTAGGTCCTAACCAATTCAGCATGTCTAAATACTTGTTTGTGCCTTATGCTTGAAATGAACTTGAACTTGTTATACTTGATTACTTAATCTTGTTGTGTGATTGCTTGAAAATAAAAGACTCAACAAGTCCTTGGTTGCTAGTTGGTCTTAGGTAGAACAACATGCTTTAGAGTCTAGAGATCATCTTGTTAGGTACTTTATGTACCATCTTGTTTGGTGTTTTGGGCACCTTCTTGTTAGATTCCTTGAGTATCATCTTGTTAGGTACTTTGTGTACCCTCTTGTGTGGTGTTTTGGACCTTCTTGTTAGATACTTTGTGTATCATCTTGTTAGGTACTTTGTGTACCATCTTGTGACTTGATTACCTAGTCCTACTATCTACCAAGGCAAAACAAGAATAAATGAATTTGAAACAAAGACTTGTGAACATGAATGAAGAATTAGCAAACTTGACACTTGCTAATGTACTTGTATTAAATCTCGATATATTTTTTGGATAAAGGCAAATTGCAAGGCCTAAGACGACCCAGAAAGTACTTGATCACGATCAACTTTGTACGCCTACTTGGGTATTGAGCATTTACCTGTAAAAATGGAATTCCTTGTAATGTATAGCTGCAACTTCGTAAAATGGAATCGGGTAACTTTTTTTCTTACATATGGAATCATTCATATGATATTATGGGGATAACATATCGATTTATTTTATAGGTATCCATTTTATTCGATTGAATTTTGCTTGAGCCGGATGATGAAAAATTATCATGTCCGGTTCCTTCGGGGGATGGATCTAGAAAAATTCACCTATCCTAATAACAAAAAAACCTGACTTGAACGATCATGTATTAAGAGCTAAATTAGCTAAAGGTATGGGTCATAATTATTATGGGGAGCCCGCATGGCCCAGTGATCTTTTATATATTTTTCCAGTAGTAATTCTCAGTACACGGAAATAGAATAGGATGAAAAAGATAGAAAATCAATAAAAGAAGGTGGGTAGAAAAACTTATTAGACATCGGGATCGACGGTATCTAATAAGTTCTACCTAATATTGGATTTGAACCAATGACTCATGCCGTATGAAAGCAATACTCTAACCGCTGAGTTAAGTAGGTCATTTATTATCATAAGGAATCATAAAGAGAAAGAAAAGGGACCTATCACATCGATGGATTATAAATCCAATATTACTTCTAAGCAATGCCAATCAAACTGACCAAAAAGGTATGATTATGCTGTTGGATCATCTAATATTCATCTTGACAAGAAATTATCTACATAATATGATAAACTATGTATCACAAATACAAGGGCTATAGCTAAGTTAATGAAAGTTACATTAATAAAATGATGTATATGCTATCTTGAATTGCTCATTACTTGAAAAATAAGACATACGAAAGAATGCCTTATTAGAATTGGATTAATTGATCTCTATACTTGAAATGCTTGATTCTTGCTAAGCATTGCTTGATTGATTACTAGAACTTGTACTTGGTTACTTGCTTGATTTGTTTATTGTGAGACTTGAAATGAATACATGATTTCTTGAACTTGTGGCATTCGAATGGTGCATGTTGGATTAGTTAGGTCTTGACTCTACTTAATTGATGCCTAGTTAGGATAATCCCGATTAAAATAAGTAAGGACTTTAAGTTAATAATCTGAATAAATTGATAGATTTAGGAACTACCTCACTAAGTACATTACATACTTATCACTCTCGTTTTCCTTCTTCCCAAAAATTATAGGTTTAGATTTATCGATAGCCATCTTTCCTTGAGCTCAGAGCAGAACACAAGCAAAGCACAATGTATGACTTGGTACTTTTTGTAAGACTCCTAGATGGTGGCATTAGATTAATGTCTAGTTTTGTTATCACATGCATTTTGTTTTTTACATAGTTTGCATGAAACTTGTCACTATGGTTGTAATGCTTAAAGGAACCTTTGTCTATGTAAATGTACTTAAGTTTGTATGACATGAACCTAAATAACATGTAATGGTTGATGTATTGTTGCGCATATGTTGATGAAATGGAATGTCCATATGTTAATCTAGATAGTTATTAAACAATTCAAAACCTTTGTCTTGTCCATGTGTTTTGCTTGAAATGGAAGTAGTATATGGTGAATCATGTTGAATGCTTTCTAATTCGAATGATATGTACCTAAAGGGTTGATTGAATGTGAATATACCTTGATGTATGCATTATGTATGCTTGAATAGTGGATGATCGAATGACTTAGATGATTAGGATGATAGTTTCATGCTATTGAATGGTTAGATAATCATGCTTAGGAAGTAAAGAATTGGGTTTTCTAAATGTATACAAGATAAGAAACATAGAATTGAATTGGAATCATGTAGCACTAAGGTAGTTCAAATAGGATAGGCAACAAAGAATAAGTGTTGTAAAATGAACCTTGTAAGTAGCAACTTGTAATGAAAGCATGAAAGGAATTTAATCTAGTGTTATTGTGTAATGGCCGAATGCTTTAGATGAAAATGAAACTACATATGAGGTTGCTTGTATGGAAAGAAATGTATGATTGATTTCTTTGTCTAGTTCGAATGATAAAAATGATTGAGAGTCAAATGTGTATTGCTTGTATGTTAAGTAAGCATGAATGTTTGATTGTCTTGTATTGTTCATTATGTCCTTGCTTGCTTGATAAGTAAGAAACTTAAGAAATGGTTCAAATTTGCCCGAATTTTGGTGTCACCTTACATGTTATATGCATCGACACTCCTCGCGCCTAACCCGGGCGAGAGGTGTTACAGATTTTGAGTGCAAACACGATGGCTGCCAATTCCAGATCATGTGTAGGGTAGTTTGATTTATGTGGCTTTAACTGGCATGAGGCATAAGCTACCACATTCGCCTTGCATTAGGATACAACCTAGCCCTAAATTAGATGCATCACAATAAACGGTGAAATCTTTTCCCGGTTCTGGTTGGATAATAACCGGAGCATGAGTACGGGCTTGTTTAAGCTCATCAAAGCTTCTTTGTTGGTTCTCCAACCAAACAAATGATTCATCTTTGCGAAGTAGCTTAGTCAAGGGTGTGGCTATAGAGGAAAATCCTTTGACAAATTGTCGTTAGTACCCAGTTAAACTGAGAAATCTTCTAACCTTACCCACATTTCTTAGAGGTCTCCAATCCAGGATAGATTGAATCTTCCTTAGATCTACTTTGATCCCTTCTATCCAGATAACATGTCTAAGAAACGACACTTCCGATAGCCAAAATTTGTATTTGGTAAACTTTGCAAACAATTAACGTTCTCGGAGGGTTTGTAACACTATTCGAAGGTGTTCATCATGTTCTTCCTTCTTTCAAGAATACACCAATATGACATCGATAAAGACAACCACAAACTTATCGAGATAAGGCTTGAATACGCGATTCATGAGATCCATGAATGCAACCGGAGCATTTGTTAACCTGAATGGCATTACAAGGAGTTCATAATGTCCATAACGAGTCCGAAAGGCTATCTTGGGTACATCTTCTTCTTTTACACTCGTTTGATAGTATCCCGATCGAAGATCAATCTTTGAAAACACTGCAGCATCCTTAAGTTGATCAAAAAGATCTTCAATCCTTGGTAGAGGTTATCTATTCTTGATGGTGAGTTTGTTCAATTGTCTGTAGTCAATACAAAGTCTCATATTCTCATTTTTCTTCTTCACAAACAAGACTAAAACACCCAAGGGAGACGAACTAGGTCGAATGAAACCCTTGTCTTGTAACTCTTAAAGTTGCTTCTTGAGTTCCTTCAACTCAATTGGTGTCATTCGATATGGTGTAATGGACACTGGATTCGTTCCAGGCCGAACATCAATCCCGAACTCTACTTCTCTGGTTGGAGGGAGACCGGAGAGTTCCTCGGGAAAAACATCAAGAAATTTAGATACAATTGCCATGTTTGGTAGACCAAAATCAGTTTCATCTTGTATAACCATGGCAAAAAAGATTGAGGTAGGTTTCTTATCAATAAGAAGGACGTACTCCTTTCCTAAACCTCGGAGATAAAGTCTCATATTTTGGCAATCTAACCAGGCTTGGTGTTTCCCTAACCAGTCTAGTCCCAATACTAGATCAAATTCACAGGATGGTAGTACGTAAAGATCAACAAGAAAGGGCATGTTTCGAATGTAGAAGGGACAATCTTTACAAATGAAGTTTATGGTTGTAATTCCCCTCATAGGGTTCGATACTACTAGACCTTGGTTTACAATTTCAGGCTTCAAATTCAATTTCACAATCAAGGATGAACAAACAAAGGAGTGTGTAGATCCCGAGTCTATTAAAGCATAAATAGGACTTGTATTTAACTCAACGGTACCTGCTATGACATCGGGTGATTCTTCATCTTCTTTTCCCTGAATATGGTGCATTCGAGCAAGAGCCCGAGATTCCTGATGAGTAGTGTTCGAGTTCTAACCCTTGTTCTTTCCCTAATTCCCCGACTTAGCTTGTCTAGGTCCTCTGCTTCAAAATGATGGTGCAGAACTAGTATTTACAGGAGTTCAGCTCGAAAGCTTGTTAGGATTCTGAGGGCAATCCCTTATGTAGTGATCTGAAGCTCTACACAAATAGCATAGATTTGATTGAGTCCTACAGTAGCCCAAGTGGTGCTTCTGGCAGAACTTGCAAGTAGGGAGTTGAGCAGCTTTACCAGAATTCACTGTACTATTAACAGAAATGACCGGGGCTGAAGGATTGGATACCGATGGAGGTCTCGGTATGAAATTACTCTTCTGAACAGGAGTAAAGGTGGAAGAGTTCTCTCAATGATGTTTAGGCTTCTTAGACTGCCAATGAGGCTTGACTTTATTCTTGGATCTTTTATCTTTCCAGGTACATCCACTTTTACGCTTCTCAGAGGCCTTCATCTTTGCCTCAGTTGCAATGGTTCAGTTCACTAAACTCTGCAAGTCAGTGATACCCAGGACAGTAAATATCAGATTGAATTCATCGTTGAGTCCGTCAATGTACATTCTACACTTGTCTGCATCTGTCTTGATATACTCCGACTCGTACTTGCAATACTTGCAAAAGTCACTAACATACTATTCAATAGGTCGACCACCTTGCTTCAAGTACAAGAAATGCTCAGCTAAGTACTGTTCACTGATATACTTCTTCTTGAATTCTTCGAGAAAGAATTTCCAAGTAACAACGTTAGAATGAGTAGTCAGGGTTGTAGTTTCCCACCAGCTCAAAGCTTCATCTGCCAATAGGGCTATGGCACATTCAAGATTATGTTCATCAGAACAAGGTAATTGCTTGGTCAAGATTTGAGTAGTAGCCTCTAGCCAATACCCAGCTACTTCAGGGTTAGCTTTATCAGTACCGGTGAATGTATAAGCCCGGTGTTGAGCTAGCTTATCAATTGGAGCTTTGTTTGGCACAGTGGCAGGAGTTGGAATAGGATGATCCCGTTTCAGAGTTGTTACTAGTTGATCGAACATCTCCTTCATGCTAAAGAGACATTCTCATTGCACAAGATTTATAGCAGGAGCTTCCTGTTGAGGACAACTTGTTCTCGAGGTTCAGCTTGTTGTGGAGGATTTTGCTCCATCCTCACAAGCTTAATCCATTTCATTCACATGATAATATATATATATATATATATATATATATATATAACTTTCAAGCAGCAAAATGCATGTCCTAGTTTAACTATATACAAGCCTAGGAGCCACCAACTAGGAGTATTACAAAACAAGTATAGATCCATACTCTAGCTTGGCTTGTGCTTTACTTTAGGCTCAAGAAAGAAGCTTCAAAATTGGGAGATTGCTTCGAATCCTTTATCCTATAGGTTGGGAAGAATGGAAAACAATCATCCCGAACAAGCCTTGTTTCAGACATTTCTACATTTAGATAGAACAAGAAGAAGTTCCGTTGAGCAAGAACACAAGCCTAAACAATACATTGTCTCCTAGGTGGCACAAGTATCCCTATAAGATGCATTCAGACCCGGTTTAAGTCCTAGAATCGACTAAAAAGCTCTGATGCCAATAAAATGTAACACCCCTACCCCAGTTTAGGAGTAAACAAGCTCGAGAGTGTTACTAGAAACACTGGAAATACAAATCGTTTAAAACTTTCGAGAACTCATCACTAATCGATGAGTTGAGAGCTAACAAGGCACTTATTCATACACATTTAATCATATAAGCATGAGCTTGCTTGTTATTCATTATAGGTTACAACTTTTGTAAATCATTTTCAATTTACATTCAAGATTACCAAGTGCCTAATCAAATGATCATGTATAGTATTCAATTGACATACAATAACTAGGGCATTTTCGATTCAATTCAAGCTAATATCAGATGTATGCGCAGCTTAATCCATTTCATTCACATGATAATATTATCATTACACACTTCAAGTTTAGCCATTAAGCCTTCCTAACATTTAAGGCCAAAACAAGTTCATATATATATATATATATATATATATATATATAACTTTCAAGTAGCAAAATGCATGTCCTAGTTTAACTATATACAAGCCTAGGTGCCACCAACTAGGAGTATTACAAAACAAGTATAGATCCATACTCTAGCTTGGCTTGTGCTTTACTTTAGGCTCAAGAAAGAAGCTTCAAAATTGGGAGATTTCTTCGAATCCTTTATCCTATAGGTTGGGAAGAATGGAAACAAGAGTGATAAGTACAAGATGTACTTAGTGAGGTAGCAATCTAAATTTAACCAACTATTAGAACAAGTTTCATTTAGTCAATTAATTTTATTCAAGAATAGTAGCATTCAAATTGAGCATGACATCCTATAGCCAAGTATTTGCACAACATTGAGTAATATACATATCATAATTCGGAAGCCAACAAGCAAGAAATCAAGTAACAACCAAGTTTGATCATGACATACTTTATGGTGTCTTTCGAATAGTATGACAAGCAATAGACATGGTTGTCTTTCAATTCAATCAATAACATTTTCAAGCAATATTCATCCTTCTCAAGACAAGTATAACCATATTTCATTTCAAAGCTTGTCTTTCAAGTAACAATTACAAGTAATACTTTTATGCAAGACAATTCAAGTGTAAACATTAACCATTTTGAGTTTTGCATTTCAAGCAACAAGTAAATTCCATGGTAACATTCTTAATTGTTATCTCTTTTAACTCAATCCTTGGTATATAGTTGTCTAGCTAATTGAGTCACCTACCAAACTGTCGCAAAATAACAAGTTACTGGTTATAACCCTCCTACTGTCGCCAAAGACCATTCACACGTCCCCCCTACTGTCGCCGTTTACGGGCCTTGGCCCTGGACTGTAGTCCACCCAACACAAAAGAGCTCTAGACTCTATGGCATGCCATCCTACCTATGACCACTAACAACCAAGGCTTTGTTCAATTATGAATCACTTATTCAAGTATTACATGTTCAAGTCAAGAAATAGCTTATTCAAGGATCAATTCGAGTGATACATTGCAAGATCATGTTTATATATATAGCCCTTAGGCCATTTGAGCCTTAGCTCACCACTTCATGTATTTTCTTATGATATTCATGTAGTATTCTCATGCATTCGATTAAAGCATTTAGCCATATCAACATATCACATTTACAAGCATTATTGATATCACATAGCACATACTAGTCATTCTTCCCATTTAATCACAACCAAGTTTAATTCAAGTTTATTAACATGTCATAGAAATAACAAGAACGTAGATATGCATCTTTGGTTAGGACCTAAGTCCTAACCCTATATTAAACTACACTCACAATACGCCAAGCTAGCTTAGTCTCGAAAGACTATCCCCTTTTGTTTAGCTTTCGAATGCTCCTCCTTATACCCTTATCCAATGTCCTCTTCTCGTTCTAACATTTCACACAATTAAATCAAGGTCAAGACAAGGTACATTCATTTAACTTCAAAACAGGGCAGCAATACACATAATTCATTTATCCAAATTGTCCTAGGCAGCCATACAAGCACACACATATATATACGAGGTAGCATTCAAACTACTCAAAACTATGTGCAAAACAGTACACAAAACTGCATTTAAAGCTATTCAAAAATGCACACCAGGCCATAGAATCAAAATCAGCAACAATTTAAATCATTACATGACTCCATACATTCAAGCATTCATTTCAAAACATCAAGGCTGCTGCTGTCAGGCAGCATGTGCATTACTTGCTTAAATATTCATATCTTTTATTTTGTATGTCGGAATTTAGAACCGTTTACACTTTTAGAAAGCTAACTTAGCTATCTTTCTAACCATATAGGCCTTGCATTTTTATTCTTTATGAATTAATACAGTTTTTATTTAAAGACAAATCAAATTATGCCACTAGACAATTTGCACTGTCCTTAGAGATTATTCTCTACAAACTGTTTTATAATTCGAAATTCGATTATGTTTATTGCATATGAAACTAGACATACTCATGATTCTGTACATATAAGATTTATACCCTAATTTGATCTATGTGATTTTCTAAAAAAAATTTAACTAACTGGCCGAAACAGAGTTTTCTGGACAGATTTCCATAAGCTAGATTCTAGCTTCATTAATCACTTAGGCAAGAATTCTAACATGATTGTTCAAAATATATACTCACTCATACATGTCTAAGTCAGTCCAATTATGTGTAAAACATAAGAAAATAGGGCAATTAAGCAATATTTTCGAATTGGTTCATTAACATACAAACAATCTTGCTCAAAATAGTCCATGGACTTAAAATCAATCTCTAATGTTTCTCCTAGATGCAGAGCAGTCCTTAACATCATTATTTTCAATCAAGACAACTTCAAGAACATGCTTATGTTTACAAAATGAGACAGGTTGTAAGTTCATGCTTTTCCATTTAACAAAACAGTTCCTAACTCTTTATACACATAGAAACATGTATTAACAGCCCTTAAATAATCATTTCTTCAAACAAAAAGTGTAATAGCCCTCTCATTCATTCATGTGTACCATATCAACTTAGTGTCTAAAGAAGTTAACAGCAAACAAAGTCACTTAAACCAATCTCAATACCAACAATTCAGTCTATATTTGATTCTAATATGTTTTCACTAGACATATGTACCAATCGGTTCAATATAAGAACACATACAAGACTCTTAATCAATTCCTAATTTCCAGCAATCAATCTAACATTTTTCAAGCAAAACAACTTGTTAGAATCTCAAAATCAAAGATGAAATTCATGAACACTAAACATTGCCTTAAAGTTGAACACAATTTCAAAGCTCTAAGCTAAGTTTCCATGGCTGCCCGACTCATCTCCCTCTCTCTATGGTGTTTAGTTTTGGCAGGAGAAGGGAAATGAAGAAGATGACTATCCATCTCCCTTCTTTTTGTTTTATTATCTAATGAACATGTGTACTAGCCCCAAACTTCTATTTGTTTAACATGCAATTCTTACATTCTTATAGTTTCCATTTTGGCCCCCTTTTTAATTGTTCACTCGATTAGATAAGAATTCAAGTTAGTCACCATAATTCAAGTGTCCTCCTTTTTAATTGTCACAATAGCTCCCTAAACTTTCATTCGATTAGGCCATGGTTTAATTAGACAATAATTTTAGTAGTAGTAACATCTTTTAAACCCAGTTTAGGGATATCACAATTCCCTAATTTAAATTAAATTACCACTTTTAGAAATATGCTACTAGGCTCGGGTTTGGGGTATTAGATAGGGTTCTATAATGTGAGATGGATCAGACTAATATCTCCTTAACATCGATACGTGGAAAACATTGTGAATTCTATCGAATTCTTTGGGAAGTGCTAGTCGATAAGCAACTGGGCCAACTCTTTCAGTAATTTCAAAGGGTCCAATAAAACGGGGACTTAATTTTCCCTTCTTCCCAAATCTCATGATTTTCTTCCCAGGAGATACCTTCAAGAACACTTTTTTCTCCCATTTAATGTTGAACATCCCTTCTTTTAATATCGGCATAAGCTTTTTGTCTGTCAAAAGCTTCCTTCAATCTACTACATATTATCTGGACTTGGTTTTCAGTTTATCGAAGCAGTTCAGACCCTAAGACCTTGTTCTCACCCAACTCAGACTAACACAAGGGTGTTCTGCATTTCCTGCCATAAAGTGCCTCGAATGGTTCCATTTTGATAGATGCTTGATAACTGTTGTTATAAGCAAATTCAATCAATGATAAGGATTTTTTTTCAATTCTTCCCGAAATCAATCACACAAGCTCTGAGCATATCTTCAAGTATTTGAATTACTCTTTCTGATTGTCCATCAGTTTGGGGATGGAAGGCAGTGCTAAGATTCAGTTTTGTGCCCAAAACTTTATGAAGTGCTTTCTGAAATCGAGAAGTGAACTGAGAGTCTCTATCTGATATAACAGATATAGGGACACAATGAAGTCTAATTATTTCCCTTATATACAGTTCGGCTAGATGATCAAGCTTCATGTCCATCCGAATAGGTAGAAAATGTGCCGACTTTGAAAATATATTAACAATTACCCAAATAGCATCATTTTTCTTTAATGAAAGAGGCAGTCCTGAAACAAAGTCCATCGTTATTCTTTCCCACTTCCATTGAGGCAATTCGATTGGTTAGAGTAGTCCGATAGGTGCTCAATGTTCAGCTTTCACCTTTTGACAAGTAAGGCATTTAGCCACAAAAAATCAGTGATGTCTGGTTTCATTCTTTGCCACCAATATACTTCTTTTAGGTCTTTGTAAATTTTAACTGATCCCGGATGTACGGAGAAAGGAATACTATGAGCTTCTTGCAACATTTCTTTCTTCAAAGCTTGATCATTAGGTACACAAACTCTATTCTTAAAATAGAGGATACCATTCGGTTTTAAAGAGAATTCAGAAATTGATTCAGAATCAACCTTTCTAAATATTTACTGAAGTTTAGGGTCATCCTTTTGGAGCATTTTGATTCTTGTATTCAATTCCGAATGGATTTGCAGCTCAGCTAAGTGCTTTTTATTCTTTGAAATCTTGAAATGAGCATTGAAGGTCATTGGTACTACAATTCAAAAATCATTGTTAGAAGAAATTTAACCGAGGTTTTCAGTCAAGCAAAATCAATCTTGAAGAGTATATGATCTTACCAATAGAATGTTTGCGACTGAGTGCATCAGCCACTACATTCGCCTTGCTCGGATGATAATCAATGATCAAATCATAATCCTTGAGCAATTCTACCCACCTTCTTTGTTAGAGATTCAAATCTTTTTGGATTAAGATGTACTTTAAACTCTTATGATCAGTAAACAAATTACATCTTTCTCCATATAAATAGTGCTTCCTAATTTTTAATGCAAACACGACTACACCAGTTCCAAGTCATGTGTTGGGTAGTTTAATTCATGTGGCTTTAATTGCCGAGAAGCATAAGCAACCACCTTATCATCTTACATTAGAACACAACCTAAATCGGGATGGGAGGCATCACTAAAGACTATCAAATCTTTTCCTGGTTCGGGTTGAATTAGAATAGGAGCTCGAGTAAGGACCTACTTCAATTGAGCAGAGCTTCTTTGTTGATTTTCCCCCCACTCGAAAGGTACATCCTTCCTTAAAAGTTGAGTTAATGGTGTCAATAAAATCGATAACCCTTTCACAAACCTCCTATAATACCCAGCTAATCCGAGAAAGCTTCTAACTTCTCCAATATTCTTCGGTGGTTTCCAATCAACAATGGATTTAATTTTCTTCGGGTCAACCTTAATACCTTATGCAGATATTACATGTCCAAGAAATGACACCTCGGAAGCCAAAATTCACATTTACTAAATTTTGCATACAATTGCTTATCCCGAAGAGTTTGTAGAACAATTCTTAGATGATTTGTATGTTCTTCCATACTTCTCGAGTAAACAAGGATGTCGTCAATGAAGACTACAACAAACTTGTCTAAATAAGGCTTGAATACCCAGTTCATAAGATCCATGAAGGCCACCGAGGCATTAGTTAAGCCAAAGTGCATCACTAAAAACTCATAGTGACCATACCGAGTTCGAAAAACAGTTTTTGGGACATCTTCTTCCTTGACTCTCATTTGATAATATCCTGATCGTAGATCAATTTTTGAGAATATAGAGGCACCTTTCAGTTGATCAAACAAGTCTTCAATTCTCGATAATGGATACTTGTTTTTTATAGTGAGTTGGTTTAACTATCGATAGTCAATGAAAAGTCTCATCGATCCATCCTTCTTTTTCACAAAAAGAACCAGGGCTCCATACGGAGAAGAGCTGCGTCTAATGAAGCCCTTATCTTGTAGTTCTTGCAATTGACTTTTGAGCTCAAGCAATTCGACTGGGGCTAAACGATAAGGTGCATGGAAACTGGTGTAGATCTCGGTTGAACTTCAATTCCGAACTCCACTTCTCTTGTTGGAGGTAATCCCGATAGTTCCTCGAGAAAAACATCAGGAAATTCAGATACAGTTAATATGGATTCAAGAGACAAGGTGAACTCATTCAAACTAAATACAGGAGCAAAGGTAGTCTCTAGTTCAAATGGTTTCTTGCTTAGCAAGATGATAGATTCTTTCCTAAACCATGAAGATACAATCATTTCTTATTACAATCTACCCAAGCTTTGTGTTTTCATTACCAATCTAAGCCCAATATGAGATCAAAATCAAAGAAAGACAAGGCTAAAAGATCAGCAAGAAATGGTATGTTTTATATGTGCAAAGAACAGTTCCTACATATTTGATTTACTTTCACTCTATCACCAATAGTATTTACAATCACCAATTCATTAGGGGTGGGTTCAAGCTCTAGGTTTAGTTTTTTAATTAATGGAAAGCTTATAAAAATAATGGGTCAAACCTGAATCAAAGAGAGCATAAACATGTTGTAAACCAAAGTATATTGTACCTGCAATTACTTCAGGTGATTCCTCATCCTCACAACCACGGATATGATAGACTCAAATAGGTGCCCAAGACTCCTGATAGGTAGCATTTGATCCTTGGCCTCTACTCCTTCCACAGTTCTCAGAGTTAGCTTGCTTTAGCCCCTTTCCCTTGGGGGATTGATTTTGGTTCAAACCTTTAGGTGTATGGGAAGGCAGTTTGTTTGGGTTTTGAGGACAATCTTTAACATAATGTGTTGTAACACTACACAAATAGCAAGCATTGTTCAATTTTATACATTGTCCTGTATGATTTTTCTGACAGATTTTACAAGAAGGAATTTGAGTCTCCCTCCCTGTATTCCCCGTGGTATTCAAGGACATTATAGGTGTAGACGTTTTAGCCACAGTTTGAGGCTTAGGAATGTAATTTCCCTTTGAATAATTGCCATAATTGGAAAAGTTTTCTCCTTGATGCTTTTGCTTCTTATTCTGCCAATAAGGTTTGTGGTCTTCTCTCGATCTTTTATCACCTCTAACTTGATTGTCTTTTCTTTTTCCCGAGATTTTCATCTTAACTTCAGTAGCTATGGCAAGATTGACCAGATCTTGGAAATCTGTAATTCCCAAAGTAGTGAACATGGGGCCTAACTCATCATTGAGTCCATCTATAAACATTCTACATTTGTCTTCCTCCTTTTTAATAAATTCAGCCCCATACTTGCAATATTTGCAAAACTCACTAACATATTGTTCAATTGGCTTCCCTCCTTGTTTCAGATACAAGAATTTCTTTCTGCGTTTAGCAAGATACTTGTCACTGATGTATTTCTTTTTTAACTCTTTAAGGAAAAATTCCCAAGTAACAGCTTCCTCCGGTGCTGCAGGAGTTGTAGTTTCCCACCAATTCAGTTGTATGGGATGGATTGCAAGAACTTGATGATTGGGGCTCTTGATGATTTTACTATTGGAGATTCAATAAGTGTTGGAGGGTTCTGTCTCATTGAGACAACCATTTGATCAAACATCTCCTTTAGACTGGAGAAACATTCCCGTTGTATGGGATGGATTGCAGGAACTTCCTGTTGAACTTGTTGAGGTTCAACAGGCTTCTGAGGATCTTGATTCATCCTTACGCTCCCTCCTTCATTTGAGGAGCCGGTTGGACTTTCGTTGTCCTTATCCAACCTTGTTCTAAAAATTTCTATAATAAAAAGAAGAGAGCTTGATCAATTCAAGTCACCAAAGATATCCAAATGACTCCTAGGTAGCACTAAAATCATCAATAAAAATAACAATTATACCATACAAGTCATCAATAGTAATACACTCATATAATGGCCCTAGAATCATGTAACTTTTAGCTCTAATTACCAATCTGTAACATCCTAAACTACTCCTAGATGAACCACTACTCAGAGAATAGTATAGAAGAGATAATCACTCGAGAAATAACACCAAATCAAACAATCGAAGGAATTCAGTAGTTTTCTTGATCAACAAGTTACCATTCGAATTAATAAAATGCTCCTCAGGTTACATAAACTACTTCATAGCTTTACACGTTTTAACCAAAAAAGTCACTCTATACAATTAGTCGAACAAAGACAATACAATGTAATTCAAAGAGGGAATTTACCAACCTAAGAAATTTTTAATCTTTACTATATAGACCTTTATCTTTAGCTAACATTTACAATGCCTAAATAGTCATCTAGATGCAAAAGTTAACCTATCATTGGTTTAATCAAATCAATTACTTGTAATAGACCACATTCATAGTTAGGCCTAATTGCTCAAATCGAATATAACATTTCATACAACCAACCGATCAAGCAATCAAATCCTTAGACGTCCACTATACTTCACATTAAAAACAATCGTCATAACAATATAATTATGTTATCAAACAATCTAAGGCAACCACTAGACTATTAATTAATTCTTACATACCATAGTAATTAGATTATTTACAAACCAAAACAACCATAATAAAAGCATTACATTAGTGCCACCAACCTAGGAGTTCTTAACAAAATATAAGCACATACTATTAACTCCAATATGTGACTTGATCAAGCTTCTCAAATCCTGGTGTCCAAAAAGTTTTCCTGAGATGTAAGGGAAGACTCGATTAAGTGAAAGTTTAGTGAGTAAGTTCATAATACAAGATTAAAACATATTCAAGAAATAAGGTATTTTGGTATCAATGCCCTCCACCTTAACTTCATCAAAATGATCTAAGTCAAGATAAACAATTAGATCCATTTTATAGTAAAATTCAATTCATCTACAACCATTTATCATGTGTAATTTATTTCCAAGTTTAAGGAATTAGCTAATGCAATAGTTAGGATTTTGAATGCTTTAAACTAGGTCATGAATTACAACAAGGAAATCAATCTATCATCCAATTCATTTATGCATTTTAATATAATATCAGTCGAATTATTTCTATTTCCTTTTTATTGTTCACCAAAGTAAGTAAACCATGAATATACTAACATGCATATAACAACCATTACAATCAATCTACATATATATGTATATCTCGCTTTAACCTTGAGACTCGACTTTACAGTCTAGATACAAAAAATCTCCCAACCAAACTGTCACCAGAAAACAATATGGTACACATGGTACCGGTTAATTACTCCAATTGTCGCCAAGTGACCAACATACACTTCCCTCATTCTGTCGCCATTTAGGGACCACTATCTCGGACAGTAGTCTACCCCGACACTGAGCTCTATGGACTCTATGGCATGCCAAATATATCTATGACTGACTCGAGACCAAGGCTTAATAATAGTAATCATTTATTCGATCTTAGAGTACCATCCCAATCAATATGCACTTTGAGTGCCAATATCCCTTTTTCTCTCTAAGGGATCAATATCAAATTTCTTTCCAATATCAATATTTCAATATCAAGGTTTGTATTTACTAGCAATAGTCAATCTCGCAATATCATTATAATTCCAATAGTAACACTATATATATATTTTGTAACTTTATTCCATGAATTCATTTAACACCCTCTACCCGGGTTAGTAGTAACTCGGTTCAGGAGCGTTACTTAGTAAGCAAGCAAGGACAAAACATGGCATGGCATTCGAACTAAACAAGGACATAGACAAGGCAAGGACAATAGAAGCATTACACATTCAAACTTGACTCAATAATCAACCATTATATTCGGCAATCATCAAGCAAGAAGAAAAATCATTCGAACAAGGCATAGGCAACCATTCATGAATTTCTTTTCATGCAAGAAATCTCAAATGTAACTTCAATTTCATCCTAAAGCATTCGATTATAATCACAATACCACTAGATTAATTCCTTTCATGCTTACATTTCAAGTTACTACTTTATCATGTACATTTCACTTCATTTTTCCTTAGCTTGTATACCTTTAGACATCTTATTCATATACTTACTAAGCATGATCATCTAAGCATTCATTAACATAGAATTAGTTCCATGCAAGCCTTACACTAACTCATACATTCAATCATTAACACTAATCATATATTACAAGGCATGTAACTAGTACCTAATGATCTAAACTATTTGGCCATGCATCAAACAAGTGCACAATGATCTTATAATCAAGGCATGAACACACAAATGAATCATATACTTATCATGGCCATTCGAATAGAGCTTAAGAAACATGGTTCATCATATTCGAATTATAAATCAAGCATACACATGATCATTTCAAGGCTTTCAAATTTCTTCATAACAACTAGATCAACATTGGATCATTCATTCCATCAACATATGCACAAAAACATTCAACCATTACAAGTTATCTAAGTTCATTACAAACCATAAACTATATACATAACATAGATAGGCCCATCAAGCATTATATACAATCTTTAAAAATGCATGTTCAAGCTGTTTAGATACATCTAGTGCCACCATTCTAGGAGATACAAGACAAGTATGGAACCATACTTTAATCAAGCTTGTGTATTATGCTTCTTGCTCAAGGAATCAAGCTTCAAGATCAAGCAATGTTTGAATATTTTAACTTGTAGGTTGGGAAGAATGAAACAAGAGTGATAAGTACAAAAGTGTACTTAGTGAGGTAGTAACTAGTCTATCCATTTTGTTATTTCATGCTTCATGTCTTTTAAATCAAGTGTAGACCTAACTAGGCTTTCAAGCATCAAGAGTGATCTTAACTAGTCTTTTAAGCATCAAGAATATCCTATCTACGATAGCATGCATTCGGCCAACAAGATTAGGCATCAAGAAATCATAATTCATGAATCGAGCAACATGCTTGCAAAACAAGAAACCAAGGAGTCATGCTTTCAAATCAAGTAACATACATCTCATGGCATTAAAGACAAGTATCATGTATAATTGAATTGTTATTACATTTGTTATTTCATTAAACAACTCTCTTGGTACTTAGTTTGTATAGGTAATCGAGTCTCCAACCAACTGTCGCCACAAGATGCACCGTAGTACTGGTCAACCCTCCTACTATCGCCAAAGACAACATACGTACCCTCCGTCTGTCCCCAAATAGGGGCCTTAGCCCTGGACCATAGTCCACCCGTACACAATGAGCTCTAGACTCTAAGGCACGCCCTTCTATCTAGTCTAACTAGCTACCAAGGTTGTTCAAATTACCATTTATTCAAGTTATCAAGTTCAAGATCATGTTCATGTCAAGCAAGATCATTTCATGCTAAGCCCTTTGGCTATTGAGCCTTAGCTCACAAGTCAAGTGGTTTCAAGATTCATTTCATCAAAATGAGATAACATCATATCTCAATCAAGTCTTTAGCATTCAATCATGTTGCATCATAGCACATACAAGCATTCAAGCTATCATCAATCATGCTTAGCAATTCGAAATAGACATGTATTCAAGACTAGGATCAAGTTTCATGCATTTCATTAGTCATCCTTCCCTTATTTGGTCAAGTTCAAGATTAGATTCATTTACATGTCAAGATTGTAACAAGAACCTAACCCTAGAGATAACTACACTCACAATACAATTCAAGCAAGCTAGCAATTGTCTTGTATAGCTATTCCTTTGTTCTTAGCCTTTGGATGATTTCCCTTTTCTCCTTCCTCCAAGTTCATTCCTTGCTCTAGCAAATTCATGATTAAACACATTCATCAATATGTATACACAAGACAATTCAACCGGGAAGCAAGGTTATTTCAATACATGTAAACATATTCATACAATTCTATCAACATTCAATAAATAAGACTAGGTAGGATCCAATTATCCCAAACTGTTACAAAACAGTCGAATAAAACTGTGTACAAAACAGTTTCCAACTAGCTTAACTACTGCTGCCTGGCAGCTTGCACACTACCTGCTTAAACAGGCATATACACTGCCTGGACCGTTGGAAAGATAACAAAATTTTCATTAAGAACATGATAGGCTTGCATTTTAGTTCTTAGCCAATTAATACAGTTTATTGTTCAAAGACAGGGCATTTACACTGCCTGGACAGTTTGCATTGTCCTACTATTTCTATTTACAGCTTCCAGCATAGAACCCAGTTTTCAGTTTTGTTTTCACATAATGAAATTAGACATACTAAGGATCTTGTCATTAAAATTTCAGCCCTGAATTTGATCTCTACAATTTTTGGTGAATTTTCAAAGTGAATGCCCAGAACAGAGCAATTCTGGGCAGCTTACACTAGGTTGCAATTCTAGTTCTTTATTTCATTCTAGCAAGGTCCTAACATGACAATTTCATTCATGATCATGTTCATACATATCTAGGCCATCATAATTCACCTAACAATGTTCTCAAAATAGGGCATAGTCATGTTGAACCTAGTTTAATCCATTTGATCACAATTACACATCCATTCAACAACTAGGCAGTCCATTACCTAATTTAACTAGTTCAGTTAGGTGTAGTCATTTTTCCAGAAAGTTACCAATTCAATTAAATCTCCATTTTACCTAGCAACATGTTCAAAACAGAGTTTTAAGCTCATTTAGTATGCTTACACAATTTTTCAATCAAAACAGTCCCGTATTCTAGACTGTTTTGAACCATGTTCATGTTTCTCAATTTTCCAGCAACTACACATTTGTTTCATTAGCAATTTTATTACTAGCAATCAATTTCCAAGTTCTAATTACAAATAGCATGACCTTAACACATAAAGAAATCATCTAATTCATCAATACAACCAAGAACATCATCATCAAACAATCATTCAATCAATCTATAACATGTTCATCACATTTCCAGCATCTATACACTTAAATCACAGTTCCATTTCAATTCAAACATGAATTTCACAAGAGAAACAAGTAATTACCTTAATCACTAAGCTATCTAGATTTAATTTGGAGCTAAATCAAGGTTGTAGGGCATGGATTCAAGCTTTCTCCCTCAAGCTTTTCTTTCTCTCTTTTCTTTCTCTTCCAATCGGCCAACAAGAGAAAGTGAAGAAGATGATAACACTTAATCCAAGTTATTGGATTTGTGTAATGTCTAAAATGTCCCTTAATTAATCCTTAATATTAAATTAATCAAGGGCATTAGGAGAATTGAAGAATTTAGCACGCATTCCTTGAAATTGCTAGAGTTTACAAGTTGGTCACCTTAATTTGGTCACTTTGTTCTTTCATTCTTTCAGTTAGACCCTTGGCTAATCAATTTAACTTAATATCTATATTCAATTAAGCTATCAACTTAAGCAATTGATTTCAATACTTCTAGGCTAGAATTTGGGGTGTTACAATTCAAGGGACAATTGTACTCAATATCTGCACCCTACATAATCGTTCTTTGTTAGTCTAAATCCATCAAATATAATGCTTATCTAACCTTTTGTATGTAAACAATCCACTTATCAAACCATACATGGCAATCCATCAATCGAGTTCAGGACATAGTCTACCAAGCAATTTACACCCAAGTATTCCTTAAGGAAAACTTACCTGGCTTCCTTGCTAGCATAGCCGATTCATGCAATGCAATGAACAACTTTTTAATTGAACTTAAACAAATAAATGATACTCGGTAAGGAATGAAATTCCTTTCCGAGATTATGAACTACACTCACTAGTTAATTCCAAGCTATCAACGATCCCGGATCATGGCCCCTTTTTGTCGATCAACCTGTTGATCTATGGTTGCCTTCTTTTCCTCAATTTCTTCTTGATCTAAAATATCACATAAATTTTACTTTTATCAGTCATAATACCGATTACTAGTTATTACAATCTATTTTGGAAAATCAATCTCTCCAAACTATATTAACATACATCGACAATATACTCTCAATTTCAATACCATGTTGCATACTTAACTATATGATCATAATTAACTGTTTGATTCACATTTCATTCATTTTTGCATCCCTAAGCTAATACCACTGCAACTGTTCGAAACAGGGCAGACCACAATAGGACCAATTTAGTTCATCACTCCAATTCCATCAGTGAAACAGTTTTGAGCCATTCAATCTAGCCACTTCAACATAGCAATTAACATTATTTCATGGCTATAATCCATTTCTTTAGACTCATAAACAATCGAGCATTTTCCAGCTCCTACTAAATAACAATCTGTATAACAATTAATCATTTTATTCACTTGAATTAACAACACTTCTCATATAATGTTTCAATTTCTATTCATTCGAACAATCTTAGATTGAGTATGTTATCATTTTTCAATTCTAAACAAATCAAACACTTCAAAGCAATTACTTAGACTAATGACCATTCAATCAAATTTTCAATCCAAACTATCCATGAACAAATCTTCCGAATCAACAATTCAACAATACATTGCCCAAGTTTTCTAACAACAATCATCAAGTCTCATTCAAATCAACCTAAAGAATTTCTTCAATTTTTAATCACAATCATCATGAGTTAAGATTACATTCCAGCCATTCGAACATTCAAGGTTAGCTAAAAGAATATTTACTTCCAAACTTTGTTGACAACTAAGGATTAGTAAAGAATTCCACCAAAATCTAGATTTTCAACTATGTCTTTTAAGCTTTCTTACTCAAGAAATCTCCTATATTCCTTCGGTTCTCTAACAGGGATGAAGAAGGGGACTCAATTTTTTTACCCGATTGTAAACAAGGAAGAGACAAGTGTCTAATTCCCCTTTAAAATAGTTCCTTTACATGCAATCCTTTAATTTAGCAATCATGTTATGTTAGTCCCCATAACAAGGTTTTTAACTCTACTATTCATTCAATTGAATCCTCAATTAAACGGTTTCAAATAAATTAGGTTGGTGAAATTGATTCGAATCTACAATTTAATCTGATAACAACTATTTAGGGCATCACATAAGTATAGTTGGCATGCCATAGAGTCTATAGAGCTCTTGTGTTCGGGGGACTACGGTCATTATATTAGCGACAGTAGGAGGGAAGTTTGTAGTCACTTTGCGATAGTATGAGGGTTTGACCGGTACCATGGGTACCTTTTCTGTGGCGACAGTTGGATGGGGATTTGAGTACCTAGGCTGATACTTGATTTCAAGGCTATAAAAAGATTAAAATGCTAGAAATTATTATAAAGTCCAAATAATTTTTGCTTAATATCTTGTACTAAGTTAAGTAACAATTTGACGTACCATGATTTGTGATATGTTGGAATACTGAATCCCTTATGACTGTCATTATGTTTGTAAGATATAGTTGGACTTAAGCCTGTTTATGAGCGTAAGATGTCTTGATGAATTGTTTGAATGACTAATGCTTTGATGAACTGATTTATATTGTTGTTGTGGTTTTTAAACAAAATTACAATGTTTGAATTGACGATTCTGGTAATAAACTTGTAATTAAACCTTATCCAAGCTTGAGTTCATTATGCGATGGTTAGGTGGAAGCAGTAATTAGATAACATAAATTATGTTTATTGTTTTGTAGCTACCTCACTAAGTCGGTATACTTACAATTATCCCTTCAATCCTTCATGATGATTGCTTCTAAAAGGCTCTGGGAAAACTTGGCTAGATCAAAAAGGAACGAAAGAAGTATGTTTTGTATCTCCTTGATAACTCCTAGTAGGTGGCACATATATGTCAATAGTAGTGCATAAGGCATTTAGACATAACTTTTGATACATGTATTGTTAAGCCTATTTCGTGGTAATTCCTTTTGAATTGGCCTGTAAATCCTCTAGATATTTAATTTTAGTTCGACTATGGTTGTTTTTACCCTTGATGATATGCCTTGTCGAGGTGTTCTGATGATTTGGTTATGCTAGTTTGTCAATAGTTCATGCTAGATATATTTGATATGGTTATGTTTGGTATGTTGGTTAAGTGAGATGGGATGGCCGTGTATGATGATGGTTGTAAAAATGGTTGTTTCTAGTTAGTTCATGATCATAATTGTGAGAAATGTTGTTTTGGCATGGCAATAGATTTAGGAGATAAGTACATCTAATTTTTCATAGGTAATTTTTAATGAGCTTTGTAAATGGTAACTAAAGAATTTGCTATGTTCTGAATATGATGCTAAGCTGTTTGATTGTAAAAAAAAAAAAAATTGGGAATGTCGAGTCATATATAGTTGCTTAAGGTTAAACATGAAACTGGTAAAAACATAGTTAACAAAGAACTGAAGTAATTTATATATTGGTGTTGTGTTTTATCCATGACTTACAAAAATTTGGCCGGAGTATGGTTAAAAACTTGGAAAAAGGCGGGACTAATAGAATGTCTAAAATTGAATGTCACGTGAATTTAGAAATTGTACCCTATATTGAACATAATGGTTTGATTGAATTGCAAATCTCTATCATGTTTTCCTTGTTCGAATTAGCTTGTTTGTGTGTTAGTATGCTTTTGTCAGGTTTAATGTCTAGAAATCACTTTTTTACGGTGCCTACTTAAAGTTTCAATTTGTTTTCCAATAAACCTTGCTTCTCTTTTAACTTACATAAACTTAAGTTAAGCTTTTATTTGTCAAGTAACATTCATGAACCCTGTTTACTTCTAAACTGGTAATGGGTATTACATTTATTGGTACCAGAGTCTAGGTTTAGTCGATTTTAGGACTAAATCGGGTCTCACTACATCTGTAACACCCCGGAATAGGGCTTAGAAGAATTTTGACTTAATGATAGAACTTAAGTTTCATTTGTAGGAGTTAATTGTAAGGAGCAAAAGATATTGTGCTTCCATGATAAGAATTAAAATTTTGGTAACCAATTTTTAAAGGACCAAATTGTTAAAGATTGAAAATGAGTTGGATGCATGAAAAATGAATTAAGGAAAAGGTTATAATGAAGTGTCAAAGTTGCGTATTTCCATGTGGCTTAGGAGACCATACTCAGTCTTGAGTGGGAGAGATGAATCAATTGTTTGTTGTTCATCTTCTTCATGAGAATAGCTGAGAATGAGAGAGAGTGAGGAAAACTAGAGAATTCAAATACTTGATTGAACATGGTAGTTTTGTTGTAATTATTTCTTGGTTGCTGCATCGAGGGGAAGGTAAGCAAATTATTCTTCCTTGATTGTGTTTCTGCTGATGCATATCTTGGAAATTTCCTTGTAGAATGCAAATCTCTTTAAAGAGCTTATTAGAGAGATAGTGAATCGGCTATGTGCATGTGTAAAATTCTTTTGTGCTACGCTATTGCATGATAGATATGTAAATTAGGGTTTATTGGGGATAAATCAAATAGAAATTGAAAGCTTGAACCATTCAATGTATGTATATATGAATTCGTTGATTAATGATCAATTGTGAAGTTGAGATGTCTTGAATTCTAGGTGATGGATGCCTCGACTAGTGCATCAAACTGTTTGGGTTCTCAAATGAAATATGATTTTGTAAATCATGGAATTTATTATAGATTTAATCAGTTATAACTGCCATGTTCATGTTGTGTTAAGTCATGTATTTATGATGTATAAACAGATTAGTAAGGTAATATTAACCGAACTGCTTGATGGAAAATGTGTGTGGGTTGTTGAAGCTGTTTCATTATATAATTAAGCAGAATTGGAATGGATTTGACTAGTTAAATGACTATAGTAAAATGTATAAATTGTTATTAAGGTGACCTTTTTAATTGGAGTAAAAACAGGGGCTAATCTGATGACTTTAAAGGTGTGATTCTTGTTGGAACGATTAATTTAAAGTGTAGCAATTTTCGGGACTGTTTTGGTTCAAGCAAATTAACTTGTTAGTGTTGCTCTGTTTTATGATTTCTTAGTATTTTCTAAATTATGGAAATTTAATTAAATTGACTAGAAGATTGCTAGAGTATTACGGAGTGAGATCTCTATTTTATGGTGGTTATGTATGTTTGATAATTTCCTTGATCAAAAGGACTAACTAGTAGTAATGAAATTGGATAGAAGTGAGATGGATTAGATCGAATTCTATGACTAATAGAATATTTTAATGTCACATGTAAGAAGATCAAGAAGATACAGAAGACAAGAGGGCTGTTGTAGATCCAAACAGTGATAGGAAAAAGGGAGTTGTAATTCGGGAGCGTAATTAGCTTGGAATCTACTGTAAGTGTAACCTAGATTGAATGTAATAATGTGGCTGCCTAGTTCTTGTTAATTTATCAAAATCACTTTGCATAATATCTTGATTAAAATGAGATGAATGCTAGTTGAGGTAAGCATCTTGTGGTAAGTCAATTTAGTTAAAATACTTGATTTTGTTACACTATACTAGTTTATGTAAAACTAGTCTTGAATGAAAATTTCGTTTTCCACATGGATGGTAAAAAGGCACTCATTGCCTCTCGATATAACTAAAAATAAACTTGTAATAATAAGCCTTGATTCGAGTTAGTTTAGACACAGTTGGCTTGCCATATAGTCCGTCTAGCTCGCTAGTTAGGACTATGGTCCCTTGTTGTTAAGATCAAATGATCTTTTAGTACCTTTGGTACTCTTGTACGATAATAAAGATTGAATTGGCATCTTGTATGCCCTTGATTTGGTACTATGTGTACCCTTGCTTATGTTACACTTATTAAGGATTCGTGTGCCTAGTAACTGTCGATCAAGGCTCATGATAAACAAAATACCTTATAATGAATTGAGTTATTACAATTTGTGTAAATGAACTATATTTCTTGGATAATGGATTGATTTAAAATCCCTTGAGATGGAAATGGACTATATGTCCCTTGAAATGGATAACTTTATGTTTGAATATAGAAATCCTTGGAAAAACCGAAATAAACTGCATGTTTATCAAGTCTATGTTTATGTATAGAAATAGAACTTTGATTCGAATAAAATGAATGATGTGTTGATCTCTACATGTAACATAAGTATTCTTGTTTGACATTGATTGTGGAAACCTTTAAGTGGTCCTGAATACAAGCATGATTGTACTAGCCATCATAGATATTGGACATTTCGAAACACATTAGGAGACTAGTTTAATGAATGCTTATGCATTACTTTCGAACTAATGCTCTTGATCTCATTAACTCTCCTAAATGTGTTCCAAGTTAACTTTGGTGCTAGTAGATTGATTTCGGGGAGCATAGCAAAATCACAAGGAATCTAAGTGTATGTTTTGTCTATCTAGTTTAACTCCTAGGATGGTGGCATTTATTGTCTTATATGCTTTTGTTGACTTCTTGGCGTGTAAATAAAGAGATAATATATTAATAGTGGTATGTAAATATGTATGAAACTATCTATGGCTTTGATATGAAGTGGTTCATGCATGCTTATGTATGCTATGGTTGTTGAGAAAATGGTTGATAGCAAGTTAGGTTCTTGTTTGTTAGACTTAGTTACTTGGGACTTATATTTTGATGTACAAATCTATAGAATAGATGGATGCTTGAATGTATTCAAATGTTATCACTCACATGCAATAGATTTGTTTTATGAAATGGTTAAAATAGCTTAACTAGTCGAAATGGTTATTCAACCCAACAATAATTTTCTATTGGATGGTGAACCTAAAACCTATTGAATAACCTGAGTTTTCTTGTAACATGCCCATCCTTGTTTCTTTTTTTGTATGCTTTATATGGTTAGGCTGATTTGCATCTAGTCTTGTTTCTTTATTCATGTTAATCTCCTTGCTAGTTCAAATGCCTTAGGAATTAAATCATCTAGTTTTATGTTTTCGATTTCTAACTTGTCTAACAAGTTAACTTGTTTGTAATCTCTTAGCTCCTTAAACCCGGTTTACTACTAAGCTAGTGAGGGGTATTATAATTGGTAATCAGAGCTAAGGTTTAGTCGGTCCTAGGACTAAACTATTTTCAGTTACATCTTTGGTTAATTTGTGCCACCTAGGAGTCAATTGCAACCTATACTTGTGATCTTGCTTATCAAAGTTTTCCTTGAATTCTATTGATTTTTCAGATGTCTGAGATACATCTAGGAAGTGACAAAGATAGTCCTGCTGCTTCCTCCAACGATGGAGGAAGTGTAAGAATGGATTAGGAACAACAAAATCCCCAAAAGCCTGCTGAACCTCAACCCAAAGTACCTCAAATTAATCCGATTCAGAAAGAGTGCTTCTTGAGCATGAATGAGATGTTCAATCAATTTGTGGTTTCCTTGAAGCAAAACTCTTCCCCTCCACCTGCAATAGGTCAGAGTAGAGCACCCATAGATAAGTTGGCTCAACACCGAGCCTATACCTTCTCAGGGATTGATGATGAAAATCCCAAAGTGGCTGAGTACTGGCTTGAAACTACAATTAGAATCCTATCGAAGCAACTGCAATGCTCGGATGAGCATAAACTTGAATGTGCCTTGTCCTTGCTAGCCGATGAAGCCCTTAGTTGGTGTCAGGCTACAACTTTAACTACTCCGACACATGCCATTGATTGGGAATTCTTTCTCAAAGAATTTCATAAAAAGTACATCAGCGAACAGTACTTGGTGGATCGTAGAAAGCATTTCTTGTACTTAAGCAAGAAGGCAAACCCATTGAACAGTATGTGAGCAAATTCTGCAAGTATAGCAAGTATGGTGTGGAGTACATAAAGAAAGAAGAAGAGAAATGACGCATGTTCATTGATGGTTTGAATGATGAACTAAGCCCTACGTTTACAGCTCTCGAGATCCTTGATTTTCAAGAATTAGTGAATCGGGCGATTGCCACATAAGCAAAATTGAAGGCATCTGATAAAAGGAAGGAAAGTTACTCTAGAAAGGACAAAAGACAAAGAAATGATAATAAGCCTTCTTGGTCATCCAAGAAACTAAAATATCAAGGAGGGAACTCCTCGAGCCACCTTTCTCCCTCAAGGGGTAATTTATTACCTAAGCCTCAAACAGTAATCAAGAATTTTGCACCTACTGTCTCGGTAATAGCTCGAGGAAATTTGGCAGAGAATTTCAGTCCCGGCTTTGCAAATTTTGTCAAAACTATCATATGGTACCTTGTAGGAAACAGAACAATGCTTGTTTCCAATGTGGAGGGTTAGACCATTTCATCAAAGATTGCCCTCAAAACTCAAACAAGACTCCTACTCGAGTAACTTCTAATCACAAATCAAATCAACCATCCCAGGGAAAAGGATCGAAACAAGCTCACTCTGGGAATTCTAGAAGAAACCAACATCAAGTCCCTACTTCTACTCATCAAGAATCTCGGGCCCCTACTCAAGTATATCATGTCCTGGGACATGAGGAAGAGGACTGTCCTGATTTAATTGTAGGAACCATTGAACTTTACAATCATCCAGTTTATGCCTTGTTTCATTCGGGTCCAACCTATTCCTTCATTTGCTCTAAACTGATTGAAAATTTTAGATTGACGCCTGAAATTTCTAATTGTAATCTCATAGCTACAAATCCTTTAGGGGATAGAGTCCTTGTAAACCAAATATGTAAAAATTGCCCCTTGTTTATCCAAGGCATCCCTTTCCCTACAAACTTGTTAGTACTACCCTTTTATGAATTCGATCTAATCATAGGATTAGATTGGTTAGGAGAACACCAGGCTTGGGTAGATTGTAGTAAAAAAAGACTATTTTTGCATGGGTTAGGAAAGAAATCCATAATCCTGCTTGATAATAAATTACAAAAACTTGGTTCCATCTTTGCCCCAATTTTTGAATTGAATGAGACTCAACCTGGTCTAGAATCTATTCTAATTGTGTCACAATTTCCTGATGTTTTTCTGAGGAACTCCCGGGCTTGCCACCAACACGAGATGTAGAATTATAGATTAAAGTTCAACCGAGATCTCATCTAGTGTCCATTACACCTTACAGAATGGCACCGATTGAACTAAAGGAACTCCAAAAATAATTGCAAGAACTGGAAGACCGAGGTTTCATTCAACCCAGTTCGTCTCCTTGGGGAGCCCCAGTTCTATTCATCAAGAAGAAAGATGGGTCAATGAGGCTTTGTATTGACTACCGGCAACTCAATCAGATTACGGTCAAAAATAAATATCCCTTACCCGAAATTGAGGATTTGTTTGATCAACTCAAAAGTGCAAGCATATTTTCAAAGATTGATCTTCGGTCCGGTTACTATCAAATGAGAGTAAAAGATGATGTCGTGCCTAAAACAGCATTTAGGACTCGATATGGTCATTTCGAGTTCCTTGTTATGCATTTCGGTTTAACCAATACCCCAACTGCTTTTATGGTTTAATGAACCAGGTATTCAAACCCTTCTTGGACAAGTTTGTGGTGGTTTTTATCGATGACATACTTTTTTACTCCAAAAATAAGGATGAACATTCCGAACACCTTCGGATTGTATTGCAAACTCTTCGAGAACACTGACTTTATACAAAATTGAGCAAGTGTGAATCCTGGCTATCGGAGGTGTCCTTCTTAGGCCATGTAATCTCGGCCGATGGAATTAAAGTAGACCTGAAAAAAATTCAAGCCATTATAGATTGGATACCCCAAAAAATGTTCAGGAAGTTAGAAGTTTTCTCAGTTTAGCTGGGTATTACAGAAGGTTCGTAAAAGGGTTTTCAACCTTAGCTTTAGATTTAACTAAGTTACTTAGAAAGGAAAAAAGCTTTGTTTGGTCAGAAAATCAACAAAGAAGCTTTGATCAACTTAAGCAAGCCCTTACCAATGCACTGGTTTTGATTCAACCTGAATCGGGAAATGACTATACCATCTTCAGTGATGCATCTCATATAGGGCTCGGGTGTGTCCTTATGCAAGATGGCAAGGTAGTAGAGTATGCATCCCGACAACTTAAACCTCACGAAGCCAATTATCCGATTCACGATCTTGAACTTGCTGCAGATGTGTTTGCTCTCAAAATTTGGAGACATTATCTATTCAAGGAAAGATGCTATTTTTTTACCGACCACAAAAGTCTCAAGTACATCTTGACACAAAAGGATCTAAATCTTCGACAAAGGAGATGACTTGAATTACTACAAGACTATGAGTTGATCATAGATTACCATCTCGAGAAAATAAATGTTGTAGCTGATGCACTCATCGCAAGCATTCGAATGGTAAGAATTTCTATTTGATCCCATTAACCCACCTTGAATTTGAATAGAGCTTGAACCATGCCAATCTTACATGTCATAACTATATTGATAAATTATTTTGCAGCCTCAGTTGCCATCAATGTCCATTTTAGACTTCAAAAGAATCAAAAGATGCTATTTGAGATCCAAATTACATCTGATTTAATGAATAGAATCAAGACTCTACAACAGTCCGATTCTGAGCTTTAGAAGATCTTGGATAGCCTAAAAGTCAAACCCTACTCGGACTCTACTATAAGGTCGAATGGGTTGCTATATTTCAAATATTGAGTTTGTATACCAAATCATGACGACTTAAGAAGAGAAATGTTAGCTGAGGCTCACCAAAGTCCCTTTTAGTTCACCCTGGGTTAGATAAGATGTACAAGGACCTGAAAGATTTGTACTAGTGGCCAGGAATGAAGAAGGCCATTGTTGATTTTGTTTCCCGATGTCTAACTTGCCAAAGAATCAAAGCTGAACACCAAATCCCCACAGGACTCTTGCAGCCTATCAAATTTGCTAAATAGAAGCGGGAAAAATCACTATAGACTTTGTCAATGGTTTACCTTTAACACCAAGAAAGAATGATGTTGTGTGGGTGATAGTAGATCGGCTGACCAAATCAGCCCATTTCTTGCCTATTCGAATGACCTTAGGCTTGGAACAATTAGCTCAAATCTATTTAAAGAAGATAATTGGATTACATGGAGTTACAATCTCTATAATATTTGATAGGGACTCTCGATTTACCTCTAAATTTTGGAAACCCTACAACGAGCCTTAGGATCCAAAATCAAACTGAGTACTGCTTTTCATCCTCAATCTGATGGCCAGTCCAAATGAGTAATTCAAATTCCTGAAGACATGTTGCGGGCTTGTATAGTTGATTTTGGGAAAGACTAGGAGAAATCCCTACCTCTAGTAGAATTTGCCTATAATAACAGCTACCAAACTTCAATTCAAATGGCTCCATTCGTAGCTCTTTACAGTAGAAGATGCAGAACGCCTTTGTACTAGTCTGAATTGGGAGAAAATAAGATTTTGGGACCTAAATTATTAAAAGAAATCGATGAGCAAATTTGAACCATTCATAACCGTCTCAAATAAGCTTTTGATAGGCATAAAGCCTATGCTGATAGAAGAAGAAGAGAAATTCAATATGAAGTGGGAGATCGGGTATTCTTAAAAGTCTCTCCATGGAAGAAAATTTTTATATTTGGAAAGAAAGGAAAGCTTAGTCCCCGTTTCATCGGACCTTTTGAAGTTATAGAACGAATTGGTCCTGAAGCATACAAGCTAGCTCTTCCAAGTGAATTTGATAAAGTACACAACATCTTCCATGTGTCTATGCTACGCAAATATAGATCTGACGCTTCTCATGTTCTCGAGCCAGATGACATGGAGCTTGACCCTAATTTATCTTATGAGGAGGAACCGGTTTAGATTCTTGATCGAGAAGTAAAAAGACTTCAAAATAAATTTGTATCTCTTGTTAAAGTTTAGTGGAAGAACCACAAGGACAGTGAATCCACTTGGGAACTTGAATCTTTAATAAGGAATCAAAATCCTTATCTATTTCCTTCAGGTAAATTCGAGGCCGAATTTATTTATAGGGGGAGAATTTATAACAACTCGGAATAGGGCTTAGAAGAATTTTGACTTAATAATAGAACTTAAGTTTCATTTGTAGGAGTTAATTGTAAGGAGCAAAAGATATTGTGCTTCTATGATAAGAATTAAAATTGTGGTAACTGATTTTTAAAAGACCAAATTGTTAAAGATTGAAAATGAGTTGGATGCATGAAAAATGAATTAAGGAAAAGGTTATAATGAAGTGCCAAAGTTGTGTATTGCCATGTGGCTTAGGAGACCATACTCGGTCTTGGGTGGGACAGAGGAATCAATTGTTTGTTGTTCATCTTCTTCATGAGAATAGCCGAGAATGAGAGAGAGTGGGGAAAACTAGAGAATTCAAACACTTGATTGAACATGGTAGTTTGGTTGTAATTCTTTCTTGCTTGTTGCATCGAAAGGAAGGTAAGCAAATTATTCTTCCTAGATTGTGTTTCTATTGATGCATGTCTTGGAATTTTCCTTGTAAAATGCAAATCTCTTTTTAAGAGCTAATTAGAGATATAGTGAATCGGCTATGTGCATCTGTAAAATTCTTTTGTGCTACCCTATTGCATGATAGATATGTAAATTAGAGGTTATTGGGGATGAATCAAATAGAAATTTAAAGCTTGAACCATTCAATGTATGTATATATGAATTCGTTGATTAATGACCAATTGTGAAGTTGAGATCTCTTGAATTCTAGGTGATGGATGTCTCGACTAGTGCATCAAACTGTTTTGGGTTCTTAAATGAAATGTGATTTTGTAAATCACGGAATTGATTACAGATTTAATCGGTTATAAATGCCCTGTTCATGTTGTGTTAAGTCATGTATTTATGATGTATAAACAGATTAGTAAGGTAATATTAACCGAACTGCTTGCTGGAAAATGTGTGCGGGTTGTTGAAGCTGTTTCATTATATAATTAAGCAGAATTGGAATGGATTTGACTAGTTAAATGACTATAGTAAAATGTATAAATTGTTATTAAGGTGACCTTTTTAATTAGAGTAAAAACAGGGGCTAATCTGATGACTTTAAAGGTGTGATTCTTGTTGGAACGATTAATTTAAAGTGTAGCAATTTTCAGGACTGTTTTGGTTCAAGCAAATTAACTTGTTAGTGCTGCAATGTTTTAGCATTTTTAGTATATGCTAAATTATGGAAAAATTAAGTAAATTGACCAGAAAATTGCTAGAGTATTATGGAGTGAGATCTCTATTTTATGGTGGCTATGTATGTTTGATAATTTCCTTGATCAAAAGGACTAACTAGTAGTAATGAAATTGGATAGAAGTGAGATGGATTAGATCGAATTCTATGACTAATAGAACATTTTAATGTCACATGTAAGAAGATCAAGAAGATACAGAAGACAAGAGGCCTGTTGTAGATCCAAACAATGATAGGAAAAGGGGAGTTGTAATTTGGGAGCGTAATTAGCTTGGAATCTACTGTAAGTATAACCTAGATTGAATGCATGAATGTGGCTGCCTAGTTCTTTTTAATTTATGAAAATTACATTGCATAATATCTTGATTAAAGTGAGATGAATGCTAGTTGAGGTAAGCATCTTGTGGTAAGTTAATTTAGTTAACATACTTGATTGTGTTACACTATACTAGTTTATGTAAAGCTGGTCTTGAATGAAAATTTCACTGTTCACTTGGATGGTAAAAAGGCACTCATTCCCTCTCAATATAACTGAAAATAAACTTGTAATAATAAACCTTGATTCGAGTTAGTTTAGACACAGTTGGCATGCCATAGAGTTCGTCGAGCTCGCTAGTTAGGACTACGTCCCTTGTTGTTAAGATCAAATGATCTTTTAGTACCTTTGGTACTCATGTACGATAATAAAGATTGGATTTGCATCATGTATCCCTTGATTTGGTACTATGTGTACCCTTGCTAATGTTACTTTTATTAAGGATTCGTGTGTCTAGTAACTGTCGATCAAGGCTCAAGATAAACAAAATACCTTATAATGAATTGAGTTATTACAATTTGTGTAAATGAACTATATTTCTTGGATAATGGATTGATTTAAAATCCCTTGAGATGGAAATGGACTATATGTCCCTTGAAATGGATAGCTTTATGTTTGAATATAGAAATCCTTGGAAAAATTGAAATAAACTGCATGTTTATCAAGTTTATGTTTATGTATAGAAATAGAACTTTGATTCGAATGAAATGAATGATGTATTGATCTCTACATGAAACATAAATATGCTTGTTTGACATTGATTGTGGAATCCTTTAAGTGGTCTTGAATACAAGCATGATTGTACTAGCCATCATAGATATTAGACATTTTGAAACACGTTAGGAAACTAGTTTAATGAATACTTATGAATTGCTTTCGAACTAATGCTCTTGATCTCATTGACTCTCCTAAATGTGTTCCAGGTTAACTTTGCTGCTAGTAGATTGATTTCGGGGAGCATAGAAAAATCACAAGGAATCTAAGTGTATGTTTTGTCTATCTAGTTTGACTCCTAGGATGGTGGCACTTACTGTCTTATATGCTTTTGTTGACTTCTTGGCATGTAAATAAAGAGATCATATATTAATGGTGGTATGTAAATATGTATGAAACTATCTATAGCTTTGATATGAAGTGGTTGATGCATGCTTATGTATGCTATGGTTGTTGAGAAAATGGTTTATAGCAAGTTAGGTTCTTGTTTGTTAGACTCGGTTACTTGAGACTTATATTTTGATGTACAAATCTGTAGAATAGATGGATGCTTGAATGTATTCAAATGTTATCACTCACATGCAATAGATTTGTTTTATGAAAATGGTTAAAATAGCTTAACTAGTCGAAATGGTTATTCAACACAACAATAATTTCTGATTGGATGGTGAACCTAAAACCTATTGAATAACCTGAGTTTTCTTGTAACATGTCCATCCTTGTTTCTTTTTTTTGTATGCTTTATATGGTTAGGCCGATTTGCATCTAGTCTTGTTTGCTTATTCATGTTAATATCCTTGCTAGTTCGAATGTCTTTGGAATTAAATCATCTAGTTTTATGTTTTTGATTTCTAACTTGTCTAACAAGTTAGCTTGTTTGTAATCTCTTAGCTCCTTAAACTCGGTTTACTACTAAGCTGGGTGAGGGGTATTATAGCATCATTTAGCATCTTATATATGCCACCAGTATGTACATGATTGTGATCTATGCCTGATGAAAGTTTTCTTTTTGTTTTATATCTATTAGATTGGTAGAAAATCATCTCAGCCTGGACAATGAAAGCCCGGTTGGTTCCTCCAATGAAGGAGGAAGTATTAGAATGAACCTGGAGCAGCGAGAGCCTCAAAGAGCTACTAAACCTCAGCAGGAGGCCCCTGCTATTCATCTTGTACAACGGGAGTGTCTCCTCAGCATGAAGGAGATGTTCGACCAACTTGTCCAATCCTTGAAACAGAATACTCCCACTCCTCCAGTTGTACCTTCGAGAGCCCTTGTTGATAAGTTGGCCCAACATCAGGCATATACGTTTGCGGGTATGGATGATGAAAATCTAGAAGTAGATGACTATTGGTTAGAGACTAAAGTAAGGATTTTGACCAAACAATTGCAATGTTCTGATGATCACAAGCTCGAGTGTGTTGTTGCCCTTCTGGTTGATGAAGCCTTAAGTTGGTGGGAAACAACAACACTCACCGCTCCAGCCGAAGATGTTACTTGGGAATTCTTCTTAAAAGAGTTTCGGAAGAAGTATGTGAGTGAACAATACCTCACTGAGCGAAGGAGACGTTTCTTGTACCTGAAGTAATGTGGTAAATCGATAGAGCAGTACGTCAGTGAATTTTGCAAGGATTGCAAATATGGATCAGAATACATCAAGAATGAAGAAGATAAATGTCGAATGTTTATCAACGGGCTCAGTGACGAGTTAAGTCCCTTGTTTACAGCTCTAGAAATCACTAATTTTGAGAACTTGGTAAATCGAGCCATCGCTACCGAAGCAAAGATGAAGGCTTCAGAGAAAAGGAAAGGAAATAGTTCACGGGGTGACAAAAGACCTCGAAATGATAATAAGCCCCTCGACCTTCCAAAAGGCCAAAAAACTGAGGAGGTGGCTCTATAACCTTCTTTTCCTCCCCGAAGAGCAATTATATGCCCAAACCTCAATCCGTAGTGAAATCTTCAGCACCTACAGCTTCTGTAAATAGTACCAGAAATACGAGAAAGGAATCACAAATTCCTGTCTGTAACTTCTGCCAGAAATATCATCCAAGACAATGTAGAAGGCAAGACAATACTTGCTATTTGTGTGGAGGAGCAGACCATTATATTAAAATTGTCCCCAAAACCTGAACAAGGTTCTTACTCGAACTCTTATGAATTAGAATTCTGCACCATCACCCCGAGGTAGAGGACCCAATCCAGAAATTTGGAGAACGTTAGAGGTCAAGTTTTGAATGTCGCTCACCAAGAGTCTCAGGCCCCTGCTCAAGTCTATTACATCCGAAGCTGTGTTGATGAAGATTCACCTAATGTTATAGCAGGTACCATCGATCTGAATATTAATCATGTATATGCTTTGTTTGATCCGAGTTCAACCCATTCTTTTATTTGTTGTCCATTGATAGAAAATTTTAAGCTGAATTTGGAAACCATTGAAAATGACCTTGTTGTACCGAATCCTTTAGGAGAAAATGTTGCCTTAAATCTTGTATGTAAGGATTGTCCTCTGTTCATTCAGGGTATTCCTTTTCCTACCAATCTTTTTTCCTTGTCTTTTAGTGAATTCGATTTAATTTTGGGATTAGATTGGTTAGGAAGGCATCAAGCCTGGGTAGATTGCCATAAGAGGAGCCTTTTTCTCTATGGATTAGGAAAGGAATCCATAATTTTAATTGATAAGAAACCTTTGAAGTCAAAATCCCTTTTTTTTGTTGTGATTGGAAGTAATAAAACTGAGCTTGATATTAACTCTATTCCAACTGTTTCTAAATTCCCTGATGTTTTCCTGAGGAACTCTTGGGACTACCCCCAACTCAAGAAGTGGAATTCAGAATTGAAGTACAACCTGGGTCCAATCCAGTATCCATCACACCCTACCAAATGGCTCCTGTTAAACTCAAAGAACTCAAACAACAGTTACAAGAATTACAAGACAAGGGTTTTATTAGGCTTAGCACTTCTCCTTGGGGAGCTTCGGTGCTTTTTGTTAAGAATAAAGACGGGACAATGAGGTTTTGTGTTGATTACCGTTAGTTAAATAGGCTCACTATCAAGAATAAGTATCCCTTACCAAGAATCGAGGATTTGTTCGATCAGCTCAAGAATGCCAAAGTATTTTTTAAGATTTATTTATGATCAAGGTATTATCAAATGAATATTAAGGAGTCTGATGTACCCAAGACAGCCTTTATGACTCAGTATGGTCATTTCAAGTTTCTTGTTATGCCATTCGGCTTAACCAACACTCCAGCAGCATTCATGGACCTTATGAATCAGGTTTTCAAACCTCATTTGGATAGGTTCATAGTGGTTTTTATAGATGATATCCTCGTATACTCCCGAGATGAAATTGAACAATCTACTCATCTCCAAGTAGTCTTATAAACTCCCCGAGATAATCATCTTTTTGCGAACCTTAACAAATGCGAATTTTGGTTAATAGAAATTTCCTTTTTAGGCCACATGATATCTGCCGATGGGATTAAGGTAGACCCTAAAAAGATTCAATCGATTATCAATTGGAGACCCCTTAAGAATGTGGGCGAAATTGGGAGTTTTTTGGGCTTAGCCGGGTATTATCGAAGATTTGTGAAGGGCTTCTATATTTTGGCTGCACCTTTAGCCAAGCTCCTCCGAAATAATGAGGCCTTTGTTTGGACAGAAAATCAGAAGTAGAGTTTTGATCAATTAAAGCAAGTGCTTACCCAAGCCCCGGTGTTAACACAGTCTGAATCAGGAAAAGAATACATGATCTTTAGTGATGCCTCACATCTTGGTTTAGGGTGTGTTCTTATGCAAGAAGGAAAGGTTATAGCTTATGCCTCCCGACAGTTGAAACCTCATGAGTTGAATTATCTGACTCATGATCTAGAACTTGCTGCGGTAGTCTTTGCTCTCAAAATTTGGAGACACTACCTTTATGGAGAAAGATGTAACATGTTTACCGATCACAAAAGTCTCAAATATTTTATGACCCAAAAAGAGTTAAATCTTAGATAAAGAAGATGGATAGAACTCTTAAAAGAATATGACTTAGTGATCGATTATCATCCGGGGAAAGCAAATGTGGTGGCTGATGCACTCAGTCGCAAACAATCGAGTGGTAAGATGATTTGAGTAAATCCTTTAAAATAAGATGTGATTATTCGAAATTCTATTCATGATATCTAATATTGATCCATTGAATTGCAGCCCCTAATGCGATCAATGCCCATTTTAGATTACAAAAGAGTCGGAAGCTTTTAGCTGAACTACGGGTTCAATCCGACCTAATTTCCATAATCAAAACACTCCAACAAAAAGATCTTGAGCTTTAGGAGATTTCAGGTAAACTCAAAGATAAATCCAATTCTGATTTCTTTTTGAAATCCAATGGATTGCTAAACTTTCGGGATAGACTTTGTATACCCGATGATGAAGAGCTTAAGAAGGAAATGTTACGTGAGGCACATAATAGTCCCTTTTCCATTCATCTAGGAGCTGTTCAAATGTATAAAGAATTGAAGAATATGAATTGGTGGCCTGGAATGAAGTTAGCTATTATCGATTTTGTGTCGAAATGTCTTTCTTGTCAATGAATAAAAACTGAACATCAAGTTCCTTCTGGACTTATGCAACAGATCGACTTTCCCCAATGGAAGTGGGACATAATAACAATGGACTTTGTGAGCAGTTTACCCTTGTCTCCTCGAAAGAATGACGTAGTTTGGGTTATAGTTGATAGATTGACCAAATCATCCCATTTCCTACCCATTCGATTGAGCATGGGATTGGATCAGCTGGAAGAACTATATATTCAAGAAATAATAAGGTTGCATGGCATCCCTATTTCTATAATCTCTGATCGTGATCCCTAGTTTACTTCTAGGTTTTGGAAGTCCTTGTAGAAGGCCTTAGGAACCAAGATTAATCTTAGTTCAGCTTTTCATCCGCAATCAGATGGTCAGTTTGAAAGAACAATTCAGATTCTTGAGGATATGCTTCGGGCGTGTGTTATCGACTTTGGGAAGAATTGGGATAAGGCCTTTCCTTTAGTTGAATTCGCATAGAACAATAGCTATCAAACATCTATTCAAATGGCTCCTTTTGAAGCTTTGTATGGAAGAAAACGCAAAACCCCTTTGTGCTGGTCAGAGTTGGGAGAGAATAAGATTTTAGGACCTCAGTTGCTCCGGGAGACAGAAGAACAAGTGCGTATCATTCATAATAGATTGAAGGAAGCCTTTGATAGACAAAAAGCTTACGCTGATTCTAAAAGAAGAGATGTTCAGCATGTTGTAGGGGATCGAATATTTTTGAAGGTCTCACACTGGAAGAAGATTGTCAGATTTGGGAAAAAGGGGAAGCTCAGTCCCCGTTTTATAGGACCTTTTGAAGTCATTGAAAAGATCGGGCATGTTGCTTATTGATTAGCCCTTCCGCAGGAATTCAACAGAATACACAATGTCTTTCACGTATCTATGCTTCGTAGATATCGGTCTAACCAATCCTTTATTCTTGAACCAGTAAAGGTTGAACTTAATCCAGACTTATCCTACGAGGAGGAACACGTGCAGATATTAGATCACGAGGTTAGAAGACTTCAGAATAAAACTATTCCTTTGGTAAAAGTTCTTTGGAAAAATCATAGAACCCAAGAAGCTACATGGGAACCCGAGGCTACAATGAGAAATCAATATCCACATTTATTTGATTTAAGTAAATTCGAGGACGGATTTCCTTTTTAGGAGGGGATTTGTAACACCCCTAATTATGGCCTAGGAGATTATCATTAAATTTATGAATATAAATGCTAGAGCTTGGATCGAATTGATATAATATATAAATAGTATGACTTAATTCTATGTACCAAATTGTAAGGCTTGCAATCTTGGTGGGTTGCATGATAAATGGGAAAGTAAAATGGTTCCATACACTTGTCAAGTGAGCTATCCCACCATGTGGATACTCGGTTAAGGCAAAACAAAAGAGAAAATGAAATTCATCTTCTTCCTCCTTTAGAATCACCGAAAATAGGGGGTGTGAGAGTCTTGAGTGAGAAAGCTTGAAATTGAAGTTATTAGTGGGCATCTAGGAATTTTGCTTGAAGGCATTTCAATCAAAGGTAAAAGTAGCTTAATTCCTCTTTGTTTGGTGAGGAAATGTTATGAAATTGTAGAATTTTTGCATGATAAATAGGAATTTTTTGATGAAGAATTTGTTAGAATTAATGATGGATTGATTTAGTGTATTGCATGTTGATTGATGTTTGTGGGAGTCTGTATGCTTGAGGAATTTGCTTCCATGATTTCGATTAGGCATAGATTTGAACCAAATTGGTTTTGTATTAATGTTTACTCAACTTTGGACTGTTTTTCTTATGAAACTAGACAATTGAATCAGTCATGAAATGTGAACTGTTAATTTTAGTGTAAATTGTGCATCATATGTATACGCATAAAGACTTGAATTATGGGCTGTTTTGAAGTGTTACATGAACTGTTATTATGGCTAGGAATGAAGAAAAATCTTGAATATAGTTTGGGGCTAAAATCACTTAATTAAGTGCAGAATCGAGTAATTTAGAAACTGTTCTGGAAATATTTGTAAATTTAATTTAGTATAAGCTGATGAATCTGAATTTGGGGGCTGTTTTAGGGATATTGAAATGCTTTAAAATCTGTTTAAACTGTTAACAGAGCAGTTCAAATAAAAATTGAAAATTTTTCGTGAGTAATCGAAGCTTAAGAAAACTGTTTTGTGTAATCCTGAAATATTAAGTATATAAGCTGATCCATAGCCAGCTTTGAACTATTGGATATACCTAGATATAAAATTGGGAGACCTGTTTGAGTATAATCTTATGTGAAGATATTTTGAATTGAAAGATTTAGTAAGAATATATTCTAGAACTGTCCGATGTCTTGGAGTAGGCTATTGAACATTTAAGTTGATTGGTGACTTTGATTGAGTAGCACATTGATTTTTCTTTTATGTATGCAAAGAGCTAGTTTCCTAATATATGTAAAAATTATGTTTTATGGTTAGAACAAGAAATTGTTGAGGAAGTGAAGCATAAAGCCGGTAAAGCAATAGAAGGACAAACCGAAATTGTGATTCGGGATAAAACTTAGCTGGATATACTGTGAGTGTAGTTTAATGTCTCGGAATAGACTCAAAGCTACTCTGAGCACCTTGTTATTTAATTGTTGTTATAATTAATCATGGATGAGCTAAGCTTGGAATTAAGGTATGTGACTTAATGACCAAGTATGTTACGTTAAGGAAAAACTAGTTAAAGCTATGTTTGATATGAAGCGTGATTGGGTTATAGAAGTTGTATATATGTATTAAAGTCTGATTATGATATGTGTATATGTATATGTTGCTACATTGATTTTGTTTGAAGCCTTGAAAAGTGAATGTTCTGAAGATGAATAAGGGATATGTGAACCATAAGAATGGTTGTTCGAAATTGAATTGAGGAACAATAATTAAATCAATCTGTTATGAAATAAAAAGCATTATGAGACCTATGTTTATCTGAATATGAAACTAAGTCAAATCCGATCTGATAAGATAAGAATTATATGAGTAGACTTGGTCTCAAGTTGGTCTTAGGTATAGTTGGCATGCCATAGAGTCCATAGAGCTCTTGTGTTCGGGGGACTACGGTCCTTATATTGGCGACAGTAGGAGGGAAGTTTGTGGTCACTTGGCCACAGTAAGAGGGTTTGACCGGTACCATGGGTACCTTTTTTGTAGCAACAGTTGGTTGGGGATTCGAGTACCTAGGTTGATACTTGATTTCAAGGCTATAAAAAGATTAAAATGCTAGAAATTATTATAAAGTCTAAATAATTTTTGCTTAATATCTTGTACTAAGTTAAGTAACAATTTGACGTACCATGATTTGTGATATGTTGGAATAATGAATCCCTTATGATTGTCATTATGTTTGTAAGATATAGTTGGACTTAAGCCTATTTATGCGCATATGATGTCTTGATGAATTGTTTGAATGACTAATGCTTTGATGAACTGATGTATATTGCTGTTGTAGTTTTTAAACAAAATTGCAATGTTTGAATTGACAATTCTGGTAATAAAACTTGTAATTAAACCTTATCCAAGCTTGAGTTCATTATGTGGTGGTTAGATGGAAGCAGTAATTAGATAACATAAATTATGTTTATTGTTTTGTAGCTAGCTCACTAAGTCGGTATACTTACAATTATTCCTTTCATCCTTTAGGCTTATTGCTTCTGAAAGGCTCCGGGAAAACTTGGCTAGATCACAAAGAAACGAAATAAGTATATTTTGTATCTCCTTGATAAAAATGCTAGATCACAAAGAAACGAAAGAAGTATGTTTTCTATCTCCTTGATAAAAATTAGTAGATGGCATATATATGTCAATAGTAGTGCATAAGGCATTTAGACATAACTTTTGATATATGTATAGTTAAGCATGTTTCATGCTAATTCCTTTTGAATTGGCCTGTAAATCCTCTGGATATTTAATTTTGGTTTGACTATGGATGTTTTTACCCTTGATGAAATGCCTTGTTGAGGTGTTCTGATGATTTGGTTATGCTAGTTTGTCAATAGTTCATGCTAGATATATTTGATATGATTATGTTTGGTATGTTGGTTAAGTGAGATGGGATGGCCGTGTATGATGATGGTTGTAAAAATGGTTTCTGCTAGTTAGTTCATGATCATAATTGTGAGAAATATTGTTTTGGCATGGCAATAGATTTAGGAGATAAGCACATCTAATTTTTCATAGGTAATTTTTAATGAGCTTTGTAAATGGTAACTAAAGAATTTTCTATGTTCTGAATATGATGCTAAGTTGTTTGGTTGTAAAAAAAAGAAAAATTGGGAATGTCGAGTCGTATATAGTTGCTTAAGGTTAAACATGAAACTGGTAAAAACATAGTTAACAAAGAGCTAAAGTAATTTATATATTGGTCTTGTGTTTTATCCATGACTTATAAAAATTTGGCTGGAGTGTGGTTAAAAACTTGGAAAAAGGTGGGACTAATAGTATGTCTAAAATTGAATGTCACGTGAATTTAGAAATTGTACCCTATATTGAACATAATGGTTCGATTGAATTGCAAATCTCCATCATGTTTTTCCTTGTTTTGCCTTGTTCGAATTAGCTTGTTTGCGTGTTAGTATGCTTTTGTTAGGTTTAATGTCTAGAAATCACTTTTGTAGGGTGCCTACTTAAAGTTTCAATTTGTTTTTCAATAAACCTTTATTCTGTTCTAACATACATAAATTTAAGTTAAGCTTTTGTTTGTCAAATAACATTCATGAACCCGGTTTACTTCTAAACCGGTAATGGGTGTTACAACAGGTGTTGCGGTAACTTTGGCTTGGGTTCCTTCTTCTACTGATTCTGGCGGCATGTTTGTTCTTACGGACTCAACTTGTATAGGGGACACTAGTACGGTGGCATTTGATTGTGTTGGAGTGTAGACTGAATGAGGACTGGCTAACACATCATCGTTGGCAAAGAGTTCAGTGGGGAACTCAGGGAAGGTTGGCAAGACACTCGGGGACATTCCTTCAAGAGTTTTCTTGATGGCACAGTCCCAGGCATGAATATAATGCCAGAGCTTGGTGTTCTACTCCTCTACTTTCTCTAGCTTTTGAAGAATGATCTTCTGGTGTTGATAGATTTGGGAAAGCATTGCCACTAAACCAGTTGGCATAGGAGTCTCGGGTTCTGCCTTGGGCACCTTGGCCTTGGACACCAGCTCTACAGCCTTTCCTTTGCCTTTCTCCTTGGAATCTGTAGTAGTGAGTTACCTCCATATGGTAGGAGTGATAGTTGTTCCCTTTCTTTCTTGGTCCTTGTCTGAATCAAGCCTTGGCACACTATGCTTCATGCTAATATTAGAAATTAATAAAGGGAAAAACATACTTCCACTACCTTTATCAGCGTACTTATAAGTTTCATTGATAATGATACGGTTAATATTGATCTTGCAGCACACGATGATTGAATGTAACAAGGCCATTCTTTCCTCCAAGACAGTCTCGTTATGGGTGGTCAGCATCAGATTTGCCTTTAAGAAGTGGTTCCACCCCTTGGCTGTTGCTTTAGTACCAGCCGCTTCACCGTCCGATGGCCTTTCAATGACACATTCAACTTGGTTTAGGCTTGCATAAATCCTTCAATAGCGTTTGCCTCTTGGTAGCGTCCAACGAGGCAGCAAACTTGGAGTGCTTCTTCTTTACACCATCTAATTCAAGCATAGCATTAATAGACCCTTCATCAAATTGAACACACGTACCTCGTATAAGCAAGAACGATGAATCTTTAGTCATAAGGTGGGCATAAAACTCTCGGACAATATTGGAATAGATTTCCCCCATATGGTGGAAAATAACTCCCAGTTGTGCTTCTTGACCATCGTTGTGAACTCCAATGAATAACCCAAGTCGGGTTTCATTCTTCAACTCAAAATTCTTCTCATAGCAAAATGTCCTTGAGGCAAAGTTCTCCTCGTACTTCTTGTGAATCTCTTCATTAAAGAAAATCTTGAAAGGTGTTGAAGAAGATGCCATGGAGAAACTTTTAGAGAAGTCGGAAGAATTTTTGAAAAAGAAAAAGGTGGATTCTTGTTTTCTTGTAGAGGAAGATGAAAAAAAGAGATTGTAAAAATTTAGCTAAGGCAAAGGTAGGGGTTTAAGTAGAGGTAAAAAGTAATGGTTGAGGGTTTTAAGGGTGTGATTAAATGGGGTTAACGATGGAGTGGTGTGTTTAGGGTGAAGAGATAATGATGAGCGAAAGGGATAATGATAAGCTAAGGGTTAAAGGTGAAGAGACGGCGCGAGAAAATGAGTAAAGTAAAAAGATTGGGTTTAAATTTTTAAATTCAATTTATACCCTAAGCGGCTAGGGTTTTAATCCTGCGCTTAGCCAAAATTTTCTCTCCTTAGGCCTGATTCGTACAAGTCTGCTTGTTGGATTTTTAGTGTCAGCCCTCATCTCGGCATACTGCCTAGCAATGCAACATGTACCTGCACTGACTTCAAAGCAAACCTTTCAAAGCAGCAAATGAAAATAATAAAAATGAAAATAGAAATAGAAAATGGAAAATAAATAAAATACTGAAAAACAAAAATAACTAGCCTAATTATTTACAGTAATCGCTCTAAAATGACAGGATCGTTCAATCTCTGCCGGGAGAATGATCTCCTTGGCATTAACTTGATTACCTTCTAGATAATGTTTCAACCTTTGGTTGTTTACCTTATAAGTTGTTCCAATATTCAAATCCCTGATGTCAATTGCTCCATGAGCATATGGTTTGACAACTTCGAAGGGTCCCGACCATCTAGACTTAAGCTTCCCAGGAAATAGCTTTAACCTAAAGTTAAATAATAGAACTCTTTGACTGGCTTCAAACTGCCTTGGCAATATTCGGCTATCATGCCACCTTTTTGTCTTTTCTTTATACAGCTTGGCATTATCATAGGCTTAAGCTCTAAATTCCTCTAACTTGTTCAAATCTAACAACCTCTTCCCACTAGTAGTCCTCTATTCCATATAAAGCTTTTTGGTTGCCCAAAAAGCTCTATGTTCAAATTCTACTGGCAAGTGGCATGCCTTCCCAAAAACGAGTTTGTATGGGGAGGTTCCCAAAAAAGTTTTAAAAGCTATTCTATAAGCCCAAAGGGATTCATCTACTTTCAAGGACCAGTCCTTCCTTGTTGGATTAACAGTCTTCTCTAAAATGTTCTTAATCTCCTTACTTGAGATCTCTACTTGGCCATTCGTTTGGGGATGGTAGGCTGTGGTAATTTGTTGCTGGATTCCATACCAGCAAAGAGCTTTAGAGATTAAATTACATTCAAAGTGGGTACCTTCATCATGAATGATAGCTCTGGGGGCACCGAATCAAGTGAAAATATGCTTATGTGGGAACTTCGCAACGGCCTTAGCATCGTTAGTTGGAAAAGAAACAACTTCAACCATTTTGAAATGTAATCAATTGCCACAAGAATATATAGGTTACAAAATGATGGGGGAAATGGACCCGTGAATTCTATTCCCCATACGTCAAACAGTTCTACTGGCATAATGTTATAACGCGCCAATTGATGTCTGCTGGAGATGTTATCTGTCTGTTGGCATCGATCACATGCCTTGGCAAAATTATGGGCATCTTTGTACATACGGGCTGCATGGCATAATTGCAATATTTTGTGTTGTTCATCTTCTGGCACGCAGCAACGTATCACTTGATCGGTACACTGCTTAAACAAAATTGGCTCGTCCCAATAATATTGTCAACATCTTGCAAAAATCGTTTCTTGGCATTACTCACCAAATCTGGTGGCAAAATTTTGCTTACCAGGTAGTTGACTATGTCAAAGTACCATGGCATAGAATTGACTCCAAGTAAATACTCATCTGGGAATTCATCCCTAATGGCAGTGGTCTTGCCATCCTCAAGGTGATGCTCTAGTCGTGATAAATGGTCAGCTACCAAGTTCTCGTTCCCCTTCTTGTCTCATATTTCCAGATCAAATTCATGCAGCAAGAGCATCCATCGGATCAGTCTAGGCTTGATATCCTTCTTTTCCAAGAGCTATTTTAATGTTGAATGGTTTGTTTACACCACAACTTTGTTACCTACCAAGTAAGATCCTAACTTGTCAAATGCAGAGACAACCGCAGGAAATTCTTTCTCGGTTGTGAAATAATTAAGCTAGGCTCCATTTAGCTTCTGACTGGCATAGTAGATAGTATGGAAAACCTTATCACGTCTTTGTCCCAACACTACTCCAACGACATAGTCGATAGAGTTGCACATGAGCTCGAATGGCTCATTCCAATTCTATGCCACGACTATAAGGGCATTAATCAATCTTTCTTTAAGTTCCTAAAAAGCTCTTAAACAAGAATCATCAAATGCAAAAACGGTATTTTTGTTCCAAAAGCAAGCATAAAAGTTTAGAAATTTTGAAAAAACTTTAATGAAAGGACAGTAAAAACTTGCATATCCCAAAAAACTTCTAATACCTTTTACACTTGTAGGAGGTGGAAATTGTTTGATTACCTCAATTTTTGCTTTATCAACTTCCAGTCCTCTCTTGGTCACTTTGTGTCTAAGAACTATATGCCCTCCTTCACCATGAAGTGGCATTTTTCCCAGTTCAGGACTAGGTTAGTCTCAATACATCTCTGTAAAACATGCTCCAAACTCTAAAAAATTCTTCAAATGTTTTACAAAACTTTGAGAAATCATCCATGAACACGTCCAAGTTGTTTTCTATCATGTCAAAAAAATAGACATCATGCAACGCTAAAACGTTGATGGGGCATTACACAATCCAAAGGGCATTTTCTAAAAGTGAATGTCTCGTATGGACAAGTGAAAGTGATTTTCTCTTGATCATATAGTGCGATGGCACTTTGGTTGTAGCCCGAGTAGCCATCCAAGAAACAATAAATTGCCTTACCTGCCAACCTATACAGCATCTAATTGGTGAAGGGCAATGGAAAGTGATCCTTTCGTGTGGCATTGTTTAGCATCCTGTAGTCCATGCACACTCTCCAACTTGTGATAGTCCTGGAGGGAATGAAACCATCTTTTCTATTTTGTACCACGATCATGCCACCCTTCTTTGGCACGCATTGCACCAGGCTGACCCAAGATCTATCAAAAATAGGATAGATTATCCTAACATCCAACCATTTTATGATTTCGTTCTTTAATACTTCTTTCATGCTCGGGATTAATCTTCTATGGCCTTCAATGGTTTTGCCATGGTACTCCTACAAAATGATTTTATGCATGCAAATAGTTGGGCTTATTCCACGGATATCAGTCAAGGTCCATCCCAAAGCTTCCTTGTAACACCCCAAATCCTAGCTTAGAAGTATTGGAACCAAATTTCATAAGTTGATAGCTTAATTGAATTTAGAATTAAGCTAAATTGATTAGTTAAGGGCCTAATTGAAAGAATGTATGAAATAAGTGATCAAATTATAAAGGATCAATTTCAATTAAAGGAGAAAGATGAGGCTTGCATGATAAACTTCATGGTTCTCTTATTTGCCCTTGACTAATTATATGATTAGTTACTAAGGTTAGTTTAGTAAAATCCTAATTCCACTAATGTGGATAACCACATTGTCATCATCTTCTTCATTATTGTTGGCTGAATAAGAGAGAAGAAATAGAGAGAAGAAAGCTTGGAAAAATTCAGCCATTGAAGAAGAAATTTAGCTTGCATGTGTAGTGATTTTTCATTGAAATTAAGCTAGAAGCAAAGTAAGTAAGATTCTACTTGTGTTCAATTGAATAGGCAACTATATTTGTTGAATTGTACTGTTTGGATGATTATAGATGAAATTAGGTATTGAATATGTTGTTAGATGATTGAATGATTGTAGAATTATACAAATTTGAAGAATGAACACTAGGTACAATGCTGGAAATTATGTGTTTGTGAAAGTGTAATAAGCTAGGTTGCTGGAAAATTGAATTGTGATATAGAAGTGGGAATTGAATGATTAGAACTTAAAATTGAGCTATAGAATTAATGAATTGATTATGATCATGAATAGGTAATTTAAATAAGGTGTAAGGTGTTAAAAAAATTGAATTGTTAGCTAACAATGCTGGAAATGAAGGATAAAAGTATGAACATAGTCACACAACATAGAAACTGTTTTGTGGAATTGAAATTGAGTAAACATGCAAGATTAGGCTTTGTAACCAACTTGCTCTATTTTGGATGCCTTTATTAATGGATTAAAATTGACTTAACATGTTTAGGATATCATATGAAATGAATTATAGAGCCAAAACATTGGTTAAAATGAATTTAAGGCATTAAAATGTGAGTAGGTACAATCTGCCCAGAATTGCTCTGTTCTGGGCAGTCACTTTGAAAATTCACCAAAAATTGTATAGATCAAATTCAGGGCTGAAATTTTAATGACATGATCCTTATAATGTCTATTTTCATTAGGTGAAAATAGAACTGAAAACTGGGTCCTATGCTGGAAACTGTAAATAGGAAAAGTTGGATAGTGCAAAGTGTCCAGGAAGTGTAAATGCCCTGTCTTTGAATAATAAACTGTATTAATTGGATAAGAAATAAAATTCAAGTCTACTATGGACTTATAGACAATTTTTTATCTTTCCAATGGTGTATAGAAATCAAAATTCTAACGTACGGATTAAAAGATATGGCCATTTAAAGGGACAGTGTGCAAACTGCAGACAACAGTGTCCTGGGCAGTTTGGGACTGTTTTTGCACCTAGTAGCAAACTGTTTTCAAAACAGTTTTGGGACATTGTAACCTGTCCAATTATGTCTTAAAATGAAGTAATAACAACGTGGGGATGAATTAGTAAGAAATGATTAAAAAGAAGCATAAAAACAGTAGCTAAATGTTAGGAGTGGACATCCCAAAGCTAGAGGCAAAGGGATGTGTTATGCTTGCTAGACCAAGGGCAGCAATTTGGGGAAGAAGAAGATAGGAGTAGACATCCCAAAGCTAGAGGCAAAGGGATTTGGATTCAAGATAATTGAATTGCTTGGATTATATTGTGAGTGTAGTTACCTCTAGGGTTAGGACTAGGTCCTAACCAATGTATTTGTTACATTATTGTTATGATAATGAATCTAGGCATGAATTTGACTTAATAAGGGAAGGATGAATAAAGAAACACATGAAACATGATCCTAGTCTTATGTACATGCCTATTCGAAATGCTTATGCATGATTAGTGATAACTTGGTTGCTTGTATGTACTATGATACAACATGGTTGAATGCTAATGGCTTGTTTGAGATATGATGGTATCTCATTTGATGAAATGAATCTTGAAACCACTTGACTTGTGAGCTAAGGCTCAATAGCCTAAGGGCTTAACATGAAATGATCTTGATTGACATGAACATGATCTTGAACTTGATAACTTGAACAAATGGTAATTAGAACAACCTTGGTGGCTAGTTGGATTAGGTAGAAAGGCATGCCTTAGAGTATAGAGCTCATTGTGTATGGGTGGACTACGGTCCAGGGCTAAGGCCCCTATTTGGCGACAGACGGAGGGTACGTATGTGGTCTTTGGCGACAGTATGAGGGTTGACTAGCACCACGGTGCATATTGTGGCGACAGTTGGTTGGAGACTCGATTACCTATACAAACTAAGTACCAAGGGGGTTGTTTAATGAAATAACAAATGAAATAAGATTCAATTATACATGATACTTGTCTTGTATGCCATGAAATGTATGTTGCTTGATTTGAAAGCATGACTCATTGGTTACTTGTTTTGCAATCATGTTCCTTGATTCATGAATTATGATTTCTTGATGCCTAACCTTGATAGCCGAATACATGCTATCCTAGATAGGATATTCTTCATGTTTGAAAGACTAGATAAGGTCACTCTTGTTACTTGAAAGACTAGCTAAGTCTACTCTAATACTTGGAAGCCTTAGCTAGGTCTACACTTGATCTAAAAGACATGAAACATGAAATAACAAAATGGATAGACTAGTTACTACCTCACTAAGTACATTTTTGTACTTATCACTCTTCTTTCATTCTTCCCAACCTATAGGTTAAAGGATTCAACATTGCTTGATCTTGAAGCTTGATTCCTTGGGCAAGAAGCATCCTACACAAGCTTTGTTAAAGTATGATTCCATACTTGTTTTGTATTCTCCTAGAATGGTGGCGCTAGTTGTATCTAAGTAGCTTGAACATGCATGTTGAAGGGTTGTATATAATGCTTGATAGCCTATCTATGATTTGTATATAGTTAAGGTTTGTAATGAACTTAGATAAATTGATATGGTTGAATGTTTTTCTATGCATATTTGGATGTTATGGAATGATCTTATGATGACCTAATTGGCTTTGAAATAGTTGATAACCTTGTCATGTTTTTGTGAATGCTTGAAATGATCATATGTATGCTTGATTTGTGATTCAAAAATGAGGAACCATGTTGCTTAAACCCTATTCGAATGACCTTGGTATGTATATGATTCAATTTTGTGTTCATGCCTTGATTACATGAGTATGGTGCACTTGTTTGATGTATGGCCGAATAGTTTAGGTCATTAGGTACTAGTTACATGCCTTGTACTTGCTTTTGGTAATATGGCCGATAGGTAGTCTAATGAATTAGGCTTGAATGGTACTAGTTACAAGCTATTAAAGGTTAGATAATTTTGCTTAGTAAGTGAATGAGTGAAATGACTAATTGTATACTAGATAAGGATCACCAAATTGAATTGGAAGCATGTAATACTAAGTAGTTTAAATATGTTAGGAAACAATGTATATGTGTTGTAAAAAAAATCATGAAAGTAGTATCTTGTATTGTAAGCAATCTAGAAATTAATCTAATGGTATTCTAAGTATAGCCGAATGCTTAGAATGAAATTTGAAGATACATTTGAGATTACTTGCATGTAAAGAAATGCATGAATGGTTGCTTATGCCTTGTTTGAATGCATGCTACCTCCTTGTTTGCTTAGTTCGAATGTTAGGATGATTTAGGAGTCAATTGAGAGCTTTATTGATAGTTAAGTAAACAAGTATGAATGATTGTTTCTTCTTGGATGTTGAATGTCGAATGCAATGCTTGATTTTTGAATCAAGTTTGAATGTGTAATGCATGTATTGTCCTTGTCTTGTCTTTGCTTGCTTGCTAAGTAACGCTCTTGAACCGAGTTACTACTAACCCGGGTAGAGGGTGTTACATTCCTTATAATTGCTTAATATTTCCAATAATCTTTCCTCATAATCATTAGTGAGATCAACAACAATGATCACTAGAAAAGTTGAGTTATTACCTAAATAGGCATACTTGAGGTGGTTTGGCAATGGTTTCAACTCCAATTCTGGCAACTCCTCAATTGATGATTTGGGTACCTTGATTTCTCTACCAACCAACTCTAGTGGTTGTGGTTGTTCAAAATAACTCACATCTCCAGTCATCAAGGTTGGTCATTCAGGTTCTTCACTCATTTCCCTCTTCATCATCCAGTTCCCTGGCATCACAATCTGGATCTTGGTAAACCTATGCCATGTCCATAGTGAAAATGGACTCCATCATCTCGTTAGCTTGGTATTCCTAAGGTTCATCTATGCATTTAAGAGCTTGAAACACATAAAATGTAACATGTTGACCATTCATGCGCATTGTAAGTTCACCTTTGTGAACATCAATTAGGGTCTTACCTGTTGTAAGGAATAGTCTACCCAATATAATTGGGACATTAACATCTGCCTCATAATCTAAAATGATAAAATTAGCTGGAAATATAAATTTGCCTACCTTCACCAACACATCCTCAATCTTACCCTTTGGATGTGCAAATGATCGGTCTGTCAACTGACTTCTAAGGTTCATTTGCGTATTTAAGAGCTTGAAACACATTAAATGTAACAATTGATCATTCATGCGCATTGTGAACATCAATTATGGCCCTACCTGTGGCAAGGAATGGTCTACCCAATATAATTGGGACATTAACATCTGCCTCATAATCTAATATGATAAAATCATATAGAAATATAAATTTTTATACCTTCACCAAGACATCCTCAATCTTACCCTTAAGATGTGCAAATGATCGATCTATCAGCTGGAGTGTTACCATGGTAGGCCTTGCTTCAATTCCAAGCTTTCTGAAAACTATCATTGGCATCAAATTGATGCTGACTCCCAAGTCACACAGTGCCTTACTCATGAATCTCTTGCCAATGGTACAAGGAATAGTGAAACTTCCCAGATCTTTCAACATTGGTGGCAATTGATTATCATTGCATTGCATCCCTCAATAAGAGCTACAGTCTTGAAACCACCCAATTTCCTCTTTTTGGACAAGATGCCCTTCATGAATTTGACATAGTCGGGCATTTGCTCAAGAGCTTCCACTAATTGTATGTTGATTTGGAATTGTTTAAGAACTTCTAAGAAGCGCTTAAATTGCTGGTCCTGCTTATACTTTTGGAGCCATTATGGAAAAGGTGGTGGTGGATAAGCAAATGTTGGCTCTATTGACTTTGCCAAGGTGGTGCTGGCATCAAATTGTTGTTTGGCATTAGATAATGGTTTGGCATCATTAGTTTTTGCTTCTTCTTTCTCTGCTTCTTTGGGGTCATCTGTTGGCATCAGTTTTCAGTTTCACAATTAATTGACTGCTTGACAAATGTCTCTATCTAGCAATGTTTTCCACTCTGAAGATTTACTACTTTCCATTATCCATTGCCATTATGCCGAGCATCTTCCGTATCACTTGGCAAAGTTCTCTGGATCGATTGCTGACTGCATTAGCAATCTGCCCTAGCTGAACTTCCAAGTTTCGCATTGACACTGCCAAACTCTGGACAGTTGCATAATTCTTCTCCATGTAATCAATTAGAGTGTTCCCTTGGTTGGATCTCTGCCCTTATTGGAAATTATTCTGGGCACTTTGTGGCATGGCATTCTGGTTGAATCCTAGCAATGCATTATTGTTCTGCCGCTGGGCATTGAATTGGTTACTGCCTTGGTTTGCCCAAGCAAAATTTGGGTGATGCTTCCAACCTACATTATAAGTATTGGAGTGTGGGTTAAAATTGCGATTAAATTGTCAACATAATTTAACGATTCAGGGTTTGCTGGGAAATCACCCATATGATAATCCTCTCCACAAATAGTGTAGAATGGGTCTAATACCTTGACTTCCTGGAATTCATTACTCTTTTGCAATGTTTTCACAATGCTAGTGAGATTGGAAATCTGAGCGTTGATGGAAGTTAGTGCTTCAAGCTCTAATTTTCTAGCAATTTTTATCCTCTTCCCTAGTCTAGCAGTAGGATATTGAAGATATTGGCAACAATCCTTTTAAGGATGTCAACTGCCTTCGTGTAATTCTTCTCTAGCAGTGAACCATTTGCCGAAGTATCAACCACAGTCATGGCATGAGCATTGAGTCCATTGTAAAAGGTTTCTGTCTAGGTCCAATTAGGGAATCCATGCATATGGAACCTCCTCAATGGGTCCTTGAATCTTTCCTAGGCATCATATAAGGTCTCATCATCAGCCTTCCTAAATGTCGTGATCTCATTCCTCAACTTGGCATTAAGTTTAGGTGGCTGGAATCGCAATAGAAATTTTTGGCATAAATCTGCCCATGTATTTATTGAACCAAGTGGCAAAGAACTTAGCCAAAATTTTGCTCTATCTTAGGGAAAACATGAATAATTTTAGCTTCATTGTATCCTTGGGAACTCCAGGTTGCTGAAATAGTTGGCAAACCTCTATAAATTGCTTCAAGTGTTGCCTTGGGTCTCTAGTAGGTGATGCATAGAACTGTCCTGCATTCAAGAGAGTCTGAATCATTACTAATTTAAGTTCAAAATTAGTTGTGTTTACCTCTGGACCAACTGGGTCTGGCATCAAATTATCCATATTTGGTGCCAAGTGTTCTCTAATAGGTCTTTCTTCTTCCACAACAATATCAGGGGCAGTTGGCATCCCATTGTGTATTGGTGGATCTCCTGGTTGTTTGGGACACTATCTACTCCTCCATTACCTTGATGAGCCATTTCTCAGACTTTTTTTTCAATCCGCGTAGGGTTCATTCAATTTTTGGGTCTTATGGCCAATCTTTCGTTGCAAGGCAGTTCATTCACCAAACAAAACAAATAATTAAAATAAAACAAAACAAAACAATAAATCTTGTTGCAATCCCTGACAACGGTGCCACAAACTTGTCGACTTTGCTAACGCTTAGCAAACGATTGAGAATGCAATGTGAATATGTAAGAAATAATGACAAGAGTGAGTCTACTGCGTGTAACTATACACGGTCATTAAGTAATACAGTAGTAAGCTGAGTATCATATCCATAGGGATTGACCAAGAATTTAATTGTTTGATGTTTACTTGTTAAAGGAATCAAGAATGTTTGGATTGATTTGAAGTTTTATTTTAGATAATAGCTAAGGGAATGTAATGAAAGTGAAAACGGTTTGGCAAAAAGAGGTATTCGAATAGGTGATTAGTGTTGGCAAGGGATGCATGGATTTTATGCTAGCTATACCAGCTATTAATAATGGCATGCCTTGGATTTATTGTCGAGTAGATTTTAAGAGTGGCATTTCCTCTATCGATGGCAATACCCTAAGTTAACCATGTTAAAACCCCTATATATCTATAGTGAAGCTTTTCATTATTAACTTGATTAAGTTTCAAACTATACTCCTAAGGGGTAGATTAACTTTTGAAGTAAGCTCATCTACTTGAACATCTTTTATCAAAGCTTCTCTCCTTAGTACCTGGCAACTGATCGTTACCCCTCAAGTTTGTTACGATATTAAGGCGTAGTAAGCAAACAATGCCAACTTTTGTATGGCAAATAATTTAGGAAAAGAGAGTGCTAGCCAGATAGAAAATCATGTCAAGGCATTCAAATTATTAAAGGCCAAACATAAACTGAGCATTAAAGGCAAACATCCCTAACCAACTATAAATGCTTAGTTCATGGTTGGAGGCTCCATCCATAAAATATTATCGTATCTTAACATCATCATTTAAATAAAAATAAAACTAAGAGAATGGCCAAGAAGGAGGCTTGTCGATGCAGCCCTTCGAATACTCTAGAGCTCTCGGTCTAAGATGGTTGAACCACACAACCTTTAGCTTCCTCTTTCACCATCGTGTTCTCTCTCCAAGTTGTTTTGATCGATCTCTTCTCTTCCTTTAAATAGGCACGCATGGAAAACCCTAGAGTGGGTTTGAATTTGAAATTTGATTCCGCACTTAGGATAAAGCGCATTATCATCTTATCTTCTTGTTTTGAATTTTAGGGCTGACGTGTACTGGTTCAACGACCACTTTGACCGGGCATCATTTCTTTGCCAACTAAGCTTGGCAATCTCTGGTCTGACTTTGCCAACTGTGACTCGGTAAGTCTCTTCTGCTTTTCTTGCTTCTTGTTCCTACGCTGCTCTTTCATGCATGTGCTACTCCTAACTTGTATCAATGCCAACAAAACAACCCTTCACATTGGGAAAAGAACAACTCTCTACACCTTATGCAAATGCATGATTTTAATAACTAAATGCAAACATATGTTCCTAAAGACAAGAAAAAGCATTGTGAAATATGCATAAAAATCAGTACTCTCTAGGAGTTAACAATAAACCAACATTCTAAATACACAGTACCTCCTTCAAATTGGGGATTAATATAGTAGAAAAATAGAGATTGAGTTAGATGAAGAATAATATGGAAGATGGTGGAGGAGAGAAGAAATAAAAAATAAGGAGATGGAGGATTAAATGTGTAATTATACAAATTATTTTTATTTCGATCAAAATAGAAGTGAAATAATACTTTGTGACTATCTAGGTAATTTATCCTTCCTTTTATTGTGCCAGATGAGCCTCCCGTTAAAGTTTAACAACAATAAATGTCTCAGTGACCAAAAGTTTACAGATCAAAAACGTAAGTGACCTTATCGGTTGAATTTGAAAATTGGTGACCAAAGTTGCACTTATCAGAAACATAAGTGACCATTGCAATAGTTTACCCTAATAATAATAATAATAATAATAAAATTGTAATAGTAATAAGTACAATAATGAAATAAAATTGAGTCTGAGACACGAATAAAATTAGAGATTACAACTATTTGTCTTTGTTGATTCATGTATAACGAGAATAGAGCAAAGAAAAAAGTACTAATTTTGTCTCACTTCCCTGACTGTAGCCTTGGAATCACGAGTTCTTTTAAAAATTTTCGCTTTTCCTCAATTGATTCTTCAAACTGTGAATTCTTCGGTGCCTTGATTTCTGTCATGTCGGCGTGAAGAGATGTTCATCACTCCCGAAGGTGATGGCCCGAAGGTTTTAACATCATGCCCGAAGGTCTTACTGATGGCCTGGAGGTCTTAAAAAGTGGTATCTCGCTTAGAGACTACCTGAGGATTTTCACTGCTTCCAACAAGTTGAAGACCGGAAAATATAAAACTAATACCCTAATTTCTTGTCTTGTCGGTATGAAGAAATGTCCATCACTCCTAAAGGTGATGGCCCAAAGGTCTTAACATCATGCCCGATGGTCTTACTGATGGCCCGAAGGACTTAAAAAGTGGTATCTCGCTTAGAGACTACCAGAATACCTCAAAATAATGCCCCAATTTCCTTTTGTGTCAGCATGAAAAAAAGGCTTCACATCATGCCCGAAGATCTTACTGATGGCCCGAAGGACTTAAAGAGTGGTATCTCTCTTAGAGACTGCGAGAATACCTAAAAATAATGCCCAGATTTCGTGTCGTGTCAGCATGAAGAAATGTTCATTACTCCCAAAAAGTTAGAGGTTAGAAGATTTTTTAAAGATTGGGTGAGTCTAAGAAATCTTGATTCTTTGCTAGGATCCACCTTTTCAGAAACAAAGTGGTGGATTGAAATCTTTGTTGGGAATTACTCCTTCTAACGTGAAGTAGATCAAAAACTTTATTGGTCCTTGAATACTTTTATGGTTGGTCGATCTTGACCTTTCCTTGCTTACTTTTTCTTATTTTCAATCTTAATAGAAGCGATACCCCATCTTATATTCTGGTCTAACCATTATTGCCCCTTTCTTTTCAAGCTTCTAAATCTTTTCTCTAAAGCGTCTTTTTAAGTTTTCACTTTAGAATTGTTGTTCTCAAAGCGCCATTTCGACTTTTCACTTTGGTTTCTTCTTTTCTTTCTTCTTTTTTTCTTTTTCTTTCTTTTTTCCTTTTCCTTTTCCTTTTCATTTTCTTTTTTTTCTTTTTTTCTTCTTCCTTTTCCTTTTTTTTTTTTTCTTTTTTTTCTTTTAGGCACCTTTTTTTCTCTTTTTTGTTCTCTCTTTTTAACAAATATCCTGATAGAAAGGTCGAGTTAAAAACATCTTCTTTTTTATATCCTTATGGAGGATTAAATTAAGAAATTTGAATTTTAGAAAAATATCCTTTTGGAATGATAAAATAGAGAAATTAATTTTTGCAATGGACTTGCAAGCTCCATTAAGGTAAATATAACAAAGTAGACGGCATGCAAGCGTGTGCTTTCTTAGTCGGTGCAAAGGTGCATGAAATTCTTATCAAAGCCGCCTTCTTGGATTATGCTTATTTGATTTCTTGTATGGAAACTTCATGATAATGTCACAAATAAGATGATGCATGAGCATATTTTATGATGCAAATATGCGTATGTCCATGTAGAATTAAATTCTCAATATTAATAAAGATGCAAAGATGCATGCAATTCTTGTTAAGCTCTTCAAATTGTGTCATGTCTTCGTCCTATGGAGTAGATGTTCACCATTCTCAGACTACAACGACTCTTCAGTTTCATGCCCCAATAAAATATGCCCCCAAAATTTCAGTGTTTATTCTCCATTCAAACCTTCAAGTCGAGTGACCTCGGTCGATATCATATCTTGCCTATTCTAAGGACAAATATACCCTACCACTGTAAATTTGCCACAAAGGCTCTTCGTCGTCTCATGTCATGTAGTGCCCGTCATCTTTAGGCCTTACCATTGGCGCTGCATTTTGAAATTTATCTCAGAAGCAACACAAAGAAATCTCTTTATTTTAAATATGTCAGTTTGTTGATCGACATTTCAATGAAGGATACCTTTTTGGTTGTTTGACTATGAGAGTGATTGGCAAAAGGGGTAGAAATTGTATTAGAAATGTATAAAACAGTGCCAAGATTTATTTTGCGTGCGAGTATACACGGTAGGCAAGTAATATAGTATGAAGCTGAGTATCGATCCCACAAGGATTGACTAGGAATTTGACTGCTTTGATTGTTACTTGTCAAAGGAAAAATGTTGTTTGAGTTGAAATTGGTTTTGAAAATAGCTTAATATACAAAAAATAAAAATAAAACAACGTTAGCAAGGAGAGTGTTTAAAATGAATGATGAGCATTGGCAAGGGATGCCTGGTTTTCACATTATTCATGCCATGTCAACCTTTAATAATATAATGCCTTGGCATCGTTTAACGAGTAGATTCAAAATTAGCATTGCCTCTCTCGATGGTCAATGCCCTGAATTAACCATGTAAAAACCCCTATATTTCTATAGTGATATTTTTTCATAAACCAATTTGATTAAGTCCCAACTTGTACTCCTAAGGGGTAGATTCACTTCAGAAGAAAGTTCATCTACTTGAAAATCTTCTTTCGAAGCATCTCGCTTTAGTATTTGGCAACAGATCATTGCCCCTTATGTCTGTTAAGATATTAAGGTTCAATAAGCCAACAATGCCAACTCTCGCTTGACACAGTTTTGATAAAACATTGTAAAACATGCCAGATAGGGAAAACAATACCGAAGCATTTTCATTATTAAAAACTAAACATAAAAAACAGCATTCAACGCAAACATCCCTCACCAACTATTAAATTAGTTCATGGTGAGGGTATCAACCAAAAAACCTTCAACGTTTTGCAAACACATCATCATTTAAAAGAAAATAAAAAGAACTTAAACAAAGAGAATGGGAGAGAAGGGGCCTCTCGATGCAACCCTTCAAGATCTAGGCTCTCGGTCAAGCTGGTCGAACCACGTTTCCTTGGTGCAACCTGTAACACCCCAAATCCTAGCTTAGAAGTATTGGAACCAAATTGCATAAGTGAATAGCGTAATTGAATCTAGAATTAAGCTAAATTGATTAGCCAAGGATTTAATTGAAAGAATGAATGAAATAAGTGACCCATTTAGAATGACCTAATTGAATTAAAGGAGAAAGAAGAGGAATGCATGCTAAATTTCTCATTTCCCTTAATGCCCTTGATTAAGTTAAGATAAGGATTTAATTAAGGGACATTTTAGACAATGCACAAATCCATTAAGATGGATATCATCTTCATCCAATTCCTCATTTTTCCGTTTGGAAGGAGAGAATATTGAGAGAAAGAGAGCTGGAGAAAACACCATTGAAGCATGATTTAAGCTTGCATGTGTAGTGATTTTCCATTGAAATTAAAGCTAGAAGCAAAGTAAGTATGATTCTACTTGTGTTCAATTGAATATGCAACTATATTTGTTGAATTGGACTGTTTTGATGATGTTAGATGAAATTAGCTATTGAATATGTGATTAGATGATTAAATGGTTGTATAATCATGAAAATTTGAAGAATGAGCACTAGGCGCAATGTTGGAAATTATGTGTTTATGATAATGTAACAAAACTAGGTTGCTGGAAAATTGAAATGTGTGTTGAAGTGAGAATTGAATGATTAAAACTTGAAATTTAGCTATGGAGCTAATGAATTGATTATGATCATGATTAGGTATTGTAAATACGGTATTAAACAAATTGAATTGTTAGCAAACAATGCTGGAAATGAAGGATAAAAGTACGAACATAGTCTTATAACACATAGTCTTATAACATAGAAACTGTTTTATTGAATTGAAATTGAGTAAACATGCAAAATTAGACATTGTAACCAACTTGCTCTGTTTTGGCTGCCTTAAATAATGGATTAAAATTGACTCAACATGTTTAGGATATCATATGAAATGAATTATAGGGCCAAAACATTGGTTAAAATGAATTTAAGGCATTAAAATGTGAGTAGGTACAATCTGCCCAGAATTGCTCTGCTCTGGGCAGTCACTTTGAAAATTCACCAAACATTGTATAGATAAAATTCAGAGCTGAAATATTAATGGCATGATCCTTAGAATGTCTATTTTCATTAGGTGAAAACAGAACAGAAAACTGGGTCCTATGCTGGAAACCGTAAATAGGAATAGCTAGACAGTGCAAACTGTCCAGGCAGTGTAAATGCCCTGTCTTTGAAAAATAAACTGTATTAATTAGATAAGAAATAAAATGTAAGTCTATTATGGTATTATATAAAGTTTTGTTAGCTTTCAAACGGTGTATAGCAATCAAAATTCCGACATACGGATTAAAAGATATGGCCATTTAAAGGGACTGTGTGCAAACTGCCAGGCAGCAGTGTCCTGGGCAGTTTGGGACTGTTTTTGCACCTAGTAGCAAACTGTTTCCAAAAAAGTTTTGGGACATTGTAAACTGTCCAATTATGCTTTAAAATGAAGTAATAACAATGTGGAAATGAAATAGAAAGAACTACTTAAAATGAAGCATAAAAACAATAGCTAAATGTTAGGTACAAATATGGTAACATTGCTACTATGATTGTGTGATATATTGTGCTTGTTTTGATGGAATATGTATGTGCTACGCTTGCTAGACCAAGGGCAGCAAATTGGGGAGGAAGAGGATAGGAGTGGACATCCCAAAGCTAGAGGGAAAGGGATTTGGATTCAATACAATTGAATTGCTAGGAGTATTGTGAGTGTAACTATCCTTAGGGTTAGGACTAGGTCCTAACCAACCTTGTTATTGTCTTAATTCAATGTCATTGCCATGTAACATGACCTAATACATATTTGGCTAATTAAGGGAAGAATGGCATGTATGACAACTTGTTTGATGCCATGATCTATTTGTTTACTTGAGTTTTAAGCAAATGAAATGAAATGCTTGTCATGTTGAATTGCTTATGCCAAAGGTAAGAAATGGCATGCTTGCTTGGAGAATAAGGTACGCACATTGCATACATATGCATGTGTTTGTGATTGATATACGTGGCTGGTTGAAATGAAATGAACAATGGTACCACTTTGTATTCTTGCCATTCGAATGGCGTGGATAGATTTGTTTTGGGAGTTAAGACTCCATAAGCCTAAGGGCTTGGCCTTTGAATGGCATAAACTTGTATTAGATAATGAATTGTATAAAGCTTGAATGAAATGGATAATCAATAACCTTGGTAGCTAGTTTGGATAGATAGGAGGGCATGCCTTAGAATCTTGAGCTCATATTGGCACTACGGTGCATATTGGCACGACAGTGCATATTGGCCCTATGGTGCATATTGGCACTTCGGTGCATATTGGCACTATGGTGTATATTGGCACTTCGGTGCATATTGTTAAAGATTTGATTATCTAGTAAGCTACTTACCAAGGGTGTTATAAGATGACTTAATAATTCAAATGAACATTGTTTGCTTAGATGTGTGATATGAAAATTGCTTGTATTGTAGGAAACTTGAATGAACTTCCATGCATTGAAAGATGACACGTGAATGGTTGTATAACTAGTTACTTTCATGAAAGAAATGTATAGATGATGACTTTGTGTATGAATGACTACTTGGTGATTGGAGTTTTTGATTGCTTGTCACCTAAGCAACAAATCGAATGGCATTATACATAAACATGATGGATGTTGCTATGTTGATTATGTGATATGTGAAGCTTGCCTATGTCTACCTATGCAATTCGAATAAGTATATGTCTTGTAGAGATGTTCTTGATTCCTTGAATTACATGTAACTTGGAAATGTATGCTTGGAAAATTGGCTAGACATAGTGTTACCTCACTAAGTACATAACTTGTACTTACCATTCTACTTTTCATTCTTCCCATAACAGATTTGAAGGCATTATCAAGAAGATATCTTGAGATTGAAGCAACACTTTGAATCAAGCTTGAAAGTATGATTTAATACTCATTGTATACTCCTAGTTTAGTGGCACTAGATCTTGTAATAGGTAGCTTTGATCATGCATTTGAATATGTGTTTAAGACTTGTTTGAGTAATGTTTTGTTGGGCCTATCATGTAACCTATTTGGATGACCTTAAACTATGCATATGAACCATGATGATTTGTATATATGAAGTACATGCTGCGCAAATTGTGATGGAAATCCAATGTTTGTTGAATCTTGTTTAATTCAAATGTTAGACCAATGTTGTATGATCATGCATTTGTTCCTATGTCTATTAACATGATTCGGCAATGACAAGATTAAGGCCAAGGTATGTTTAAGCATGCATTAACAATGTACTAATTAAGTATGCCATGAAATTATATGACTTGATTGTAAAGAATCAAATAAAATGTGATTAGAGATTACCATGTTGTTTGAATAGATGTATGAATATGTAATAAAATGTAAGTTAGATGCCTTGTATTGATCATGTTAATTGGTTGAATAAGTAATTTCTTGAGATGCAAGTAAGCTAGTTAAAATATGTTTGGTGGTCACCTAGTGTTATTCGAATATGGCACTTGGAATTGTAGTAAGCATGAAAGTTGAACCATGTTTAATAGTAACCTGTTGTGAAGTATGCCACACTAGTTTATTGTTATTGAATGATGCATGTGAATTGAATGGATTGGTAACAAGATATTGGTAACTTAGGATATAAGTATGAAATGAAACAAAATGGTACCTAAATTAGTATGCTATGTATGTTGGTCTTTGTTTAATGTGTATTGCTTGAATGTATTGTATGACTTGAAAGGTTTAGTTTGGGTTCTTGTGCCACAAGTTAAGTACACTTAGGTTACTTGTTTGACAAGTAACCTATCAGTTGCTTTGCTTCCGCTTTGGTAACGCTCTGGAACTGGGTTACGGCTAACCCAGGGATGGGGTGTTACATTTATTGGTAATCAAAGCTTTTTGGTCGATTCCATAAGCTCACTTGCATCATATAGAATATTGTGCCACCTAGGAGATTTGATATAAGCTTGTGTTATTGCATAAATGTGTAAATGTGATAACTAAGACTCTTATTGTTCTGATTGAACTAGAATTTCAGAAACAAGATTGGGTCAGGATAATGAAATTTCCGTAGGCTCCTCGAACGAAGGAGACAGTGTGGGGATGGAACAGAATCCTCCTCAACAGCAAGCTCAACATCAAGCTCAAGTTGTTGCTCAACAGGAAGCTCTTGCTATCAATCCTGTACAGCAAGAATATCTTACAAGTACGAAGGAGATGTTCAATCATCTCATAGCTGTCCCAAAACAAGATCACCCTATTGCTCCTATTGTTACTATGCCAAACCGAGCCCTTATTGACAAGCTGGCTTAGCATCGGGCATATACCTTCGCCGACACTGATGAGGCTAATCCAGAAGTAGCCGAGTACTGGTTAGAAGCCACTACTCACATTCTGACAAAACAATTGCCATGTCCTGACGAGCATAAAATCGAGTGTGCCATCGCTCTGTTGGAAGATGAAGCACTAAGCTGGTGGGAAACCACTACTCTGACTGCTCCTGCAGAGTCTATCACTTGAAAGTTCTTCATTGATGAGTTTAGGAAGAAGTATGGGTCTGAATATATCAAAACTGAGGTGGACAAGTGCTGAATGTTTATCGACGGGTTAAATGATGAATTAAGCTCGATATTCACTGCCTTGGGTATTATCGACTTCCAAAATTTGGTAAATTGGGCCATTACTACTGAGGCGAAGATGAAAACCTCAGAAAGACGCAAGAGCGGACACTCCTGGAAAGACAAACGACCCAGGAACGATGATAAGCCACACTAGCAATCAAAGAAGTCTAAACATTCCAAGGGACACTCTTCGAACTATGCCCCTAATCAGAAGAGTAGTTACATCCCGAAACCTCAAACGGTTATAAAGACTTCAGCCCCTATTGTTTCTGTTGATAGCACGGGGAATCAGGCTAAAGCTACTCAATACCCTCTTTGCAAGTTCTATTAGAAACATCATACTGTCCAGCGCAGAGTTCAACAGAATTTATGCTTTTCATGTGAAGCCTCTGATCATTATATTCAGGATTGTCCTTAGAATCCCAACAAGACTTCGAATCGAGCTTCTGTAATTGCTAGCTCAGCTCCTTCTAACCGAAACAAAGCACCCAGACAAGCTCAGTCTGGGAATCAGAGGAAACAAAAGGGCCCCTATTCGAATGCTCAGACTCATTAGGAGTACCGAGCCCCTGCTCGTATGTACCACATTTGTGGTAAAGATGATGAAGAAGCTCTCGATGTTATCGCAGGTACCGTTGAGTTAAATTCCAGTCCTGCATATGATTTAATTGATTCGGGGTCTACCCATTCATTTGTTTGTTCTGCCTTGATCAACAAGTTAAAATTGAAACCCGAAATTATTGAATCAAATCTTGTAGTTTTGAATCTGTTGCGCGTAATAAGTGCTACGCAAATGTGCAAGTAAACACGTCGCAAGTTATAGTATAAAAGATATCGTCTCCACAGGGATTGGTGCCACTTCAAGGATCTAGTCTCTTGCACTGTAAAAAGTAAAAACACAAGTAAAGGATTATAAGAGTTTAACTAATAACTAATCTAGAAAGAAAATAAGTAAAAGAATAAATAAGATCAAATGAGAGAGAGATAGGCTAGGTTATCGTGAGTTGAGGTGTGATAGCCAATTGGATTGTCTTGGTAAAAGAGTTCACGGGCAACTCAGTTGTCGTGGCAACTTTCACAACGGGGTTGCCTTGGCAACTAATCGCTGGTTGTCTGGGCGACTAGTTGGGCAACTACTTGGGCTTCTGGGCAGCAACCTTCAAGGTTCGGCAGAGCGTTCTTCAATGGTTTCTTCTTATCCTTAAGTCGAAACTCTAGCTACTTGTGCATGCCTTGATAATACATCCTGCGTGAATCAAGGGTGAATAACAACCAATCTTGCGCTCCTCTTAGTCGTTGAAATCCTTAACTTATTCCTAAGCCGGATTAATCTTCACCATCAATAGATTGAATAAAGATCATATTCATTCGTTTCTTGAATCTAACTCTCCCGATATTAGATAAATAGATGAAATCACGAGATCCTCTCCCAATTCACTCGCAAACAAGAATAAGAACCAAGAATGAATAAACCTTGAAATAGAAAAGTGCAAACTCTTATTACCTAAACAAAAACCAATAGTTTCTCACAACCACAAAACACAATAACCATAGCCAAGTAGATTTAGTTCATGGCTAGGTTCCAAAGAAACACAAGATAAACAATCCCTAGCATGAACCCAATCGAACAAGGAAGAAAAGATGAAGCTTGTCGAAAATCCCTTGCCCTAGATGCTTGTCGAAAATTCCCCTTGCTTTCTCCCTTGGACTTGTTGAAATTTCCCCTAATGCTCTCTCTCTGGATTGTCGAAATCTCATTGCTATTTATAGGGCTAGGCCAAAGTCCTTCTTTGAGGAGGAGTTTGAGTTGGAATTAAATTATCTTTAAAGAATATAATTCTTTATTATAATTGTATTCCTACTAGAACTTCTCCTATCTTCTTGGAATTTAATTCTTCTTTAATCTCTGCATGGAAATCAAATTCCTTTGGGTTTGGGCTTTGCTCCACGTCATCTTGGGCTTGTATAGTCATTAATTTCGACATCCCTATTGCATTTTCTCTTTGTCGACAATTGCCATGGCAACTGGCTCGGCGTCTCCTTCATGCATTGCCCTGGCAACTAGCTCGGCATATCCTTCATGCATTGCCCTGGCAACTAGCTCGGCATTGCTTTGGCAAGTGATCCTGCACATACACACACAAAGCACACCAAAGCAGCATCTTTTCCACAAAAACTACCAAGTTATGTAATCAAGCTCAACGATTGAAGGAAACATGGATTAATGCATGAATAGCTAATTATGCAACTAATATGAGCCTAAGTCTAACAATAATATGAGTAAAAAGGGTAAGAAAAATAGTACTTTTGAACACTTATCTCACCCCCAAACTCGAACTATTGCTTGTCCTTAAGCAATGCAAACTTAGAATTACCTGCCAAGACTTCAATTTTCACAAACTTAGCTTTGAACTTGATTTCAATTCTCTGAACCGGGGCACAAAGTATGATTGGCTTTTTATTTTTCGGAAAACTTAGGAGTTACTCGGAATGAAACTATAATGCTTGTGAGTGTGTGCGGAGTTGTGTGCAAGTTGATTTTTCGGATTCTATGCAAACAAGAGGTTTTCAAATTACTTCATTGGGTTCTTTTTAACATGTTTTAACTAGAGCCAGTTTTGGGCACCTCTAGTGTTTTGTTTTTAGTTTTCTTAAGTTAATTTAATCGACTAGAGCCGGTTTCGGGCACCTCTAGTTAAATTTTTTTTAACACATCCTAGAGCCAGTTTCGGGCACCTCTAGTGATCAATTTTTTTAGCACATGCTAGAGCCAATTTCGAGCACCTCTAGCATTCATCCAATTTTTATTCTAATCCCCCAATTTGTTAATTATCAACCTAAGTTCACTAGAATTCCTTAAATCAATCAAACCACAACAGTGTTTCATCAAATTTAGCATCATAGTAAAATTCTAAGTTTTTTTCATGGTTATCCTAGAATAAAAATTCTATCAATTAAGTGCATTGGCAAAGTCATCATCGAATATTCATCAAATCTAAGCAATTCTTGTTCCAATTAAAGGCATGGCAAGCAATTTATGTATCCTTAAGATGAATATAACTAAACATGGTAACTACTAATAACAATCCCCCCCAAACTCGAGTGAGGCATTGTCCTCAATGCATGCATAAAAATAACGAAAAAAAATGCATACGAGGACTTACTCAAAGAGTTCGTCATCATAGATGATTAGTTTCCTTTTGGTCGGTGTCTTGATTCTCTTGCTTGAACGCGATGGTTGTTTTCTTAAGAGTTGATTCGGGCATAGGTGCTTTACCTTTGGCTTTTGCAGTGGTTGCCGGGATGTCTTTAGCTTTGGTTGTCGTGGCATCTTCAGGGCTGGTTGTCGTGGCGTCATCTTTTGCGGTTGCTGTGGCGACTACTTCATCGGTTGTCGGGGCAAGGATCTCGGCGGTAAATTTCCTTAGCATAGTAGTTGTGAGTCTTGTTGTGAAAAACAAAGAAAACCTGAAAACTAAAGATAATGAAAAAAAATAAAATATCTCCTAAAAAGAATGAAAATAAAAAGAAAAAGAAAATATTGAAAGGAGAGCATGCTCATGCATCTCCTAAGTTGACCACTTCCTTGTTACGTTCCACATGGGCACCATTGTAGTGCTTCAATCTTTGTTCATTAACTTTGAATTCATGGTTGTCAGAGATGGACTTGATTATCACATCACCATGGGAGAATGGTTTGACGACTTCGAATGGTCCTGACCATCTTGATTTCAGCTTTCCCGGGAAAATTTTTAGCCGAGAATTGAATAGGAGAACTAGTTGCCCTGGCGTGAATTGCCGTGGCAATAGTTTCTTGTCGTGCCATCGCTTTGTTTTCTCCTTGTAGATTTGTGCATTGTTATAGGCGAGTGCACGGAATTCTTCTATCTCATTGAGATCCATCAAATGCTTTTGTCCGGCACTTTCCCAATCCATATTCACGGTCTTGATTGCCCAGTACGCCTTGTGCTCGATTTCCACCGGTAGATGACATGTTTTACCATAGACAAGTCGGAAGGGGGACATACCTAAGGGTGTTTTGAATGCAGTGCGATATGCCCAAAGTGCGTCATCTAGTCTTAATGACCAATCCTTCCTTGAGGGATTTACAACTTTCTCAAGTATTCCCTTCAACTCCCGGTTGGAAATTTCTGCTTGCCCGTTGGTTTGTGGGTGATATGCCGTGGCGATCTTGTGTGATATGCCGAAGCGTTGCAAATTCTGGGCAATTAGTCTGTTGTCAAAATGCTTGCCTTCGTCGTTGATAATTGCTCTCGGCATCCCAAACCGTGTAAATATGTTTTTCTGCAAGAATCGTTGCACGGTCTTGGAATCGTTGTTGGGAACTGCAACTGCCTTAACCCATTTAGACACGTAGTCGACAGCAAGTAGAATGTAGAGGTTGTCGAATGAAGATGGGAAAGGTCCCATAAAATCGATCCCCCATACATCGAACAGTTCCACCTCGATGATTTTCTGGAGCGGCATCTCATGTCGTCTAGAGATATTGCCCGTCCTCTGGCAACGATCACATTGCTTGTAAAAGTCTTGGGCATCTTTGTACAATGTTGGCCAATACAAACCCGATTGCAAAACTTTGGCCGCGGTACGAGTTCCTCCAAAATGTCCTCCATAGGGTAAAGAATGGCATTGTCGGAGTACATTCTGTTGCTCTTCTTCAGGGACACATCGGCGTATAACCTGATCTGCACATTGTTTAAACAAAAGAGGCTCGTCCCAAAAGTAATGCTTAGCATCATGGCGGAACCGCTTCTTCCCTTGGTGAGTAATGTCATAATGTAAAATACCACAAAAAAGGAAATTAACTAAATCCGCGTACCAGGGTATTGCTGAGGCATGTGCCGCCGTGGCGACTGCTCCCAAGATTGCAATGGCGTGCGCGTCAAAGACTACTGCGGCGTCGAGAGTTGCCGAGGCGTGTGCATCCATGGTTGCCGAGGTGTCGAGGGTTGCCGAGGCGGCGTGGGTTGTCGAGGCGTCGAGGGTTGCCGAGGCAACTAAAATTTGTTCATCCGGGAATGCATCGCATATCTCTAGATACGCGTCCTCCTCCCTATTGTGTTCCAAACGTGATAAGTGATCGGCCACTTGATTTTCTGTTCCTTTCCTGTCCTTAATTTCAATATCAAATTCTTGTAAAAGTAATATCCAACGAATCAAACGAGGTTTAGCATCCTTTTTAGAAAATAAGTATTTGATTGCCGAATGGTCTGTATGAACAATTACCTTTGTACCAATTAAATAGGATCGGAACTTGTCAAATACGAAAACTACAGCTAGTAACTCTTTCTCCGTTGTTGTGTAATTCATGTGAGCACTATTAAGAGTTTTACTAGCGTAGTATATCACATGGAAGGTCTTACCTGTGCGTTGGCCTAGGACTGCTCCTACCGCGAAATCACTTGCATCACACATGAGCTGAAAAGGTAGCGTCCAATCTGGTGGAACAACAATGGGTGCCGAGGCAAGCTTTTTCTTTAGGGTTTCGAATGCTTGGGTGCAAGAATCATCAAAATTGAAGACTTTATCCTATTCAAGCAGATTACACAAGGGTTTAGTGATTTTAGAAAAATTATGAATGAACTTCCTGTAAAAACCTGCATGTCCGAGAAAACTTCGAATTCCTTTAACCGAACTTGGTGGGGGTAATCTCTCGATCACATCCACCTTGGCTTTGTCTACTTCAATTCCCTTGGATGAAATCTTGTGGCCGAGCACTATTCCTTCAACTACCATAAAATGGCATTTCTCCCAATTGAAGATTAAATCCGTTTCTTCGCATCTTGCTAACACCCTCTCTAAATTTCCGAGACAACTGTCGAAGTCATTACCAAAAACCGAAAAATCATCCATGAAGATCTCAAGGAAGTCTTCGACCATGTCTGAAAAGAGCGCCATCATGCATCTTTGGAATGTTGCCAGGGCGTTACACAATCCGAACGGCATCCTTCGGAAGGCATAAGTACCGTATGGGCATGTGAAGGTTGTCATTTCTTGATCTTCTGGTGCTATGGCAATCTGATTGTAACCTGAATAACCATCAAGAAAACAATAAAAGGGTTTACCTGCAAGACGGACAAGCATTTGATCAATAAAGGGTAATGGGAAGTGATCTTTCCTAGTGGCTTTGTTTAGCTTTCGATAGTCCATACAAACCCTCCAACCGGTCACAGTCCTGGTTGGGATAAGTTCATTATTTTCATTGCTTACCACTGTTATACCTCCCTTTTTCGGTACACATTGTACCGGACTTACCCACGTACTATCAGAGATAGGGTATATAATGCCGGGGTCAAGCCACTTGATGATTTCTTTCATTACAACCCCTTTCATGGCATGATTCAGTCTCCTCTGGGCCTCTATTGAAGGTTTGTGATCATCTTCCAACAAGATCTTGTCCATGCACACTGTCGGGCTAATTCCCTTCAAGTCGGCAATTGTCCACCCTATTGCCTTTTTGTGTAGCTTCAACATCTTGATCAGCTTCTTTTCCTGCTCAGGCTGTAACTTAGAAGAAATAATTACAGGCAATGTATTATCGGTTCCTAAGTATGCATACTTTAGATGCTCTGGCAATTGTTTCAACTCAAGAGTCGGTGGTTGTTCAATAGAGGGTTTTTCAAGCTTACCTTCCTTACCTGAGTAATCCAGTGGTTCAAAGTATGTACCTGGTCGGTTGACTAGCCAATTTGCCTCTTCTTGTTGTTCCTCATCGACCGGTTCTTAATACTCCTCAGGTTCCTCTTGATCGGCAATGTAGTTGCCGAGGCAACTAAATTCCTCATCCAAGTTAAACTCTGCCGTGGCATGAAGTAGTTGGCATTCTTCTGGATCATCGGCATGCCTTAGTGTTTGGAACATATTTAGTTTGACCTGCTGGTCATTCACCCTCATTGTGAGTTCTCCCTTTTCAGCGTCGATCAAGGTTCTCCCTGTTGCTAGGAATGGTCTCCCGAGAATGATGGGTTCATGCTCATCTGCTTCACAATCCAAAACAATAAAGTCAGCGGGAAAAATAAATTTATCAACTTTTACCAGTATGTCCTCAATTTTTCCCTCTGGATGCACATAGGATCTGTCGGCTAGTTGTAGCATAACTGTTGTAGGTCTTGCCTTCCCGATTCCTAGTTTCTGGAAAACCGATTTAGGCATCAAGTTTATACTAGCCCCAAGGTCGCATAATGCTTTCCCGACATAGTGATTTCCAATGGAATAGGGTATTGTGAAACTTCCGGGATCCTTCAACTTAGGTGGCATACGATTGTGCAACATTGCCATGCATCCCTCTGTTGCGGCAACTGTTTCAAACTCTCATAGCCTTGTTCTCTTGGACACAATGTCTTTAAGAAACTTGGCATAGTTTGGCATTTGTTCAATTGCTTCCACCAGTGGCAAGTTGATGTGGACTTGCTTTAGGATATCAAGAAACTTCTTGAATTGGTATTCTTGCTTTTGTCACTTCAACCTTTGTGGGAATGGTGGTGGAAGTCGGATATCTTCGATCCTTTCATTGGTTTGAAACCTGATTGACGGCATTGTCGGGACATCTGGAGTTGCCGAGGCGTTATCAACTGGGGTTTCCGAGGCATGCTTATCGCAAGTTGCCGAGGTGTCTTTATCGTCGGTCGCCGAGGCATGCTTATTGCCGGTTGCCGCGGCAATTCCTGGTTCAGCATCTGAGGCTTTGCCACTAGGTTCGTCTTGACTTTTTGTGGAGTTTTGTTTGACGAGCGGGTTTGAACCTCTCTAAGTTGTTGGCCACTTCTAGTGGTGATCGCCTTACATTGCTCATGGCCAATTCCTCTTGCGACTTCAGTATCTCTAGGTAAACCTCCTTGTGGTCTAGTATTCAGATTTTGAGCAAACTGTCCGACTTGATTTTCCAATGATTTGATTGCCGCCTCTTGGTTTTGCAATCTCATCTCGGTCCTGTTAATAAAAGCATCAGTTCTTTTTATGAAATTACTATTCTCAGCCATATAAGATTCAGTTTTCATCATAAAAGCATTTAGAGAATTTTCCAAAGAACTAGATGTTGTCGGTTGTTGCTGCGGTATCTGTTGCCATGGCATATTCTGCTGGAATCCCGATGCTTGTGCATTCTGATTGTTCTGGTTTAGAGCATTGTTGGGATTACTCCATGAAAAATTCGGGTGCTTCTTCCAAGCTGGATTGTATGTATTGGACATCACATTGTTGTTTCGATTGTAATTCCCCACATAGAAGCTGGATTCCGGATTCTGCATACATTCAGAAGAATTATGGTTATCACCACATAACTCACAACAAGAATCCATTACCTTGACTTCATGTGTGTTGTTTGGTTTTTGCATGTTCTGGACCATCTTGGTTAAAGCGGCCAATTGTGCCGAAATTGAATCTGATGATCCTAGTTCATATATTGTGGCTTGGTGTCTAACTCCTCCTCTTCTAGTTGATGGGAATTGATAATCATTCTTGGCCAGCCTGTTTAAAATTTGCATTGCTTCTTCCGGTGACTTATCTAAGAGTATGCCGTTTGCCGAGGCATCTAGCATCATCCTTGTTGGTGTATTCACAACGTTGTAAAACATTGTTACTTGAGTTCACACCGGGAATCCGTGTAGAGGGCATTTGTGTAGAAGTTGTCTATATCGCTCCCAAGCCTCGTACATGGATTCATCATCTGCCTGTCGAAAAGAAGTAATGTCGTTACGAAGATTATCAGTCAAATTTGTAGGATTAAATCTAGCAAGGAAATCACGACAAAGATCAGTCCAAGATGCTATAGATCCGGCAGGAATTCTATTCAACCATGCTTTCGCCCTATCCCTCAGTGAATAGGGGAATAATCTTAATTGTAGGACATCGGGGGTGACTCCGTGTATCTTGAACGAGTTGCAAATCTCGAGGAAAGATTTCAGATGTTACCGTGCATCTTCAGTTGCTGAGCCGCCAAATTGACCTATTGTGTTGATCATATTAAACATTACCAGTTTCAACTCAAAGTGGTCGGCTTCAATTTCAGGTGCGACAACTCCTGAGTTAAGTCCATCAAGATCTTCTTCAAGATAGTCTCGAATAGTTCTGTTTCGTGCAAGAATCACTCCTCCTCCTGCTCCTGCTCGAACATCTTGATTTATATTGTCGTCTTGATTTGCCATTGCTTCTCTTATCCTTCGTCTAAGTCTTTGTAAGGTTCGTTCGATTTCTGGATCAAAGGGATATTCTGATGAAGTTGGTCTCGCCTTGGTCATATACCAATGCAAAACCAAAGTTTGTTAGCCCTTTGAATTTTAAACAAGAAAAGTAAAAAGAAAGTGCAAGAAAGTAAAAACAAAGTCGTTATTGCCAATCCCCGGCAACGGCGCCAAAAACTTGTTACGCGTAATAAGTGCTACGCAAATGTGCAAGTATACACGTCGCAAGTTATAGTATAAAAGATATCGTCTCCACAAGGATTGGTGCCACTTCAAGGATCTAGTCTCTTGCACTGTAAAAAGTAAAAACACAAGTAAAGGATTATAGGAGTTTAACTAATGACTAATCTAGAAAGCAAATAAGTAAAAGAATAAATAAGATCAAATAAGAGAGAGATAGGCCAGGTTATCGTGAGTTGAGGTGTGATAGCCAATTGGATTGTCTTGGTAAAAGAGTGCACGGGCAACTCAGTTGCCGTGGCAACTTGCACAACGGGGTTGCCTTGGCAACTAATCGATGGTTGCCTGGGCGACTAGTTGGGCAACTACTTGGGCTTCTGGGCAGCAACCTTCAAGGTTCGGCAGAGCGTTCTTCAATGGATTCTTCTTATCCCTAAGTCGAAACTCTAGCTACTTGTGCATGCCTTGATAATACATCCCTGCGTGAATCAAGGGTGAACAACAACCAATCTTGCGCTCCTCTTAGCCGTTGAAATCCTTAACTTATTCCTAAGCCGGATTAATCTTCACCATCAATAGATTGAATAAAGATCATATTCATTCATTTCTTGAATCTAACTCTCCCGATATTAGATAAATAGATGAAATCACGAGATCCTCTC